>OX101752.1:35496577-36954077 GCA_944452675.1 Tachina lurida | reverse complement strand
TAAAAATTTACCTACCTGTAAGATTTACTTTAATTTTAGTTAACAGAAACTTCTTGTATATTCAGTTATTGTCAAACTTTTTTGAGTGTAACCTACATGCATTAAATGTACATTAATAATAATGTCCTTAACATTACAAAACGTAGTGTTGACCATCATCATTTTGATGAGGTTAAATAATGATTCTCGTTGGGCACAAGTTAACTAAGATTGTAAGTACTTATAATTTTAATGTACTCGGTATACGTACATTATTAGCGCTTGTGCGTGTGAGGTTGTACCTTACAGAACATTAAAGTACATTAAATAATGTTTATTTTCGAACACTGGTTTAAAACAATTTGTTATAAAACAAAATTACAGTAATGGTCTAGTTTGAGGCCATCGATCATAAATAAACGATGCGATTGTAAACAATCCCCCTCAACTTAGACGTCACTTCAATACAATACCAAAAAATTGGGACTTGTCTACTCGCTCTCAAGAAAAATGTTGTGCTACTGCCAGGCTATTTCTGTTCCCTAATGTCTAGAAAATAGCATGAGCCTGTAAACAGCAGTCAGTTGTTTTCGACAACAACTAGACAAGCACCAATTGTTTGTTATTGTATTGACGTGACGTCGATGTTGACAACTGGAATAAGGCAGAATAAAAATATCATGATGGATAAAAAATGTCACGTGCGTTGCTTGTGGCAAAAATTAAATAAATATACTTAATAGTAACAGACCAAAAAAGTTTGTTTTAAAGGGCTATTAGACACGCATACTTGTCTGCAGACATGTACGATGGCATCACAAAACATACTGAAGTGTCACGAGACAGAAGATAGGGGTGTTTCTCTGTTTGTCTCGTTTTCCCTAAAATTTTGTCGTCGTTTTTGTTTTGTTTCTTCTTTGTAGTGCAATAAAATTACAACGCTTTTTATTAGCTTGGTTAATTGGTAAGTAGTAATACACTGCAGTATCAAATACACTATACTTTTCTCTTTTTTCACGAATTTTAAAAAACCTGATTGGAGCTTTTTTTACCCGTCACTTTCTTCACTTCTGTGTATTCTGTTATGGCATAAAACTCACTGTCTAATAGCATGTATGTACATATGTCGAGTACGTCAGACATGTATGTTGGTTTTCAAAAATTTTCGATTTTCTGATGTCTCTCGCACACCAAGTATGAAGTATGCCGTCAGTATTCGACAGTGTAATAGAAAAACCCAAAGTATGCCATCGTACATGTCTGCAGACAAGTATGCGTATCTTAATAGCCCTTTTAAGTAGAACAAAAATAAGCAAATTAACTAACATTAGTAAAGAACAAACGACAATGACAAGACTGTTGGTAAATTTAGAGATGGCAAAAATTGAGCTTTCATTCGAAAAAAGTGTTCAGCAAATTGTAATACGATGAAGAAAAAGAATTCACATATTCCATTTGCACTGAAAACCGAGTATATAAAGCATAAATATTCATCAACTGGCACCACACACAGTGGAACAAACACAAAGAACACTGATGATGAAAACAGATAGTTGTTGCGTTCTATTAGTGTTTGTCAGAATATTTACGATTATCTTTGGTGTCATGTGTTCATTAATAATTATCACATGTAATTTGGCTTACAGAGCGATACGAACTTTAGCCTAATCAAATCATAAATATAGAAACAAATGATGTTCGGACAATAATAACTAAATCATAACGACGATTTAAGAAACAATTTAACCGGCTACGATATTTTTTTGGTTTGTAATTTTACATTTTTTGGTTTATTAAATTTTGTGTTTGTGATTCGTACCCTTCACACATACAAATCTGTGATCTTTTTTGAAAATGTAAAATTGTTTATAAAAAGATTATTCATCCTATATTTTAATAAAGAATCCCTGAAGAAGTTGGAATATACCAACGAAACGTAGGATTTAAAAATGAGTAAATAATATTTTATTTACATGGAAGAAGACCCAAATGTCCTTGAAAGCCCGAAAATTAATTAGGAAAAAGCAAAATAGGAATTTTACATAAATAAAAAAGGTCGCTTTACTAACAAAACTTTACAATAATAACTAAAACTAACTAAAAATATAAACAATTTATGGGTGAAATCAAAATCACCAGGGAAACCCCAAATATGCAACTGCATGTTTTTTCTTGTATGACGTATTAATGCGGAGACAAGATATTCATCCGTTTCAGAACTTTTTATGAATTTTATCATCAATTTGTTAGTGCATATTTTTGCATATTTTACCCTTTGAAGCATCATGTTTTTCCATAAGTCCGTCTTACACGCATATTTTTAGCTTTTTTTTGTTTTTAGAGCATATTTGCACCTTTTACGGCATATTTCGATACTTTTTGGATTATTTTTATTTTAATATGCTGACAAAATTTGTATTTTTATTTTTCGCCATCTAAATCTTATTTCTAATGTTTCATGCACTGCATACATATCTTTTTTATGTATATTACGCAGTTGTTACGGACGTTAGCTTCAATAAAAATTCCGTTTTACTATTTGTGACAGACTCTGCGGCGAGTAGACGTTGAAGGAACATTGTCAATGCATAAAAGTTTATTTAGATGTGACATCAACGATTTTTATTTGACCTAGAATGTCAATATTTTGTTTTTTATTGCAATAAAAATTATAAATAAAAATCTTGCCTTATTTATCCAAAATACATTTCCAAAGTTTTAATTCTGATATCGCGATCTCTTTTGAAATTGAAGTTAAATTTTTACGAGAGAATAAAACAAAAATTAATTTGTAATATTTGCTTTAGTAAAAATTTGTATATTATTGCATTGTTTTAACGTGAACTTGAAACTCAAAATTATTCAGTTATTCTTTGTTAATTTTTATCGTTTCTTTTTTGTTGTTGTTATTGAATTTTTTATTTAAAAATATACATATTTTCATTTACAAATCAACAAATTTATATAATTTTATGGCCTGTTTCACAATAACGAAAGAAAACATTCGACTGAAAATTTTTATTGAAAACAACAATAAAATATGAAAATTTGTTTTTGTTTTCAATATACATACATACATAAGTCGAAAGTTTTCTTTCGTTATTATGAAACAGGCCATTAAGGAGTTTTTAGTGCATATTGAATGAGCGTAAAACACTTTTTTTATAGCATATTTCTGGTTTCCCTGTTAATCACATTCAAATATTTCAATTTTCACTGGCCGCAAAAACAACTTCTGTTTTTGTCACATGCGAATGCGAATTGGGTTTTTGCAATTATCTTGAAAACGAAAAATTGCTCAAAATCAAACTCAGAACCAATTATAGGGATAATTTAGAGCTTAAATTTACACATACTGTCAAAATAAAAATCCGATTTATTTCTACTTTTTTTCACTTTAAATGTGTAACACGGTTGTGTTCGACATCACGGTAATGCCCTTATGTATGTACATACTATATACATACAAAAATTTAAATACATAATTACATTGAACTTTTAACAAGTACATACATACATACATACATACATATAGACTTAAATCATTGTGTTCCCCATTTAAATCAATGCATTAACCAAAAATTTCGTAACAAACTCAATTTTTGCAATCCCGAAATGTTTATTTTTATTTTTGTGAAGATCAAGAAATTTTGCAATGCAGTCAAGTGAAAGTTGTTGTTTTTCTTTTTGATATTACTTTTGTGTATTGGTGCTTTAAAATAAAGGCTTAAAATACATACATATGTATGCATGGATGTGTGTATGCATTTATATAGTTTACAATATTTTGTCAAATAATCAAGATTAAAGGTATTTTCTGAAGGTTTAATAAACCTACAAAATTGATTTAGTGAACCACTTTTTAAATAAATGAATTTTTTTATTAATACAGCAGCAATAATTTAAATACATATATATGTACATATGTATGTATACATATGAATATGTACATATCGTTACCGTAATATATAAAGGGCCCAACTCGTTATTTTTTTGAAATCGAGATTTTTACATTTTTCGATGCATTAGATGTTCTATTAAAATATACAAAAAACTCGATTTTAAAAAATTTCGAGTTAGGAGCTTTCTATATTAAAGTAACTACATATACATATGTATGTACTATAGAATTAATTACTAGTTTTTCTGAATAGAATTTATTTTTATATAGTGCATACATGCATAGTACGTATTTACATATCGCGAGTTATGCACAAAATAAGTTTTATGTTTTCAGTTTACACACAACTCAATGAAGAAAGTATAAAAGCATTTTCTTTTATCAACAAGCCTTTAATATAACATTTTTACACAATATAAAATGTTATATAACATTTGTTTCTGCAGAAAATAAGTTTTATGTTTTCAGTTTACATACAACTCAATGAAGAAAGTATAAAAGAATTTTCTTTTATCAAAAAGCCTTTAATGTAACATTTTTACACAATATAAAATATTATATAATTTTTTTTTGCCTATGTCACATGTGTGGTGACATAGTTATTAAATATTACTTTTAATGTGCAATAGAATAGAAACACAATGGATCCAATTGGGTCACCAAGTGGAGGTGCGGTATAGCACCACCCTTCCTAACCTAACCTAGTTACTAGAAACAGAATTTGAACTACAATATACATAATATAAATAAAGAAAATTTTAAAGAGAGATTAGCCCTAAGTAGGTAGGTATGTTGCACCAAAACATTAAAAATTAGTTATTTCTCTCATCCAGCAGCAGCCAACTCTTGCAGAAATATCAACAAACAGCCTTATGCATTACGAAAAACTGTGGGTCTACTCTGTAATTCGAAACGAAAGAAAATGCTTTCGCATGTAATTAGCATAAAAAATTGAAAGCATTTTCTTTCGTTTCGATTTACAGAGTAGATCCCGCGGTATGAATGCGCGTGTAAATCTGTATATAGACAGTCAAGCAGCTATAAAAGCAATTTCAGCTGACTGCAATTACTCCTCATTTGTACTCCTGTGCAGAAAGGCCTTGGATATGTTATGTACTGGTAGACAAGTACATATATTCTGGATCCGGGGACACATGGGGATTGAGGGAAATGAAATGGCCGATACACTGGCCAAAAGGGGAATTCAATTACCGGCTGAGGGAACGGTATATATCCGAAAACCAATTCAATACCTTAAAGAGATCATAGACTCTAATATGAGGGAAAAAAAATTCTAAAATCATGTGGAGCTCCTATGATCCCAAATTGACTAAGTTCCTTTTATCATTAACTAGAAGCAACTGTAAACTTCTAGTGGGAGCATTAACTGGGCACTGCTGGACGGCTTCGTACGCTGTCAAAATAGGACGAATACTCGACGGTACCTGCAGGAAATGTAAGGAACCCGGAGAAATGAAAACAATGGAACATCTACTGTGTCGCTGCCCAGCTTTAAGCCGCACTAGATATAACTATCTTGGTGCTCACACTTTTCGTAGTCTTGAGCTTGTATCGAGGGTATAAATGTGTAGTTTGCTAAAATTTGTTAAATCTGTGTGGGAGTCATTTGATACAGGCACCACGAACTAACAGGTTCTCTTTTCATCTGCTGGTATCGCTAAGGATCAATCTCTATGCGAGGTCTTTGGACCAACCAGATAAACCTAACCTAACCTAACCTAACCCTGGTATGAAGTTGTCATACAAATACTACGAATATACATATCGATGGTCTCAAGTAGAAAGGCCCTAACTCAAATAATTGTAACTTTACTCCTGTAAATCTAAATTTTTTTGTAAAACTATGTACTTGTAAAAGCGTTACTTTTTACACTATTGCAATATAACACGAGTCAATTAATTATTTAATAACAAATCAAATATATGATATTTTTATCCGGTTCGAAACCGGGTTTTTATGTTTGGCACGCATTTCTGACGAGAATCAAATTTTTGGGCGGGTTGAGGGTAATTTCCGTATCGGGTTCGATTGTTTAACTAGTTTTAAAACAGGTTTGTATGTATTTTTTAAACATATCAAAGTGAGCGGAGTCGTGGGTAAAAGCTAGTAATATATAATTAAAATTAATTAAATTAAATTTTTGGAGTAGATTTAACTGATAATTTTATAGTTTTAAGTACATAAGTGTCAAAAGTGGCAAAATTGAACATGGTGTTAAAAATTTAGGATTTCGTTTGATAGTGGTCAAATTGTATGAAGGAAATCGTTCAATGTCGTCACTTTTGGTAGATTCATGCCAGTTTTTCGTTATGCCCAAGGCTTCAAATGTCTCCTTCGTCAATTCCTGGTAATAAATCTTTAGTTTTGTTTAAAATAATATGAGTACTTCTTTAGAACCCACTTCTTAATTACTTCCAAAGTAGGTTATGTTTTTTTCTGGTTTAAAGAAGTTATTTTTGATCAAATATTTATCTAAAGTCATATTAAATCACCTATTTTATTGTTATTATTCTCTAAAATAAAAACCTAGTAAAATAACAGAAATGAAAAAATAGTAGAAAAAGCACCACTACTACTGATAAGAACCACTTCAAAACCTGAACAAGTCCGTAAGCTTATAAAATTGACTGATTATTTTAAATGCTTAACAGTACAAAGTCTTCAACTTCAAAAATAAAGGGAAACTTTAACAGGCTTCCCTTCCTTTTTCTTGTGAGACAATTATTTTAATGAGTAGAATACTTTTAGGAACTAAAAAGATTTCCAAGTGGGTTAATAAACCAGTGAATAAGCACCATTTCCTAAATCATAAATTTAACTGCTTTGGAAAAGTGGTTAGTAACCACATCCTCAATGTAAAATATATTGAATTTATTTCACCAATAAAAAATCACACCTTATTTAAGAGTTTTTATAGCAAATAAAAAGTCAATTTTATTATCTTAATGGTTTGCAAAAACAAACCACTTCGCTCCAATGACACGCTAATGTAAAATTCACTACTTTTTGCTCAGAATTTTTGACCCGAACCCGTGTTGAAAAATTCAGCTCTACAACTCATAGTTATAGAGAACATGCGTTACGAACAAACACACACTACGATTTTATATATGTATATAATATAGATTTACAGTCTTATTTATAAAAATTATTAAAGCTTTATAAAAGCTTTTTAAGAAAAATTTTTTTATGAAAATTTGTTTTATAAATAAGGCTGTTAGTGTTTAGTCTTGTACTAAAAAGCCAATAAAATACTAAATAACAAGATATAGAAAAGGGATTGTTATCCACTGTATCGCAAAGATTTTAATTATGCCATCGTAATCAAAAATTATTATTATTGGAGAAGTTAGTTAACAAGTGTATCGAAGTTAAAATAATGTTTAATGAAATTTTTAAGTATTTTCACCAATTGTTTTCTATTAGAAGCTGTTCTATACAATTCATTAATTTCATTAAATTTCAAACATTTTAAGCCATAATGGACCATACAAATGCTTTAATGAAAAACAACACTAGCATTTAATTTATTAAAGGCGTAAGCGCCACTTTGTGGTAACAAAATATGTAAACAAAGAATTGTTTTCGCTGTTAAATCATAACGATACATTTCACAGCTTTGATTATGTTGTGAGATGATGCGAATGATAGAAAACTACAATTTTAAGTCCTTTGTGCGGTTATGGCTCGATATGTTGTACATGATAATAATTAATTTTTTTAATAATTAAAATTCAAATTACATAAATATAACAGAAAAACTCCATGCATACTTACCACAGAGGACTGGCATAAAGCCATTTGCGTCTTTTTCTCTGCCATGTTGATGCTATTGCAGTTTTCACACTTCCAACGATATATGTATATATATATAACTTTTGTGTTTGTATTTGTATAATTTACGATTGAACCCTATTTACTATTTTACCACTATGGAACGAGATTTAATCATGCAACACGCAGCAAAACATATGGATTGAACTTCTTGAGAAATGGCATGATGGCGAACAAACAAAATTTTTTGTTGAAGTGGCAGGAGAACGTCAAACCGACGACAATAAATAACAACACAGCAGAGAAGTTTCGAAAAAGAGAGATAAAAAATACGCAGAAAATTAATTGGCCAATTATAATTAAGCCACTCATGCAATATTTAAACATATGTATATTACATGTTATAAATTACAAATTTCATTTTATCAGCATCTAACAAAATATTTGGCCGTTTCACTAAGGTACTTAAATTATTTTTTAATTAATTTAATAAATTGGTAAATACAAACAAAATGTAACACGGCGACGTCCACCTCCTCCAAAATTAATTTACCAATGAATGCAATTTTATTTGATATTTGGATACCATAGCTGCATAATTTTGTACTTTTTCTACTACTTTATGTAATGTGCATTGCAAAAGAGAACATAATTCTCTCAAAGTGCATTGAATAGAGTTAGTTAAGAGAAAAACAAATGCGTTTTAAAACTTGGAATAATTTTATTAATTTTTACCACAATTTTGAAGGAGTTATAGGGGTTTTTAGAACTTTAAATATATTCATTACTCCTTATTTTTGCACTCATGTTAAAAAAATTAATAACTATCCATCTAGCCGTCTCTTTTACACTTTCCGAACACAACAACAAGTGTTTAATGTAGTAGTAAAATTTATTTTTTAATTCACAATGCAACACAAAAATTCCTAATTATTCTAAAAAAATTTCGTAATTGAATAGCACATGTTATTTTCTTTGTGAAGAGGACCAACGCAGATTCCACGTCCATACAAAACGCTTTACGAGATCAACGCAAAGCTGATTCTGGCAACCAAATGAGGTTCTTATATACTTGCATAGGGATTTTGTTCGACTGCCACATACACATACACGGGCATGTGCGCAGTAACTTATGTTAGTGTTGGTGTGACTATTTATATGCATGTGTGTGTGTGTAATACATATTGAAAACCAATTTCTGGATATACTACGTATTCGCAATTGTCAATAATTAAAGATAGAATTTAACCATAACCATAAGAACAAAAGTTCCCGAAATAAAATAAATGAAATTGGCTTCCTGCTCAAACAATTAAATACAATTCATATGCATGTACACATATACATATTTACACGTGCATATGTATGTATTTGCTTGTCAAACACTAACCAAAATAAATCTTGAAAAGCAGCAACAAATATAATAAAGAAATGTTTTTCTCCTTGTCTGTCATTTGTAATTAGATAGATAAAGCATATGTGGTTATACTCATACCTCCTTCTACACGCCAGAGATGTAACACTTAAGATTATAAAACTGAAGCAATCATGCCAAATAAGCACTCATATTGGGAGGTGTGCTGGAAAACGCGCTATTTAAAAACGCTGCATTTCTAGTAATAAACTCTTTGAAAAAGCTTCTTAATGTTTAATTGTTAGTTTTTTTGTCTTGGATGCCTAAATATCTTCTGAAAAATTAAATTCCAATCCACAAAATCGTTTTATCAATAGGACATTACTTTCGAATGTGAAAATCGCACACTTCCAAATAGCGCGTTTTCCAGCACACCTCTCGGTTTCGCCGTAAAACCATCTAACTTAAGTAATTGCCACAGAATATGATTAGTAGTCTATGGTAGAATAGACTATAGTAGAATATGAATAGTAGTCTATTTGCAATGTTCTTTAGTCTACTACAAAATCATCGTAGTCGCAGTCGTAATACAACACTCGTAATAAGGTCCATTAAGTATTCCGATTCGCCCCGGAGTTGTATGAAAGTTTACCGGAGTTATGGACACAGAATATTAACTTGTTGTTTATTTATTGTTAGTCTATGGTTATGGAAAATAAAAGTGGACGTTAACTACAATATAAATTTAATAAATATAATTCATACTATTTTCTTCGGTTTGACGGATTTTCCACACGCAAAGATTACTTTGAAAAGTCTTGAGTTTGTAGGAGAGAAGGGAAAAAGAGCAACTATAATATTCTCCCTTCTCTCCTACAAATTCAAGACTGCAAAGTAAACGTTGCGTGTTTTATTTATTATCAGGGCAATTATGAATAAAACTCCCAGAAAAAATTTCTCCCTTTTCCAATTAGAATTTTTTGTTTTCCCTATCACTTGCCATTAGTTGGAATTGTTCCCTGGGAAAAATTTCCCTGGGAGTTTTATTCATAATTGCCCTGTATAATTTTCCAATAACCCGCTTATAATTATTAAAATTTATCATTGTATTTTTGTTTGGGGGCAAATGGCGGCACTCGTTATCGAACGAAATTACGTAATATTTCAATTGAGTTTATATGGAAATATTTTTAAATTTCGAATCGTATGGAATGCCGTAATTTGCACCCTGGTATACATAATTCCACCATGGCGACCACATGCTGTTCGATATATACATACATGGTATCTACATATCTTATTCGAGCTCACCTGTTAAATACGATGTTTCATTAAAGCAGCGATTTGTAGCAACAAGAGAAAATGTTATATAATACTAACTTATGCAAAAACGATTGTAAAACAAAGTTGATTTAACAAACCAATTTTTTTTTTAATGCATGCTTAACAATCGGTTTTTATTTATTCAAATATTTAAACGCACTAAATTTTTTCATACAAATATTTTATTCGCTTCATAGTACTCGTATTTCATTGAATTTGTTTTCGAATATTGAAAAATTGATTCTAAGGGCCAATTTCACCAACTCGTATTTAAATATCAATTCATATTTAAATATCGATTTTCATTGTTTTTTGCATGATATAAATATAGAAGGTACTTCCATTCTCTCATTTTTTCCTGACATTCACCTTCTGACAAGGATAGGTATTCTGAAGTTTCCAGTAAAATCGTGCTACCGTATTAATTTATTATTTCCCCTCTGTTTCCTGTTTGTTTGAAAATTTTATTGAAAAATTATTTCATAAGTTTTCTTATAAATTCAAACAATTTAAAAAAAATTGGAATGATAAATGTTTTATTATCTTGAAAAGCAATGAAATGCATTGTAAATGTATTGTTGTGTTACAGAAAGCGGAAATGAACTGCATATTACAAACTGTGGACGTACAAAATATCATTGTAAAAATATGAATGTACCATTCTTTGAGTTCTCTACATATCTGGTATCCGCCCAACAGTGTCTAAGAGCCTGCAAAATCTGTGAAATGGACTTGCCAAAATTATCTGATCGGGTATTTAAGTCATTTTATAGAAAAACATTTGACAATCAACAAGAAGCGAATTATATAGATTAAACAAGATGTAATATCAACAAACATTTGTTAAACGTAATGAAAATTCATTGTCAACTAATCAAAATCATCAATCAATTTGGATGAAAATATAGTTAAAATACTTATTTTAGGCAGAAAACTTAAACAGATGCGCCAAGCTATTACATAAACACTTTTTAAACTTCACAGATGTGTAGTCATGTATATCAGTTTATTTATTTTCAAAATTTTGTTGAGATAATTCCACATTTTTGTAAAAAATTTATAGGGGAAGACTTATATTTTTTACGATGTGGGAACATTTTTTTAATTTCTCTCAAAAAACAAACTTCAAAAATACTTATTTTTTAAAAACAAAGAGAGAATGGAAGTACCTTCTATATTTATATCATGGAAGTACCTTCTATATTTATATCATGGTTTTTTGTATGGAAAAATTACTTTAAATATCAATTGACATTTAAATAAGTTTGTGAAATAGGTCCTAATTATACTTTAATTCCTTAAGCTAGCATAGAAATTGAATAAAAAACGGAGTAAGACAATTTACATTTTCAAGATTTTAGTATGTATTATATAAGTGAAAAATACTAACCACGTTCGCAAATTATTTCTACAGCATTTGGTTCCATTAAAGTTGATTCCAAGCAGCGATGTACAGCAGATCCCAAAATTTCGTCCAACAAAAAGTTAATTAAACTATTACATAAACAAACTTTTATTAAATATTTATATCTTATAGGTATACACATCAGAGAAAATTCAAACGGCCCTAAAAAATTTACAAATATGCACACATATGCAAACGTTTGAATTTTGCATGGGTATGTATTTGGACTTAACAGACCGTCTTAAAAAATATAAAATTTTAATTTTTCGTTAGGGAATTTTCACATTTTCTCTGACGATATGTATGTATGAATATATATGTATATATATATATATAATCCTTACTTTTCATCTTTGACAAAACGCCATAGATTCATTTGCAAATAATGTGTGTCAACTTGAATTTGTTGTAAACCAAATTTACTGAAGGTACGTAAGCGTACGCATTCCAATAATGTCTGCAAATAATATAATAAAATATCATTAACACACATTTGTTTACTTGTTATGTTACCTTTAAACCAATTTTTATAACACCCGTAACAATAGATACTTTGGAAAACTCAACAGATGTAAAAATATCAATTCTTTCGGAAAATAATCGATGAATGTTTGAAACATATGAAGATTCTAGTTGAGAAGGTGTATAATTAGACCAATTTGATCGAAATTGCTGCTTGGAATTAGTTAAATTGCTAAAATGTGTTTTACGACTAGAATCACTACTGGCTGTGGTACGAGCTGCTGAAGCATAATCGTATAAGCTGGCCACAACTGTTTCAATGGATGACAATTCTTCAACCACTCTTTTCATAACTGCCCTCACAGTACGCGGTTCCAAGCAATTCAGCCAATCACGAGTTTCAACACTTTTACGTAGCATTTGTGATATATTTAATCCTTGTAGACGAACAAACGTGTCAAGTAGGTTTTGCGCCGTTTCGCGCATTTCAGCACAAATTTCTGTTTCATGTGTTAATGTTGCGCTATTTTCCGAATCAATTTCATATAAATCATCAGCTAAAGATATCTGAAATTATCTCGATTACAAATTATGATCTAGTTAATTGTATACATATTTGAATTTGAGACAGATATAATTACCAATAAATGAACACCATTTTGCTCCATTTCCAGACATGTTTTAGATAAAACTAAAAGTAAATTTGGAGGACATGATGTTGAAGAGTCACCAAACGAACTCATAATTTTTGAAATATGCCGTAAAAATCCAACTAGTAAATTCTCCCTTATTCCTTCTACACATAAAACACCTTTGCAGTCAGATTTTATATTAAAGGACCAATTAGTTTGTAAAAATACCAGTAAATCTTGCAAAACACTTTTAACCTTTTCAACGAGTGAAACATATAGGTTCGTAATTAAATCATTTAGACTTCCTCCACCAGTTGTTGTGTCGCTTTTGGCCGATACCAATGAAAGTCTAACAGAACTAAGACTGTCAGAAAAATGATCTTTTAGATTTTTCGAATGGGCATCGCATAATTGATGAGCAGCCGATATGATTATATCCAACGTATTCCGTTGTAGATCTATTCCACGACATATATTTCTCATAGCTAGCAATCTACGGTGTAGACGATCTAGACCTCTTAGCATAACATGCGTGTCACCAAATCCAACATCCGATTCAACACGATCCTGCACCAGTGTCAAATATTTGTCTATATTTACATTCAAAAAAATATTCAATTCTTTAAGAGCGTTTTCCTGAAAGTCATCTCTTTCGTTTTCATATTGTTTGGCTACAAACATATCAAAATACGAAGTAACAACCAAAGTAAGGTCACTTAAAAATCCCTCAATGCCCATATCAACGAACTCAATCATATCACGTTCGGTCTGGTCCTGAAGCATAACGACTTGTTCATGCAATCTCTTCGATGCGCAATTTAACATTTCTGTGGCCATGTCAGGTGCTTTTTCATCCAACTGCAATAACAACTCTCCAATCTCCGTAAGCGATTGGGCAGTTTTTCCTCCAGTTTGGAATTCTTGTCTTAATTGTAACTTCAAGTCTAGCATAATACCATCGCAGTCTTTCCTTATACCATCGAACGATGGTTGGTAGCCGTACTGTTCGAATACTTTTTGGGCGTGTTTATAATCTTGTACAGCCTGCACATAACTTTGTTCCTCTATTAAAGATTTTAGTTTGAACGGTAGAGATGAAAGGAATTGCAAACGTTTAAGCAAGGAATGCTTCTCGGAAAGTTTACATAGCTGGGACCGGGTTCCTTGTAGAGTTCCCGTTATATCTTCACTAAATGTTGTTATGGAAATCATTTTATCTTTAAGCAAATTCATATCAGTTTCCATTTTTTTAAAATCATTCTTCATTTTTCTTATGGTGTCGGTCGCTGAAATAAATTTGTTGTAATTTTCGTACACTAAAGTTTGCATGTCAGAGTGTAACGTTTGTGTATCCTTGACAACCGCTGCCTCTGTATCCATTATTTGTTTAAGTGTACAATCCTGTTAAAGTGTTACATATTTTAATGAAATTAATAAGCTAGAAGACAATCTTACTTTAAGGAGTTTCTCCAAATATTTTTCAGCGTCAAACGTGGTACTATCCATGTCATATGGATTTCCTTCGGTGCTGGTCATTTTTATACGTTTCTTTCTATTTTATATTGAATATATTAACACACGCCCATTAATAAAGTCTATGCGTGGTAAAATAAAATATCACTGTCCTTATTTACAATGTAAATTTTACATACATACATGCATATGTATAAATGTACCAATTCATATGCACCAAGGCGAATACAGTATCAGGTGAACTCTTCCCTACAACAATTTTACCATACAAAAAACAACACGTAGTTTGCTATGCTACAAAACCAATCTGTCAGAAGATTTCTAAGCAAATTTTGACATTTTGGTTCAAAATGCTCAAATTGGCATCAACAGCTGATAATCAGCCGGACTGATAAGGTCACCTGATACTAAATCGCCTTGATATGCACTTTTACTAATGCAGGGTATACACGATACTTAATTCTGTACTTTACGTAGTATGAGTTGTAATACGGGTTTTCAGATACACGTTACTACAAATCATACTAATTCATTTGAAAGAAAATTTTTAAGGCAATACACACGCCGATTAATGAATAATGTGGTGGATTTATTAATAATAAGTGAACTGCAGTTGAAAAGAATAAAAAAAATTATGCAAAAACAAAAGGAGCATGTTGTAGAAAATGGTTATAATAATTTTTTATGTTCTTTTTTTAATTAAAATATCCGCTACATAAAGCTAATTTTAAAATTGATCCGCAGAATCACTGCGTTTTCTAAATCAGCTCCTCATAAAACTAATTCCGTACTTAGCGAAGCTCCGTCCACAGAAATCAAAAATTTTTGATTTTCGTACTACAAAGTATACTTCATAAAGGCCGTTTCACACTATAATACAAGTATTAATACTTTTGACGAAAATGCATCCCTAATTTAATTTCTGTTTCAAAAATTTCAAAAGACAACAACAACTCAACATGTCAGAGTTGCATTTTCCACAAAAGTATTAACACTTGTATTATAGTGTGAAACGGCCTTAAGTGCGACAGCATGATACACGTTACTAATTTCATACTTGTACGATTTATCGTTCGATTTGTAGTATCGTGTATACTCGCCATAACATAAATTTCTCAACATGCTATACAATAGGTGTGTTCCACAAGATTTCGCGCAAGTGCGGACTAACGAAAGTAAAAAGAAAATGACTGTCTGAATGTGACAAAGTTATCCAAAATTGCTGGAACGCACAACACCATAATTGCACATCTTGAAATAATAATGTTGCTTACTTTTTAAATTATATTTAATTGAAGTGATTTTAGCCGCTTAAAAAGCATAACATCGCAAAAACAAAAATTTCATTGACAAGAGCGTGTAATTGATCTGTAAAATAACTTTAATATATCAAATAAATGTACTTACAAATTCAAGTTTTTTTAAACAAAACCATTTATTTGGTTTTTAATATATTTTTAAATAAAAACTTGTTTTCTTTGTAAATTTATTGATTATTTTCCCCATTTTTGTATGTAATCAAAAACAGCTGATTATATAATTCTTGTCCGAACTTACCCTGAAGAAAAAGTTCATACACGTTTGTACATGAAGTAAAAAAAATTAATCTCTAATTCGGTCTCAAAATTGCACAAACATTTTTATTTGGAACGCTTTTGAATAACTTTTTACATGTTCGGACTGTTTTGTTTACACACCTGGAACATACCTATTATGTTATTCATTACTATTATGTTATTCAGATCTTTATTTTCGCAAATAGCACTTAAATCCGAATAGACAAAAATTTGCTGATATAACATGCTTTATAGGGCTCACGTACCTAAGGGACCTCGATTAATTTTTAAAACATGTGTACAACTCTAGGCATACTCATATACCACCTAATATGATTCGCCTAAGCATAACCCTCTAAAAGAGGTTAATATATCCAACTCTGAAACAAAATTATCAAAGTCCCGGTCCAGACTTGGAATTTTTGTTGCAGCAACTTTTTGTTTCTTAGTGCAAAAGAGCAAGACAGCAATACAAAAAGTATATATTTCTGTTTTAACACTCTCACATATCGTCGCCGCTATGCCAGAAGGTGCTATATCCACTTTTGCTCATTTTGAGAAAATTAGAAAATACTATTGAAACTGCATACCAAGGAAAGCAAAATGGATATAGAACTTTGCTTGTTATGCAACCAAAAATTAAAACTAGGATGTAGGACTTTTTGGCTGAATACAGAATGGTTTGTGAAACATTAATATACTAATAACTCTAATATTGTGAATTTTGGATGTAGCACCTTTTGGTATAGCGGCGACGATATATTCAAGAATTGCTGCAACAAAAATTGCAAGTCTGGACCGGGACTAAGCGAATTATATTAAGTGGTCGCAAGTGCTCAGGTGATTATTTACGTAATATGCACATCAAGGCGAATTCAGTATCAGGTGACCTTATCAGCCCAGCTGATTGTCAGCTGTTGCTACCAAATTGAGGATTTTGAACCAAAACGTCAAAATTTGCTTAGAAATCTTCTGACAGATTGGTTTTGTAGCATACCAAACTACGTGTTGTTTTTTCTGTTGTAAAATTGTTGTAGCGATAAGGTCACCTGATACTGAATTCGCCTTGTATGCACATATGAACGTAAAATGTCATACATTTGATATTATATTTATTATAATAAATTATATATACATATAAAAATAAGAATGTATCACGAAAGGAAAGCATAAAAAAGGCTACACACTATGCCACAAAACAAAATTATGCGACCAACAATGAAATCTGCCTGATTGCATAAGCATGTCGCAAAGTGTGTACCTACCATGAATGTTGTGGTGGTACTCAGGGTTGTCAGATATGGCAATTTCTCGCCAAACATGGCGATTTTACAACTTGTTTGGCGACTAAATTATTGATTTGGCGACATGGCGATTTTTCTGGCGATAAATAAATTTGTTGGCGATTTAACATAGCGTCTATACCTGATATTAACTCTGATATAATATGAGAGCGAACGTCGGCAGAATAAGGAGAAAAATATATTTACATTAATATTAATATCTATGTACGGGAAAACGTACTATTGAAAATATCATAATATTTCATAATTATCATGCAGCCGTGCAGTAAACATCTCCGTTTATTGTAATAGTAATGTGTGTTTCATAAAAAATTTGCCATTTCCTTAATACATCGTGTATAATTAAAACATTTCAGCATTATTTGTATCAAAAAATAATAATTTTCACTTTAATGCACAAAATTCTCTTCACGTATTTATGTACATATGTGTGCGTTTTTTGACATTTGATATCATAATATTGTTTTCTAAATATATATTATGAAAACAATATTATAATATCTGGTATAATAGTAATATAATACTAATATTGCAGTCCACACGTAATATGATTCTCTCTGCTATGAAATTTGACGTTTGCTGATAGAAATATATTTGATATTATATCAGGTATAGACGCTATGTAATGGCTATTTTTTTTAACAAAATTGAATTTGAAAATTAGTTTGTTACAGGAGTAGTTTCAAAAATTAATCGTACCAAAACTCGTCTGCAAGATATTCGGGTATTTTTTGTATTCCACGTGAAATTAAAAGGTGTGGAATACAGAACATACCCGGTTAAAGTAATTTGATAATTTTTCTTATATTAATTAATTAATTTGAATTTAATAAAATATTTAAAAAAAATTTTGGCGATTTTATTTCTGCTTTTAGCGATTTGCTGGTGAATTATTCTACGATTATTTTTTAAAAATTTATATTAAAAAAATTGTTATATAAAAACAAATTTATTGTCATATATATATTAAGAAAAACCATATGAAATCAATTTTGGCGATTTTTAAAATCAATTTGGCGAAATAGGTCGGAAAAAATCTGACAGCCCTGGTGGTACTCCGGTTAGTTATGTGCTGCCAGACTGAAGTTTTTAATGTGAATGAATTCACGGTTCACACTTCAAAATATATTATTTATTTATTTATTTCAAGAATACTATACAAAGTAAATTTGCATAGTATTGCGTTGCACGAATATGGGCGGAGTAACTAGACCATATGCCCAAGATGTTATTAACAGTACTTCCAAAAAAAATTCCGTGACTGACTGTACGACCTATGCCTTCACATAGGAAGTAGCAACGTGGTTGTTAAAGAAATTCCACAGAAAACCGCAAGATATACGGTTATCCGTGGCAGATCAGTCAACCAGTGCGAGCGAGACGAAAGACTCTCGAAGGCCCAACAACAAAAAAAAGCCTGATCGCTCTTAAGAAATAATTACGATGACGCGAAATGATGTTCCTCGACCCAGAGCTGTTTAACGACTCTTGACTTCAAAATATATAATTTCGGAAATTTTCTTAATTCTTTTTTAGCCTGCATAAAGTGCTTAATACCATGTGGACTTATCAGCGCAGCTGATCTTCAGCTGACTTTACTTCATCCGTCAAACTTCATTTAATATATCACAAAATCAACCCGAACTGGTTGGTCATTGGTTTGCTGCAGACATAATGTATTTTGAATATACTGTGCCGCAAACCATTAACCAACCGACGAAATATAAATAATCCTACAAAATAATTGTTTGTTGTACTGATAAAGCCGGGATTTTGTCTAATTCGATCTGGTAGCACTTAGTTTATTATTGTGTATTGTGTATGGAGTAATTCTTGTCTAAATTATACCTATTCCTTTGTTAATACAAAGTCTTTAGAAATTAAATTATAAAGTGAATAATTTATAATAATAACAATGATTCCTTTGACCGAAGAGTCGCTAGAAGAAGCAATTAAAAGTGACAATTCTTTAATAAATGCTGCCCACCAAATTGCTAAAGGTACATGTATACTGTCATTGATATTGATCGGATTAGGTTTTGGAAGTAACTTGCAATTAAATTTATTTCCTTTTCAGGTATACAAAATAAAAACTATGATATTGTAAGTTTATTCGAACAACTTAATTTTGCTTTGACATCAAGCAATGTAACTCATCGAGTTCAAGGTACTTTGCTATTTTCCCGAGTATTATCCAATTTGCCAAAGGATGAACTCAATGCTGAACAATGTGAGGTCTTGGCGAATTTCTACGCTTCCCGCTTAAAGGATCATCATAATGTCATACCAGCCGTTATTGAGGGCTTTGATGCATTAGTACATATGAAAATGTTTTCCGGGAAATGTGTTGTGTTGTTATTACAGAGTTTTTTCCTTAACACAACGTGCCAATCACAACTGCATACCGATCGTTATAAACTTTTTAGTATTTTTAAGTATATATCGAAAAAATATGTTCAAGGTAAATTTTTTACATGTGTATGTAAACCATTAAACAGTATTATATCTTTATATACACTTTCTCTATTTAGATTTAAAAGATATGTCGGGAGATTTTATTTATGGCATCATTAACTCAATTGAAGGAGAGCGTGATCCTCGAAATTTAGATTTTATTTATGATTTTATGCCCGATTTTATAATGACTTATCCTTTGCTGCATTTGAGCGAAGAGATGTTTGAAACATTTGCATGTTATTTTCCTATTGACTTCAATCCATCTAAAAATGACCCCGATACCATAACAAGAAATAATTTGTCTGAAAAACTTGCAAATTGTTTAGTAGCCTCTCCCGAATTTGCAGAATGGTGCATAGCTTTAGCTTTGGAAAAATTAGAAAGTGAGTTGATTATAGCGAAATGTGACTCGTTGGAATTGCTGGTAATTACTATTAATAAATAACCATAATAACAACAAATAAACAAAAAATTCAATTACAGTATCAAGCTGCATTGAAATTTCCATGTGAAAGCTTAGAAAGCCACTTCGACCAAATTTGGACAGCTCTTAAATCGGAAGTCTTTCCCGGCTCCGATAATGAAGAAGTAGCTTCTCTAGCTCTACGTGCCTTACGTTGCATTCTAGAACAAGCTGCATCTGCATCCGAAAGAATTAGTCTTAATTATCAAACAATGATTTTGGGTACAATATTAACACATTTAAGTGATGTAAAAAACCGCTTATTTAATCCGGCTGCACTAATTGCTTTGGTCTGTGTTTCTGCCGATCCGCTGTTTGCAAGCGAAAAGATACTTAATACATTTTTACTGAAATTGAATGAAACGCCCTCTGCTCTCGATGATGAACAGTTCATACGAATGTTTAATGTAATTTCTCAAACGTTTTGCATAGTATCCACTAAAGGAAAAGCAATTTTTGCAGAAATTAATTCGGATGCTTGTGCACAGTTACATTTTCTTGTCATGCATAAGTTGGGACTATTTGAAACATCTGGAATTGAAGCAGTAAATCAAGATTTTCTTAAAGCCGCATTAAGCCTTTTAATAGAGTCGGCTTTCATAATTAACGAAAAGAATCGTGCTCTGCTATATAAATTGTTGATGCAATTACTAACACATGAAAATATTGATTTGGAACAAACGAAAATATTATTGGTGCGTTTGGGCGCATTGCATCCTGTTGAACTACAGTCGAATTGCATTAATTATTGCATTGAAAACTTTTCAAACTTTTCAAATTTTGTCAAGCAAAAAATACTTTTCAGTTTTTTGCCATTGACAAGGCAACTGTCTTTCACCGATCGTATTATGGACTTGTTGTACAAACTATCATTTGGAGATGAATCCGTTCCTAATGACGTACGATTGTTAGGTTTAAAATCACTTAATAAATTACTACAAAGCGAGGATGAACGTTTTATTGAAAATCTGCAGCATTCTAACGAATTAATAAGCAAACTTGTGCTTTTAGCAAAATCTAATAAACAACTGGACATTTTGTTGTTATCTGAAATATCTCTCAGCCTCAGTTCAATAATGAAATCATTAACAATCTCCGAACAATTCGTGGTGGCAACGGAATACTTAAATGACTTGAATCTTCAACTTACATCTGATTTATTCATTGCTAAAGGTTTATTAGGTTTCCTGCACAAAGACATCAGTTTGGATGATCATTTTGAACATTTAATGAACGATTTAACGAATTTATCTTTAACTTCTGAAGATCCTAATGTCCGTGAAGTCGCACATCATTTGCTCAGCAGTTTGGTTAATAAAATTGATTACAATAGCAGTAATCGCAGTATCGTCAAACGTATAATCTCAAGTCTAAAAGATGCCATTAAGAAGGAAGATAAAAAGGCGGTTGAAACATTATCATGGTTAGCCAAAGGCTTAGTAATGAGAGGTTCGGACGATGTTGGCGAGATCGTTGAAGCGGTAAGTCACAATAATATTTATTTTAGCAATAAATATAAATAAAAAAATTGGAATTGATAATGCAATGGAGATCAATTTTTAGGCTGAGTTTACATCTGGTATGTCATGCGTGGCATGTGCCCATAAAAGCGTACTCTCAAATTTTATTTTGTATACTTTGCACTAACCGTCTCCATCACGAAACTTCTTTCTGGAAATTATCAAAAATCAAAAGTTTTATACCCCATCGAAAACACTCTGCTTATGTATGATTTTTTTACTATTTCAGAAATTATAATTTAGTCGCTTGTTTGCATTGTGGAAACTACACATTAATGTTGTTTTTTCTTTCATTGTAATCTATTTTGTTCTAGTCGTTTCAAATTCGTTGCTAAAAATGGCGCCGAGAAAGAAGGAATGTTTCTTTGTTGTTACGAGTACTATCTTCGTTTCGAAATGGACAATACCGATATACTTTCATTAAACCTCGACAACGCCAATGGTGATGTCAAATTGTCATTTTAGTTTCGTTTTAAAACATAAACGCCCACGGGAATAGGCCGATACGTAAATTGTCGCTTACGATAAAATTTTACAGCCTGTATCTTAAAAGTTATCAACAATTTTGGCATTTTTATAGTTCTAAAATATGGTTACGCCCATAAAGTTTTAATTTCAATAAAAAATTATATTTTCGATTACATGTCGCTTACGATATTTCTTATTAGAATGTAAAACAATCATAACATCGCTACGTACAGTCTGCGGCATTAAATCAGATAAGTCGACCTAATGCTTTTAGGTTACAGTTACAAACTTTTCAATATCGATTTTCTTGAGACATTGTTTCATTATTGCTTGCTCTTTCTAAGATTTATTGTAAAATGTTGGGTTACTTTTTCGAATTTTACTTGGGGGTTGGGAGTCATAAATAATACCCCTTTTAGACACGCAAAGTTTACTTTGCAAAGTCTTAATTCAGCTGTGTGAAGGGCAGAGGGAGGAATACTATCTCTTTCTGTCTTCCTCCCAGCTGAATTAAGACTTTGCAAATTAAATTTTCCGTGTCTAAAAGGGGTATAAGTGTAATCTTATTTTCTTCACTAAAGTGTTATAACACCCCTTTCCCACAAGTAAATTTTATTTGCAAAGTCTTAATTCAGCTGGGAGAGAGGCAAAAGAGACTGTACTACTACCTCTGTCTTTCGTACGGCTGAATTAAGACTTTGCAAAGTAAACTTTGCGTGTGGAAAAGGGGTATAAATTAAACAAGTTTTCATAAAGAAATTTTTAATAGTTTTGACTCTTGTTTGCTTTTCACATAATTTTTGATGAGGGGTTTTATACAATTACGAGAAGAAGGAGCGTCTGAATAAACTTGCACTGATATGAAAGAAAGAAAAACTGGTTTTTGAAGAAAAAAAAAAACTGCACGACTGCTCAACTGTTAAAAAGAACTGCGAAAAACAGTTAAATCTGCATATTTGGCAACGCTGAGCACAATGCAGCTTCAAACTTAACAATTAATTAAGTTGTGAATGGCAATGCCAACGTAAAAGTTGGGTTGACTCTCATACAAACAGAGTTTAATTGAGAACGACAATAGGGTAGTGCTGGGATACTATCGATAGACTATCGATACTATCGATAGACTATCGATACTATCGATAGTTTTAAAATATCGAAAATATCGATAGAAAAAAATATCGACTTCGATATTATTTCAAATGCAGTTTTGAAAACGTAAAAAATGTTCAACTGACATCAGCAAAATTTTTCAAAAACTGTCACCTGAAATAGCGTTCGCAAATACATACATACATATTAAAATATATACAAGACTATATACTTTCAATAAAGTGATAAAAAACTAACTTTAACCCGATCAAAAATTGTTATATTTTACTTTCTCAAGTACAAACATTCAGTCGATAGTATCGATAGTGAAATCTGAACTATCGATAGATATCGATAGTAGAAAATATCGATAGTATCCCAGCACTACAATAGGGGCCTTATTAGGTTTGATCCCGTATACTTTTTGGGCAAATTTCGGTAAAATGAGAGCAAACTACAATTTCTCTCAATAACACAAAATACATACATACATATGTAGAAAAGTACTGGAACACGAAAAACCAAAAATTTTACCATAAAAGCCAACGTCAATGCATGTATGTATATTAGGGATGCCAATCGGGATCGATTTTTAGAAATCCCGGGATTCGGGATTTATAAATCCCGATCCCGAAAATCCCGGGATATTCGGGATCGCGGGATTTTCGGGATCCCGGGATTTTTCGGGATTGCGGGATTTTCGAGATTTCGGGATCTAAAATTTTTTGGTAAAATAAATAATTTTTTTTAATAAATATTGCTTTAATAACAAATTTTATGCATTTTAAAAGTTTTTATGTTGATAATATATCATTAAACATTTGTCTTTAAAGTTAACAATATTTAATCAGAAATAATTTCTTAATCGGGCTTAAGTTCAGTATTTTCAATTCTTATTGAATTAAATATTTTTATTAATTAATCTGAGTTCCTAAAGAAGAGAAGAAAAATTAAACTAGACACTATTAGCTGGGGGAAATACCGATATTTTTCTGTGCAGCCACGCACTTCATCAGCACCCATGTCTATCTACTGGGGTAGAGATTATTATTAACATCAGCTATTTAACCTGAAAATCTATGAAAGTGGAATATGAGAATTGATTGTGTATACAATTATTGATTTGCCTTTGGCAAACACATTTGTAAGTATCACTATTCATTTTCTGTTTTTCCATTTTCTATTTAGGTTAGCACGAAGTTATATCACTCTACCAATGTATGTTTAACTATTCTTACTTATCTTTTACGATCATCACATTAATTATTTTTACTTATTCGATGCACCATCGGTACATACATATAAGTATTATTGTAGTGGCTTTATGTTACTTTGTTTTTGCTTTTCTACAGTTGACTTAGCTTTCCAGCATTCTGAAGCAGTTCTGGCCAAGTGAACAGTGATCGCCAAGTGAACATATTTTTGTCACGTGCCCATGATGAATTAAATGAGACATTATTAGATTTAGTTGAACTATAGTGAATTTTAATCAGAAATAATTTCTTAATCAGGCTTGAGTTCAGTAATTTCAATTCTTATGAATGAAATATTTTTATTAATTAATGTGAGTATCTAAAGAAGAGAAGAAAAATTAAACTAGACACTAGGGATGTAACGAATACCAGTTTAGCGAATGCGAATGCGAAAACGAATAATACATTTTAATTCTTGCGAAAGCGAATGCGAAAGCGAAAGCGAATGCAAATATTATAATACGTTAAAAAAATCACATGAAAATAAATTTATCTAAGAACATGAAGTTGTGTACTACTTGAGTCTTGAATTCAGCAAATATTTATTAATTTATTAGAAATAAAAATTGTTAAACTGAAAGATATATGAAATCATATTAAAATAAGTATAGATAACAATTAAAAATAAATTTACAAAATGTTAGGCAATGCACCCATTCGTATTTTGGCCCTAAGACCTTGTACTAAGTTCAACATTTCCTGTAAAATGCTACCAAAATACATATTAAGAAAAATTGGAATGAATTGATCATGAAAAATTTTTCCAGAAGTAGTACTCTGTTCATCTTGGGAAAAACATATGAAATATATCTTCAACATTTTAACTTTTCATGCGAAATAATATGAGTGGCACTTGTTTCGCAAAAAAAGAAGGATTAGTTAATATATCTGCATTTAAAATTTTTTGAACGAAGTAATGATGTGCTTACCATTTTTCAAAAGTTTTAACAGAGTAGTCTTATATAAAAAAAATATATATAAAATATTTTCGCGCAATTCATACACTGTCTTTTCTTTTTCAAAAACTGGAAAATATTTCCAATATTTTTGTCTTTAGTATTCGCTTTAAATATTCGCATATATTTTAGCGAATGCAAAGGCGAATGCAAATAGCAAAAGTAAGCGAATTATTTGCGAATGCGAAAGCGAAAGCGAACATTCGTTACATCCCTACTAGACACTATTAGCTGGGGGAAATACCGATATTTTTCTGTGCAGCCACGCACTTCATCAGCACCCATGTCTATCTACTGGGGTAGAGATTATTATTAACATCAGCTATTTAACCTGAAAATCTATGAAAGTGGAATATGAGAATTGATTGTGTATACAATTATTGATTTGCCTTTGGCAAACACATTTGTAAGTATCACTATTCATTTTCTGTTTTTCCATTTTCTATTTAGGTTAGCACGAAGTTATATCACTCTACCAATGTATGTTTAACTTATCTTTTACGATCATCACATTAATTATTATTATAAGATAAGTAAGAATAGTTAAACATACATTGGTAGAGTGATATAACTTCGTGCTAACCTAAATAGAAAATGGAAAAACAGAAAATGAATAGTGATACTTACAAATGTGTTTGCCAAAGGCAAATCAATAATTGTATACACAATCAATTCTCATATTCCACTTTCATAGATTTTCAGGTTAAATAGCTGATGTTAATAATAATCTCTACCCCAGTAGATAGACATGGGTGCTGATGAAGTGCGTGGCTGCACAGAAAAATATCGGTATTTCCCCCAGCTAATAGTGTCTAGTTTAATTTTTCTTCTCTTCTTTAGATACTCACATTAATTAATAAAAATATTTCATTCATAAGAATTGAAATTACTGAACTCAAGCCTGATTAAGAAATTATTTCTGATTAAAATTCACTATAGTTCAACTAAATCTAATAATGTCTCAGTTAACAATAT
The DNA here is from genome assembly GCA_944452675.1 of Tachina lurida. Classification (NCBI taxonomy): domain Eukaryota; kingdom Metazoa; phylum Arthropoda; class Insecta; order Diptera; family Tachinidae; genus Tachina; species Tachina lurida. The sequence continues at coordinate 36,927,711 of OX101752.1, read as the reverse complement.
TTTAATACCAGTATGAAATAAAAATCGCAAGAATTTTTGTCATCTATTTTTAAGTTGATGTTAGAGAATTTATACTGAAAACAATAACTTAATATGAAAACTTGTTTTTGCTTTCAATATAAATGTTTTTCTATAATCTAAATCAAAACGAATGTACATATCTGTGGACTTTTAGCACTATCGCTTAAGTTGATTTACGAAAATTTTAGATATTGAATTTTCATACAGATAAGCTGCAAAAACATTATTGTTTTTTTAAATATATCTATTAAGGTTTTTTTAATTGCGATTGACCAACAAGTAGCCATTATGGTTGTTACATATACCAGGCATTGCCTATTTTTTTAATCGATTTCGTCACTACTATGACAACGATAATAAGGCTGAACATGTCGAAAAATTAAAAGAAATGTATACACAATTCTAATCAAATTCTATAAATTACGTCGAATGATCACATTTTTGTAGGCACATACATTAACCGCCGTATTCATAAAAAAAATTTAGGTTTATTACAGGTTTATTTCACAAATTTCCCAAAGAAATACGTCAAATAAACGCTTAATAAGCCAAAAATATTTTTTATGAATATGCCACTAAAAGTTTGCCTGAGCACTTGAACAGTATTTTTGTTCTACTGAAAAATTTTAAATTCATACATAAGTTTTTTTCTGCAAGTTCAACAGATACATATGTAGTCCTAAGTTCGCTAAGAGGAGTATGGTTTATTAGTGTGCTGTCCTTCTACTCTGCAACTCGAATAAAACTATAATTGAGTCGAAGTCATTCAGTCGGTCATTTTTGACACAAACCTTTGATCAAACCCATGGGTTGAGGAGTCGATATACAGAGTTATACACTGCATCTATGAATAAATTTCCGCAAGAAATGTCTCCCTTTTCCATAATTTTTTTTGTTTTCCCTATTATTTGCTACTGTTTGAAATAATTCCCCGGGAAAAATTTCTCATGGAATTTTATTCATAATTGGCCTTATAATATAGAATAAGACGCAATAAATTTGTCAAACTTATTGAATTTTTCAAATTTTATTTTCCTTCCAAAGCTCATATGCTTCTTTTCGTTTTCAAAATAATTCTTAGTTGTATATTGTATCACCTTTGATGAAAATAACCGTGAGAAAGTAGTTAATTTATTTTGCACTTGTTGTTAATTTATAAGAAATATGCCACGAATAGTCATTAAATTGTTAAAACTGCACGTATAAAATTGTATGGGACTTTTAAATATTATAAAAAAATACCATAAAATCAACGAAAATTTTAATCTATTAAGTTTTTTATATAAAAATTGCTAAGAAATCCCGAAAAAGAAATCCCGGGATTGAATCTTACAAATCCCGGGATTCGGGATTTTCCAAATCCTGGGATTTCCGGGATCGGGATTTCCCGTTTGGCATCCCTAATGCATATACACACGTATCCACACAAGTAAATATTAGGGTGATCGATTATTCGACTTTTTCCAGAAACCGGTTTTCGAACAGTTCGAATATCTTATATTATGAAAAACCCGGTTTCGGTTTTTACAATTCAGGAAAAACCGGTCAACCGGTTTTTTCAAGTAAGAGAATTATTATACAAAAGTTTTGATTTTAAATTGTTTTATTAAATTATTAAAGAAAAAGAGTTAATAGTTCATTTAAATACTACAAAACAATACAAAAATTAAAAGGTAAAACATAAAAATTAATTTCATATACTTATGTATGTATATATGTATGTATACGGGCATGTTCTGACAATCGCAAATCGCATAACATTTGCAATTGTGACTTGAACTCGCAAGAGAGGTGTTCTGCAAATCGCAATCGCCAGACTCTTGGCAAATCGCAAGAGTATACTGAAGTGAACTGATGAATTTAGCCCAAACAAAACTTTAAAGAAACACTAAAATGGTTAATAAATGAAATTAAATATGTTTTCTTTTGATTTTAATCACAAATATTAATAGTTTCGCAAAATTTTTATTATAAAATTGAAATTTATAAAATGTTCTTTTGTTTTAGTTAATTTAATTATTATTTTTCGAACTGTATTTGTTTCTATATTCTTATGAATTGAATAGGCTAATGTTCGTAACGCTTTTTAAGCCAAATTACATGTGATAATTATTAATGAACAAATAACATCAAAGTTAGTTCTAAATATTCTGACAACAACACATAGTTGAACGGAACAGCCAGCCGTTTTCGAAGGCCACTAAACCTTCCTCATCAGCGTTCTTCTGTGTTTTGGTCCACTGTGTGTGGTGTCAGTTGATGTAGATGTCTGCCTTATATACGAAACTTTATTGCAAATGGAATATGTGAATTGATTTGATTCATTGCATTTCAATTTGCTCATGTGTTTTGTAATGAAGGCTCAAAGTTACCATCTCTATATTTACAACAGTCTTACCATTTTCGATTGTTCTTGACTAACTATGCACATGTTTGTGTTAATTTGCTTATTTTTGTTCTACTTAAGACAAACTTTTTTGGTTTGTTACTATTAAGTATATTTTTATTTAATTTTTGCCACAAGCCAATGACTATTAATTTTAGTTAACTGACACCATCATAGCTGTTTCAGTAAGTGTTGCCATGCTCAAAAAATGCTTAGAACTTTTACACTGAAAAAAAAATACTTAGGAAAATCAACAGAACACGTTAGTGTAAGTTAAAACGTAGTAAAAACTAATTTTATTGCAAAATATACAAATCGAAAAGTATTCGACTCAGCCGATTTTTATATTGTAAAAAACCGGTCTATTCGACATTAGAAAAATCAACATTTTGAAAAAGCCGACAACCGTAGATATTGTGAAAAAAAACCGGGTTTTAAAACCGGTTGAAAAACCGAGTCGATCACCCTAGTAAATACATACATACTTATGTACATACTAGTGATGTAACGAATGTCAATTTTTGATATTCGAGAATACGAATATTTGAAACGTTATTCGCGAATACGAATGCGAATACGAATATTATATGTGAACTTTATAGACATTAAATTGGGGTTCTGCAAAATGAAATATTAAGAAATTGTTATGAAAAAGGACTTCATACTCCTGTTGGTGTACTTTAAAGATAAAATAACTACCCAAAATTTTAATGATCGTCATTAAATAATATTTGAAAATTATACAAAGCACAAATTTCTATAAGAAACTAATATTTTTAGCCATTTATTTAAATTTCGTTTAACATTTATGCATTTATTTATTTAATTTGTTTGGAAAAATATTCGTATTCGTGTTCGCCTGAATTTGGCGAATACGAATACGGATACGAATATATAAAAATGGCCGAATATTCGACAATTCGAATAAGAATACGAATATTCGTGCATCACTAGTACATACACACGCATGCTTTTACTTAGACCCCTTTTAGACACGCAAAGTTTACTTTGCAAAGTCTTCATTCAGCTGGTGGAAAGACAGAGGGCGGAATACTATCTATTTCTATCATTCCCCCAGCTGAATTAATACTTTGCAAAGTAGAGTTTCCGTGTCTAAAAGAGTAAAAGTTTAGTAAAATTCGCGGTTCACACATTTCAACTTTAGTTGATCAACTCGTAATTCAGCTGTAACAAAAAAAGAGATACTTGTATTTCCGTCTCCGTCTTTCTTACAGCTGAATTACGAGTTGATCAACCGTGAACCGGGACAAATAAAATCATACGATTCAAAGTGTAAACAAACGAAAAGCAAGCATACGAAAAGTGTAAACATTTTTGAAAATGTTAAATAAAAATTGTAAGTCATAAAAAATGATTAATTTATAAAGTATGATAATAATAACTGTTAATGGTGTTGACAATCACGTTGCTACTTCCTATGTGAAGGCATAGGTCGGGTATAAACAGTCACAAAAACATTTTTAAAAATACTGTTAATAACATCACTGACATATTGATCTTAGTCAACCCCGTCCATTTTTATGCAACCATATTCTGCAAATTTACTTTGTAGAGTATGTACCAATAAATAAATAAAATAAATTATTTTCTTTGCTTTACAGCTTGCAGAACTTTTAGATCATCCTTCATTGGCTACAGTAGCTACTTTGGCATTTGACATTATCTCAGCAGAATATCCCCAGTTACACTTGCCGGTTGTTAAATATCTCTATAAACAAAAATTCTTTCATATGATATTATCCAAATTGGGTCATAAACTAGAAACCTATTGTGAGCACCATTTATCAGCATTTATATACGTTTTGAAGGCTACACCTCACTCGGTATTGAAAATGAACTTAGGAAAGGTAAATTGTATATCGCTCATTTATTTGAACAACTTCATAACTCCAAAAATAAACTAGTTTTGCAGAAATTATTAAATTTACACCTAAATTAATGAAAAAAGAAAATGTATTTTTCTCTCAAGAGTATACAAGATTTGATGATTAATAACGATAACGATTTGACGAGAATTCCTGCATTATTGACTCAAAAAATCGAAATTTTTAGCTATGAAGTGGTTCAACTAAATGAGCGATATCTGTGTATGTATGTATATACATACATACATATGTAATAACTAAAGCAATTTTTTAAAATAATAAACTTTCCGATTGAAAATTCATAGATTGGCCCGCTAATTTTTAAGTGCTTGGAATCAACGAATGTCCATACTCTTTGCATTTACTTGAAAATATGTGAAAACTTTATTAAACAAAAAGATGAATACTACCAGGGACACTTAAATCATTTAATACCAGCTTGCTTAAAGCTCTCAAAATATAACAACAGTATGGTTAGTAAAAACAAATCTTATAATTTTTATTAATGTATTGTTTGTTTTGTACTTACATACACAATTTTATATGTTTTTTTTTCAGCAAGTACGAATTTTGGCTTTAAATTTGTTATATGACATAACAAAATATCCGACATTTGTTTTATTGCCTTATAAAATGGATGTTGTTTTGGAACTGGCCACATCTTTAGATGATCCTAAACGTTTAGTGCGCAATGCTGCTGTACAAGCACGGAATTTCTGGTACTTAGTAGGTGCTCCGAGTTCTACATAATTGCATGTACATACATATAATACTATGCATTGACTTTAATTTATTTTTTGTTTATTTTTGTTTTATGATCTTTTGTTCATGTAAAATGTTTAACATAAAAATAGCTAAAATATTTTTATAAATTATGAAAAAGAAATGCTTGAGTTAATTAGCAAAAAATTTAATTGTAATATTTTTCCCACTAAGTTTAGATTTAGTAGGGATGGTCACACTGAGATCTTGCCATGAGGGCACATTTTTGGGCTTTTTGTACTATTTCAGGACAGCGACGTTTGCGTAACAGACGACAATCTTGAAAATAGCCTTCATTGCGGGGAAAGCCATGTGAAAAATCTTGAAATGTTACTAAACCGTGACCCCATATTTTGCCACCACGGAATTCACCTTCAAATTTCATACCATCAGCTCGCCAAAATATACCATGGCCATGAAACCAACCATTCATAAATTCTCCCTCGTATCTGTTAAGTGTTTTTTCTTTAATTATTCCTTTTATTATTACAATATTTTCTTACTTGGCTCCATCAGCAAACCACATACATCCCAGACCATTGCTCATACCATCGACAAATTGTCCATCGTAACGTGTGCCGTCTGCGAAAACCAAATGGCCCAAACCATGCTTTTGGCCACGCTGGTTCCATTCTCCTATGTAGCGTGTTGAATCCTCATAACGCCACCCTCCCACTTTGCACCCTGTTTTGGAGGGTGACGCCTCCTTTCTAATCACATTGGATACGCTACCTTTTTAAATAAAGCTTTAATAAATATTATCAATGTATTCCTAAACTAGTACCTTGTTCATCATAGTCCTCCATTTTTCTTCTTTGTTAATCTTAAGAATTAAATTTTTAAATATTATCAAATAGTGTGTCAACAATGTTTTTTGGCCAAATTTCAATTGTTTACTACCATTTTGTGTGTTTTGTTTGGCTTCACTTTTTACATTGGCCACATTTCTGCTTTTACAAATCTAATTAACATATATTTCTAGTCTATTTGGAATGTCTAGTTGTCATGTGCTGTGCACAAAGTAAACAACCTGTTGCCATTCTTTCTTTATCATACTTTCGCCACAACTGATAAAAATCAATATTGGGAAGTAAAACACGAGTGCAAAGAATACCATTAAAAATATTTCTATTTCTATTTGCCACTTTAATAAATTTTATTATTTCTGTAAAGTTGCTATGCAGCCCATGGTGGCCCATACTACATACTAGGCACATAAATACAAGATTTTAACGCAACAAATATATTATAAAATAAAATTCGATGGTTTTAGAGCATGCATGCAGTTTTAGAAATCCGTATCACTATTGATTGCATTTAACTGGGAATGGTGACATGAAAAGATGCTGAGGACTGACTGTATACAAAATGTTCTTTAGGACTACATCAACTTATACAGGATGTTAATAACAGGTGGAACAGTACCTACATATTTACGGACATATGTATGCAATATGAAAATCTGGCATGAAGTTAGCATAAGTGACGAAATTGAACTAGGCGTTAACGATTTCCTCCACACAATTTGACATTAAAAATCGGCACATAACCCACTATTAAATCCTAGCCTCATTTTTAATGCAAATTTTTGTGGAAAAACTCGTTAAGGCCATTTTAAATTTTGCTACTTATGCTAACTTCATGCCAGTTTTTCATTATGCATATGGCCGTTAATGATAGCTATATTAGTAGAGCAAAAGGAATTTTTGTGTGTTTCATGCTATTAATGGCTGATTTCATGAGAAGTGAGCCTTAGCACAAAAAAATAAATTTATTTAAAAATAAAAGATTTTTTCATGAACTTGTAGTTAATACATTAGATTTTAATATTCTAAAATAAATTAAAAAAAAAAGTAATTTTAATGTATTTTTTTTTTATCAACTCTGTCAAATTATCTATCTCGATATTGCTACCCCGTGAAAGTAAAATACCACCATGCCCCTTGTCAGCTGTGCATAAGCTTTTGAGATTTGAACGTTTCGAAGAGGTGCTTCGGTTTATTTTCCTTCAGCCCGTCAAAGGAAATAGCAATAAAATACATATATGTAATTTGATAGATTTTTTATATTTTTATGTTGTGTTTTCGAATGTCCCATCCGTGACGAAAAACAAGTAAAAGTTTATTTTAGTAAACAATGTCGCAAGCAATTTGTTTGAAATTTTAAAACTAAAGGCGGAAGCCGAAAACGAAATATTTTGCATATCAATTTTTTTTATTTAAAATTTTTTATAATCTATTTGCTTTTTAAAATTGTCCCATGCGTGACGAAAAATTCGAAGAGATTTTGCAGAGAACTACCAAGCGATGGATCACTGGAACCAAAAATAAGTAACAATTTTTACAGCATGTGCTTGGTTGCCATAAAGCAAACTGTTAAAAATGAACTTGTTATTTTTCTACTTGAGTATATTCAATTATATATGTATTGAATTATTAATAATTGTATTTTCTTTGTCAATGAAAATATTGTAACTACTTCTGTTTAAACTTTCAAAACGAATAAACGTATTTATTAATTACAAATTCAATACAAACAGTGTTCGTTTGCAATTGCTTCGGACGTACTTAAGCGTGACAAGTTTGCGGTTTATGCCTTCATCAAGGAAATCATTTGTTTGTTGATAAATGAGGTCATAAAATTGGAATTTATTGAAAAGATGGCGCTGCATCTCAGTTTAAAAATAAGTACACACTCTCCAATCTTTGCTTTATGCAAAGGGATTTCGGCATTACTGCGGAATGGTACGTTTTCGCAACTGCACATGGCAAGGGTGCCGTGAATGGTATAGGTGCTGTAGTAAAAAAAAGTGTAAATACTGGAAAAGATTTCGTTTCAGCTGCCAAGAATTGTGTAAGAAATATAAATATTTTGTATTTATCGGAGCAAAAGATCAAGGAAAAAGATCAAGAAAACTTTGATAACAAGGTGGAACCTTGTTATCGATATCCCAAATATTCAATCGCTGCACTTGTTCAAGGCATCCCAGTAAAAAAAGTCAATCCAAAAAAGTCATGAAGAAGAAGAGTTTGCGATCTGGAAGTAGTGCAAATTTCGATCCGTTCTAATGATTTTTGCATAGGGTTGTCATTGCAAGAAGTTCTCTTTTTCGATGCCTGGTCACCGAATTGGAAGCGATTTTAGGAAAAATATCCTTTTTTGTGTTCTATGATATTTTTATACGAATTTAAGCCCGAAACAATGTTTTCATGTAAATTTAAGGAAAGAACGTTTAAATTTTAGACTAAAATTATTTCATAAATTTCGTTAAAAAAAATCGTTTGTTTTAAATTCTGGTGAGTATTTTCTAAAGCTATGGAGGAATTACAAGGTTTTGTATGGCTAAAATAATATTCCTTTCTGCTAACTATCGGTAAATTAATAAGATTGATTTTTTGAAAGCAATGAAAATGTACTTCCTTTAGAATGACTTCCAATTTTTTTTACTGGGATGTAGCGAAGAAAATATAATTGTGGGTCTCACCCATAATTCAAAGAAAAAAACATTTAAAATTAATAAAATGACCACGGATGATATCGTCACCGACAGCTCATCTTGGAGTGATTCGAATAATGAGCCTTTGTCGTTTAAAAAATATTAATATTAATTGTTGCTTATTTGAACACTAATGCTAAAATGCTGCAATACAAAACCAAATACTTAAAAAATAAATATTTGTTACATTTTCAAACCTTTGAACTTTACTCCTGTTTTTGGATAAAGTTTTCAAACTATATTTGAAGTTACTAGATCCGTTTCTAGTCAAATTGATATTACGAAGTCGCACGCGCCCCACCCGTGACGAAAAAATGTCACACCCGTGACAGTACAAAAATTCAATTTTTATACAAAGTATAAACTTGTCCTTCTTCTTAACTTTTAGTGAAGGACAACTTGATATCTCTGCTGCAGTCATAGATTTGCTACATTTTGATAAACTGTATAAATTCGGAGAGTTTTTAGTATGTGTCCTAGGCACTCGAAACGCATGTCTTTTTCATGTCCCACCCGTGACGAGCGTAATGTGTACTAAATTTTGCATTAGCAAATCTAAAATAGTCTGTTTCCGTGTAGTATCTTTGAAAGACAAGTCTGAACTTTTATTTTATAATAAAGTCATGTAAAAAGTAGTTGAAAATTTTGTTATTTTTTAAAACTAAGCACTTAAACTACTTCTAAATGTCCCACCCGTGACGATGAAATCAGCCTAATATAGACAAAATAAAAATTCATTCTACAAGAAAATGGAAATCATAAGTTAACTTTTATGAAGCCACAATAAATATCTCGAGAGATACATATGTATGTATATATGTATGTATTTAAGTACTTCAACAATTTCCATAGTAATTCCCGTAATCAAAATGCTTATGTCGACGCTAAATGAAAACGAATCAGACATTAAATTGAGGCAAATATTAAAAGAACGTTTAGTTAATAAATTTCAATGTCAATAGCAGAAGAAAGCATTTTGAGTGTTGCTACGTTTTAGACCCTCAGGTTCAAGTCCAAATATCTTACAAATGATAGAAAAGCCTAAAATGCCCTTTAAACTTTAACACTGCTACCGCCATGCTTAACCATATCGCTCATGTACCCGACTAAAACAAAAACAAGTTTTGCAGAAAACGCGTTTTCAATTTGCATACAACTCAATGAAGACATAAAAAAATATTCTTCTCTCAGGATGTGATGGTACAAGCTATTTATATGAAATTTTTACACAAGATAAAATACGAAATGCCTCATTATTAACTCAAAAAATTAGTTTTTTGAGTTATTACACTATTGAAATAAATGAGCGATATGCATAATTAATTCATTATTATGTATGAAGTAAAATCACTTCAATAGCGTCATTTGTAGTAAATGTTTTTTTAGACTCTTTCGGATTAATATCAACTTTTGATATTTTAAGAACATACATATTAGACCATATTCGGATGCCATTTTTTTCGGTTTGGTATGTTAGAATCAACAATCTTGTCATATGATTTTCATGTAAACATTTTAAACATGTAATTAAACTAAATGTAAAATTGTTAAACGCGAGAGAATAAACTAACTAAATACAAACGTTGTCTTACGCCCCCACTTGAATGCATACACAAAAATTCATTCCAAGTCGATCCAGCCGTTTATAGTTGCAGTATAGATAAATCACTTAGATGCCGACTGTAGCGACACCTGCCGGGCTGATTTGTGAATCTAAACCACTCAGGGCGCTACCCAAACACATACAAAAAAATTTATTAAAATCGGTCCAGCCGTTATAATCAAAAAGACATGACATGACCTGAGATTCGGTAAAAACGAATGTTCACTAAAGCGAAGAAATATCGAAACAAAATTGTTCGATATTTGTTCGCAAAAGCTCCGAACTGCGAACTTCTCTCGAAAGTTTTTCGCATGTGTGCCGGTAGCTGCGTGGAAGTGTGTCAGCCTGTTAGTCTAGAACTACCAAGTTCGAAGCATGACAGCATTGTAAGTTAAAAAATAAAATAAGAACACATACCCACATATGTGCAATAATTGAATCAAAAAAATTTGCCACGGTAGCCAAGTTGATGTATGTTAGCCTGTTAGAATGGAGGTACCATGTTCAAAGCCTTGCAGCGTAAGTTATGGAATTAAACAAATAAATAAAAATAAAATAAGTAAGTTAATAAAATAAATAAATAAAAAAATACTTTTTAGTTTTTCTGCTGGTTTTTTGAAATATCGAAATTAATTCGATAATCTCTCACTTTTGATATTGCTAGCGAAACTTCGAAATCGAATGTTTTTTTGGGACAAAACTGAGCGACAGGCGAAAATTTTTCGATTCATATTTAAGTGTCACTCTCGATAGTTTTACACTATAAATTTTCGAGATATATTCGAAATCGATATCATTAACGAAAGCTGTGGTCGATTTGGTGGGCGCGTATACAAAAGTCATGCATGTAAATACACACACACGTTGTGTATTGTATGCCCTTTTATTTTTCTACGCACATACAAACGCACACATGCATTGACATTAGCTGTGTGCGCTTGCTTTAAAAAAAAACTCCCTTAAACACAGAATAGCTTACCACCCTCTAGTCAGCCTAGAACCATATGCCTCAATGTCAACATTTTTTTCTCTAGCGACAATCGCACTAGTTAAAATGTCGACAACTTTCCTTTTATGCGCAAGTAGAGATACGTTAGAGACAACAGTTCTAGTGTATTTTCGGTGACATTGTCAACGAAGGCGTCAATAGTTTGTTTTCTTTTTTTTTATTATGCTGTACAGTCAATAGCAGAGTTGCAATCCGCTACTGCTTGTGATTGACTGTTTCAATTTTAAACAAATACCTTAGTTTGGAATAAAAACTTTTTATTTCAATTAATATGTCTTAGGCTGCAATCAAAAAAGGTATATGTATATATTTATTTAATTTTTAATAAAAAAAATAATATTAAAAAAATCAGGGGTGTTCTGTGAATCGCACGTTTTGATATCGCCTAATTTCCAGGAAAGCGCTCAATTAAAAAGGTGACTTATAGCAGCTTTTTAATTGGTTTTAATGTTTTACATGTTTAATATATTTTATACGAACTTAAATTTGAATGCATTAAGTCGTCCGATCAGCAGAACACTGTTTTCGATTTTGGAAGTCGCACGATTTCAAAACGCGCGGTTTACAGAACATTCCTGATAGTATGTGTGTTTAAGTTTGTTGTCCAAACCCTTATAAAACTGTAGACGAGAGTCACTAAAATGTACCAGTGTCTCCATATGGTCGCAAAAGAACTACTTCATCAATAGTGCTTAAGTCTACTGGTAGATTTTCAATGACAACCCTATGTTATGTCCATAGGCGATTATATTGGTTGTCACTAGGAAATCACTACAATTTTACTATTGATATCGATCGAGGAAATATCGATATGGTAGACTAGAGCCCCTAAAATTTACTTGTGAATCTTTTGTGCCAATGTCACCATGTGGTCCCAAAAAAAAAACGACTTAATCAGTAGTGCTACAGTCTAGTGGTGGTTTTTCAATGACAAGCTATTGTTAAATGTCAATAGATGATTACATGGGCTGGGGTACACCTGGTCAGTAGTACTACTGACAATGTCACTAGTAAATCACTACAATTTCACTACTCGCATTTTCTGCAGGGCATCTACATCTTACACACACACTCAAACGTACAATATGTAAAATAACAAGCATACACGCATCAACACTACTTCTGTTGATTGTTGGTTACGAACAAGAAGTTTTCACACTTTCATCGCTTGTTAACAATCATATACACGTACACCAATGCATCCATCGTGCTTTGCTTATAATACGACAGCATTTATTATTGGTTTAGTATAATACAGCCATGAACGAGAATACATTTAATAAATTCAGTAAAGTGCGACTTTGACTCGCGCACGAAGGGTTCCGTACGTTGGGCTTTGAGCATTTTTAATAGTGTTTTTTCCGTTTTTTCAGCTGAAATAATTTTTTTTTTATTATTTTTCGCTTTTTTCTCGTTTTTTAATTTTAGCGATTTTTTTCATTTTGGCGATTTTTTTATTTTGGCGATTTTTTTTTATTTTGGCGATTTTTTTCATTTTGGCGATTTTTTTCATTTTGGCGATTTTTTCATTTTGGCGATTTTTTTCATTTTGGCGATTTTTTCATTTTGGCGATTTTTCCGGTTTTTCGCGATTTATTTTCGATTTAGATTTTTTTTTAATTTGGTGCTTTTTTTTTGTTTTGGCGATTTTTTTTTTGATTTTGGCGATTTTTTTTCGGTTTGGCGATTTTATAATTTTGAGTTTTTTTTTGTTTTACCGTTTTTGAAAATTTCAACAAGTTTGCTCTTACGGTTTCCAAGATACAGCAAGTTATCAAAATTACATAGTCGAAATTACATTAATTGATGGTACACCCTTTAATTAAAATTTTTTAAATTTTAGTGTTAGTTGTTGTAGTCTGTATAAAAATACACTAACTTTACAAATTTCAAGTGTATATACATACAATTGTATGTATATTACATTGGATTTTAAAATTTTTCGTTGCTCGTTTTGGCACACCCTTTAATTTCCAACTCTCATGTATTTGTTGTTGTAGCGGCCAAGGGTCTACACACTGTGTCCAAATTTCAGGTCCGTAGCTCTTACGGTTCCCGAGAAAATACCCTGTGACGGACAGACGGCCAGACGGACAGCGTAGCGAAAACAATAGGATTCCATTTTCACCTTTGGTGTACGGAACCCTATCAAGACGTATTTACATTTCAAGACTATTTACGCAGGTCTCTATTATGTACATATCGTCACCTAAAATCCAAAAGGGCGTAACAACCAAAAAATTCAAAATAGCTTTTATGATTGATTATGATGTGATTAACCAAAATACATCATCTCCTAAGAAATATATAGTCTTAAATTTATAAGGTTTTTTGCTTCTCCTGTAAAAAAAAGTAGGAATACAGAAAATACGCGTATATTTAAAACAAAGAAGCCTGCGATAACATTAACATAACATTTAAATATCAATTTATATTCAAATGCCCATTTCCATTAATTTTTGCAAGACAGTTATTTTATTACTTAGTTTATTCAAATAGTTTTATTCAAATATTGTTATTCATTACACAATTGAATATGTTTGAATGTAATAGATCTAAGAATTTCTTTCGCTACGTTTATTAAAAACTTTAAATTTTATGTATGTTAGGTTTAGACAATTTATTATTATTGCAAAAAACTTAACTCAAGATTGCAGATTGTTGAAACAAATAAAAAAATTCATAATGGAAACGAATGAAAGTGTTAGTTAGATTATAATCGTATAAAACATCTCAAGGTGAAAATTTCATATGAAAAATAAAAGTTAAACATTTTTAAAAATCTTTTTTTTTTTATTTTTCATACAAATTCTTCATCGAAGGAACCCATAGGGATTCAGGCAAGGCACATTAATTTCCAGGATAATACAACAATGAAAAAAAAAAACAACATGGCTTTTTAGTTGAGCCAAAATGTCAAAAATAGAATTTGTTTAACAAAATAAAAATAAAAATTATTAACATTAAACAAAATTGGCAACATTAAGAACTTTTCAAAATTTTTCAAAAGTTTTTTAATTTGTTTTTGATATTTTTAAATTTGCTTACAAATATGTATATGTATTTTTAATGACATATTTTTCATGTTGAAATATTCTCAAAATTCTTTTTTAATTTCTTTTCCGTAAACAATTTTTGAACTCTGCGGGCAACTTTAAATAAAAAATAAAAAAATAAATCAGCTGTGTCATCGCTATTACCTGGGGCCTGTTTATAAAAACTTGCAAGTGTTGTAATACAAGTAAATTAGTTTGTGAAAATATATTTTTTTTATATAAATAATTGCTCAATTCACAACCTATTATGGGAGTCGTAGTTCGTACATGAGTTGTTGGTAATTTCAATAAAAACTTACAGCCTTATTTATAAAACTTATTAAAGCAGATTGTTTATAAACAAATGTTTACATAGAAATTACCAACACCGTTTGTACGAACTACGACTCCTACAATAGGCTGTCAATTGAGCAAATATATTTTCACAACTATTTTGCTTGAATTACAACAATTGTAGGTAGTAAGTTTTTAGAAACAGGCCCCTAGTGAATGTGCCTTGGATTCAGGTGTTGCTTTGCCTCTAATAGTTTTTGAAGAACATAACAAAATTTTGTATACATATTTTTGGAATTTTGTTTCGTTTGTTTTCTAGTATATAAATTTAATTTTGGCGAGGTGTTTTACAGGATTAAAGTACAGCAATAAAATTATAAAAAGTAGAGAAGCAATAATAAAGCTTAAGTAAATATTAAATTAAAAATGTTTTCTATTATAAGCCAATTCCTTTAAAGTGTTAAATACATACGTATGTATATTTGTAATATAATCCAAAAATATGATAAATAAATATCTTTTTAACACATTTTTAATTAATTGTAATAATTATATGTAATACCGAAACAGAAATGTAAAAAAAAATTAAATGTAACTTGTCTGGCATTTTTAGATACAATTATCCATCCCAACATTAATAATAAATTCAGCTTCAGCAGGAAAATTCTAAATGTGATTTTAGGTTCATAGAAAATGTGTGTTCCTTCCTTTTATGGTTTTTCTGTAAAGAGATGACATCTAAAACTAAAATAGGAAAATTAACTTAGTAAAAATACTCATGATTATTCAATTACGTATGTACAATAATGTGCAGAACAAAAGCAACAAAAACGCTATTTTACTTAAAATTTAAATATTTTATACATTTGATTATTTCAAGCAGCTCTTTTAACAAACTTTTGTAGGCATTCATACTAGAAAACGAATTCGCATTTTAATTTTTTAATATTGATATTTCCTGAAAAATAAATTAACTAATATTCTCAAACCCATGTATCGAGATTGTGCAGAACAATCAATAGCAACAAAATGTAAAATGTCATAATTATCAAAAAACTCTTTGATATATCGCTATAATTCCAAAGTCCAACACGCTTAACAGTACTCATTAGTCCTTATATTAAATATTAAAATGCATTTCTCAATGTTATTGGTGCTGCTTGATTTAGCAAGAATGGGAAAGAGTAGGTATTGGTGACCTTTCTAATATTTAAAAAATTAAGAATCTAAAAACTTTAGATAAGCGGCTATTACTTATTTAAAAGTGTAATAAAAATATATTTCTAGTTTGCTGATGGATAGGTCGGCATAATAATTACGTATTGAGCAGTTTTGTGTACCACCACGAAAAACTTCCGCAGCTTATAATAGCTAAATGCATTTCAAATAATCCAAAAGCTCGTTTTCTGTTCCTAGTGAGGTTATAATATCTCGAAATTTTAGTGTGTATTATGGTACAACTCGAAACCGTGCCAGAGAAGGCAATTGAAAAAGTTACATACTAAGAAAATACTATAGTTGACCAAGAGATAGATACTTAAAAAAAATCCAGGTAAATCTTGTATTTAGTTAATACAATTTTATTGTTTTCTTGCTTAAAACGGAGTTCAGTAGTACACACCGTAATTGAATCCTAATAAAATGGGAAACCGATGTTTTTATTGAAGAATTCAAGTTCCATATATGGAATTGGTATATCATCTCTTCAATGCGGCGCTTGCCTAGCAAACCGTTTTCGCCACGAAATATTAAAATGAGTTTTAAGCATAACAGCGGTTAGGTGATGGTGATGTCTTATTTTCCGACGTATAAAGTTAGACCATTCTACCATTCTCAAAAATTTGTAAAAAAAAATATCCTTGAAAAAAAATTATTTGGCATTTCGAGTGGAATATGACTCTTTTATGGGTGTTTCAAAGCGGTAGTATTCCATAACATACTTGGAGGTTGGGAAAAAAGTCAGGAACATTAATTTAATTCCAATCCTTGCTTTACCGACAAACGCAGATTTCTTGAACGCCATTGCAAACCTCTTTGCAAGAATCCGCAGGAGTGTTTTCGGAAAATGGATCCTAAATTGCAACAAACAGTTCAAAATTCCATTAACTTAGCGAAAATGTATTCCTTAATGCATAATAAATAATATTTGAGAATTTATCCACGTTGATATCCACGTATTATGAAAAAACTAAAGATTATACAAAAAGTATTAATTTGTTGCTTTTGTTATGCACAGCTTCATATCAAAGTCTGGACTATTTTCTATAACTTTCGAAACCCCAGTTTTTTTAAGAAAGATTTTATTCAATACGATATATAGGGCATATAAATACAAATAAATTATGCTCAGAGTTTTTGTTGCATATGATGTATATTCTGAAATAATCGTCTCCATTTATTTTTGCGGAGTTTGTTGCTTTTGTTTTGCACAGTACTGTATGTACATTAGGGGATAACCAATTTGTTGGCATAGTACCATGAGGTCAACCATGTCCTAGTAACCACGTAAATCATAATCATTTGTAATTTTTCTCAAAAAAGTTCACGCACCAATTGGTTTTTCTAAACCAAATAAATACATTTTGGAACACTTAAAGCACGGACTTGAGCTACTCAGCAAAAATTACATATTACCATCAGAACTACTTGCCATATAATGACTTACTTTTCTGATTACCAAATTTCATTACTCGCTTACAAATCACATTACCTAAAATTCAAAAAAATTATGTACAAGTTGCTAAATGAGGAGAATATTTTTTTTAGATTAAATAGATTACGTGAACAAGTTGCCAAATAAAAAAAGTAAGTACTTCTCAAGAATCGATTATTTTAGTTTCACGCCTTGTTAAAATCATTAAGTTGGTAATCCAGTAAGGAACAACTTCCACCAAAAATGCTTAATTCCAAACTCGATTACCTTTTTTGAAATTTTTTGCTGGGTAACAAAAATATTATTTTACATAATCTAAAACTATTTCGAGGCCTTCTTAATGCAATATTGAATATTCATAATTTTATACGGTGTTTTTTTATTTATTTTTTCTTTTAAATAAACATATTATTATATTAATTCCATCGCGGTTGGTGTGTGAACTTTTTTGACCTTAGCGAAAAAATAAATATACGTTCGCTTATAGTTTTTTATGCTCTATAGGACTGTGCTATGCCAATTTTGATATTTTAAAAAATTGTTAAAAAGTTATTTCCCTAATGTACATATGTACATATGTATCAAGGTACATTCATTTCCAGGTAACTAATAGCAAGATTACAAAAACAATGAAAAAATACAACTTATTTTTTTGGTGTATGCAAAATGTCAAAAATAGAATTTGTTTAACAAAATTAAAATAAAAATTATTAACATAAAGTTGAAACAAATTATCCACGGCAGCTACCATTAACTAAAATTTGTAACGTTTAGCACTTTTCACAATTTTTTAATAGTTTTTTCGTATTTTTAAATTTGTTTACAAATACATAATTTTTTTAATAAAATATTTTTCGTGTTAAAATTAACATTTTTTTTTTTAATTTCAGTTTCGTAAACAAATTTTGAAGTTTCCGATGAACTGTAATTTGAAAAAAAAAAATTGCTCAGCTGCGTCTTCGCTACTGCCTGGTGAATGTGCCTTGGCGTGTATGCATTCAAGTTTATTTAATTGAACTTACATTTTTAAAAATTGAGTTGGTTACATATTTTACTCATATTCGCTTTTTGTATATGTGTAAACTTCAACTTACAGCTTCTTCAAATAGGCAGCACACTTCACTGCACTGCTGACTTGACCCGTATTAACAATATTTAATTTTTTGTGTTTTGCACGAAATTTTTTCACGTACGCCTCGATTAATCTTTTTATCTTAAATGGGTTAATTTCACCAGATCTACTATGACAAATCTAAAAAAAAATTTAAATATATCATTTTTCATCTAAATACATTTTCGATTTGGACAAAGGAATGAAGAATACCTTGGGTACAGCACGGCGCATAATTTCTTTGTAATCATCCTTGGTGATTTGTTTTCTATTGTAGCGTGGTTTCAATACCAATTTCACTTCTTCAACTACGCGCTCCTGTCGATTTAACTTACGCATGAACTGTTAAAATATTTAATGGATGATAGTCCAATTTAAATATATTACATTGTACATTACCTTGTCTTTAACATGTAAATCGACAGCGGAATTTGGTATATCATCATATATTTTCATATTATCATCATTTGATTTTCCAACTGTAATTAAAAATTTATATTTTTTTAGTTGGCATAGTATTATATACATACATATGTATGTATGTATGTATATATGTACATATAACTATATGTAGGTATATAAATGAAAAAATTTATATAAAAAAATAAAAATATATATAAAAATATACATATGTATGTGATATGTACAAAATGGAGCAGTATATTATTATATTCTATTCATTATATATTCTCTGACGATTTTATTATATATAATTTTTATTTTACCTGTAATTTATTAATTGTAAATATGTATGTATCTGCAAATTTTATATGTAACTCAAATGTTCAATTCATAACATAATAGTTTTTTTCATTTACTAAAAATTGTTACGAATTTGCATAGATGGGCATTTATATATATATACGTCAAAATAGCGTATTGTTGTAGTTTTTTTTTTTTTTTTCTTTTTTTTTTCTTTTACCTTTTTGGAGAGTTAATATTGATGGTTTATAGGCATAAAATAATATTTTTGTTTATTAAACTGTACACCTTGGGCCACTGACTCACGCCAGCTTTCATACCTTTATTTCCTTCATCTTGTGATGACGGTCTTCCAGCTAATAACTTGTGCTTTATTATTATTTTTTTATTATTACTTTTTATCATCATTATTATTATGCATTTATTGATCTAATTATTTTACACTTTGTTTAGTATACATTCATATTTATATAATTTTGGTTAATAAGTTAAGGATTTTTTATTTATTTTCTGTTATATTATTATATTTGTTAAATATTTATAGATATTTTTACATTTAAAGGTATTGTAGTAGTACCTTTTGTAGTAGTATTAGTGAAAACTGATTATGGCCATGAGGCTAGGTTTTCGTGTTATGAATGAATAAATTAAATTAAATTAAATTAAAAATCAGTATTCAGTAAATTTTACTGGTTACTGAAAAGAGAAATCATTATTCAGTAAATTTTACTCATTATTGAAAAAAATCAGTATTCAGTAAATTTTACTGGTTACTGAAAAGAGAAATCATTATTCAGTAAATTTTATTGATTATTGAAAAAAAAATTAGTATTCAGTAAAAACTACTAATTGCTGAAAAAGGAAATCAGTATTCAGTAAATTTTACTGATTTGTGTAAAAAAAATGCAGTAATCAATAAATGACTGATAGTAGATACCAAGGCACATTCACAAGGTAGTAGCGGAAATTCAGCTGAGCTATTTTTTTTTTCAAATTAAAGTTCATCCGAAACTTCAAAAATTTTTTACGAAAGAGAAATTAAAAGAAAATGTACAAAAATTTCAATATGAAAAAATATTTTATTAAAAAAATTCTGTGAAAACAAATTATATTTTTGAAGTTTTTGATGAACTACAACCCATGTTGTTTTTTTCATTGTTGTATTTTTTCATTGTTTTTGTAATCCTGATATTACCTGGAAATGAATTTGCCTTGGTAGATACTGTGTGTTTTGAAAATGATATGTACACATTGTATTTATATTAATATTTATATTAATATGCATATTTGATTATTCAATATTCATAACCAGATGTTGATGTATAGTAGGAATGTAACGAATGTTCGCATTCGCTTTCGCATTCGCAAATAATTCGCTTACTTTTGCTATTTGCATTCGCTTTTGCATTCGCTAAAATGTATGCGAATATTTCAAGCGAATACTAAATACAAAAAAAGGTGTATTTCTTTTACGGAAATAGTTTACGATTTTAAATTTAAGTACGAAAATTATTTTAAGCCAACATGAAAACGATACACGTGAAGCAATAATATTTTAGCGGAAAACTTTTCTATGAATAAGTTCTCATAAGTGTCAAAATTAAACCCAAATCCAGCGGTGTTTGGAAATACTTTTCAGTTTTGAAAAAGAAAAGACAGTATTTGATTTGCGCGAAAATATTTTTTGCTTAAGACTAGTCTGATCAAACTTTTGAACGCCATTCATTACTTCGTACAACAAATTTCAAATCCAAACAGTATTAACTAGTCCTTGTTTGTTGTAAATTCCACGCGAAACAAGTGCCACTCATATTATTTCTCATGAAAATTTAAAATGTTGAAGATATATTTCATATGTTTTTCCCAAGATGAACAGAGTACTACTTCTGGAAGATTTTTTCAGGAAAAATTCATCCAAGCTTTCTTCATATGTATTTGACAGCATTTTGCATGAAATGTTGAACAGAGTACCAGGATTTAGGGCTAAAGTACGAATGGGTGGATTGCCTAACATTGTGTAAACTTATTTTTAATTATTATATATGCTTACTCTTATATAAATTTATTTGCATGTGATATTTTAACGAATTGTAATATTTGCATTCGCTTTCGCATTCGCATTCGCTTTCGCAAAAATTAAAATATATTATTCGCTTTCGCATTCGCTAAACTGGTATTCGTTACATCCCTAATGTATAGCACAATTTAAGCGATGTGGGAACTTATCTCCAGGAAACAATTTTATACTTGGCCGAACGGGATACAACAACAAATTGCCTGCATAAGCACAATGCCATAAAAAACGTTTTTATGAAATACAATACCCCACTACCCTCATCAGCACCTGTAGAACGACTGTTTTCTTTCGCTGGAATTGTGAATCGCTCTAGAACAGTAAAGCCGAAGGTCCACACCATCCGTTTAATGCGTAGTTGCGTTTTATGCATGTGTCAAAAAGTAGAATCAATGGAATTGTGTGTGGCAAGTTACAGAACAAAACGCAAAGAACGTATAGACGCATAGGAAGGATAAAGTAGGTTTACTTTCTACTTTTGTATCCGTCGCATGCATCGTGCTCTCTTTTGTAGCCAAATGTTCGTGTGGTGAATTTAAATTTTTTCTCTTTTTGCATTAAAACAACAAAAATAATTGCGCATAAGACGTATTGCATGTAACTTTAATTTAGAATCGGAGAGAATGTACAGAAACGCATACCACGCATATGCAAAGAACGGATTGTATGGACCTTCGGCTTAACCCGCAAGCCATAGAACAATTGTGCAAATGAAAATCACATGCATGCTTATGCTCTTTCATTTAGTCGTCACTGAGCAAGCGACGAATGAAGTTGTGCACGCATGTATTCATTTTTTTCTGGTTTTTTGTTTAGTTTTTTTGAGCACACGGAACGAAATTTAAGTTCAAATTGAATAAATTTCTACAGCAAAAAAATAATTATGTAAGCTAAGAAATATTTTGTGATAAAAAATGCTTTTAGCAATATGCAATGCATTTTATGCTATGAAACACTTGAAAATAATAGGGAAGATAGTTTAAAAAGGCATTTTAATAGCTTTCACTGTGCTGCGAATAAATTTAATTTGGAATTTGTAGACTACATTGTTGAATGGATTATTATTTTTTACTTTTTACTTAAGTTTTTATGAAATTGATTATTTTCAAAAAATATTCAAACAATGAATAACCACAGCATGTATCTTAAATTATATAAATGTTTTCTTCAAGTGTAAATATATTTTACTCTCATTTTTCTCACCACTACATACATATTTTATTTTGCGGGGCACTGCTCTAGAAGACAAAACCTAAGCGATAAAAATTTTGAAATGCTTGTGCTGAGAAAAGCAAACAGCATATAGTTATGGATGTATTGGTCTAGAAGTAGGTGTTTAAGTCTCTCATCTATGCAAATCAGTTTTTATTTACCCAATAACACATTTCTTTTTTAGATAATTTAAAAAAATAAAAACACGTTAAACTTTTAAAGCCATTTTTCTCGGAATTTCGTTTCCTGATTACTGCATTTTTTTACACAAATCAGTAAAATTTACTGAATTCTGATCTTATTTTCAGCAATCATTACTTTTTACTGAATACTGATTTCCTTTTTCAGCAATCAGTACTTTTTACTGAATACTGATTTTTTTTCAATAATCAGTAAAATTTACTGAGTACTGATTTCTCTTTTCAGTAACCAGTAAAATTTACTGAATACTGATTTCTCTTTTCAGTAACCAGTAAAACTTACTGAATACTGATTTTATTTTTCAGTAATCAGTAATTTTTACTGATTACTGAAACACGTAATGCAGTAAAAAAGTAATGCAGCATGCCCATGTATGCGAATTTGTAACAATTTTTACTGAAATGTGTTCATTACAGGGTTGGAAAAGTTGGTACAATTGTACCTTTTTTTTTGGTACTATTCAAACTCGAAAAGTACAGTAGTACACCAATAGTTGATTTAGTACATTTAAGGAATCCCCCCCCCCCCCAAATTTCACTGCGTACTTACTTTCAAACAATTGCATATGTCAATTTTTACTTTTGGATAATGAAATTCATATTCTTCTCACTTGAAAACGGTATTGTAAAAGTAAAACGCAAAGAAAATATAAAAAAAAATTGAACTCGTCTATTTCCAAATCATTTATCTCCTAAATTCAGATGCCAGAGCACATGCTCTAAATTTCAACTAAAACAGGTGTATGCTCTAACATCCGAACTTACAAGTAAATTTGTGAAAACGATTCGGTGGTCAGAACATAGACGATTATTTTAATAAAAATAAGTAAAAATATGTAATTTGAACTAAAAAAATCTTTTACTACAATTAAGGTCAAAAAAGTTCAGTTTTTAAAAGTTGTTGGTGCAATTTTAAAATTCTCAAACCCATCCCCTGGTTCATTAACTCAAAAAGTTTGCAAGGAGAGAAAAAAATTGTGAAACTAAAAATTCTTACAAATTATTACCAGTAAAATTTTTACTTGCAAGAATTATCCAAACAGCTATTATGTATTTTATTTTCAAATTACATATTTCAAAAATATCTGAAAATCTCAAAAATGTGCATTTCTTTATTAAAAAAAACGTCTATAAATATCTAAAAGGAAATCATATTTTCTTAATTTATTATTTTTCTTTCATTAACCTACCATTTACACATGAAACTAATTGCAAGAAAGTAGCAACACAATCACATTTTTTCACTACCACACTCACATAGTTTTTAATTTCCACTCAGCTTTCAACGATTTTTTCAAGTAAATTTTTGATGTTTTCAGAAAGTAAAATGAAAAAAGGTTGACAGTGTTACCCCCTTTAAATATTTGTACAAATATATAGGATTGTGGCAAATAATTATTATAAATTGTTCTTATTTTGTATAAATATTTAAATAATTGTAATTTCGTATCTTCAAATATACATGAAGAAGACAATTCGAGTCTATTTAAAACAATAATATTATTAAAATATTAACAATAATAATTATTCTCAACTTATTGCCCTATAAATGTGTTTATGCGATAATCTGGGTAACTCTAATTAAGTAATAAACAAAGCAATAGAAATGGAACTTTTCGTTTCGACGACATTTTTAAAATGAACTTTCACTTTCCTATGAAAACGAACAAGAAATTTTCATGAAAGTAACTTTTTTCATTAAAATTTTTATTCATAATACGTATACAAAAATTTCAAGAAAGTACTTTCATGTGTAAATGTAGCGTAAGCTACATAAATTCAATTTTATTGTCAAGTAATTTTGTTTGTTTAGCATATCTGATCAGAGATGGAAAATGGGTTTTTTGTATTTGTTAATAGAATAGAATTAAAAATATAATGAAAAATTCATAAAAATAGTAAATAATACATGAAGCTGTGTAAAGTATTTCATATTAAATGAAGATTTTTAAAAATTTTGTAATTTAAAATATTATCAAACAAGATACACCGGAAAAAATACAATTGTATCATGATTTCCATCCATGATTCTAATATGAATAAAATTTTCTTGCAAGTTTTTACAAGTAAAGCGTTCGTTTACTTTTTCGTATCCGGGAGAGTAATTTAGTAAATTTCTGCCACACTCTCTCGTTACAAGTTTCTGCTGGGAAAGTAAATGAACACAACTAATAATTCATAGTTTTAATCATGATACAATAAAATAAAGGTACAACCACATTTGACGTATAAAATTAATTTTGACTTTTACCAAAATTGTTTGATTGCTGTTTTTTTGTAAAGAGAGAGGAAAACGTTGCCACACGAAATTACGGGGAACTTTTTTTTAGGAATGTTTTTGGAAATGTGTAATTTTAAGTTTAGAAATTATGGTTTAATACACATTTTTTTAAATGTTGTATTAATTGGATACGTGGATAACGAAATATGCATGTGTATAATATGATGTTGAATGGATGAGCGTGTTTCATGCATATAATACACATTTACATACATACACTTCGTGTGCAAATTTATTGCAGCTTACAGTAAGAATTAATGCTTTTTTGATGGGCTACATCCGAATAATCTGAACAAAAAAAGACACGCAAAAGAAATAGTTAATGCAAGGGTTCTATTGCTAATGAATTGGTTCAATTTAGGTGCAGAACGCATGATTTTAACACAGGCGTGTCATTGACGAGCATGGGCTAACATTTAGCAAAACTGCTCATCATTCCAATGAGTGCTTAGAACCCATGATACGTTTATTCGTTTATATATACATACATATGTATGTTTAAAACAGAGCATAACGAAGTGCCCGCGGGTGGCCTTTTGCTTATAATTTTAGGCTCTAAGCAGGCATACTCTGATGATTGTATTTGAGGCAAACAGCTTTGAAAGCTGTTAAGTGTGCTGTTGTTTCCTTGCAAACTAAGAGGAAGCATTGTTCTCGCCGAGATCTGATTGGCAATTGTGCTCTCGTCGGTGTGAAAGCTCAATAGCTCTTTTAAAAAAGTTTGAACATTGTGCATATGACTTGGACGCACCTGATTTAAAGCAATAAGCCAGAGTAGTACGAAGAGAAAGTCCCACCCTTGATTCAGAGGCTTTTCCGTTGGTAATTTCCCTTCAATTGTTTGTGCTGATGTAAATTTTTTTTATAATTATAATTTAAATACATATTCTTCAATATTTTTCAATAAATAAAAAAGAACGTCAAAAAATTAATCAAAAACTCGGATTTCATAAATTAATAAGGTAGCATTAATTTTGAGAGTAAAAAATTGTCGGCACAAACGTCAGAAGGTTAATATGGCGACGAAAAGAGAGAATGGTTGTACCTTTATATTATTGTATCATGGTTTTAATTATATGTACATATGTGATACATACATATTTACCCCCTTATTCAAACAATTTAAAATTAATTTTATTTCGAATTTAATTCAACAATAATCGAATCGTTTAGAATAAATAACAGCAAAATTACCTACTTTTCTATGCAGTAGCACTTTTAAACCACATACGTTGTTTTTAACTAAACGACAATAATATTTGCCGAGTTATTGAATAGACAACAGTCAGCTGTTCAGTTAAAGTACACACTCTTTTAGCAGAACTCAAGTAATTATTCTACAACAATATACACACATATAAAATCTTCGGTGGCATTCATGTTTAAAAATACATAAAACCCGGTTTAAAACAGGTTAAACAATCAAACCCGAAATGAAAATTACCAGCCCAAAATACTCGTGTTTTTCGAAAAAAAAAATCGTATCAAATGTTTTAGGACACCTGGTTAAAGCTATGCTGCTTAGCTATATAAAATAAATTTCATGTGTTAAATAAAAATATAATAAAATTATATTTACCCTTATTCCAATTGTCAACATCGACGTCACTTTAACACAATGCCGAAAAATTGGGACTTGTGTACCCGTTTTCGAAAACAACCGACTCCTGTTGACAGGTTTATGCTATTTTCTAGATCTTAGTAAACGGAAATATATTGTTCTCGAGAACGGGTAAACAATTGTGTTCAAGTGACGTCGATAATAAAGGTAGAAATACATAACACGCGTTAGTTCGTCGACGAATATCGTGCGTTTGAAAACTTCACCGCATGAAAAATAACAAGTTAGTCCTAGTTTACTCTATGCAAGACTTGTTGCTAAGCTGATTAGTTTGTTCGGACAGAGAGACGAGGAGAAAATGAACTTTTCTGCTTCCCTCGTCACTCTCCCACAAACTAATCAGCTTAGCAATAAGACTTGCATAGTGTAAACTAGAACTTATACAACACGCGTTATAAACGCCTTTTCAAGCAGCTTTTTTTTACTTATTATTAAATAAAAAAACATTTTAAATTCCTGTTTTTATTAAATTCTGTATATTTTTTCATCAATAAGATTTTACTCCATGATTAATTTTTTTTAATTTTTCTTATTTATTAGTTGTCAAAACAATACAACGCGTTAAAAAGTTGAAAGTTAACCAACTTTCTGCGGCAAACGCGTCAAAGAGTTTCGTATGTAAATTATTGTATGCGAGACCACTATTGCAACTTTTTTTGACAGATACCTACAGCTCGCACGTGCACTAAGGCGTGTTATGTACTTTCACCTTAAGGGTGATTGTATGATGATGTCAAATTCGCCGCAAATATTTCTAAACGTGTTTATTTAGCTCCCGTTGTTTCCTTTTCTAGCTGCCTGCATACTATTAAATTAATATATTATTTGTGCTCAAGTTCAAAAACAATACAAATACTAATTGAGCAATCGTTCTCATTGTTTTTTTTTTGTTTCACTCACTTCAAAGAACGAAAGAAAAGAAAATCAGACATTTTGTTTCGTACAAAGAAATCAAAACAAAAATAAATTTATAACTGCAGTAGTGTCGATTATCTTTGTTACAAAAATCACGTTCTAAGTCCTGTGTCTGGCATAAAGAGCATATCTCTAAAACCGGTTCCGAACCGGATAAAAAAATATATCCTATATTACACGCTGGTAATGTAGCTTTCCATTGGTGAAAGAATTTTCAAAATCTGTTTTGCAGTTTGGGCGTATATTCGTAGACCAGGACTCCATGGTTTGTCTAATCTAGACAAAGGTTATGGTATTTTTTGTGTCGAAGGACGTCTTTTCAAAATTTGCAAGAATTCTATTGGCAGGGCTTCAAATCCCAGCGAGGAGCATAAACACATAGGCAATAACACCAAAGCCAACAAATAAAGGAGATGGCGAACAGCTATCCAACTCCCAAGAGAAAAAGCTTCTAGAAGGCTAATTAATGGCAGTGGAAGTTATGCAAATTAATTTACATCGGAGCGAGATGAGAGCAATCTCTGATGGATGCCAATTCTCAGCATAGTGCACGGGGAAGTAGGCGATTTCTGATCATCGTTATATCATGTTTAAAATGGCTCGGCCGCCGCCTAACTCAATTAGTTTCAGAAACAAAGCAAAAACCGTCAGGGAAAGGATCTGCAACTTACTCAGGAATCGTCTAAGGCAAACATCTTACGACTGCCTGAGTCTGGAAGAAATTGATAACAATATGAATACGATTACTGAGGCTCTGGCTAAATCTTTGGAAGAGAGTTGCCCTCTTCTGGATAGGGAATGCGCCTATGAGAAGCCCTGGATTACAAGAGAAATTCGCTCCATAGGGATGGATGTCCGTAGTCTGTTTAACAGAGCCAGACGTAAAAAATTTAAAATATACTGGGATGATTATCGCAAGTCTCAAGGAATGCAATAAATTAATTCGGACGGCAAAACGCACCTCCTGGAAGCTTTTCTGCGAACAGGTTGATAGTGTGAACGATGTCTTAAAGATAAAAACGTTTATTCCCAAAACCCACATTTAAAACTGAAATGCTGATTGACGATATGGGCAAAAGGGCGGAAACAATAGAGGAGTTCCTGTTGTTGCTGATGAATACACATTTCCCAAATGGTATGAAAGGACCCACAGTGGAACCGCCACTAGTTAGAAATGTGGCTCGCTAGGGGCAAACTATCACAGATGGCATGATTAGAAATTCAATATGTAACTTCTCTTCTTTCAAAGCAAGCGGGCAGTATGGAATTTTTCCTGCTCTTATACAATAACAAAAATTAAAAATTTTAAATACCCCCGATATATCTAGAAAAGATGTGATATCCTTTAAGCGGCTGGACCGATTTTCTTCAAACAGGAAAAACTAAATGAAAATCGGACCAACCGTTTGGGCTGTACGTGGACACGGACAGACACACAGATACACACTACAAACTGATAACACCCCTTTTTTTGGTCGGGGGTTAAAAAGAGGTGGACACCTTATCATCTCATCTGGTTAGAATTTCTGCCTAAAATTCGCATATACATATGTACTCCAAAACCCTGTCAGAAGACAAAGGTAGTTTTCATACCTAAGCCTGGCAAAGGGAGTTATGAGACTCCAAATGCTTAAAGACCAATAAGACTTACTTCTTTCCTGAATAATATGATTAAGAGCAGAATATTAGACGATATTCTGAGGTTTAGACAACATGCATATGTCAAAGGAAGGTCAGTAGAAACGGCTCTTCACAGGGTAGTTAACTACATCGGAAAAGCTTTCTATGACAAGTTGTATACGGTTAGCGTTTGTATTGACATTGAAGGCGCTTGCAACAATGTGAATTCCGACACTCTTGTCTAATCCTTATCACAGTTTCAAGTTGACCAATCAATAATTGATTGGGTAAACTTCGTACTGGGGAACAGATGGATAACCTGTGGTATGCAGAATATAAACGTTAGGAGCAGCGTTCAATGTGGGACGAATCAAGGAGGAATACTTTTACCCCTTCTTTGGGTAACCACTATATTTATACACCCCGCTTAGGGACCTGACCAATGAGGGTTATGAACCTGTCTGCTATGCGGACAATGTCGTGATACTTCTAAGAGGCAAGGACCTTAACAAACCAGCAACTTTGAAAGGAGGGGAAAAGAACTCTCAATATTGCGCTAAACTGTGCTCGGACGAGATGACTGAATATAAGTGCAGAAAAAAGGAGATATCTTTATTAACCAGAAAGACTAAAATCATGCAGTATATTGAGCCTAGTTTTCAGGGAAATGCCACCACCTTATCCGATAGGATTAAATATTTAGGACTGATCCTAGATCGGAAAATCTTATGGGGACATCACATAGAGGAAAGAGTCAAGGCTAACTCTTGCTGGTCTCTCTGCAGAAGGGCCATTGGGTTCAGATGGCGACTTAGCCCTTTGCGACACACTAGCTATATAGTTGTCTAATCAGAAGACCAATTCTAACATACGAATCGGTAAAATAGTGGAGGTCAATTGGAATAAAGTCCAACACTAAAATTTTGGATAAGGTTCAACGAATGTGCTGCCTATATGGAAGTGGCGCAATGAAAACTACATCCAGCAGAGCATTGCAGATCATTCTTTATGCCCAACCTATAGATATTCGTATTAGATGCGAAACAGCTCTTGCTGCGAAACGGCTCCAAGTGATTTATGGGAGAATGAATTGGATAAGACAACATACCACATCATCAGAACATATGAACGTCACTGGACGGATACGACCAGACTTAAATGTCCGACCGGGTACGTGAGACTAGGGTTATATGTGAATGCAAGACATTGATACCGGAAAGACACTCCTAGGTCAATCGAACCCTAAAACAAACACCCGTGGGTGTTTCCTGCTACACTGATGGCTCGAACCTAGGGGAAAGAACGGGCCTAAGCTTCTTCATAGAAGAACCGGAGACCGAAATTTACTTCCGCTTTCCTGACCATAATACATTCTTCCAGGCGGAGGTTCGTGCTATCACGGAGGTTTTAAAATGGATCAGTGTGAATATTAGGGCCACAGATGTCAAGTCGGAAATTAGGGCAATAACAACCGAAAGAGTAAACTCTAGGACCATTTTGGATTGTAAGAATATAATTAACGATTACGCATGGCAACAGTCGTCTTGTATGGGTGCCGGCTCACTACGACGAAACCGAAAATGAACGCGTAAATGTACTGGCGAAAATGACCAGAACGTTACAGACAGTAACTTTAATTAATGCAAAGCCTTACAAGGCAGAGAAGATTGAGTTACAAATTTGGGCGAAAATGGCCCACAAGACACGATGGAATTGTGATACTGCGGGTAATCGAACCAAGGTTCTATGGGGCGACCCGAACGAAGACAAAACAATGGGGCTGTTGAAATTAAACAAGCCCGAGCTAGGAAAGTTGACTGGCATTTTAACGGTGCACTCTATTTACGAGGGCATTTGTACCGGATTGAAGCTTCGAATGATTATCGGGTATGTTCTGTATTCCACGTGAAATTAAAAGGTTTGGAATTGCCATAGAATTGTTGTTGGAAATATGTATTTATAACAACTATGGCAAATCTACTCCTTTTAATTTCACGTGGAATACAGAACATACCGGTATTGATGCATTCAAGGAGACAATGGAGCACTTCCTTTGTCTCTCCTCGGCGGATAGGCGAGCGTTCCACTTCTTTACTGGCAAATTGTATGCAACATGCAGGATACTCTAAAAAAAATAGCTGCTTTTGGAAGCGATATTGTTCCATTAAACCACTCTCTATTGTTTTCTAGGAATCTGGGCTTTGTGTTTCGGGCATTTGACCATTTCTGCTTAAATTCATGTCGTACAATCGACTATTTATGTTTCACTACAGCTGTTTTTAGCTTTTTTAATTTTTGGAGGATCTATTCTACAAAATACTATAAAATTTTAAGCTCAGAAATTAACAGAAATAGTTTAAAAGCTTTGTGATATGTGAATTTGTAGCAAAAAAACTTGTAAATCAATGTAAAACTTAAGTTTTAGATAAAGCAAATACCTGGTTGTACACAATCTATGATAGAAACTTTATCACCATAAAATAAATATTTGAAGACAGTAAAGTTTTGAGGGTATCGAACAATCACACGAACACGTTTGGCGAACGGTAACTTTCGCCTGACTTCATACAGCTGGTGAAAGGTTCAAGCGCGCTGTTGGTTCTTTTGTTTGGAGGGGTTACCTGACTTTTGATAAATAACAGTAAAAAGGGTGTAGTGCTATAATAAAAAATTTAATTTTGAGCGACTTTTAGGGCCAAATACCTGTCTGTGGGATGGAGACCAAATTGGGTCCATTGCGATCGAAAACTGTTTAAGTACAAGTACAAATTAATTTTTTTATTCTATTCTATTATTTTAATAGATCTGCAACATGATATCAAATTTTAACAAAGTTCGTAACAAGAAGTTAGTGAATAACATAATCGTTATTCCTACGTCTATATCGGATATATTTTTATCATGACAAAAGTCAAACTTTACATTGAGAGATAATTTTTTTATGTTAGATATTTTTCTTGTTGCATGTTTTTTTAATCTAGTACAAAAAAATGACATAGACGTTTACGACAACGCCTTATACAATCAGGCCTAATGTACGAACTACTGGAATCAAACACAGCGCAGTAGGGGACATGGGGAAACCCAAGTTAGCCAAATACGCAAAAAATTACAGTGTGATACCTTTGGTTTTCACACCAAGTACCTCCAGCTGCTAAATCTCGTGCCTTAACGGCAATAAAAGTTTTTTCGGGAACGGTAAGCAAGCACAAAATTACAGCAGCTCCTAACATGACAATCAGAATGGATGGCTCGCGTTTCGGAGATGCATCCTTTCCTTTCAAGGAAAGGTGAAACATGAACGATAGTTCGAGTTCCCAAGCTGCGCAACAAGAGGCGCTTGGATGTGGTGGTAAGGAAGCTGCGAACAAGACTTCTGGCTACCTTACTACCACTCTAGCTCTCCAGGCTTCCAAACTGCATGAATATCTAGCCAGACGAGCGGCGCGCTGTAAATAGGGTCCATTCTAGACTGAGTATAAAGTCAGCCGAAACCTTAGCAGCTGAAGAAATGTCGTCATTGGAATGGGCGAAACCGCACAACTCTGACGGCAGGTCATATAGGGAAGTGGCTAAATAAATGTAAAACTTAAGTTTTAGATAAAGCAAATACCTGGTTGTACACAATCCATGATAGAAACTTTATCACCATAAAATAAATATTTGAAGACAATAAAGTTTTGAGGGTATCGAACAATCACATGAACACGTTTGGCGAACGGTAACTTTCGCCTGACTTCATGCAGCTGGTGAAAGGTTCAAGCGCGCCATGTTGGTTCTTTTGTTTGGAGGGGTTACCTGACTTTTGATAAATAACAGTAAAAAGGGTGTAGTGCTATAATAAAAAATTTAATTTTGAGCGACTTTTAGGGCCAAATACCTGTCGGTGGGATGGAGACCAAATTGGGTCCACTGCGATCGAAAACTGTTTAAGTACAAGTACAAATTAATTTTTTTATTCTATTCTATTCTATTATTTTAATAGATCTGCAACATGATATCAAATTTTAACAAAGTTCGTAACAAGAAGTTAGTGAATAACATAATCGTTATTCCTACGTCTATATCGGATATATTTTTATCATGACAAAAGTCAAACTTTACATTGAGAGATAATTTTTTTATGTTAGATATTTTTCTTGTTGCATGGTTTTTTAATCTAGTACAAAAAAAATGACATAGGCGTTTACGACAACGACTTATACAATCAGGCCTAATGTACGAACTACTGAAATCAAACACAGCGCAGTAGGGGACATGGGGAAACCCAAGTTAGCCAAATGCGCAAAAAATTACAGTGTGATACCTTTGGTTTTCACACCAAGTACCTCCAGCTGCTAAATCTCGTGCCTTAACGGCAATAAAAGTTTTTTCGGGAACGGCAAGCAAGCACAAAATTACAGCAGCTCCTAACATGACAAACAGAATGGATGGCTCGCGTTTCGGAGATGCATCCCTTCCTTTCAAGGATTTGTTTTGCAGGTGAAACATGAACGATAGTTCGAGTTCCCAAGCTGCGCAACAAGAGGCGCTTGGATGTGGTGGTAAGGAAGCTGCGAACAAGACTTCTGGCTACCTTACTATCACTCCAGCTCTCCAGGCTTCCAAACTGCATGAATATCTAGCCAGACGAGCGGCGCGCTGTAAATAGGGTCCATTCTAGACTGAGTATAAAGTCAGCCGAAACCTTAGCAGCTGAAGAAATGTCGTCATTGGAATGGGCGAAACCGCACAACTCTGACGGCAGGTCATATAGGGAAGTGGCTAAATCAATGTAAAACTTAAGTTTTAGATAAAGCAAATACCTGGTTGTACACAATCCATGATAGAAACTTTATCACCATAAAATAAATATTTGAAGACAATAAAGTTTTGAGGGTATCGAACAATCACACGAACACGTTTGGCGAACGGTAACTTTCGCCTGACTTCATGCAGCTGGTGAAAGGTTCAAGCGCGCCATGTTGGTTCTTTTGTTTGGAGGGGTTACCTGACTTTTGATAAATAACAGTAAAAAGGGTGTAGTGCTATAATAAAAAATTTAATTTTGAGCGACTTTTAGGGCCAAATACCTGTCTGTGGGATGGAGACCAAATTGGGTCCATTGCGATAGAAAACTGTTTAAGTACAAGTACAAATTTATTTTTTTATTCTATTCTATTCTATTATTTTAATAGATCTGCAACATGATATCAAATTTTAACAAAGTTCGTAACAAGAAGTTAGTGAATAACATAATCGTTATTCCTACGTCTATATCGGATATATTTTTATGATGACAAAAGTCAAACTTTACATTGAGAGATAATTTTTTTATGTTAGATATTTTTCTTGTTGCATGTTTTTTTAATCTAGTACAAAAAAATGACATAGACGTTTACGACAACGCCTTATACAATCAGGCCTAATGTACGAACTACTGGAATCAAACACAGCGCAGTAGGGGACATGGGGAAACCCAAGTTAGCCAAATACGCAAAAAATTACAGTGTGATACCATTGGTTTTCACACCAAGTACCTCCAGCTGCTAAATCTCGTGCCTTAACGACAATAAAAGTTTTTTCGGGAACGGTAAGCAAGCACAAAATTACAGCAGCTCCTAACATGACAATCAGAATGGATGGCTCGCGTTTCGGAGATGCATCCTTTCCTTTCAAGGAAAGGTGAAACATGAACGATAGTTCGAGTTCCCAAGCTGCGCAACAAGAGGCGCTTGGATGTGGTGGTAAGGAAGCTGCGAACAAGACTTCTGGCTACCTTACTATCACTCCAGCTCTCCAGGCTTCCAAACTGCATGAATATCTAGCCAGACGAGCGGCGCGCTGTAAATAGGGTCCATTCTAGACTGAGTATAAAGCCAGCCGAAACCTTAGCAGCTGAAGAAATGTCGTCATTGGAATGGGCGAAACCGCACAACTCTGACGGCAGGCCATATAGGGAAGTGGCTAAGGACAACATTGTCATGTCTGTTATAGATCCGGATTATGCGGATTATGTTATCACCCAATCAAACTGGGTGGTGGTCAGAAGGCAGCTGATGGGACTCCTTGGAAGAGTCGAATAAAACAATCCGGACGAATACCCATCTTGCAAAGAAGCAAGATGGCTCCGAGGGCGTCTCAAGCTCATGGTCTGCGCTGTCATGCTGTAATATAGCGATTGTATGTATCCAAGGCTATGGGAGGAAGATAGACTGCACGTGATTATCTCTAAAGGGATTCCACAGCGGCCTAGAGCCCTCGCAGGAATGTCTGATGTACCATCGAGAAACTGCGACTGAGAAACTCAGAAGAGAATGACCATAAGTACGAGTACAGCACATTTAAAAAATGTAATCGTTCATATTTGTAAAATATTTATATATGATTTAAAAGGTCTTTTTGTGTAGATATGGACAATATAAGCATTTTCTCGAAATTTTGAGCACAAAAGCACGAGGATGGGTCATTAACTCAGTGACTTTTTGAAGAAACACAGGTTTTTATATAAAAAGTTATTTTATTTTTCAACATACATACGTCTCCTTTGAGTTCTATACATTTAGTCCGTTTCTCAAATTTTTTTTATACCTTCCGAAAAATATGATTTGTCGAGGTCATTTGTTTGTGAGGAGATTCGTAGTTGGAGTCAAATCTCTTTCCGCCGAGCCATTTCTTTAAGTTTAGGAGCAAGAAATAGTCACTCGGAGCTAAATCTGGAGAATAGGACGGATGAGGGAGCAATTCGTAGCTCAATTCATGGATTTTTGCCACGTAAACTGCACATGCGTTTGTGGTCGATTGAGAGCAATCGCGACACTCATCTTGTGGAAAGCTTTCTCAAACCCAAGTGATCATTCAAACTTAAAACCACTGAATTTTTCAATTGTTTCGGATGTAAGGACCTCAAATGACCGTCATCCAGAACGTTCGGCTTGTACGGCCACAACGAAATTCCGTAAAGCACTTTTTTACCATTGAAATTTATGGTGAAGAGTTCCAATAGTATTTATCAAGCTTAGCTTTGGTTTGAGTGATGGTTTTTTTCCGCAAAATATAATGCTTAATTAGCACAGGAAATTCACTTTTCTCCATTTTCTTCTCAAAATGCGCAGTAGTCTGCTATCAACGGCTGCTAAATGCAAACAAAATGACGCAGGTTGTTCAAATTTAGGCAGGAGTCAACTGACCATATAAATTAAGTGGTGGAAAATTCAAAAAGACTGAGTTAATGACCCACTCTCGTATTAAAAAGTAAGGAACAGCGTTTTAAATTTGTTTGAAAAGAAACAACATTCTATTTCGTTTTTGTTTTGTACTTGAGATATGAGATATCTACTTGATTATTTTTCTGGGTCAGAATCCACTTCCATAAAAATAAATAGGAAGGAAGTTCTATTCATCACGATGGTAAGTTGTCAGCACTCAAAATTAATAAGTAGGGTGGCGTTGGCTGAAGTAGTTAGCACGTTGACTACAAAACCGCAGGTCCTGGGTTCGACCCCGGTATCCAACAGTCATTAAATAACAAAAGCACGCATTTTTCTGATGTGCATTAGTGTCCCTTTGTATCAGTTGTTGTAGGAAAGTTCACTGGTCACTGAACTAATCCTAATGTAACATCAGAGCGCCCTCCTTCGTTGTGTAGCATAATAATCGGCGAAGTAAAATAACCAATAAAATGGCTACTAAACACAGCTTCGAAAAAATTTAATACGCCTCATTTAACAGCAGAGGCGCTGCAACACTGCATTATTAAAAAAACGTGCAAAAAAGCAGAGTTGTAAAAGAACGAAGCTTTCCTCTATCTCTTCCTTCACCACCTGTCTTCTCTATCACTATCCGTTTTGTAAAGAAGGTAACACCTAGTAATAGTAGTAGGCATTCATTGCCTGAGTGTTACTTCTCTTAAAAAAAAGAGAAAAAAAAGGAAATAGGGTTTCGAACTATTCCTTCTACGATCAGAGATATATTGAATTCAGGATAGAAGTTCAGGCAGAAGGGACAAATGGGATCAACAAAGGTACATCCCGGAGGGCCTTTTGCTACCACCTCCGACGATTAAAGAAAAGCAGATCATTGAAAATACAAACAGTGTGCGCTCCAAATGCAATAAACCTAGCGACTTCAGATCCATGCAGGCCTAGAATCTGCAGAGGGAAAAGTAAACCAACCGGGTAGAACCCTGAAATAGTGAAAAGTCAATTAGTCGTGAAAACTTTCTGCATGAGCGTGTGATCTACATATATATCATTTGATAACAAACCGGTGCACTTAGTCATAAATTGGTACAGAATAATATGGGCGATTAAAAGTTTTGGACATTTTAAATCACCCGGGCCGTATAGCACCATACCGGTGGACTTACAGCGAAACGCTGACATTATGATACCATGGCTAATATGGATATATGTATACAGCCTGTCTTTATGGTACTATATACCAGAATCATGGACAATGTGTTCAGTTTTCATTCCCAATGGTTGAGGCGGGGTTTGGGGGGGGGGGAATCTCGCACATTATGCCGAAGGACTTCAGACTCATCAGTCTATCTTCGAACCTTCTGAAAACAATGGAAAGAGTGATTAATCTTAACCTTAGAATGAAAATCAAGCCGAACTATATATCAACTCCTCAACACGACTATACTAAAGGTATACCAGTAGAGACTGAATTACACTCTCTTGTTGGTTTCAAAGAGAAATCAATGGAACACAAGGAATATGTACTCGCATTGTAAAAATCATACTAGCTCCAGAAAGAAATCAGCCTAATAAACAAACTAAGGACTAATAGGCTCATTACATCCAGATAATGAAAGTAGCAAACAGGGGAACCCCACAGGGTAAGTTGTTTCCCCTTCTGTGAAACCTATTTTGTCTTCTCAGTGTGTTAGATTGTATGATGTTCAAACGTGTGGCATACACCAATGACATTGCAGTGGAAGTTTCAGGAAAACAACTGAATAGTGTCACAAAGGCTATAAGCATCACTGAAACTTATCATTAATCAATAAAATTATATACGTGAAGGAAAAAATTTTAAATGGTTCGTCAACACAGTGATCAAGCTTATATTGATGAATGATGGTAGCCTGCATTCTAAAAATCCACTAACTAGTGATAATAGAAATAATTCTTCTTAATTCTGCCTTGACGATAGCTGGTGCACAAAACTCTTCACACAATAATGCATTGGCTGTCAGCTGATCTCAAAAATAATATTGGAACAATTAGGAGATTTGCCGGAGTATATAGAGTTCTGCTCATCCAAACCATTGATTGATGAAAGATTTGATGTCAAGTGTAATGCAGGCTGAAATATCATCAATGAAATGGGCGATAAATTGGCCAAAATACAATATAATATATATGTATGTGCAATTAGGTTATCCGTATATGTATCAGATGTCTCTTAAAGACATGGCGCAATATTCTAACGTAGAGTTAACCTGTTTACTGGTGCACGGAGGTGATCTCGGAAACGATATAGCATACGGGCCAGCCAAATATGGAGCTCGACTGTCAAACGGGTACACTGATCATTGAAATCTAGCAGACAAATAGAGCAGATGCTCTTCATAATTGTGCAGACTAGTTGATCAAACGAGTTTACCTGCCTGCTCTACCTCAAAATAACTTGGCCACGACACAAGACCAGATGGTGCACTATCTTGGAAGTAATACCGATGGATCAGCTTTGTACACTAGTCGCACTACTAACAGGACATTTATTCGTACAAGATTCAAGTTGATTTAGTACCGAGCAAATTGGATGATAAAGGGAGAATTTTGTACTCTCATTCATACCCACCCAGACAGCTCAATGGTACCTATCAGAACCCAACTGAGCAGTTTTCTCGTCAAACTGGCAACCTGTTAAACCTAACCTAACCATCTCTTGGTCAACTGTAATATTTTCATGGTTTGTAACTTTCTATACTACTTTCTGTTGTGCTATAAAGCACACTCAAACTTGAAGCTTTTATAACCTCACTAACACTAAACACCAAACGAGCTTTCTGGATTATTTGATATAAATTTCGTAAGCTTTTCAGTATTACCGCACTGAAGCCAAATATGAATGGTGGCTAAATTGATTTTATCTTGAACAGCAATAAACTTTTGTTCCAATATGCTCTCGAAAATATACTTAATTTTCAGTATTATGGCATGTAGTTTTTTTTCTATGCTTACGCCGCGGTGTAACAGGGGTGTAGAACCACCATTTGAGTAGAGCTAGCCTGACCATCTTGAAATAGATGCAAGTGACTCGTTAATTGTTTTTAACTAGTTAGAAGTCAAAATAATTCTACAAAATATTTATCCGTCTGTAATGCGCGCGTAACATAGAATGGCCATATCACGTAACCATATGAAGCCACACTGTATGTTGTCAATATTAATGTGAGATTAAACTACTGCGATTGGCCTTTTAAACTAGCAAGCAGAACCATATAATCGGTAACTGCAAACAAAGATTAAATTAAATTTAATCTCGAACTCAAAAATTGGCTCTTAATAGTTGTGCAAATTGAAGAAAGTGGATTGCGATATGCAAGGGAGCATATGACGCCGACAGTACAAGTGAATTAATTATTGGAAAGTTGGGCTGACTTCCACTGAAGGTACTCGTATTTGAAGGACCAAGACAAGCAAGATTTTATTTAAATTATTAAATAAGATAGCTCTGGATGGCAGGAGAAATTCGTTTCATAGGGAAGGATATCCATAGGCTATTTAACATAGCCTGACTATCGAAAGAGGCTCAAGAAATATAATAAATTAATTCAGACGGCAAAACGCAACTCCTGGAAGGTTTTCTGCGAGTAGGTTGATAGTGTGAACGAAGACTCGAATATAAAAAAGTTTCTTTCCAAAACCCACATCCAAAACGATGCAAAAGGGTGGAAACAATAAAGGACACCTTATTGTTGCTAATGAATACACATTCTGGATCAGTGGAAACGCAACAAGTTGGAAATGTGGCTTAGCACGGGCCAAAAATCACAGATGGCATGGTTAGAAATTCAATAAGTAACTTCTCCTCTTTCAAAGCAAGTGGGCTGTATGGAATTTTTCCTGCGCTTATACAAAAAGAGGTGGACACCTTATCATCTCATCTTGTTAGAATTTCTGCCTAACATTCACATATACACCAAAACCCTGTCAGAAGACATGGGTAGTTTTCATACCTTAGCCTGGCAAAGGGAGTTATGCGACTCCAAAGGCCTACAGACCAATAAATCTTACTTCTTTAATGCTCGAGACCAGGGAACGGATAGTGGATAATATGATTAAGAGCAGAATATTAGACGATAGTCTGAGGTTGACACAACATGCATATGTCAAAGAAAGGTAAGTACAAACGGCTCTTCAGAGACAAGTTGTATGCGCTTGTCGTTTGTATTGACATTAAAGGTGCTTTCAACAATGTGAGTTCCGACACTATTGTCCAACACTTAGTACAGTTTCAAGTTGAACAATCAATAATTGATTGGGTAAACTTCGTACTGGGGAACAGATGGATAAGCTGCGGTATGCACAATTTAAACGTTAAAAACAGCGTGCAACGTGGGACGAATGAAGGAGTAATACTTTTACCCCTTCTTTGGGTAACCACTATACATAATGAAAGTTATGAATCTGTCTGAATATACATAAGTACAGGGCTCTAATCGTCGCTTTCAATAACGAGCTGATTGGATCACTTTTTTCAGTTTGAGATTATGGCACTCGATATCGAACAATGTAATAATATGGTTCGATATCGAATGCCATAATCTCAAACTGAAAAAACGTGATAGAATCAGCTTGTTATCGAAAGCAACGATTAAACCCCAGATAAAAGGAGATAAGTCTATTTACATGGAAGACAAAAATCATGCAGTATATTGATCCTAGTTTTCAGGGAAAGACCATCACCATATCCGATAGGATTATATATTTAGGACTGATCCTAAATCGAAATCTCTTTTGGGGACATCACATAGAGGAAAGAGTTAAGAAGGCTAACTCATGCTGGTCTTTCTGCAGAAGGGCCATTGGGTCCAGATGGGGACTCATCCGTATTGCGACACACTGGCTATATAGGGGTATAATCAGAAGACTGATTCTAATATACTCATCGATAGTATGGTGAATGGTCAATGGGAAGAAATTACAAAACTAAAATTTTGGAGAAGCTTCAACGAATATGCTGCCTAGGTGTCAATGGCGCTGTGAGAACTACATCCACCAGAGCATTTAAGACCATTCCTTATGTCCTGCATATAGACCTTCGTATTAGATTAGCAACTCTTGCTGCAAAACGTCTACAAGTGATTTATGGGGAAATGGATCGGATAAGACAATATACTATACCATCAGAACATTAGACGTCACTGGACGGATACGACCAGACTTAAATGTCCGACCGGGTACGTGAGACTAGGGGTTATAGCTGAATGCGAGACATTGACACCGGAGACACTCCTGGGTCAATCGAATCTAGAACAAGTTTGCGGCTACACAGATGGCTCAGAGCTAGGGTCTAGGTTTCGTCATAGAAGAACCGGATACCGAAATTCACTTCCGCTTACCGTTCTATAATGGATCATTGTGTCAACATATTTACTGACAGCAAATCGGCAATTAGGACAATCACAACCGAAAGAATAAATTCTAGGACCATTTTAGATTGCAAGAACATGATTAACGATTACGCAGTACCTGGGAAAACTCGTCTTGTATGGGTGTCGGTGCACTACGGCGTAATCGGAAATGAGCGCGCAAATGGAATTGCGAAAAAGACCAGAACGTTACAGCCAGTACACACAGGACACAATGGAATAGCGATACTGTGGGTAATATAACCACATTATATGAGCGTAATGGCTCTCGTCAAACTAACCTAACCTAAAGAGTGTAGTAAAGATACATATATCATTGGAGTTTATTATCCCATTTATACGTACTTCTTATTTGCAAATAAAAGTGGAAAGCGTTGCCGTATGGAAAAAGTTACAAGGGCAGCGAGCTTTTTCAAAAACACCAAAGTTCAAGTATCTGATATCGACCCCTAAAACTTAATAGAACAATTTTAAAAATATCATACGTCAAAGTATACAGAGGTGAAGAAAAGTGAGTGATGAAAAAAGCTAAAATCAGCTCCGACACAGGTTCGGCGAGAAAGGCACAACTGTAGTATATTTGTTATTAAGTTGTTAACAATATAAACAAGAGAAAATGTGTACTTTGTGAAATGAACAAGAGGACATTTTTACAA
This sequence comes from Tachina lurida, assembly GCA_944452675.1. Classification (NCBI taxonomy): domain Eukaryota; kingdom Metazoa; phylum Arthropoda; class Insecta; order Diptera; family Tachinidae; genus Tachina; species Tachina lurida. Next base: position 36,885,585 of record OX101752.1, on the reverse strand, counting down.
AATTAAATGAAAGATTTTGTAGTGTTGACTATTCAAATCCCGGAGCCCGGGACTTTTTAATTTTAAAGCCCGGGATTTTCGGGATTGTCTGAATCCCGTTTTTTGCATAAATAATGTTTTTGACTGTCATATTTTACATCAAAAATTTTTAGAAACTCTCTGTTATAAAAAGTTAAAATAAAAAATTTGCTTTGAATAAATATTTTAGTAGATAATATTATATAGATAATATATCTTATGGCTTTTTCTTTTCTAGGAAAAATGTTGCATACATTGCAGTTTTCAATGAAAATTTGCAATTAAATGTCTGAATTGTATAAGTACCCTTTAAATATGCAAAAAAAAATATTTTGTAAAATTAAAATATAATTTTTAATATAAAGACGCATATTTGTGCAATGTTTTCGGGATTTTGTAAGTCCCGAAAATCCCGGGGTCCCGGTTCGGGATTTCGAGACTCCATCACTAAATCCCGAAGCCCGGGATTTCAAAAAACCTGTCCCGATTAGCATCTCTAAACACAATGTGTTAAGTGTTATTAGTGGTAAAAAAGTGATTAAAATTAGTTTCCACATAATTACAGACATCATTTTAAGCATTTTCATTAAAAAATATTAGTTTTTACCATTTACTTCCAAGAGGCATATAGCGAATAAGACCACAAAGAATAAAATGAAAATACATTTGAACGAGTGAAGATTTGTACAAAATTAAATCAAGGAATTTGTTGTGTTGAATTAAAAAACTGAATGTGAAAATGTTTATTAGTATTAAAAAAGTGATTAAGATTTATTTTCAAATGATTCCCGATTTAACTTTGAGCTTTTTCGTGCATAAATGTTAATTTAAACATTTTAATTGCAAAAATCTCATAGCGAATGAGGACACAAAGAATAAAATGCAAAAACGTTAAATCAATGCAACTACGAAAGAAGCTTAAAGAAGACACGGGTTCGGTGTGAGCGAGACGTCAGAATTTGCAAAATTATCTTCCGTCTCGTGACATCTCTGTGCACTTTGTGGTCGTTGGACTCAAATCTCTTTCCGCCGATCCATTTCTTCAAGTTTGGGAACAAGAAATATTCACTCGGAGCTAAATATGGAGAATAGGGCGGACGAGGGACCAATTCGTACCTCAATTCACGAATTTTTCCCATGGAAACTGCACATGCGTTTTTGGTCGATTGCGAGCAAACGCGGAACCCCATCATGCGGAAAGCTTTCTCATATCTAAGTGATCATTCAAAATTGGAAACACTGAGACATGTAAGGACCTCAAATGGGCGTCGTCCAGAACGTTCGGGTTGTACGGCCACAACGAAATTCCGTAAAGCACTTTTTTACCATTGAAATTGATGGTGAAGAGTCCTAATAGTATTTATCAAGCTTAGCTTTGGTTTGAGTAATGGTTTTTTTCCGCAAAGAATAATGCTTAATTAGCACACGAAATTCACTTTTTTTCCATTTTCTTCTCGTGCGGTAGTCTGCTATCAACGGATGCCAAACGCAAACTAAATGACGCAGGTTGTTCAAATTTAGGCAGGAGTCAACTGACAGTTGCTTGTTGACAGGAGCAGTGTTGTCATATCAATTAAGTGGCGGAAAATTCAAAAAGACAGTGAGTTAATGACCCACCTTCGTACCTACAATATATTCATGTCGTCGAATTACAAATTTTCACTTCATATACATTCTATACTTCAAATTCAAATCTAGCCTTGGCTATAAATTTGTAGACAATGTTTTTTTTTATACAAATACTTTTAAAACCATATCGCTTACCTGGTGCCTGCGATTTGTCTGAACAACTGATAATAATTAAAATGTATTTATTAAAGCTCAAAATTAATTGAATAAATTCAAAAAAAATTATAGAGCATTGATTTTAATAACGTAGTTTAATGGTATTGATAAAATTGTTTAAAAAGGAATAATAACACGTTTCCAACGACTTATTTTGTTAGATGAGACCAGCAATGTCGATATATGTGATATATGTATCAGCGTTTTGATGGTTTACTTCTGAATATCATAAAAAGGGTAGTTGAATAAAATAAAATTCTGAGGGAAATTGCTCCCTTCTCCAATTAGAATTTTTTTTTTCCCTCATAGTGAATCCGCATATAATTTGTGGGTTTATTTCCTTTGAATCAGTATTTTTATATAAAATCTTACAAGGAAAATGTTTGCGCTATAACTTTATTATGTATGAGTCTTTTTCTCCTTTTTCCTAAAACTTTTTACGAGGGCTACTATTTACATATATTTCGGGAACTGGCAACACTAATGTCAATAGCTAAAATCTGGCATCATTGTGAAATCTGTTGTTGCCAGATTTTAGCTTTCGATGTGGATTACCTAAACAAGAATGTGTCGATGATCTAAGTTCTTTGTATGGCGATAAAGCACCACCAAAAATCACAGTATATCGCTGGTATAGTGAATTCAATCGTTGTCGTAGTTATGGCGCCAAAGAATTCCGTGAAGGTTGTCCAAGATCGTCATGTGAAATATTGTGAGATCGAGGCATCTTTGCACATTAATTCCAACCTGGTGCTTCAAAAGACGTGTATAAAATCGTGACAAGTGACGAATCATAGATATATGCTTATGAGCCGGAAACAAAACAGCAATGGACCGTGTGGGTATTCCAAGACGAGATAAATCCAACAAAAGTCGTTCGTGGAAGAAGCACAGCGAAACAATCGGCCGAATGGATCATGTGGCCACTGTTACGCTTGAGCAACATAGAACTGTCAATTCTGAGTGGTACACAACCATTTGTTTACAGGAAGCCTTCGGAGAAATTCGTAAAACTAACCGCCGAAGACCAATCATTCTTCATCATGACAATGCGAGGTCTTACACATCTCATCACACAATTGAATTTTTCACCAGTCAAAACATAGAATTGATGGCTCATACTCCCTACAGTCCTGACTTGGTACCCAATGACTTCTTCTTGTTCACGAATATCAAAGGTAAACTGCGTGGTCAACGATTTACGAGCACCGAAAAAGCAGTTGAAGCGTTCAAAAACCATGTTTTGGAGGAGTCTTAAGAGGAGTGGAAAATCTGCTATGACAAATAGTTTGAACGAATGCAGAAGTGTATTGATCATTAAGGAGAATATTTAAAAAAACAATAAAGCTAATTCCATTAATAATGTTTGTTATTATTTGCTATTCCCGAAATATAAATAGTAGCCGCCTTCGTAATAGAATTTTATGGCAAATACTTTTGCAAAACAGCATTATTATGGATAATTTGTTCACCCTTTTCTGCATGGAACAAAAATCACTCATACATAGAAGGATTAGAGAGTTGCAAAGTTCCGCAAAAATGTTCCTCGCAAGGAACTACGAGGAAGATTTAAGCACATTCCATACCTAAAGTGTAAGATGTTAATGGTTTTCTATGACGATTCAACATAACAATGTGCAAAAGAGAGGGAGGGGGAATTCAATCCGCTTTTGTAATAGTTTCATACATAAACTTTCAAAATACAGATATTCATATATTTCTTTAGTCTCAGCATCTGTCGTTGGACTTTGTTAATTTATAAAAATGTTGACTTTGTTGTACAACGTAATTAGTGTGATGTACGGGTATGTGATGGAAATCGTTTTCGATTTGAAATCGATTGAAAAACGTCAAAAGTTGTGATATCATATTCCATTTGATTAAAAATTTACGTTAAAAAGCTGATGATAATAACAATCTCTAGCCCAGTAGATAGACATGGGTGCTGATGAAGTGCGTGACTGTACAGAAATATATCGGTATTTCCCCCAGCTAATAAAAGTCTAGTTTAATATTTCTTCTCTTCTTTAGGAACTCAGATTAATTAATAAAAATATTTAATTCAATAAGAATTGAAAATACTGAACTTAAGCCCGATTAAGAAATTATTTCTAATTAAAATTCACTATAGTTTAATTAAATTTAATATGTATCAAACAAAAAATTTTTCAACAGAAAACTAGGTATTTAAAATTAAGAAAAATATGCCATTCCTTACATTTGCTTCAACATAAAACGACACGACAATTTTTGTTTTATCGTCATCGAAAATATCTTTGGCAACGTGCAAGCCGGCATCAGCACTATTGGCTTCAACTTCAGTTTGCAGCAAATAAAAATAAAGAAACATGTTGATGTTGGTGTGACCAACTGAAAATGAAATCGATGCATTTTTTGTCACACTTAATATAATTTTATACGTTTTGAGTTTACGATTTAATTTCAAATCGAACCGATTTCCATCACATTCCTGATACATTTATATTATTTTTTAATCTTCAATTAATAGATCAATAGTTTATAATAAAAATATTAAAAATTTTTTATAATTGGAATGCCACCTTTAAGACACTGACGATTTCTTATACAGTTCTTAACTATTATAGTTAATACTTACAAAGTATTTTTCTTACTTTATAACACCACTTCACCCATGTACGTATGTATTTCTCTTCGCGAAATGTTTAGAAAGAAAAATGAAGAAAAACTAATATTTTTATTTTCAATTATAAAAACTATTAAGGCTTTATAAAGGCTTTTTAAGAAAAAGGTTTTTAAAAACCCTTTATAAAGCCTTAATAAATTTTATAAATAAGGCTGAAAACTTATAACAACGTACTTTGTCCATACACCTATTTCAAGTTTTTTTTTATAACTAAATTTTCTATTTACAGCCTGGCCCACGATATCGACAACGTTCGACTTGTCGCACACTTACATTCAAAACAAAAACAAATTTTAATATTTTGTTGTTGTTTCAAATGTAAATGTGCGACAACTCGAACGTTGTCGATATCGTGGGCCAGGCTGTTATTCTATTATTTGTAATTATTTCGTTTTAAGAAAACACTAGGTTTTACCCGCGGCTCTGCTCGCATTGATTTGTTTAAAAAATACATAAAAACCGGTTTTAAAACCCGAAACAAATTTTGAATTTTTTTAGCAAGTTTCTTCTTGGCAACACTGTGATTGGCACCTCAGCTGTTTTCGTATATCATGTTACTGTTAAACGTGTCCAGTTTGGTCTATAATTTAACCATGAATCGACTTACAAATGAACAATGCTTGCAGATCATTAAATTTTATTATCAGAATTTATGCTCGGTTAAGAAAGTGCATCCATGCACTTCATCCATTTTATGGTCAGTTTGGGGCGACCTTCTGAGGCGGCTATTCGGATTCTTGCGATTAAATTTCGCACCAAAATTAGATTATTGAATATTAAACCACCAACGTACATACGTAGAATGCGTACAGAGGAAAATATCGCAGCTGTATCCGCCTGGGTTGTTGTTGACCGTGAATTATCTCTGTTACTTCCCTCTTCCCCCCAAAATGGAAGAGCTGGAATTGGCTGACATGTGGTTTCAGCAAGACTGTGGCACAGCCACACATTTCGCGAAACAATGGTCCAATTGAGAGGCGAATTAGGTGAACAGTTTATTTCACGTATGGGGCCGGTCAACTGGCCTCCTAGATCGTGTGATTTAACGCCTTTAGACAATTGTTTGTGAGGCTATGTTAAGGCTCATGTCTATAGCCCGCAATGTTTGACGCACTGGAATACAATATTGAACAATTTATTCGTGAGATACCGGCGGTGTGATGGAAAAATTATGCCAAAATTGGACTCAGCGTATGAACCATTTCAGACATATCCGCTGTCAAAATTTACATGAAATCATCTTTAAACATTGAATTATATAGATCGTTTTACCGACTCAAATAAAGATTTCATACATTTCTTTAAATTTTATGGGTTTTTTTTAATCAAATCCGAAAGCTCTTACAAAATCTCTCCTTATTTTTCAGAGAGTCCGTAGCAAATATTAAAAAACCGGTTCCGAACCGGTTAAAAAATATCCTATATTTCCAGTGGTAAAATAATTTTCAAAATCAGTTTGGGCGTGAAAGTGTAGCAAGTAACACATTTAAAGTCAGAGACTAAAGTTTAAATACACACTACAAATCTGTAGTTTCGAGAAAACTTAAGTTTTTCTGAAAACTTTTGCAATGCAGTTTTATTTATTTTAATTGATAAGTACTAAAATTAAAAAAAAATAATTATTTTCAAACATAACGGTATTTTTTTTAAATATAATAAAATTGGGTGGACAAAAGTTTAAATACATGTTGATATAATTCATAATGAGATTGAAATTTCATAAGAAAAATACAAAAAAATATATAATATTTTAGTACTTTGTTAACCCATCGGGATTCTCTAGGACAGTTTGTGGATAATGTGGCATTGACAGCATACAATTTGGCGTTTAGGGTGTTATTTCTCCCCATAAGCTTTTAAGAGCATATTTTACATTTTATAGAGAAAAATTATTCACAGATCGCAATTTGGTGAAAGGGGGAAATGTTTCGAAGGAAAATATGTTCACGAATGGGGGTGAATATTTAAATGAATATATTAAAGAAAATTTTAGTATTGTTATTGTCAACGACTATCATTCCAAAGTTGCGCCTTCGCAATTGAAGTTTCGCCATTTAATTTTTGCCACATTTTAATAAATTTTTTTAATTAAGCAAAACATTTTAGATATGTTTACAATACGACTGGTTGATTACACCTACCATGTACGAGAAATTCAATTCGTAGAAATTCAAATACATAAACAAATGGCTTTCCCACATGCTGATGCGGAACGCGTACATGTGCTGTACAAGTCAAATAAAGGGTGTTTTTTTTTAGAGTGTTACAACTTTGAGTTGGCATCACCCATTTAACAGCTGATAGTTGCTTTTTGTTTAGTTTGCTTTGAAATTTCATTATGAATCGACTTACACCAGAGCAACGCATGCAAATTTTTGAAATTTTTAATCAAAATAATTGTTCTATTCGTCAAACTCATCGTGTACTTCTTCCATTTTGCGTTGAAGCTCATTTCTGGTGGAATGGGTACGCAAATAAGCAGAATTGTCGCATTTGTAGTGAGGAGAATTCAAAACCTTTTGTCGAAACACCATTACATCCACATAAAATTACTGTTTGGTGCGCTTTATGGGCTGGCGGAGTCATTGGCCCACAGTATAATAAATAAATATAAATACCTTATGTCTGCAGCAATTTTTCGTACCTCAATAACGTGGTATCTTGTTGATATGTGGTTCCAACATGCCACACAGCGGGCGCTACAATTGATTTACTCAAAGAAAGTTTTGATGAAAAAATAATTTCACCTAAGGCCCAATTAATTGGCCATCAAGATCGTGTGATTTAAGCCCATTAGATTATTTTCTTTGGCGTTATGTTATGTCACTTGTCTACGTCGATAAACCATAAACAATTGAACAGCTGGAAATCAACAATCGAAGAGTTATCGGCGAAATATGGCCGCAAATGCTGCGAAAAGTTGTTGAAAATTGGTGTTCCAAATTGCGCATTCTAAGCGCCAGCCGTAGCGGGCACATGACAGAAACCATATTTAAACATTAATTTCATAAAATTTTCTTTCCAATAAAGCCCGTTTCATTGATATTAAAAATATGTTTCCTTGTTTTATTATGATTTATTTAAACTTGTGTCACTCTATAAAAAACACCCTTTATCTACATGTAGTCAAATAAGCCCACTTCGTTTAAATGTTTTACGTTTGCATTTTGGGACAAATATACTGTGAGAATCAAAAGAAACTGTACACCTAGTTCTCTTATATCAAAAGTTTTATTACGGTATTAAAAGATAAAAGTTTTTGTAACTTTTTTGTCATTTACAAAACATTTGGGGTATTCAGATGGTACTCATAAATTAACACGTTTTAAAGTAATAACACGAAAAAATATTTTATCTTAAATCGAGCATAAATCTTCCAACAGGACAAAAATGCTCTTCACACCGCCAAAATAGTTAAGGAATGGTTCTTGGTATCACACACCAAAATAACTGGACTATCAGCCACAATCGCCGGACCTCAACATAATTGAACATTTCTGAAAGAATTTCGGCAGACACTCCAGAAAAAGAGACATAACCAGCAAAAATCTTCTGAAGAAAATTTTGCGGGAAAAGTGTCCAAAAATTTCAATGGAAGTAATAAATAAATTTTCGGAACTGATGTTTAGAAGGCTACAAGCAGTTCTAAAAGCAAATGGAAATCAAACTAAGTAGTAGCCTTTATTTGTGCTTGCATATTGTAATGCCGAGTGTTGTCATTTTGTGGTGTCATTTTCATATGTTTGCAGTGCCGTTCCCATCAATTTCTTTTGACGCATTAAAATTGCAGTGTTTTTGGTTTTATTTACACTGTTGTTGTTGGTGTTAGGGAATTTTGAATTTTTTTAAGAGTATTATATAATGTTTTGTAAATGACAATACAGTTACAAAAACTTTTATTTTTTAATACCGAAATAAAACTTTTGACATAAGTGAACCAGGTGTAGAGCTTCTTTTTAGGTCTTTAATCCTTTTTCTTGTGTATTCGTGTTTAAACGTTCAAAATTTCATGTTTGTGTGTGTTTCTTACTACGTTTATACGCGCACTATTTGCATATAAAATTATTTGCAAATAAATTAACTCACTGTTTATACGGCATAGCAAAAGTACACAAACTTGGTAGCACTTCTATAGAAAACTTACTTATGTTGACAAAAAAATAGTGTAAATGTACAAAATATCAAATAATTGTTTGTTTTAATCTTCATTATTTGCTTCTATCAATGTTTTTTGTTGCAATATTTATCCATTTATTGTTTTTTGTTATCAAAAATTTGTAAGCGTGGCAACCTCAAACATTTTATTTGCAAATAGTGCGTTAATCGTGAATAGTTTTCTGAATTAGTAAGTCGCAATAAAAAAATAATATGGCATCAATTTACTGTTTTATTTGCAAATAAGCCCTGCGTATAAACGTAGTATCTGACAACTTAAACACAGTGTGGTTTCTTGTGTTGCCATATTTTCGTTGAGTTGCATCGACCTAATAAATAGGCCTTGTTGTATCAAAATTTTACGGCATGTAACCACTACAACATATTAAAAAAATTCAACCAACATGCTGCGCATAGCTTTTTTAGTATTTAAAGGACATACATATCGAGCCTTATTTTCGATTATATCGTAAGCGACAAAAATTAAATTTTTCAGGAGAAGGTTTTTTTTAAAACATTCAAATATATTTTTGTACGTAAATTGTCGCTTACAATAAAATTTTACAGCCAGTATCTTAAAAGTTATCAACAATTTCGGGATTTTGATAATTCTAAACTATGGATAGGCCCATAAAATTTCAATTTCAATAAAAAAAAGTAAATTTTCGATAATCGAAATTGCCGCTTACGATAAAATCAAAAATAAGGCTCGATATGTGAGATATAATAATTTTCATGAGATGTTTTAGTAGCCTTCTCATATTTTCTACATATTTGGGTTTCGGATTTTGAAATACTTATAGGTCGATTATAAACATTACATTAGCCTCTTTCGATATATTAATGTATTTATTTTTCTTCTTCTTTCTAAACATTTCGTTATGGATACGGTGCCTTTCACATTGATACTTACAGAAATACAATATCCATACATAAGTATGCCCATATTGGGTTAATTCAAAAAACTTTAAAAATTTAATATTTTATAAATGTATGTATACAATTATTTTTGACTTACCAAGCCCGATAGTTTGTTGGATGATGATCAGTAAGTAATACGCAAACAGGTATAAGTATGTATGGTTTTAGGCGACAAAATAATATAATTTTTTTCTTCAAACGAAGTTATATATAAAAACATTTACTAAAAAGGATTTGTTTTTCAATTCGCTTAACGTGCATTAATTATGATGTAATTATTGTTTATAATATAGCTTGTACTTGTTTGCGTATTAACCACAATTGCCTGTAAAATTTAATAAATGGAAATGCTTCCCACAATATACTTAAAAAACCGTCATACGTAGATATTAGACAAATGTGAACAAAATGAAAATAATACGTATAGATATGAAAAAAAAATTGTTCACCCCAAAACACAATAGATATTTGTGTTATTAAGTAAAACCCACCTTTAAGTTTTGTTTTTCGCGAAACACCAGCTGCCGTAGCTCCCTTATATTTTTTCGACGGAGTATATGAAGGTAAACGGATATTACCGATTGGAGATGAACTGCCAAAAAGATTATCAAACACTTCCGTTTTGCCGCTAGCAGCACGTTTCGAGCGTCTTTTATTTCCAATTATATCTGGCGGTGGTTCAAAAAGATCTTCATAGTCGGCAGATCCAGGGGAATAAGGACTTTCAATATCATTTATATTAAATGAATCGTCCGCGTTATTAGATGTACCCCCACCATTTCGTATATTAACACCGCTGCTGCTGCTTCCACCTACGCTTCCTCCAATTTTTGGCAATCCAGAAAGAAGTTTCTTAGTCATTGTCGGTGGAGTGGGACTAGATATACTGGGTATGTGTTGCATATTTCCCGAAGTTATAAGTAAATTTGAAAGTACGGTAATGGCATTGCCTTCATCAGCATTGTCTCGGAATGGGTCCTCATGGGAATTTACGCCATTATGTTGCGCCTCATTTGCTTTATTTACTAAGTCTTGAGCACTGCTGATGACAGATTTCGAGTTTATTAGTGCCATAACCAAGTCAACCGGGTTGAGGGATGCGCCCTGCACTACATTTCCTCCCAATCCCGGAATCTGTTCTCTTCGTTGCTCATTGTCCATCGAATTCAAGTTTTTTTGATTTGATACTAACTCTGCAGCTTTTTCTCCACATATTGAGTTTTGCGAAACATCAAGTTGTGATGGTGGCGGTGTAGGAGAACGAGGGGATATAGAAGGAGATTTTGTTGGTTCAAATGGATCATACGCATCAGGCGAACATGGCCCCGACTCTGGCGGGGTGTTGGGTCCTATTTTTTGGTTGCTTTGTACATGCATAGCATCCAAGTCCGATCGATGGTTTTCTTGCTGCTGTTGCTGTTGCCTTTCATTTAATTCAGTATCTGATGCTAGATCGTCATCTTCTTCATGCAACGGATTACGAACTTTGCTCTGTTTCTTTGCCTGTAAATTAAACTTGACAATTGGAGGTTCTGGAGGAGTTTTCGGACCGCCGCTTTGAGGTAAATCGTACGATTCTTCGTGAATAGTATCCAAACGTTCAGGCGATTTCTCTCCTCTCTGACCACCGCTGGCAACCGACCTCTGGTTGCGGTGCGTTTCTGTATCTACATCCCTAGGACATGATTCACTGCAACGGCGTTCTCGTCTATGTTCGTGCTGTTCTTGTTCAAGTGTATCCTCACTGTCAGAAAGTACAATAACATCAGTTGGTTCTTGCTCGACTTGGAAAGGTGAACGTTCCAAGTCAATGATAGCCACAGGCTTGGTATCAATTTTTTTACGCCTTTCTTTTCGTTTCTTTATGGCAGCAGTGTTACTCACAACACGATCAACCGATTTTCTTCTGTTGGATAATAAATCTTCGCGATTAGGAGGCAATGTAACAATAGTTTGTTGAGAATGCTGCTGACTGCTCGAGGCGTCTTTATTAAAGCTTACACTTACAAGGATGTTGTTTCCAGAAGCAAATACTTCTTTTGACGGAGCTGGTTCAGGAGTTTCAGTCCGACGCTTGCGTTTCTTTTCTTTGCGTCCAACACGACGTTTCTCATTCTTTTTCTTTTTTTTATTTCGTTTGTTCTTTTCTTTCCTACTTGATCGAGAAACACTTCTAACATCCTTTGATGAAAAAATCCCTAAGAGTGGGGATTGCATTGGTGGTGTCCAGGACACATTCTTGTCGAGCTGGTAATCATAATTATCCACAATTGGCTGAGGAGGTGGGCTGGGAGACGGCGACCATCCGTGATCCTCAAGTATGGGAGATTTAGCCCGTGGAGAACGACGTTTTTTCTTCTTAGGTAGTTTTTCAATTTCAAAGTGATCTGATTGACGGGATATTCTTCTGTTTGGAGAGGGACTTATTGTAGTAATACGTTTTTTTGCCTTTTTCTTACGAGACTCCTTTCCTTTCTTTTTCCTACCTTTCGGTCTTGGAGTCTTTGAACGACTGCGACTTAGACGAGGTGTGTATCGCGGAGACATTGATATGGATCGGGACCGAATCCTGCCCCTATTTATATTATTTATTGGTGAAGCACCTCTTAAGTGTCGCGAAACTTTTCGACCATTCAGACGGTGTTCTGATCCTCGTGATATAGAGCGAGACCTCATTGCTCTCAAAGGAGATCGCGAGCGCTGTCTATAGGGAGGAGTTATTCTTCCATTTGATGTTGATCTTCTGCGCACGGGACTGAATTGCCGGGTCGGTCGAGAAGGTGACAATGAACGTCTACGGTTAAAAGGAGGAGATGGTGATAAACTTATACTAAGGCGTCTGTTGCGTGATCGAGAGCGTGAAAATTTAGATCTTGTTGGTGGAACATGTCTTCCTCTGCTCAATGAACGGCTATTCCGTCGAGAACGAGAAGTATCACGCCCGTAACGATCTTTTAAACCAGTTTTTGGAGGCGAATGATGTCCAACTACGTTTCGAACATCGTATCGTGGTAGTTCCCGACGTCTATGGCGATTCAGATTATTTCTATTAAAACGGCCTCTATCCCTCATATTTCCACCCCAACGATCTTGATTTTCTTTGTTATTTGAACGACTTCGTGACCGAGATCGAGACCGCGATCGCGACCTAACGCCACGGTTTCTGAATCGAGGTGTTCTTGAACGTGATCTTGTCCTTCGCGAATGAAATGAGTTCACCGACCGAGAACGCGACACAGACCTAGATTTACGTTTTTTTCCGCTACGGCGGTTACCTGTCAAAGGTTGTTTGTCACCCCTATAATTCCGACCTTTCTGTTTGGTACCAATCTTCTTAAACGTTTCAATTTTTTCGCCGCGCTTGTCACTATTTTTTTGACTCTTTTTGCGCTCTTTTTTTGTGCGGTCAATGGCATCTTCCTCTTCAGATATGAGTTCGGTTCCCATATTTTCAATATTAGTATCCAATTTATCATCTCCGCCATTCTTCGTCACTACAGAATTAGTTTCAATAAGTGGAGTATTGGAGCGAACTTCATTGGCATGCTCTTCCGGCTCATTATTTTCATCTAAACAGGGAGTATATGATCGATCTTGTTCATTCAAATTGCCAGTGTCGTCGTTTTCATTTCCAGAATCCTTTCCATTTTCACTAGTTCTCTCAACATTTTTATTATCATTTTCTTTAGGACGATCAATGTCTAATTCCTCCCAATCACTATCATCATATAATTCTAGAACATTTTTACGATTTGCTACAGCACTTTCACTTTCCGGCAAACGTATATCCGATACTGCGGGACTAGAGGAACGTACAGTTTCTGATATTTTATCAGCATCATTGTTTGAAATTGTATCTGGTTCTGTAGTACAATTCTCAATCAGTTCTCCTTTGTCTATATTATTGCTACTACATTCCGACAAAACACCTTCTTCTTCTGGATCATACTTATCAGATTTGGTTTCTTTTAGTTGTTCTTTTTCATTTTCATTTTCTTTATCTTTATTTTTCTTCTTATCATCCTCATCGTCGCTATTATCATCACCGTAATCGTCGCCGTCATCTTTTTTGGTAGCTTTATGATCATTTTTGTCTAATTGATTTTCATCGCCACTGTTTTCATCTTCATCATTTTCTTCTGTTGGGTTTTCAGGTTCATATAATTCAGAAGATTCTACATTTTCAGTTGGATTTGGTCCTGGTGGCATTGGTATTTCATCATCATCATCTAACTGTACTAAATCTTCATTTTCATCGTCTTCCTGAGAAGTGATAGTTTGTGTATAGGAAAAAGAAAATGATATTCTTGGTTAGTATACCATTTTTGTTTTGTATTTGATGTATTTTTTTTTTTGTATGTGTCTACATTGAAAACTAAAATATAATTTAACCTGTATCATAACAATTTTTGCATCAAATAATTTGGATATCATTTAATTGAAGGAGAATAATGTGTTATAAATAAACCTTTCGTACTTTCGTATGAAGCATTGAATTTTTTATATGAATGAATGTTTTAAACTATCAGATTTAAAATACTTCATATAGTTTTTATAACTTCTCTTAAGAGATAACTTTATGCTTGCAAATGTTAATATTGTTTGACTTTAAGATTCCACAATTTTATTTATTTTTAACTTTTACACACACATACATACGTACATATGTATATATAAATTTGTTTATATGATATATGTATGTATTATTATGTTTTAGTTCACCTTATATGCAAAGTTAAATAGATTAAAATAAATAAGAAATCATATCAAAAATATTTCTTCTCCTTAGCGAATACTTTATAATACTTGCTCACTTCACAACCTATTGTCAGAGTTGTAGGCCGTACATAAATTATTTGTAATTTCAATAAAAAGAGTTTTCAAATAAAACATTTTTTGTAGGACTTAATAGATTTTGAATTGAGCAAAAAGGAAAAATAGTAACGAAAGAGCAATACGATAACGAACAACTTTTATAATCATCTCTGATTATGTAACTACTTGTCGACGTTGCGTCAACAAAATGTTAGAGCTTGTCTACTAGATGTCGTCACTACAAAGCAAATGACGGTCTTCTAGAGACATGTTTCAATCTCTGCCCAGACTCAGCCATATCAACATCACGCATAGAATATAGTCGTCGAAGTAATGCTAGGAACACAATTGGGACGAACGACGAATTTCGTCCACCTCGACGAATTCGTCGATATGAGTTCGCTGCGTAAATTCGTCGTGTGAAGCACAATAACGACGAATTTACGAAGCGAATTCCCTCTTATATTTGATAAAGTTGGTTGTTGTGTGTACAAAGACAGAGAGTGAGAGAGAGAAAATTGTTTTTTCGTCGTTCGTCGGCGTACAAATTAGAAATAAACCTATCTCAGAATTCGTCACGCACGACGAATTTCGTTGTACGGCGGTGTTGTGTTAATTTTCATATGCGCACATGTGTTTTATTTTTTATGTCGAAAATTCGCACCGAAAAATTCGTCGTTCGTCCCAGTTGTGTTCCTAGCATAAATTAACTAATAAAATATCTACATTACACAATACCCTATAGGAACTCAAACCCATTTCTAAGTAACTTCAAACTGGTTTTTTAATAACCACAACTGGTTGATTAAGTGACTTTTTTCCTTGTCGCCGACTCACTATTTTAACATAGGCATGTCATAGGCGGTAGTCAATTGGCCATCTCTGCATGACTTTTAAATTGACTACTAACTAATTATTTTTCAACCAATTTGTAGTTAATTAATATTACAGCAAAAAAAAAAGATATATGTATGTACATTTATATTATATATTATACATATACATATATGAATATATTTATATATATCTATGTAAATATATAAATACATATGTATATGTCGATATAAATATTTATTATTGTTATATTCACTAAAAATAAAATATTCGTACATACATATATATGTACATAAATATATCCATATATACGAACCGCTCATAGAAAATATTATTGAAATTATTTAGTTTTTTTTTTCAACACAAACATTTGGCATTTGTTTTCATGGCATGCTTCTTTTTATTTTTTTTATTTTCTTTTCATTTACTTATTTTGCTTTTATTTATTTCTTACGTGTGCTTCTATTCAATATGTTTGGTTGATATCTGCATGATATTTAAACCAATTTGTAGTCACTTGCAAAATAATTAATTTATAAGTTAGAGTTTTTTCTCAACTGATTATTTTATTTACTACAGGGTACATAACAAAACACACATACATATATGTACATATGTAATGAGGGGCTTATTGTAAAAACATCAAGAACTCCTTTCAGACGACTACTACATATCATATAACCATCGTTGGAAAACAGCATCATAGACGAAATTGCTTTTTTTTTCAAAAATTAACAACAAAAAATTTCGTACTTTATGTCCCAGTAAAAAAAATTGGAAGTCATTCTAAAGGAACTATATTTTCATTGCATCCAAAAAATCGATATTTTTAATTTGGCAGTAGTTAGCAGCAAACCAAGTACATAGAAGTTTATTTTAATCATACAAAACCTTGTAATTTCTCCATAGTTTTAGAAAATACTCACCAGAATTTAAAAAAAAAATCGATTTTTTTAAAGAAATTTATGAATTAATTTTAATCTAAAATTTAAAAGTTATTTACTTAAATTTAAATGGAAACACTGTTTCGGGCTTAAATTCGTATAAAAAGAAACGAATTTTTAAAATAGGTAACTATTTACAATTCTTCCTAGATGAAAATATTATCATAGAACACAAAAAAGGAAATTTTTCTTAAAATCACTTCCAATTCGTTGACCAGGCATCGAAAAAGAGAACTTCTTGCAATGACAACCCTATGTAAAAATCATTAGAACGGATCGAAATTTGCACTACTTCCAGATCGCAAACTCTACATTTTCATGACTTTTTTGGAGTGTCTTTTTTTTACTGGGGTCTTAAATAAATAATCACGCAGGATCGTGATCCACACTTTATCAACATGTGTAACTTACAACAAGTATATCATATATTTTTTTTGCTTGAAGATCACGTCTATATGCAATGCTATAATATTACTTTCACTATTCCCATCTCATACTCATCAAAATCAAATCAATCAATAAAAAAAGCTGCTACTCCATGTTTTACTAGTAATTTACATTTTAGTGCTAAAGACAAAATAAGCTGAATAATGGGATGGCTTATTACGGGTGCATATGTTTAGTTATTTTGATTATATTGTTGAAAACAGCATTGATTGAAATGATTGAAGCAAGACTGAAAAAATCGTTCAGATGATGTACTTTTTTTAATATGTTGTCTTGGGACAAAATATGAAAATATGCAAAAAAAAACTTCAAAAATATACCTTTTTTAGACACGGTTCAGCTCACGAACCGTTACCGCTAGAACCCCCAAATGTTTTGGGAATCCCCATTAAAATACCAATCTTTGATTTGAAAGGAGTAACAAGTCGAGGTTTTCACCTCCATACAACGTGAGTCGGTCTAATGTACATATCGCTCATTTACTTCAATAGTGGCATAAGTCAAAAAATGCGTTTTTTTTAGTTAATAATGCAAACCAATTATTCATTTCGAATTTTATATTGTGTAAAAATTGCATATAAATAGCGTGTACTACCACAACGTGAGGGAAGAATATTTTGTTATGTCTTCATTGAGTTTTATGTAAATTGAAAACTTTAAACGCGTTTTCTGCAAAACTATTTTTTTTGAGTTGTGACACTATTGCAGCAAATGAGCGATATTACATTAGAGTGGCCGTTAGTTTTATGGAGAATTTCTTTTTTTTTTATTTCTTATATTCTCTCCTCCCAAATCGGTTCATTTTTCAATTGTTCAATATACTCATACCACCAAAAAGGACACGCATTTTGTTGGTAGAAACAAACAGAAATGTGCCAAAAACAGATGTCTTTTGTTTTTAAAAATAACAATTACAGGGCTTTTAAAGTACAATTGCAGAGGCGGCATGCATGCATGATTATAATTATTCAGTGTTGCTGCTAGCCACACTTCTTCGCGTTTGCAACTTACATACATACAAATACATACATATGCCTTCATAATACACATCAAGTATCCATACAGCGATTGAAATGAGATAAATCATATAAAGCAACAAGAATAAATTGAGAAAAGTAGAAAAGAGAAACAAAAAAGTCCGGTACAGAGGGTCGTGTACTACACACTCTGCATCTTCGCCCCTTCTTCTACAAACTTCGTCTGTCTGTTTTTTCAATTTCCCAAATGTAAAAGGGCACTTACACAGGGTGTGTAATTTCTACTATCATGTGTAGGCCATGTAATTAGATTCATGTGGAATCTGTGTGTAATTTTACTTTGCGTTCTGTTTTTATTGATTCTTTTAAAATGTTAACCTACGAAAAAATTTATAAACACCAAATTAGCGGAATGATGTCATTGCATATGCATATTGATAAAGCCCGTTTCACACTATAATACAAGTATTAATACTTTTGTGGAAAATGCAACTCTGACATGTTGAGTTGTTATTGTCTTTTAAAATTTTTGAAACAGAAATTAGATTAGGGATGCATTTTCGTCAAAAGTATTAATACTTGTATTATAGTGTGAAACGGCCTTAAGAAAATACTTTTAAAATGACGCTGATGTACATACACTGCCTGCCAATTGAATAAGGAATCACATTTTTTTAACTTTAATTAATTATATCTCCTAAACTAAAGTTCAGAAAAAAATAATTTTTTGCGCAACCAAATTTCAAAGTGTTGGCTTTAGTTTCCTGAAGAAATAAAAAATATACATATTTTGCTATACTAAAATTATGCATTTATTTAAAGAGATGTATTTCTGTGGTACTTTTTCGTGTGTCACTTGAATAAGGAATATTTTAAAACTCAGCAAACTGTAATTTATTTTTAAATTTTAGGTTATAAAAATGAAAGTTATTATCTTTTAGCATTCAATTAGTAATGAGTACTACCACCATTTTTAGAAATAACACCAAAAATGCGATTTGGCATCGACTTGTATAATGACTTTAAGTAATTTAGCGATATTGAACTCCATGCTTCCGTTATTGCATCCTTTAAGGATTCTATCGTCTCAAATTGTTTTCCTCCTTCATAAACTTTTCTTGCAAGCCAACCCCAGACATTTTCCATTGGATTCAGGTCTGGTAATTAGGGGGGCCAATCCAAAAGTTGAACACCTTGTTGATTAATCCATTGTTTTACTGCTCTGGCGGTATGAATCGGAGCGTTGTCGTGTTGGTACGTCCAAGGTATGGGTCCAAAGAAATCATTAAATTTTGGAAATGCTTCCTCCAGAATGTTTTGGTAAGTCTTTGGAGTCATTTTGTGGGATACAAAAACCAATTCTATGGTACCATAATAAGAAATGGCACCCCATACCATTATTCCACCCTCTCGGCTGTGTCTGCGGGTCAAAAATAATTCCTCCTTATTTAAGTCATGGAAGTAGTAGTTATACCCGTCGGGACCATCAATATTAAACTTTTTTTCATCGGAAAATACAACTTTAAACCATTTGTCGGACCATGTCATTGTAATTTTGGCAAACTGTAGACGTTGTGATTTACGTTTTTCATTAAGTGGTGTTTTTTTTTGCAGTTTTCGTCGGACTATGTATGGGCACAACGGACTATGTCTAAGAACCCAACGGTGCACTGTTCTTATACTGGCACTGACTCCACTTTTTTCACGTATTTTTGATACCGACATGGCAGAATTTGATGCAATTCTAAGAATTTTTCGTCTTTCTTTTGGAGTTGTTGCCATTTTCTTCCGCCCTTTCATGTTTTTTCCATATCGTTCCACGTTATTTAAATAATTGTACACAACTGTCTTTCCTCTGTTAATGTTTTTGGCTATTTGGACCGGATTCTGACCCTGAGATTTCAAAATCAGAATTTTTTCTTTTTCAGAGTTATTAAGAGCCTTACCACGTCCCATTTTGAATAAAAACTATTTAAAAACTATCAAACTACCAACACTTTGAAATTTGGTTGCGCAAAAAATTATTTTTTTCTGAACTTTAGTTTAGGAGATATACTTAGTTAAAGTTAAAAAAATGTGATTCCTTATTTAAGTGGCAGGCAGTGTATATATCATATGGTAAGCCTGGTTGCATTGTGACTTTTGGGAAATAAATAAATGGTATGATTTTTAATTTGTAGTAATGGCTTGTTGTTTAATTTAAAATTACAAAGAAATAATAAAGGTATTCATTTCAGTTTATTTTTTGGTTGGAAAAATGGAAAAATTTAATTTTTCTTACAACAAACACAGGTAAAAAAAATTACATTTTTCCATTTTTCCAACAGAAAAAACCTGAAATGAATACCTTTATTATGTCAAACAAATCTTGCTAATAATTAATATTATTCAGGATGCCGAATAAAAGTGTTAAAAGTGAATTAATTGATTATTTAATTGTAACATCATTTCGTTTGACGTTTATAGCGGAAAATTAAATTTTTTTATCCTGATTTTCTTTTACACATGGTTATAGTTTGATAAAAATTCAACTTTTTGTGGATTTTTTTTTCCCTGTGTTTGTTGTAAAAAAATTTACATTTTTCCATTTTTCCAACCAAAAAAAAACTGAAATGAATAAAGGTAAAAAATACACCAAAAGTTGAGTTTATAAATTCCACAAAATTTGGAAATTTTAAATTCAACTTTTGGTGAATTTGTTTTCCTGTGTTTGTTGTAAAAAAATTACATTTTTCCAACAGAAAAAACTGAAATGAATACCTTTAATATATTAAAGGTATTCATTTCAGTTTTTTTTTGGTTGGATAAATGGAAAAATCTAATTTTTTTACAACAAACTCAGGAAAAAAATTCACCAAAAGTTGAGTTTATAAATTCAACTTTTGGTGGAATTGTTTTTCCTGTGTTTTTTGTAAAACAGATTACATTTTTCCATTTTTCCAACAGAGAAAAACTGAAATGAATACCTTTATTATAAAAATAGGCCTTGTAAAACTACTATATATAAATATAATTTGATAATAGAAATAAAAAAGAATATTAGTGAGAAAATAGAAAAGAAGCTAACAACATCAGGTGTGAGCGGACTACACATTCCAGATTTGAAGATACGTGATCAGGGTTGACGTTGAAAATTTCGAAAAACTATCATAAAAAGGGTATTTAAGAAAAAAAAGGGTAAAACAAAGGGTCTTTTGAAGTAAAAAAGGGTCAAATTTTTTGTGAAAAAAATAACATTTATTTCAATTAAAACAAGCAAACAAACACAAATTTTAAAAATGATCGCATGAAGCTAATAATTTTTTTAAGTTTATATAGGCAAAAGAAGAAGTAAGTTAAAATACGTATTTTTTAATTGTGGTACTCCCAGAAAGTTTGCTTTTAGAATCAGGGATTTGGGTGTCAGATTGTTTGCAATATTTTCACCATTTCTTCGTCCAATTTTTGAGCATATGTTTGCCTTACGCCATACATTTTTTTTTAATATAATACAAAGGAATAAATTAAAAAAAAAGGGTCATAAAAAGTGTCATTGGCACGAAAAAGGGTCAAAAGTTATACTTTAGTGTCACAACGGCAACGCTGTACGTGATTGAATAGAAGCTTAAGATTTCGATTTAAAGAAAGTGGTGAGGAAAAATGAATCCAAGAGAGGAATTGATAAAAACAACTCACAAACATGGGCATGAATACCCCAGAAACAGCAACATTAAAAACACTTTTAAGGAGCATGCTAGCGAGCGTAATGGGCGTAGAAACAATGGATGAAAATCAAGAAGACCGTGCACAAAACGGTAACGTTTTTAATAAGGAAAAGAATCAGGATGAAAGCAATAACGCTAACTTGCAAACCATATTGATGGATGATGCAAATGAACATTCCAATTTCAAAGAACTCGAGCAACAGGTATCCCGTAAGTTAAGAATTCTGAAGATGCAGAAAGAAATAGATGAGTTGCAAAGGAACCAAACATATGAGAAAAAAGTGAACGTTACCCTATCAGACATTGAAAGTTCTCTGTGTAAGTTTTCGGGGAATGCCAGCTACTCCATATCTAGGTGGATTCATGATTTTGAAGAAGTAACCACCATACATGGATGCTCAGATGACGTTAAATACATATGTATTTGCTAGACGAATGTTAATTGGTAGTGCTAACATATTTATACGCATGTGCCAATGTTCGTCATAGGAAAATTAAAAAAACAAAATTAATGGCTGAATTTAATCAACCGTTGAGTGTGCGTGACGAGTTTAAAAAATTAGAATTAAAAAAGTGAAATAAAAACGCAGAAAATGTACACCATTACGTACTTTCTATGCAAGAGATATCGCGTAGTATTCCAATTACTGAAGCTGAATTGGTTGAATATGTAATAGAGGGTCTTCAAGATTCGTCACCGGCAGTTTAAATTTTTTACAATGTAACATCAATCAATGCCTTGAAGAGAGCAATTCCAAAATATGAAAAAAAAATGTTAATGACACAAAAATTAAAAATGTGAGACCACCCTCTGTTAACAAAGGCAAAGACATTCGTTGCTTCAACTGCTCAAAGATTGGACATTATGCACATGAGTGTTAGGAATGGAAACGTACCCGCGGCTCATGTTTCAAGTGTGGAAGAATGGGTCATTTATACTCAAATTGTCCTTCTTTGAGGGACGTTGAGGGAGTAAATTATTATGCTCAGGTAAGAGTTGCTTTTTATGACAATTTTCATTTAACGGGGTTTAATGTTGTGCCTTCTTCGGTTCGGTTTTAATTTCGTCGAATCCTGATGCGTGTATGAGTGTAGAGTGGAATTCAAAATTTAGGGGAGTTGGTGAAGGCTATTTAAAGATTTGTGGAAAAGCAGTTGCATCTATTGAATTTAAGGGCCAGACGGAGGATATTGATTTATTTATAGTACCTGATAGATATACACATGCCAAATGAATTGATTTTGGGCAGGAGTTTTTTTAGTTTATTTAACATTTCTTTATACAAGAAAAATTGCATAGCCGTGAAGTCAAGCACGGACAATAGTTTTAATGATGTGTTTGAGAAGAAGAAATTAATAAATATTGGGCCTGATTGTGTAAGGCGTATTTCAAATACGACTTCGACTGTTTGGTAATAGATTAAAGAAAAAGTCTTCTTTAATCTATTACCAAACAGTCGTAGTCATATTTGAAATACCCTTTACACAATCAGACCCATTGAAACAGAACGGGATGAAATATTATTTGACGAAATTAATAGGATTTTCAAGGTTGATGTTTTGGGGGAGGATGCAATGGATATAGATGTAAACCCCGATTTACAGGTAGGAACTAGAAACATGATAATGAACTTAGTACGGACGGATTATTTGAAAATGCTTTGCCGCAGTAATGATTCTACATATTGAGACAAAGATATTGGCGAATTCAACAGATAGTGCGTTTTACTCTCCTAGGCGTTTATCATTTGCTGAGAAGCAAGAAGTTAATCAAATAATTGATGAACTCTTAGAAAAAAACATTATAAGACATAGTAATTCTCCATATGCATCACCAATAGTATTGATTAAGATAAAGGGTGCTGAAACGAGAATGTGTATTGATTACAGATCTTTGAATAAAATAATAATGAGCGACAATTACCCTCTTCCGGTAATTGAAGACTGCCTTCAGCATATGGAGGATAAGAAATTTTTTTCTGTTATGGATTTGAAGTCGGATTTTATCAGGTAAAAATGGAAGAGGGAGGTATCCTTTGTGATACCTAACGGACAATATGAATTTTTTCGTATGCCTTTCGGGCTGAAAAATGGTCCAGTTTTTTTCCAGAGATTTGTGGGTAAAGTTTTTCGGGATTTCTTACAAAGGAATGAAATGGTTATTTATATGGCTGATATTCTAATAGCATCTAGGACGATGGAGGAACATTGTGATGTATTACAAAGGAATGAAATGGTGATTTATATGGATGATATTCTAATAGCATCTAGGACGATGGAGGAACATTGTGATGTATTACAGAGAACATTGATTCAGTTAGCAGAAAACGGGTTGGAAGTAAAATTTCAGAAATGCAGATTTGCATATACAGAAATAGAATATTTAGAATATTTAGCCTCAGAAATGGGGATAAGACCATCTGATGCTCACGTAAGTGCAATATCGTCTTTTCCAAAGCCGAAAAATACAAAGGAGTTTAAATCATTTTTAGGATTGAGCTCATATTTTAGAAAATTTGTGGGATAATTTTCGAATATTTCTCGCCCACTTCATGCACTTGTAAAGGGTGGTGTTAAATTCTTATTTACTGAGGAATTCAAAAGGGCATTCGAAACACTAAAAGATCTTTTGGCATCTGGCCCAATTGTGGCGATATATAGTCTTAAGAGGGAAACGGAGCTGCATTGCGATGCTAGTACATTAGGTTTTGAAGCAGTTTTGATGTAGAAGCAGGATGATGGGCAATTCCAACCAATCTCGTATTTTTCAAAAAGAACCTCCGAAGCAGAGGGACGATACCATAGTTTTGAGTTGGAGACACTAGCGATAGTGTACTCTCTCCGTAGGTTTCGAGTATATTTAGGAGGTATTATATTTAAGATTATAACAGACTGTAATTCATTAGCACTAACTTTGAAAAGTCGAACAGTTAATAGTAGGATAGCCAGATGGGCGCTGGAGCCAGAAAATTTTGACTACACCATACATAATTTGTATTATGAGATAATTTCTCAAAAACAGCATTAATTTCGAATGCACAATAAGTCACTTTAAGATATTTAATACAAAGGAACTACGTATGTTAAGTTATACCTAACCTACTGTAGCTCCTTAAGGATTCATTAGTCTTTACTTTATGTTGCTGTTCTGTGCTGTGCCTTTCTATTTCTAAATTTTAATAGTTACTTTTTCTGTAATAAATTAGCTGTTTCTGACCAGAACGGTCACAGTTTTCCACTAAATTGATGAGTTTTGCATCGTCCATTGCTATGTTTCAATATAATTTTATGTTTTTCATTTAAAAATGCAATTTTTTAAATTCTTAAAGCACGATCACAGTTTATTTCGAAATTATTTTATTTTATCTATGCTGTCACTTATAATTGGTTCAGTTTTTGTCATTTTCACAGGTTGTAGCGAAACAAAATGAAAGAGAAAAACTAACGGCTTGTATAAGATCTATATAAACCAAAAAGAGTCAGCTGATTCGTAACAGAACAGAAAGTAAAAGCTAATTCTGCCTTTCAATCCAAATTTGGCATTTAGCTTAGTTAACAAATAAAAGTCACCTGGCTTAGTGGGGTCACCTTATAGATGCGCCTGGGCTGTTATTATGAAATTTCTCTTTTTTTTAAATGCAATGTACAAATTACCTAACTGCATAGTCAATAAAACCCTTTTTACTTTCAATAAAAAAGTTACCTATACAAGCTTAGTTAATCACCCGTATAGCGTATATCGAGTCGAATATTCATCTACGAGAATAAAGAAAACTTATACAAGTTTTGTTTAATAAAAAATTGTCGTAAACGAATATTCGACTCGACATACGCAATACGGGTGAATATTGCCTCTTGTATTTTTTTGTGTGTAACAGAATTGAAAGTAAAAATAAATTCTGCCTTTAGGCTTATACCCACACAATCCACAAAGTCACCTGGCTTAGTTGGGTCACTTTATAAATGCGCCTGGGCTGTTATGAAATTTCTCATTTTTTTCTTCGCACCAATAGTAGTGATACCAATATCGTACAGTTAAAAAACGGCTATAGCTCTTAAAAGTATCGAAACAAGATACTCGTAAATAAGAATCGATGTATCGATATATCGGTTTTTTAAATGTCGGCGATATATATAGATATTTATTTTATCAAATATCAATATTTCGATATATCGATATTTTTTGCCCATCCCTAATTAAAAGTAACTACATACATACATATGTACATATTAGGTACATGAAATGCTGTACTTTTTTTTATAAGAAATGAGTGCAATATTCTTCAACTATGTGTAATATTCGAATTCGTCATTGGCAACACTGTAATCATTACATTCACAACACATCCCCTAACATTACACATTTTTGTATTGTATACATTAACCGGCTGGGCTTATGTGGTACATGATATAATTGTACCATGTTCATATTCGTCATTATAAGCTTATGCTCATGTGCGTATTGATACTAACATCTATAGCATATTTATTTGATCGAACCAGCACCTACCGATATGCGGACTTAGGGCCAATCTCACGATGTCGACAACGTTCGACTTGTCGCACACTTAGTATATTCAAAACAAATTTTGATATTTTTTTGTTGTTTCAAATGTAATACCCTTTTTCCACACGGAAAGTTTACTTTGCAAAGTCTTAATTCAGCTGTGTGAAAGACAGAGGTAGTAGTACAGTCTCTTTCTGTCTTTCTCCCATCTGAATTAAGACTGCAAAGTAAACTTTCCATGTGGAAAAGGGGTGTAAGTGTGCAACAAGTCGAACGTTGTCGACATCATGGGATTGGTCCTTATTTGTGTTGGTAACAGAGAACGAAGCCGAAGGAAAAAAGTCAGCGGGGGCTGAGCACAAAACGAACCGGCGGCTGCTAAAAATCGGCTTTAAACGGCTTGTCATATTGTATCAGATATGTATGTCCGATGAATTATTTTTGACACATCTTAGAATGACGCGCATTAGATAAATAGGCGTAGAAAGGCCATTCATTGGGGTGTATTGCCCCCAAGAATTTGATGTTGCCGCCCTAGAATTATTGAAAATTGCATGTAATTATTTATTTTATTAGCAATGAAAATCACGTTATAATCCCCTCCTAGAAAAAATTTATAGCTACGCCAATGGCTATTTAACAGTAATACCAGATTTTTCAACTAAGGTACGGTCACACTTGACAAACATTTGCCAAAAAAAGCGTAACCAGCAAATACTAATGAGAAATCTTTTGCTTCAAACACGTGTTTATTAAGTTAATTAGTTTCGTATTTAACAAATAGGCAAAGTTAAAGAATACAATATTATTGGAAACTATTGAACTTAATAAACACGCGTCTGAATCAGAAGATTTCTCATTAGAATTTGCTGGTTACGCTTTTTTGGGCAAATGTTTGTCAAGTGTGACCGTACCCTTAGTCCATTAGGAACTGGTTTTATGGCTTTTGAAATTTTTTTAAAGTTGCGATCGCTGTATATCACATCTGGCCAAAGTAGCACGAGGGTGGGGAACTTCAATTGGCTTCTTAAAGAAATGAATACACATATGTACATGGATACATTTCTCTCTTTGGCCACAACGGCTATATGGTGCAATTTCATGAAATCAGCAACATTTTCAGCCGAAAGCAGCCGCCAAAACCGGCGGATACTGAGATACCTGAAAAGAATTCGGCGGCGGCTTAGCCGCGGCTGAAAATCGGTCGGCTTCGTTTTCGGGTTGGTAGCATGCATGCTGATGCGTACGTGCTTTAATACTCATACTCGTTTGATTATCGATACGTTGAGTACTCAAAATGTAACTTTTTCGCTTTCTCTGGTACATAATAGGGACGTAACGAATGTTCGCATTCGCTTTCGCATTCGCAAATAATTCGATTACTTTTGTTATTTGCATTCGCTAAAATGTAAGCGAATACTAAAGACAAAAATATTGGAAATATTTTCCAGTTTTTGAAAAAGAAAACGTGTTTGAATTGCGCGAAAATAGTTTCTACTTAAGACTAGTCTGTTAAAACTTTTGAAAAATGGAAAGCGCCATTCATTACTTCATACAAAAAATTTTAAATGCAAAAATATTAACTAATCCTTCTTTGTTGTAAATTTTTTGCGAAACAAGTGCCACTCATATTATTTCGCATGAAAACTTAAAGTGTTGAAGATATATTTCATGTTTTTTTCCAAGATGAATAGAGTACTACTTCTGGAAAAAAATTTCATGAACAATTCATTCAAATTTTTCTTAATATTTATCTTGTAGCATTTTACACGAAATGTTGAACTTAGTACAAGGTCTTAGGGCCAAAATACCAATGGATGATTGCCTATATAAATTCATTTTTAATTATTATCTATACTTATATATGATTTCATATATCTTTAAGTTTAACAATTTTTATTTCTAATAAATTAATAAATATTTGCTGAATTCAAGACTCAAGTAGATCTATGTATGTATACAACACAACTTCATGTTCTTACATAAATGTATTTTCATGTGATTTTTTTAACGTATTGTATTGAGACGAAAGCATACGTAAAAAAGTTAGAAAACACCCAGAGACTGGAAGAACTCTGCATCACTGGAGCTCTGAAAAGTACACCTACTGCAGCCTTAGATGTTATATTGGACCTTAAACCTATAAAACTAACCGCTTTGAACGCGGCATGCAAGTCCGTAGTCCGACTGAGAATAACAGGACAGATGTCGTACAAACCATTTGGTCACGATAAATTGTTGGAAGACATGGAGTGTAGCTCGGACTACATCATTCCAGAAATTAACTTTCTTGAAAAACCACAGATCACTTTAAGGGAAGAAGGCTATCTCGAAGAAGGTCTTAACTATAGGGGTCATAGTTTAAATTTCTTCACTGATGGCTCAAAGATGGATGAAGGGGTAGGAGCTGCGGTTTACTGCCCAGAGCTCAATATAGAGGAATCTTATAAACTTCCTGATTAATGTAGCATATTTCATATTTACCCCTCAAACCATGAATGCACGTGTGAATATATATATATAGACAGTCAAGCAGCAATTAAGGCTATTTCAGCGGACTGTAACTACTCCTCGGTTGTGCTCATGTGTAGGAATGCCCTAAATAGGTTATGTGCTGACAGGCAAGTACATGTTTTTTGGGTACGAGGACACATGGGGATTGAGGGAAACGAAATGGCAGATACACTGGCCAAAAGGGGAATGAAATTACCTGTGGAAGAAATGGTATATGTTCGGAAACCAATTCAGCACCTGAAATGGATCTTAGACTCTAAGATGAAGGAAAAAGCGGAGGAAAGTTGGCGTGCGACGAAAACTTGCAAAACTTCTAAAATCATGTGGAGTTCCTATGATCCTAAATCGACCAAATTCCTTTTATCACTAACCAGAAGCAACTGTAGACTTCTAGTGGGGATTTTAACTGGACACTGCTGGACGGCTTCATATGCCGTCAAAATAGGACAAATGCTTGACGGCACCTGCAGGAAATGTAAGGAACCTGGGGTAATTGAGACAGTAGAACATCTACTGTGCCACTGTCTGGCTCTAAACCGCACTAGATATGACTGCCTTGGTGATCACACTTTTCGTAGTCTTGATCTTGTATCGGGAATAGAAATGTGTAGGCTGCTAAGGTTTGCTAAATCTGTGTGGGAGTCATTCGATACAGGCACCGCGAACTAGGCCGCCATACTTGCAGATTTCTTGTCACATTTGGGTATCGCTAAGGATCAATCTTGGTCTATGCGAGGTCCTTTGACCACCCAGACTAACCTAACCTAAACTAACGTATTGTAATATTTGCATTCGCTTTCGCATTCGCTTTCGCAAAAATTAAAATGTATTATTCGTTTTCGCATTCGCATTCGCTAAACTGGTATTCGTTACATCCCTAGTACATATAACAATAACTTTTTAGTTTTAATGCCCAAATTTAATTGAAACCATGATACACCGCCTCTAGGGGGAGCTGAATGCTGAAGTAGTTAGCGCGTTGATACAAAGCAAGTGGTTGTCTTCGAGAGCCTGAGTTCGATCCCTGCCCAGACCCAATCATATCAACGTCATGTATTTTACTGAATCGTTAGCGAACTAAAATAACTAATAAAATGGCTATATAGCTCAAAATAATCCACTTAACACCAAAAACCTGGCAACGATGCTAATAAAACAAAACTCACAACAGAAGAGTTATTAAACCTAAAATAAAAGTGAGTTAAGCTTCTTGCACTGTCCCTGTATTACTCTCAGATGACACAAATCCTCCTATTATTTGTCCCAAGTGAGCTGAAAACTTAATTTCCCTTCTCAGCTTCTAAGCTTGAATCACATCTTCAATTCTTTTAAGATGAAGATATCTCGAAAAATATAGCTAACGTTGAAAAAAAGTGAAACATAAAAAATTTCAAACAGGCTGTAATCATTGTTATTCATTATATTTATCATTTGTTAACCATTATTAAAAACTAAAGACTTTTTTGTTAAATTAACTGAAACGAAATAACAAATTTTAAATTTCTAGAATTTTTATCTGTAGACATTCGATAGCATTAAAGTATTGTATTAATTTTTTTTTTCATTTTACCAAATAATTTTGCAACGATAACATAAATGTTTTGGAAATATTTCACAAGTTCGTTTCGATAATTTCAACACCTTATTAGGTTGATCATTTGTATGTTGGTAGAAGACAACAAATGGAATACGTAACGATGTTAACGAGAATTTTTATTTTCATATACATACGAATATAATATGAATAAAGATACTGCTCCATTAAAAAAAATAGCTGATCAATAATTAAAGTAATAGAATACACATCATACCTTGGCCACATATACAACGCTAGAAGATCCTTCGGATGTATTGGCTGGATATATTTCCGATGATTTTGCAACTTGGAGGGATTCATGTGAATATATTGCAAAATTTGGACAATTGGAGTCGTCGTCGTTATTCCCATAATCGGAATTAAGTTGAAATATCGCATTATTCACGGGTGGTGGTATTACGACTGCTGGTGGAGTAGGTGGTGGCGGTATACTCATACGAACTGGAGTAGCCACATTTAAATGAGGTGGTGGCATACTCATTGGTGGTGGTAGACCACCAAATAGCGAGTTGTCATTTAATTGTGTTTGAAGATTTTGTTGCGTTTGTTGCATTAGAAGTAAATGTGGTGGTGGTGGTGGCAAACATGTTTGTGACATTCCGCTTCCATAAGGATTAATTTGATTTTGCTGTTGCTGCTGTGGCTGTTGCTGTTGCTGCTGTTGTTGGGCGTTATCATTGCGGTTACTTAGGAATGGTAGAGAATGGCGCTGATGATTACTATTGTTGCTGCTATTATGATGATTATTTTGATTTTTTTTCTGATTTTGCTGATTAAAATTTCTTTGTTGGAATGGAGATGCATTATTTTGCTGACTTTGGGGTGCATTATAATTCGGATTGTTACTAAAGTTAAAATTGCCACGCCCAACCATACTGAAATTAATTCCTCCACTACTGCCAGCATTACTACCTCCAAATGATCCCGAACTGCCAGAACCACCGGTAGAATGGCGATATTGGTTTCCGCCTCCCCCACCACGATTGTTATTTTGAGTATTGGAGCGGTTGTTGTAATTACCGCCTCTATTGAAATTTGCATTTCCACCGCCACGGGAATACATTGGAGCTTGATTGATATCACTTGAGCTGGGACCATTCGCCGACTGTTTTCCGGTAGAATTATTCTCCTTTGTAGAATTTATTTGTGTAGATACATTTCTTTGTGGGGATGTTGAACTTGAATTTGGTAAATTTAAAGTGCCATCTGAGTTTATACGAACACTTTCCAAATTACGTGTAGCGCTATGCCAACGGTCCTGCATATTCATGATACTTGAGAGTACATCGAAATTTGAGCTATTTTGATCTAATGACGGTTCTTGAATTCCAACATTTGGTTGCAGTCGTCCTAAAAGTAGACCTTTGCGGGATCTTTGAGAGCTATAATTAGATACACGTACTGATGTTTGCACTGCTGTACCGTGGCCCGTTTCAATGTGAATTTCGCTTTCAATATTGCCATCATTATCAGTATCCGAAAAGTATTCTAAATCATTGGGTCCTCCGAACAACGACAAACCACCAGCAGATCCAGAGAGATGTGAAGTATATGTTGGGTCGCGCTTGACACCCATTTGCTCAGCTAAGCGTTTGCTTGCAGTCATACGAACTCTATCTGAATTTTTTTTTCCTTTTCTAGATGACTTTCTTGCCTTGCGTCTTTTTATTACCTTTTTAGTGGTTTTTATAGCAAACTTTTCGTCGAAATTGTTTAAATCATATTCAACAACATAAGTGCGTTGCCGTGCACGACGACTTCTACGTTTGTATTTCTTGCGTCTAGTCACACCACTTCTATTTCGTTTTCTGTTTGCTGTGGTACGGCGTGTTGTTGTAGTTGTAGTTGTTGTTGTAAGAGAAAGTTCTCGCTGTAACTCAGTTGTTCGTCTGATAATTGCCGCCCGGATACGCTCATTTTGTCGTGTCCTTAATATTCTAGGTTGCTGAACTTCACGAACGCGTAGTCTGCTTTCGGGTATGCCCATATCCCGAATATCTTCATAAAGCATATTCAAATCTTCTTCAACATCCTCATCTTCTGAATCTACACAATTGTCGCAATACCATGATCCTTCTGGTATTTCAGATAATGGTGGTGACAAACAATCCATATGATAACCGTTATTGCAATGATCACACAACAACATAACATCTTCTCGATCTGGCCTGTTGCATATCTCACAATTTGTTACATCTCCTTCTTCAGCAAGGTCTTCTTCTAAAACCAATTCTTTTTTAGCATTTGGATCAACATTTATCTCACGCACAATAACCCGATTTTCATATGATTCGCGCACAATTATGCGCTGAAATTCGGTACGATCAATTGGACATGTTTGAACATTTCGTGACCATGCCTCAATGCAATTCGCACAAAATATATGCTTACATGTAGATGGCGTACCAATTTCTTGCTGCCGAAATGTCAACAAACAAATTGGACATTTTTCCAGTAAATCATTGTTACTACTGTCAGACGAAAAACCCTGTTCTTCGGTTTGTTTTTGCTCACCCGAGCATTTATTTTTGCAACTTTTTGGTGGAGTTTTTGTTTCGACCTCATCTTCGGAAACTATATATTTTTTGCCGCGGGATTTTTGTCGAAGCGTAATCTGCAAAACAATGAAGAGAGAAGATTTAATTAAAAACACGTTAATTTTTTCGTATATCTATATGTATTATGTACAGGTCGTTTTTATATTTTTTATTTATTTTCAATATTTTGTCAACAGTTTGCTTTGATTTTTGTTTTGATATTCAGCCCAATCATAAATTGCCTCGTGGAAAATAATTTTATAGAGAAACAATTCCTACAAACATAATTTCCATGGTTATAAAAGAATGTAATACATAATTATTGAAATTCAAAAAAAATTTTTAAGAAAAAACTTTAAAAATGATGTATGTACTTTATTGACGTCAGTTGCACAGCTCAATTGTGCTAGCTACCCTACAAGAAATGAATGACCGAAACTAACACAAACGACATTTTTTCACTAATACATTTGCAATACTTTTATAGTGAATTTAAAGTGCCAGTCAATTGACTGGTCATAGTTTACCAGTGCTTATGTAATCTGTGACTGGCAAAAAAGTATCAGAGTAAAGGTACGGTCACACTTGACAAACATTTGCCCAAAAAAGCGTAACCAGCAAATACTAATGAGAAATCTTTTGATTCAGAGGCGTGTTTATTAAGTTCAATAGTTTCCAATTATATTGTATTCTTTAACTTTGC
The DNA here is from genome assembly GCA_944452675.1 of Tachina lurida. NCBI lineage: Eukaryota > Metazoa > Arthropoda > Insecta > Diptera > Tachinidae > Tachina > Tachina lurida. Next base: position 36,852,462 of record OX101752.1, on the reverse strand, counting down.
CTATTTGTTAAATACGAAACTAATTAACTTAATAAACACGTGTTTGAAGCAAAAGATTTCTCATTAGTATTTGCTGGTAACGCTTTTTTGGGCAAATGTTTGTCAAGTGTGACCGTACCTTAAGCAGTTCAGATATATGTGTTTTAAGTAAGTGAAATTAATGAGTTAGAGGGAGAGAAAAAATCACACGTACACAAATGGTTTGGTCATTTTTTTCACCAAGCCCCTAATAAACTAACTGGAGACGGTGACCGAAGTTGTGGTCGTCGCTACTAGTCAAATGAGTAGTCAATTGACTAGTAGCTTTCTTGTAGGGTAAAATCACACACATTCCTATTCTCTTTCATTTGGATGTTAATGATACGGCAACGATAACACACATGGGTAGCGGGTGTATTAAAATTTTATATAGGTGCACTGAAAGAAAAAAGTGGTGTGCGAAAAATATTCTATGATCACTAATGCTTTTCGCAACATTCTCAAGTGTTTTATGTTACAAAACTTTTAAAGAAAGAGTTGCTTCACTAAACTGCAGTTTTAATCAAAACTTTAAATACTAATTACTCGGGAAACCGTAGGATGGTTATGGGTTTGCCGCAATAATAATGTATTCTTAATATACTGTGCGGCAAACCAGTAACCACCCGACGAAATATGGGTTGCAGCCAATTTTTTATATTTAATTGGTTTTTCTTTTTCAACTTTCTATCAGATAAGCTTTTAAAAATATTTTTTGAGCTTTTTCACAGTTTTTTTAGGAAAAGTTCAGAGGCCCATAACTTGGATAATATGGGTCATCGCGAACTATTTTCTCTTATTTTTTAATTTTCTATCACATAGGTTGCTTTTTATTTTTTCAAGCTGCTTCACTGAACTGCATTTGTTCGAAATATTTATTTTGTCTGTTTACGTCAAAGACGAATGAGACAACGTTTCGCTCGATTTGCACAACCACCGATTTTTGCAACACCCCGATTATCGCAACAGGTAGACATTATAGTGCAACTTATTTAAAAAAATAATCGCATATTTTTCCCTTTTAGCAAATTTGAAACGCTTTTCTTTCTGAATTTAAAAGGATGTTTTAATAAGTACACTCTTCGTGCATGAATATAAAAATTTTTATGAGTAGAACAAAAAATTTGTTTATTTATACTGAAATTACAATGAATGAATCAGAGAATACTATTCAGATGAAAGCGAAGCTATAGATTTTTCAGACGAAGAAACTTCAGAGAATATAAAAATTAAAACCACAAAGTAGATGAAGCCACTAATGCATTTAACATTTCTATGGAGTGGGCAACAGAGAATAATATTCCTTATGAAAAATTAGTTGTCATTCAAGAAATTAAAGAAGAATCCAAAAATGTAAACCAAAATTTCAACATTGTTTTCCTCAAACTACGAGTAGATTGTGTTTATAAAAAAAAATTGAAATACATAAGTAAAACTCAAATATACGGAAGTTCAAAATATGACGACTGGTTTTAAGTTTCAATTCATGTATAAAATATTATTTTATAAGTTTTTTAACCACGTGTATGTGTATGTATGTATCTTATGTACATTGCAACTTGTCAATAAAAGCAGCAACCTCAATTTGATTTCGGTTGCGCAAACAGAGCTCGTACTGTATATCATTCTAACCGTTAGTCAAGTTTCGTGGGAATCGGAAAAGTTGAAGTATATACAGTGCATCACTAAAAAAAAAGTATGCAGTATGTCTATCCACACTTTCGTTCATAAAATAAAAGTCTGCGAATTAGCACAAAAAAAATTATTTCCGTTTTGTAGGTTCAAATGTAAATTTAATTACTAATAAACAAAATTAACATTTATCTTTTGTTTATTTACTTTTTAAAGGATACAAAATAAAATTAACAAAATTAAAATCACAAAAGTAATTATGCAATATGCAAAATATATTGACGTTATTCGATGTTTGATGCAAATGGTCTTGCGTAAGTGCAAATGCAAAATATCGTAGCTTTTCTTTGGATTGTGTCTGTATTTTGTTGTTGGATTTAAAAAAAAAACTAGGATATTTTGAATTTACAATGACGCAAGACAATTTGCATCAAACACCGAATACCGCGATTGATTTAAAAAAAAATAGTTTGGGACATCAATTTAATATTTAGTAGGACATTCTTTGGTTTTTAAAACTATTTCAAGTCGTTAATGCAATTACCCTTATCGCGAATAAAAGTTCACGTGAAATGTGTTCCCTTTCCCTAAAATTGTGATCGCCAATGTTTGCGTTGTTGTTGTGTCAGTATACTATTTTCTAATTTTGTTCACCATTTTTTGTTCACGGGAAATATTTCACGTGAACAAAATTTTCGCTTTTTATTCGCGATAAGGATGATTGATTCAACCAAATGCTGCGTCACAGAGCTGGGAATTTTTGACTATTCCTCCATGGTAATGTTTTTTAAAATAAATTATTCCCTTCACCTCCCGTTTTCGTATTTCGCGCCCGATATGATCCCAAAGGTGCTCTATTGGGTTCAGACGGGTCATTGAGGTGGCGTTCTCAGTTGTTTGGTGTGGTACAAAAGCCATGCTTTGACGATAAGAGGCGTATGTTTCGGTTCATTGTGCTGTTGAAATATAAAAGATTCATTTAAACTTAAGTGCGTAGCACTGTCTTTCAAATTATTTTTCAATATGTATAGATACGCATACTTATCCATAGTTCCATCGATGAAGACAAGTTTTACCACGCCTGATGCTACCATGCACTCCCAAACTAATACCTAACCACTACCATGCTCGGATTCGCTTTGAGCCACACTTTATCATATCCATCAGAGCCATCAATGTTTATTTTGTTTACAATAATTCGTTCTACTTTCCTAGATAATATTTTAGGTAGACCAGGACGCGGCTTATTTTCTGTTGAACCTTCGGATTTGTATTTTTCTATAATTTTTTGTATCGCGGCACTACTCTTATTCACAATACTGTCAATTTTTCTTTGTGAGTTATTTTCTATACAAATTTTTATTATGAGATATTTCATATCCTTAGTAGTGGTTTTCATACGGGATTTCCCGGGAAAAAATTCCCGAGATCCCGCACATTTTCCGGGAAAGAAATCCCGGGAAATTTGTGCGGGAATTCCCGGGATTTTTTATTTTATTATGGCAACTTTAGTTTGTATGTATACATTCTTTGATGAGTGTCGTTATTCAGTTTATGAATGCGATGGTGCAATAATAAGGTGATGGCACTAGCACAATAGCTAAAGCTTTACAACAACTAAGACCGAGCTTACATCTGGCACACATGCGCTCTGAGACTTAGAGGCCTTTATTTACAAAGATCAGAACCCGACGTTCAACATTTAATTCTACAACAATTCATAAAAGTAAAAACAGAAACGCGCAAAGAAATAAAAGAAATATTAAAAATAATTACATATTCTCTTTGGTAAAAAGTACGACTAACAGCATTAACAGCTTATTCTGTACTAAAGTCCTATTTCCAAAGAAATATTTTGTAATATTTTTTTTTATTAATACTCGTATAAGAGTCTAAACACAATGTTTGCGGTGCGGTGCGATATCTCGTTGCGGGAAAGAAAAATAAACATAATACAACGGAAGATGGCTACGGCAATACTTGTCATTGTTTGTTTAAGTTTTTATTAATTTTTTTGTGGATAAATTTTTAAAAAATTTTCTAACAAATTTACTCTTTGTTTAATATTTTGTAATGGAGGCCCTATGCTCCTTATAGAAATGACGGGAACATATATACCAAGGCAGATTCATTTCCAGGTAGTATCAGGATTACAAAAACAATGAAAAAATACAACAATGAAAAAAACAACATGGGTTGTAGTTCATCAAAAACTTCAAAAATAGAATTTGTTTAACATAACAATAATAAAAAATATTCACATAACTTTGAAAATATTTCTCCGCGGCAGCTACCACTAACAACATTTGCAACGTTTAGCACTTCTCACAATTTTTTAATAGTTTTTTCATATTTATAAATTTGTTTTCACAGAATTTTTTTTAATAAAATATTATTTTTTATATTGAATTTTATTAACATTTTCTTTTAATTTCTCTTTCGTAAAAAATTTTTGAAGTTTCCGATGAACTTTAATTTGAAAAAAAAAATAGCTCAGCTGAATTTCCGCTACTACCTTGTGAATGTGCCTTGATATATACATATATAATAATCTGTAATGGCAGTAACTAAAAACAAAAAACGATTAACATTTTATACATTGGCAGATATATTTGATATATTTTTTAAACTTTTGTATTTTATGGAAAATGTTTTTGAACTTCAAAATCATTTTTTTGTTCATAATAATGTTGTGAACACCGCCAATTATTCAAAAACTATGGCAACATCAGAAAGAGAAAAAGAGTAAAAAATTGAGAGAATAAGAAAGTCCGCAGAGAAAATAAAATAGATTTTAATTTTATACCGTTCCGCACTGCGTTTTTTTCCTTCAAAATCGTATGAAAAACCGCACCGCAATGAATTATCGTTACATTGTGTTCAGACTCTAATTTGTTTTTTATAATATTGGTATTTATTTATTAATATTATATAAAGAACGGAAACGGTATTATTTTTTATTAATCGACATATTGTCAGAAGTTTATTTTAATTTGAAATTTATACCCGTATTCTAATAAATTGTGACAAATTCTTTTGTCATACAATTTTGTCAAGTTTCTTGTTATACAATTTTAAATAAAATTGTGATGGTATTCTGTTGTTCATATGATAATAAAAAGCTTCAAAAGCTCAAAAAGCTTTCAACATAATATGGTGAGATTTATTTCAAATTGACAATTATATTTATTTATTTAAAATACAATAAAAAAATTTATTATGAACGTAAAGATAGGTAATTTTTTTTCATGATATGAGCCGGGGTATCTTACATTTACATCAGCTACGTCCAAACACACATAATAGCCCAATTCACAGTCTTGTGCAGATGGTCTTGCATCGTAGCATATGAAAAATGGTATAGTATATTGATACTCACCACTTAACAATTCTTAGTGGTAAGTATCAATATGCCATACAATTTTGCACATGCTACGATGCAAGACCATTTGCACAAGATTGTGAATTGGGCTAATGTGATATTTGCATTTGAGGTAAACAGATTTGAAAGTTCTTAAATTTGTTCTTGTTTCTTTGCAAAATAAGAGCAAGCATTGTTGCCGCCGAGATCTGGTTGGCTGTTGTGTTCTCGTCGTTGAGAAAGCACAAAAAGATCTTTATAAAAATATGTGCAATATGACTTGGACGTAGCTGATTTACATGGATAAATACTGGTAGCAAACGATGGTCGCCCACCTAGAAATCTGTTAATGATTAATGGATAATACTCGTAACACTGCAACAAATTATGACTTTTTGAAAAACACATGGACTGGACAGTATAGGTTCGATAGTACTACCAGAGGGTAGAGTAAAACCCTATGCTCAGCTTGGCGATTTTGGTGACCAATTTTTTTTTTAGATTTCCAAAAATGGTGTCTGGAGTATTTGGTAAAGAGCTTATCCAGCCTTGATGATAGCTCTAAACTATATATGTATGGCAATAATGTACCTAAGAGTCTACCAAACAAATCTTGTTAGCATCTTATGCCAAAAAAATAATTTCTTCTTGCACTTTTTTTTTTGCAAAAATTAAGAAACCATTTTTTCACTTTTTTCAGAATAACTTGCAGGGACTCATAATTTTTTGCTAACAATATTTATAAAAATTGTAGCTACGGTATAGCCGGTCAAATTCTGTGAACACATCAATATAATCTGAACGTATCTAGGCGCCCTATTTACCTCATTAAGAAGAAGACTTCTCATAGTGTGCCTTCTTTGCTATTTTTTCTACGATCTTCATCGAATGTTACTAATATTATTTCATTCGCCATATTTTTCAACAATCTCGCTTTTTTTCTCTAATATTCACACGACTAAATAGAAAATAAAAAGGAAATATACGGTCATGTCACAGAGTTAAATTCCGTTCGGAATCGGAATTCAATCCACCCCGTTTTTCTAGGAGATGGTGTCTGAAAAAGAAAACTAAAATACGGAAATTTGTCATGTGGGTCCAGACTCTGAGAGACGGTGGTATGCTGGGGTATGATCCAGCTAGGACTTGACATTTTGAGGCTTATTCAATTCCGATTCCAAACGGAATTGAACTCTGTGACATGGCCGATAATACATTTTTATTTTGTTATGTGCTTTTCATACCAAAAATATACAAATAGTCATTCACCTCAGTTTTATTATAATTTTGTCACTGTCACATATGCATTTCATTGTTGCTGTAACAAATCATCAGTAGACTTCAACCACACATTTTATCTTATGCACAGACTTTCAAAAACTATTTGAGAATTCACAAATAATATTCTTTAAAATCACAAAAGAAAAATAAGCATAGTAGGCTTATAAACTTATACAAAACCCAACAAATAATTTATATTCGATATGAATCTATTTTTCTACACCTTTATAAAACGTTATTGTTTAATCGATCTCATGGATTATAATTTGTTTTTTGCTGAAATAAATTAAATTAAAAAATATTTTCCATTGTTTTGTACCGGGAATTCCCGGGAAACCGAAAAGTCATTCCCGCTTTCCCGGGAAATGAAAAAGTCCGGGAAAAGAAAAACTGTAATCCTTAGATAACTACTTTCCTCTTGGTGCCATGATTATAAAAATTTCTATATCACTTATTTTTGTTTTATTAATTTTTTACACTTGTGAAAAATTATTTCAGTCATAAAAAACAGATCCTTTCTTTTTTAATGTCAAATATAAAAACTGTATATTTTCCTACTGCATACTTAGTCCTGGATCACACACATCAAGTATACCTGATCAGTTTTTTTTCAATTTTCTTTTGAACCTGCATTTGCGTTCATACTCCTCACCGTCAAGTTCAAGGCACATTCACAAGGTAGTAGCGGAAATTCAGCTGAGCTATTTTTTTTTCAAATTAAAGTTCATCGGAAACTTCAAAAATTTTTTACGAAAGAGAAATTAAAAGAAAATGTTAAAAAAATTCAATATGAAAAATATTTTATTAAAAAAAATTCTGTGAAAACAAATTTATAAATATGAAAAAACTATTAAAAAATTGTGAGAAGTGCTAAACGTTGCAAATGTTGTTAGTGGTAGCTGCCGCGGAGAAATATTTTCAAAGTTATGTGAATAATTTTTATTATTGTTATGTTAAACAAATTCTATTTTTGAAGTTTTTGATGAACTACAACCCATGTTGTTTTTTTCACTGTTGTATTTTTTCATTGTTTTTGTAATCCTGATACTACCTGGAAATGAATCTGCCTTGGTCAAGTTTGTTTCATCAATTTGCGTTGTCGTAGAGTATTACGAATGACAAAACAAAACGAAAACACAAACTTGACAAGTACAGCCAAGTTTGTACCAGTGATCTGCATGATTACGAATCAAACGGCATAATTTTGCATTTTCTAAAATGAATATTGAGCTAGCACTTAACATTAAAATAATGAATGATGCTATTGCATGATTCATATCAATGAGACTGTTGTTAATAAATGCGTGCCACTGCTTGCAATCTCTATTCATTCATATGATTCACTAAAGCAATGAATCAGTATGATTGTTTTGAATACTTCTTAAAACCCCTTCTCACATAGGTATATAGTTTTATGTAATATTATAAAATAAAATACTAGTCCCATTTTATTTTATAAATTGTTTTAATACGAGAAAAACTATACGCCATGTTTTTATTAACTTAAGACTTCATCTAGTCAACATGCTTTTGTGAGTTATTTGATTATTAAAACAATCAAACAACAGTAAGAATTTTTATTGATTTTTACTAACAACATTTAAAAAAAGAGAGTGAGTTAATGACAGTCAGTTGTTAGAGAGGGAACACTGCAAGCAACATCATTAGTACATACTGATGTTAAAAAACAAAACAAAAGCATTGTAATAGTGAGTGGAGAGCGAAAGTGAATCAACTCATACAGCTCACTGGTCTATACCCCATCCATTCTCTTTTCCTCTCTCCCTCCTAAAAAAAATCAAGACTTGACGAGTCAAATATCAGGTGTGTGAAAGAGGACTTACTTTTGTGATATAAAATTGTGTATGTTACAATAAATTAAAAAAAAAAAAAAATAACGGGACCGCGAATGGTAGGTAACATTTTTTGTTTTTGCAAATTACATATATAAAAGATATATCGCACCCTAAATACAAAAGGGGCACAACTCAAAAAATTTCAGATGCTGAGTAGTTGCAAACAACTATTGATACTGTACAAATGACGCAAGTATGTCACATAAAAACAACCATAATGGTGTTTTATATTCTTCAAGAAGACTGTTACTTCGTTTATACGCAGGGCTTATTTGCAAATAAAACTGTAAATTGTTGCCATATTATTGTTTTTATTGCGACTTACTAATTCAGAAAACTATTTACGATTAACGCACTATTTGCAAATAAAATGCCTGAAGTTGCCACGCTTACAAATGTTTGATAGCAAAAAACAATAAAAAGATAAATATTGCAACAAAAAACAATAATAGAAGCAATAAATGACGATTAAAACAAATAATTATTTGATATTTTGTACATTTACACTATTATTTTTGTCAACATAAGTAAATTTTCTATAGAAGTGGTACCAAGTTTGTGTACTTTTACTATGCCGTATAAACAGTGAGTTAATTTATTTGCAAATAATTTTATTTGCAAATAGTGCGCGTATAAACGTAGTATGTATTGCAAAAGAAATTGTTGGGGTCGTTATAAATTTCCTCAATTACCTGTTTTATAAAAAAGCAAAAGCACTTTTATAATTTTAGGTTGTGCCCCTTTTGTATTTAGGGTGCGATATGTATATAGTACTCACAATTAGAAAATCAAACGATAAAAAGAGAATAAATAAAGATCTGATGATGTAAAACATAAGTGCATACTTATTAAAGTGATACACTGTATATGTTACTACGTTTATACACGCACTATTTGCAAATAAAATTATTTGCAAATAAATTAACTCACTGTTTATACGACATAGCAAAAGTACACAAACTTGGTAGCACTTACATAGAAAATTTACTTATGTTGACAAAAACAATAGTGTAAATGTACAAAATATCAAATAATTGTTTGTTTAAATCGTCATTATTTGCTTCTATCAATGTTTCTTGTTGCAATATTTATCAATTTATTGTTTTTTGTTATCAAACATTTGTAAGCGTAGCAACCTCAAGCATTTTATTTGCAAATATCAAATCAATCAGATGTTGACAAATTGTTTTCTATTGCAAAATTGAAATGGATTCAAAGTCAGGAAAGATAAGTTATTTTAATTGTTTTTAGCAAAAGGAAAAAGAAATATTAAAATCGAAACACATTTTTTCCATTTTAAGATTTCCAAGCGAAATGTGTGGTACGAAAGGGATGCACAGATTCTGCTAGCTGTTTACTAAATGCAAATACTGTCGTCTGTCAGGTTATATTTTTAATTCACATTAATGCAAACTAACGCTGTTGTCTGTCTACGCTGTGTCTTTTTCAGATCTCAGGGTGTGAGTGTCAAATTTCGTAAAAAATAATATTAATATAAATAGTGTAATATACTAGCTACAACCGATGTGCTTCGCTACCCCCATCGTCTTTAAAATTTACCCCCATCTTTGGAGGGGCAGAAATTAGGTACATTAAGTACATATCTTATCTCTTCTTCTAAATAAGGGGATACTTACGGCCGCATCCAAAAAAATTAACTTGAATTTCAAGTATTCTTTTGTCAAAATTTTTATGGAAATTTTGTTTTAACGTACATTTCAAACTGAAATTATTTTTTTTTTTTGATACGGCCGATATGCTTTAAATTTCATTAAAATCGATTTCAAAGTTTCGGAGGAGCAGGAATCATCCCCTGTCCCCTTACTTGTCTTACTTTTGAGAAGGTACATAGAGTATGTCTCCTTCTAAACGAAGGTTTATTTATATTTTAAATTTCACCAAAATGGAGTTGAGACTCAGAAATTGACCCCTTACTTCCTCCCGGTCCTAGTTTAGAAAATTTCTATGGTCATTTTGTGACTTTTTAGACGCAAATCCATCCATGTTCTGAATTTCATTAAAATCGGTTTGAACGTTTTGGAGGGACAGACATTTTCCCCTATCGCCTCCTGGTCCTGGTTTAAAAAAAAAGTAATACCCTATAACCTTTCCGGAGTTGCACAGATTAAATGATGAAACAGAATAAGTCTGCAACTTCAGGCAAAATCGCTGTGAAATTAATAAAGCCCATAATAAAATCTACTGTAGTAACTTGAAATGCTCTATAATTTTAGTTTTATTTTCTTTTGTAGTTTTGTTTACAAAGTGTATGAAATTGATTGAAAGTATGGTAACGTTTTTGACAGGATGAGTATTCATATGTGAGAGCATAAGAAAAAAACGCTCTCAAAATAAAATAGATTCTCCAGGCTTGTCAGATTTTTTCCGAGCTATTTCGCCAAATCGATTTAAAAAATCGCCAAAAATCAGTTTTATGTATTTTTTTCTTAATATATGCTTGATAATAAATTTGTTTTTATATAACACTTTTTTAATATGAATTTTTATAAAATAATCGTATAAAAATTTAGCAGAAAATCACCAAAAGCAGAAATAAAATCGCCAAAAATTATTTCTTGTAAATTTTTCTCATTCAAATTCAAAACGCATTAATTAAAAAATCATGAAAATCAGATTGTTTTAATTTCTTGCTCACGAGTTTTGGTAGAATTTATTTATTAAAGCTACTCCGTCATCAATTTCCTGAATTACAAAATTTTTTAAGTTCAATTTTGTTTAAAAAATAGGCATAAAAATCGCCAACAAATATATTTATTGCCAGAAAAATCGCCATGTCACCAAACTAAAAATTTAGACGCCAAACAAGTTGAAAAATCGCCACGTTTGGCGAGAAACCGCCATATCTGACAGCACAGCTCTCGACTGCTTTCTTTGGCTTCTTTTTTGTGTCAATTTGTATGGGAAATGCATTTATGCCGAAATTCTGTTTAATCATTCAGTACACCAAATTTCATAGCGATCGGATAAGCGGTTTAGCCGCGCATAAATGGCATGCAGACAAACAATAACTTTCAAGGCAGATTCATTTCCAGGTAATATCACGATTACAAAAACAATGAATAAATACAACAATGAAAAAAACAACATGGGTTGTAGTTCATCCAAAACTTCAAAAATGTAATTTGTTTAACGTAATAATAACAAAAATTATTCACATAAATTTGAAAATATTTCTTCACGGCAGCTACCACTAACACAATTTGCAACGTTTAGCACTTTCCACAATTTTTTAATAGTTTTTTCATATTTTTAGATTTATTTTCACAGAATTTTTTTAATAAAATATTTTTCATATTGAAATTTATTTACATTTTCTTTTAATTTCTCTTTCGTAAAAAATTTTTGAAGTTTCCGATGAACTTTACTCTACGTCTACACCTGCTATATTTTTATCATAACAAATGTCAAACTTTATATTGAAAAATAATTTTTTATATTAGCCCTTTTTTCTATATGGAATTTGACATTTGTCATGATAAAAATATATCAGGTGTAGACGTAGGGTTAATTTGAAAAAAAATAACTCAGCTGCATTTCCGCTACTACCTTGTGAATGTGCCTTGGATAAAGCTAAGAATTTTGAATTTTAAAACTAATTTTTTAAATAAAAAGCAAATACTTTTTGTTATTCATACTATCCAAGGCCACGTAGCCAAATACGAGGGTTGTTTTTCCCTGACAAATAACAATATCGATCAGATATTTCCTACTGTTGCATTACATTACATTACAGTCGGGTAACTGAGCCTCAAGTGCAAGATTATCAGAGTAAATTTTTCAAAGTTGTGCAACTTTTTATGGCATTGCCAATCCCAAAAAAGAAATGGACAAAAAGTACTTACAAAATCAACTATACACCAAATTACAACGCAGAAATATCTGTTTTATGTATGTATGTAAAGCGTGTTTTTTAGAGTGTCACAACTTTGAGTTGACATCACTGATTTATTTGAGCACCCATTTAACAGCTGATGGTTGCTTTTTGTTTAATTTGCTTTTCAAATTTCATTATAAATCGACATACAACCAGAGCGAATGGGATGATGCACAAATTGATATTGATTTTTAATTTCCATTCAAAATTTTATTTTCCGATGAAGCCCATTTCTGGTTGAATGAATACGTAATTAAGCAGAATTGTCGCATTTGGAGTGAGGAGAATCCAATAGCATTTGTCGAAACACCATTCGAGTCATTGGCCCAAGTGAATTCAAAAACGATGATGGTCAGAATGTTACTATCAATGGTGAAGGGTATAGGAGCATGATTCGAAATTTTTCGTACCTCAATTACATGGCATTAATCTTGCTGATATGTGGTTCCAACAGGAGAGAGCCACATGCCACACATCGCCTGCTAAAATTTATATACTCAAAAAAACTTTTGATGAAAAAATAATTTCACGTAAGGTCCAATTAATTGGCCACCAAGATCGTGTAATTTAAGCCCATTGGATTATTTTCTTTGGGGTTGTGTTAAACCACTTGTCTACGTCGATAAACCACAAACAATTGAACACCTGCAAATCAACATTCGAAGAGTTATCGGCGAAATATGGCCGCAAATGCTGCGAAAAGTTGGTGTTCCAGATTGCGCCTTCTACGCGCCAACCATGGCGGCCACATGACAGAAATCATATTTCAACATTAATTTCATAAAATTTTCTTTCCAATAAAGCTGTTTCATTGATATTAAAAATATATTTCTTTGTTTTATTATTTTTATTTTATATTAAACTTGTGCCACTCTATAAAAATCACCCTTTATATGTTTTTCTTTTAAATGGAAAAAACAAGTGGTTGAAGATGTTTTCTATACAAAAAAAAAATAATTAAAATATTATAAATAATTTCTTAACTACCTAGAAATTATTAAATAATCTTCATTAATTACAGAATTCAGAATCAGCGAAGTTCTACACTTTGTTTCAGCATTTAAATAAAATCTTTTAACAATCCAGAAACATAAAGGGTGGTTAAATTTTAAGGGCCAATGTTGAATGTGAACCACACCTAAACGTCAAGTTTTTTTTCTGCATTTCATTTGACATTTCTCAATTTCAGACTAACTCAATTTGAACCATGGAAAGATACACAATCGAGCAACGCGTTAAAGTTATTCAGGCTTATTATGAAATGGATGATCAATATTCGAAGAAAATCATCGTCAGTGATGAGTGACATTTTCACCTCAGTGGATTCGTCAATAAGCAGAATTGCCGCATTTGGGCGAATGATAATCCAGGAGTGATTGTCGAAAAACAAATGCATCCACAAAGAGTGACTGTTTGGTGCGGTTTATGGGCTGGCGGCATCATATGGCCATATTTTTTTTTTCAAAAATTAGGCCGGTCAGGCAGTTACTGTGAATGGTGTTCGCTATCGTGAGATGATAGCGAACTTTTTATGGCCCGAATTGGAAGATATGGATGTGGACGATATGTGGTTTCAACAGGACGGTGCCACTTGCCACACAGCTAACGAAACAATCGCTCTTTTGCGCGACAAATTCAATGGCCGTGTTATATCACGTGGTGGCGATGTCAGTTGGCCGCCAAGATCATATGATTTGACACCGTTGGACTTCTTTCTTTGGGGTTATTTGAAAGGAAAGGTGTACGTCGATAAGTCAGTCAGCAACAATTCAACAGCTAAAGGATGAGATAATTCGGCACATTAACGGCATAGAACCGCAATTATAAATCAGCGTCATTGAAAATTTCAAAATCAACATCGGCTCTTGAAATTTAACCACCCTTAACAAGTACAATATATCTATGTGCATATTTATGGATGTATGTATGTATGTAGAGGGTGTTTTTTATTGAGGTATAGAACTTTAAGTTGGCATCACTTTTTTAACTGGCGGCCATTTTGTCAGCTGTCAAGTGATTAATATTTAGTTTGGTTTGCCATTTCATCATGAACAGGTTGACAAAAGAACAACGCTTGCAAATCGTGCAAATTTATTTCGAAAATAATGGTTCAGTTCGCGAAGTTTACCGCAAGCTCCGTCCATTTTATGGTCGACATAATCGTCCATCAGAGCAATTAATTCGGTTAACCATGGATCGTTTTCGCACTACGTTTACTCTATGTGATAATACGCATCCGCAGAGACGTCGAACAGTGCGCACCGAAGAAACAATTGCCGCTGTAGAGCAAAGTGTTGAAGAGGACCCGAATGAATCGATTCGCCACCGTGCACAGCAATTGGAGCTTTGTCCATCAACTTTATGGAAGATTTTGAAGATTTTGAATGTGGATGAGTTGTGGTTCCAACAAGACGGCGCTACATGCCACACAGCGCACGTCACAATCGATTTATTGAAGGAAACATTCGATGAGCGCATAATTTCGCGGAATGGACCTGCCAATTGGCCACCAAGATCGTGTGATTTGACACCATTGGATTATTTTCTTTGGGGATATGTGAAGTCGCTCGTCTACGCCAACAAACCAGAAACGTTAGGGGACTTGGAAGCCAACATTCGTGGCGTTATTGCCAATATACGGCCCCATATGCTCGAAAAAGTGGTTGAAAATTGGACCTGTAGAATTGGCTTTATTCGAGCCAGCCGCGGCGGCCACATGCCCGAAATCATATTTAAACATTAATGGCATAAAATTATCCTTCCAATAAAGCCAAATTGATGGACATTAAAACGATTTTCTTGTGTTTTATTTCAATTCGAAGTTCTATACCTCTAAAAAAAAACACCCTATACATTAGGAGAGGAATGAAATGATTTTTTTAACAAAAGCTGTGCGGATTATTATGGTACTTGGTCTAAAACTCACGTGGTGAAAATCTTAGCCAAATCGGGTAGATCTTCGGCGTGCCCACATTGAGGTCAAAATTTCAATTTTATAAAATTTACCAAAACTAGACTCAATTTACATAAAACGGTATTTTAGTAAGCGGATCCCAACATTTGGGGCAAATCGGGCAGTTTGCTAAGTCAAATTTTAAATTATATAAAATTTACCAAAATTAAGCTAAATTTTCATAAAACAATCAGGGCTATCATGAATAAAATTCCTCGTGAAATTTCTCCCTTTTCCAATTAGAGTTTGTTGTTTTCTCTACTTTTTGCTATTAGTTGGAATTTTTACCTGGGAAAAATTTCAAGTGGAATTTTATTTTTATTTTATTTTTTTATGAATATTTCAGTAAGCGTATGCCAAAATTTGAGGCGAATCGCACAACTGTTAGGATCGACCGCTAGAGGTCAGTAAGCGTACATATGTCAAAATAAGAAAC
Organism: Tachina lurida; assembly: GCA_944452675.1. NCBI lineage: Eukaryota > Metazoa > Arthropoda > Insecta > Diptera > Tachinidae > Tachina > Tachina lurida. The sequence continues at coordinate 36,837,030 of OX101752.1, read as the reverse complement.
AGTCCGAACTTGTACAGTTATTAGAGTTTTTCTTTTCCCGGACTTGTTCATTTCCCGGGAAAGCGGGAATGACTTTTCGGTTTCCCGGGAATTCCCGATACAAAACAATGGAAAATATTTTTTAATTTAATTTATTTCAGCAGAAAACAAATTATAATCCATGAGATCGATTAAACAATAACGTTTTATAAAGGTGTAGAAAAATATATTCATATCGAATATAAATTATTTGTTGGGTTTTGTATAAGTTTATAAGCCTACTATGCTTATTTTTCTTTTGTGATTTTAAAGAATATTATTATTTGTGAATTCCCAAATAGTTTTTGAAAGTCTGTGCATAAGATAAAATGTGTGGTTGAAGTCTACTGATGATTTGTTACAGCAACAATGAAATGCATATGTGACAGTGACAAAATTATAATAAAACTGAGGTGAATGACTATTTGTATATTTTTGGTATTCTGAAAAATATTGTCATGAACCAAATATAACAAATTTGTCACCTTATGAAAAGCACATAACAAAATAAAAATGTATTATATTTCCTTTTTATTTTCTATTTAGTCGTGTGAATATTAGAGAAAAAAAGCGAGATTGTTGAAAAATATGGCGAATGAAATAATATTAGTAACATTCGATGAAGATCGTAGAAAAAATAGCAAAGAAGGCACACTATGAGAAGTCTTCTTCTTAATGAGGTAAATATGGCGCCTAGATACGTTCAGATTATATTGATGTGTTCACAGAATTTGACCGGCTATACCGTAGCTACAATTTTTATAAATATTGTTAGCAAAAAATTATGAGTCCCTGCAAGTTATTCTGAAAAAAAGTGAAAAAATGGTTCCTTAATTTTTGGAAAAAAAAGTGCAAGAAGAAATTATTTTTTTGGCATATGCTAGCACTTTTACAAATTTTATTGTTGTTTTGTGTGTATTTTATTTGTATATTTGTAATTTGTAGCACAGGACTGGAAGTCCACCCACACAAAACTGAGCTAGCCAGGAGATACAGAATAGATTATCTTTGTACTGCGTAAGATGGCAGGGGTAGAGCTGAGGCTAGTGGAGGGAGCGAAAACACTTGGGTGTTTTCCTAGACAGCAAACTTTCTTGGAAAAGAAACATGCAGGAAAGGCTAAAGAAAGGTCTCAATGCCTACTAGGCATGAATGAACTCCATAGGAAGGAATTGGGATATGCAACCGAAGGTATTAAACTGGATTTACACATCTGTTGTCAGACCCTGTTATTTCCTATGGTCATGTGGCATGGTGGGAGATATTGAGGAAGGAAAATCTTAGGAGATTACTTGCTAAGGCTCAGAGGTGTGTTTCGCTGGGCATCACAGGTGCTCAGAGGAGCACACCTCAGGCTACCTTGGTGGTCATTGAAATTGGATTTTAGTAGAACACCCCCACTGGCAATTCCGGATAGACACTATTGGGTCAAATCTGATAAGCTATATGAGGGCAGTGCGGTTTTTACAGACGAGTCAAATATGGGAGAAGGTACAGAAGCTGGTGCCTACAACTTTGGAACGAGGAGATATCCTTCCACGTCTACATTTAGACGACGCTAAAAACTTTGAAGGGACACAGTGAGGGCTATTTCAAACAATCAGGGCTATCATGAATAAAATTCCGCGTGAAAATTCTCCCTTTTCCAATTAGAATTTTTTGTTTTCCTTATTATTTGCTATTAGTTGGAATTTTTCCCTGGGAAAAATTTCACGTGGAATTTTATTCATGATAGCACTGAATATCAAGTAAAAGGGACAACAAAATAAATTCTAATTGGAAAAGGGAGAAATTTCTCGCAGAATATTATTCATGATTCCCCTGAATGCTAAATCGAAACTTGTTAGTGACTGTAGGAGAGCCCTCAACTTACTTATGGACAAATATACAGGACAATTATGAATAAAATTCCGCGAGAAATTTCTCCCTTTTCCAATTAGAATTTTTTGTTTTCCCTATTACTTGCTATAGTGTCAGACTATTTTGGGTTCCTACCCACAGCAGTGTTGAGGGAAATGAAATTGCCGATGAGCCGGTATGAATAGGATTGATTGATGCAATTACCGATAAGTCATTACTACAGCGAACTCAGTAATTGGATGGAGAGCAGTACCAACCGTTCATGGCGAAGTATGGAGGATTGTAGTCTCGAGGGCTAACTATGTGGCCAAAACTTGACTCAGGAAGATCCAAACTGCTACTGGATGTGAGTAGAAAGGCGAAGCGACTCGTGACTGGTCACTGCTCAGTCTTTAGGATGTGTGGGGATGAAGAGGAACCAGAAACTATTGCCATTGCCCGAAGCTGCAATGATATGGGCTTAGATGGCTGAGTAGACGTTTCCATGAGAGCATTTGTGATATCGGTAAGTGTAAACCAGTGCTGGCCAACGAGAGAAATGTATTCGTGTATGTGTATTCATTTGTAGAATTTTAAGTTCGGCACTCTGAAAAAAATAAAGACGACAATTTGAGAGATGCATCAAATCCTCTGTTTATCGGGAGTAATGTACATACATACATACTTATGTAAGTGAAAAACATGAAGAATTGTTGGCAGTATATATACATAAAATATAAATATGTATGTATATTCGCGTAGCCGTTAGTTGCATGGAAAACTTTTTTTTTATTTCTTATATTCGCTCTCCCCAAATCGGTTGTTTTTTTTTTGAGTTTTAGAAAAAATGGCGTAGCATATATGCTAACAAATTGCCAGGGTATACATCTTAAAGTAGTCGTCAAATCTCAGTAGGTATTACAATCCCAAAATAAGCACTTGAAAGTGGTTAACAACCAACGGTATGAAACGGTAACACGGTACCGTAAACAGACGCCAGTCACCAAACCCAATCAATATCCTTGTTCAGTCAAATCCTTCTGCGTCCAAAAATTTTTCTCCTCTATTGAGTTTTAAATGGTCTCCACCAGGGTATATTCTTCTTCAATGTCAAATTTCAATAAAATCTTTCCATTATTATGAGTTTTAAATGGTGCTCCACCAGGGTGTATTATTCTTCTTGTAGTAGTGCGGTTATAATATTCACAAATAACAGCGGTTGAACAAATTATCAAGTGTACAAAATCACGAACAGTTATACATATATACTCTTATACCTATATATACATAAAAAACAAAACGACTGCATATGCCAATGCGCTGATTTACACGGGATTAATTGTGCTGTGGGTGAGAGAGGCAAAGAGAGGGGTTTTGTGTTTGGCATAATTTTTCAACCAGCTACAACCCCGCATTAGCAGCACAAAACCAATACACCCACAACTTAAAAAGCTGCAAATGTTAAATGAATACGAAAAACACTAACACACACAAAGCTGTGAATACGTATACATTTTTATGTCGGATGAATTAGTCTCGTGTGTTCTTAAAAAAACAAAAATTGTGCCGCATAAAAATTAGTCTCGTGTAAACTACCTCAATGAAAAATTCCAGAAAGAGCCGCAATCAATTACGGTTAATCGAGGAAAAAACATTAACAATGCGACAGCCGCAAAATTCTCGAAGGCAAGACAACAACAAAATGCCTGGCCGCATTTAAAAATAACTACGACGACGCGAAAAAGGTGTTCTCCCACCCAGAGCTAAATTACGACTGAAATCGGTTGTTTTATGTAAAAAAAAATTTATAGCGATAAATTGTGTTTTTTGTCCGCCCCTCAAAGTTGGCCTTCAAGGCCATTTTTTATTGCAACCGATCAAAAATACTTTTGTGGCAACATTCTATTGTTGTTATTTACATTTATTTTCTTTACATACTTTTTACAACTACAATTAGAGCTGAAAAAAGTCAGCCAATGTACGAGTAGTAGTAAAGTAAGAAAATAAAAAACATTTTGATTATTAAGTCCTAATTTACACTAAGCAAGGCAAATTCATAACAGGTAAAGTTAATACTACAACAAATTACAAACAATAAAAACAATATGGCATTTTTAGTGTTTTTATGGGAATTGTTAAAATTTAAGTTTAAAATTTTTAAACGCACTAATAATCCCAAATTATTATTTTACTTATTAAGTAAAATATTTTTATTAAAAATACATTGAAATTGATTGATCAATAATCAATAATCAATTTCAATGTATTTTAATAATATTTTACTTAATAAGTAAAATAATAATTTGGGATTATTAGTGCGTTTAAAAATTTTAAACTTAAATTTTAACAATTCCCATAAAAACACTAATTATTAACTTGACTGCACCCGGTCAAAAATACTTGTGTGGCAACACTCTATTCTTTAATAGCTGTTGTTGTTATTTACATTTATTTTCTTTTACATACTCTTACAACTACAATTTGAAGCTGAAAAAAAAGTCAGCCAATGTAGCAATGGTAAAGTAAGAAAATAAAAAAACATGTTGATTATTGAGTTCTTGTTTCAACTTTGTTATTTGTTGTTATGCTTCTCATTTGTTTAAATGAAAGTTTATAACATAATAACTCTAGTTGTTCTAAGAAATTTGGGTAAAGGTTCCCTGATGATCTGCATTAGCAACAGTGAAATGCGCATAGGATCCAGCTAAACCCCTCAATAATCAATTTCAATGTATTTTTAATAAAAATATTTTACTTAATAAGTAAAATAATAATTTGGGATTATTAGTGCGTTTAAAAATTTTAAATATGGCATTTTGTTGTTGCTTTGGAAGCTCATGTGTCAAAAGCATCTGATTAAAGATACTAAAGCAGAAACCTACGCCATCATGGCTAACAACCGGCTGAGCCGAGCCGCTGATATTTATAGTCAGCTACGCCGCCGCCGAAAAAAGTTTGGCTTATGTCGCCTGAAAAACAGCCCCGATTCCGCATTCAATTACGCACGAATCGAAAAATGTTATTCTGGAAAAAAAACTTAATCTAAAGAAAAAGAAGAGTATGTTTAAACCAGCTGCTTGGCTATGAAACGTGGGAAATTGGAAAAGAAAAAATAAGGAATTTTGCAAAAATTTTTATTAATAAGTTAAATTTAGTGAAAGAAACAGTGATTTAACAATTAAAATAAAAGTATTAAATTTTGTGAAAATTTATATTAAATAAATTATTGCAATTTTAAGTACAGAGAGATTAAAAAACGAGATAAGAAAAAGGTATTTATGGCCAAAATTATCCAGTGTGAAGAATTCTGTCACGCTGGAGGTGATATTTTAATTTAATTAAATATTTTTTGTTGTCATTAAATATGCCAACTTTTCATACTGTTCTACCTGTAATTAATTAAGTAAAAATCGCATTTCATTACAAAAAAAAAAAACAAAACAAATTCTGTAGTTCATTAATTAAACCTTCTTTTGCATTTAATACTTACACTATTTTTCGAATCAATCACTTTTTGAAGCTAAACAAACAAAACTGAAAATGCTTCGCCACTGAAATAACAACTTACAAAAACTTATGTACGATCGAAATGCAGAATACATAGAATCGTAACCGTAAAATTGCCAAACGGCTAAAATTTCGATTCGTATTGAAACACAGAATGGGGGGGAATATAAATTAAAATTAATTTATTTAGTTTTTATCTTAAATTTGATTTTTAAGTAATTTGTTGTCAGCTGGCTGAAGCCGAATTAAAGGTTCCGCCACCGATTTTCTTAAGAGCCACCGCCGCCGACAAAATCGCTTGGCACAGGTCTCTGTACATAAACAACTTTTGACAAACGAGCAAACAATTATATGAATTCGCCTTGAATTAGGCAGAAAAAAAGTAGATCAGATGTGTTTTCAACTTGACCTTATTAATCGGCCTTGACACTATGCAAGTTTTATTGCTAAGCTGATTAGTTTGTAGGAGAGACGAGGGGAACATAAAAGTTTCTTTTCCTCACGTCTCTCTTTCCTAAAAAACTAATCAGCTTAGCAATAATACTTGCTGAGTGTAAATTAGGACTAAGTTCTTGTTTCAACTTAGTTATTTGTTGAGCTTCTCATTTGTTTAAATCAAAGTTTATAACATAATATCTCTAGTTGCTCTAAGAAATTTTTGGGTACAGAGGTTCCCTGATCTGCATCAGGAACAGTAAAATGCGCATAGGATCCAGCTAAACTCCTCAATAATCAATTTCAATGTATTTGTAATAAAAAAAAAATATTTTACTAAATAAGTAAAATAATAATATTGGGTTTATTAGTGCGTTAACAAATGTTAAACTTAAATTGTAACAATTCCCATAAAAAACACTAATTACAAAATTAAATTTTTTTTTCTTTAAACTAAAAGTTCGAGTCTTTCAGTATAGTCTCGTGAAAAAGTTTAATTTTATTGAGTTAGTCATTTCCTAAAAATATAATTGTGCTTTCTGTTGCGATTTCTTATTTCTCTGGATATTTATAAAGGAAATTTCATTTGGTAAGATATTTCATCTGAAATGTTGTTAAAAATAATATTAAAAATATTGTCCTATCTATTATTTTTGTACGGGATTGGGCAATAGTTCCTCTAAAGGACTCAGCATTAATCTACTACCATCCTGCATATATATGTACAAACATCGTCAAATATATTCCATCTATTTATTTATCTACCGGTATAGAATTGGACATAGGTATTCCGGCTAGTTTGGCCCCATGCCAATAGTAAAAAGTGGCAAGTAGTAGTAGTTTTGTTGTTGTAGCTGGTGTCCGCCCGGGATGTGTGGTGATATCTGCGTGAATATATCCGCCACTAACAAGTTTCGCATAGAAAACATTGAACTAGAAGTCTCGTCATTTTGTTACCTAGGAGCATCTTTACAAACACAGGTGGCTCCAGGAAAGATATTTCGTACAGAATCTCAAAAGCCAACCAAGCGTTCTGGACCCTTCGGTCAGTATGTAAATATTCTGTCATATCCAAGAACACTAACACAAGGGTTAGTGTCAAGTCTGTGCTCCTCTATGCATGCGAGACGCGGAATACTATAGAACACGACGTAAACTCCCTACAAGTGTTTGTTAATCGATGTCTCCGAAGAATATTAAAAGTTTTCTGTTATAACACCATATGTAATACGGAACTCTGGAGACAAACAAATTAGCGGCCAATCCATATTGATATCTTGAACCGCAGGAACTCCATGACAAGGAACTGGGGTCTGCAACCGAAGTTAGTAAACTAGATTTACTAGATTGTTTAATAAGGTCCAGAGGTACGCCTTGTTCGACATCACAGGTGCCTAGAAGAGCACACCTCAGGCTGCCTTGGACGTCATTTCTTCTTCTGCTTCCCATAGAAGACTAGAAGTCTCCTTAAACTCATTGATGCGGGTTCACTGACTATAAGGCCGTTCAAATCGATTTTAGTAAAACACCCACATTGGTAACTTCGGATGAATCTTGGGTCGAATGTGGTAGGATCTATGAAGGTAGTGCGATCTTTACTGTGGGGTCAAATGGAGGAAGGCACAAGTGCTGATTTCTATATCTTTGGGTCGAACATTCTTAGTTCTTTCAGACTACCGAATAAATGCAGCGTTTTCCAAGATGAGATCTTGGCGATCCTCAGGACACGGACTTGATGACCAGAAATCTGGCTGAAGCCGACGATGTAATTTTCTACACCGACAGTCAAGCGACGCTAAAAACTTTGAAGGGACATAATGTCAAATCGAAAATAGTTAGTGACTGCAGGAGAACCCTCAACTTGCTTATAGAAAAATATAATGTCAGACTAGCTTCGGTCCTTGGCCACGGCAGTGTTGATGAGGGAATGCATGACAGATTGGTTAAATTTTCGCTGGATCATTACTACAGGAAACGCAGTAATTGGGTGGTGGGCAGGACGAAACGTTCATGGGGAAGTAGGGAGGATTGCAGAGTCTCGAAGGCTATGTGGCCAAATCTTGACTCAGGAAGGTCAAAGCTGCTACTGCATATGAATAGGAATGTGATGTGAGTCTTGATAGGCGCGCTTACTGGTCACTGGTCTGTCAAAGCAAGGACCTGCATTTGGGCAACTAGCACTCCAGATTTCTGTAGGATGTGCGAGGGTGAAGATGCACCAGAAACTATTGATCATATTATCTCTCATTGCCCAAAGCTTCAACGCCATAGGATCAGATGCCTGAGCAGTCGTTTCCTAGACAGCATTAGTGATATCGCAAAGCGAAACCAACTCCAAAGAGCAAAGATTGAAGCCTACCATGATTTTGGACTATCCTTCCATAAAATTGCTGCAAAAATTGGAAGACACAGAAAAACGGTTACAAATTTTCTTAAAAATAAGGAAAACTATGGAAAAAATTTCAAAGGCGGTAATAATCGAGTGGTTTCCCAAGCAGACAAGCGAGCCATACTGAAGCAAGCATCAAATTCACACGACTCGTCCACTAAAATCAGAGAAAATTGGTGTTAACGCGAGCTTGTCAACGGTTCAAAGAGTTATTCGGATGGTGTGGTTGCAGTGTACATAATCAAGTTAAATATTTTGTCGAAATTTTGAACGTAATAAGGGTAGTGGTCATCCGCCAAACTAACTGAAAGAGAACGTACTCAAACAGTACGAGTAATTAAAGGTGATCTAAAAATATCGTCTAAACAGCTTACAGCAAAAATAAAGGGATGTTTTGGAAAAGACGTGCACTCTAAAACTGTTCGGAGATTGATATTTGATATCAATGGGAAGAAACGAATGTCGTATGCATAACAGTCTGAAAAGATCAAAGTAGCTTCTGGGATCGTGGGTTGTGTTGTGAGGTGAGTGCAAGTTCAGTATTTTTCGACTTGAGGGGCATTCCAGAGCATGACGAAAGTCAAACAAACACTTCATATGAAGAAAATAATCTTACTCATACTTATTGGTGGAATAATGTACAAAACTGTTTACCTTGATATTTTGAAGGAAAATACATATCAAGAAAAGTGCAAAGAAATTTAATGTACCTGGTTCATTCACATTCCAGCACTACAATAATCCAAACAATTCAGCTCATGACGTGAAGATGTGGCTTGCGTATAACACCGCACACATCTTGCCATATCCTCCTCAGCCCCAGACCTAAATCCTACCAAGCATTTCTGGGAGGAATTGGACCGAAAAATCCGAAAACGCACAATTTCAAACAAATGTGACCTTAAATAATAATAGACGTATATAAACACAAAGTATAAAATTGGTACAACAGTGGCCGCCAAACTATTTTCATGAAAAACAAAATTTTCAGATGTGGCTCACAAGGAGAAAAGTTTGCCGACCACTGGTGTACCAATTTTGTGCTTTGTTTTAATATACATACGTCTATTAAATTGTACTTTCATCATCCTGGAAGCTTAAATAGACAAAAAGCTCATAAATAGAAAAAAAGTCTTCTAATAAAATATTTAATAACTCATTCAATTGCTAAGCAATTTTTTAACACAAACCTGCGAATTACTGTTAATCAATTATGTTTTATAAAGCAAGTCATAAACAGTATGGTTACAATACAAATATACTACCTAAGAACAAATCCAAAGCAGAAAAGTTTCGAAAAAAAACCGAAAATATTATATTTGGTAAAAAAATACACAATAATATATACATACATATATCAGAAATGTACTGAAACAAGATATACATACATGGTTCGAAAGGTCTTAGTCTCTGCTTTCTAAATTCGTTTATAAATTTAAAATCGCTTGATATTTAAATTAATTAGAGATTGATATGTGCCTACGGGTACGAAAACCCGGTTTTTTACCCGTAACTCAAGATTTTGGAGGTGTTTGGAAAATTTCAAATACAGATTGTTGTTATACTCGACAATACCTACCAGAAAATAGTAACATGTCCCATGTATATTTTTTTTTTGTCACACTGTGTTATTAGTATTAAAAAAGTGATTAAAAAGACTTGTTTTCAAATGATTCCTTATTTAACTTTATGATTTTTCATTCATAAATATTAATTTTAACCCTTTAGTTACAAAAATCTCATAGCGAATGAGAATACGTTAAATCCATGCAACTACGAAAGAAGCATAAGAAGAATACACAATTATCTTTCGTCTCGGTGACATCTCTGTCTTATGAAAATATATTTGCTTCTGGATGAAAAAAAAGTTTTATTTAAAATATATGTTAATACAGTATTGCTGTATTACTGATATCACAAAATTACTGAAAATAATATTTTCAACAAATTTTTTTTAAATGCATGAAATTCATGTCTAAAAATACCAATAAAGGCCTGTCCCATGATGTCACCAGCAAACGTTCGATCGACAACTTGTATTGCAAACAACAATAACATTAGAAAATTTGTTGTCGTTTTCATCACGGTGACATCGTGGGACAGGCCGTAAGATTCGTTATTATACAGCAATGTTCTTTTTTTTCATAAACACGCAGGAAATCAGCAATAAGTATTACTTTTATTATACGAAGTACTAATAAATTGAGACAAAAGTTATTATCGGTAGCAATATATTTATTTGTAACAGGGGTAATGTGCCCACGTTCAGAAATGGGGAGAGGGCAGAAGATATAGACATAACACTACCTAACAGAGATAGCAACCTGGTAGAGAACTGGATGGTAGATAAAGACTGTACATGTCCAGACCACAGTAGGATATCATTCAGTCTTAAATTTACAGGGGAAAGACGTGACCCACATAGGAATCCAGGAAAGACAAATTGGGATACCTATTGAGGCACTGTTGGCATTAGCGCAAGGGACTCTCCGCAAGGTGTGGACACACAAAGCGGAGTGGAAGAGGAGGTAGAATATTTCACTAATACTTGTTGAGAAAGTTTTGAGCAATCCTGTCCATTAGTTTTCCCAGGTAAAAGATCTGAGATCCTCGGTAAGAAGTTTGTTCAATAGGGCGAAACTCACAGGCAGGATTGAAGAATTGAACAACTATAAAGTGTTGTACAAGTACAAGGGTGATCTCATAAGGGCGAAAACAACCTCATGGAGGAGGACAGGAAGAGAGCTTAGGAGACTGATTCCGTAAATGAGTTGTTAAGGTTCCGTCGAATTTTGTCCAAAAGACCGTACGGCTTCGGATGGATGGCTCATGGACGAAATACAGCTCTGAGACACTTTCTGTTCTGATGGACACACACTTTCCGGGCTGTAGGGAAGTAAGAGAAGAAGCAACGACGGAGGTTAATTTTAACGACTTGTCGGAACCACAATTAGGGCGAACATTGGACGACATACTGACATTGCAAAAAGAAACATGGGCAATAAATACCTTTGAGCCGTATAAATCAACGGGCCCAGATGGTATTTTTCCGGCCCGGAGCGCGTACTACTGTCTCTGCTGATTATCTTTGAGATATGCTCGATTAGGAGGTTTATACCGGAAGGCTGCAGAGGTTAGGGTCATCTTTATCCCCAAGGTAGGTAAAGCCAGCCACTCAAAGCCGAAGGATTTCAAGCCGATCAGTCTTTCTTCAATTCTTTTAAAACATTAGAACAACTGATTGATCTGCATCTGAGGAACACAATTGATACCCACGTCATTAGTGGCGTTCAGCATTCCTACCCAAACGGCAGGTCTGTTGATAGTGCGCTTCATGACGTGGTTGGTGTTATAGAGAGGACTGCAGCACAAGTTAGCTGCATTCTTAGACATTGAGGGAGCCTTTAACAACATAGTATAGAGGCTATTAGGGAGTCGCTGGAGATACTCAGGGTTCACAACTCTCTAGTGGAGTGGATAGTTATCATGCTTAGTAACAGAATCATCAACTGGAGTATGGGAAGGGTAAAACTGCGGAGATTAGTGACCAGAAGAGGTACACCACAGGGAGGAGTTTTATCGCCTGTATTGTGGTTGCTGGCAATGAACGTAATTCTTAAGACGACTTTGCAGGAGCGCACAAAAGGCAAAAATTAATTTAAAGAAATCTTAAGAACTACCCAGCTTGAAATTAAGCGAAGTAATTCGATAATAATCACTGACGTCAGTATAACATCGTAATCGAACAATATATGTAAGTACTTTGATTGTAATGTACGTACAATCTGATATATCATATTTTACTAATAACTTCGATTACGATGTAAGCAGGGATTAAGTTATTGTTTAAAACAAATAGTTTGTTATAAAACAATATTGAAATAATGACCCACTTTTAGGGTAAACTTATATCATGCTTGCTCACAACTCTCCTGTCGATGTACATAAGGGCAATGGTAGTGACACGTACTGACATCGTAGCTTACCTTGTTAGTCCTAGTTTACACAGCTGATTAGTTTGTAGGAGAGACGAGGGGAAAAGAAACGCGTTCTCAGCTTCATGTACTGTCGATACGTTTTGCTTTCCCATTCGTAATGTTAAAAAAGCACACGTGCGTACACAAAACTATGCATAAAAAATATGAGCTGAAAATAAGACTTGGATTGTGTGGACGCCAATGAAAGTTCAAAGAAGAAAAAGTGATAAGCTTAGCAATGAGACTTGACTAGTGTGAACTGGGACTAAGCCTATGACAGTTTTATGTTAAATATAAATAGCAAAATAAGCGAACGAAACACCACTGACTGGTACTAAGTGTTACTTATATTATCGATTAGTCCTGATTCACACACATCAGGTCTGAGTCCTCAAGTCTTGAGTTTTTAGGAGAGAGAGGAAAATAGAATGGAAAGGGGTACAGACTTGACCGTACCAGTCAAGTTTGCTTTTTCGTTTAGTTTTGTCATTCGTAATACTTCATTTGATGAGACTTGATGAATTAACTTTACGGTGTGTATGAACGCAAATGCAGGTTCAAAAGAAAATTGAACAAAAACTGATCAGGTAAACCTGATGTGTGTGAATCAGGACTTAGTGGTAAAAATATAACCACTGGGTAAGTACGCAGCTTGATATACAACAAAATTTGACATCATATTGCAACTTATCAGTTGTAAAAATATACATTGCGTAGTCATGCATGAAATGAATGCAGCGTTTTCCAAGTTGAGATCTTGGCGATCCTCAGGGCTACGGAACTAGTTTCCAGAAATGTGGCTGAAGGTGAAAATTTAACCTTCTACGTCGACAGAGGGGCAGCGCTAAAAGTTTTGAAGCGACACAATGCCAAATCGAAACTTGTTAGTTACTGTCTGAGTCCTCAACTTGCTTATGGACAAATATAATGTCAGACTATGTTTGGTGGCAGGAATAAGGTCGGAGTTAAATGAGGGAATGTGTGACAGATCGGTGAAATTACCGATAGGTCATTACTACAGCGAACTCAGTAATTTGGTGGGGAGCAGGACCAACCGTTCATGGCGAAGTAGGGAGGATTGTAGTCTCGAGGGCGTTGTGGTTAGAACTTGACTCAGTAAAATACAAACTGCTATTGGATATGAATGCGAAGGCGATGCGACATCGTGATAGACGCGCTGACTGGTCACTGCTCGATCAGAGCAAGGTTATTGGGCGCAACATGAATTACATTCGTCTAAATAAATCTTACAAGTATACTTCATAAGAAAAAGTCGCTTTTGCACAACTTTATTCTTCTGAGCTCATCTATCTAGCCTTCTACTAAGGCCTGGTTCACAAACAGCAAGTTTTCCTGCTCCAGTTATGATTTTGCATGAGAGATTAGAATAAAATACACATAATTTCTATACTTCTGTTCGTTTAATTTTTTGTTTTTAGTTGCATATAGGTTTCTCATAGTGTTTTCTTACAGAAACTCAAAAAGTTTTCTTATTTTTTAGCAATTTGACTATTATCTACAAATTGTAAGCCCTAAAACCACAAAAAAAATTAACTATAATATACAGCGGAAGGAAAATCTTCGTGCCAGCATTAAATTTTTTCAGTGAATCAATGAATTCTGTCATTAATAACGAGCTAACGTAAGATTTTATTGCATTAATGAAGAATGTTCATTAAGTTTTATATAAAAATTAATTAGCTAAAATGCTGAACAAGTACAAAATTTTTGACATGAAGCGTTTAAATTTCGGCAGATTCGATTTCTTTTAAGCCATTGCTTGATTTATCACACGTTTAAAAATTGTGTTCGTACCCGAAAATCGATAAATTGAATTTATAGATTTTTAGCGATAGAGTTACAGAATACAGGAGCTGATATGTGTTATACTAAACAAAAAGCAAATGCTGTAGGCTTGGATCGAACTCATCCAGTAGCTAGTTTTTGACACAAACCAATGATCAAACCCATGTAATTTAAAAAGTTCCTTTAAATGGCTTTATTCATGGCACTATTTCATATCGTGCCATAACCGCCAAAAAAATTTAAGCGACATAATTTTCGAACTCAATTTTTTTACCAAAATTGATTATTTTCGATCGAAAATAGTCGATTTTCAACAAAATATCGAAGTCCGAAAAATGTGTCGCTTAAGCTATGTTAGCGGTTATGGCTCGATATAACTATTTTATTAACTCCTATGAGGTTACGTCATAGCATATTTATTTTCACACCTACATACATATGTATATATGTTGCAACGTAAGTCTTTACGTCGTAACATATTTAACCCTAGAATACTAAACACCGCCTGAGAGGCACACCGAATTCTGATTTTGCAGCATTAATTTCGATCGCGAGCAAATAACAACACAATCTTTCCAACCAACTCAGCAGATTATCTTCTGAGCTCTTGAGTGGCCACTCATTGCGAAATTTTTTTGTTTATTTCGAAAATATACAACTTTGAGGTGCCTTATAGGCGGTATATAGTGTTAAACGAAAAACCACCACACACAGTGGAGCAAACACAAAGAACGCTGATGATGAACGTGTAGTGGCCTTCGAAAACAGCTAGTTGTTCCGTTCTACTATGTGTTTGTTAGCATATTTACAATTAAATTTGGTGTTATTTGTTCATTAATAATTATCATATGTAATTTGGCTTACAAAGCGATACGAACTTTAGCCTGATCAAATTATAAATATAGAAAAAGAGGTTTAGTTTTAGACGGCGCACCGCCACCGGTTAGTTTTTTATTTATTATTCAAAACCAGCCGAAATTTTATCTGCTCAAATAGACAAAATCGTACAATTTCGGAAAAAAAATTATGAAAATAGATTTTCAATTTCAATTTTAAATTGTATCTCAAAGTCAATTGACTGTCAATGCTGAATTCAATATAAAATTGTTGCAAATGCGTTAGTGAAAATGTGTCGTTTGTGTCAGTATCGGTCATTGATTCCTTGTAGAGTTAATTATGCGTTTATTTATTTGTCACCGACTTTGAATAGGGTTACAGTTAACAACATATAAAAATATTTAACGGAATCTAAATTATTTTTAACTTTTTAGTGCTTACATGTTTTTAACCCCGACCAAAAAAAAGGTGTATTAGTATTATATAGTACACTTACTAGAAAAAGTCTGCGTACAAACTTTTATATTACGTTTAAGATTTAATTTTCCCAAGGCACTGTTTAGGAATTAAGATACATGTCCCCTTAGCATAATTTGATAACAATTTTCCAATTAAAAATTTAAATCTATACGTGTGTACATACATATGTATGTATATAGGAATTATGCTTAAAAATTATTCAATTATTCAAACGGAAAAGGTCTGCGTACAACAAAAAGTATGTTAATGTATTAGTCGAGTTTTTAATGTGTAATAAGCTTTCGTGTCACTTTGCAAAAATTTTTACAGTTCTTTTTTTTCTAATGGATCTAAAAAGAAAAGAAATTAATCCCGAACAGAGCAAAATTATTAGGTTTGATCCCGTACTTTTTGGGCAAAGTTCGGTAAAATGAGATCAAGATATAATTTCTCTCAATAATACAAAAAATTTAGAAAAGTACGGGAACATGAAAAACCAAAAATGTTACCATAAAAGCCAAAGTCAATGTATGTCAGTAATCGACAATGAATCGTTTTTTCACTATTCATACCGACTCATGAAATTTTAAATATATGTAAGTGAGTAGACATCATTTAAACTCAACTACTCTGATTTACGCGTACTCACGATGAGATTGATTTATAAGTATAGGTTGAAATAAATATGAATGCCACGTCAGCATCATGGTCATACACTCACATTCATAAATCACCTCAGTTTGATTTGTAATTTCAGTAAAATACTTATACTACTCACATTGATTCAGCTCACTCAACTCATGCATGTATGTTTATTTAAAAGTTTAGTCAGTCAAGAGTTTGCAAGTAGTATACAATACTAGTAAATAGGGTTGTTTTTCAATTCCTGAAAAAAAAAAGCAACAGAAAAACACATAACCTCATAATGAGAACTTTAATGTTCGTATGTGAAGTTCGCATTGTGAATCATATTTATTTTGCATCGTCCATAGGTAGACTTGGGTCGAACTCGTTCACTAGTTCATTTTTGCCACAAACCAATGATCAAACACATGTAATTCAAATGGGTTTGATCATTGGTTTGTGGCAAAAATGAACTAGTGAACGAGTTCGAACCCAAGTCTATCCATAGGCATTGAGTTATGGAGAGTCGAAATCAACAACGTCATATAAGTTGCTAAGTATGAGTTCGATGCGTACTTCAAACTTTCGAGTGAATATGATCCATAGACAACGTTGAAATAAGTATGAATGCTCATAAGTATAAGTAATTAAGTAAGTGCTCACTTTTTCACTACTCATTGCTGTTCTCTGATGCATATACACACACCAGAGACCTGCAAATTTCATGCTTTTTGATGATTTACTCATACATTAAAATTTTTACTCACATTTAATCACGTACAAAACATTCAACGTTCAATAAAATCAGCGTCGTAGTAATATCTGTTCATTGGAGTGATTGTGAGTGTAGCGATCGAACATGTTTAAATCAATTCACTCACCATACCAGAAATGTTTTATTCACATTTAATCATGCAACAAAACTCAATGTTGAATTTAATCAGCATCGTACAAACGAACGCATCGTTTGAATAATTGTAAGTGGAGTGTTCGAACTGGTTTTATTCAAACTTCTACGTGAACAAGCGATGACGTTGAATAAAATCAAAGTAGTAAAGTTCGTTCAATTTATTTTAAAACACACACATAAACGTGTCAAACAGGGATGGAAAATTGGAGGTTTGTATTTGTTCCAATTATAAAAAAGGTGCAAAATTTGTTTAAGTATTAACAACTAACTGGCATATTCATAAAAAATATTTTAGGTTTATGAAGCGCTTATTTGACGTAATTCTATGGGAAATTTGTCAAATAAACCTGTAATAAACCTAAAATATTTTTTTATGAATATGGCGGTAAGTCTTCAAAAGAACTTACATAAGGGGAACTCATTTAACCTGTAATATACCTCTTGAAGTTTAACCTTCTTGTTTTCAAAAAATTTTTGATGATTATTTAGAGCTGATTTAACAACTTTCTTTACGATAGTTGTCGAAAGACCTTTATTAATATGTAAGTATATATATTTTATAAACAAGGCTGTTAAAATTTTTAACATAAATTTTGGGTAGTAAATTGCCTGTTCAAAACTTTTAAAATACATATTATCGTTAACGATAATTTACGTACAAAAACATATTTTTCAATATTAAAAAAACATTCTCCCAAAAACTTTAGTTTTTGTCGCTTACGATTAAGTCGAAAATAGGGCTCAATATTTCAAACATAAATTCTGTTAAGTTAATTAACAAAAATTAGTTTTTGTATTGAAAATCCTCCTCAAATTTTATTTTAAAATGCATTTTTTTAACAATTAATCTCAGAAATTTATATAACATTTTTGTCTCTAATATTTTTCAAAAAGTTCGTAGCGAGTAGCTCTATTAGACAGTTTCTTTAATTTTACCATCCCTGATATAAAACACCCAACTTAACTACACAAACACATATTATGACAACAGTTTGCGTTGGGTCTTAATAATTATTACATTCATACACAATGATTTTTTTCATTTTCGCTTTTACTCTCCATCAACTACTTGATGCTGATTTAAAATGAACATTTTTTTTCTTTCGCATTATATTCTTGTTCAAAACACTCATTGTCGAACCAAATACCAATCATCCGAACTGATTGGTATGATGCTACGCATGATTATAATTCACACCCAACAATACTCCACTCACTTGAGCGATTAAAACTCAATGATTAAAACTCAATGAAGCAATGAATATATGTACGTGTTTGAACAAGTTTGATTTTTTTAAAAAAATAGCATGTTTTTAGGATATTGATTGCGTATGATTATTTTGCCAATCACCCGTTGCAGGTCACTAACACAAACGTATACACACAAGTAAATACATACCCTGTCGGAAACTCAGTTAACTTTAAACTAACTTCAAGGTAATTATTTTGCAACTAGTACTGGTTGACACTTGGATTACTTTCCAATGGAAACTAACTATTTTAACATTGCGATGTCCTAGGTGGTAGTCAATTGTCTCACTCTGCACTACTTTTCAACTAACTTAAAGTTGATTTTATTTATGGCACCTGGTAGCCAGAAAATTTATAAAAAATGTTTCTGGGGTCGAACTATGTATTATCATACGTTGTATAGTCAATGCGCTACTACCCAGCTAAAGTACCAACTAAAATAATAACAGCAAAATGTTAATATAACATTTAAATGAGTTTCAAA
This sequence comes from Tachina lurida, assembly GCA_944452675.1. NCBI lineage: Eukaryota > Metazoa > Arthropoda > Insecta > Diptera > Tachinidae > Tachina > Tachina lurida. Next base: position 36,818,494 of record OX101752.1, on the reverse strand, counting down.
TTAGCTGAGAGTAAATTTGTGGGCTCTCACCAAATCCAATTACGTACTCAACTTAAGAATTAATTTTGGGTTAGTTCTGGATGACATTGTACATAGTTAGTTTTTAGTTAGTGTAGGAAAAGTTAACATAAGTTGATTATTTTTGTAGTCAACCACACATTCTCCGACAGGGTACTTATGTACATACACACGCATGCGTTTAATTTCATGCTGTTGCATATCTAGAATGTTTTATTTCTTATTTTTATAAAAAAAAAGCTTAGTTCAAAACTATTTTATAAAACTTTTTGATACAACTTTGCAATGTTTTTAGTGTTTAGGACAATTTATTTTTATTTATTTATTTATATTTATTTATTTATTTACATTTTATATTTCATAAAGTAAATTTATAAAATATAACCATAGGACAATTTAATTTTACTTTGTTATTGGTAATTTTTCAAACAGCTGATTGTTTTTCGGCTTGCCCAAACTAGCCCGAAGAAAAATTTCGGGCTTTTTTGTGCAAGAAGAACATTACTGTCTCAAAAGCTCCCTGACTTGACCAAACTTTGAGAACGGGAACAGTTTTCTGTAAAATTTTTGATCCCGCTTGCTCAAAATGTGGAGTACGGGATCAAACCCATTGTTTTCTACTGAAAGCAAGGGAAATCCTTAAGAAACATTTTGCGAAATATAGAGCTCACATTCCTTTATCCAGAGAGTCATTAACTAGTACAAAGAAAATGGAGTTTTGCATCTAAGACACGTAATGGCGGCCCTTCAAAGTTAACTTCAAGTGAAAAAAAGTTACATTTCCAATGCTGTCCAACGAGATCCCAAAATAGCTGCTTTAAAAGGGGCAGAAGATATGGAGTCAAAGTTTACTCGTAGTAGAAGTATTTTGGACGATACAGTCCGAAACATTTGAAACCAAATAGCATGACAGAAATCCCTTATATCAGTAAAAAAAACTGGCAAATAATATTGAATATTGTTTGCTAAAGAGCACTTAAATAAACCACTAGAATTTTTAAAAAGGATCAGATTTTCAGTTGAGGGCAAGCACTGTATCGGAATAAAAGGCCGTCAATTGGTGTATGGCAACTAACTGTGTGGATAATCTGCAGTTTATTGAGTTCACACTGTACAAGAGAGCTTGCCTAAATATTTTCAACATGATAACGATCCGAAGCACACAGCCGAAAATGTGAAGTTTTTTATGCTATATAATGTACCAAATCAGTTGTGCAAGGGTCCTCAGCATGCTCTAACATCAAAAACTATTAAATTTCACGAAAAGCACAGTGAAATTAGTTCATTCTATGCAAAAAAAAAGGTTTGCTTAAGTCTTGTAAACAAGATTCCATGCAAAAAGATATTCAATTGTTACTGGCGGAATTCACGATTGGCCTTGTAGATCTTTTACATATTTGTAGCCTTAGTAAATCTTGGTAAATTTAAAGCAAAGCAACAACAATTTACCAAACCTACAAGATGCAAAAGATATAAAAGGCCAATTGTGAATTCCGCTACCATTTTTTAATACAAAATATCTTACAACTGCATGCCCACATATTTGTACGCAGACTTTTTCTTATATGTAGCTCACTTCCTCACAATTTAGTTTTATTGTAATCTATATTGCCATAATCAATATTTTTGTACAATATTTATATCGTTAAAACAAATGCAAAAACATCCAATAGGCATAAAATTTGAATCTATTTCAACTGTCTATTTGTCACTTTCATTAGTTGTATTAGGTAAATTTTCTATGTACGCAGACTTTTTGTAGCAAGTGTACACGAGCGCAAAAAAATTTTGTAGGAATATTTACTTATTTATTTCATAAATACTTTACAAAGTAAATTTGAATAGTATTGTTGCACAAATATGGCCAGAGTATTTATACCAGTGATGTCAAAAATAAAACTATAGTTGTATGTGTGAGAAAAGTTGTCTCATTCGTCTCTGAAGTACATAGGAAAAAATAAATATTTGGAACAAATGCAGTTTAGTAAAGCAGCTAAAAATAAATAAAAAGGAGCATATGTGATAGGAAATTAAAAAATAAAAAGAAAAAATTAAATAAAGAAGTTGGGGCGACCCATATTTTCAGAGCTATGGGCTTATGAACTTTTCATAGAAAACTGTGAAAAATCTCCGAAAAGAAATTTTTAAAAAGCTTATCTGATAGTAATATGAAAAATAAGAAAAAAAACTTAATAAAAAAAAATTTGCTGCAGCCCATACTTCCGGAGTTATTGGTCTTTAAGGTTTAAATAGAAAGTGCAGTATATTGAAGATGCTCCAAAAAAAATTCAAAATGTCTTTTAAATACATATTCATTTCTTTACCTAAAAGTTTTGTAAAATAAACACATTGAATATCGCGAAAAGCATTGGTGAGCATAGAAAATTTTTGCGTCGCTGTTTCATTGACGACTAAATGAAAGAGAATAAGAATGTGTGTGATTTTAGCTAAAACAATTGTGCTATGAAACTGACATCAATGATTTATACCATATGCCCAAGATGTTATTAACAGTATTTTAAAAAGTTTTTGTGACTGACTATAAACGACCTATGCCTTCACATAGGAAATAACAATGTGGTTGTAAACGAAAGCCCACAAAAGAATCGCAAGATTATACGGTTATAAGTGGCAGATCAGTCAACCAGTCAACCAGTGCAATCGAGAAAAATCGTTATTAGACAGTAAAAATTTGCCAGGCAGAAAATCTTTATTAGGCTGCGCCGTGTATGGAAACACCATGGTGGAGAAAATCCTTAAGCCCGGCCGAAGGCCGTCAGTGCGGAAAAACTTTTTATGTATGAATGCTACAAACACGCACATACATATGTATACATACACACACAGGTGTTAGTAAATACAAACCGAACTCCAAATTTAGTATTTTCTTAAAGAGTTGCTAAAAAGCTTTTAAATGACACCAATATTGGATAACATTTGTTGGAAAATACACCATGTAATCAGAATTTTATACTACAATTTCAAAGGCCCATAACTCGGAAACTAAGCCTCGCCTACAATTTTTTAATTTAATATTTTTTCCTCATTTTTAATTCTCAATCGGATAGCATTTTTTTAGAGTTGTCCCTTAGCTTGATTTGTGCCAATTGCACCATATATTCACAATTTTATACCAGAACTTAAATGGCCCGCAACTCGGAAACTAAGGCTCGACGCCAATTTTTTTATTTTAGTTTTTTTTTTATTTTTTAATTTTCTATCGGATACCAAATTTTTATTACTTTTGGAGTTATGTCACTAAACTTAATTTGTTCCATAATTTTAACAAAAACGTTTAAAAGAATTAAAAGTGCAACAAAAACCGAAAATAATTATTTGCAGGTTCAATCTTTGCATGTTCCGAAATATTCTAGTAGATCATACAATGTCAAGTTTTCTTTTTCTTTTTGCACGCATGGTTAAATTTGTCTCTTATTTGTGCTTTTTGCCTTAATGTTTTAGAGATGTAAAGCTAACACTCTCTATCAGATGATTAGAAGAACTTGAGTTTCTGTATTTAGTAGGCCATACCTTTTTAGAAATTTCACCACTACCGGAAAGGGTACTTTCTTAAGATTGAAAAATAACAAAAACAATATTAAAGTTTAATGCAGCAGTAGTTTAAAACTACTTAAAAAAATTAAATTAACTTTTTTTTCGGTCATATGGTTAGTATTATTTAACTCATTTTAATCAAAAATGCAATATTTATAATTTAATAATAAGAACCATTAATATTAAGTTTATTGGGAATATCTTAAGACATTTTAATAGTGGGTGATACCTCCCTTCCTTAAAATAACATTAAATATACCGTTTTTTATTGAATCATAAAGTGGCATCAGGAAATCTAAAAATTATTTTTAACCCCCGACCATTTAGTTTTTTCTGTTTGAAAGGTGACTTGATCGAGAAGGTTCTTAACTATGTTTGAAGAAAATCGGTCCAGCCGCTTAGAAGATATCACATCTTTTCTAGATATATCGGGGTTATTTAAAATTTTTAATTTTTGTTATTATTATTATTGTTCTAACTTTTTTTGTTTCTATATTTATGACTTGAGTTTAACTTTAGCCTAATCAAATCATAAATATAAAGAGATTTGTTTCCAAGCATCCTTTAAGGTTTAATTAATTAGTCCTTATCGTCGAAATGTATTCTCCCCCTTTATGAACCTTGCGCGTAAGCCAATCCAAACATTTGCAATTATGTTTATGTCGGGAGAATATGATGACCGATTAAGATGAACAATTTGGTTTAAAATACAATTGTTTTACATCCCTAGCATTCTGAATAGGAGAATCCATGGAATCGGTACAAAAATATCTTATATTAGGAAAAGCTGATTGTAACGAGTCTTGTAGGGTTCTCCAGTTATTTTTGCACCTTGACATTCTAAATCGATTGTGTCGTAATCAGTGCTCGCAATAATTGGTCTCTCTCGTGCTTGTTGTCAGAAAACAAACAGTCGTTCACTGACACGATGTGACACTGTCGCGGAAAAACCCTCAAACTTCGTTCTTCTTTGGCTTGCTCTTCGCTCTTCAACCAACGACCGTTTTTGTTCGATCGCTCGGCTCATGTGTTCACTCGAGACCCTTTATTTCGTAAAATCTTGGCAAACGGTCTTTTGAGCATGTATGTGTGTTGCGAGTGTGGATAGGTAAACATTTACATACATGAAGATTAATTTTGTTTTTGTTGTACACATATCAGTCTTTTATTATACATTTACACTTCGTTGACAAATAGTTTGATTTATAGATATTTTTATTATTATTTATTATTATCTTCTCCCTTCCTCTTTAATGCTTTGTCCGTGATGAAATATTTAAGGCAACAATATAAAGCAAACGCAACACTAAAAATTAAGACCTTTTCTGCAAACACTTCGCTTGTTTTTAAGGCCGGCGCACAATGAATCCGTCATACGTTAAACTTCGCCTTTTTCAACTGACATTAACGTAACGACGGATAAGGTTGGCACAATGAGTATTTTATTGGCGGAAGCATTTGAACAGCTTCTATAGGTCGATTCTCCATTTAATTTACTAAATTCAACTTTTTGTATTTATTTCGTTTATTTCTTTTGTCTAATTTTATTTTTGCTGCCACAAAACACAAAAATCTAAATCAGAACATACCAAAAAACCAACCAATATCTGTAAAACAACACAACGTACGCAAAAAGTTAAAAGTTTACCAAATTTTGTACTTTGCGTTGACGGACACGTACTGAATGTAACCGACCTCATAAGAAACCATGTACTTCAACTTAGCTGTCAGTTGAAAAAGGCGAAGTTTAACGCATGACGGATTTATTGTGCCCCGGCCTTTACTGACCCTCAGAAGCTGAGCAATGAACGATTATGTTCGTATCATGCGGTCAGTAAGATACCGATTCGTGTGTTACGCTCAATGTATGAAAATTATTTTTGTAATTTTGTACCTTTGATATTGAACTTTTTTTAAATTTCAAATATTATATATATTATCTGTTTATATCACATTATTAAATTTTTTCATTAATTATGTTCATCTTTACAGGTGATTTGTAAAAAAAAACTAAAAGACATAGAAACTTGCGGTTTGCGGCATTTGAAAGAGCGTTTTTTTCCTATAAGAATCACTCAAAAAGTAAAAAAAAATTTTCGGCGCAGAGGCCCTTTTCGTGGAGCAGGTCACATATATTGCATGTGGCTATAAATCCAACTAAACAAAATAGGTTGCATAAGTCAGAAAATGGAATTATGCATTTTTACCGTTTGCAAGAGTTGACATGGAATGCCTTTAAAATTTTTGTTCTACAAATAAATAGTTTAATGCATAAGTTAAAAAATATTTAAAAGTACGAAATGGTTATAATCATATGAACCAAAAAAATTTTACTTTGTTTTGTATTTTTTAAAAAGTAGCTTCAAACTACTGTTGCATTAAACTTTGATGTTGTTTTTGTTATTGTTGCCATTTCCGATGTTAGTGTAATTTTGCCTGTTGACAAAATTGAAAATATATGGTCTACTATAGAAATTAAAGTGATGTGCTAGTGATACGCAAATATTCGTATTCGAACTTCCGAATATTAGGCCATTTTGAGTTATTCGTATTCGTTAATTCAGGCGAATACGAATTCGAATATTTTTTTTCAGTAAATGGCATAAAAATTTTAGTTAGTAATAAATAAAAAAATGTATTTCAATTCGATTCTTGTACTCAACTTAATAACAAACAAAACAAACTTCTTGTGCAAATAACATTAAAAAAGTACGTATCTCCACCTTAGGAGAGGAATGTTTTTCTTCAATTTTATATAGAAAATTTTGTTATAATTAAAATTTTGGATAATTTTTATAAACTTTAATGTACACTGAACCAAAAAAGCATTCTTAAAACAAAAATTTTGCATTTTCGTTTTAAAAATGCAGCATTTTTAAAAATAATTGTTAAAATATGAACGTTTCTTATAATATTAATATATAACATTCTTATTTTTATAACGAAACAGTTTTAAAACAAAAATGTGCGTTTTCGTTTTAAAAATGCAGCATTTTTTAAATATGAATGTATCTTATAATATTAATATACATACATACATATAACATTCTTACACACAAAAAAGTTTTAAAATCAAGAAGTAACAATTTGATTAATTAAATTAATTAATTAATTAAAATATTGTTTTTGTTTCAAATGTATTTCTACGAAAGAAAGAATTCATTAGACAGTAATAGGCAGATTTTGTAAAAATTTCGTTTCTAAAAGTTTCAAATTTGTATGAAAAATAACGAAAATTCGTTCCAAAAAATATTTTTTCCATACAAATTTCAAAACGAAAAAAAAAACGTTTCTGTTTACAAAATTTGCCTTTAAGTTTGTTTTCTGTTATTTTAAAAATGTTCATTCTAGTTTTGAAAAATAAAAATATTTTGAAATCGAAAAAAAAGAATATTTTTTGTTTGAAAAAGACAACAACCATGGTGTAATTATACAGGTGACTGCGTAAGGATTTGTTATACAAAAATACGGCAACCATAGATGTGTAAAGAACCGAAAAATGTTAAAAGCACAAAAATAATTGTACCAAAACCAAAACAAAACGAAGTTTTTGACATTCGTTGGCTACAAAGCACATAGAGCAAAAAATTATCAGCTGAAGTAACGCTGCCACCTGTTTAAATGCACCTTGACAACAACCTTGATATAAAGTTGAACATACTCAAATTAAAAGTTGAAGAAATACAGAAAAACGAAGCATTATAAATTTAATGCTACATAAATGGAAAAATTTGCTCAGAACTGATAAATTGTGGATTGAAGTTCATAATTATAGAAATTTAGCTAATAATACTCCATTTCGAAAGCTAAATTTTTGCCTCTATTGCCATTAACATTACCATATTCAAATGCTGAGGTGGAAAAAAGTTTTAGCGCTATGAATTATTGTAAAAATATAACTAAGGCACTCGATAAAGACCAAAATTTCGAAACATTTCCACTTAAATTTTATTCAAGTGTTTTGATATTTCGACTATACTGTATGATTTGATTTAATATATAAAAAGACGAAAAATTAAATTTGAATTGAAATCTTTATCCTGCACATACAAACAATCAAACATGGTTATTGCACTTAGTGAACAAACAGTGCTTTTTGCTCTGAAAAAGTTGGCATCACTGCTGCAAATTTTCCCTCTAATAACCCTTTTCCACACGCAAAGTATACTTTGTAAAGTCTTAATTCAGCTGTGTGAAAGACAGAGGTAGTATTACAGTCTCTTTCTGTCTTTCTCCCAGCTGAATTGAGACTTTGCACAGTAAACTTTCCGTGTGGAAAAGGTGTGTTATATTTATTTGTAATTTTGTTCACAAAATGTACGAAATTTATTGAAAGTGTGGTAGCATTGTTGAGAGAATGACCTTATAAGAAATGAATGACCGAAACTAACACAAACGACATTTTTTCACTAATACATTTGCAATAATTTTATAGTGAATTTAAGAGTGCCAGTCAATTGACTGGTCATTTGACTGGTAGCGATGACCAACACATTTACCTATTATAGTTGCTCTTCTCTAACATGTATGTTAGAGTGAAACATCTAATGTACATAATAAGTTTTAAGACAACGCATTTTATTGTAAAATATACAATTCGTTCGGTCTGTGAAGTTAAAATTTATACAAGTGTTAAGAAAGTTAGTAACAACAATACTGCATAAAAGAAATTGAAAAGTTTAATTTAATTTATACATTTGTATATTTTGTTTTTTAATTTTAGATATTTACAAAAAGCAATGTGTGTACGAGCTAAAAAAAACGTAAAGAAGACTAGATTGGTGCCATCTACGTTATTTTGGACTGTTTTTATATACTATGTATGTATGTATATTACTTATTTCTTTATTTTCTTATAATAAAAACAATTAAAATAATATAAAAATTATGTTTATTTATTTAAAAATTACATTTTACCAGTTTCTATGTAAAAATTGACTATTAAAAGGTGTCTAGTTGCTTTGTAACCATTTACTAGTCATATACTACGTTTATACGCAGGGCTTATTTGCAAATAAAACAGTAAATTGTTGCCATATTATTGTTTTTATTGCGACTTACTAATTCAGAAAACTATTCACGATTAACGCACTATTTGCAAATAAAATGCTTGAGGTTGTCACGCTTACAAATGTTTGATAACAAAAAACAATAAATGGATAAATATTGCAACAAAAAACATTGATAGAAGCAAATAATGACGATTAAAACAAATAATTATTTGATATTTTGTACATTTACACTATTTTTTTTGTCAACATAAGTAAGTTTTCTATAGAAGTGCTACCAAGTTTGTGTACTTTTGCTATGCCGTATAAACAGTGAGTTAATTTATTTGCAAATAAATTAACTCACTGTTTGTACGGCATAGCAAAAGTACACAAACTTGGTAGCACTTCTATAGAAAACTTACTTATGTTGACAAAAAAATAGTGCAAATGTACAAAATATCAAATAATTGTTTGTTTTAATCGTCATTATTTGCTTCTATCCATACTTTTTGTTGCAATATTTATCCATTTATTGTTTTTTGTTATCAAACATTTGTAAGCGTGGCAACCTCAAGCATTTTATTTGCAAATAGTGCGTTAATCGTGAATAGTTTTCTGAATTAGTAAGTAGCAATAAAAACAATAATATGGCAACAATTTACTGTTTTATTTGCAAATAAGCCCTGCGTATAAACGTAGTAATAGTTTACCAATGCTTATGTAATCTGTGACTGGCAAAAAAGTAGCAGAGTAAGCAGTTCAGATATATGTGTTTTAATTAAGTGAAATTAATGAGTTAGAGGGAGAGAAAAAATCACACGTACACAAATGTTTTGGCCATTTTTTTCACCAAGCCCCTAATAAATTAACTGGAGACGATGACTGAAGTTGTTGTCGTCGCTACTAGTCAAATGACTAGTCAATTGACTAATAGTCCCGGTTCACACGTTTCAACTTTTGTTGCTCAACTCGTAAATCAACTGCAAGAAAAAAAGAGATACTTGTATTTCCGTCTCTGTCTTCCTTATAGCTGAATTACGAGTTGAGCAACAAAAGTTGAAACGTGAGAACCGGGACTTAAGGTACGGTCACACTTGACAAATATTTGCCCCAAAAAAGCGTAACCAGCAAATACTATTGAGAAATCTTTTGATTCAGACGCATGTTTATTAAGTTCAATAATTTCCAATAATATTGTATTCTTTAACTTTGTCTATTTGTTAAATACGAAACTAATTAACTTAATAAACACGTGTTTGAAGCAAAAGATTTCTCATTAGTATTTGCTGGTTACGCTTTTTTGGGCAAATGTTTGTCAAGTGTGAACGTACCTTTAGCTTTCTTGTAGGGGAGTGTTTATATGTGAGAACAGTGATGCTAACTTTTTTGACTCTAAAAGCACATCAAAATATAAAAAAAGCACTAAAAAGCGTAATTTTTAGATCTAATGGTAGGTACAGACTTAGCAACGTGTTTATGCAACCAGGCTTATGTTTATGGGTTACATTGTAGGTTGCAGTGTCTGTGTCAAAATATTCGAAAACGTGTTGCGTAAGCAACTTGCAAAGTCTGTACCTACCATAAAAAGCGTTAAAGGCACTAACGTGAAAAACGAGTGAAGATTCTAACTAGTGAAGTTTAATAATGTTTAATATTTTCTCAGCTATTCTCTATTTCGGCACTAGTATCATCTTTAATGAAATAAATCAGCCGGAAAAGGTATGGGTACGTTCGTAAAAGCATTTATAGTGCACGTCTGCAGCATCACGAACATCTAACGTTCAAAAATGCATAACTTGGCAGCACTGTTTTTGAGTCAAAAGTTTTTTAATGCATTTAGTCGGCATACCTGCCACAAATCTGTGCAAATGGCGCAGTAAATTATTTTAAGATGCAAGAAGTTGCAGTGGAACAATAAGTTGAATATATGTATCTATGTATTTTGATGTTTAAATTACATTTTTCGAATCTTACCAAAAAAGGAGATTGATAAACTCGAAAATAACTTTGAAACTCATAATCTTGGTAGTTTTTTATTATTTCAAAAGAGTTTTTTTTATTTTAGTTATATGTATTCTTTTTAAGGCCAATGCTGTTCTCATAAGAAATTGTCGCTTTGATTTTCTTTTAAATTTTTTGCTTACTATAATTTAAAAGAAAATTGTCAATATATTATTAAATAAAATTACTTGCAAATTTTAAAATTTTTTGCAGTTTGTTCAAAAATGTCAACTGAGCACAGATGTTGAGCAGTTGCAAAGCATGTGCAGCAGATAATCACGCATACGCAGTAAAACCTGGCAAAACTGCCGCATTGATGCCTAAATTTGCAGCATTTACGAACGTACCCTATATCTACATTACACTATTCAGTAATATATATATACGAGGGCGGTTCGGAAACTTCTTAGCCTATCAATGAAAGAGAATAGTTAGTTTTTCAAAAATATTTTTATTTTTCAATATAATCTCCTGAAACTTCAATACACTTAGTCCAACGCTTTTCTAGCAATTCTATCCCTTGATTAAAATAGTTTTCCTCAAGGTCTTCAAAATAGTGGTTTACAACTGTAATTGCATCTTCATTTGAGGTAAAACGCTTGCCAGCAAGGAATTTTTTTAGATTTGGGAACAGGTAAAAGTCACTGGGAGCCAAATCAGGAGAATAAGGTGGGTGGTCAAGCAACTCGTACTTTAATTCGTTGATTTTAGCCATTGTTAAAACACTCTTGTGCGCTGGTGCGTTGTCTTAATGAAAAATTATTTTTTTGTGTAGTAAGCCAAGACGTTTTTCTCGAATTTGTACATTTAATTGATCCAAAAGGTTGCAATAGTACTCTGAATTTATTGTTTTACCCTTTTGCAGATAGTCAATCAATAAAATACCTTTGAAGTCCCAAAAAACCGTTGCCATAACCTTACCAGCCGATTGAATTGTTTTTGCCTTCTTTTGGGCACTTCCTCCAGCTTCAGTCCATTGTTTGGATTGTTCTTTTGTCTCTGTAGTATAGTGGTTGATCCATGTCTCATCAACAGTTATGAAACGACGCTACAATTCCATTTTATTTCGCTTAAAACGATCCAAACAAGCTTGAGAAATGTTCATTTTTATGCGTTTTTGGTCGACTGTTAACAAATGCGGCACCCATCTTGCAGAAAGCTTTTTCATCTGTAGTTCTTCATGCAAAATTGAATGGACTCGATCATTTGAGATCCCCATGATATTAGCTATTTCACGCACTTTTATTCGTTGATCATTTAATACCATATCATGCACTTTGGCTACAATTTCTGTTGTTGTTGTTGTTTTTGGACGTCCACTACGTGGTTCATCTTCAATACTTGTACAACCACGTTTAAATTCAGCAACCCAATTTTTTACTGTTGCATATGAAGGAGCAACACATAACATAACACCTAACACATTCACCATATCATTATGAATTTCTTGTCCCGATAAACCTTTTTTATGTAAATATTTAATGACACAACGCATTTCGAATTTTTCCATTGTTAAAAAATCGCGGATGCGTCTTTTGTGAACACCTGTTTCTATATGAAGGAGTTGCCAGATCGAAGCAAAATTTAACATGTGTTCATAGCAGAGATGGAAGTTTCCAAAACAATTAACTTTTTTCTGTTTATACCCCGCTTTTTGTGCTAGGCTAAGAAGTTTCCGAACCGCCCTCGTATATATATAATTCAGGTAAGTAATATAAACTTTACTCTCGTCAAGTAGTAATTTAGTATGAGATGTAATAGCAAAGTTATTGGCAACTAAGTTCAAAAGTTTGCTATCAATCTTAAGTTGTTGTAGTCTCTCATGCATATAGTGATAGCTTTTATTAAAGTAATTTTAAGAAATACACAATTTTCTTAAAAGCACTACTTAGTGCTTTTTCTAACGCTCAAAATTTGGCGTTTTGAGTATTAAAAAAGTACTAAAAATAGTGCCAAAAGCACCAAGTTCGCATCGCTGTGTGAGAGCATTAGAAAAAACGATGCCAAAATAAAATAGATTCTATATGATCAAACAGAATAAGTTCGCAACTTCAGGAAAAATCGCTGTCAAATTAACAAAGTCCATAATAAAATCTACGGCAGTAACTTCAAATTCTCTCTAATATTTGTTTTATTTTCTTTTGTGCTTATTTTCGTTTATGCTCATTTTCTTTGTAGTTTTGTGTAGTGCCGGTCCGGTGTTGTTGCAGCAACAAAAATTGCAAGTCTGGACTGGGACTTACAAAATGTATGAAATTTATTGAAGGTATGTATGGTAGCACTGTTGAGAGAATATTTATTTATATGTGAGAGCATAAAAAAAACGCTTTCAAAATAAAATAGATTTTATATCTCGACTGCTTTCTAGGTCTGCTTTTTGTGTCAATTTGTATGTAAAATGTGTTTATGCCGCAATTCTGATTGATCATCATCTCTCGACTGCTTTCTGGGACTGATTCTTGAAGTAAAAATGAAGCATTTTTATTTTAAGACTTATTAAATTTATATTAAAATTAAGAGTTTGAATTAATAATGGAGCATTTTTAATTAAGAATGAAACGTCATAAATTATTAATTGAGAATTTTTTAATTATCGATGGTTCGTTTTGAAATTAAAAATGTTACAGTATTGAATCAAAACTGCTCCATTATTAATTTAAGACCTTTCATTCCTAATTTAATAATTCTCCATTGATTCAAACGCCTAATTTTTAATATAAAAATAATAAGTTTCAAAATAAAAATGTTTCATTTATAATTCAAGAATATTTTATTTTTAAGCCCAGGGTCCCGTTTCTCAAAACTACAAATTACAAATCTACAAGTAAAATACACACAAAACAACAATAAAATTTGTAAAAGTGTTGTTGTCTTGTGTGTATTTTACTTGTAGATTTGTAATTTGTATTTTTGAGAAACGGGCCCCAGTACGGAGTTCAACGGAATTTCACGTTTGTAAATTTACATTTATATCTACACGGAAAAATATTCGTATAGCATTTTGTGTAGAATTATGTTTGCATAAACACAAATTCATTTGTTTTTAAGTGTACAACGCATACACACTAAAAATTAATTAATTAATTACAATTTGATAAAAATTGGAAATGTCAAAAATTCCGTGACCAAACAATTGTTTGAATATTAATTTTTGTCTCAATTGACTGGAAAAAGTCTCCACTTTTATTTATAACATCCCTAAGATTTCAAAATTCCGTCTACTTTTCTTTTGAAAGTCCGTACTAGCAAATGGAAATTCCCTTATGAAATTTACCAGCCTGAAATTCCGTATGAACTCCGTACCAGGCTTTAACTCAAAAACATACTGCCTGGCTCACGAGCCAGGCCGATAATCTTTTAATTTGAGTATGTTCAACTTTATATCAAGGTTGTTGTCTTTTTCAAACAAAAAATATTCTTTTTAGATTTCAAAATATTTTAAATTTTTAAAACAAGAATGAAAATTTTTAAAATAGAAGAAAACAAACTTAGTTCTATTTCAGAAGGGTTCCCAGTATACCACACCATAATCAAACTTCAATACAACTTAACCCTTTTTATGGCGCCATGTTGCAGATATGCAACAAAACATTCAATACTCATAAAAACCATCAAGTACATGCAATTGTTAATTTTATTTTAATGCAATAACTTTCAGACAATATCTAGTTTCAATCTGTAAAATTCGTTCTTAATAAAAAAATTGTATCTCTTTCATCACAACAGATTTAAAATACCCCTACGATTGTACTAAATCAATGTTACCGTAGTGCAATTTTCTAAAAACTTATTTTGTCAGCGTTTTAATTCAATAAACTTTGTAAATGTCCAAGTCAATAATTCTTTTTATTGTTAGATTATTACCAGTAAAGTTATTTCTGAATTGGAAGTTTTATTGTCAAGATATCTGACTTTATTTCCTCTTAATTGTTTACCTTTTTACTCCAATAAATAAAATTTCAATAAAATCGTAGAACAATCCTATAATCTGTAGAAAAAAACTTTTTTCTCAATGTTGCGTCACAAAGGGTTACGAATAAACTTATACAAATAATGAATTTTAAGTTTTTCGTAATTTCGTTTGCAATAATGTTTATAAAATGTGAATTCACATGCAGTTTTTAACAATGCTTGAGAAACTATTATTATACACAACTTTTTCTAAAGAATGCTTATAAACGTCATATATTGAACAACACAATAAATATGAGCATTAAAACAGACTCCGCAAATTTATTAAGTATTATGGATGTGTAATTGGTTTTTAATTTCAAAGTGCAATTTTGTGTATTTGTGTATCAAACTGCGAAAAAATCTTAACATATCTAAGTCATGGTATGAAAAACAAAATTTTTTCAAAATTATGCTAGGAACACAACTGGGACGAACGACGAATTTTTCGGTGCGAACTTTCGTCATAAAAAATGGAACACATTTGTGCATATGAAAATGAACACAACACCGCCGTACAATGAAATTCGTCTTGCGTGACGAATTCTGAGATAGATTTATTTCTAATTTGTACGCCTACGAACGACGAAAAAACTATTTTCTCTCTCTCTCTCTCTCTTTGTACACACAACCAGGACTGTCAGATAAGGCGATTTCTCGCCAAACGTGACGATATTTCAACTTGTTTGGCGTCTAAATTTTTGGTTTGGCGACATGGCGATTTTTCTGGCGATTTTTATGGCTATTTTTTAACAAAATTTAAACTCAAAATTTTTGTAATTCAGAAAAATTTGTTTGTTTTTAGTATTTAAAAAAAAATTAATCCTACCAAAACTCGTCTGCAAGAAATAAAATCGGTTTGATTTTGATGATTTTTCTTATATTAATTAATTCATTTTGAATTTGGATGAGAAAAACTTGTAAAAAATAATTTTTGGCGATTGTCTGGTAAATTTCTATACGAATATTCTATAAAAATTTATATTAAAAAAGTGTTATATAAAATCAAATTTATTATCACATATTTATTAACGGTCCTTTTCACAATGTACGGTTAAGATTTAACGTGAACTTTAACTACAAGTTCTTCACACAAAACTTGTAGTTAGCTTTTAATTGTACATTGTGAAAAGGACAGTAAGAAAAACTACATACAATTGATTTCGGCGACTTTTGGCGATTTTTAAACTCAATTTGTCGAAATAGGCCAGAAAAAATCTGACAACCCTGCACACAACAACCAACTTTTTCAAATATAAGAGAGGAATTTACGCAGTGAACTCTTATCGACAAATTCGTCGACGTAGACGAAATTCGTCGTTCGTCCCAATTGTGTTCCTAGCATATAATTGAATGAAATTCAATTATTTTGCAATTGCAAGGATAAGGTTATAGTAATAATACAAATGTAATATTGTCACGAGGGTTCCGTTTTGATTTTTCTACAATTGTAACGAAAACTTTTTTACACATATTTGTAATACTTTTTCAAGCTTGAGGCTTACGTTAGTAAGCTTAATATAATATTTTCCTCCAGCCATTTGGTATACTGGGTTACGTTTTTAAAATCAAATTGTTTCTTCTTAATTTTAAAACTTTTTATTTTGGTGTACGCAAAGTTCTTTTTCATAAAAAAATAGAATAGAATCCCAATAACGTCTATAAATTTCACATATAATATTCGTATTAGTAAATATCGTTTCAAATATGTATTCGTATTCGCGAATATCAAAAATTGACATTCGGCAAATCACTAGTACATACATATAAGCTAATGGTAGAATTTTTATTTTCTAAACTTACAATTTGTATTCTATCATGAGTTTGTTGTTACGTACTTAAGCCTGGTACGGAGTTCATACGGAATTTCAGGTTCTCATACAAACTGTATGTAAAAAAAATTACTGAAATTCAGGTTGGTAAATTTCAAAAAGAAATTTCCATTTGCTAGTACGGACTTTCAAAAGAAAAATACACAATTTTTTTTAAATCTATTGCCTATCTTAGGGATTTATAAATATAAGTGGAGACTTTTTTCAGTCAACTGCTACAGAAATTAATGTTCAAACAATTCTTTGGTGGCGGAATTTTTGAAATTTCTAATTTTCATCAAATTGTAATTAATTTCTAATGTTTTCGTGCATTGTAAATTCAAAAATAAACGAATTTGTGCTTGTGCAAACATAATTCTACACAAAAGCCTACACTTTTATTTTTCTGTGTAGAAATAAATGTAAATTTACAAACCTGAAATTCCGTAAGAACTCCGTACCGGGCCTTATCAAGGAACATTCAAATAAAAAAATTGAATGGATGTGCCATGGAATACATGGTATAAACTAGTTCTGATTCTTTTTTTTCATTAATGCGTTTTACGCTTTAAAGCCTGGTACGGAGTTCATACGGAATTTCAGGTTCTCATACAAACTGTATGTTAAAAAATTACGAAAATTCAGGTTCGTAAATTTCATAAAGGAATTTCCATTTGCTAGTACGGACTTTCAAAAGAAAAGTAGACGGAATTTTGAAATTTGTTGCCTATCTTAGGGAGTTATAAATATAAGTGGAGACTTTTTTCAGTCAACTGAAACAAAAATTAATGTTCAAACAATTGTTTGGTAACGGAATTTTTTGACATTTCTAATTTTCATCAAATAGTAATTAATTTTTAGTATTTTTGTGCATTCTAAGTTCAAAGTAAACGAATTTGTGCTTATTAGGCCCCTTTTCAGATTAGGCAACTTTACTTGCGCAAGTCTTGTTTGTGGGTGTGAGAGGAAAGTTCGGTTTGAAGGGGAAAGAATTGCCGAGATTTGAGTACAGACTTGCTTGTACTTGGCAATTCTGTACTTGTACTTGCCAATTATGTATATTTAAGTATATTTTAACTAAATTACTTTTTTCTTCAACTTCCATTGTATACACCAAATTTCAAATCACTTTCACAATTAAAATAAATACAGAAATGAAACAAAACGTCAACAAATTAAGAAAATTTGAGCATAAGAAAATTAAACTTGCTCAACAAAGTTGCTGAATGTGAACATAACAGCAAGTTCAAAAGAAAATAAATAAAAATGAAAATTATACTTGCGCAATTAAAGTTGCCTAATCTGAAAGGGGCCTTATGCAAAAGGCTACATGATTATTTTTCCGTGCAGAAATAAATGTAAATTTACAATCCTGAAATTCCGTAAGAACTCCGTGCCAGGCTTAATATAGATATATAAAATATTAGAAATACAGAAGTGTATTTGTTTGACATTCAGTCTTTAATGTACATATTTGGAATTTTTACTTTTTTTTTTTGTTTTTGTTAAGCAACGTCTATATGCATTTCGTTCCTGCTTGTGGAACTCGTCAGAAGACTTCAATCCAAAAATATTTGTATGTGTAGACGTTGCATAATAAAAAAAGCAAAAATTTC
Source organism: Tachina lurida (assembly GCA_944452675.1). Classification (NCBI taxonomy): domain Eukaryota; kingdom Metazoa; phylum Arthropoda; class Insecta; order Diptera; family Tachinidae; genus Tachina; species Tachina lurida. Next base: position 36,800,551 of record OX101752.1, on the reverse strand, counting down.
CAGATATATAAAATATATAATACACAATCACTAGAACAGCCATGTCTCCCACCTATACATTTTTGGGAAAAACATTCCCTTCGTTGCCCACTGTATTAACGATGAAAGCAATAATTTAAAAAGAAATTTACTAAAAATGTTTCATGGATAAAGTTATTGACAATAAAACAAGTGAATTTGTTTTTATTTTTTATTACCTCACTGCCACTTGAAGAACAATCTGAAAATCCAACATCTAAAACATTAATACGTCGCCCACCACGCCGTAAACGTCGCATGGCAGCATTGCGTTGTAACTCATCAGACTCATCATCATTATCGTTGTTGTCAACATTATGCATAGACTTCTTCTTGTGTCGGTTGTGAAGTTTTGTTGAGCACGAGGGACCACCAACGTCAAGGTCATTGCCACCAATATCATTATCATCTTTACTGTTTTTAGTTTTGACGTCATCTTCCTCGTCATCGCTTGTGCGATCAGAAGGTGAAGTTGATTCATCGGAATCGTCGAATTCAATACGCATAACAATACGACGTTTCCTTTTTTTATCTGTGGGATTTTGTTGGCGGCCTCCGCTGCTCGACGGACGAAAATTGGTATCACTAAAATCACTGGAATCGTCTGACATTTTTGTTTCTATCGGTTCTACTTTGTTTCTCACACTTTAATACAACGAATGTTGTCAATTAATTTGTAACATATAAATACATACAAAATTAATTTACTAAAAACATGTTTAAATTTTAGCCAAATGTAATTAAAACTACATAAATTGTATATTTTATGTTCTTTTTACTTATTTTAATCAGTTCCAAACTATTAAAGAATTGAACATAATAAATAGAAATACTAATATTTTCTCCGAAAAATGTGGAGATTAAATACCGCTTTTTATGAGACGGTATATTTGCAATATTTTTCTATATTTTGCACTATGTTTGCATGTGTGCGTATTATATTTGGAGGCTTAAAACTGCTACCAATGGAAAGTTTGCAACATAAACTTTTCCAATATTGTTTTAGGAATTGAAAAATACAAGTGGAAACTCCCAAATTATGGTTTTTAACAAATTAAAAGAAAGAAAAAAATATATCTATTTGCAATGTATTTAATAATACATTTTATTTTCTTTTGTATACTATATATTTCTAGCGAAATTTTTGTAGTTGTTCAGTATCAAATTTGCAGCACTTTTGAAGTTTATTTCAACTATTATACACTTTGTCTATTACACGTCAATAGAAATTTTTTAAGATTAATTTTATAACTTTTGTTTTTCTAATACGTCTTGAAATCTTAAATATTTTATTTTTAAGAAAAACTGTGCACTCGGTTTTTCGCCATTTTCATATTTTTTCTTGTGGCCTCGTATTATTTTTTTCATACCAATATTTAAATGTTAGTAGCCCTGAAATTAGGTATACAACAGAGTTGATTTAAAATTAATGACAAAGGTCCAATAAAGGCGAGGAGTTTTTAGTAATGATTTTTTTTAATTCCCTTGGCTTAAAATATTCTTATACGGCCCCTAAACGTTGCAACTGGTCGCACAATTGAGTTACATATACCAGTTGATTGTTCACTGCATACGATGCAATTTTTCAACAAATTTTTTTATCAAACTTCATTAAGAAATTATTTTTATAGAGTCAACATGAGTTCATAAGTAGAATTACTACTTCCTTTGATGGAAGAACAAGAATATTAAGAAAAGAAAAATGATTTATATTCTTCAATAAAATTACGCATTGATATATTTTCTTCTTTATCACACATATATTTTACTTCGCACGGTGTTGCTCACAAAACGTCTGAATGAAAATAACAAACGAAAGAAGCAATCGCCATCACACGCATCAACTTGATATGGAAGTTGTTCGTCAGTTGAATGAAAATCAAAATATTTTTATTTTTTATTCAACCGATGACTAACTGTAACTTAACGTAACAACTGGCTGTACAACTTACACAAATTGTACATCAAGTCGCAACGTGTAGGGACCGCATTACTCCTCGTCCACTTGGAATTTTTGTTGCTGAAATTTTTTAAAATTGTGCTTTGAAATTGTATTAGTGTCCAAATTATGAAATTTTAATCTTTCATTCGCATATGCACATCAAAATTTTGTTAATGTAATCTTATTGGTTTACTTTACTATAATTGTTCTTCTTTCTTTGATTTTACCAGCACAAACGTCCAAAGTTTTTATGTACTTTTAATGAATTTATTATTTGAAATGTTTGCTTGAGGCAAAGCGATATATTTATGATGTGAACCAGTGATGCCAACAATTTAGAGGCAAAACGAGCCAACCGAGTAGTCAAAAAGAGCTAAAAAGAGCTAAATTTAAAAATTTTTGATTTTTGCGTATAAAAATCTATGAATTATTTATTATTCAATTTGTACTTCAAGATTTTTTAACATTAATAAAAATAGAAAGATCCGTTGCTAAAAACGGTGTATGTACTGCAGCATATAATGCAAGATTTGCGTGCGCAATTCTCGTTTGTGTTGGAACGTCTGGTGAGAATGATATGTCTGGTTAGGATAGCACAAAATCGTTAAATTGAGCCATACATGTTTTATGCTTTTGAGTCTCCTAATGGCGTACTAAATCAAAATTTCGCTTTTATAATTGAATTGCAATATTTGCACAAACCTTTAGATGGACCTTTTGTTGTTTTAATCCATTTTTAAACGCGGGATTTGATTTCCAAGATTTATATATTTTTGGCAGTAATAATCCATTTCAATAATTTTTCAAACATTTTCTAATTATTCAGAAACACACAGTACATACTTAAATACATCTTACATAGTTACAAAAACGTAAATGCCTCAAAGACGAAACAATAGCCTAAAAACGGGAAAACTTACTATAAAATGCGAAAAGTGCTAAAGGTGCCGTTTCCACAATTGAAAAGAGCTGTGTTAGCTCTTTTTTTAAAAAAAGAGCTAAAGAGAAAAATTTCGAGTTAGAAGCAATTAAAAAGAGCTAAATCTAGCTCCAAAATAGCTAAGTTGGCATCGCTGATGTGAACAATTTGCAAGTCCTGTTCCATTTCGTTTAAAAATCTTCGTTCTGCCGGCTCTGCTTTCATATGACTTTTAAGTGTTGGTAGCACTGTCACTTGCCGTAGTGTTTCAATTGCAATATCCGTTTCACTCTTTTTGCTGTGAAATAAAAATCTGACAAGATGGGTCGTATGCACGCTCCTGGGTAAAAATTGATTTTCTTTAAAGTTTATTAAATTGTGCTGATGTTTTGATTTAAAGATTGTTCGTATCATACATTATTTTCGTCGCGAGTGAAGATTTTCTTGAAATACACAGAATAGTGAAAAATTGTCTTGTTTTGCACACGTGAACTCGTCTGTTTTGGGGCATTCAGATTGATATATATCATCGTAAAAATATAAATAAAAAAAATTAAATACTAAAAATGATTTTATTGTTATTTCTACAGAAAGGGTATTTCCCAATCAGCTTTGCCCTACAGAAGAACTGTTCCTTCTTGGTTAAAATTGAACGCTGAAGATGTCAAGGAACAAATTAAGAAGTTGGGAAAAAAGGGTTTGACCCCTTCCAAAATTGGTAAGTAACTTATAGTGCTAATGTTACGAATATGTACAAGTTCATCAATCTTCTTTTCATTGCAGGTATTATCCTTCGTGATTCTCATGGTGTTGCTCAGGTACGTTTTGTGAATGGCAACAAGATTTTGCGTATTATGAAATCTGTTGGTCTTAAACCCGATATCCCAGAAGATTTATACCATATGATCAAAAAGGCCGTTGCTATTCGTAAACATTTGGAACGCAACCGCAAAGATAAAGATGGTAAATTCCGCCTTATCTTGGTAGAATCTCGTATCCACAGATTGGCGCGGTACTACAAGACAAAGAGTGTCCTCCCACCCAACTGGAAATACGAATCTAGCACAGCTTCCGCTTTGGTTGCTTAAAGTTAGCTATCTTTAAGAAGGAACCTACAATGTTTTGTTTTTTTTATATTCAGAAATAATAAACGAATAAAAAAACTGATGTATAGATTTTAGACATGTAGACCGGAAAATGAGAAATTTTAATGTAATAGCGAAAGTGGGAAACAAGTTGAGCTATAAACGATAAGGACCAACATGTAAATGTAAACTTTAACAAACAGTAGATAGCCTCTGAAAGATCAAGAAATTAAAAATTGGTGTGTTGTGTATTGGAATTCCGCACAAGTTGAATTCAGTAGGACCATGGTTTTTTACAAAAACCATTTACGTCATTCTTAGGATAAACCTGTAAGTGGTATGAATTATTGAGGGCAATCATCAAAAAAATTCCGCTAGAATTTTTCCCCGGGTAACAAAAGCAAGTAATAGGGAAAACAAAAAAATGCTCATTGGAAAAGGGAGAAATTTTATTCAAGATTGCCATGATTAAATAATGGAATTGTGGATAAGAAAATTACTTTTCTTATTTCAGTTATTTTTATTTTACTAGATGAACTTGCACAAGTTTATTTAGTTCTAAGCATTTTTTTACTTTCGTCAATTAATTCGATATTTTTGGGCCTACACGTATGAAAATATTTATAGATCTTCAAATACACATAAGCTCCAAACTCAACTTAGTGGTAATGCAAAATTAGTGCATTTTTCGTCATGTGATTAACTGCTAATTCAATATTAATGCATTACTTTTACGAGATTTTATTTCAGTCCAAAAAAATAGTGCACTACAACAAAATTTAGTGCAAATGCAATAAATTTGCACTAAAAAAATTTTTGTTTTTAAATTTAATGCTAATGCAATTTATCCAGGTCTGTTGTATTCATCTGTTTTTGACATTCAGCAATTTTTATAAACGGCTGTTGTTTTTGTATTTTCTGTGTTGTAGACTTGCATATACTTTATATAAATATACTTTGCATAGCAGCGATGCCAATTTAGCGCGTTTTAACTATGCCAAATGCGCTTTTTTCGTCTTAACGCGTTTTAAAAAGTCAATAACATCATTACAGTTCAATATGTTTTTACTTTTTTTTTATAAATTTAACAATTTTCTAGTATTAAAAACTCTGATAAAATTTTTTAAATTGATTCAGTAATGGCAAATATTTTGAAATTTCACAACAAAAAAATGTGAACTATGTATTATAAAAATTTATATAACTTATTAACCCTCATACCTAAATAAGAGCGGCAAGCGTCGCGTTAGCAGCAGGGTACGCATTTTCAGTACATTTAAATGTGAAAATATTACTTGATTGTACTGAAAGTACGTACCCTGTGGCTAACGCGACGCTTGCCGCTCTTATTTAGGTATGAGGGTAAGCATCTATTATATGTTACATATGTAGTTTGACAAAAAAAAATTATTTTGAAGGCGATCATGATTTTTTATTGATTCTAGTTATTTAAGATATAATTTCGAAGAAGCAATATTGCAAAAGCGGAAAAAGAGTTATTAAAATATAATTGTATGTATACCTACATCAACTTTTATAAAAATTTAATTTAGCGCGTAGGAGAATAGCTCGTTTTGGCCAAGGCCTATTTATCAGGTCAATGCAACTCTACAAAAACACAGCAATACAAAAAACAACTTTATGTTTAAGTTGCCAGAAACACACACAAACATGAACTAAAGTATATGGTGCAAATAACTTTTGACAGCTTAAACACGAAAACACAGAATATCATCAGGACGATTGCGCTGACCTGATAAATAGGCCTTTGTTTTGGCTATAAATAGTTGACAGTGGTGTGTTTGGGTTATAAATAGTTGGCATCGCTGTTGCACAGTATGTTATTAAAATCAGCTGTGCAGTTAGCCAACCGGACCACAAAACCGGACGCCGGCTTTGTTTTTAACAAAAAAATTATTCCGTAAGTTTTATTATTAATAATTTTACAAATTTAAGCCTTAATGTCAGCCGCAACAAATTATAGCTTATATTCGAAGTAGATGCAATATGGCTGATGCAAAGCTAAATGCTGTTCCAAATGTTGAAATAGACGATGGTGTTTTTAAATACGTACTTATCAAATTGTATGGGAAAGAGACTACGGATGGGTCAGAGACTTTTAAATTGATAGTAAGAGGTTATAACGATTGTCAGTGGCATAGTAAGTTGAAATATAATTTGGCTGACTTACATATTTACCATTTGAACATATTGAATAAATTTTAAAGATGATATATATGATCGTGTGAGTACATCGTGCCAGGGACTAGGACTTGATACTGAATGTCTCGGTGGCGGTAGAATCGACCACAACCCAGACGTCAAACTAATCAAAGTTTATGGATACTCGCAGGTTGTATTAATACTAGTCTAAGGGAAACATGCAATACATATACTTAGTACGTGTGTGCGAATGTTAAGCACATGCACATGTGGTTGCATTTTATAATTAAGTGGTAGTGGCCGTCAAGTAATGATAGTATCTTCGGCCCAAAACTCAAATGTGACATGTAGCTTCATAACGACGTGAAAATTACGGCAGCGGCACAGGCGGATGTGACTTTCTGCATGTCGTGTACTGCATGCTTTAGTTTATTGAAGGCGATTAGGAAAACGTATAAATAAAATTTTTAGGAATAGTGACATATGTAAGTATAAAAGCATTATACGCTATTTAAATATGTAACTGAGTCATTTAATCTAGCTAAAGTTTCCTTCGCGAACACTCAATCGTACTATATGTACCTTCGTGTAGCTATTGGTGTTTCCTAAATTAGCTCCAAGATTTTTAGAAGAACTTGCCTGGGGGAAATCACGGCATTCGATACGACTCGTAATTTAAAAATATTTCCATATAAACTCTATTGAAATATTATTAAATTACGAGTCGTATCGAATGCCGTGATTTGCCCCCGGGTTATCTCTAATATTAAAATAGTAGGAAGCATCTAAACGATATACATATGTATGTACATACATACATACACATACATACATAGAAAGTTGAAGTTTGTAAGATTCACTTTGAGTTTGTAGAATTTAAAAAGTAAGCGACTGAGAAACAACTGTTGGAAGTCAAACAAGTAATTACCGCCCAGAGACGAACACACATACAGCGTTATGTTTGTTGCACCCTGCTGCTATACTTGCAGCACTGTACTATAGTAAATACCAAATATCATGGTACTCTAAATGTATAAAGAAATTATTCATGCCAGTTAGCTAAATTGAACAAGGTCTTAACGAGTTCCTCCGTACAATTTGACATTAAAAATCTGCCCATAATGTAGTTTTAAGTCACTATTAAATTCTAGCGTGATTTTAAATGTAAGATCATTTTTAATTTTCGCACTTGTGGCACTGGAATGAAGTTTTACCTTATGGATTATAGAATGCTTGAGGTCAACACATCTAGAAGCGAACATTCTTAATCCCGAACGGGCATCGAGAAAGCAAACAGAAAATATTAATCGAAGCCACTGTTGAGTATAAAATTTTCAAAGCGAATTGAGCCCGAGTATACCTTATATGAATTTGCCTTGACCTTAAATGTTCATAGTATGTATGTATGTCGTTCTCTTTACTATTTCCAGCATAGGAAATAAAGAATTGACAAATTGCAAATTTATTTAAATTACAAAATTATCTACTCAGTAGGGGTACAATCACTAAAACGATATATCTTTTTAAAATTACTATAGTGATATTGTTTCAATCCCATGCCGATCACAGAATATGAGTTAGTAGTCTATGATGCCAATTGGGGAGGAATGGAGCTTTATTTTACATATATTTAAATTATCTTAGGAAGATTGCTGGAATATTACGCACACTTGATTTCTGATATGTATTTTATATATTTTTCGTGAATATGACCCGAATTTCATGAAATAGGCAAATATTCACAAATACAAGTATGTACATATGTATTCTTTGTGTTGCTATCCCTCGATTTACACGATACTTTTTTATACCATTTCACTTTTACACGATTATTCTGGTTTCCGTGTAAATTGAGAGATTTATGAAATACATACCTCGATTTACACGATTTTTTATGTTTTATTGAATATTTTATGAATTACATTAATTTTGTTTTTGTTTTTATGAATAGCATTTATTTTGTTTAATGAATAAAGGTTTATTTTTATGTGTTTTGAGTAAACGCTTCAAGTTGAAATACATATATAATTTCTTAATAAAATCAATTTTTTACACGATTCTGCCTTTATTTTCGATTTACACGATTTTTCATACAAAAATTTAAAATTTCGATTTACACGACTTTCTCAGGAACGTATCTATCGTGTAAATCGAGGGATAGGTGTATGTATGTATGTACATTAGAGTGGCCGTTAGTTGTATGGAGATTTTTTTTCGATTTCTTCTGCTCTCACCCCCAAATCGTCTCAGTTTTATGTAAAAAAAAATTCAAGAAAATTTCATACCAATAAGTTGCTTTTTACAGGGTGCGTCCGGCCAAAAAAAAAAATACATTGAATATATGGGCTTGAGGGCCAACTTTGAGGGCCGGACGCACGCCGTAAAAAACACAACTTTATTGTAATGAAATTTTTTTGTATTTTTTTTACATAAAACTGAACCGATTTGGGAGGTGAGAGTAGAAGAAATAAAAAAAATAACGGCCACCCTAATGAACATATGTTATAACACGTAAGAAAAATGGTTTCTACGATTACAATTTTGCATTGCATATTGAATTCTGTCGTTTTTAAAAGATTTACAAAAGCTGACATTCGTTACACATTTGCTATATACATATGTACATACATACATAGTTAAGCATTTTCTTATGTATTTATTAAAATTTCAGGGCTATGGTAAAGCAGATCATGCCGAATCAAAGAAAATCCTTTTATTAAAATATCCGGACTATTCAATTGAAATTTCTGATGAAGGATATTAAAAAAAATCAATATAAGCTAACGAAATATGTAAATCGAAAGAAAAAAAGTAAATAAAGTTTTCACAAGATCCAATATACATACATATTGCACACTAAATCATAAACAGTCACAACTCAAAATGTTTTTTCATAAACCAGTTTTCTTGAACATTACAAAATATCGTTATGACTGTTTCTATATCACATACTTGCTTACAGTACAGTATCATCAGTTTTTTGCTACTCCTGGGAATTTTTTCACATGTGACTGACTGTTTATGATTTAGTGTGAGATATGTAGTACATATATAGATGTGTTTGTTCGTATTATTGTTTATAATTTTTTAAAATACTAATACATAATATCTGAGAATGAATGTAAAACTTGAAAGAAAAATATATAACACAAGAGATAGTATTATTAATGCCCTAATTCTGTTCGACGAATGTATCGTCTTGTCTATGGACGAAAAAAGAAGCAGTTTTGATTCTTTAAAACAAATATAATTTATTGTCTATGCTAGAAGGTTCGTGTATTTGCTTTATGATTTTGTTCTAAACATTATATCCAACACATATTTGTTCATATATTTTTCAAACTGTTGTACAATAATTTAATTGGATTTTTATGTCTTAAAAACATGGCAATAATATTTATATTTTTCATTGCCAAAGGCGACAACCATTTTTGAAGAAAATAATTTAGAGACTTCAAAGACAAGAACTCAGAAGCATTTTCAAACAAATACGTCCTAAATCTTCCTACTGAATTAGGGCATAAGTTAATAATACCTCAATCTCACATATCGCACTTAATCAACAAGAGAGTATTAACTCAAAATTTTTCAAATTTCACTTTTAACAAGAAATCAACTAACAACAGCAGTATCAACTACTGTAAAAATTTCAATGTGTTCTGATTACTCTTTTGTTGATTAAATTTGTTTTAGACCAAGGCACATTCACAAGGTAGTAGCGGAAATGCAGCTGAGCTATTTTTTTTTTCAAATTATAGATCATCCGAAACTTCAAAAATTTTTTACGAAAGAGAAATTAAAAGAAAATTTTAAAAAATTTCAATATGAAAAATATTTTATTAAACAACAAATTTAAAAATATGAAAAAACTATTAAAAAATTGTGAGAAGTGCTAAACGTTGCAAATTTTGTTAGTGGTGGCTGCCGTGGAGAAATATTTTCAAATTTATGTGAATAATTTTTATTATTATTGTGTTAAACAAATTCTATTTTTGAAGTTTTGGATGAACTAAAACCCATGTTGTTTTTTTCTTTGTTGTATTTTTTCATTGTTTTTGTAATCCTGATATTACCTGGAAATGAATTTGCCTTGTTTTATGATTTTAATTCGAAATGTGACTGTTTTTAAAATAAAATTGCTAAAATTTTTTTCGAGTTGTGAATGCTTTCAAAATATAGATTCCTCCCCAATAATTGGAGGATTTTAAAATAAAAACAATGTAAATATATTTTCAAATGCAATTTGCTTACTATGAAATATCCTAGATTTTTAAAATCAATAACGAAAGGCCCCAACTCGTATTTTTTGTACGAAATTAAGTTTTTCAATGATTCCAATACATTTTACACAAAAACATCTCGTCACAAAAATTTAATGCAATAATTATGTTTTTGCCTTCTCCTCTAAAGTGGCAATTATTTGAGTTTTGCCTTTCTACTTGAAAAAGTTTATTATACCTATAAGAATTTACGTTCTAATCTTATGGACCGAATACAACTGTTTAAACTTACATATCGTTAGTCTTAAGTAGAAAGGCCTTAACTCAAATACACAAGCCCTTATTATGATTTGCATTCGATCTTCGCTGGGTATCGAAAATATAATGTTCAATTCGTATTATGAGCATCGAAAATTTCTTTGAGCAACGAATTTTCTATCGAACAGAATTTAGATTTCGATGAAGTATTTTAGTATAAAAAATTATTATAAACGATTGTTTTACTTTTAGGTAAAGTTGTTGCAAAATTTTTAAAATCACTTTGAGTGACATTCTCAATAAGGACATTCTTTGCCGAATGCTCGTCATAATACCAAATGAAAATTCGTTCGATCAGTACTTTCGACTACAGTCGAAGATCGAAAGTTGCTCATAATAAGGGCCACAATTTTAACTTTACAAGAGAAGGTAAAAGCGGAATAAAATTTTTTTACACTATTGCAATAAATTTTTGTGACAAGGAGTATTTGTGTGAAATGTATTAGATTCATTGAAAAACTCTAATTCATAAAAAACACGAGTTAGGGCCTTTCTACTTGAGACCATCGATATGTAAGTTTTAATAGTGGTATTCGGTCCGTAAGATTAGAACGTAAATTCTTAAATACATAAACTTGGATATGGGTATTTCACTCATTTTATTACTAATCAACTAAAACTATTATGAATTTTAAAGAATATGTACTTATTTCTACCTTTTGATGATTTCCATAAAAATATAAGTATATTTTTTACGAGTCCATTATAACATCGTGAACATTTTGCATGTGATCAGCAAATAAATCTTGTCGAATAAAAATGTGTTGGCAAATAACACAAGTAAATATAACATGATCAGTTTCTTCGGTCGGTGATGCTTTAATTTTTTTCTGAGCTGGATTCTGTTCCTTTGATTCATCTCCATCCTGGGAATGATTAGTACGGACGTGCATTTTTAGTGTGTACTTGTCCACAAAAACCTTACCGCAATATTCACAATTATAACGTGGACGATCCTCTTGATGAGTAACCATATGACGTTTATATGTGCGTATTGTTTTGAATGTTTGGGAGCACACAGGACATATAAGGGGGTTGTCTTCGGCTTCATGTTGCAGCCGGTGATTATAAAAGATTGTTGTTTGAGAAAAGAACATGCCGCAACGTTCACACTGATGCTTTTTTTTATTAAAGTGAACCTGCATGTGCCGAATCACGTTTACTCTACGTGCATAAGTTTTGCCACAAAAGCTACAATCATTTTCTGTTTTCCCATTATGGATGTTCATGTGCAATACTAAATATTCATCGTTACGAACTTGTACGCCGCACTCATTGCATGTAACACGGTTTTTGTGATCTTTTTCAAGATGGTAATCTAGAGCTCTTTGATTTTTCAATTTTAAGTTACATACTGGACATGGATAGCTACCAAGTAGATTATCAGTTTTATTTTCTTGTTGTCCACTGGCCGAAGGCTCAGTGTCTAAATCGGGGTCAACAAAAATGTTATCATCAGAAGAAGTATTATCGTCATCAGTTTCTAAAGCTTCTATTTCACTGACATCATCGTCATCGCCATTACCAGCATCATTATTAGCGTCGAAGTTACTATCGTTATCGTCCATCGTTTCTTTCTTTACTTTATCATCGGTAGACCTATCCCTAGTCTTGATTTTAATACCTTTTACGCGCGCATTTATTTTATCACTTAGACGTTTTTGAACCTCCAAAAGTTCGACAACATAACAATCATATCGTACCAGTTCCTTGTAGCAAACTGTACACACTCTGGCTCGTGCTGGCACAGTAAATGTGACTTTAAGAACTCTAGATATGTGTCGTATTATATCAAGTATAGTTTTTTGTGACTTGGGAGCCTTGGCTTTGTACACTTCATCGCAATAAAGTGCTCTAAAGTCACTTTCATGACAAATGTGACACTTTGGTGTTAATAATTTTTCCATGTTTATCAAAAACAATTTTTAATTTACGAAGGAAAAAATTTTAGGAATTATTTTTTTTGTTTAGCTTGGTACAAGTTTTCTTCTTATGTTATATTAGAAATGACATTAGAGCAAATAAAATCGTCAACAACACATCATCAAAGTAAGAGTTGCCAGTCTAACTAAAATAATGCAAATGTCAACTATAAAAAGAAAAGTTTATTTGAAACGAAGTGTAATTAGAAAATTCTGAACAAAAATACTTCATTTAGCATGTACATATGTACATATATGGTGCGTATACAATAATTTAAAATTTTTTATCAGTTGATATGTAGTGTGGCAACTCCAAAAATTGATTTGACATCGATGAGGGAATAAATAAACTATTGCGTTTTTGTGTCTCCAATAATAGTGAAGTGAAATATTTTTCACATAAAAATCGATTCAAATCAAACGTGATTAGAGTAGTGAAAATTGAATAATTATGGAAACCGTTCTTTTATGCTTTTTGTGCGGAAATGATACCGTAACACAAAACCTGGAATTTTACAACATACAGTCTTCTGTTGTGCCAGCATCACAAAAACCCATTAATGTTGTCCTTCAGCACCTGGGCAATTGTATCAAGTACAAACTCATCTTTCAAAGTGAAACGTACATTTGTGGAGACTGTTTTAAGGAGTTGTCTGATTATGACGATTTAATGCTAAATCTGCTTTCCTCGCAGAGACGTCTTACAGTTCTGCTTCAAAATGCATTGATGGAAAAAACGGATGAGGGATCTTCTGCTCGAGATGAATATGAGGATTCAATGGATATTGAACTTGAATTTGAAGCAGACGAAAACGACCCAAGTCTTTTAGACGTTTTTGATCCAAACCTTGACACGAAAGAAGAGTTGGTTTTAATTGACGGTGACGCTGTTATGGATGATACATCAAGAGAAATTGAAACTGAAGTTAAACGTGAAATGGACGACAGTATCTTAGAAGATAGTCAAAATGAAAAAACTCAGCGTAAACGCCAAAACATGGAATGTGTTATATGCGGGAAGATTTTAAAATCTAAATATCTTTTTCAAAATCATATGGTCGAAGCACATAACACCCGCATAAACCAATTTACCTGCAAAATATGTGGAATATCTAGGAAAGACGAAGAGTATCTTGAACTTCATATGAATACACATGAAGGAAAAACGGAAAACGAGTGTCGCTACTGTCCCAAACGTTTTACACGGCCAGTTAATACATTGAGACATATGCGAATACATTGGGATAAAAAGAAATTCCAATGTGAAAAATGTGGTGAACGTTTTTCTCTTGACAATATGTTGTACAATCATCGCTTGAAACACGAAGCAGAAGAGAATCCTCTTATTTGTAGTATTTGCAACCAATCATTCAAATCCCGAAAGACATACAGTCATCATCTTCTTATACATCAAGAAAACCGTCCACGATATCATTGCCATTTGTGTTCCAAATCATTTACTGAACGATACACACTTAAGATGCACCTTAAAACACATTCTGGACATACATTTTCAGAAGAACAATCAACTTCAATGATCAACATGCAGTCTCGCCAAGAGGAAGCTATAAGTATGTTAATGACAGATATTAATTACGAAAGTGATAATATGTGTGTCATATGCAATAGAAAATACGATGCAAAAGATGGATTGGAGCTACATTTGCAGGAAATGCACGATGTAATTCTTAAATAATTACATATGTCTGTCTGTATGTATTTTTGTTCAAAAAACTTTGATTTTCCAATTTCAAAAAGTATAATTATTCATCATAATATCAGTCAATGTTTTTTAAATTTAATCAATTAAAAGTTAGCTAACAGCATAATCAGAGACCAAATTACGACAGCGATATTGATTGAAATTTCCATACAAAACCAATTAAAATTGTATGAAAATTTTTTGGAATCGGATAACGTAAATACCCCGTTTTCAAATTCAGATTTTGTATACAACTACATAATTCATAATAATAAAAAAATGAATACTTCGGTATGGGGAAAGATTTAGTTACATTTAAAAAATTTTAATCCATTATTAATCTTTAACGTAAATCATCAAGAATCGAAATTATTAATTTCTTTGTTTTATAAAACAAATTTTCATACAAAATATCTTTATAAACCCATTATAAAACAAAATTACTATTTATGAATGTTGTAAGTAAATAAAAGCACTATCAAAACAATTTTAATATTTTTTAAACATGTAGTTGCTCCTTTCTTGCAACATAGACATAACTCAAAAAGCTAGTTTTCTAGAAAATAAGTTTTAAAGTTTTCAATTCGCATACAACTCAAAGAATATACATAGTTACATTTTCTTTTCTCTAAAGGTACGTGACGTACGCTGTTTGAAGAGCACATTTTAGTATAAAGTTGGCAGTATAAAACACTTTCAAGGTAACCAGATATAAGGCCTTATTCAGAAAAAAATAATATTGGTTTTAAACGTTTAACAAAGAAATTTCAATAAAAAATTTGTTTTGTAAACCAAAATTATTTTTTCTAAATACGAGAGATAGCAAGCAATCTTTTTAAGAACTTTTCTGTTAATCGGAATGCATAATTTTATAATTAACAGGATTGCTGAGATGACAATATAGTCAGTCCAGCTGTGGATTAAAAATACAGTGAAAAGTCCTCAAGGTAAACGTTACTTAAAAATGGGCAAATTTTCTTTTACAATCGATATCAGATCATGAAATATCGGACTAGTACTACAAACTACTATGTATTAGTTTTCGTTGAAAACAATGATAAACTAGATGTCACAAAGTACTTTGTAATAGATGTAGGCGCAATTTTTATTAACGGTTTATTTTGTAACTGAATTAAAAATAAATTCAGTAAAGTGCGACTTTGACTTTCACACGTTCTCCCTTTTCCAATTACAAAATTTTTATTTTCCCTATTACTTGGTATTGTTTGAACCGATGGTATCAAGTAGAAAGGCCCTAACTAGTATTTTTTAAGCGATTCCAATACATTTCACAGAAGTACACCTCGTCACAAGAATTAATTGCAATATGTAGTGTAAAAAATAACGCTTTCACAAGCAGTTGTAGTTTCTATTAAATTTTTTTACTTTCTCCTGTAAAATTAGTTACTTGAGTTACGAGCCTTTCTACTCGAGACCAACCATATGTAACCTTATACGAACTTCAGCCTTCATACTATATTCCAATATCTTACCTGATTTTTTTTATAAAATTTAAATACCTGAGGTAAACTTGTTTTCGGTTATTTATTTTCCAATTTATTTTAATTTCAGCGTTGTTGAAAATTTCAAGATTTCTTCTTACGGTTTCCAAGATACAATTTGTCAAAATAACATTATCTGATGGAATACCCTTTTTACTTTGATTTTTTTAAATATCGGTGTAGTCTGCGTAAAAATACACTAATTTGGAAAGATTCAAGTGTCTATATATAATTTAGAACACCTTATAATTCTCAACTGCCTTATATTTGCTGTTGTAGCGTCCAAAAATGTGAGCATATCAGGTCCGTAGCTCTTACGGTTCTCGAGGAAACGGTATTTGACAGACGTAGCAAAAATAATACGATTCCTTTTTACCTTTGGTATACGGAACCGTAAAAATTGGTTTATTACATGTCGTTTAAATCGAAATGAAATGTGTTCTTACATTTAAACACATTACCCTTCCAATCGAATTACATAAGATCCAGGGGGTCTACTCTGTATTTCTAAACTAAAGAAAATGCTTTCGAATTTGTATGTTAATTAATATTGCATTTCGAAAGCATTTGCTTTCGTTTCAATTTACAGAGTAGACCCCCGGTTCTAAGCAAAGGCGTACGCGAAGGTGAAGTTATTATTATTTAAGAAATACCTATTTTTAACCGACTTCAAAAAAAGAAGGAGGTTAACAATTCGTCACTATTTTTTTTTTTTTTTTTAGGTGTGTAGGTCCATAACTCGGTGCATTTTAGACCGATTGTAAAAATTTTTTTGTTGTCTGAGAGGGTATAGCTTCCCATTGGTCCCATTTGAAAAAAGTGGGCGGAGTCACGCCCACAATTTTTTAAATTTAATTTATTGATCTTCTACTTATTTGATTGCTGCGAAACCTAGCAAACATCCTTGGTTCTTGTAATTAGAAAATTCTTGAGTTGAAAAAATGGGCGGGGCTACGCCCATTCAAATGTATTATAACATTACACGTGGTTATACTTAACCGATTTTTACAAAACTTAGCACACACCTTGAACTCTAAAATAGACAAAATTTTCTTTTAAAAAAATGGGCGGGATTACGCCCATTAAAATTTTATATTATATTTCACAGGGTTCTATTTCACCGATTTTTTCGAAACTTGGCACACACCCTAAACTTTAATCAAGGCACAAAATTGCGTTAAAAAAGTGGGCGGGGCACGCCTATTAAACTTTAGTATAATATTTCATGTGCTTGTATTTAAGCAATATTGACGAAACTTGGCACCCACCCTAAGCTTTAATAAAGCCAAAAAAAAATTGCGTTAAAATAAGTGGGCGGGGTCACGCCTACAATTTTTTAAATTTGATTTTGTAATCTTCTACTCATTTGATTGCTGGGAAACCTAGCAAACATCTTTGGTTTTTGTAATTACAAAATGTTTAAGTTGAAAAAATGGGTGGGGCTACGCCCATTAAAATGTATTATAACATTACACGTGGTTCTATTTAACCGATTTTTACGAAACTTAGCACACACCTTGAACTCTTAAAAATACACAATCTTGTTTTAAAAAAAGGGGCGTAGCCACGCCTCATAAAATTTAACACTTAATTTCACGTGCTTTTACTTCATCGATTTTTACGAAACTGGACCATATTTCCAAATAAGGAAAGATACTTACAAATAAATTTTTTTTGAATTGACCAGAGTTTAAAAGTATTCACTAAAAAGGTAAAAATAAAACTTAAAAAAAAAAAATTAAACCGACTTCAAAAATAAGCACTAAAAAGCAACAAATAATATAGATCTAGTTAAATAAAAGATTTTTATATATGTTACCTACAGTGCCGTTTGAAGTTGGTGCCAGTAATACTGGTACTAAGCACATAAGAACATGCCCGGTAAAAAAAACTGCAAGTAATTTTTATGTACATATGTATCTGCTTAGTTACCAATGTTGCTGGCACCAACTTCAAACGGCACTGTAGGTAACATATATAAAAATCTTTTATTTAACTAGATCTATATTATTTGTTGCTTTTTAGTGCTTATTTTTGAAGTCGGTTTAATTTTTTTTTTAAAGTTTTATTTACATGGGTTTTCAGGTTGCACAATATTACCACAAATTTTGCATACGATAACACGAGTGGAAAAAGGTGCAACTTCCCTTTCCGAACTTAAACAGCCTCTTAAAATTACAGAAGTTTAACACATTTCACGACTCTCTATTTGCACAATTTGAATTCACTTGACACAACGCCATTTGAAAGTGTAAAAAATAACAGCACACACTTGGTTTAAAATCTATGTTCTTATATTCAAATGCTTTTTGAACAGTATAAAATATGATAAACTTAAAATGTTTATTCATTCTCTTGCGAACGAACACGACCATTGGGATTTGTCAAACGGATCGATAATTGTTTAGCTCGTTCTACGATTTCTTTGCGTTTTTTCGAGGAAACTCCGTGAGCTATTTCTCCGCAATAAACACGGTTTTGCATCATAAGAACTTCAAGTTCCTTAACATTATGAACAACAAACTTCTTAAACCCAGTTGGGAGCATGTGGCGGGTACGCTTGTTGGAACCATAACCAATGTTAGGCATCAAGTATTGACCCTTGAAGCGACGACGTACTCTGTTGTCAATACCTTTGGGTTTGCGCCATTTATGCTAAGATTATAAATATATTTTAAATCTAAAAACTATTTTAATGCAAATACATACATAAACACATACTTTGTATGAATGTTTTTAATATAGTATGTATGCACGTATGAGTATAAACATTAAGCTTACCGAGAACTTAGCATAACGATCCGATTGATGACGGATGAAGTGCTTGGTGCGCTTCTTCACAATTTTTGGCCTATATGCTGGACGAATGGTCATATTTGGGCTGTAAATATATTGAAAATTATTACTATTGTGTTTTATGAACGGGCAACTTCATATTCAAATATATAAACAAAGATTTTCGAGCTTTCATATTATTCAAACTGATATGATTTCGCAAAAATTGCAATTCAGGAACTTTTTTCAAACAGTTGTTTTATATTATTTGTACACTTAACGCTAATTTTCCAAAAGATTATAGATATTTTCAAGGATTTTGAAATTAATACACACCACTTTTTCTAAAAGAGCACGTCAAAAAGAAAGAAACCCGAAGTTAGCTGCACTTGAGCTGTCTAAAATACTTCTCGTCGAATGTCAAATTCCAGGGCTACCAACAGTATTATGCTGACATCCGGTTTGTATATAAGCTTAGAATTGGTTGTGCGTTTCTTAACAATTATCAAAGTTATTCACGGTACAATTTTCGTACACGGCATTTAAAAAGCCACATGCGCATGTGACTCGGACGCTATTTTGACGTCATCATGAGTTAAATTAGAAAGCCACATTCCACGTACGAGTAACATATGTACATGTGGACATTCACATGTTTACACATATGCTGCCTCTGGAAATGTGTCCGCTTTGGCTAATCTTGTCACATTTGGATCTTGAGACATAAGTACTACCAAAATTTACTGTATGTCGACACAACTAATTAAAAAAAAGCCACTACATAATACACTGAAAATTCTCGGGATGTCATACACACGTAGCTTTTTACATATCATGTACTATATGCTTAATAAAAATACACATGCACATGTGGCTCTGATGTAATTTTGACGTTACCACGAATCTACATCTACAATTACAACAGGCTATTTAAATAACTTAAAATATCTATTATAAAATTAATTTACCGTGATTAACTAACTATAGGTATGTTTCTTTTTCGAACTTTGTATAAATATTCAGAACAAATATAAGTGTGTATATACTTATTAAGTAGCTATAGTTATAGCTGCTTAAAAATTAAGTAGGTATATGTTTCGAATAAAACATACCTTATGTTTTCTTATATGAGGAGCCGCAGAACAAAAGGCGCTTTTTCACATATCTCGAAAAATTGGTTTTTTGGTACTTTTATAATATTTAGGTTGAAATATTGTAGAAACAATCAAGTTAGCATTATTATTTTTTTTTACAAAGTAAATGGGTTCTAAAAAAATTATGCTTAACAAAAGGTGTTTTTTTAATATATTATATCAGGTTGAACCACGTTCAGTCAAAATTTTATCATCATATATGTGTATTCGCATTACACAATTTAATTTTTCCTTCTATTAACAAAACGTGCTTTTTTACTTTTTTTTTTAACAAGAGGTGTTTTTTTACTTTTTCCCCCCTTAACAAAAGGTGCTTTTTTGCAAAAGGTGTTTTTTCCGAAATAAAAATGGAATTATATCAAACATCCTTAACATTTAATGGGGTGACTTATGACAGTTAGATACATCTGTATATAAGTAAAAAACATTTCCAGGTTCTTGAGTTTTTTTGAAGGGACGACAAAAATAAATTTCGATTTCCCAAAAAGCACCTTTTTTTCTGCGGCTCCTCATATACATACATATATGTATTTATTAGCAAATTTTATTTAAGCTAACATTTTATTTAAGCAGTCGTCCACCAAATCAGAAGACAAATCTTCTATCTGGGAAATATACCAGATATGGAATATTTAGAATGGACAAATTTAAGGAAATATACTGAGGGCCTAATTTTATAAAACGAAAACGACAAATTTCGTATGTATTTTATTTTTGTATTTTATTTAACCATATAAAATTTGCCAACGCTTAAGGTACGGTCACACTTGACAAACATTTGCCAAAAAAAAACCTAACCACTAAATATTAATGAAAAATCTTTTGATTTAGACAACTGTTTGCTAAGTTAAACACCTGAGAAAACTATGCTTCTTTATTGGGTTAGGTTAGCAGGCTGCTAGTGAAGAATGAAAAAATAGGTGTCTAGCTCACTTGGGTCCAATACGATGATCCCTTTCTGCTATGCTTCTTTATTGGGTGGTACTCGCTATATAAATACCTATAATTAATTTACAATAATCGATTTAGAAAGCAAAAAATCGGTTTCCCGAACAAATAGCGTGTGGTACATACATATGTATATGCTTGTATAAATACATGCACATATCCCATTAAGCCCTGCCGTATTAACAACATTATTAGTCCAATAATAACAAATATTTTTTAAGATTTATATTTTTCTACATTAAATTAACTAATTCATAAAATCACACAAAATACTCGATAAGTATTTACATACATACATATCAATAATTTTTTAATCCTTACATAGGCGTAATAATAAATAATAGCTCGTACATATGGATAAATGCTTTTCTCATTATTTCTTTTTAAATAAATGTTTAATTTTGAAAAAAATCATTATTCTAGTTATCATTCATTATATTGATATTTAAATTATGCTATTCACTTTTATTTATCATATCTTCTCCTTAAATTTTTAAATATACATATGCAAACAAATTTTCCAAGTGAAATGGTAATAAAAATTATGAACATCATAAGCCTATAAAGTGATGCTCATTTTAATTTTATAGGTACATATACACAGAAATACCACTTTCCTAGGAGATTAAGGCAACGACTTGCAAAATTATTATTAAAGCAAATACTTAGGGATAGAATAATTTCATGACCATTTACATAATATGTACTACACAAACCAGTCTAGTTGAACTCAGTCGTTTGGTCTTCTTGGTCATCATATTATTAATAAATAATATAAAACTAAATTAATATACAAAAATTACAGCAGCTGTAAGCAAATATATATATACTTATATATATATATATATATACATATATATATATATATGTAAAGAAGTAGCAAAAACTGCCTTTCTTTCCTTACTTTTTTGATCATTTTCTAACATATTACATTAGTAATTAACTTCAAGGATTATAATAGTTTAGCTTTGGATGAATGTTTTAACGTTTAAGTAGAAGTAGTATTAAATATGTATATTAATATGTATTCGTGAGATGCTTCAAATTTTCATAGGCAGTATTCATAACACCCCAACTTATAAATGAACGCGCAGTATTGAAACCACAACCTCTATAAAAATAAGCAACACTGCTTCCCCTTTCACGATAAATTCTTAAACACGTCTTCCACATACTTTCTGTTGGATGTCCCATATCGCTTTGCATGGCAACTTTTATAACATTGAGAGGATAGAAAACGGTACTTGTAGTTGCTCCAATTAAAGCGCCTGCTATAAATTCTTGTGCCGATTTTGTAGAAATGGATGTCTGGAAAAATGTAAATATGTACATACGTATTTATATATCTGTACGCATATAAATAAATGCTCTATTCGTGAACATTGCTTACCCGTTTTGGCAAATGTAGACTAGCTTCCTCCCGTAAAATGAAGAACATTGCATTGGAAGGACCATTACGCCAAAGCACAGGCATTATTCCGCGATACAATTCTTTCAGCCCATATTTTGTTAAAACATATCTAAATTTGAGAAATAATAATTTGATCAAACTTATTGCTAGTTTTATTCTAAATAAAACAATCGTAAGCCAAACAACAAACAAAAGCTTGCACGCACTTTTCAAATATTTACGATGCCGAGAGAGCTGTTTTTTATGACTACAATTTTGCTGGTTGGTAAGGACGTGCTTACAATAATTAATTTGTATATTTATCCATTTACCTATACTTTTATCTTTCTCAGACGTAGACATATATTTAAAGCCCGATTCTGATTATAAATTCCTAAAGTATCCCACGTGTAGGAGGTTCCTTTCAGAATTTGTTATGATCTTCACCAGTATAATCTTATTAAAAACATTTGCAGCCACAAATTAATTAATTGTAAGTGATATTAGTAGAGGCTAACTATTAAATACATGTCTGAAGATGAAAAAGGAACTGGAAGCAAAACAGCTTACTTCTCACTCGTAACGTGTTTATAATAAAAGGATTTTTATCGCCGAGGAAAAGAGCTCGTTGACCGGAAAATGTTTACAGTAGGGTAGATAGAAAAGATGAATATTATAGAAGTGGATAATAAAGCATAGAGAACAAGGTATTGGGTTGAAATTTATAGCAGATCTAAATTCGAAACGAAAGAAAATGCTTTCGAATTTGTATTTCAATCCAAATTCAAATGCATTTCTTTTTCGTTTCGAACTACGGAGTAGACCCCCAAGAACTCGTTATTCAAAATCGGGCTGAATATGTAAATACATATCGTTGGTCACAAATAGAAAGGCCGTAACTCAAATAGTTGTAACTTTACATCAGAAGGTAAAACATAATGCCCCTCATTATGAGCAACTTTCGATCTTCGACTGTAGTCGAAAGTACTGATCGAACGAATTTTATTTTGTTATTATGACGAACATTCGACAAAGAACGTTTTTATTGTGATTAAACTCGACAAAAATAGGTTATAATTTGTGTTTGTCTACTTAAAAAGCCAAATTCTGTTCGATAGAAAATTCGTTGCTCAGCGAAATTTACGACGTTCATAATATGAATTTAACATTCGATTTTCTATACACAGAGAAGATCGAAAATGGAATGTAACTGATAATAGGGCCCAATAATGAACCGTACAACTGCTTGTGTTATTTTTTACACTATTGCAATACATTTTTGGTGACGAGGTGCATTTGTGTGAAATGTATTGGAATCACTGAAAAGCTCAATTTCGTGAAAAGGCGAGTTAGGGCCTTTCTACTTGTGACCATCGATATGTATGGATGCATTTATTAAAATAAGTAGAAAGTAAAACTTCAGTTATGCTAAAAGGAATGAAGTTTTACTTTATACATTAGGCTGATAGTATGTATGTATACATATATTTAATTCTAGGTGAAATATAGTGCTCTTTCTTTCAATAGTGAGCACAAAAGAAAGGAACTCACCCAAAGGCACGTTGAGTATTCGCAAAATATTTGTGATATTTGGAATCAGCCAACAACGTTTGAACTCTTTCGAATGGTAGCAGTAACGTTTCTACGGTACCCGCTGTCATACCGGCTACGATTTTCGCTTTGTACGCATTCATATGAAAATCATCGACTAAATAACGTCGTGTGCCATCAAAAACCCCAAACATTATGGAAAGCGATATAGTTTTTTGTGCGAGGGGAGGAAGCATACCACGGTATAAATATAATAAACCTTCATGTTGCAGTTGGCCAAAAGCAGATGAGATTCCAACACCATGTAGCATTTGACGAAATATCATCTTATAAATAGGATACGTAATGCCAATGTTAACAAATGCAGCACCACATCCGCAAGCAAATTCTTTCCAATAAAATGCTCCAAAGAATCGCTCTATGAAAATGGTAGTCGTGTCCACAGGAATGTTGCCAATCTCATGGTTTTGCTGATGTTGTGCGCTTGACGTCTGTTGAACTTTAGTTTGTTCTGTAATCATTTTTTGTTGACTGCAATTTATTTATTTTTATTCAGCTTAAAAAACAAATGCTCAATCCAACTGCATGGAGCATTTGTTCAGTATTTAAATTGAAGCACTGTTAACTTTTTTTCATGTTTAGGAAATCACGAAAATCTTTTGGGGTTGTCTTCAATATTTGTTAAATTTTTCTCTCAAGTCGTCCAATTATAACTTTATCATGAATATTAGTTTGTAAAAATTACTGAATGCTGCCGCTTGTGATAATAATTATCAACAAAATGTTTTTTAATTATATAATTTATACATATGCATTCGCAAAGAATCTTTTTATTTTTAGTAGAACTTTTAGCTGACAGTAACTTACAATTACACAAATTACAATCAAACGTCATTGCTTGATAATAAAATTTTTAGACTTGTATTATTATCTAAATGAATAAACGTTATTTAACTTTACATTTCGTTATTTTTTTCGTTCAATGGAAACAATTTTAAAAGATTATAAAATAATAAAAGGTAAAGTACAATTATTAATTGTCAATCGATGTGGGTTTGTCAAATGCAAAAGCTTCCAAAACATATCGTCAGTTGGTTTTTGGTTTGCGGCATAGTATATACAAAATAAATTATGTCTACAGCAAACCAGAAACCAACCGACGATATGACTATCTTGTGCGAATGAACACAGCAGCAGCACCAGTGATGATACAAAATTATGTTTAGTACTTTTTTTACACACTTGTATATTAAAGCAGCTACGTCCGAGCACATTTTGCACAATGTGAAAGGTTTTATATAACGCGCATTATTCACGGTCAAAATGCATGACCTGAATTATAACCATGATACAATAATACAGGTAACCGCGAAGCGCCAGCTGTTTTGCTTGTTTCGTGATGTGATCTGCCATATGTTGTTTATGTTTTACCAACACACGCGCACAGTGCCTATTGTACAGTAACAAACAAGCTTTGCAAAGCCAAGAGGAAACGCAAGTACATGTATCTTCTTTTCTCACGGTTTTTTGACAGTTGTCATCACAAAACAGCAATAAAAATCACTGTTGTTTTATTTGTTGTAGATTCGCGGCTACCTGTATTATTGTATCATGATTATAACAATATTAGTGAAATTTTGTGTGTATGAGCCACACCGACAGAAGTAAAGAAAATGACAGGTAAAAAAAAGTTCCAATCAGGTTTTTTAAAATTAGTGGAAAAAAGAGAAAAGTAGTGTATTTGATACTGTATTACTACTTAGCAATTAACGAAGCTAATAGAAAGTGTTGTAATTTTATTGCACTTGAAAGAAGAATATAAACAAAACCGCCGACAAAATTTGAGGGAAACAAGACAAACAGAAAAATACCCATATCCTCCGTCTCGTGATACTTCTGTATGTTTTGTGCCGGTAGGTTATACAAAGAACAGTAAAATTCTATACATAAAAAGTTTTTGTATGTAGTTTGACAATTGGGTTGCACTTATGTACAAGATGATATTAAATTATCTTGCAATGCATGCACGTGTATGCTGAGACCTTGATGCACACATACATGATGCTTGCGTCATGCATTTTGACGGTGAATACTGCTCTTAAGAGCTAAAGAGTGGCACAAACACAAGAAAAATGTCTTACAAGCATTTCATGAAATTACAATTAGTGTGTATGTATTACTTGCTCATTGCAAAACACATACTTCCGAAAATATTTCTTTTGTTTCACGATCAAAACATTGAAGAAGAGAACACAAGTACAACAAAACATTGTTAAAATAGAACAAGGCTGAAGTAGAACATCAAAACTATTTTGGAACATTCAAAACATGTTTGAATAACTCGTAGACACACTTACAAAGAAACTTTTGCATTTTTTATGAACATAAAAAATCGAATGTATGTATGTATTAGTTAATAACACTCTTGTTTACATTTTTACACTTTTTTGTGTTGGTTCTAGTGTACTCGATGCTTTTGGTGTAATTTATCGTTTTTTTTTTATTTCATTGTCTGTTTTTGTTTTGATGTTCTACTTCGTTTGAACATACAAGCACTAACAAAGCTATAGAGAGAAACTTTTCGAATGGTGCTTGTTTTGTTTCAGTGAGAGTCATGTTTTGTTATGCTTGTTTTGTTGATAATGTTTACACTGAAATATAAGGCTTGGAAGTAGTGTGCTTAGAATACAGAACTTTCAATACATTTTGTACAGCTCTTTATTAAGAGCTTTGAGTTTTCACACCGACGAGAGCACAATGCGTATACCCCTTTTCCACGCGCAAAGTTGACTTTGCAACGTTTGAATCTTTCCGTGTCTAAAAGGGGTAAAAGTAAACTTTGCGTGTTAAAAGGGGTATAACTTAAACGCAATTATTGTGTAAAATTAAAAAATTACTTATTTATTTAGTAGATACTTTAATAATGTAAAATCGCACAAATTACAAGGAAAATCGAATTATAGGGATCAAAATAAGAAACTTTGCCAAAGGAACCACATACAAATATTTCAAAAAATCACAAATGTTTGTATGGAGAAACCCCCAGGGGTGGTTCCAGGGGGTGTGCCACTGGCATAGGTGGGTCGGCCTTTCAAAATTAGTGGGGGTCGGTCATACATTTTGACTCGATTAAGGAACTCTAAATGGGTCAAAGTGACATTTTTCAAAATTTTACCCTTCAAGAAAACCTGACCTTTCGGATCAAAAGTCGGGACATCAAAATACATTTTAGAAGTATGGTTCCTTCGGCAAAGTTTCTTATTTTGATCCCTGGAATACGATTTTCCTCGTAATTTGAGTGATTTTTTTGCCTCCATACAAATCAACCCGCCCTAATGTACATATTTAAAAAAATTTTCCGCTACAATGTGCACGTGTTCTCTTATATAATTAACAATGATTGACAAACGATTATGATACTTAAAATGTTTAACTATTCTGCAAACACAAATTAATTATTTTCAAATGAGTATGAAAGTGCACATGCATAGAAATTCTCACTCACATTAAAATTTTACTAAAAAATGTTATTGTAAATTAAATCGTATAACATTTTTAGAAAGTTTTATGTAGAGTTCAACTGTGAATATCCGATGTTTCATAATATCCAATAGTTAGTACGAGTAATATCCAATTGCTTAATCATCTGCGATTACCCTTAATTAAATTTATATATATCATTCCGTATATTTGATATTTATACATATGTATGTTGTATGTACTATACATGCATTCATATGTACACACTTACATATGTGTGTAAATATCTGCTAAATTATTAACGTAAGTAATATAAAAATGACGATTACATACCTATAAACATATGTATTTTGTATAAAAAATAATTCATAGAATAATACAGTCGTTATTTATTAAATTGATTTTTAATATGCAACGACAACTGATCAAAACAGAAATCCCCTTGCGGAAAGATTACATTTTATTTTCTTATAATATATTTATGTTAATTAGATATTTTTGTATTAAACGGTACTTATCGTCACATAAAATTGGAAAATTCGTAACTATACAAACATTCAAAATATTCGTGGGGATATGAGTGAATTGCTTTTTTTGCTTTATTTAAATCTCAATTTCGGAAACTATATTTAAATAATTTTGAAAGTATAATGCTATTAACTTTTCTGGAAAAATCCTAAGAAATGAAGTCAAACCTTTTTCATTTTAGCTGACAGTATAATTCTCTTGTTTTAAGAAATGCTTTTGATGGCATCAAATAAAATATCGCACAGTGTGTCTTAATGTGATATGTACATGTCGCTCATTTACTTCAATAGTGTCACAACTCAAATAATCTAGTTTTGCAGAAAAGGAGTTTTAAGTTTTCAATTTACATACATGTAGACATGAAGACATGAAAAAATATTCTTCTCTCACCAGGTGATATATAGTACAAGTGATATATTACACAAGATGAAATACGAAATGGCGAATTATTTTGCATTATTAGCTCGAAAACACATTTTTTTAGTTATGGCACTATTGAAGTAAATGAGTGATATGTATTTATTATTTTAATTAAACTATAATGAATTTTTAATCAAGGTATAATTTCTTAATCGGGCTCAAGTTCAGCATTTTTCAAATGGTATTATATTATGGAATGTTTTTACTAATTAATGTGATTTTCTAAAGAAGGCAAGAAAAGTTAAACCAAACTTAAGCTAGGGGAAATCCCACATTTTTCTGTGCCACCACTCACTAAATCAGCGCCTATATCTGTCTACTTGCGTAGAGATTGGTTGTTAAATGGTTTTATTGCAATTTATTTACTATTGCTATAAATCAGCTATAAGTATACAATCATCCAGCTAAAAAAAATATGTATGGTCCATATATTTTTAATATATAAATGTATATAAATATAATTGAAATTTATTTGCTGGTGTTTCAGCAATGTCTGTATGCATGTCATTGTTGTTGTAACAAATCGTCAGTAGACTTCAACCACCCAGCAAATAATTTATATTCGATATGAATCTATTCCATTTTTGAAGTGTTCACCAATTTCAGTGCTCACTTGTTGATTTTTGCGTACGCAATGGTGAGACTGAATTATTTTGATTGTTATAGGTATACAATTATACAATTAGAAATACCCCTTTCATACACGCAAAGTTTACTTTTCAAAGTCTTAATTCAGATGTGTGAAATACAGAGGGAGAAATACTTTGTCTTTCTGTCAGTCTCCCAGCTGAATTAAGACTTTGCAAAATTATTTGCTGGGTTTTGTATAAGTTTCTAAGCCTACTACGCTTATTTTTCTTTTGTGATTTTCAAAAATATTATTATTTGTGAATTCTCAAAAAGCTTTTGAGAGTCTGTGAATAAGATGGTTGAAGTCTACTGTAGTGCGATTCACTAACTTTTAAAGGTCCGACAATCGTCACTTTTGTCTATACATTTTGTCGCTTGCAATATTTTTTTTTTAATACATGATTTTTATTTATTGTATCTTCATATATGAACTAACAATAAGTATTCAAATCTTAAATCTAAAAAATATAATTAGGCCCGACCAGTGTCGGACATAAGCTTAGTAATAGTTATGTATATATTATACATAAGTAGTGATAATCAAAAGGAAAAAAATAAAAAATAAAAGTATTTTTAAGAAGTCCCATCTGGAGTGCTGTGAATAAGAGCCCTTGTGTCCCTCTTTTTTAGGCGGATGTGTCCAGTAAAGTTCAAAATATTACGGGCAAGCGGATTAGGATGTGACTCGAGTTTTGTTAAATATTTACCTGCGTATTTTGCAATTTCTTCCGTCACTAGTGGCATATTTAAATCACGATGTATATTTGAATTTTTTATATACCATGGAGCCGATTTTGTTTTACCTTCGTTGGATTCTCTCAACATTAGAAGCTGAAGCAGTACCCCATAGCTGAATTCCGTAGCACCATATAGGTTTTAAGAGCGACTTGTATATTAAAAGTTTACAATCTAGGGTGAGGGTTGAATTTCTACCAACCAGCCAATGTATCTGAGTTAGTTTAAGTTTCATTTGCGTTAGCTTAGAGTCAATGTGGTATTTCCATGTGAGCCTTCGATCAAGATGTATACCAAGGTATTTCACATGTAAGTTTTGAGGAACAATTTGATTATTGATTGTAATGGGGGAAGAAGTGTGTTTTCTTAAGGTAAATGTTACCTGAGCACACTTCTGTTCGTTTACCTTTATTCTCCACATGTTTAACCATAGTTCTAGCTGAGTAATATGTTGCTGAAGATATCGGGAAGCCTCGTGAGGGTTTTCGTGCATACTAAGGCAGCCTGTATCATCGGCAAATTTAGATGTGTGAATATTACTGCTCAATGGCATATCACAAGTATAAATCAAATACAAAACTGGCCCCAGTATACTCCCCTGTGGCACACCGGATGAGATTATTTCAGGCGTACTCATAAAGGCTCCTTCCACAACAGTGAACTTCCGGGCAATAATGTAACTTTCCAGCAGATTTGGAATGTTTATTGGTAGTCTTTAGTAAGTCTTTAATTTTAAAATTAGGCCTTCATGCCACACTTTATCAAATGCCTGAGAAACGTCAATGAACAGCGCAGAGCAATACTTTTTTTCTTCAAAAGTTTTTCTTATAAATTGAACCAATCTATGAGTTTGTTCAATGGTGCTATGCTGACTTCTAAAACCAAATTGATGGTCCGGTATGCACCCACTACTAACTAGAATTGGGGACAATTTTGTCATGAGCAGTTTTTCGAAAAGCTTTGACATTGTTGACAGTAAACTTATTGGCCTATATGACTCAGCTTTGGTAAGATCTTTGCCCGGCTTTGGAATCATTTTAACCTTGGCAAGCTTCCAGCTGTTTGGATAATACTCCAGTCGTAAAATGGCATTAAAAATGAATAACAGGATTCTAATAGCTATACGAGGCAACTTCATCAGCATCTGGTTACTAATTCCATCAATACCCGGAGCTTTTTTCGGGTTGAGCTCAGCAATTAGTTTTTGTACATCACGCGTCTTAAATTTTATTGGTCGAGGGGGTAGCGCAACTACATTTGGCAAATCAACAGCACCAGAACATCTGTTTGGGGTAAATACGGATTTTAAATGCTCACCAAATATTTTACCTTTTTCAATATCGCTTCTTGCCCAACCTTGCAATAATGATTGTGTGATTCTGTAACTTCTTTTTAACGATATTACGCAGCTGATATTTTCTGTTGATTTTTGTCGATAAAATTAACAGCACATAACCTGTTGTCGCTTAAATAACGACACAGCTGACATTAACCAAAATTCAATTGGTTTCTCTGGTAATGGCTATGGCGTTATGGCGAGTTACATATAATCAAATACAGTATTGCCCATTAGTTTGGTTCGAACGGCTGTTTTCTATGGCTATGGTTATGGCACGTCTGATTACACCTTAAAGGAGCCCACATAGACACATATTGCTCATACTCATGCAATAAGCATGTGTTGCCCTCTAGTCAGCCTAGTACCATATGTCTCTATGTCAACACTCTTTTCTCTAGCGACAATTGCACTAGTTGAAATGTCGACAACTTTCCTTTTATGCGCGAGTAGAGATACGTTAGAGACAACAGTTCTATTGTATATCTGGTGACATTATCAATGAACGCGTCAATAGTTTGTTTTTCTCTTTTATTATGCTATGCAATAATGTTAAAAACTTACGTACGTATGTATGTGGGTATGTATTTAAGTTTGTTGCCCGAACCCTTATAAAATTTTAGACGAGGGTCACTAAAATGAACTAGTGAATCTTTAGTTTAAATGTCTTCATATGGTTGTAAAAGAATAGTGCTAAGGTCTACTAGTAGATTTTCAATGACAACCCTATGTTATATGTCAATAGGCAATTACACAGGCTGCGGTACACCTATTCAGTTGTACTATTGACAATGTCACTAGTAAATCAATACAATTTTACTATTGACATCGAGCTAGGAAATATCGATAATGTAGACTAGAGCCCCTAAAATTTACTAGTGAATCTTTGGTGCCAATGTCTCCATGTGATCCCAAAAGAACTACTTAGTCAGTAGTGCTACAGTCTAGTGGTGGATTTTCAATGACAAGCTAATGTTAAATGTCAATAGATAATTACATTGGCTGGGGTACACCTGGTCAGTAGTACTATTGACAATGTCACTAGTAAATCACTACAATTTCACTATTCGCATTTTCTGCAGGGTTGGTTAATTTTGAATTTTTGTTAATGTATTCGTCACACAAACAATGCAGTATGAAAAATCAAAATACAGACACGCCCCGGTATAACGTACGATATAATGTCAGGCCCTTATATGTTATTTTCCTTATACCGAAAAATTCGTTATATCGCAAAGTTTTTTTAAGTGTTATTTTAATTATTATTATTGTAAACATGACACTATACAATAATAACAAAAATTAAAAATTTTAAAAACCCTCCGAATTCATCTAGAAAAGATGTGATATCTTCTAAACGCCTTCACCATTTTTATTAAAACATAGCTAAGAACCTTCTCGATCAAGTCACCTTTCAAACAGAAAAAAAAAACTAAATCAAAATCGGTCCAGCCGTTTGGTCTGTACGTGGACTCGTACAGATACGCAGATACACAGACACACACTACAAACTTATAAGACCCCTTTTTTTGGTCTGGGGTTAAAAAGAATGACAACAATTTGTTTTCAAATAAGCTACCGAACACAAACTCACGCTACTCGTACCACACATTTTTTTTGCATTTACGTTGCTGCTGTAGATTTTGTTTAATATTTTTTTTGCCGTTCGCTATATACAGAGCACACATTTATTAAAACATTCGCTATATATAAAAAAACGTCATAACTCAAAAAAAGAGTTTTCTGGCAAACTGCGTTTTAAGTTTTAAATTTACACACAACTTATTGGAAAAATGCATTTTTTTGAGTTATGATGTTCTGTGAGTAAATGAGCGATATGTATGTATATAAGGTAGTGTTAGAAATATGTACATATGTTGCTAGGAAGCTTTTATTTTTTATTTTGCGATTTTTCTTCATATGTAATTCATAACGAATCCAGTATAAAATTAAGATATTATTCGCTATATAAGATTGGTACTATAAAAAATTTGGAAGTTGGTTATATCGGATTTTCGTTAAAGCGAGATTCGTTATACCGAGATTTGCCAGTTTTGATTTTGAAATTATCTCATCAAGGTGTATCTAACTAGGTGGCAGCGCTACTTCAGCTGATAACACTGTACAACAAAATAACATTTTTTGGCTGTCCTTTAGACAAAATTACGCGGACTATATGGATTTCGATGCGTTAAATTCAAATCTGCTGTCAGTTTTTCTCTATCACGTAGAGATTTTTTTTATGGGCGTGGCTAATTTTGGCCCCTAAATTAGTCGGCCATACTAATATATTTTACTATAACTCGAAAACCGCTATTTCGATTTTAATAGATAATAAACTAAAAGACGCGCCACAAAATTTTGTTAAAAAAATTTATAATCATTTTTTAATTATCTTTTATGGTTTCGGAGTTATTCAGAATTTAAATGAGAAAAAAGTTTTTTATGCAAAAATCGCGTAATTTTTTTACATGAAAATTGCAATAAAAAAATCAGAAACTCAAAAGTTTCATATCTTTTACATTTTTCTTAAAACTACATATCCTAGGAATAAAACAAGCTATAAAACGTGAAAATCCAGCAATAAATCTTGATTTTATTCACAATTTAAAGCAAGTACCTAAAAATGGAAAAATGTGTGTAATGCATTAAATGCAGTCACATTTACATCTGGCAGTGATGGAAAAGTTGGTACGATCGTACTTTTTTTGATACTATTTGACATGAAAAAGTACCGTAGTACTCCCCTAAGAAATTTGATACTATCACGGGCAACTTAGAAATGCAGTCAGAAGACTCGCGCAAGTTAAGTCAACCACCCATTCTAATAGTCCAACATATTCCCTACCCATTAATTGGCAACAATAATAATTTCTTTAGTTCAATAAACTTAATTTTCTTTAACCAGCAATAATAATAATTTCAATAGTTCAACACACTTACTTTTCATTAATCAGCAACAGTAACAATTTCAGTATTTCAACACACTTACTTTTTATCAAGTTCAATAAACTGCCGACCTTTTTATTTCGCAAATAATTTTATTTTATACAAAATTGCTAAATGGACATTTTCTCCAAACGTCAGCTAAATAAGAAAAATTAAATTATTTATATTGTAAGTAAACTTAAGAAAAAGTTCAGTTCATTTTGTGTGGCATTTAAGTTAACAATTAATAGAATAAAAATAAAATTAAAATAAAAATATTTTTTTTATAATAAAAAACCCTCGGACTCATAATTGGCGCAGTCGATGTAAAGGAACCTAATAACGGAAAATAGTGAATATCCTGAAGGACAACATTAAAACCGTTAATTATAAAATATATCCTTGTGAAAAAGTGAAAAATAAAGTCTAAAGACTACCAAAAACTGTGCGAAATTTTTCCCAAAGTCTAAAGGCAATATAGCACTAAAGAGCTATAGTGAAAATTAAATCGCAAAATAAAATAAAAATAAATTACAATCTAAAATTGTGTTTAAAAACAATATACCACTAAAAAGTGTTATAGTAAACTACGAATTATAAAAACTGTTAAAGAAAAAATCTGACAATAAAAAATGTCCACAGAAGATAATAATCATAACATCCAACCTGCCGTACTATCCGGGTCGGATCTTGTAAAAGAAGCATCCCGTATCAAGGAGTTTCACGGTACAAAAGATTATGACCTATCATCTTTCATCAGGGAAGTGGAAATAATTTTGCCGCTGTTCCAGGAGAATTCCATCTTACAGCAGTTTGTTTTCGAAAGGTATGTGAAGAATAAAATTCAAGGACCAGCTCTACAGGTAGTGAGAGCTCTAGGACCAGAAGCAACATGGACCCGAATTAAGGAAGAACTAGTCAAGAATTTCGGCATTAAAGAAGGGTACCACCATCTCTATCACCAGGCAATAAACGTGAAGAATAATAATGTAAGCGACTATTTTAAGAACCTTAGAAATATACTAGATAAATTAAACACTAAATATGAATTTGATATTAATAAACCACTAGAATTTTCTCCTCTTACTAATGAATCAATTATACTTAAAACATTTTTGAATGGTATCCACCCAAATTTATCTAGCATAGTTTATAGTAGAAATATATCCACACTTAGGGAAGCTTATTACGTCTTGGAAGAGACTGGAATACTAAGACAATATGACAATAGATTTCAGCAATATTCACATACACGTCAACAATACCAACAACATAGAAACTACAACCAAAACGGACAAAACATGACATACCAACAGAAACCGACTTTCCAAAACTCATACAATAGTAGTCCTCCCCAAGTTCGACAAACTAATAACTCCACTCTTTCTCATAACAATTTTTTTAACACAAATAACACTCAACAATCTAGGCGTAGCCAATATTTAAATCGAACCCTAGGCAATAACAGACCTACTCCAATGGAAGTAGACCATATTGAAAGTAATAATACAGGAGAAACAAATTTTCAGTATCAAGCCCAAAAATTCGTTTACCGATAGTTGAACTAAGGATAGGTAACACAACCCTCAAATGTTTACTCGATACAGGATCCACAACTTCATTGCTTAACAAGACATTATTACCAGAATTTAAAAGAACAAAATTAGATAAACCAGTATTTCTTTATACAATAAATGGAAACTTTTGTATTGACGAAGAAATTATCACACCTCTTCCCAAAGAATTTAAAGAAGACAATCTTATGTGTTGGAAACTAACCAACTTCAATGGTAAAAATTTCGATGGTTTAATAGGGCAAAATATATTAAAAGCCTTTTCAGCAATTATAAATCTCGAAGAAGACTCTTTACAGATAAACGGTAATAAAATCAAATTTATAGACTCTTGCCCATACAATTCAGAAGAAATACAAACTTTAGAGGCGCAATCAGACAACATTTTGAATAAATTAATACATGAGGACATGAATAAAGAAGAAGAGAATTTCTTAACAGAACTTATTTCTAAGAATTCTGACCTATTTTTTCAAGAGGGTAATTCACTTACTCACACTCATGAAGTACAACATGAGATAGCAACAACTAGTAATAAACCTGTGTATTCAAAAATATACAGATATCCCCAAATTCATGAAGCAGAAATCAATAAGCAAATGCGAGAAATGTTAGAACAAGGAATAATAAGAGAAAGCGTATCTCCATATAACTCTCCCTTATGGATTGTACCCAAGAAGTCGGACAATTCAGATAAAAAAAAATGGAGAATTGTGATAGATTACAGAGCCTTGAATGAAATTACTATTAGCGACAAATTCCCAATTCCACATATTGACACCATACTAGAAAAATTAGGTCGAGCACAGTACTTCACTACACTCGATCTAGCCAAAGGCTTTCACCAGATCCTCATTAAAGAGGAAGATAGAAAGAAAACGGCATTTTCTACTCCACTTGGTCACTACGAATTCCTTCGTATGCCTTTTGGACTAAAAAATGCTCCTGCTACTTTTCAAAGGTTAATCAATTCGGTGCTAAGAGAATACATCAACAAAATATGTGTAGTATATCTCGATGATATTTTGATTTTTAGCAGTACAATACAAGAACATAAGGATAGCATACAGAAGATTTTCAATGCTCTTAGAAAACATAATCTTAAGATTCAAGTCGATAAGTGCAGGTTTTTTGCGAAATCTACCGAATACCTAGGACACATCCTTACTACTGAAGGAATCAAGCCTAACCCAAACAAAATCGAAACTATTCAGAGCCTGAAACTTCCCGTAACTCAGAAACAAATCAAATCATTCTTAGGCGTAACCGGATATTACAGGAAGTTTATAAAAGATTATGCAAAAATTGCACATGGTTTAACAAAATATTTAAAAAAGGACACTAAAATAAATACAAATGATCCTCAATACACGGATGCATTTTACAAACTCAAGAGATTGCTAATCGACACACCCATTCTAAAATACCCAGATTTTAAAAGAAAGTTTAAACTAGCAACAGACGCCAGCGAATTCGCAATAGGAGCAGTACTAACACAGGATAACCACCCCATCAGTTACGCAAGTAGAACTCTAAATGAACACGAAAGAAAATACTCCACAACAGAAAAGGAGCTGTTGGCTATTGTTTGGGGCGTGAACTACTTTCGACCATATGTATATGGAAGGAACTTTGACCTTATGACAGATCACCAGCCATTGAAATGGTTGCAAACCAAACATAAAGGAAAAGACATAAACCCAAGACTTCAACGTTGGTTACTTAAACTTGGCGAATACGATATCAACATTGGGTATATTAAAGGTAAAGAAAATACTCTGGCTGATTTCCTCAGCAGAATCAATGCAGATACAGGTGAAATTTGTGCAATAGATGAGCAATCTGAAGACATTAACATAGACAACTTGAGTACAGCCGCTACCGTTCATTCCCAGGAAAACGAATTAAATGATCACTTTCCTATATTAAATTCCGTTGTTAACCGTTTCTACACCCAAATAATTTTAACAGAAAGTAAAACAGAAGAAATTAAAATAATAGAGAACAAACGAAAAATTTTTGTAAGCTTAGATGATATTAGAAGCGGATTCATGTCAGACATCTTTAGGAGATTTATAAAAACAGGCAAGGTAGGAATATACTCAGGCATTTCGGATTCTGATTACAATATAGTACAACAAAAACTAATAGAGTTATTTAACACAAGTGTAAAGTTCTATAGATGCTCATATCATGCCAAAGACATGAGAAATGAAGAAGAATCCCTCAGATATATTCAAAAATACCATAAACAAGAAACTGGTCATGCTGGAATAAACGAAAATTATCAAGGATTAAAAAACACCATATATTTCAAAAACCTTAAATCTCTTATCCAAAAATATATAAACAACTGCGATATCTGTTGTAGAAGTAAATATGACAGAAAACCATACAAACCAAAATACTTCATAACAGAAACTCCCACAGACACGAATGAGATTATTCACATGGACACTTATGTAATTAAGAAACATAGTTTTCTAACTATCATAGACAAATTTTCGAAACAAGCCACCACTATTTATCTAGAAGACAGAAACAGTATAACACTTATAGAAAAGCTTCGCTTGTATTTCTCTCTCAACCCAAAACCAAAACGTATAGTTGCTGACAATGAGTTCAACTCAACAAATGTAAAAGACTTTCTTAGGCAAGAAGAAATAGAAATCCACTTTACAAAACCAAATTCCCATACGGGAAATGCAGATATCGAAAGATTTCACAATACCCTAGGAGAAAGATTTAGAGCGTTAGAAATCGAAAATTCAGGACTATCAGTTCAAGAAAAGGTATATAAATGTACTGAATGGTACAACATACCATATCACAAAGTTAAACCTTAACAGAGAAGAATACGAAAATACAAATCAGGAAGGGTACGCAAAAAATTATAAAGCTCTTAGACATAAACACGAACCTAGATACAAAAATATGAAACTAGAAAATATTCACCCAACAAACATAAAAAGAATTACTAAATTTTTAGGTACATACAATGCTCCTAATGACAATAATGATGACGCTTTTTACTGTGAGCAATGCCACCTTGATTGTCGAAAACATCAATAGCACCAACGGTTTCGCTGAAATTGCATTAGAAGACGTAGACATAACGTACAGCTACAGAAGAACTCGAAGAAAACATAAAACTAATACCAAATCTCAACGACAAACACTTTTTGAAAGTAGAACTAGAAAAGACAAAATCAAAACTCCAAACCATTACCCCCACTAGACATCCGAGAGGACTAATTAACTTTGTAGGAACAGGTATGAAATGGCTATACGGCACAATGGATGACTTTGACAGGACAGAAATTGAACGACATTTACAGACTATTGACGACAACAATCATGCAATAATAGACGACATAAACAAAAGCATTGAAATAAATCACGTATTTAACAGCACCATTTCGAAACTAAAAGACGCAATAGAAAACGATAGGACACAGATTACTTCAAAATTAAACCAAATATCTAAGAACGATGAAATATTAGAAAATAAGCTCTTATATCTGGATATATTATTGAAAATTAAAATTCTGCTAGATAATGTTGAATACATACAAAATAATCTTCTAGCTGCAAAAACAAACACTATGAACAATAATGTATTAACAAGTGAAGAAATAATTCGTTACAATATTGATCTTTATAAGATACAAAATACCAAAGTAAGTGCAGCTCACTATAAAGAAAATAAAATAATATTTGCAATTCAAATACCTAAAGATTTAAGAAAAGTAAAACGATCATTTTTTGTATCCATACCTAATGAAAACCAAGAAGAACTTATCTTCGAAAATAGAGAAATTTTAAAGATAAACAACACAATGTACGATTTTAATAACGAAGTAAAAAGAAGCAATTTAAAAAAGTCTAAACTATGTATTTTTACAAACAGTTGTTTAAGAAGAAAGAACACTCAAATGGAAACTATAGAAATAAAACCAGGCTTAATAATTATAAAAAACCACATAAATTCCATTGTTAATAGTACTTGTAATAATAGACAGTTTTATTTAAAAGGAAATCAAATGATAACATTTAATGATTGTAAATTAGAAATAAATGGAGACCTTTATTGTAATTATGATGACAAGTTTGAACAACATTTTTTGATTAACAATAACCTTATTCTAAATAATATTACAACTCAGCTGACGTTTGACGAAATAGTTTCAAATCAAATCGAGAATATTAAGAAAATTGAAGAAATTAGATTTCATAAAAATATTAACTACACTTTTAATGGCCTAGCTTTGACATTCAGTTTATTGTCCTTGAGTGTAATAGCTATATTCTACGTATATAAAAAATTAAAAAAACACAAAACTACACTAATTATAAAAACTCAGGAGAGTTTTCAGTCAAACGAGGGAGGAGTTAAGTCAACCACCCATTCTAATAGTCCAACATATTCCCTACCCATTAATTGGCAACAATAATAATTTCTTTAGTTCAATAAACTTAATTTTCTTTAACCAGCAATAATAATAATTTCAATAGTTCAACACACTTACTTTTCATTAATCAGCAACAGTAACAATTTCAGTATTTCAACACACTTACTTTTTATCAAGTTCAATAAACTGCCGACCTTTTTATTTCGCAAATAATTTTATTTTATACAAGATTGCTAAATGGACATTTTCTCCAAACGTCAGCTAAATAAGAAAAATTAAATTATTTATATTGTAAGTAAACTTAAGAAAAAGTTCAGTTCATTTTGTGTGGCATTTAAGTTA
This sequence comes from Tachina lurida, assembly GCA_944452675.1. Lineage (NCBI taxonomy): Eukaryota > Metazoa > Arthropoda > Insecta > Diptera > Tachinidae > Tachina > Tachina lurida. The sequence goes on along the minus strand of OX101752.1, from coordinate 36,760,557 downwards.
ACAATTAATAGAATAAAAATAAAATTAAAATAAAAATATTTTTTTTATAATAAAAAACCCTCGGACTCATAATTCGCATGCATATATTTTGCCAAGAATTAAATTGTTTTTTCGACAAATAGAACGAAGCTTTATTAGTAAAGATCTTTTAGAAAAGTGTAACCACAATTAAATATCAACGAAAACCATATTTCATTCAATGATATTTTATGTGGCACAGAAGTTGATCTATTGAAAATTAAATTTTAAAAAGTTTATATTAAGTTCTAAGGGCAAAAGTGGACTTTGACAATAAAATGTTAGTTTGGTTTAGTAAGTTTCCCCCTGAAGGTATTTTATCTGTTAAACCAATATCATTATACCACTTTTAATTAAAATGTTCACAGGGAAAAGAAAAAAGAAAAGAAAAATAATTTGAAATATTAACAACCAATATAGAGCATTGGCTTATATAAATGAATACATGTTTCCTGATATATCGAGAGTAGCTTACGGAATCTTATCCATGCCTCACTCCTCTGTAAATGTCGAAAGGATTTTCTCTTACCAAAATTTCATGAAAACAAAATATAAATCAACAGCCATCGTATTCTGTAACTCGCTAAAGCTAAATCTCTATCGCTAAAAATCCATAAAATCAATTTGTCGATTTTCGGCTACGAATGCAATTTTCAAACGGGTATTGATAAATCAGGTAATGGCTTAAAAATGTAATTTGCCGAAATTTTATTGCTTTATGTCATCGCCAAAAATTTAAAATTTTCTATTTGTTCAGCATTTTAGCGGTCGAATTTAGCTTTAGCTTTAGCGAGCTATGGAATACGGGGGCAAGATTTATGTTCCAACAGTATTTAGTCTAATCCAGGCTACACCTATTTGTATATTTGTACCTATTTGTTCCTTTTTTGTAAATGAATTTCTTATAATTTTTTTTAATAAAATTTAAATAAGAAATATTATAATTTTTGGTACTCTCGGGATCAAAAAAGTACTAAAAAAATTTGTTTTTGATACCGAAATGCAAATCTCATTTCCCATCACTGACATCTGGTAATGCTATTGAAAGGGCATTGCGGGCTGGTAACAGAACTTTAAATTGTGAATAAAATCAAGATTTATTGCTGGATTTTCACGTTTTATAGCTTGTTTTATTCCTAGGATATGTGGTTTTAAGAAAAATGTAAAAGATATGAAACTTTTGAGTTTCTGATTTTTTTATTGCAATTTTCATGTAAAAAAATTACGTGATTTTTGCATAAAAAAAATTTTTTTCTCATTTAAATTCTGAATAACTCCGAAACCATAAAAGATAATTAAAAATTGATTATAAATTTTTTTTAACAAAATTTTGTGGCGCGTCTTTTGGTTTATTATCTATTAAAATCGAAATAGCGGTTTTCGAGTTATAGTAAAATATATTAGTATGGCCGACTAATTTAGGGGCCAAAATTAGCCACGCCCATAAAAAAAATCTCTACGTGATAGAGAAAAACTGACAGCAGATTTGAATTTAATGCATCGAAATCCAATTGGCTGTTGTACAGTGTAATTTTTTGCTCTATGTGCTTTGTAGCTGAAGAATGTCAAAAACTTCGATTTTGTTTTGGTTTTGGTATAATTATTTTTGTGCTTTTGACATTCTTCGGTTCTTTACACATCTATGGTTGGCGTATTTTTGTATAACAAATCCTTACGCAGTCACCTGTATAATTACACCATGGAACTCATTCTGCTGACAGTTTTTCAAATGAACAAAAAAATTAATGTATTAATTTTTCTGATATATTTTTTTTAATTTGACAAAAATATAAAAACAAAAAATAAATTTTGAAAAATTTTTTTTAAAGAAACTGCGTTCTTTTTAATTTCATGAATTCCACCACTAACTTTTTTTTTTGTTCGCAAACGCATATTTATTTGATATTTTTTTTTAATGATGATTGATAAGTTTGTAGTAAAATATCAATCATATCGGCAGTAGCTGTAAAGGGGCCCATAGACATATAGTGCTTACAGCTACTGCCGATGAACCCTTGGTATAGTACGTGTGTGGTTGATATTTTACTAAAAACTTATCAATCATCATTTAAAATAAAAATTTTTAAAATAAACATGAGTTTGAGAACAAAAAATTTATTGGTAGAATTCAAGAAATTAGGAAAAAACGTTTTATTACACATTTTCTTTCAAAATTAATTTTTTTGTTTGTTTTATTTTCTCTTTTTCAGTAAAGCGTTAAATTTAAAAAAATACATATCAGATGGCATATGATGTTATTACAATTAGCACTTTATGTGCATATATTGAAATTTACGTTATTCGATTTCGATTTAGCCCACTGTGTATCGTCATAATAACGTTAAAAACGCAAATTAAACTTATGATTAAAATAAAATATTTTGTTTAACATTAGCAATATCTTATTTTCCTATACAAATTGTAAAAGCTTTTGCCAAACCAAAAATTGTAATTATGAAGAAAAAATATACATACCTATGTATGTGTGTATGTATAGATGTAAATATATTTATATATAACGTCGTAGTATGTGTTTATATATACATACATATGTATGTACATATGTATGTATATATGGTAAAAAAGGACTGGAAATTTACCTTAAGCTGTTTTTACTTTTTTACTTAATGACGCGCTAAACATGCATCAAGCGCATTTAAAGAGCTGAACAATTTAAGATCATGAGAAATGCATCTGTGAAATACAATAAGAAAATTTTTTTTTTATAATTTCATTTGAATCAGCACTCTGATAATGATGTAATTTTAAAAATAAGAAATCTGTACAACTTAATAATTATCAAAATGTAGCAACTTTTTTTTTTTAAATTCAGAGTCAAATGTGTCCATCTACTTAATTAAACCATACGATATTGCCTGCATGGGTATAAGAGTACATGCGGTATGCATTTTATTTAGAAAAACCTGTTGTGCATTATTACAAGATCATTCATATGTTGCGTATATTTTTTTTTGATTTTTGATATTTCTTTCGTTACTTCGCCAATCTTAACTGCAGAAATTGTGATGATACAAGTTTGCCACCAGCTTGGTTGGCCTTGGGAAATTCCAGTACTGTGAACCTAAGCAAAAACTTGAGGGAAAATATTATTTATCAACTTGTCCTTTTATTCGCAGTTTACCTTAAGATTAATAAAACTAAAATAACGACCAAATAAATGAGTCTACTAAAGTATGCACATAAACTCTTCGGACAAAGCGTAGGTATTTACATAAGTATTATTTTATTCTAAAAAAATTTTAAAAATATTTTTAAAACATTAAACTTTTCTGACAGAGAAATATTCTTAATAGTGAGAGTTCGTGTACATGTTTATTTGCAAACTACAAAACAAAAACGAAATAGAAAGTTGTTTATTTCTAACGAAATTTTTTTATGGGACGCACTGTTGCCAAATAATTTTACACAAAATATGCAAAAATTGGCTAAAAAATCTGAAAAATAATTTGAAAATATCGGCAAAAAAGATCTGCAACAATAAAAATACATTAAATTTGAGTTGTTTTTCATTTGGTTTTCAAGTTTACATAAATTATCTTGCTGTACAAAAATATATCCTGATATTACAAATTGTTTAATAATTAATTATAACAAAAATTAAAAATTTTAAAAACCCCCTATATAGTATCTAGAAAAGATGTGATATCTTTTAAACGGCTGAACCGATTTTCTTCAAGATAAGAACCATCTCGATCAAGTCACCTTTTAAACGGAGAAAACTAAATCAAAATCGGTCCAGCCGTTTGGTCTGTACGTGGACAGGGACAGACACACATTAACAAAAGAATAGGGACAAATATATGCAGAAGCTTTCGACATAAAACTTAGAAAAATTGTACATACATACAAATCTGTGCAAAGAAATATATGTATATACATATCGCACACTAAGTGGGCGCCCGCCTACTTTTTGAACGCAAAATTGTGCCTTTATTTAAGCTTATAGTGTGCGCCAAGTTTCGTAAAAATCGGTGAAATAGAAGCTTGTGAAATATAGTATTAAGTTTTAATGGGCATGACACTGTGTAATTACATGAAATTGTGTAATTACAAGACCAATGGTGTGTTTTATAGGTTTCGCAGCAATCAAATAAGTAGAATATCATAAAATTATACTAACAAATTGTGGGCGTATACCCGCCCACTTTTTTACAATGGGACCAATGGGAAGCTTTACCCTCCCAGACAACAAAATCATTTTTAAAATCGGTCTAAAATGTACTGAGTTGTGAAGATACACACCTAAAAAATAATAGAGACGAAATGTTAACCTCCTCCTTTTTTGAAGTCGGTTACAAATTATGTACGTATATGTATGTACATATATATTTAAAACTACTTACCTTAGATGTTCCATTGAGGTGTTAGGGTAAAGAGCTGAAAATTGTATTTCAAATGGTATGTCTTATGACTTTGGTTTCCGATCTTCAGAGGTCAAACTTTACTGACCTTATGTTCCCGGGCAATTTTCTCGTAAAATTGCATTTTTAAAATTCTTTTAAAAAAATATATGTTGATTAATAACTTCTTATCTTTACCTACTCTAATATGTAAACTGTATATTTAAGTTATGTTTATTATAAATGGTACAAAATAAAATTTATAAATACGTTTTATAAATAATTTTATTGAAGAAAACATAATTACAGGTAAACATGAAACATTGTTGCCAATACCCAACATTTTTATTCTACAGACTTACAAATATGTATGTACGTATGTATATAAAAATTTAGCAAAGTAAAAGTAAAGTAACTGCAACGTAGGAAACAGCTGATCGATATTTTTATATGAAAATTAGGTTACGTTACATTACATCTCCATAACCATTTGCATTACTTTTCACATAACAATATCGATCAGCTGTTTGCTACTGTTGCAGTTACTTTACATTACAGTCGGGTAACTGAGCCTTTTACTTACGAATCCATGAACAAGTTAAAGAGAAAAAAAAAGAACTTGCATCAGTATGCTTTTATTCCTATAGGTACATTGTACGAGTACGTTATTATAGAGTTTAAGATAAATATGTACATATGTATAAATAAATATCTACATTCCTACAATGAGTCCATACAAATGTATCCAACAAGCATTCTGATTTTTCGTATAATTTCTACTGATGCCATAATATTGAATTTAGTTGATATTTTAACGTCAACTTGAGTAAATCGCGCTTGAGGTCTCTGCATTCAAAAAAAAAAAAAATAATAACAAATAATAATAACGTAGAGGTACTTGGTAGAAAAGAATAACGTTTATTTACAAGCAAAGAAAAATAAATATCATTTCCACTATCATACATACATACATATATTCATAAATATCAACAATTGCAAAGGTACAAAAATACGAGTAATAGTGTGTTAAGGAAGCGCGTTGAAACTAAATATTGACATACAGTATGTTTTATATTTAAGTGTTAATAGTTAATATACACGAATTAGAAAAAATAATCAGTTAAGCAATGAGTTTAAAATGGATTTCTTGTTTTTAAGGTATTAAGCTAAAGAACATTTAGCAATATACTATAATGTGAATGTGAAAGAAATAGTTAGTAAATAATATGTTTAACTGAAATAAAATCGAAATACAATTATTGAAACAAAGTGAAACAATATTTGTGAAGAACTTAACTTACATAAGTGAATGTTAACTGTTAAAATTTGCCATGCAAAATAAAAGTTTCAATTAATATTAACAATTTAATGCGAGTGTTCATTAAGGTGGCTCGAATTTGCTTAAATTTATTTCCATTTTGGGACTTAAACTTCATACACTATTGTGACTTTTAGTTGTCCCTGTTTAAATTGCATGTCTAAGGTATGCAAATTCTGTATGGAAAATATTGCACACAAAGTAAATGCTTATAAGCAGGGAAACCGCAAATATGCAATTGAATGTTTTTTCTTGTGTGAGGTATTAATGCGGGAGATAAGATATGTATCCGTTTCAAAACTTTTTATGAATTTTGGCATATTTTTAGCATATTTCACCTTTTAAAGCATGTTTTTGCATATTTGTAGTACATATTTTTTTTTGGAATTTTGAGAGCATATTTCAATACCGTATACTAGAGATAGGCAAAAAAATATCGAAATATCGATTTTTGCGAAAATAAATATCGATATATATCGCCAATATTTCAAAAACCAATATATCGATACATCGATTCTTATTTACGATATTTTTAAAAGCTCTACAAATTTTAGCCGATTTTTAATTGTATGATATTGGCATCACTACCCAGTAAAAAAAATTGGAAGTCATTCTAAAGGAACTACATTTTCATTGCTTCCAAAAAATCGATATTTTTAATTTGCCGATAGTTAGCAGAAAACCAAGAAGAAGTTTATTTTAGTCATACAAAACCTTGTAATTCGTCAATAGTTTTAGAAATTACTCACCAGAATTTTTAAAAAATCGATCTTTTTGAAGAAACTTATGAACTAATTTTGGTCTAAAATTTTGAAGTTATTTGCTTAAATTTACATGAAAATACTGTTTCACGTTTAAATTCCTATAAAAAGAAACTAATTGTTAAAATAAGTAACTATCAACCATTTTTCAAAAAGGAAATTTTTCTTAAAATCGCTTCCAATTCGGTGACCAGGCATCGAAAAAGAGAACTTCTTGCAATGACAACCCTATGTAAAAATCATTAGATCGGATCGAAATTTGCACTACTTCCAGATCGCAAACTCTACATTTTCATGACTTTTTTGGAGTGTCTTTTTTTACTGGGTACTAGTGATGCACAGAAAAAAAAAGAAAAATTTCATAATAACAAGGCTCATCTACAAGATGACCCCCTAAGCCAGCTGACTTTTATTTGTTAACGAAGCTAAATCCCAAATTTGGTTTGTGTGGTTATAAGCATGAAGACAGAATTAGTTTTTACTTTTTGTTCTGTTACGAATCAAGTAACTATATATTATTTATAGAAATCTTATACAAGTTGCTAGTTTTTTTCTTGCCTTCTGATGCCCGTTTCTCAAATTACAAGTTACAAATCTAAAAATAAAATACACACAAAACAACAAAATTTGTAAAAGTGTTATTGTTTTGTGTCTATTTTATTTGTAGGTTTGAGAAATGGGCCCCTGTTCCGTTTCGGTTCAACCTCTGAAAATCAAAAAACTGTTAAGTAATTGTAAGTAACAGCATTAGTAAAATAAAAACTTTTCGAAATAACCTGTGATTGTGCTTTAAAAATTTAAACAATTTAATTTTTACCGGAAAAACATAAACACTATATGTTATATAAACATAACAATGGACGATGCAAAACTCATAAATTTAGTGGAAAACTGTGACCGTTCTGGTCAGAAACAGCTGATAATTTATTACAGAAAAAGTAACTATTAAAATTTAGAAATAGTACGGCACAGCACAGAGCAGCAACATAAAGAAAAGACTAATGAAGCTTTAAGGATCTACAGTACGTTACGTATAACTTAACATACGTAGTTCCTTTGTATTAAATTTCTTAAAGTGACTAATTGTGCATTCGAAATGAATGCAGTTTTTCAGAAATTATCTTATAATACAAATTAAACATACAGATGTATGGATAAATTTATTTCCTTTTTCGGTACCAATATCAATTTGGATTTTCTCCATTCATGAAGTTAAGTTAGTTGTTCGCGATTTCTTTAAAGATTATTGTTGAATGATGATCTCAATAGTTGTTCAAAATTTATATCGCTTAAACTTTTTTGGCGGTTATGGCACGATATGTCAGTATGTGTATTTATTTTATGGCGTTTTCCTTTCTAAAAGAAAAGTGTAACATATATGTTACATGTAATTTGGCAACATTTTTAAATGCTCACCTGATTTTTAAGAAGTGTTGCGTATTTTGCGTTTACAAAAGAACAATTTTCCTACAAGTTTCGGCATAAAACAATGACGAACTCTAAAATGATTCATTTTTTTCATAGACAATAACAAAAACAGCTGTTAATATAATGCTGCACTCATGCCCATTTAATGAAAATGAGTGTTGAACATGTAGCATTTTTCTTCTTTTTAAGGGTAACATCATGAGAAAAGAACGCGTTGATTTTTAAAATAATACATACTTTTCAGAAAAGAACACAAAGAAACGTAAAAGGCAGCATAAATGCAGCATATTGCTCAGAAAAGAAAACGCCATTAGATTTGGAATATTTTGGCAACATTTGTAGCAAAAATATCGATATATCGATATTTTCAAAATATATATAACGATACTGTTCAAAAATATCGATACGTTATATGTATATCGATAAATTTTTTTCATTTGCCCATCTCTAACTATATATCATTTTTATTTATTTTAATATAATTACAAGCCATCTATCTATCTTATCTGTGGGTCAAAATTTATATTTTTATTTTCCGCCATCTAAATCTCATTTCCAAAGTTCTACCCATGTAGCCTATACATTTTTTTTTATTTATTAGGCAGTTATTACAGATGTTAGTTTCAATAAAAATTTGGGTTTGCTATTTGTGTTGGACTCTGCCCTGATTACAAGTATACAATAATTTTTTAACAGCCTCAATAATTTTTCTTAATAAGGAAAATTTTTAATGGAAATCTGTTTTAAATCTGCCTTAATAATTTTTATAAATAAGGCTGTAAGTGCTTAGTGCATATTTTCCAGTTTTTACTGCATATTGAATGCGAATAAAACACTTTTTTTAAAGCATATTTCTGGTTTCCCTGCTTATAACTACGTACATATGTATGTACATATGTAGATATGTTTTGCCTATATTGTTGCAATTTCCGTCACCATGAGCTGTTTGAACGCTTAATAGGTGTGGGAAACAAATATTTAATACTAAAACCGAGTAAATGTTAATAATTAAAAAAAAAATACAACTAAAATAAAATGAGCTGTATGTGTCCGTGTATCTGCCTTAAGTCTTTTGTTTTATAGCGCATTTAGTTTACGTATCGATCGCACTTGTTCCTCTAAAGGCGGCCAACTCAAAATTTACAAATTCTCAGTAAAGGCAAAAACGTGTTTATATGCAATCTTATATCAAAAAAAAAAAAAAAAAAAAAAATAGGGATCAGAGAAAGCAAATAAATAAAAAAAAATCGATACTCTAGCACAATGCTTCTCCACCACTGTGACGCGGCACTTTTGTGCGCTGCGAAATTCTAGAACTGCGCCGTTAAATTTTCGATGCATAATTATGTTCATTTTACTACGAAAATGTGCATCAACAATCCTGATATAGTCTAAAATTATACATGGTAGCTGCATGACTACAACAAAATTACCACACCAAAAACACATGCATTTTGTTGGTATAAACAAGCAAATATGTATGTATGTGTCTGAAACAGATGTCTTTTGTTTTTAAAAATAACTACTACAGGATCAAGGCCTATTTATCAGGTCAACGCAACTCTACAAAAACACAGCAATACAAAAAACAACTTTATGTTTAAGTTGTCAGAAACACACACAAACATGAACTAAAGTATATGGTGCAAATAACTTTTGACAGCTTAAACACGAAAACACAGAATATCATCAGGACGATTGCATTGACCTGATAAATAGGCCTTGTACAGGATAATTAAAGTGCAATTGCAGATGCGGCATTCATGCATGATTATAGTCATTCAGTGTTGCCAATATGTGTGTAATTGCACAGAGTGAGCAATTACTCTCATGTGTAGGCCATGTAATTAGATTCATGTATAACATGTGAGTAATTGTACTTTGTGTTGAACCTTTTATTTTTGCTTTATTTTAACCTACACAAAAGACACAATAGGTGTGTTCCACAATATTTTGTTAAAGTTCGGACTAATGAGAGTAAAAAGAAAATTACTCTCTGAATGTGCACAAGTTATCCAAAATTGCTGGAACGCAAAAAACCATAATTGACCATCTTGAAATACTAGTGCTGCTTACTTTTTAAATTAAGTTTTATTTTAGTGATTTTAGTCGCTTGAAACGCATAACATTATAAAAACATAAAATTTGCATCATTGGCAACAGTTGTAAAAAGTAAATGAAAAAAATCTCCAAAAAAAATAGAAGTTACGTGAATTATTTAAAAAATCATTTTTTTATGTTAAAGAAATGGAAAAATAAGCACAAATGTACTAACAACTTAAGCTTTATTTCAAAAACCTTCCATTTTGCTTTTTAATAAATCTGTGTGTAAAAACCTTTTTTCTATATTTGCAAATTGTCTGATTAATATTTCAGTTTCATATGTAAACAAAAAAACAGCTGATTATTGAATTCTTGTCCGAACTTACCCAGAAGAAAAAGTTTGTACTAATTTGTACAGGAAATGAAAAAAATTACTCTCTCATTCACTCTCAAAATTGCACAAAAATTGGTATCTGGAACGCTTTTGGATTCCTTTGTACAAGTTCGGACTGTTTTGTTATGCATCTGGAACAGACCTAATAATAGTAATTTTCTTTTTACTCTCATTAGTCCGAACTTGTTCGAAATCTTGTGGAACACACCTATTAGTTAGCTGCAAAGTGACTAAATAATGGTTGACGCATTATGACAATTTTAAATTATTTTTTTAGAGACGGGAATGGGTATCGAACTTTGTTTGTCAGCCATCATACTTAACACTTTGCTATTGCGCCATATAAAATAAAGACGAAACAGAGTTACCATAAACATGAATTTTATGCTGACATCTTCTCGATGAACTTTGACTCAGCCCTGCATCAGCTTTGAGTTAGCTTAAAGTTAGTTCAAAACTTATCGAGGAGATGTTAGTTGTACAAAAAGCAACTGACTCACATCTGTATTATTTATGAGTTAGTTCAGAAGGTAGTTGCAAATGAATTAGCAAAGACTCACCTATATTTTGAACTACCTAATAAAAATACGACAGGGTATATTCACAACACATACACTAACATTTTTGTAGCTTGTAAACAAAGTTTGACAACTTTTTGTATTGTAGACATTAACACGCTGGGCTTGAGCATGTACCAAGTATAATTGTACCATACATAAATTCAAGTATACGTGGACCTAATGAAAATATCTTAAACTTAACCGATAAGCTGGTGGGATTGCAAAAACAAATAGCTTTATGGAAGCATAAAGCTCAGAAAAGAAACTTACAAAATTATGGGTCAGTCCCAAAAGATTGTTATAAAACTATTAAATAATTGTTATTGACCATTTGACAACATTAAATGAAAGAATTACTAATTATTTCCCAAAATTAGATAAAAAGAAATTTGATTGGATTCGTAAGCCATACTTTTGTATTAGACTTAACTTTGCATGGTGAGGAAGAACTCATTTTGCTTTCCAATAATCGAGATTTAGTCTTAAAACATTCAGAAGAATCAATTATTAATTCATTTTGGATTAACATAAGAAGCGATTATACAATGATATCCAAAATTATTATTACAATGTTCCACATCTTATTTGTGTGAACTCGGATTTTCACCATTAACCAATATTTTTACGACCAAATAGAAATTAAATTATAGAAAAACATCAAGCATTTCTTTGTTCTATCGTTACTACAACGGAATGTGTTCTAATGAAATTAGGGAACTTGTTCCTGAAACCCGCACATTTATACGTACAACATGTGCCTCATTCAGAGCATATCCCTTTGTGGTCGATGGGCGAATGAATCGCATTACGCATTACAACTACCTGCGGAGGTCTTTCCTGTCACTGCCAGCATAAGAAAGTTTAAATCAAATATCCACAGACATTACTCCCTCTATCCTCTTTCCCTATAACCTATTTTCCTAGTTCTAGCACATTGCATTGCATGAGTAGGGGTTATCCCTGAGTGCTGGTCCGATTAAAAAAAGCTAAAATTTCGCATTAAACGTATTCTTATTATTAGCTTGTAATTAATCCCTTAATAAACGTTCTCTTATTTTTGTAGTACATATTAATGTTTAGTTAAAAAAGTATCTTTGCTAGCGATAATCCCAGACTTTGCTGCAGTTGAAAATTTTGTATAGGTACAACTGAAGGCATTGTATTAACAGTATAACTTAAAATTAACTCAAAATTGATTAATTATTTGTGTTTTCATCGTTAAAAAAATTGCATGCTTTTTAATTTAAGTAATTAACAACTTAAAAAATTCATTGTATTTTATTGTATGTATTTAACACTACAATTAAAATAGTTACCAATTTAATGTAATTGAAATTACGCACTAAATAGTGGAAGTAATAAAAGTTTATACATACCTATTAGTAGTAATCAACATAACACTAACTTTAATTAATATACTTTATAACATGCAATTAAGATGTTTGACAAATGTCTAGATAAAAGCAAAACAAGAAATATACTTGCAAGATATTGTCATTTATGTACATACGAGTACGTTTATGTATACATAAGTATATATGTGTACGATATACTAAAATGAAACAAATACGTAGATTTTTGAGATGGTTTTTAATTATTTATTTTTAGTTTAATGCCCTAATTCTGTAAGAATATTTAGGACGTTTTTGTTTGAAAATATTTTTGAGTGTTTCATTTTGAATTCTTTAAATCATTTTCTTCCAAAACGGCGGTTGTCTTTGATAATGAAAATAAAAATATTGTTGCCATGTTTTTAAAATACAAAAATCAGGGACCCTAATGGAAGAATTAGTCAATTGGTATGGTGTTACTTTTGAAGTGGTTGAATCGTTTAATTCTGGATGTTAGTTAGTAAAAACGTGAGGTTGCCAGCGAACGTGTCAGCTGTTATTGTATTTCTCTTTGAGAAGTTGACGTAGAAGTCTATATTCTGTAGATTTCTACCTCACATACGTTACGATACATATTAAATAAACAGCAACATGTTTTAAGTCTCAGTTACCAAATCGTGATGTAAAGTAACTGCAACGTAGGAACAACAGCTGATCTATATTTTTATATGAAAAGTATGTTACATTACATTACATCTCTATAATCATTTTCATTACTTTTCACATAACAGTATCGATCAGCTGTTTCCTACTGTTGCAGTTACATTACAATCGGGTAACTGAGCCTTTATGATAGAATTATTAGATTCATACCTTGAGTTCACGGATCAGCTTACAAAATCTGTAACATAAATAAAGGCTCAGTTACCCGACCGTAATGTAGAGTAGCTGCAACAGTAGGAATCAGCTGAATGCAGTTACTTTACATTACGATCGGGTAACTGAGCCTTAAAGGTTATAATTTCTATTTTAAAAATTAGTTTTTAATCCTTATTTCTTGAGTTATATTATTTCTCAGAAAATAAAAGTTATTTTTTTTGAGTTCAATTTATTCCTCAGCAAATAAAAGCTATTTTTTTAGTTTTATTTTTTGCTGAAAAAATAACTGTTAATTTAGATTTTTATTTGTTTTTTGCTTAAAAATTGTTAATTTCCAAACTGAATAAAATATAAAAAATAAATTAAATTTAATATATAAGAGTTTTTTTACAGACTGTCTGGATCAATTGCATCGGATAATGCTGAGTACACACTATGTCATTTTGTGATATCGCAATAGTGTGTACTAGCGGCAATGTGTGTCATTTCTGATATTTTTCGTTGTGTGGCATTGTTTTCCATATAATAAACATAATGTGAACGACCTTGCACACATTTTGAAAATTACACCAAAAAATTATAACACAAGAAATGCCAGATGTGTATTCGGCATAACATCAATTTTAGCGCAAAAAACGCGCTTTATGTAGTTTAAAAATTACCTTTGTTTAAGCAAAAAGATAAAAATAAAAATAAAAAAAAGTGTGAATGTATTGTGTAACCCTCAAGTAAATAAAAATATATTGAATATTTAAGAAATTTATTATTTAACATATTGTCATAACTTTATTTTAATTGAAATTTATTTGCTGGTGGTTAAGCATTGTCCTATATGCATTTGATTGGTGTTCTGCCAAATCATCAGTTGACTTCAACCACATACTTTCAATTTGAGAATTCACAAGCAAGTTTTGAAAAACACAAAAGAAAAATAAGCGTAGTAGGCTTAGAAACTTCTAAAAACCAAGCAGATCATTTTTATTCCATATGAATCTATTATTATTGACTTATGAGACATTATTAGATTATTGACTTATTATTAAAATCAATCGCGAAAATTTTAAGAAAACTAATTTAAGAAACAGCAAAAAATTATTCGGATTTATCGAGATGAAAACACCGTTTTGACGAACAATTAAAAAACCATACTTTTGCAAAAATCGATTTAAGAAATATGGAAATTGGAAAAAGCCCGCCAAGCAACTTTAATTCAAATTATAATTTTACCTACATCTAAATTATTTTCGCTCAAATGTGAAATTTCAGCTTATAAAAATTTAATATGATTTCCCATTAATTTTTTAAATTAATTTTTAGACAATAATCAAGTGATAAAACGACAAAACCTTAGCTATTTTTTTATTATGGACGTTCTTCATGGTGACAGCGTGGGCGTTAAGTCCGAAGTAGCATCATGGTATGCTGGGAAAAATATTTTTATAACCGGAGCCACTGGTTTCATGGGCAAAGTATTGGTAGAAAAATTACTACGAAGCTGTCCCAAAATTAATAGTATTAACTTGCTAATACGTTCAAAACGTGGACAAACAGCTGAAATTCGGAAAGAACAATTTCTAAAATGTGTGGTAAGTATTTGCTATATTTATACTATATACATACATATATATGTACATACATACATATGTACATTAGAGCGACTAACAGAAAAAAAGTTTTTGTTGCCCCTCTCAAATTAAAGTTCGGTATATTTTATGAGGGGTATAGCGATGACCGTTCGTGAGCTGGACCGTGTTTAAAAAAGGTCTATTTATGTATTTTTTTTGCATATTTTTTTTGCCTTTTTTTACATATTTTCTTTCTCCCAGGACAACATATAAAAAAGATCATATTCTGAAAGATGCGTTATACTTTGCCATTCGTACCATTAGCAATGACTAAAATGAAATAATATATGTATTTACAGCCTTGTTAATGAAAGTTATCCAGGCTTTATAAAGGGTTTATAAAACAGACTTTCAAACAACATTTCTCTTATTAAGACTAGGTAAAGTCTTAATAATTTTTATAAATAAGGCATTTAAAAAATAATAGAATTTATTTTAATATGAGTAGCATGAGTAGCACCTGCTATAAAAATGTTAAATAAATCGAAGTTTTTAATGAATTGCTATGTATTTTTTTGCGTTCCGTACACCTAAGGTGAAAAGCAACCCTATTGTTTTCGCTGAATATGTAGAACTTTGGCCGCTACAACAACAAATATATGACAGTTAAATATTAAAGGGTCTTCCAAAACGAGCAACGAAAAATTTTAAAATTCCATATAATATACATACAATAATATATACACACTTGAAATTTGCCAAGATGGTGCATTTTTATACAGACTACAACAATTAACACTAAAATTTAAAAAATCAAAATTAATAGAATCAGTTAATGCAATTTTGACTATATACATATGTATGTATGTAGTTTTGACAACTTGTTGTATCTTGGAAACCGTAAGAGGCAAACTCTTGAAATTTTGAAAAACGCTAAAACTAAAAAATCCTAAAATATAAAATCGCCAAACTGGCAAAAAACCGAAAAAATCGGCAAAACGAAAAAAAAACATTAACTTAAAACAAATCTTTAAATTAAAAAAAAAGCGCCAAAACAAAAAAAAAAATGCGAAAAACCGAAAAGAAATACTAAAAACCAAAATGCGCCAAAACTAGAAAAATCGCCAAAAACCAAAAAAAAATTTTTACCAGCTACTTAATTTTTTTTTTAAATTTCTTTATCAGGTAAGATACTTCATTATATATATATATATATTAGGCTAAAATTCGTGTGCTAGTCACAGTTGCACTTTACTGAATATATTTTATATGTTGTCGTGGAAGGAAATACGAAAATATGTAAAAAAACTACAAAAATATATATTTTTTAGACACAGTCCAGCTCATAAACCCCTGAAATATTTTGGAAATGCTCATTAAAAAGTCCGAACTTTAATTTGAGAGGGGGAAATAAAACACATTTTTTATCTTCATACAAGATATATAAGTCGCTCTAATGTACATAAATAAATAAGTATAATTTTTTTTACAAATTTTGTTCATTTATTGGGGCATCATCCACTGGAATGTGCCGGCTTCCATACATAAAAAAGTTGTGCCAGTCACACCCTGAGATGAAAAATGTTTTAATCACGATTGTAAAACTGCAAAAAGTTTCACTTACTTCACAAAATAGAGCTCATTTAATTTTTTATATTATATGCGTAGTCATTTATTTTAAGCACGATCGGAAAGTTTTGATTAATTTTTTAAAAGGTTTGAATTGAAGCTGTTTTGTTTTTGTCTGTTTTTAAATAGCATATCATATTCTAAATGCTGCTTCTGATATGCAGGATACTTCTTTACAAACTGCCATTTTTTTTTTTCAAAACTAGAAGAGATCTCGCTTGAAACTACAGTTCCATATGGTTCAGGAATGATATTCCCTGTGTTTCGAATTAGCAGGCATTACAATGATCACTATAATCTTCACCAGAAGAGTAACTTGCTACAATACTACAAGGCATTTTTGAATGATTTAAAGATAGATTATAAGTATTAAAAAAAAACAAAAAATATTTTCCAGCAGAAGCCACACAAAGGAGTGGTGAAATATCGAAATATATGTACTAGAGTTCGACCGATTAATCGGCTTCGGCTTCGGCCTTCGGCCAAAAATTGGTAATCGGCCAACATTCGGCCTACGGCAAAAATCGGCTGATTAGCCGAAGCCGAATATTTTACATTCCAAGCTTGAAAAATAACATTATGTTTGGTCGTTGCTCGCCGACAGTTTCTATTGTGTTTTACGTTTTGAAAGGGTTGCTTTGAAATACAACCCAGTTGGTTTCTATTTTCTTTTACTTGGACGTTCTTGTGAGTGATCATATGAAAAAGCAATCTAGAAATTGCAAAATAGTTTTATTTTTCTTGTTATGTATCTAAAAAAGGAAACTTTTTTCTTAATTCATATAAAACAAGTATCATTTTTAAAATTTGAACCATTCGGCTTCGGCTTCGGTTTTGGCCGAAGTTTAGGATTTTAGCCGAAGTTCGGCTTCGGCTTCGGCCAAAAAAAACGCTTTCGGTCGATCTCTAATATGTACATACATAAATAGAGAACTTTTGTACAAAACCAAGAGACATTAAGCTTTATGAATTTATGTTACTCGTATTATAATTTGAAAAGATGTAAAAAAACTAAACAGATCATTGTTTACTTTAAATATTACATTTTAGCAGTCAATGTACATACATACATAGTATGTGTGCAAATATAATTATTGTCACTATAAAATATTTATTTTGAATTGCTTGTGTCATCATGGTGCGGATCGAAATTATTTATGATCTTACTATATTTATTCAATACGCAATTTTTATTTGTTTTGTTATTGTTTTACAATAGTGCATACATACTAGGATATTCAATCGGCTAACCGGTTAATTATTATCCGATTAACTGATCGGTTAATTTAAAATTGGTTTTTTTCGATTAACGGTTAAACCGTTTAATTTCAGTCGATTAACCGATTAACCGACACAACAAATTTTTTTATATTTTGTAGTATTAAAATAAATTTTTTTTTGTGAATAATTATTTGTTTCGTCTCATTTACAAAAGGTGAGTGCTTAGAAATTATTTTTCATACAAACAAACAAGTGTGTTCAGTGATCCTAGGTTAGGTTAGGTTAGGTTAGGTTAGGAAGGGTGGTGCCTACCGCACCTCCACTCGGAGACCCAACTGGGTCCATTGTGATTCCCTTCTATTGCCCATTACTGGTATTTACCCCTCCCATTTTTAGCCAGAAGAAACTCTATTATCCGTCATTAAGCCACCGAATCCCCATGATGAAGCCAATGATGTCCTCTAGTTTACACTTCCCGACATCAGTGATGCTTTCATGGAAACGTCTGCTCAGCCATCTAAGCCTATGACGTTGCAGCTTCGGGCAGTGACAGATAATATGTTCAATGGTTTCTGGTTCCTCTTCATCCCCGCACATCCTACAAAAATCCGGAGTACCAATTTCCCACATGCTGGTTCTTGCTCTAACCGAGCAGTGACCTGTCAACGCGCCTATCATGGTTCGCATCGCCTTCCTATTCATGTCCAGTAGTAGTTTAGATCTTCCTGAGTCTAGTTTTGGCGAAAAACCCCTCGAGACCCTACAATCCTCCCTACTACGCCATGAACTGTTGGTCCTGCTTTCCACCCAATTACTGAGTTCCTTATAGTAATGACCTATCGGTAATTTCACCGATCTGTCAGACATTCCCTCGTCTAACGCTGATCCTATTCTTGCCAGCTCATCGGCAATTTCATTTCCCTCAACACTGCTGTGACCAGGAACCCAACATAGTCTGACACTATAGTTATCCATAAGCAAGTTGAGGGCTTTCCTACAGTCACTAACAAGCTTCGATTTGACATTGTGTCCTTTCAAAGCTTTTAGCGCTGCCTGGCTGTCGACGTAGAAGGTTACCTTTTCACCTTCAGCCACATTTCCGGCCACCAGCTCCGTGGCCCTGAGGATCGCCAAGATCTCAGCCTGGAAAACACTGCATTCATTCGGCAGTCTAAAAGAACTACGAATGTTCGTTCCCAGGATATAGACACCAGCGCCTGTGCCTTCCCCCATTTTTGACCCGTCTGTAAAGACTGCCCTACCCTCATACAGCCTATCGGAATTGACCCAATGGTCCCTATCCGGAATTACCATTAAGGGTGTCTTACCAAAATCGATCGCAGCGACCTTATAGTCCGTAAACCCTGGGGTTACGGATTCCTGATCACCAAAACCACACAACCATAAGAGATAACCGCCCTGACAACCGATGTATAAATCCAATTTACCACCTTCGGTTGCAGACCCCAGTTCCTTCCTATGGAGTTCCTGCATGCGTAGTAGGCATTGAGTCCTTTCCTTAGCCTTTCCTGCGTGTTCATTTTCCAAGAAAGCTTGCTATCTAGGTAAACACCCAGGTATTTAGCCCCCTCTGCTAGTCTCAGCTCCACCCCTCCCATCCTGGGTAATACAAAACTTTCTATTTTGTATCTCCTGGTAAAGAGGACTAGCTCAGTTTTCTCTGGGTTGACTCCTAGTCCTTTACTGCTAGCCCAGGAGGACAGATCGCCCAACGCCGACTGCATGATTTCACTGATAACGGGCAGAAACTTTCCCGTTACCAGTAAAACCACGTCATCCGCATATGCAACTATCTTCCGTCCGCTCCTATCAAAACGTATAAGAATTGCGTTCATCGCCAACAACCACAATAGAGGTGACAAAACTCCTCCCTGTGGTGTACCTCTTGTCACTAATCTCCTCATGCGTTCTCTTCCCATACCTGAGTTGATAATTCTGCTTTTAAGCATGATAATTATCCACTCCACTAGAAATCCGTGAACCCTAAGAGTTTCCAGTGACTCCCTAATAGCCTCTATACTTATGTTGTTAAAGGCTCCCTCAATATCTAAGAATGCAGCCAGTGTGTATTCCTTGTGCTGCAGTCCTTTCTCTATAACACCAACCACGTCATGAAGCGCACTCTCAACAGATCTGCCTTTACGATAGGCATGTTGAGCGCCACTTATAACGTGGGTGTCAATTGTGCTCCTTAGATGCAGATCAATCAGTCTTTCTAATGTTTTCAAAAGAAACGACGAAAGACTGATTGGCCTGAAATCCTTCGGCTTTGAGTGGCTTGCCTTACCCGCTTTGGGTATGAAGATGACCCTAACCTCTCTCCAGCCTTTCGGTATAAACCTCCTGCTTAAGCAGATCTTAAAGATATGCACCAGAAACAGTTGTACGCGCTCTGGGACGTTCTGCAACATGGCCGGAAAAATACCATCTGGGCCCGGTGATCTATACGGTTCAAATGTATTTATTGCCCATATTGCCTTTTCCAACGTCACTATTTCGTCCACTGCTCCTTCTAATCCCGGTTCCGACCAGTAGTTAAAGTTAACCTCCGTCATTGCCCCTTCCCCTACTTCCCTACAGCCAGGAAAGTGAGTGTCCATCAAAACAGAAAGTGTCTCAGAGCTGGATTCCGTCCATGTGCCATCCAATCTTTGAATATTCCCAGGAGCCCTAGGGTCCTTTGACAATACTCGCCGAAACCTCGATAACTCATTAACGGAATCAATCTCCTCACAGTATTTCCTCCATGAGGCCCTCTTCGCCCTTTTGAGATCACCCTTGTACTTATTATACAATACCTTATGATTGTCCCAGTCCTCACTCCTTCCTGTGAGCTTCGCCCTATTAAACAATCTTCTAACCGAGGACCTCAGATCTTTTAGATCCTTGGTCCACCACGAAGGCTGCTTTCTTTTACCCGGGAAAACCACTGGACATGACTGTTCAAAGCAATCCCTACAAGTATTAGTGAAATATTCCACCTCCTCTTCCACTCCTCTTTGTGTATCCACACCCTGCGGAGCTTCCCTTGCCCTAATATCAACAGTGGCCCTATAGGTATCCCAGTCAGTCCTTCTTGGATTCCTATATGGCTCACGCCTTTCCCCTGAAAAATTTAGACTGAATGATATCCTACTGATCCTAACTAAAGTAAAACTGCAAAATCTTTGAACATGACTATAAAAAAAGGGTAGTAACGACTCTAGTACTCTAACTAGGGGGGAATTTAAAAGTTTTTATTTAATAATTTAATAAAAGCCAATAGTAGTTGCCAACGATTTAATTAAGGATTAGATTTAATGAGAGACAAATTCAACTATTTTGTACCTACAATCTGAAATATTTTCTTGTAGCAAAAAATACAGTACAAAAGCCGAAGCTAAGAAATTCAGAAATGAATTTGTTTGCAGATCATTCGTCGATGAGATCTGCCAGTATGAGTCAGATGATGACCTGCCAATAGAAGGAACTGTCGATAGTAATACAAGAAATGTTCTAACAATATTAACTGAAACAATTAGAAATGCTAAGAATTAAAAAAAATAAATAAATAAAACAGGACGAATCAACTATTTTATTAAACTTGAGGCCTTTTTATAAGCAAATGCTTGTCCATACTGTGGCTCTACAACTTCAGTCAAACATATCCTGTCCAACTGTCCCAAACTTAGAGATCTTCAATCTAAACTTTTAAAAAATAATGGTATCAACATGCTCAAGGAACCAACAAAAGAAAACATTAGCCGTATATACAACTTTATATCTACCATAAAAATTAAATTTTAAATTCAACATTTTAAAATATTAGCCGATGGCCTTAGTAGCTAGTGCTTCTAACCCTCTTATATTGTTATTGTATTTATCTATAATATCAATATTAATAAATAAATAAATAAATAAATATTTATAAAAAGACCTCAAGCTTAATAAAATAGTTGATTCATAATAATAAAAGGTCAAAGAAAAGTTGCAAAAATCAATAAAACAGGACTCTAGTGGCATAATGATTGATTTTATATGTTTTGAGAAATCCAGGAATAGGACTGAGAAACTACATATTCCGTATTATGGATTGCATTCGATTTTTCCAAGTCAGGTTTTATCAAAACTAAAGACGAGAATCGCTCAAGTCCTAAATATTAAAACGAAATTATTTTTCTGAAAGATAACATTTTGTTTATGGAAAAACTTCATTAATCGGTTAACCGGTTAATACCAAGATTAACGGATTATTAACCGATTAAGATAAAACCTCGGTTAATTAATCGAGCGATTAACCGATTAAAGCAAAACCCCGATTAATTGAATAACCCTTATACATACACATACATACATGCAAATGTGTATTTATTAATTTTCTTGTTATGGCGAGTATACACGATACTACAAATCGGACGATAAATCGTACAAGTATGAAATTAGTAACGTGTATCATGTTGTCGTACTTATGAAGTATACTTTGTAGTATGACAATAAAAAATTTTTGATTTCTGTGGGCGGAGCTTCGCTAAGTACGATAATAAGTATTGTGTATCATGCTGTTGTACAGCGAAATTAGTTTTATGAGGAGCTGATTTAGAAAACGCAGTGTTTCTGCGGCTCAATTTTAAAATTAGCTTTATGTAGCGGATATTTTAATTAAAAAAAGAACATAAAACACTATTATAACCATTCTCTACAACATGCTCCTTTTGTTTTTGCATTTTTTTTTTATTCTTTTCAATTGCAGTTCACTTATTATTAATAAATCCACCACATTATTCATTAATCCGCGTGTGTATTGGCTTAAAAATTATCTTTCAAATGAATTAGTATGATTTGTAGTAACGTGTATCTGAAAACGCGTACTACAACTCATACTACGCAAAGTACGGAATTAAGTATCGTGTATACCCGGCATTATAAAGGGTGTTCCCAAAAATTAACACAAGATATGAATTTGTCGCCATTTGTGCAGTAAAGTGTTGGCAACCCTAACAAAACAATTCGACAGCTGACAGGTTAGGGTTAGTAAAAATGGAACTTTAAGGCTCAATCAGACGTGCCATAACCATAACCATAGAAAACAGCCGTTAGAACCAAACTAATGGGCAACACTGTATTTGATTATAGGTGACTCGTCATAACGGCATAACTCTCACCATAGAAACCAATTGAATTTGGGTTTGGCTATGACAATCGATGACAATCCAGGAACCTCAATTCGGGTAGTGGACAAGAATTGCTCGATATCGCGACATGAAAACATAGTTCTTTCTGTCGAGGTTAGATGACATTGATGTGGTCATTATGTGGTTTTAACTAGACGGTGCCATATGCCATACAGCCCGTGAAACAATTCAATTACTTACAGGTCGTGTACTCTCTCGTTTCGGTGATCAGGGGTCAACAAGCAGTTGACCTAAATCAATATGGTTAGGTTAGGTTAGCAGGCTGCTGGTAAGGAAGGGTGAAATTTAGAGTCCAGCTCATTTGGATCCAATATAATGATCCCTTTGTGCTACCAGTTAGTTGAAGAGAAGATAGTGAGAAAGGGTGATAGGGAAGGGTAAGTGATAGTGAAGACAGGTGGTGAAGGAAGAGATAGAGGAAAACTTCATTAGTTTACAACTCTGCTCTTTGCACGCTTTTTGATAATGCAGAGTTGCAGCGCTTTCTGGTGTCAAATGAGGTGTATTAAATTTTGAAGCTGTGTTTAGTAGCCATTGGTTATTTTACTTCGCCGATGATTCTGCTACACAACGAAGGAGGGCGCTCTGATGTTACATTAGGATTAATATCTGATGAAGTCGGTATAGTTTTTAGTGACCAGTGCATCACTAGAACTTTTCCCACAACAACTGATACAAAGGACACTAATGCACATCAGAAAAATGCGAGGGGTTGTTATTTTTAATGGCTCGAACCCAGGACCTTCAGTTTTGTTGTCAACGTGCTAACTACTTCAGCCAACGCCACCCTCAAATCAATATGGCAAGTCGCAAGCAAAACGCATGAGTTACAGAACATTTAGAAACAAGTTTGGGAATTTGCAACTCATGTGCGATTTGAAAAAATGTGAGTGTCAGAACATACCTAGGGTTCAATCGTCGCTTTCGATAACGAGCTGATACGATCACGTTTTTTCAGTTTGAGGTTATGGCATTCGCTATCGAACAGGTAACCACAAACTGAAAAAACGTGATCGTATCAGCTCGTTATCGAAAGCGACGATTATACCCCAGAATTGCACCCAACACCATTAGATTTCTTTTTATGGGGTTATTTGAAATAATAGATCTATGCCAACGGCCCACAATCATCCGTGCATTGAAGGAGGTGATTTAATGCTGCATCAACGGAATTCAGCCACATATACGGAAAATGGTCATGGAAAATTTCGACAAACGAGTGCAAAGCATGCACATACGCTATTTGCTAATTGCCCGATATGTTATTCCATAAATAACCTACGATAGGGTACTTTATCATTCAATAAAAAAAATTACAATCATAAGACTAATAACTGTGTTTTCTATTTAATTCAAATCATGCGTTAATTTTGGAAAACCCTTTACATGTGTTTAAATTAATCATAATTTTCATGAATTTATTCTTCTCACAAGTAGTGGAAAAATAATTTTAACTACCTGGTCCGTCCATGTCAATGGTTAATAAGAAGAAATTTCTGTTATTTTAGAGTTACAAAATGAAATCATTGGTCCATATACTCGTAAATATGTACATATTTCTACTTTTAACATTTTAGAGTAAATAAGCCATGTGAGTTTTAGGCTTTTTTTATTTTAAAATCTTTTCGAAACTACGAGTAGATATGTAGCTATTTTTATTTTAAAGGTATTATACTATGTATGTATTATATTCTTTAGTTTGGAGAATTCCTGGCTCTGGATATGGCCTTGTAGTTTTCCCATTATTTACAGTTTTAATGATTTTTTTTTAACTAGCTTGGTACATTTTTATAAAGTACGGACTTACATAGTTTCACCAAGTAGGGGCTGGCAATAATAATGGTTTGCAAATTTGTGTAATAAATTTTGTAATACTTATCTGAACTTGCTGTATTATTATTTATTTGATTTGTCTTATTACATATAGGTGTATGTATGTATATTAAAACTTTAATTTTTATTACTGTTATTATTACATCAAGATTTTCAACAAAATTTTGGAGAAGCATCCGGATATAGTGAGAAAAATTCGTTTGATTAAAGGAGATGTTTTGGAAGACAAACTTGGAATGAGTGACGATGATAGAGAATATTTAGCAAAAAATATCGATGTAATATATCATTGCGCTGCAAATGTACGTTTTGATCAACCATTACGTCCCATGATACAAATGAACGTTTTAGGAACCTTAAAAATACTTGAATTGGCGGGAAAAATGTTAAATTTAAAAGTACTACTACATGTTTCAACATCTTATTGTCAAGTAAGCTCATGGAGTTTTAAAAATAATTGCAAATTTTCCTACTAATTTTTATTTGATAGTGCAACGAAAGCATTTTAGAAGAGAGAGCATATCCAGCTCCACAAAATCCTTATGAAGTTATTGAAATGATTAAAACAATGGACGACAAAGCCTTAGCCGAAATTACTCCTCAGTAAGTATTTTACATTTTATTTAGAATTGTACAAAAGCTCAATGAATCATACATATCTGAATTTAATAAGCTTTCGTTAAACAAGTACATATAATAAACAGGGTGAAACCATCCTGACATAAAAGTTAAAGTTCTTATATAACTTTCTATTTCGTTTTTGTTTTGTACTTGCAAACACACATGTAAACAGTGCGCCGGCTTTGTAACTTGTGAGAAGTTATCGATGCGAGAAAAATTAAATATGTAGTTATATTGGTTGTCCTATTTTACAAAGGGTTTATCACATAAAAGCTTATAAAAACTTACAAAAAATATCAACAAATACAATTTTTTTTTTCTTTTCGACTCGAAAAGTTCTTCACACTTCTTACAGAAACGTGGCACAGATCTTTATAATAAATAAGGATATAAGTAAGACGAATTCATATCAGGTGATCTCAATTCAACAGGTGATGATCAGCTGTTAGTATTTTTGGTGTCAAATCAAAGCAAATGTTCGGAAATTGTATGACAGCAGGAAATTTTACACTAACAAGTATACAAGGTGAATATGGAGAATTGCAAATCGAGACCACCTGGTCGAATTTAGACCATCGGAAGACCCTAGTACATATACATATGTATGTATGTATATCAAAAGTGCTAAACTGTTTGAGTGACTTCTATACAAATTATCTGCATTGTGGAAACATAATTTTAGTTTTTGATACATAATAGCACTAGGGTACATTGGAAAATAAATATGCATCTGCTAACATTTATTCCAAAGTTATAAGATCGTTGAAGGAGGATTTAGTCTTTTAGAATATCATCTGTATAAAAATGTTTATTAAGCAAAAGTGACAAATCTTCGAAAACACTTTTCTTACATACATAGTTCTTACATAGAAAACTCTTCCTGTAATTTATAGATATTTTGTTTTTAAAATCTTTGTTATATGGGCAATTCCACAGAATGTCACGTACTATGTCACGTACGTTAACCTATCAATTAAGCTTGTATTTCAGCGAAAATTCAAATTTTTCTTAATTTCCTTATGTACTTTTGATGAGATTAAGTAGCTCCACCTTTGGTAAAATATAAGGGAAAATCTAACCGTATTGATCTAAAATACAAGCTTATTTGATTGGTATTCGTACGCGACATAGTATGTGACATTCTGTGGAATTGCTCATATGTCATTCATTAAGGAAATTCTTCTTTGTTAGTAAAATTTTTCTAAATAAATTAACAAAACAAATATACGTATGTATGTATGTAAAAATGCGTTTGTTAATATTAATCGAAAATCTTTTGCTGCAAAAAATATGTTACTTCTTTAAAAAAAAAGATGATTCGAAAGCATGTTGGTTAAGCATTTTGTTTGAAGCTTTTTAACTTATTATGTTTTCGGAGTACGTAATTCTAAATAACAGTTTGAGAGTTTTTCAATAAACATATGAAGTTTTTTAGATTTTTAAGAAAATTTTTTGGTTGAAGTCTACTGCGAGTTTCTTAAGCAGAAACGAAATGCATATCGATTTTTTTAACCAACAACAAACCAGAATATTTCACCTTAATACCTTACAGACCTAACGCCAATTAATTATACATACATATGTATGCATGTACTTCAGATAGTTGGGTAATTTAATTTTCTTTTTTTTTAATCTTAAAAAAAAAGAATGTATAAGCCAAAAGTTTAGCACAGTCGACTGTAAATATTTTGTTGTCAATTGTCTCGCAATTCATAAAATGTAATTATGCGCAGGAATTTCTTGTCTTCTTTGACTCCTGCTTCATTGGTGTTGTAAGTTTTTAAAAGAGTTTTACAGAAGTTACATATAAACAAACATGTTAATCATAATTTATTATTTTTTTTTCTATGGTATTCACAGTGCTCCAAAATTTTGTTACTAGTTAGTCAAAAGCATTAAATTTATTACGTTGCAAAGATTTTAATATAACATTTTGGATATAAATACATACATTTATGGTAGGTATATACTTTCAAAAGAAACTGTTCATACATAGTACTTATGTACATACATATTATGTATGAATATTCGTTTTGGCCAGCAAACACATCAGTTTGATTGTCAATTGGGAACAAATTGAAATATCCACCAATTTAAAACTAACCGCATTTGATTTCTCAATTAAAGACATTGGCGCGTAGTCATAGTCAAAACAAAGTACACTTTATGAAGTTAAAACCAGTATTTTGTATGTTAATACTGGTTTTAACTTCTTAAAGTGTACTTTGTTTTGACTATGTACTTTGTTTTGACTATGACTACGCGCCATTAACTTATTCACAACTTAACCCCCAAATGTTGTTATCAAATGTATTCGAAAATTTTGGTGTATTCAAAGGGTAGTCTTAAGTGTGATTGTATCATAATGTTTTAAAATTTTTGGTTGAAAGATAAAACAAAAGCAATAACAATTATATTAAAATATGCTATTTAAAACATTATGAAACTACCAATCCCTCAATTGAATATAAATAAATATGGAGTTAATTGATTACACAAGCTTACAAATTTCGAAAAAATTTTCGTTTCCTAAAAAAAGTTGTTTCTTTGTTTCATTCAGCTCTAGTTTCTGAGATATAGCGTTATGTAAAAAATACAGGCACTTTCACTACATATAGTAGCATAACTTCAGAAGGGGTTTCCCTATTCAGTAAAGAAATTCGACAACAAAATAATCTTGAGGCCGTGCAAACACTGTTTCAAAATTTGCTCAGTACTTTCAGAGATATCATAAAAATTTAAGAAAAAAAATAACATTTTTAGAAAAATTCCGATATTACTGTTTTTAAGAATGCATAAAAAATAAATATACCACAACGATCTTAGTAGGTTAGGTTAGGTTAGGAAGGGTAGTGCTATACCGCACCTCTACTCGGAGACAACATTGGGTCCATTTGTAGCCAGAAGTGACCCTATTATTCATCATTCCCATGATGAAGCCCCTGATGTCCTCTAATACTTTCATGGAAACGTCTGCTCAGCCATCTAATCCTATGACGTTGCAGCTTCGGGCAGACAGATAATATGTTCAATGGTTTCTGGTTCCTCTTCTACCCCGCACATCATACAAAGATCTGGAGTGCCAGTTTCTCAAATGCTGGTTCTTGCTCTGACCGAGCAGTGATCTATCAACGTGTCTATCACGATTCGCATCGCACTCCTATTCATTTCCAGTAGCAGTTTGGATCTTCCTGAGCCAAGTTTTGGCCACATAGCCCTCGAGACTCAACAATCCTCCCTACTTCTCCATGAACTGTTGGTCATGCTTTCTATCCAATTACTGACTTCCCTATAGTAATGACCTTTCGGTAATTTCACCGATCTGCCTGACATTCCCTCATCTAATGGCGCCCCTATTCTTGCCAGATCATCAGCAATTTCATTTTCCTCAACACTGCTGTGGCCTGTTGTTCCTGTCCTCACCAAACCTGTTTCTACGATTCTAAGGAGACTTCTAGTCGCCGTTCCCAACACAAAGTCCTCTATAGGAAGTAGATGAAGAATAACATCCAAGGCAGCCTGAGGTGTACTCCTCTGAGCACCTATGATCTCCATCGAGGCACATCGCTGAACCTTAGCTGGTAATCTCCTGTGACTTTCCTTCCTCAATGCTCTCACACCATACCACACAACCTCCCACCATACCACACAACCTCCCACCATACCACACAAATAACCAGCCTGACAACCGATGTGTAAATCCAGTTTAATATCTTTGGTTCCAGACCCCAGTTCCTTCCTATGGAGTTTCTGCGTGCGTAGTAGGCATTGAAGCCTTTCTTTATCCTTTCCTGCGTGTTCCTTTTCCAAGAAATCTTACTATCTAGGAAAGCACCCAGGTATTTCGCTCCCTCTGCTAGTCTCTGATCGACCCCTACCATCCTACTTTGTATCTCCTGGTAAAGAGGACTAGCTTTTGATTTAGTAGCTTATAGCTAAATGCAATCCAAATAAATGGAGCCCTTTTTCATTGAAATTGATATGCAACTTCTTGGTATTATTTACAATTTAGAAAAAGAAGAAACAGAAATTTGAAGCAAAATATATCTGTAAAAGTTTTGAATTTGGGGTTTGTGTGTGGTACTGTTGTATGGAAATTTCAATTTCTATCACTTTTGTTCTGTCACTAAACTGTGAATAAAATCAAAAGTTATGCACCAATTTCAATGGAAAAGAATATATTTAGCTACATGCTACTTAGCAAAAATTTGGACCGTTGTTGTATCTTTGTTTTGTTACGAAGTTTTAAAAGCAGAAATATTAAAAAATTGTTTAAAAATTATTTTCTTTTGCTAAAACTTTTTCGATATCGCCGAAACTGCTGTGCAGATTTGGAAATAATGTTTAAGTAGCTTAAAGAAAATTTTGTTGTTGAGTTTTGAATTTTCTTATTTAACTGAATAAAGCATGTCCTGCTCAAGTTGTGGTAATATATGTCCTCCAAGTGACTTCCAATTATGTATTTAAAATCTGCATAACATATGTAGTCGATAACGGGTAAGCTTTTTATGAAACGCGATGTACTGTAAGCGTGTGTTATAAATTTAAATAATGAATTAATTTAATTTTAATGATCCTCTCGATAAATGTGCACGATTTTTCGTTATGATCACAATTCATTCATCCTGAATTTATATTTTAATTTGAAGGTTTGAATTGTTTGATATCAAACATTCCAATTTATGTTTGTTGGGTTATTCGTATTTATATTATAGATTTTACTATGTTTATATGTACTTATAAATATAATTGTTAATTTTTAGACTATTAAATGGACTGCCAAATACATATGCTTATAGCAAAGCATTAACTGAAGATCTAATTAGCAGATACGAAATAAAATTACCAATTATAATTACAAGGCCATCAATAGGTGAGTAAAACCAAATTCTTATTGCAACTTTTATTGTTTAAAAGTTAAATGATAATACAAAAGAAAAATTATTAACATGTAGTTTCTACAATGCAATATTGACGTGCACAAGACCATTTATAAGACCTTTCAAGACATGCGACATTTTTTAAACGCTTTACTACAGCGAAATATTCTAAAACAAAAGCTAAACAACACTGTTGGCAAGATTTTTTTTTGAGTTATTTGTCTTGCCAACAGTGTTTTTTACCGTTTGTTTTAGAATATTTCGCTGTAGTAAAACGTTTAAAAAATGTCGCATGTCTTGAAAGGTCTTATAAATAGTCTTGTGCAGGACTTTACAATGCAAGCAAGCGACTAGCAGAAATATACAGTTTGTCAAACAAATGTTTTCAATGATCAAAAATTCTAGAAATTTTGGATTCAAACAAAGTTCTACAAACATAAGCACTCATTATCAAAAAAAAAAAAAAAAAACAACAACAACAGAGTGTAAACCATTTCTTGTACGCGGTGTCAAAAATGTTTTCAATTTAATAGCAAATAGCAAAAATTAGCTATTTCATGGATATTGTTTTGCGTTTTGACTTTTTTAAAACGTGATATTATTGTATGCAAAATGCTGTTTTTAGGGTAAATTCATAAAATTAATATGGGGTTTAACAACAACAAGTGACACTTGAAATTCATTTTAAAAAGTGCCCGGAAAATAGGTTAACAATAATATTGTTCAATTAGTGCATTTCAATTATTACAAAGGAAAATCCTCCAAAGTAGTTGTTGAAATGTGTTCCCTTAATCTCAAGACAGTTTATTATATCATTAGCCGTGCTGAAGAAGAAGGCAGACAAAAAAAGATTATTCGGCGCATTGAAACTAAAATAATAAGAATTATTGTAGATAAACCGCATTCTAGTACTAAAGGACAAACAAGCAAAGCAAATCAGTAATGACTACGTGGTAAATGTATCATATGAAAGAGTTCGAAACGTGCTGAAATATCATGAATATTTTTCCAGAGTTGCTGCCGGTCTAAAACATTGAAAAAAGACTGAAATTGGCCATTTTATTTTCCTTTGGTGTACAGGGATAACGTAATTTTTTTGATGAAGCAAAGCTAATGTTTTACTGTCACAATGATCTGACGGCACTAGAAAATAAAAATGTAATACCCATGTTAACGTTTTGAAAATTATCTGTCATGGTATAGGCTTTTATATCCTACAAAGAAGGTATAATGAAGAGCGAATTATCTGCCAGTGATCGAACCTTCGATTTTTTTCACACAGGAAACCCAGTAAAGCTTAATTATAAATTTTATCAAGACAACGACCCTAAGCACGAATCGTTTCTCTGTAGGACATAGCTGCTATATAACAGCGAATATCTGCCAGTGCTCCAAGATTAAATTTTTAGCACAGGAAACTCGGGAAAGCTTAATTATAAATTATATCAAGACAACTACCCTAAGCACAAATCGTCCCTCTGTAGGACATGGTTGCTATATAACCTAACATAACCTGGCTTGAGCCCCATCGAAAATTTGTGGGCTCACATAAAGAAAAATGTATAGTAAAAAGTACAATTAATACGGGTTTTAAAGGAGGAGTGGGAGAAAATACCCTATAGTATACCCAAGCTAATTCATTCAATGTCCAGATGTTTACAAACGGTAATTAATGCTCAAGCAGGACACATAAAGTATTAGCAGAAACAAAAAATAAATTTTAGGGAAATAAACACACTGTTTATTGAGTGTGATATAAATTTGAAAACATTTATTTCACATTCGAAACCTGAACTATTTTTTTTAGATGTGACTAGAAATTTCTTGTTGAAGTGATGTTAATTTGTTAAAGTAATATACATAATTATAAACAACTTTCAGAAAGTACACATAAAAAGAGTACCCAAAATTTGTGTAATTCACTTAAAAACAAGCGTTTCTTATTTGATTTTTTATAGTAATGAAAACATTTTTTTGACAAACTGTACATATGAAAACCACAAAAATTTCTGAGGGATTCCTATGCAAGTTTTCTAAACAAGTCGCTTGCTTGCATGGCGGAAATTACACATACATACTTGTAAGTTAAATGCGTTCGTTGAGCACGTTTAGAAAAATTATATGAACACCAGTATGTATTTCCTTATAATTTCCCCATAAACTTCTTAGAGATGTAGAAATAGAACTCAAATAAATTGAAAGACTTGAACTTAAGTTATACAGTTCTTAAATACATACATATGTACATACGGGTATTTAAATAAGAAGAATAAATAATAAGAAGATGGTAATATATATAGAAGATGGTATATATATATAGATGGTAACTTGCGTATACATTACGAAACACATTAGCAAATTGAAATGCAATGAATCAAACCAATTCACATATTCCATTTGCAATAAAGTTACGTATATAAGGCAGACATCTACATCAACTGACACCACACACAGTGGACCAAAAACACAGAAGAACGCTGATGAGGAAGGTTTTAGTGGCCTTCGAAAACGGCTGGCTGTTCCGTTCAACTATGTGTTGTTGTCAGAATATTTACAACTAACTTTGATGTTATTTGTTCATTAATAATTATCACATGTAATTTGGCTTAAAAAGCGTTACGAACTTTAGCCTATTCAATTGTTTACTTTTTGTTTGTTAAATTTTTTGTTTTATTTAAATTATTATTAACGTATCGCGATCTAATATCATGAAAATGCTACACGTTCAATATTTATCACGCGATTCGCGATCCGTGATCTGGATTCCATAATTTAGGCGTTTCTGCGATATGGATCTCGATCCATTAATACTGCATGCATGATATTTATTGAACGTGTAGCATGCAGTATTGATGGAACGCGATCCATATCGCAGAAAGGCCTAAATTATGAAATCCAGATCACGGATCATGCATCGCGTGGTAAATATTGAACATGTAGCATTTTCATGATATTAGATCGCGATACCTTAATAAGAATTGAAATAAAACAAATAAAATAAAAGACGAGGTGAAAAAAATTTAACAAATAAAAAGTAAACAAGTTTATTACATTTAATAAATTTATTATTAATAAACGATCCGCACAGCACGTTTTTAAAAAGCACTTAAAATATAACAATTTAACATCATTATACATAATATAGTTACAAATGTAAATTTTTAAAAACATTCTAAAAAATATACACAGATACTCCAAAAATTTTAATAAAAAAATTAATTTCAGTAACGGCCGCATTAAAAGAACCTCTACCCGGTTGGATTGAAGGAGTTAACGGCCCGACCGGTCTAATGATAGGAGCAGCACGTGGAGTTATACGTTCTATGCATTGCAATCCAGATTATTCCTCCACCATCATACCGGTTGACAAAGCTATTAATGGGACGATTGTTGCCGCTTATCATCGATCGCAGCTACAATCGAAAACTGTCGAATTTTGCAATTTGTGCATAAACAGCAAAGCTCTTTATTCCTGGGGTGAGTGTATTGAAACAGGAAAACGTCTATTCTACGAGATGCCATTGAGTTTTGCATTATGGTACCCTGACGGATCGATAAAAAAGAACTATTATCATCATCTGTTTTGTGTTGTATTTTTTCATTACCTTCCAGCATATTTTATAGACTTTTTGTTACTTTTAATTGGGCGAAAACCATTGTAAGAAAAAAAAAACTCCTAGCTAAATTTTTCGAATAACATTTGTCCAATATGTTTGATCAATTCTAGCTTAGTTCGGGTTCAAAACAAAATTTCGAACGGTCTGGAACTGCTGCAATATTACACTACTAGAAACTGGGAGTTTAAAAGTGAAAAGTTTCAGCAACTACAAAGCAAACTTAACCATATGGATCAGGAACTTTTCGATACAGATACATCACAAGTGAATTGGGAATCCTATATACGTATCTACATAATGGGCATGCGAACTTTTATATTGGGTGAAAGCGAATCAACAATACCACATGCGAAAAAAATTTTACGTCGCTTATACTTATTGGATCGCTTAGTTGCCGTTACTTTTTATTTCTTGTTCTTTTGGTTTCTTTGGATTCATTTGGATGGCTTTATGGAAAGTGGCGATATCTTCATAAAGACAACATTACAAACCATTTACAGTTATAATAAAAACAAAACAATGGAATTATAATTACCCAAATAAGTACACAATTACAACTAACAATAGTTCACGTGCCTTGATTAAGAGGGGAAACTATAATAAATAATACTTAGATTAGTAGAACATACTGTATGTATGTATGCACATACATTAGGGTGCCATTATTTTTTTTATTTCTTCTACTCTCACCCCCCAAATCGGTTCAGTTTTATGTAAAAAAAATACAAAAAAATTTCATACCGATAAGTTGTGTTTTAGGGGGTGCGTGCGGCCCTCAAAGTTAGCCCTCAAGCCCATATATTCAATGTATGTAATTTTTTTTTATTTATTTTTTTTTTGTTCTTTTCTGTTTAGTTTTTTTTTTGACTATATGTATATGTATGAAATAATTTAATATATGTATATAAGCTCTTTTTGTACATTCTTAAAATTAAAAATTTCCATATAAATATACATTTTGTTACATAAAATGTTTGGTATTTTGTTGGTTATTTTCTTCATTATTTCCTAAAATATTAATTTTAGCAAAAAATTTTCTTTGAGATTAATGTTCTAGACTAGAAGAGCTAATAAAATATTGCCACACATCATTTTCTTGTAAAATGTGTTTTTAAAAAGATAGCCATATGCAATAAATTACATTGAAAAATGGGCTTGAAGGCCAACTTTGAGGGGCGGATGCACCCCTTAAAACACAGCTTATCGCTATGAAATTTTTTTGTATATTTTTTTAAATTAAACTGAACCGATTTGAGCGGTGAGAACAAGGCACATTTATTAGGTGGAAGCACTACACCATGTGTCTAATGTCATTATACCAAGCTAAATGTCAAATCTGGATTGTGTAGGTATAAGCCTAAAAACATGCTTTTATTTGGGTATCCATAAACACCTAACGAATATTCAGTTTTGTATGGTGTTTGACATTCCCTATAATAAACATACAATCTAACGATGCTACCCTGTTTTGAAAAGTAAGATGGTAATTTATAGCAACAAAGTACATGTGGTTATTGGTGTTGTAATATTTGTTGTAGAAATGAGGGTACCTGATTGATGTGCCTTGGGTGAGAACATAAGAAATAAAAGAAAATAAATAACGGCCACTCTAATGTACATAATACATACCATGTATTCAATTAACAATAAACTTTATAAAGTGTTAAAATTTTTTTACTTGTGTTAAGCATTATTGCTGCTTAAATAATTATACTTTGTTAAAAGAAGTCAATAATTTTATTAAAACAATCGGTACAACAATAAATTTTTCAAAATAAAAACTTAAAAAAAAATCTTGTATGTTGTTTTTACAAACTAACATAGCGTCTACAACTGCGACTAACTCTGATATAATATGTGAGAGAACGTCGGCAGAATAACAAAAATAAAATGCCGATATTTCTCTTCATATCATACAATAGGACAACGTAATTTTACTTTTCTTATAACATTTCATTTTATTCAAATTCTCATCAAGTTAACATGTATTAATTTTATATAATTATTTATTTTGTTTTTACTTTTTCACACAAACTTTAATCTATAAATCAATTAAACATATAAAATCCCAGAAATTTTGTAAAAACATTGTTTTTCATTTATTTTAATAAACACTCACACATGCATACTCATTTATTTTCATGTACGTGTATTTTTTTGACAGTTCATATCATAAGATTGTTGTTATAGGATTTCTTATAACAACGCTCTTATAAAAAATATTATAAGATTGACATAACACTAATTTGAAGTCTACACGTAACATAATTCTCTCTGCGATTGAATTTGACGCTCTTATCTTACATATTATGTTAGGTGGAGACCCTATGTAAGATTATTTTATATTTAAAAAGTAAAGTTACAGTTCAACACTGGCAACGTCAGAAAGTTCTTTGGACTCGATAGCTTCCATTGGGGTCATTCTTTTCCTTGCTATTCTAGGGCAGTGACAGAAAATGATTTACATTGTCCTCTTCATCGATATCTTGGCAGCTAAGGATAAAGTCGTTGGGGCATATTATTAGTCAAAACAAAATATACTTTAAAAATTTAAAACCTGTATTACCATACAAAATACTTGTTTTAAACTCTTAAAGTGCTCTTTGTTTTGACTATGAATGTGCGCTATAATTTTTATTTTTAATTATCAAAGACAACCACCATTTTTGATGAAAATTATTTAGACAATTCAAAAACAAAGACGCATAGGCGCGTAGTCATAGTCAAAACAAAGCACACTTTAAGATATTAAAACCAGTATTTTGTATGTATTGACTAGTTTTACATTTTTAAAGCATACTTGTTTTGAATATTAATATGCACCATTGTGCTCGACCTTTAACCTTTGTGCATGGCTGCCTATGAGACAGTATCAGGTTAGCACGGACACTAGAAACGATATTTTTTTCCTATTTCTTAAAATCTTAAAAGCTGTATTTTTCTTATTTAGATGAGTTGTCCATAATTGCCTAGTAATCAAGCAGTCATTTCTTGTGGCTCATCTTCAGTCTTGCGCTTAAGTCTGAGTTTGCAAGAGAGTAGGGTTAAACCGGTGGAATGTGTAAGGTTGTCCCAGTTCTAGCAAACTCATCAGCCCTGCAGTCCCCTGAAAGCCTTTATGACCCTGGTTTCAGATAATTTTAATACTAAACTGCTCCGCCATGTCGCTTAGAGATGGTCGGCATTCGAGGGCTGTCTTGGAAGCGATGCTTCAAGCGCCATAACAGCTGCTTGACTGTCAGTGTATAAGTTAATTAAAGTCGTTGAAGTGACATTCTCTCTCAAGCAATCCGCAACTTCCTGCCTTGTAAGCACGGCAGCGATCCGGAAGTTAATTTGCGATACGAAGACCTAATTTAATTTATGTAACATCCTTGTGATTTTCCAAAGTGACTTCTTTAAATTTAGAAAATTTATAACTCAGGAATACATTTTTTCCTTTTACTTTTTTTACAAGGTATAATTGAGGCTATATGCGCAAAAACGGGTGACACCACAAAATATTTAATTCTTTAATTGCTCTGTTATTTTGTTATATTATTATGTTGTGTGCAATAAATGTCTTTTCAGCGCAAAATTACAAATAAAACAAGTAAGAGTGCTATATTCGGCTGTGCCGAATCTTATATACCCTTTACCAACGTACGTACATATATATAGTATACAGACACATACATACATATTTATTTTGTGAAAAAATTTATCATTTTTTTAAAGTTTCCATCTTTGGAGCTGTAATTTTCATTTTTCAAATTTTATACGCCAAACTTTTCTTTCAGAAGCATAAATATAATCAATTTATAAAGAAAAAGAAAAAAATTTTAGACCTATTTAATTTTACATAACACAAAAAGTGTAAGTTTTCCAACCCTGGAATCATAATTAAGGATTTTTCTAATTCCTTGTACCAATCTAGTTCTTTAAAAAATACATAAAATATGTTAAGTGAACGAAGCAAAAACGAAATAAGAAAAAACTTAGTTTCATTTAATTCCTTTAATATAAAAAAATTCAGTAAAGTGCGACTTTGACTCGCGCACGAAGGTTCCGTACATTCGGTTCTGTGGCTTTTTTGCTTTTTTGAAGTTTTTTTCAGTTTAAAAAATTTTTTCAGTTTTGTCGCTTTTTTCTCATTTTGGCGATTTTTTCTGTTTTTCTCGGTTTTTTTCATTTTGGCGATTTTTTCTGTTTTTGGGGCTTATTTTCATTTTGAAGATTTTTTTCATTTTGGCGATTCTTTTTCCATTTTGGCGATTTTTTCCTATTTTGGGGGTTTTTTCATTTTGGCGATTTTTTTTTCATTTTGGCGATTTTTTTCCTGTTTTTGGGTTTTTTTTTCATTTTGGCGATTTTTTTCTGTTTTTTGGGGTTTTTTTTTCGTTTTGGCGATTTTTTTTCCATTCTGGCGATTTTTTTTCATCTTGGCGACTTTTTTCTGTTTTGGGGTTTTTTTATTTTGGAGATTTTTTTCTGTTTTTTAAGGTTTTTTTTCATTTTGGCGATTTTTTTTTCATTTTGGCGTTTTTTTTTCATTTTGGCGATTTTTTCCTGTTTTGGGCTTTTTTTCATTTTGGCGATTTTTTTCTGTTTTTCTCGGTTTTTTTCTGTTTTTCTCGGTTTTTTTCATTTTGGCGATTTTTTTTCATTTTGGCGATTTTTTTTTATTTTGGCGATTTTTTTCTGTTTTTGGGGCTTTTTTTTAATTTTGGAGATTTTTTTCATTTTGGCGATTTTTTTCATTTTGGCGATTTTTTTCATTTTGGCGATTTTTGCCTGTTTTGGGGTTTTTTCATTTTGGTTATTTTTTTCTGTTTTTGGGGCTTTTTTTTCATTTTGGATTTTTTCTGTTTTTGTGGGGTTTTTTTCGTTTTGGCGATTTTTTTTAATTTTGGCGATTTTTTTCTGTTTTTGGGGGCTTATTTTCATTTTGGAGTTTTTTTTCAATTTGGCGACTTTTTTTTCATTTTGGCGATTTTTTTTTATTTTGGCGATTTTTTTCTGTTTTTGGGGCTTTTTTTTCATTTTGGCGATTTTTTTCTGTTTTTCTCGGTTTTTTTCATTTTGGCGATTTTTTTTCATTTTGGCGATTTTTTTTTATTTTGGCGATTTTTTTCTGTTTTTGGGGCTTTTTTTTCATTTTGGCGATTTTTTTTCTGTTTTTGGCGCTTTTTTTCATTTTGGAGATTTTTTTTCATTTTGGCAATTTTTTCCTGTTTTGGGGTTTTTTTTCATTTTGCGATTTTTTTCTGTTTTTGGTGCTTTTTTTTCATTTTGGATTTTTTTCTGTTTTTGTGGGGTTTTTTTCGTTTTGGCGATTTTTTTTCATTTTGACGATTTTTTTCCATTTAGCAATTTTTCCGGTTATTCGCCATTTATTTTAGTCTTAGACATTTTTTTTGTAATTTGGTGCTTTTTTTCGCTTTGGCGATTTTTTTTGTTTTTGGCGATTTTTTTCGGTTTAGCGATTTTATAATTTTTTGATTTTTTAGTTTTACCGTTTTTGAAAATTTCAAGAGTTTTGCTTTCACGGTTTCCAAGATACAGCAAGTTGTCAAAATTGCATAGTCAAAATTGCATTAACTGATGGAACACCCTTTAATTTAAATTTTTTGAAATTTTAGTGTTAATTTTTGTAGTCTGTATAAAAATACACTAACCTTACAAATTTCAAGTGTATATACATACATACATACAATTGTATGTATATTACATGGGATTTTTAAATTTTTCGTTGCTCGTTTTGGAACACCCTTTAATTTCCAATTCTCATATATTTGTTGTTGTAGCGGCCAAAGGTCTACACACTGTGTCCAAATTTCAGGTCTGTAGCTCTTACGGTTCTCGAGAAAATACTAATATAGTTTTAGACATAGTTAATTTTACATAACACAAAAAGTTAAAGTTTTCCAACCCTGGAAACGACTTTTTAATTTTTTTATATTTTTTTAATTTAAAATTCCAATTTTAGTCGTACTGAAGTGTAAAATATGTTCATTTATTAAAAAAAAATAAAAATTTGTTTTTGGTAGTTACTTTTATATGGCAAAATGAAGTTTAAGTTTTCCAGCTCTGCAATCGTCTGCCCGATTTTGCTGAATTTCAATACCAATCTATTTTGGAAAATTTCTGACACACCAGTCCAAGAACGAAGTCTCTAGCTCTTCTGGGAGCTTCGGAAAACCGATTTCACGTACAGACAGACGGACAGACGGACAGACGGACAGACGGACAGACGGACAGACGGACAGACGGACAGACGGACAGACGGACATCGCTTATTCGTCTTCCCTATGCATAAGGATCCAGAATATATATATTTTATGGGTCGCTTATTGATATTATAGAAATTACAAACGGAATGACAAACCTATATATACCCTTTTACCATTTTTGTTGGTAAAGGGTATAAAAACGCATTTTTACAACAAAATAAAAAATGTGTTCATATCGATCATTTACTTCAATATCATAATTAAAAAAAATTCGTTTTTTTAGCTAATGATGCATAATAATTCGCTATTTATTGTATAAATTGCATATACATAAATAAGTTGTATTATATGTATGTATATCACCTGGTGAAAGAAAATATTTCTTCATGTCTTCATTGCGTTGTATGCAAATTGAAAACTTAAAACGCGTTTTCTGCAAAACTAGTTTTTTTTTGAGTTGTGACAATATGGAAGCAAATGAACGATATATGTATATATAAAGCTGAAATTTGCATCAACTGACACCACACACATTGGACCAAATACAAGAACACTGATGATGAAGGTGTGCCGGCCTTCGAAAGCAGCATGTTGTTCCGTTCTGCTAGTGTTTCGCAGGGTATTTACAGTTAACTTTCGTGTTATTTGTGCCTTAAAAACTATCACATGTAATTTGGCGATACGAATTTTTACCTAATCGAATCAGAAATATACATAAACTTTCTTTTTTATTTGGTTAGACCGACGACAGACATGTAACGTAGTAAATGATAATAAAACGCAAATGATTTATTATATTCCCATATAATAAATCCTCTAAGCGTATTCCCAGTGTTGACATGTTTTTAGACCCTCGGGTTCAAGTCCAAATACAGTATTACAGTAGTTCAATATAGTACACATTAGCACTAAAAATTTAATATTTTTGGCTTAAATGCAGTTTAGCGAAGCAGCTCCAAACAAAATAAAAAGTAGCCTGTGTGATAGAAAATTGAAAAATAAGAACAAAATATTAAATAAAAAAGTTGGCGGTGACGCCTATTTTCCGAGCTATGGGGCTCTGAACTTTTTTATAGGAAACTTGTAAAAATCTCAAAAAAAAAGTTTAAATAGCTTATCTGATAAGAAATTAAAAATATAACAAAAAAATTAAGTAAAAAAATTAACTGCGACCCTTATTTCTTGAGTTATTGGTCTTTGAATTTTTCATAGACGATTGTGATTTCTCTGCATTTCTAAATGTGATGGGTCAATATTTGAACCAATTTAGAGATGTGCAGAAAATCATTAACAAGCAGTGTCGTTTTGGGAAATACAATGATTAATTAATATGCGCCGTGTCGGGAAACACCATGGCGGAGAAAATCCTTAAGCCCGGCCGAAGGCCGGGTGTCCATGAAAACTTTATTAGACAAGAAAACTTTGCAATGCAGAAAATCTTTAAGCTGCGCCGTGTCGGGAAACACCACGATGGAGAAAATCCTTAAGCCCGGTCGAAGGCCGGCAGTCCACGAAAACTTTATTAGACAAGAAAACTTTGCAATGCAGAAAATCTTTATTAAACTGCGCCGTGTCGGGAAACACCTGGTGGAGAAAATCCTTAAGCCCGGCCGAAGGCCGGGTGTCCATGAAAACTTTATTAGACAAGAAAACTTTGCAATGCAGAAAATCTTTAAGCTGCGCCGTGTCGGGAAACACCACGATGGAGAAAATCCTTAAGCCCGGTCGAAGGCCGGCAGTCCACGAAAACTTTATTAGACAAAAAAACTTTGCAATGCAGAAAATCTTTATTAAGCTGCGACGTGTCGGGAAACACCATGGTGGAGAAAATCCTTAAGCCCGGCCAAAGGCCGGTAGTCCACAAAAACTTTATTATACAAGAAAACTTTGCAATGCAGAAAATCTTTATTAATCTGCGCCGTGTCGGGAAACACCATGGTGGAGAAAATCCTTAAGCCCGGCCAAAGGCCGGCACTCCACGAAAACTTTATTAGACAAGAAAACTTTGCAATGCAGAAAATCTTTATTAAGCTGCGCCGTGTCGGGAAACACCATGGTGAAAACTTCAGAGGCCAATAACTCGAGAAATAAGTGTCGGAGCTAATTTTTCTACTTAATTTTTTTTCTTATATTTTAAATTTCCTGTGAGATAACCTATTTAAAAAAAATTTTGGAAATTTTTCGCTGTTTCCTATGAAAAAGTTCAGAGGCCCATTACTTGGAAAATAGGCTTCGCCACCAACTTTTTTATTTAATATTTTCTTCTTATTTTTCAATTTTCTATCACATAGGCTACTTTTTATTTTGTTTGGAGCTGCCTCGCTAAAATGCATTTGTTCCATATTTTTTAATATTATAATGGCTTAACTTAACAATTCTTAGTGGTGAGTATCAATATAAGGTCTGTCTGCGTACTTTTCCAGTAGCAAATACTCAGTAAATTTTTTTGGGAGAGTAAGACCAATTTTACTCTGTCGGCTGAAAATATCTCAAAAAGTACGCAGACAGTATCCAGTGAAATCTTGCAAGAAAACAGCTGATCGGTGTGTAAATAATTGAAATAACAAAGCAAAAGAATTTTAGCATATGTGTACGCAAAAGTGAATTCTCGCGGCAAATTAAAAAATTATTAATTAAATATATTTGGACGTTTCTAACATTAAATAAAATGTTTTGTTTATTATAATTTATTATAAACGTTAAAAATCACCACAATTCTAATTACTTACCCCTGCCATTGTTAAATTTCAATTTTTATTTTCATTTCACAAAAACTATTTCATTCAAACAGTAAATAAAAACAGCTGTTCAAACTAGTTGCAAAATCTTGCAAGCGGAAATTTCTCCAGCAACATTTTGCAAGTTCTCTAACTTCCAACTGTCAAAAAATTCTCTTTTTGGCTCTCTCGCTGCAAGAGAATTGGAGTACGCAGACAACATTTTGCAAGATTTTGTAATATTTTGCACAAAATGATGCAAAATATGTGTACGCAGACAGACCTATAATACACCGTTTTGCACATGCTACGATGCAAGACCATTTGCACAAGATTGTGAATTGGGCTATTATATTTTATAATACACTTGTACAATTTATCATCCGATTTGTAATAACGTCTATACTCTGCATATAAACGATCACTTTTGACTTCTGGATACCATAGTGTTAATTAACTTTGAATTTTGTCTGGCAGTATTAAATTAAAATAAAATGGTGTGGCAATAATAAATTTGACAATTTGTTTGCAGCTTTGCTGTGTCATTTTTAGTTTACTTTTTTTGTCGTGATTTTCTGGTGTTTGCCTTAAAATAATTTTTCAAAAAGTTTTGCATTTATATAAAAGAAAAGATCACAATGGCTTCAGAACGATACAGTTTTTCCTTAACAACTTTTAGGTAGGTATTATTTCATATACAAATTGAGAAAAATACTTTGCCGCTATATAAAAAATCAAAACATAACCTACGCAATGACTTTACATTTATTATATACCCTGCAGGAGGTCGAATTAGTGTCCAACTAGTATCTTACTAGCACAGAAATCACCGTCACTCGTTCCCAACTTTAAACATTCCAATACTATCTGAATGTGCGCATTTGGGCGCGATTGTGTGCTTTATTATAACTAGTTCATTATCAGTTCTTTTGTGAAAAAAGTCCAAAACAGCTGGATCTTTTTCTTTTTTTTTGCCACCCAATGAAAACTGCTAGATAAAATTCGATTCGATTCATTAGCACTACATACTAGTAATTTTCTACAACTTTTAATCTTTTTTGCTAGTTCTGTTCTGTATGTTCTAGTAATTGTATAGACAATTAACACATAATATCCTGCAGCGTATGTCCATATTTATAGACATTTACATACCAATATACATACATATATAAATGTATGCGAAAGAAATACTTCTTTAATTTTAATTTATAACCACAGTCCATCGGGTAAGCTGGTACAATTGGAATATGCATTGGCTGCCGTTTCAGCCGGCGCGCCTTCCGTTGGAATAATGGGTAATATGTGTACAAAATTTTGAACGTTAAAACATGCTAATAAACTAAAATTTTACAGCTTCTAATGGTGTAGTGATCGCTACAGAAAACAAGCACAAATCTGTTCTATATGAAGAACATAGTGTACACCGAGTTGAAATGATATCCCGTCATATTGGTATGGTGTATTCAGGTATGGGTCCAGACTATCGTCTTTTAGTTAAGCAAGCTCGGAAACTTGCACAAAATTATTTTCTTACATACAAAGAACCAATTCCCGTTGCCCAATTAGTTCAACGAGTTGCAACGTTAATGCAAGAATATACGCAAAGTGGGTGAGTATTTATTTATTTAAAAGTTTCATTAAAAAGAAAATTAAATTTTATGTTTAACATTTGTTAACAAATGTGCAATTGTGCATTTTTCTGTCAGAGTTACAACATGGTTACTTTTGATTCATTTCTGATAAGTTTATTGAATGAACTTGGAAAATGAACTAACTTGTATATTTATAATAATGAAAATTATTGACATATAAAATTATGTTCTATGAAAAACAAGTATCATTGTTTTTCAACAAACAAGTTAAAATATATACAAACAAACATTTACATTCATTTCTCAACACTCTCCCAGAATGTAAAATTACTAAATACATAAAATAAATAAAAATCAAATTAATCTCAGTATAAATTAACAATTAATTGATACATTAAATTAGTTGAGGCCAAATTTTTCTCTAAAATATTTAATTTTCTGAGGAGTAACAGCCTTTGTAAAAACATCTGCGATCATCTCAGTTGTGGGAAGATATTTTAAAACGACCTCTTTGTTATCAATTTTCTCTCGAATGAATTTTGCTTTTATATCTACGTGTTTGGTTCTAGTAGAATAACTATTATTAAGAGCAACTTGTATAGCACCTTTATTGTCACAGAATAGAATCATACTTTTGTTGTTTTTTGGATTGAGTTCAGCCTCTAATCGTTTTAACCAAACTGATTCCTGGATTGCAGCTGTTACAGACATAAATTCGGCTTCAGTCGATGACAGTGCCACTGTCTTTTGCCTTTTAGTAGCCCATGATATTGCAGCGGACTGATACAT
Source organism: Tachina lurida (assembly GCA_944452675.1). Taxonomy (NCBI): domain Eukaryota; kingdom Metazoa; phylum Arthropoda; class Insecta; order Diptera; family Tachinidae; genus Tachina; species Tachina lurida. The sequence continues at coordinate 36,715,596 of OX101752.1, read as the reverse complement.
AAAAACATAACCTGTAGTAGATTGACGATCATCTACACTTCCGGCCCAGTCAGCATCGCAAAAACCTTCTATTTCACCATCTTTTTGCCTTTTGTATATTATGCTTTTGTTAATAGTTCCTTTCAAGTATCTCATTACTCTTTTTACAGCTTCCCAGTGAGCTTTACCAGGATTGTTGCAAAAATGACTAAGAAAATTCACAGCGTAACATATATCAGGTCGAGAAATTTGCGCGGCATATAACAAACACCCAATCGCTTCCATATAGGGAATTTTCAACATCTGATGTTTACCTTTTTCATCATTTGGAGACATATTTTTCGACAACTTTTGGTTGTAGTCAATAGGAGTCGTTGTCGGATTGCAATCACTCATTCCAAAACGTTCCAAAACATCTTTTATATATTTCGATTGATCAATTTTAACGAAATCTTTACCTCGAGTAACATTCATGCCAAGAAACGATGACACCTCTCCCAAATCTTTCATTTTAAACTTACTACTAAGTTTTTCCTTCAAAGATTTAATGGACTTGATATTGTTAGAAAATATTAGAATATCATCAACATAAATAGCAATGTACAGCATTTCATCTTCAGATACTTTGTAATATATGCATTGATCAACTTCGCCTCTTGAAAACCCCATTTTTGTTAATTCAAAATTTATAGTTTCATTCCACACTCGGCCTGATTGTTTTAATCCATAAATAGACCTTATTAATTTGCAAACTTTTCCGGAACCATCATCAAATATTTCGGGTTGATGCATATACAACGTTTCCTTTAAAATTCCATTTAAATATGCTGAGACTGCATCCATTTGATGTATATACAAATTGTTTTTCACGGCCAGCGCTAACAAATACCTTATCGAACCGTATCTAACAACAGGAGAAAAAGTTTCTGTAAAGTCAATTCCTTCACGTTGAGAAAAGCCTTTTGCTACCAGCCTAGCCTTCCATTGCAAAATATTTCCTTCTTCATCATTTTTAGTCTTGAACACCCATTTTGATTTGATAGCTTTTTTACCAGGTGGCAAATTTGTCAGCTCCCATGTTTTATTGGTTCTTAATGATTCATACTCTTCCTTCATAGCATTTTTCCACTCGGATGAATAATTCGAAGACATCGCATCCTTCACAGTTTCTGGATCGTTGGAAATAAATTGCATTGCACAAAAATTGTGTGCCTTTTCCATTTTACTGGCAATTCGATCTGAACGACGAATGCACTCAACCACAGGTATATTTTGAGCTTCATTAAGATTCGGAGACCATTCTGCATCATTATCTTCTACAGATGGAGGTAGAGATGATGACCATTCAATAGAGTCACCATATACGCTCCCATCAGATGCATAATCAACATCAGAACGCATATCATTAGATGGCAATTCAACAACTCTCGTAGTTTATTGAATGAACTTGGAAAATGAACTAACTTGTATATTTATAATAATGAAAATTATTGACATATAAAATTATGTTCTATGAAAAACAAGTATCATTGTTTTTCAACAAACAAGTTAAAATATATACAAACAAACATTTACATTCATTTCTCAACAATTTCACCACAAAATATTTTGGCACTTGCTTCCAGGCCAGTTTGTGTTCGTCGGCAAAATCTTACCTCTTTTAGTGTTTTTTTTTAAGATGTGGAACTTTTCGAGCAATTTTAGCCTTTAAATTGTTTTTAATTAAATGTTTTTGTGTTGAAGGGCAAACATCCTATTTGTATTCCGTTTTAAATACCGATGACGTAACAAAACGATCTTTATTCACGTGATACTAAAGTTTTCGCTTGAAATGAGCTTTTATTATTTTTATTTGAGAACTTGTGGTCGATAGTTAAAACAAGTCCTCGAAGAAAAAATCCGCGCTATAAAGAACAGGTATGGACGTTAATTAATTTTGTTTGTTTTTTATGTGTATAAATTTTGTTTCATGTTTTTAGTTACTCATTTTATATTAAAATATGTTTAGTTTGTCTTGAAACTGATCCAATAAAAAATAGGCAGTTCTTAAAAAAAATATTTTTGTTTGAAAAATTTGGTTTAGGTTTGCTCTATTTTATCGAACACTACTGTACATAACTAATTTGTACGTTTTTGAATATTAATGAATTTCTAGCAATGCAGAATAAGATATCCATTACTTCAAATAATTCGAATATTTACCTCATTGTTTTAGTGGAGTAAGACCCTTCGGAGTATCATTACTTGTTTGCGGTTGGGACAACGATCGTCCATATTTGTTCCAATGTGATCCATCAGGGGCATATTTCGCTTGGAAAGCTACAGCAATGGGGAAAAATTCCGTTAATGGCAAAACGTTCTTGGAAAAACGGTGAGTTTAACCAATTTATGGTTGCCCTTGTTTTATTATAATATTTCCTAACAGGTACAGCGAGGATTTGGAATTGGATGATGCTGTTCATACCGCAATTCTTACCCTGAAAGAAGGTTTTGAAGGTAAAATGACTGCCGACAATATAGAAGTAGGCATTTGTGACCGCAATGGCTTTAAGCGTCTAGATCCAAATACAGTCAGAGACTACTTGGTCAACATACCCTAGATATAACAGATGAGTACTACTTCTTGAATATAAGGGAAGTAGAACTTTGCCCAATATAAATAAATAAAAAAATTAATAAAAACTATTTTTTTTAATACGCATCTTTTTATTTCAAAAAAATACTTTTTGTTAAGTATATGTAAAAAAAAACGAAAATGAAGTGTGTATGTACATTCGATGGTAGTTTTATTTTGTTCCAATAGTCTCTACAAAACCGCAGCAAATTTCAGGATCAAAAAGGAATACGTTGCAAATCGGGGCTTCTTTTTTAGTCACGACTTTAATTACCTCTTGAGATAAAACTCCACCAACAACAGCTGCAGCCGGCGAAATTTGGCTAAATACATATTCAAAGTATTCGTTAGGAACAGAATCATTTAAAATTTTATTTCGAATATTATTCAACTCCTTTTTATCATCCTCTCTAGATTTGTAAGATGGGTCACGCTTGTGTGTTTCACGGAATCTCTGCAAGATGCGCAACAAAATAAATGCGGGACCAGTTCGTTTAATCTTTCTTTGGAATGGTGCGCATTTTATGTCAAATTTAACGATATCTTCATATGCTGGAAAGTTCAGTTCTCGCTGTACTGTTGTTGTAACTAATTCAGTTTTGATTTTTTCTTCGGGTTTTGAAATCACTTTGTGTTTTACAGTATCTCTGCAAAAAAAAAAAAAACAATTTAATCCGTAATGTTGCAAATAAAGTAAATATTCGTTTTTACTCCACAAATTTATGTGTCTGCAGATCAGCGAAGCAAAAGCCAAAAGTACCCCATACATCTCCGGCAAAAAACTTAATTCCCATCTCTCTGCAGATGTTGTCAATTCTAATCAGTTCATCGTTTTCGGCTCCTATAATTACAACCACATCAAATTCCCCAAAATAGGAAACATTTTTTTTGCACAAAGGCTCTTTGTCTGCCGATATTTCAACCATAGGATTAAGTGCCCTTGCCCTTTCTATAGATGCTTCTGCACGATTTAAGCCTAAAGCTGAACGTGGTACTAAAAATTGTGAACAGAAGTCTTCTTCAGTAACAATTTTTTCGTCATTGAGCTTCACGGCATGCACGCCTGACAAAATTATATTCTTGGTAACTTCTGCCCCAACACCGCATAAACCAGATATCAACACCTTGGCCGTACGTAAACGCTTCTGCGATTCTAACCCCCATAAGCGAATTTGCCGATCGTAGAGTTCATTTTCAGTTTCTGTAAGCTCTACCCCGTTACTTCCATTTACTTTTGTTGAATCAACTTCCATTTGTTCACCCATCTTATTTTGTTATTATTCAATTATGATTTCACAAGAATTATCCAAAATATCGTTTATGAGTAAACGCACATAAACGCCGGCAATCAGTGCTACCAATACACATATCGCTCTTTTACTTCCATAGTATCATAACTCAAAAAAAGGGTTTTTTGAGAATAATGAATGCGAAATAATTCGGCATTTTGTATTTTATCTTGTGTGTAAATTTCATATTGTAAATAGCTTTTACAGTAAAAGTTTTACTACCACCTCGTGAGAGAATATTTCTCCATTGAGCTGTATGTAAATTGAAAACTTTAAACGCGTTTTCTGCAAAACTAGTATTTTTCAGTTGTGACACTATTGAAGTAAATGAGCGATATGCCTTGAGTGATGCCAGTAGAAATTTTCAAATTTTCAGTTTTTGACTGGCTAATCAAACTGTAATTATTTTTAAGTTCTAATTTAATATGAAATTGTGTTTTTGAGTGCATAATTAAATACCCCACCGTGTGTAATTAAATACTACTTAAGTTTTATGAACGTACCATATGTTTTTATGAGTGTATGTGTTTATTGAAAACATACACATGACATCATGTAGTCAGGTTGAACACATCATGTGGTCGGGTTAAAAAGAATTTCGTTCAAATTTCATATATATATAACATATACAACACAAAGTTTCATATCATGGAATAAAGTAATAGAAAAATGTATTTTGATGTTCGTTTGATTTCATAAAATGAGATTTCGTTTTCTATGGGAAATCTGGAAAAAAAAGTAGCTTGATTTAGCTCGAAATCTCGAAAGTAATAGATTTCGAGACAGTGTAAATGCACTATTAAATATAAGATTAGTTGATTATAAGAGCCATTATTACAACTTGGCGGTAAAGTTCTGGGCAGTTAATCCGAAGTTTGGCAAAACAACTATAAATTGACCTTTAAAAATGTTACATTATTACAACTGTCGGATAAAATCAAAGGGCAGTAGTACTGATGGTCAGCTGACTTCCCCATCCGTCAAACCCCATATAAAATCTTAACACGAAATGTCAAAACACAAATAAAAATAGTCCTACAACAAATTTATACGCATGTTGTTGTAAAGATAAGGCCACTTGGTATTTATGCGCCTTGGGACAAAATAAATAACACAATGTACTGTGGCAGCATTGTTTCGAATATCGACTACTTCCGATTGTTATGGCTCAGTTACCCGACTGTAATGGAAGTAACTGGAACGGTAGGAAACATTTGAACGATATTGTTATGGTATAATTAGTCGATCGTATCGGGAGTTGACGGAACCGCGGACAAAATTTGTTACATAAATAAAAAATGTTGCTGTTTATTTAACATGTATCGTAACGTATATGAGATTGAAATCTACAGAAATTAGATTTTTACGTCAACTTCTCTCTTATATACTTACACACACGCAAGAGAAATACAATAACCCAGCCCCACGTTTTTACTAACATCCAGATTTACACGTACGACCACTTCAAAAGTAAAACGATACGAATCCACTAATTCTACCATTATGTGAAAAGTAATGTATAGATTCTTTCATTCCGGTTATATCTCTATAACCACTTTCATTACTCTACGTACCTGACATGAAAATTTTTCTGTAACTTGAAGTTAAAACAAATGCACTAACAATAATGTTATAACTTGGAAAAAGGATTAACTTGAGCAGTCTACACTTAACATTAACTTGAAGTTAATGTTAACATTAGTCATTTTATTTCAGCTGGAGACCGTAAATTACTTTTCACATAACAATATCGATCAGCTGTTTCCTATCGTTGCAGTTACATTCCACTACAGTCGGCTAACTGAGCGTTTAAACTGAAAGTCCATAGATACAATCTGTTCTATGAATACTCGTTACAAGTTGCATTCAATGCGTTTTAGGCGCCAAATATTTTTGTTTTGATCAACTGTGGTGTAAATATTATTATAAAATAAATAAAATTTTGAGCAAAAAATGAAAAGTGAAAAGAGTTTGTGGAATTAATTGAGTTAATGTACATAATATTTTGTAATAGTAATATTTTTTACAGCTTTAATGACATTCTCCTCCATTGAACTTGCTTAAAAAATAAACACAACAGATGTGTCACTCAGTATATAAAAGTGATCGTTAAGAAGAATGCAAATTTTGTTCGTGAAAGAACCAAGGTACATGAAATGAATGTGCATTGGAAGTAACTATATGTATATGTTAAAAATTGATTTTAATGTATTTTATTCTTGAATATAGTTGTGAGCTTTATTTCGAAAGCTTTTTCATTTACTAAGGCTTCTATGCGTCTATACCTTATGATTTGTAACTTTTCGCATATGTATGTATATCGTCATCACAAAGACTTAATAAGATAAGTTATCTGCAAAAAATTTCAAAATTGAGTTTTTTATGGATTGTTATTCCCTATATCATAACGCATAAATGTGCAAAATTTTGAACATGTAATATTTTAAATGACCAAGTTATTACCAGTTTTTGTACATAATTTTCGTTTCAATATTATAACGTTTTTTCCCTCTCCTGTAAACTTTTGAAAACTGCGGATAGGTTATTAGGTCTTTTTGATAACGATATGTATGTTTTTATAATTCTGCATAAATAATAGGAAATAGGTATTCAGGGCTATCATGAATAATATAATAATATTAAGCACATCTAGATGCATTCAACTCATCAAGCAATGTCAAAATTAATATGAATATAAAAAATGTATTTTTGTGGTTAAGCACATAATAAATAAATAATAACAAATTTATACTTAAATTTTTTAGATTCGTATTCATTTTGACACGCGTTAAATAAAAACAAAATATTGAAATAAAATATATTCATTATACATATATACATACATACTACATTTAGAAATTCATAATTTAATCAGTATATATAAGAAAAAATTCAGTTGGAGTAACCTAACCTGATAGAAACGAAAAAAAAATCAGTACAAATAAACGCCGAATACCGTTGTTACGCAAAATAAACTGGTATTTGTGAAAATGTCAGATGCTTGAGAGTCTGATTCAGCATCCCAGCAACATTTACAGTAATAATGACATCCGGCACCAAGTTGTTGTCCAAGCATTACTTGTACCACATATTTATATCGAGGCATTACCAGTCGATCTTTAATTGCAGAGTTAATGCTGTCTGCAATGTCGCTGGTCCAGTGTTTAACTTCTTCTACGTTGTATGTTTTCCCTTTATAAATTGATATTCAAATTATACACAATTATTATTTTAAGAAAAGCAGGCTAACTAACCAGCCTTGTAACTGGCCAACATACCTTGTAATTTCTCACTCATAATTTCTCGTATTATTTCTTTAATTTTGCTTCCCTTGAAGTTCTCTCCCAAAGATGGACGCATTTGATATGAATTGATATTTGCATCAGTTTTTTCATTATATACTTGTACCTGAGTTGTCCCTTCCTGACCCATTTTAGTTAATAATTTTGATTTGAGGCAATCTGAAACATTTATTTTTAATCTCTGTACCTATTTGTTTGTGTGATTTTATTTATTTTTAATTGTTCAGTTACTCCAACAATTTGTTTATTGACGTACTTGTTTATGTTTATGGCTCAAAGCCAACTTAACAGGGCAAAACAAAAATATTTTTTTTCGTGGGATTTAGTGACTTTTTATAATGCAGATTATAGACCTTACTACATATCGTACGATAAATCGCACATTTATAAAATTATTGGATACTCTGTCATACTTAAGAAGTATAATTTGTAATAAGGCCTGTCTTACCAGGTGGTAGCCCTATTTCATATGATAGTAGATGCTTTCAGGGTGACCGATGACATTTTGCAAAAAGTGGCATCAAATAGGGGATTAATCAAAAAAATAGGAGCAAAATTAAAAAAACGAGAAAACTACACAAAACTTTTTATTTTTAATGTATTTTGATATAACTCACCCTAAAAAAGGGGGGACAAAAAGTGGCATGGCAGTCGAAAAAGTGGAAAGGCAGTCGAAAAAGTGGCAATTTGCCACTTTAGTCGGTCAAACGGTCACGCTGGATGCTTTATGTGCACATGCAAGGCACATCAATCAGGTACCCTCATTTCTACAACAAATATTACAACAGCAATAACCACATGCACTTTGTTGCTATAAATTACCATCTTACTTTTCAAAACAGGTATGTTTATTATAGGAAATGTCAAACAGCATACAAAACTGAATATTCGTTAGGTATTTATGGATACCCAAATAAAAGCATGTTTTTAGGCTTATACCTACACAATCCAGATTTGACATTTAGCTTGGTATAATGACATTAGACACATGGTGTAGTGCTGCCACCTAATAAATGCGCCTTGTGCACATGGTTTTTAGCTGACAAATGTCAAGAATTTCGTTTTGTTTTGGTACAATTCTTTTTGGGCTTTTGACGTTCTTCGGCTCCTTACACCACAGAGGATACCTTGTGCTTTACATAGTGTCCACACCTGATGGATTTTATATTATGATGAATGTCAAATTGATATCATGATGAAAATTCATCACGTATAGACTCAATTTATTAATATTATATCAGCGTTATGATATAATATTAAACAACATGCAAATTAGATATTTTTGGGAAGTATTTTACAAATATTTGTTGGATTCATCATGATATACAATCATCAACGTACACCCATTTGTGTTGATATTAATGAAAAAATTACAGTTGCTCTGCCGGCGTCATATTACGAGTTTTCATATAAAATCATCAGGTGTGGACACTATGTAACACATCTATGGTGGGCGTGTTTGAGTACAACAAACCTGTATAATTTCACCATGCTTTTTAGTATGGATTTTTTTTTTATTTTAGCACCCATGATGTGGGCGGATAACGTTCAATCGACAACTACTATTAAAATCAACAATAAAATTTAAAAAAAATTGTTTCAATATAAAATTACTGTATAAAATATTTTACTATATGCGTGGCTGCAGTATTAAAAAATCAAAACTTAAACTCGCACTTTGTATGCATACAACTTTTTGTTTTAACATTATACCACAGAATACAATTATACGTCTAGCCACCCTTAAAAAAATTTTAAGACAAACTTTTTCTGAAATAAAAATTGCATGTCTATTCGTACTGATATTAGTTGTGGATCCTATGAAATCTAACTGTTTTTCATATAGGCGATTTTTGAAGAAATAAGTTACCAACACTGTTCGTTATACACTTTTCTTCTTTTTGCGCTTTATCTTGCATTACGAGAGCAAGAAATATTTTTACAGGCATAAAAACAAAAATTTTCTAATTAAATACATATGGATATAAAAAATATAAAATTTTTCAAATAGCTTTAAATGAATGTAACATTATTCGGGAAAAAGTTATTGTGGAAAACTTGGATTTTGAATATATGAAGGAAGACGCTGAAGCAGAGAATAAGGCGTAGAAGAAAGGTGTTTTTCAAGTGTTTACTTTGTTTTGTAAATTCGTTGCTGGCAATATATTAAAATTTTAAAATCAGCCTACCGGATGAATATAATTGTAAATACTGGTATGCAAAAACTAATTTCGAGTTTATTCCTCTAAATTTAATAAATGCAAAATAAAATTGCCTTGTATAGAAACTACAGTGATTGTCTTCTTATTTCACCCATGTATGTATGTATAAGCAGCAAGTACCATCTAAATATTTGGAAAAATGTCTAGTTCGGTGTTCATTGAGAGTAGTTCTCAGGCTACAGATACTAATGATTGCGCTAGTATATCAGATTCAAACCTTGTGGTTGTATATGGTAAGAACGGAATAAATTTTGATGATAAAGGCCTGGAGAATCTTATTGGTAAGTACAATTACCAATAGTTAGACGCATGTTTATTTACTTATGTGTGTATTTCGTTAAATAATTAGAGGAAAAAAAAATTTCATCAATAAGTGTAATACGCTTGACGTCACCAACACCAAGCATGCAGGACGAGGAAAAAGAAACAGAGAAATTGGAGGAAATGTTAAGGAGACAGGAAATTCGATCTGATAACGATAGTTCTAGTTCGGAAGATGAGGACAAAAATTCGTCTGTTGATGAGGAATCTGGTGACAATTGTGATTCCTCAAATGATGATGAAAACGAGGAAGGAAAAGGGTTTCATGAATCTGATGAATCGAGCGAAGAAAGTAAATTAAAACAAAGAAGATTAGCACTTCGCAGTGGTCGAAGCCGAAATTCCGCTAAACAGATAAAGGCACGTAGACGTAGACAGGAACGTCCAGAAATAGTGGGTTTGCATTTAGAAGAGTTTTATCCCCCAGAGGATGCTAAAGAAATTATAAAAGAAGCTCTGAGTTAGTATGAAATTAACTTATATTTTTCAACTCGTTGCAGTTTAAATGAAAAACTTATACTTTACAGAAATGGCAGGTTTAAATTCGGATAAAAAAAGCAGAAGTGAATACGAATTTCAATTGTTTGTCATACAAAATGATCATTGTTACACTCCTTTTACATCTCCATCGCAAATGAAAGCTAAATTAGCTGCAGATAAAATGGAGATGGAGAAACAAGCTGCAAATCGTAAAATCAGCATTTTACAATCATCAGCCAGTAAACAACTTCTTGTGCGGAGAAAACTTCAACAAAATATTTATTCAAAATCAGAGAGTGGCGAAAAATTCAATCGCTCACCAAATTCTTTTACAAAGGACAAAGGAATAGTTGTAGCTCATAAAATAAATAAGGTTATCAAAGATCGAAAGCCGATTCCAGATGACGATTTTGTGAATGAAGATGATTTGCGATCATCATATGACGAAAACGAAGACGATCCATGTGGTGAAGATGAAAGCGATTTTAGTGGTACAGAATACTCAGCTGAAACTGACAATGATCGTGACAGTGATTTAGATTTTGATGTTAATAATCCTAAAGGACGTAAACGTAAAGTGAAGCTGTTGAAATCTCACAAACGTTCTCTGAGCGCAAGTAGAGTAAATTCAAAGTCAAGACGTAGTTATAATCAAGACGAGCTTCTTGAATTAACTAATAAAACAAATGTTACGTCCACTGCTGCGACATGTTCACCCTCATCAAGTGTACTACAGCGACAAAAATCTATTGTAAAACTTATATCAGATCCTAATCGAGTAACAATTCGTTCTACACCTTCGAAAGTGCAAATAATGGGAAAGGCAAACTTTTTATCTCCTGTCATAGCAGCACTGCCTCCGATTCCTAGAAAACAAAGTGAAAATAAATTTGCATTAAGTCAAGCAGGTAGCCCCTCAACTTCTGTAAATATTCAACCAAAAACATACGTAGTTGTAAAGGGACCTACGGAAAATAAGAGCTCTGTACAAACATCACCACAAACACATAAGGAAATCGTCATCAATAAGGTTAGTGGAAATATATATTCCTATACTAGAGATAATCATTACACTCTGCTTTTTTGTATGTATGTACATATGTACAGTTGCAATCAGGAAATAGCACTACCACTAGTATATTTTTTTTTGTCCTGCATTCTTAAAATAGTTTTAAATAAATTTGTATACGTCACATCAATATGGCAAGTCTGTTGTTTTTTTTTTAATTCCGTAGAATAAATGGCGTAGCTACATGCTAACAAATTAAAGTAGTAGTCAAATCTCAGGAGGTACACTTTTATATTACAATTCCAAAACAAGCTTTTGAATGCGGTTAACAACCAACGACATGAAACCGTAACTCGCTACCGTTAACAGACGCCAGCCACTAATCCCAATGCGCTGATTTACACGGGATTAATTGTGCTGGCATAACATGCCAGCTTGTAGGTGAGAGAGGCAAAGGGAGGGGTTTTGTGTTTGGCATAATTTTTCAACCAGCTACAACCCCGCATTAGCAGCACAAAACCAATACACAGACAACTTAAAAACTGCAAATGTTAAATTGAATACGAAAAACACTAACTCACACACAAAGCTGTGTATACGTATACATTTTTATGACGGATGAATTAGTCTCGTGTGTTCTTAAAAGAACAAAAAATGTGCGGCATAAAAATTAGTCTCGTGTAAACTACCTCAATCAAATCACTCTTATATCCTTGTTCAAAATTACTCGATTTGGTAACATTCGAAATTAAGTTGGAATAGAATATTTAAACGTCAATGTCAGCTGTTAATAAAAATCACATTTTCAATAAAAAAAATAAGCATTTAAAATGTCGGGTTCTAAATCTTTCTGTTACATACATAAACTTCTGTTACTTTTAATTTTCTGAAAAATCAACCAAAATAATTGCGATTTTGCAATTTATTATTTTAGACATGCAAAGTTTACTTTGCAAAGTCTTAATTCAGCTGTGTGAAAGATAGAGGGAATACTATCTCTTTCTGTCTTTCTCCCAGCTAAATAGACTTTGCTAAGTAAACTTTCCGTGCCTGATAGGGATATTTGCAAATTTTAACTGCAAAAATTGTTCACAGTGTAGTATAGTTGTTATTTTAGTATCCCATACAAAAAAAAAAAAATCGGGAAAGTTAATAAATGCCTACTTCCTCTATATGATATTGCCGAGTGGTAGCTAACAGTTGTTTATTAAACGTAATTAGAAACGTTCATGAATTCTAGTTTCCTTTATAAAAGCAATCAATTAATAATATGACAATTTAATAGGACACGGACAGACACACAGATACACAGATGCACAGACACACAGGCACACACTAGAAACTTATAAAACCCCTTTTTTTTGGTCGGGGATAAAAAGCAAACAAACCAAAATAAGCAAACGAGAAGTGTAAACATTTTACAAAAGGTTAAATAAAAATTTCGAAGGTCATTAAAAAATAGATAACTTATAAAGTATGGCAATAAGAATTGTACATATACATATTTCGTAATATCCCATCAAACAAAATGCTCGGAATTCGTAAAGAAATCGTAACGATTAGTCGAGAAAAATTTCCGATATCTTTTGTTTTTGTTTATACAGCAGAGCACTGCTTCACCATTATGTTCCTGCTTGTGTCGAAATTTGTACACACATACATACATATTCATTAAATACTTAAATACATATTTTATTATTATTATTCGTTTATTTAATCTACAGAATAAATTCTGAGACTAAATTTATATATATATATGGGCATTGGCTGCTTTGGCCATCAGCCCTTGTTTACAATTTTGCGTTTATGAGTATATGCATGTAGATGTATAAGCTTATTGCAGTGTTACACAAACTGTGTGTATGGACAAATGTTTTTTAAATTTTTAATTTAGTTGTTTTGATGAAATCATATATTTTATTAATGTTGGTGGGTGAGGGATCCATGAGAAGATTAGTGGCAGACGTATTGAGTATTGCGTTTCTGTGGTTTTGGAATAATGGACACTCCAACAAGACGTGTTTTATTGTTAAAAAGCAGTTACATCTGTTGCAACTAGGACGTGTTGTTTTTGTTAGTAACCATTCTTGTGAAAAGCTGGTGTGACCCAGACGCAGTCTTGAATATGTTTTAATTTTGTTTTTTGATATATTGGTTGGGTATAAAGGTGGGTTGTGTTGCGGGTTTATTGTTGAGTAATGATAGTGGATGATAGGTCTTTCTTTAATTTTAAGTTTGACGTAGCTTGCAATGTGACAGCGGATATCTGTTTTTTCAACTGTACCATTCATTATGATTGGTGCTAAAGAGGCGTGTTTGGCTGTATCGTCTGCAGCTTCGTTTCCAGCGATTCCGATATGGCTAGGTATCCAATATAGTTTAATTTTATTTTCGTTTCCTATGAGCATATTTCTGATATTTGTTATTATATTCCACTTGTTGTTGTATGCTTTGCTTATGGCTTTTAGGACCGATAAGCTGTCTGTAAGGATTGCAGTTTTATTTTTACTTTTTAGAGCGAAGTGGATGGCCTGTTGAATAGCGCATGATTCAGCTGTGAAAACTGATGCGTGTTCGAGTAGTACCCCTAGAGCTAAATTGTTTCCTTTTTCGTCTACTACCGCGTAAGCTGGCAGGTGGCTTTGGGACTTAGTACCATCTGTAAATGAGAGTCTCCAGCCGCCCGGACTTCAGATCTGACATTATACTGTGGAATGAATTTTTGGGGGTGTCGTTCTTAATGAATTTGGCGAGTGACAGGTCTAGGCAGGAAGTGTTGAATTTCCATGGAGCTTTACTTATTCGCACTTTTGAAGTTATTAGGGGGATATTAAACTCAGATGATAATGCGAGTGACAGTGCTATTGCTGATTTGAATCTCTTAGAGCGTTTGGCGTTTATAACAGAAGTTATGTCTTGGTCTATTATGGAATTAGTACTGTTAAGTAGTTTTGGTAGTATTCTAGCTTTGGAGTGAAATATTCTGTTTTCTATAGATGGAAGATTTGTTTCATCAAGTATATTGTTGATGGGTGTTGTTCTAAAAGCGTAGGCCGAAGCCCTAGCAGCTTGGTGGTAGGTGGGCTGGATGATATTGATATTAGTCTTACTGCTCGTTCCATAAATGAATAGTCCGTAGTCGATTTTGTTAAGTACTAGGGTTTTAGTAAGATAAGACAGTGTATTAATGTGGACGAAACTCTTATTTGCCAAGTATCGAATTATGTTGACTCTGGAAATTAGTGAATTTTTTAAAGCAAATAGGTGATCTTTCCAAGTGTAATTTGATGAGAATGTTAATCCCAAAATGTTCAGTTTTTTTACGTTTTCAATATGGTTTCTATTGATTTGGATCTTGTGCGCATCTGAGTCACATAGATGTTTTCTGCAGATGTGTATATTTTTTTTTGTTTTTTTGATAGATATTTTGGCGCCAGAATATTTGGTCCATTTGTCGATATCATGGAGGGCCTTTTCTAGAATTTTTGTGCTCTCTTTATTGTCGTTCCTTTTACAAAGGAGGTACAAATCATCAGCGTAGAGGCAATGGTCTACGAAACGATGTTTATTTACAACTTTGCTGATTTCATTGAAGGCAATTTGGAACAATATCACTGAAAGTGGTGAACCCTGAGGAATACCGTTTTTGAGAGGAAATGATTTTGAAGTATGGCCGTTGATAATAACCTTAAATTGCCTGTTCGATAGGAATGATTTTACGTAGCTGAATATTTTCGGCCCGACTGACCAAGACTTTAAGCTGTTTAAAATAACATGGAGACCCATTCTGTCAAAAGCTTTTTCAAAGTCGATTGATAAAATGGTAACGTGGTTTTTTGTTGACAGGGCTTTTGTTATATAGTAGTCCATGTGTAGTAGTGCGTCGTCACAACCCTTGTTGGCTTTAAAGGCTACTTGTTCGATTGCAATAAATTTTTTCTTTTCTATGAACCAAGACAATCTAATCTGGTGGCTATAATTCGCTCAATGATCTTTGATAGACATGATAGCAGAGATATAGGTCTGTATTCTCCAACCGAAGTTGCGTTTCTATTTTTTGGAATTGGTACTATAATCGCGAGTTTCCAAGAATGTGGTATTACGCCGGTGTTAAAAATAGTATTGTAGGTGTTCAGTAGTTTAGTTTTGCTAAGAGTAGAGAGATTTTTTATCATGTGGTAGGAGATGCGGTCGAAACCGGGTGAAGTACCTTTAAGTTTACTTAAAGAGTTGCAAAGCTCCAGCATGGTGATAGGCTCGTCCATAAGATAGGCATCTTTATCTTTGGTGTCATATACTGCTGCTATGAGAGAGTTTTTTGCTGTGTTGAATGATGTTGGGAAGTTTTCATCTGAGGCGTATTTAGTCCATTCTTTTGATTTGCGATTTTAAGTGGGTCAGTTAGGGTATCGTTATTTGAATTGATGACTTTTATGTTGGTGTGGGAGTGCTTGCGCGAAATTTTGTTGATTTTATTCCATATATCAGACGTTGTTGTATCTCTGTTGATTGTTTTAGTGAAGTTTTCAAAGCAAAGGCATTTGGACTTTTTCATTTCATACTTGAAATTTGCTTTTTTTTTTTTTGTAAGCACAAGGTTATCTTGGGTAGGGTTGAATTTATATTTTTTCCACTTTTCCATTTTCAGGTTGCGCAGGCTTGCTAATGTTGATTTCCACCAAGTTATCTGAGGACGGATATTTTTTATGTTGCTTTTCGATTGGGGTATATAGATATTTGCTGCTGTACGTATCGCTTTTGTTATTGTGGATGCATCTTTATTACTTGATGAGGATAATCTAGTTTTAGACAATTCACTTTCAACTTTACGAGAGTAGTTAGTCCAGTCAGCTAATTGAATTATAAATTTATTTATTTTCTTTGAGGTGTCATATTCATCAGATAGTTTTATTGTAATTTTGATTGGGAAGTGATCGCTGCCGTGTAAGTCGTCGAGAGTATGCCAGGAGGCTAGGGGGAGTAAACTTTTTGAGTAGAATGTTAGATCTATATGGGAAAAAGTGTTATGTGTTGAGAGGTGGGTGGGACTACCGTCATTTAGCACACACAAACCCGCGCGTACTATTATGTTTTCTAGTAGTGTTCCTCTATTATTATTGGAAGTGGATCCCCAAATATTGTTCCAGCCGTTGAAGTCTCCGACGACTAGAAGAGGGGTGGTGAATGATGCAATGGTATTAGATAGTTCTTGAACGGAGATGTCCTGAGTGGGGGGGGGGGGGATATAAAAAGACAGTATGGTGAATTTTATATTAAGGTTTACTTCAATAGCTACGATTTGGTATATAGAATTTGTGTGGATTTGTTTGTGAGGAATATCCGATTTAATGAAAATTCCCGTGCCTTGCTTTGATGAGGTGTTTTGGGACGAGTTTATGAAGTATGCATTGTATTTTTTTGGGGGGATTGGTGTAGTGTTGTACGCACAGTGAGTTTCTTGCAGAGAAATGATGCTGGGGTTTAAATCTTTTATGAGTAATTGAAGCTCAGTATAATTGTTCATTAGACCGTTTATATTCCACTGAAGAAGTACCAAATCCATGATAACAAGTTTTATTAAAGAAATACGCGTAATCTGTGATGGTTGTTGTTTATCGGATTGTACTGAGCTAAGGGGCTCCTCCACCATCCGGACCCAAGAAAAGCTCTCCTGAGCCAGCGTGTGGGTTATGCAAAAGCTCGGGGAGCAGTTCTAGACCAGACCACAGAGCAGTCCCTCGGTTCTAGTAAGTGGTTGGTGTTGGACTAAGTTTCGTGGTTACGTACCTGATAGGTCCATTGTGACCTCGTTGAGAGACTCATCGTCACTCGAGGTTACGAAATACTTATTTTTATTTATAAGAGTTCTTGTTAAACAAGAAATTGGAGACATTATACTGTTGTTGTCTATTTTAGTAGCTGCGTTTGTGTTGTATTTGTTCGTTAAGATTGTTGGTTTTGTTAAATCAGTTTTCTGTAAATCAGTTATTTTAGTAGCTGCGTTTGTGTTGTATTTGTTCATTGAGATTGTTGGTTTTGTTAAATCGGTTCTTTCAGTTGTTGTAGAAGTTTTAATTTCATTATTTTTTTGACATTGTGTTTGCTTTAGAGGTCGTAGGTGTGTTTGTTTCATTAAAAGGTTGGTTTATTTTTGTTGCGAGTTGTTTAAGTTTTGTAATTTGTGTAGATGGTGAGATTTTTGGTGTTTGGTTGTTTTGTGTTTCTTTGCGTTTAGTGGGAGAGTTAGAAGTTACAGCTGCGTATGTGTTTTGGGTGTTTGTTTGAATTGGGTTGCTTTCCCTGTATCTACGACGAGCTTCTCCTATACTGCAGTAATTTTTTGTTTTTATTTTCAATATCTCCTTCATTTGTATGAAACGGGGACACTTATTGTCGGCTGATGAGTGTTCTCCTGAGCAGTTTATGCAGAAAGTGCGGGTGCAATTTTGTGGTGCGTGTGGTGGTAGACTGCACTCGGGACAGGTTGTATTTCCTCTGCATCGGTTTTTAGTGTGTCCGAGTAGGTGACAGTTTTTGCATCTCATCGGGTTTGGAATGTAGTGGTCGACTTTACATTTATACCATGCAACATCTACAGATGTGGGTAAGCGGTAGAGGTCAAGTAAGTTAAGATCATCTTGCCAGTAGGTATACGTGAGTGTCCGTCTTCGCTGGGTTTAGTAAATTTATAAACATCGGTTACCCCTTGATCTTTCATCTCTTGTATTATTTCGCTTTCTGTAACGTGTATTAAGCACGGTGCGTATATGACTCCTTTTACAGAGTTGAGTGTTTCGTGAAGCTTACATGAGATTGGGCATAGGTTGGCTAGGTGTTTGGCTTTCAAAAACTTGTCAGCAGTTCGTTCATTACGGGCGATGACTAGTATACTTCCATCACGGAGGGACGATATTGAGTTTATATCAGTAGTTATGCTTTATATTCCTTTTTTAATAGCAAAAGGGCTTAGTTTTGATAACTCTTTGTTACTATCGTTTGAGGTTATTATTACATATTTAGGAGTGTTTTTGTTGTTATTTATTGGAGTAGGCAGTTCTGGAAATTCAAGAATTTTTTTCTTCTTGGAGGGATTTTCTATGAAGTCCCCAAGAATGTGGAAACTGTTGTTAGATAGCTTGTCCGGAGGGCCCGGAGCCATGATTAAATTGGTTTATAATTGTCTGTGTATGTAAATGTGTTGTAACAAAAACAGGTGTATTAAGTAAACAATAACAAATCACTTGTTAATAATAAAAATTAACGACCGTTATTCTGTGATAGAGTTTTTTGTTTATTTTTATTATTTTGTAGACAAGTGAAAAAGAAAAAAAAAACAACCGTACACTTTGAGTGTAAATGATCAAACAGAGTTGCGGCATAAACACATTTTCCATACAAATTGACACAAAAAATTAGCACAAGAAAGCAGTCGATAGATAGAATCAATTTTATTTTGACAACGTTTTTTCTTATGTTCTCATATACGAGGGCGGTTCGGAAACTTCTTAGCCTATCAATGAAAGAGAATAGTTAGTTTTTCAAAAATATTTTTATTTTTCAATATAATCGCCTGAAACTTCAATACACTTAGTCCAACGCTTTTCTAGCAATTATATCCCTTGATTAAAATAGTTTTCCTCAAGGTCTTCAAAATAGTGGTTTACAACTGTAATTGCATCTTCATTTGAGGTAAAACGCTTGCCAGCAAGGAATTTATTTAGATTTGGGAACAGGTAAAAGTCACTGGGAGCCAAATCAGGAGAATAAGGTGGGTGGTCAAGCAACTCGTACTTTAATTCGTTGATTTTAGCCATTGTTAAAACACTCTTGTGCGCTGGTGCGTTGTCTTGATGAAAAATTATTTTTTTGTGTTGTAAGCCAGGACGTTTTTCTCGAATTTGTACATTTAATTGATCCAAAAGGTTGCAATAGTACTCTGAATTTATTGTTTTACCCTTTTGCAGATAGTCAATCAATAAAATACCTTTGAAGTCCCAAAAAACCGTTGCCATAACCTTACCAGCCGATTGAATTGTTTTTGCCTTCTTTGGGGCACTTCCTCTAGCTTCAGTCCATTGTTTGGATTGTTCTTTTGTCTCTGTAGTATAGTGGTGGATCCATGTCTCATCAACAGTTATGAAACGACGCTTAAAATCCATTTTATTTCGCTTAAAACGATCCAAACAAGCTTGAGAAATGTTCATTCTTATGCGTTTTTGGTCGACTGTTAACAAATGCGGCACCCATCTTGCAGAAAGCTTTTTCATCTGTAGTTCTTCATGCAAAATTAAATGGACTCGATCATTTGAGATGCCCATGATATTAGCTATTTCACGCACTTTTATTCGTCGATCATTTAAGACCATATCATGCACTTTGGCTACAATTTCTGTTGTTGTTGCTGTTTTTGGACGTCCACTACGTGGTTCATCTTCAATGCTTGTACGACCACGTTTAAATTCAGCAACCCAATTTTTTACTGTTGCATATGAAGGCACACTTTCACCTAACACATTCACCATATCATTATGAATTGCTTGTCCCGATAAACCTTTTTTATGTAAATATTTAATGACACCACGCATTTCTAATTTTTCCATTGTTAAAAAATCGCGGATGCGTCTTTTCTGAACACCTGTTTCTATATGAAGGAGTTGCCAGATCGAAACAAAATTTAACATGTGTTCATAGCAGAGATGGAAGTTTCCAACACACTTAACTTTTTTCTGTTTATACCACGCTTTTTGTGATAGGCTAAGAAGTTTCCGAACCGCCCTCGTATAAATACTCATTCTCTCAAGAATGCTAATGATATTATATTTTATATATATTATTATATATTATAATAAATTTCATACAAAACTACAAAGAAAAATAAGCACAAAAGAAAATAAAACTAAAATTATAGAGCATTTGAAGTTACTGCCGTAGATTTTATTATGGGCTTTGTTAATTTGACAACGATTTTTCCTGAAGTTGCGGACATATTCTGTTTGATCATTTAGTCGGAGACTGATGGCATATTTTAATATTTATTATTATTTGTTACTATTTATTTTATTTATTATATTAATTCGAAACAAAACTTGTAAATCAAAGTTTTAATCATGATATAAATATAGAAGGTGCTTCCATTCTCTAATTTTTTCTTGACATTCACCTTCATATTCTGGAAAAATCGTGCTAAAGTATTAATTTAATATTTCCCCTCTGTTTCCTGTTTCTTTGAAAATTTTATTGAAAAATTATTTCAGAAGCTTTTTTGTATTATAAATTCAAACAATTTAAAAAATGTTATGACAAATATTTTATTATCTTGAAAATCAATGAAATGCATTGTAAATGAATTTTTATATTAAAGAAAGCGAAAATGAGTTGCATATTACAAACTGTGGACGTACAAAATATCATTGTAAAAATATGAATGTAGCATTTTTTGAGTCATCTACATTATGTTGTGTTCGCCAACAGTGTCGCAGAGCCTAAAAAATCTGTGAAATAGACTTTCCGATTTAAGTAATTTTTTAGAAATGCATGTTACAATCAACAAGAAATGAATTATATAGATTAAACAAGATGTAATATTAATCAATATTTGTTAAACTTAATGAAAATCTAATCAAAATCATCAATCAATTTGGATTAAAATAGAGTTAAAATACTTATTTTAGGCAGAAAACTTAAAAAGATGTGCCAAGTTATTACATAACCACTTTTTAAACTTCACAGATGTGTAGTCATGTATGTATATCACTTTATTTATTCGCAACTTTTGTTAAGATAATTACACATTTTTGTAAAAATTTTATGGGGAAGACTTATATTTTTTACGATATGGGAACCTCTTTTTTATTTCTCTTAAAAAAAAACTTCAAAAATACTTATTTTTTAAAAACAAAGAGAGAAGTACCTTCCAAGGGACATTCACAAGGTAGTAGCGGAAATGCAGCTGAGCTATTTTTTTCAAATTAAAGTTCATCTGAAACTTCAAAAAATTTTTACGAAAGAGAAATTAAAAGAAAATGTAAAAAAAGTTCAATATGAAAAATATTTTATTAAAAAAATTCTGTGAAAACAAATCTAAAAATATGAAAAAAAAAACTATTAAAAAATTGTGAAAAGTGCTAAGACGCAATTTACACTGTGCCTTTTCTGCTTGCATGTGTTGGCAGTCTTTTTCAGTTCGTTGGTGAGAGGTGTTGAGAAGCAGGCGGAGTAAAACAAAAGGCACGAAATGAAAATTTGAGGGGATTTTTGACATTTCTCTTTGTTTTTTCGTACTCTCAGTACTAAGAGTGTATACAAACGTCAAAAAGTCATGAAGAAAAAAGTCTTAATGTAAATGTGCTTGACTTTTCGTAGGGGGTTTAAAAGAAAATTGTCGAAAGAAGGCAGGCTAAAAAGCCATAATGTGAATAGGCTCTAAACGTTGCAAATTTTGTTAGTGGTAGCTGCCGTGGAGAAATATTTTCAAATTTATGTGAATAATTTTTATTATTATTATGTTAAACAAATTATATTTTTGAAGTTTTGGATGAACTACAACCCATGTTGTTTTTTTCATTGTTGTATTTTTTCATTGTTTTTGTAATCGTGATATTACCTGGAAATGAATATGCCTTGGCACCTTCTATATTTATATCATGGTTTTAATTTTTCAGAGAAACTACCGAAATGACAACGAATTCGTTACGAAAAGTCTGAGTTTAGACAAACTACAGAAATGTCTAAACGTATTGGGTACGACAAGTCTGACTTGTCTGAAAAAGTCGATACATTTGGTTTGGGGGTTAATTTCTTAAATCATTTGTATTGTGGATTATTTAAATTATTTAGATTTGTAAATCTGTACAGTATCTGGTTACTTAGGGAGGCTCAAATTCACAGTCTTTATTTAACTAATAAATGTGGTTCAGCCAATGAAATTCATAAAAAACCACAGGCGTTAATTAGCTGTAGACTTTGAATTTGGACCTAATTGTTGATAAATTTAACCAGCAACAAATTAAATATCAAATGCAATACATAAGTAGTAATTTAAAAAAAAATAAAAAAAGCCGACTGCGACCAATTTTGAACCGTTAAATATCATACATGCTCATTCGAAATGAAAAATCATATGAGAAACATAAAAATGATTTTAAAATATCTGTCGAATGATACCCATTTTGATATAGTTCACCGACTTTTTATTTATTTTTTTCGTATTTGCAAACCGACGTCTGTTGGCCGCCATATTAAGACAAATCGATTGATGTAAGAATCATCAAAATCGGTCCACGCGTTCGGCTTATATAGTGCGGCAAAAGAACACATACGTACATATGTACACGTGTATATATGTATGTACATAGGCTGATAAACACAATTCACCTCTTTGCTTCGCGCAAAAAAAGAAAGAAATTAAATAAAATGTATATAATGTTCGTGTTGTAAAAAATATTGTATCAAGTATCAATAAAACACTTTCGGAATTCACGGTTCTTTTACATCTTGTAATTTGCTAAATTGTTGTTCCCGTGCTTTTAATTTACCAAGATTTGCCAAAGCTACAAGCTGTAAAATGTCTACAAGTCCAACAGTGAATACCACTAATGTGCATTTGCAGTAAGATTTTTCCTTAATCTCACTAAATTTTACCGTTTGAGTACTTCGGGAACAGATCTTTTTGAGAGTAAATTTTTAAACTTTCACAGTAATTACTCAGTCAGGTTTTAGACTCTTCAGTTTTATTTGCTCCACTTTTGGTTTTGTAAGAGAGTTGAGAATGTAATACATATATGTATGTATACCTTTTGTATACCTAACTTTTTCTTTCTCATTATAAAATCAAAAGCTTAGTGCCGATTAGAGACCTGCGTAAATTGTGTTGAAATGTAAATACGTCTTGTTTTTTAAATGTATTCTCGTGGCTGTAGAATGCTAAACCAATAATATATGCTGTCGCATTATAAGCAAAGCACGATAGATGCATTGGTATATGTGTAACAAGCAATGTCGTCAAGACTTCTTGTTATGAACAAACAGTCAACAAAGTAGTGTTGATACGTGTATGCTTGTTATTTTCCATATTGTACGTTTGAGTGTGTGTGTAATATGTATATGGTAAGCAATTATGTGTTTAAGGCAGTGTTGCCGAATCGCGGGTAATTACCCGAATCAGGTGTAATTTTTATGTACAAGTGTAGCGCGTGGGTAATTGCTCTCAGGTGTAATTTACGGGTAATTTGAAATTTGTTTGTTTTATATAATAAATCGTTTGTGTTCTGGCTTTCCCATCGTTTTCACATGTTTTCTTGTGAGTTCGGATGTTAAAACACATACTACGCCTGCTTAAGTTGAAATTTATAAAATACAAATTAATAGTATGTGTTCGAGCATCCGAATTTAGAAGAACACTATTTGGAAATTGACACTTCAAACTTTTAGATTTTTTCGTTTTCGATTTTCTTTTCACTTGTTAACACTCTTGTGAAAAAAATACGAGTTTTACTTGTTAACAGTTTTGTGAAAAAATACGAGTTTCTTTGCTTTTGAAATGTGTTAAATATTTATTTTAATATTGGGTGTAATTCCTTTGAAATCGGGTAATTTTGGCTCCTACGAGGTGTAATTTTGAATATATATTTTGGTAACACTGGTTTAAGGGAGGTTTTTTTAAAGCAAGCGCACACAACTAATGTCAATGCATGTGTGCGTTTGTGTGTTCGCAGAAAAATAAAAGAGCATACACACAACGTGTGTGTGTATGTACATGCATGACGCTTGTATACGCGCCCATGCGTAGAAAGAAGCAAGCATCACAAATGTTTCAGTCACGAAGTATTTTCTTCTTTATTCCTATACCTGTAATAGCTGAAACAAATTATTGCAAACAGTGTTGTTTAAGGCCGTTTCACACTATAATACAAGTATTAATACTTTTGTGGAAAATGCAACTCTGACATGTTGAGTTGTTATTGTCTTTTGAAATTTTTGAAACAGAAATTAGATTAGGGATGCATTTTCGTCAAAAGTATTAATACTTGTATTATAGTGTGAAACGGTCTTTAGCGTTTGTTTTAGAAGATTTGTCTGTAGTAAAGCATTTGAAAACTCCCTCATGTCTTGAAAGTTCTTATAAATGGTCTTGTGCAGGACTTTAGTGCCTATTCACATTATGCCTTTTTAGCCTGCCTTCTTTCGACAATTTTCTTTTAAACACCTACGTAAAGTCAAGCACATTTACATTAAGACTTTTTTCTTCGTGACTTTTTGACGTTTGTATACACTCTTAGTGCTGAGAGTTCGAAAAAACAAAGAGATATGTCAAAAATCCCCTCGAATTTTCATTTCGTGCCTTTTGTTTTACTCCGCATGCCTCTCAACACCTCTCACCAACGAACTCAAAAAGCCTGCCTACACATGCAAGCAGAAAACGCACAGTGTAAATTGCGTCTTATTAGCAAGAAAAACTTCCGAGTCTAAAACATGACTCATTTACTGCAAGAGTAAACAAACACACCTAATATTCAATAAGTGAAAAAGAGTTACAACCTGTTTGTGTAATACTATGTTTAGACGGTACGTGCTTCGCTCTCTATTCATGCTTCACGCCCCAATCATGACCGAATCCACTTGCTTCGCCATACAAAATTATGAGAGCGAATCAAGTAGATTCAATATGAATCTACTTGCGAAGCACGTAAAATTGGTATCTTCTCTAACTTTTATCGCAGTTAATCGCCACTTTATCTGAACTAGCTATCAAAACAAAATAGGTATATGTGTATGTGTGTGTTTGTAAACAAATAAAAACAAACCAAAAAACATAGATGTGAGTTTAATATAAATAAATTTAATTAAGTTATGAATAATATAAAAAGGAAAAATAAGAAGAAAATATAGAGATGCCTTCAAAAACAAGATTTCGCATGAGTGGAATTTATGTAAAGTATGTATGCTTATGTGTATGCATGTGTATACGTGCGTATGATACGTATGTTTGTGTGAATATACATAAAAAAATGCCACGCGAACAGTGATGCCAACTTTTTCAGAGCAAAAACCACTGTGTGTTCATAAAAAAGCACTAAATAAAATAAGTACTCGTATATATGTACATATGTATGTATGTACATAAATATTTTTATTTATTTTTTTATATTTACATATCTATTTATTTGCAATACAGAGAAAGCCCATATGGCTAATTATAAATGTATTGAATTAGTAAAAATTAAAAATTTAAGTTAACTACAATTTTAAATTTACTACATTTCATAGGTTTTTGTAATAATTTCAATTACATATATCGAGCCATATTTCGATTTTGCTTATAAGTAGAATATGAGTAGGAAAATAATTGAAGTTCATTTGGGAAGACACTCCAATTATGGTGTACTATTTTAACAAAAGATGATCAACGAGAATTATACTCCTCGTTTCAAGAAATGCAGTTTCATCTTTTTCCTCTGGCCATAAAACTGTTTTAATAAAACAATTAGATTTTTAGGTGTTTCGTCTGAATTAATTTTTACATGAACATGGTTCAGTATGTTACATTCTGAACAACATAAGCCTTTTCTTTTTAGACCGTATTTTATATGAATGAAACAATTTGATTTATAAAATCATTATTGTATTTCTAACTTACTTTTAAAATATTTATAAGCGCTAAAAGTCATTTCTACTACAACATTTGAACATGGTAATGTTAATAGTCTTGAGAAAATATTGACAGTATTATAAATGGATTATGATAAGTTGAATTTCTATAATTATAAACTTCAATCCAAAATTGATCAGTTTTGAGCAAATTTTTCCATTTATGTATCCTTAAATTTCTGATACTTCGTTCTATTTCTTCAATTTCACCATCCCAGCAAAAATTACCGCTTCCCAGAAGAGTTTTTGTAAGCCAGCTAGAAGCAATGCATTCAGTTTCCAAAAAGCCGTTCATTTTTTGCTTTACTAATTCGTTTTACAGAAGCAATAATGTGTAGTTTTTGTGTACTCAGATGCAAAAGTTACTGGTGTACATTTTTTTACTTTTGTCCACTTTGTTAGAGAGCCTTACGTTATTACTTTTCAGAAGCATTTTTGGAAGCACCGTTATCAAGAAAGCAATACATTGCTTCCCTTAGTGGTTAGTAGATTCGATTATTGTAATTAAGTTATTTTATTACGTGTATGGTATCCTCTGTAATATCTAGAAATATTTTCTTTTTTCTAACTGTGAAAGAGAAAGTTTTTCTTCCTTTGTATTTCACGCAGCTGAATTAACATTCTGCAAAGGAAACTTTGCATGTCTAAAAGGGGTGAAAGCAGATAGTTTTTGAAAGTGAAAATAAAGCCACCACACTTTAACAAATTAATATTTAGTAGATTTGTAAAACGCACTAAAATCAAAGGTGAAAAGCACCAAAAAAAGGCACTAATTTCTTTTTAAAGCAACAATTTGAAAAATTCCGCACTGTTATGAATTAAAAAACTCTAAATCTAGTACGAAAAGCACTAAATTGGCACGATGCACACGAAGCACGAATGCGTAGTCTAAACAGCATGATTCATAAACATGATTCAGAGAGCGAAGCAGGTGATTCAACTCGTCGTCTAAACATAGCATAAGACGTTTGAGTTAGAAATCTTGGAGTTTTTGTAATAGATTAAAGGAAACTTGTACAACTTTTCTAACATTATTGCTGTATGCAAATAATATACATAAATAACAGGAGTTCAGTTTTTGTACATAGGTTTTATAAAGCTACTAAAATAACTTTTTTATTTGACAAACATTTTCTACTACAAAGATTATATGTAAGATCCATTTATGAATTTAAACTTTTGTGCAAAAATTATTAAATCATTGGGAGGAATAAATATTTCAACCCCAAGGTACAATTATATGTTCTGTTTTAATGATTTTCATGGCAGAAAATGACCGCTGTGCGGCCGCACTGCTATGTGGCAAAATATCCAATTTACACATATATCGACTTAAATTACTAAATAACAATTCATTAAACATATTCTCTTCTCCGCGGAAAGCTCTCCACATTTTAGAACATACATGTGATAAATTTTCCGTATGTGTGATCAACTTGATCTTGTAGCATCATTGTTAATCAAAATGTTCGTTCAATATTCGGTAGATTTCAGGCCTTGTTCGGTAGAATTGGTAGATCGTTAAATTCACAAATATATTCGGTAGAATCTACCGAATATCGGTAGAAGTGTGCACACTGAACCAGTGTGACCAGATTTTAAAATAATATTAAGCTAAATCACGTTTGAAAAAAAGCTAAAATAAGCTAAAAAGTTACATTTTAGGCTAGAAAATAAAGCTAAACTTTTTTCCACTTCTTTGATCACTTTTTAGTAGTTTCTTATTGCTAAACTAACGTTAAATATTACACAAACATATTATTTTATTATACATATAGAATATTTGTTTCATGAAATTATTTATTAATTATTATATTTTAAATTTAATGAAGAACAAAACAAAAACTTCCCCAAAATAATCTTAAAAAGTTCTAAAAAATTTAAAAACATTTATACTAAAATACAATAGCTTTTTAAGTGAATTAATGCTATATTTAAGGTAAAGCATGGGTCACACTATCTGCACAATGTACCGAGTTTCGTCAGATCAGTGAAATAAAGTCATAAGTAAAGATTTTGCTCTAATTTATCGACTTATTGAAATACAAGGACATAATTGCGCCACACTGCATTGGTAATAAGCCCATATAGACTTATTCCAGAATTAATTAAGTAATAATGCCATTTTGGCTTATTACTTATGACTTTATTGAGGTGGCCCGACGAAAATCAGTACATAGTGTTATCCAGGCTTAAGGCTATTTCAGGTTTTTGTTATAAGTTAATTGATGCCGCTAAATGAACGTTCAACTCAAGTCAAATGATTTTATACCCAAAAAACTCAAAAAGTGTTTTGGCCACTAATATGAATTTAACTTTTTCCATTGGAATTCTAACCATTCTGCCATTATCTACTATTTTTCTTCTTTCCATTTCTGTTATAAAATTGTCGTATAATTTACATTTAGTATTTCTTGTAAACTATTTTACAATGTTAAAAAATTATAATTTTTATAAGTTGTTTATGTTTTTAATATATTTTTAGAGAACACGCAATTTAGACTAAAAAAGGCTAAAAAAGCTAAATGAGTTTTTAAAAAAAGCTAAAAAATAAGCTAAGAGCTAAATGAAAATTTTAAAGCTAAATCTGAAATAAATAAGCTAAATTTAGCTTAAAATAAGCTAATATGGTCACGCTGCACTGAACGGAACGCTTAAACTTTGCTTTCGCCATTTTATTATTTCTAGTGTTCGCCCAGTGGTTGAAAATCAACCATTAACGCACAGAGGTGGAGAATAGAATGAAAATATTTAAAGTTTGATGAATTTAAAACACAATTTAAAAATTATATTCAAATATACATACATATGTATAGACTCCAGGGTAAACCACTCTCTTAAACCACTTTCTTAACTACTAAATACGAATTTAAAATTTCATTTATCGGCATAAATAAGAATAGATTTTAAGCAAACTATTTAAAAAAAGTTGTTCACTTTTTGAACTAAATGTAATTAGATATTTGCTCCTAGTGTTTTCACTTCATATTCATTATTATTGCCCAAACAAAAATATTCGTTTATTTTTTCATTGAACGCTTTTTCTCTAAAGTTTTAGACTCCCCATTAAAACATTTGTTACAAAAAAAGTTTCTATTCCCTATTCTTTGAGAAAGACCCCATATGTATGTACGAATATGCTAGCCTAATAATATAAACATTCCATCATATTCCAACATTCCATCATATTCCAACATTCCAGTATGTTCAGTAATTTAAAGCACAGAAAAATAATGAAAATAATGAACAAAAACAAAACGCACACAAAATAAACCAAAAATAAAAAACTTACTGTGTGCTGTAGGTGAATTTAACTTTAATCAAAGTTATTAATAATTAAAAAAAATATATTATTTTTAAGCATCTAAAGAAAAATAATACAGTACCACTCGTTATTTAAATATCCAAATTTTATTAGTTTCAGCAATAATCGTTTAAGTACATAGAAAGATGGAAATAAGAATAGAATGAACAAATAAAATACGTTTTTTCTTCTGAGTGTTTATGGAGTTGCCAAGCCAAATTGTTGTAATTTTTTTTTAGCAAATTAAGAGAGAAAGAGAGATCATGGCTTTATGATTGGCTAATATTCTTAACT
Source organism: Tachina lurida (assembly GCA_944452675.1). Classification (NCBI taxonomy): domain Eukaryota; kingdom Metazoa; phylum Arthropoda; class Insecta; order Diptera; family Tachinidae; genus Tachina; species Tachina lurida. The sequence continues at coordinate 36,686,136 of OX101752.1, read as the reverse complement.
GTTTTTAACTATCTTAGACACAAAAATGTAGAAGAAAAAATACATTCTGCACTGCTCCTATTGACAATCTATCTAACAAAAAAAAATCAAGCGAATACGTTGAGTTTAAGTCAGTTAAAATGGTTCTTAACTTTTTTCACTTGCCTATTTATATATAGATTATTATTTTATTCATCCAGCAAACCCACAAACTCCATATTGGAAATAAATAAAAACTCTTTTAATTTGAAATATTGGGAAACATATATTTTTTATTCACAAGCACAAAAGGTAATATTCACTGTTAATAATTGCGTTCGCGTACCCCAAAGTTTTTAAAAAATTTTTACTGAACCTTACTGCATTTTACTAAATTGCGTTCGTTTACCCAAAATACAGTAAATGAGAACACAAATTGAGAGAGTAAAGTGACAGTTATTGACTGAGTGTTTTGCAAATTTTTACTGCATAAATTTCTCGTAGTAAAGCTTAGTAAGATAAAAACATATGATTCAAAATGTAAACAAATGAAAAATAAGCAAATGAAAAGTTTAAAAATTTAAGAAAAAGTTAATGTTAATAAAAATTGTGAAAATCATTAAAAAAATAATTAATTTCAGAAGAATAATAATAAAAGCTGTTAATATACATATTTTGTAATTTATTTTATTAATCCAATTGTTTTGAAAAATATTCTAATTACTCAGAGTTGTAAAACTGTATAGTATCTGGTTACTTACTATTGAATTGTCATGTAATTTTTATTAATTTAACCAACAACAAAACAAGGAAATCAAAAAGAAATTAATTAAAAATATTAAATGAAACAAATCACAAAATTTATTCTTAGATTGTTCGTGTTATAAAAATATTGTATCGAGTACCAATAATTAAAAGAGTTGAATAGTCAAAAGTTTATATATATATATATATATATATATATATATATATTTCTCAACACTATGTGGAGTTGGAGTCAGTTGTTTCTTTAATCTTACTAATTTTTAATATTTTTCCGTTCGCGTACTTTTTTCGGCAACAGCTCTTTTTGAGAGTAAATTTTAAAATTTTTGCAGTAACTACTCATTTACTGCATTTTACTGCAAAAGTAAACAAACACCTAATAATAAACATCCGGTACGTCATTGGTAATTAATTTAAGGCACTCAAAGTTTCGGAAAATAAATTTCCATACTCTTTTGTCGCAACATAGTCATAACTCAAAAATATAACTTTGCAGAAAATTAGTCTAAAATTTAAAATTTTTATAAAATGAACTCAATGAAGATATTAAAAAATTTTCTTCTCTCAAGGGGTTACTGCATATGTAATAGGGTTGCTATCCGTTCCTATTTTTCCCGTACACTATCCTCTTTTTGGGATCTCTGTCCGGGAACGTTCTATTTTTGAATGAGATTTTTTCGCTTTTACATTGCTTGACAATGGTATTTATTAAAAACCAAGCTAAAAAGGGAAATATGTAATTGGTATTGGATGCCCAGGTTATATTATACATAACATGTCTATGAGGATTGTGGTATGTTATTTTAAGACGCAGAATTATTAAGATGTATTTAAAATATCGATGGAGTTAAGTAAAAAGGGTCAAAGTAATATATGTAGTACATACATGCATACTCGTAGCTTTAAGTGAGAGTTGAAAATGTTTATTTTATGAGCAAATAAGAAATTTTAACAAATGACCGTTTATTTAAATTCGGTAACACTACCCTTAGAGATATTTTATGTGTAATAGCTTGAACTTTAAATAATTCTGGGTTCTCAGTTGATGAAGAGCAACGTTTAATGAATTCTTGTGCTATAAACCTTTTTTGATAAGTATAAACGACAAAACTATAAGTTAAAAAAATTTTTCCAACATTTTAAATGATATTTGAAGTGCTATTTTTGTGAGTATGTATGCAAATATTCGATGGTGTTGTTTAAAAATATCCAATATTCTATCGGGCATGTTCTGAGAATCGCATTTCGAATAACATTTGAAATCGCATGATAGGTGTTAGATCATCGATATGTATTTAAGATTTTATTGATAGTATGTAATATTATTGGAAAAAAAATCAATTTCGTTTTATTTTCAAGTCCAACTTTTTTAAGCAAATGTCCAGGGTTTTCCCTCTGCTGTCCTCTTTTTATACCCTTTACCAAAAATGGAAAAGGATATATATAGGTTTGTCATTCCGTGTGTAATTTCCACAATATTAATAAGCGACCCATAAAGTATATATATATATTCTATAGGGAAGACGAATAAGCGATGTACGTCCGTCCGTCTGGTGTACATACGTGAAATCGGTTTTCCGAAGCTTCCAGAAAAGCTATAGACTTCGGTCTTAGACTGGTGTGTCAGAAATGGTCTAAAATATATTGGTATTGAAAATCAGCGAAATCGAGCAGACGGTTTCAGAGCTGGAAAGCTTAAACTTGATTTTGCCATATAAAAGTAGCTACCTAAAACAAATTTTTTTATTTATTTTTAAATAAACTTATTTTATGTTTCAGCAAGAATAAAACAATAAAACAAAATATAAAAAAATAAAAAAGATGGTTCCAGGGTTGGAAAACTTTAACTTTTTTGTTATATAAAAATAACCTACTAAAACTAATTTTTCCTTTTTCTCTACAAATTAAACATATCGATGGCTTAATATGGAAAGGACGTATCTCAATTTTTTTCGAAATCGCGTTTTTAACGTTTTCTGGGAAATAACTTATAATTGCATCCTCCTTGAAGATCTTAGTACGTTACTGTTAAAACTCAAGGACTTATGGCCACTTAAAAAATTATTCCTGCATGTAAATGCTTTACGTTTTCTTCAGTTTTTTGCTTCTCCTATAAAATATCCAACATTTGAGATACGTCCTTTCTATATTAAGCCATCGATATGTATCTTACATTCTTAAAAAAAATATTGGTGTTAGAAATCAGAAAAATCTAAAAGGATGATTCCAGGGTTGGGAAAGTTACAAACTTTTGTGATATATAAAAGTAACTAAGTATAGTAAAATGTTTTCTTTTTCTTTATAAATTAAATATATTTTATGTTTTGGAAAGAACAGGGTATGGAAAATTAGAAAAATGAAAATTACAGCTCCAGAGCTGGAAACTTTGAAATTTTTTCATATTAAAGTAAGTAAATAAAACTAATTTTTCTTATTTCTTTTTTCCTTTGTTCACTTAACATATTTTATAAATTTTTTAAAGAACAAAATTGGTATAAGAAACCAAAAAATCTAAGAGGTACATTCCAGGGTTGGGAAACGTACATTTTTTGTGATATATAAAAACTAATTAAATAAAACTAGTTATTTCTTTAGTAATTAAATATATTCTATATTTTAGAAAGAAATAAATTAATATTACATATGTATGTTTTATTATAACTTTGTATAAATATTCAGAACAAATTTAAGTGTGTATAGGCCCTTATTATGAGTTGCATTCGATTTTCGATATTCGCTGTCTATCGAACATCGAAAATCGAATGTTCAATGCATATTATGAACATCGAAAATTTCGTTGAGCAACGACTTTTCTATCGAACTGAATTTATCTTTCGATGAAGTATTTTAGTATAAAAAAATATTATAAAAGATTGTTTTTTATTTTTAGGTAGAGTTGTTTCAAATTTTAAAAATCACTTCGAGTGATATTCACAATAAGGACATGCTTCGTCGACTACAGTCGAAGATCAAAAGTTGCTCATAATAAGGCCCATAAACTTATTAAGTAGCTATAGTTATAGCTGCTTAAAAATTAAGTACCCAGGCAGAAAAGGACAATCACCAAGACGTTGCTACGATTGTCTACGGGTACAACTAACATCAGTACAACATTTGTTTTCCAATATTTTAATGCACTCATAACATTAAAATGATAACGCCGAATGACCGTCCTCCGACTCTTGTTTTCAATGTTGTCACAATACTCTAAAAACAAATTTATAAGGTCGTCACAATGGAAATTTCCCAACATAAGTTAAATTTTTGTATTTACGGTGTTGAAGCGGTAAAGAAATATTGTAAACGGGGTATTTGGGGAACTAAAGTAAAATTTTTGTATTTACGGTGTTGTAGAAATTATTGCAAACGGGGTATTGAGAAACTAACGTCGAATTTTTATATATACAGTGTTGTAGTGGTATAGCATTACTAAGAAGGCGGTATTTGTAAATTTGAAGTCATATTTTTGTGTTTACAGTACTTTGGTGGTACAAAAATTTTGGAAGAGTCGTAATTTTGTACTTACAGTGTTGTGATGGTACATATTTTTTGGGCAAGGTCACAATTTCTGCCTGGGTAGGTATATGTTTCGAATAAAACATACCTATTAAAACCAAAAAAATCAACATTATAGTTCCAGGGTTGGAAATTAGAAAAAAAAATTGGATAAAAAATAAAAAAAAATTATTTTTTTTTTCAGTTAAACGTATTTCATGTTTTAGGAATATCTTTATTCAAGCTTTATTTTATATTTGCTGAATTTTTATATGCATATCTAATTTAAGTATAAACGAAGGTTTATGCCATGGTTCTTATTATGCTCTCAGCTTGACAGCTTCTAACGAGTTCTTATTAATGTTTAGTAAATGGAGATAAAATAAAAATCGTTAAAGAACAGTCATAGTAGCTATAAAATAAATTGAGGTCATAGGCGATATATACAATTTGCAATTGGATGAGATACTAAAGCGTTTTGGTATGGTACATACGTTGGTGAAGGGTATATAAGATCCGGCACAGCCGAATATAGCACTCTTACTTCTTATAAATTACGCGATAACAACCATAGTGTATAAGCCATGTGTGTGACATTTTTAAACAAGATAAAATATGAATTATATGGCGAATTAAACTGTATTATTAACTCCAAAAATGAATTTTTTGAGCTATGAAATGAAGGCGCGATATATGTACGTATGTACATACATACATACATACATACATACATAGTATGTATGCATATATGTATATGCATATTTATATTCAAGTGAATCTAATAAAAACTTATTAAAAAAACATGTCTTGAGCTAATAATTTACATGCATGTACATACATACATACATATATACATTAGAGTGGCCGTAATTTTTATTTTTGTTATTTCTTATATTCTCTCCTCAGAAATCGGTTCAGTTTTATGTGAAAAAAAAAATACAAAAAAATTTCATAGCGATAGCTGTGGTTAAGGGGTGCGTCCGACCCTCAAAATTGGCTTTCAAGCCCATTTATTCAATGTAATTTGTTTGCATATGACTATCTTTTTAAAAAAACATTTTACAAGAATATGATATATGGCAATATTTTAGCTCTTCTAGTCAACAACATTAGCATCAAAGAAAGTTTTTTTGCTAAAATTAATATTTTAAAAAATATCCAACAAAATACCAAAAGTTATTTATACAAAGCATGTACTCACATTAAATTATTTCATACATATACTACGTATAGTCAAAAAAAAAAAAAAAGAAAACAAACAAAAAATTACATTGAATAAATGGGCTCGGAGGCCAAATTTGAGGGACGGACGCACCCCCTAAAACAAAATTTATCGCTATGAAATTTTTTTGTATTTTTTTTACATAAAACTGAACCGATTTGTTGGGAGAGAATATAAGAAATAAAAAAAAAAATCTCCATACTACTAACGGCCAAGCCAATGTATGTAGTGCATATAAATAATTGTATGTGATTTCAAACTTTTGCAGCAGGTAATGGCGAGTCCTAAAACGAAGGGATTCACGGACCTAAGTAAGTTGATAGAAGAAACGGAAAAGCAAACGCCAACTAAACCTGTGGTTCACCCAACAACACCAAAATCATCGCATACCGCCATCATAACGTCTGTCGTGACATTTTCTCCAAGATCAGGTCCAGCAGGCTCATTGAAGGGGTTTATGCCGATAGAAACTGCTGCAAAAAATCAATTACCTGCTCAAATATCTATTCAAACACATCAAAGCTCATCCGAATTAGAGGCGGAGCATGACAAGCAATTAGATCTTATTAATGCTATTGTACAGGACGAAATGCAAAAATCAAATGAAAAAGCAGAAGAAAAAGAACAAATATCCAACATGAACGAAAATATACCAGAATTAGTTAAAATGCTTGAAAGCACGGAAAAGGTTTTAGTATCAAGTAATGTACAAAAAAATTTAAATCAACTTGTAAGTGACAGTAGCAGCATTGGAGGTAACAATATTGCAACAGGAAATCTAAACATACCTTCATCCATATCGTCATCTTCTGCAAATAACCTACTTGGAGGAATTGATATTACAAGTGCATCTCTTTTGGCCACTCCAGAAGGAGTTGGTAACGACACCGACGATTTGCCTGACGATATACTACAACAGGTCGTAGAACTTATAAAAGACGATAAAACACTTCAAGAAGCCGTTGAGAAACAAGTTTTTGGAACAAGCGTTTGCAGTGAACAAGGAATAGTCGAAAATATGATGGTAAATCAAAATCCACCCCCACTAGCACCGATCTCTCAGCCAGCCGTCATAATACAAGTAAAATTAATTTGAATATATGTACATTTGTACATTAGGGTGTATATGCTAATATATTTTTATTGTATCTGTTAAGGAAAATCCTCAAACAACATCTAAGAGCATTATTCAAATGACTATATCGAATGTAGCAACATCTTTAACTGCATCTCCCTTGTGTACAAAATCAGACGATGCAATTACAACGCATACAACCATGGCAACACCACAGAGCGTAACATCGTCGGGCACAGTATCAAATCAAACATCTAAAACATCTCCTTTGATACGTAAGGAACCCATACAAATCATTAGAGGTAATGGTCGCGTAATAACATTACCACCCATTGAAGCTCCTACAACACGAGCTAAGAGACGAGCCCAAGCTCAACCAAATCCTAATACTAGCAACATAGGTAGCACGTCTTTTGTTTCCTCTGCTACCTTGAATGAATCGTCGTTAGACAGTTCAATGCATTCAAATTCTTCAATGAATGTTGCTGGTAGCAACAGTGCTGCAACGATACAGGAGAAGAAAGTCACTGATACCACCAATACTCGGAGGCGTGGATCTAAAGAGAATGCAGCAACTAATCAAAAGACAAAAGCACAGAAAACAGCTGCAAAGAAGGGAGGGAATAAATCAAATGCTAATAAAGGTAAAGTTGAGACTGAGGCAACAGATTCAGAAGAAGACGATGATGATGATCCTAATAAGTAAGTTTATGACATTTTACATATTATGAACAAAGAACCTTTAAAAATATACATAATCAGGTATGTGATGAACATTAGCGTAGTTAAAAAAAAATTTTCTAGGGGGGAGGGCATTATGACTGGCGATTTTCATGAATAATATTAAAATAAATAATTACATGTAATTTTTAATAATTCTAGGTGATGAAAAACGATTTAGACACAAAACCAAAACCAATTTGAAAACGATAAAAGGTGTGATAGCCATATTTTCCATAATTTTAAAAATTGTTTTTAATGGTTTTTCCAAAAAAAATTTTTAATTTCTTTTCACCGTCCTATTATATAGTTTATATTTTATCTTCTAGTGTGCTTTTTTGATGTCAGTAGTTTCATATTGGCTCAAAAATGATATTCAAAAACGACCGGATTTCATCACACCTTTTCAAAACGATTGCTTTGAAATCCTTTTGAAAACTATCGTTTTCCATCACATACCTGAATATGTATATTTAAAGTGAAAAAAATTTAAATAAATTATGTTTTTCATAGACTATGGTGTATTTGTCGGCAACCACACAATAATCGTTTTATGATATGTTGTGATTTGTGTGAGGACTGGTTTCACGGAACTTGTGTTAGCATAACTAAAGCTATGGGCTTAGAAATGGAACAGAAAGGAATTGATTGGACCTGCCCAAAATGCACGAAAAAACAAGAAGAAAAGGTATTCATAATACTTTTAAAAGGACCCTTTGTTTTGGTTCATCTTTTTGATTATTTCATATTTGCTCAACTGTATAATATTGACTTCATAATTCTACTTGCAGAAACAACCGAAAATAACGGATATGCTTATTAAGAAAACAACGGAAACAAATTCTGCCCAAAGTGACAAAATAATAATTTCAACTACTTTGGCACCTTCACTGACTTCCGCGACAGTACCGAAAATCACAACGCCAAAAGCCACAACGGGAAGTATAGATATTATAAATATCACTTCAAAGAAGGAATCTGCTATTCAAAATTTGGAATCAGCACCGCATCTAAAACTACAAAGTGGTCAAATAATAAATTTGAAAGATTTCACTACGACTAGCACTAAGAGAGCTACTATTATACAAACATCAACCTCAAGTACAAGCGCTTTAACGGCCGGACAAAAGAAATTATATGTGACTTCTGGACAAGCCAATTTAAAAATGACATCACAGCCTGGAACGCCAATTAGAACAATTACTGTGGTAAAACAGTTAACACCGCAACAAAACTATAATCAAAATATAAAAGTTATTAAAACTTTATCGTCTGCTACAACACCTACATCACAAAGTTCTAATGTAAGCACAACATCCGCTGTAGCTACTCCAATATCATTTGCATCTAGCTCCTCCACCTCCATGCCGTCGTCATCAGCAACCGATTTAGCAAAAAGTTTAACATTGTGTATTGTATGCAAAAAGGGCGCTCGTTCCAATTCAATATACTGTAGTGACGATTGTATTCGTAAGCATGCACAGAACGCACTCAACTCTTTGATGACCAAAGCACATACGGAAACAATTAGCTTAGCTAGTCCTTTAAATAAAAGTGCATCCGAAGACAAAACAAAAAAGAAATCCAAGGGATTGTTTGAGGAGTTACTTTCTGCGGCTGATCGTAAACCAAAAGTGGAGAGGGTAAGTGGACAGTTAAGTTAGTTAGTATACAAGTTTAATTAAAGAAGTTTTCTTTTCTTTTATTATGGTTGCTGAAATAGGTTAATGTTTACGAAAGAAAATCTGGTAGAGTTATTACAGGGAATAGCGCACCCACTGTGACTAATTTAAAAAAATGGTTGCAAGATAATCCCACGTTTGAAGTGATTCAACCAGGAAGTACACAAGCTATCGAGTTGGAGGTACGTAAAACAAACATTTTTACATTCTTATATTACATTGCATTATATTCAATTAATCATATATGGCCCTGTGGGCTCGATTAATTTATATTGAATAAATGAAAATGAAATGAAATGAAAATTTTGGAATCTGAAGGAAGACATTGAAAAAACTTTTGACTCAATAAGCTAAAAATTAGTGCATTTTCCAACCTTTATTTTTTGTTTCAGAAAAAACAAAAACTTCGTACTCAACATTCCTCTTCGCCAACAACATTAAAATCGGCTACTTCCAGCCCTCCTCCATTGAAAATGTTTTCTTCAACCAGTACTTTTATTGCAAATAAGGCAGATACAAGCGTTGTCAGCTCACCATCCCAAGGATGTACCTCTCAAATTCAGACGAAAACACATAAAAATATTACGGATTATTTAAAAACCACTAATCCTCACCCGGCCAGTCCTCGACCAAGTACGCCTAAACAATTACAGAAATATCCAATGCATGTCGTTATTAAATCTCACAAGGTTACTAAAACACCAGAAGATTCATCAAAGTCGGTTGCTAAAGAAAAAACTTTGGCTACAAAACGTCAAACAAGTACTGATGGTGGTGTTAAGAGCTCCAACAATGATGGAGAACCAATACGACTGGTGGTAAGAAGAACTCTTAAGGAGCAACTGTTATTGCGCATTAAAGAGGAAATGAGCTCAAGCACGTCGACGATTGCAGAAGAAAAGGAGAAAGCTAATAAACTAAATGGCATTCCCAAGTTAACAGAAGAGGAGATAGAAGACTTTGCCAAATCAGTGGAGCTTGAAATGTACAATTATTTTAATAAAGACACGGGTACCAAATACAAAGCTAAATATCGTTCATTAGTTTTTAACATTAAGGATCGCAAAAATCATACTTTATTTGCGAAGATTTGTGGAAAATTAATTCAGCCGAAACAACTAGTACGCATGTCACCCGAAGAAATGGCAAGTCAGGAGTTGGCCCAATGGCGAGAACAAGAAAATAAACACCAATTGGAAATGATTAAAAAGTCTGAACTAGATTTACTTGCTTGTGCTAAGAATTATGTTCTTAAGACGCATAAGGGAGAAGAAGTTATTGAAGGAAAATCATCAGACTACGCTAATGTTGATATAACCATACCTGTAGAAGATGTTGTATCAGCGATAAATAAATCAGATTTAACAGATCATAATTCTTCAACGCGCAAGGATACGCAAATACACTGGTCAGATGCCGATACCACAGTTTTATCACATTCACATAGTTTGTTATCGGAAACATCACACTCGTTCATTGATGAAGATAAATCGAAATCGAATAGTTCGTGTTCTAAGGAAAAGGATAGAGATAAGGATAAAGATAAGGACAATCACAAAGACAAGGACAAGGACAAGGACAAAGAGAGAAATAGAGGTCGCGACCGAGAACGTGACAAACGTCACAAGAGCAAAGATCGACATCATGATAAAGTTCGTTCGCACAAAAGAAGTCGCAGTCATTCTCGTAGTCATAGTCGAGAAAAAAGTGAAAAACGTCATAAGACTAGTCACAAAGATGAAAGGCGTGGCCGTGAAGAGCGTGTTCGTGTAGATAGAGAACGTGTTAAAGATCGCACCGATAGAGAATATCAGACCGAGGTTAATGAAAAGAAAACATCTGAAACCAAAAAATCCACTTTAACACAAATAAAGCAGCCTAGTAAAAAAACCCACGAACACCAGAAGCCAAATATTAATCCAATGGAGACTTACAGCTTAATTGATCAAATTCTGGAATCTACTAAAACTGTTGAAGAAGCTGCAAATCTTATTCCGGATAGCGATAAAGGAAAAGAAAGCGGAAGTCAGCGAAAGAATTCTATTGCACCTCAGCCTGTTCAAGCTGCTACATCTAGTGTACCAACTTGTAGTAGCAGCGCTGATTCGCCTATGGTTATTGATATACCAAAAAATTCAGGTTCAATAGAGAGTGACCAGGAACCAACTAGTACAGTCTCCATACCCACACCTCCCCATGATCCCTATTCGCGTTTTATTGCTTGCTCGAGTCCATCTTCATCTTATTCCGGTGACTTTCAATACACTGTTATATCATTATGGACTGGAAATATAAACATGGTAGACGTAACCTCATTCCAACTTTCCCTTCAGCCCATTGTTGGCAATTCAAATGGCTTAGCAAAGCTTCTGCCTAAGGAACTAGATGTTGTAGGTCGTATTGGGCCCGAGACTGTGTGGGACTATATATCTAAAATCAAGAAAAGTCCAAATAAGGAAATAGTTGTTATACGATTAATACCGGCCAGTGAATCTGAAACTCTGGCATACAAAATACTATATGAATATTTAGATAACCGAAATCGTTTAGGTGTAATTAAGAGCACGTCTTCTCAGATAAAAGACTTTTACATTTATCCATTAGGGGCAGGAAAAGATATCCCCAGCTTACTTCAACCAAACGAACCGGTAGATTTCTATGATGACCCTTGTAGGCCAGATGTTTTAATTGGCATCATAATACGTGTAGCTATTAGCAAGCGTCCTGTCATAAATTCATCTCAGTCGCATCTGTCGGGTGCAAGCATTTCATCTACAGTGAGCAAAGTAAGCCAATTTAGTATAATTATTTACAATATTTCTGAAATGTTTTGTTAATTTTTAGCTTTCAAGTCGCTCTAATGATAAAGATAGCTTCACTCCACCTGGTAGTCCTAAAGCCAAAAGACATCGACAGTCAGTTGGTGCTCACAAATCAGGTGAAATTGATATAGATGCAATTATAAAGGCACCTATAACAACAAAAGCACAAAAAAGTAAACATAAAATGATTATTTATAGAATTAGAAGTTCAAAATATAATATGATATTTTTCTAAAATAGCAGTTGCGCCGGCGTCTAAAACAAAAGCAAGTGATGCCGATGAACCGTATTCACCTGGTGGTAGCTCTGACGATGATTTGCCAATATTGCCAGTTAAGATGCCCAACAGTGTGGATCAGAACCAAACAGCAGAAGATGAATTAAAACGCAAAATGGAAGAAATTAATAGACAGATTGCAGCTCAAGAAATGGAAATTGCTGGTCTATTGACAGGAGAGCCAACGGTATTTGAACAATATATTGATAATATGGACAAATACTTCAAATAAAATGTTTTTATTTATATTTTAGACATTTGGCTCAACAACTGCGTCTACTTCAAAAGTGCTAGCTAATATTTCTATACCATCAAATTTGTCTCAGATATTGGCTAGTATAAAAACGACGGGAAAAGATCATTCCGCGATTCCTCCACCACCGCCTCTAATTGGATCACTGTTTAAATCCTCAACATCTGCACCTACGAAGTTATCAGATGCAGATACAGAATACAATGCTGCAAATACCATGGATACAAAAAGTAAGTAAAGAACCGATAAAAACATTTGTGCATCCAAAAGCATAAAATACCAATCGAACACGTTCTCTGTTCCGTACTTATGCCCGTTATTTCTATAAAACAGGTAATTTACCTAAGGTTTTTATCTACGAGTTTGCCTTATAAAATTTAACTAACACGATAGATATCTGTACACTAATATATATCTATGGCTAGAAATAACGGGCATTAGTATACAACTAGAATTTATGGTATAGGATGTATTCAACAGATCTAAAATATTACAATTAACATTTTAATGGGTTAACATAGGCACAATAAATGTATCCCTAAGCGGAAGGACCAATAACGGTCTTTTTTAATTAAATTTCATTACGAATGATGAACACAATTGGTTAAAGTAATATGCACTCCAAAACTCGAAAGAATCTAAAGAACAATTTTTTTAAGAGAAGTAACACTTAGGCAATGAATGCCTTCTACTATTACTAGGTGTTACCTTATTTTATGAAAGGGATACTGATAGAGAAGACAGGTGGTGCGTTTTGCACTCTTTTTTTTAATAATGCAGTGTTGAAGTGATTCTGGTGTCAATGAGGTGTATTTAACTTTTCGAAGATGTGCTTAGTAGCCATTTTATGGGTTATTTTACTTCGCCAATGATTCTGATACACAAAACCGACGAGTGAGGGCGCTCTGATCTTATGTTAGGATTAGTATCCAGTGTCTATGCCTTCATCACTTGAACTTCCCTACAACAACTGATAAAAAGAGACACTAATGAACATCTGAAAACTGAGTGGTGCTGTTATTTAATGAGTGTCAGACCTTTGGTTTTGTAGTCAACGTGATAACTACTTCAGCCAATGCGTCCTGAAATTGTAGACTGCTCCATGCAACATCCATGTTTTAAGATATCGAAATGTCTCGTAGGCTTTACAGGAAGCCAATTTCGTGAGAAACCGGCTCACTTTGGTACTGGTGGGTGCCGTTGTGATGCGTGGATCGTTGAGAAGATTTAATTCATCATCCCACTTGCTCGTTATTAAACCAACCTGAGTTTTGTACGAATGTGCTTATTCCCCTAGTGTCACATTCCAATATCTTTGAAAGTTTGTGCACAGCGGGACAGTGACAGAGTTGTCCTCTTCTACGTCACGACAACTTCTACGGAATTCATTATATGGAAAATATCCCGTTAGTACTGCAACTACTATACTGAGTTGATCCCTACGGCTCTTTCCAAGACGCCGGATCATCTTGAATTGTAAAGGGGTCAAACCTCGCTTGACCATCCATTCCGTGGAATTTTAAAGATCCACTGCTCTATTTTTAATTTACAATGTTTCAAAGGAATACCATTTGCTAATCTGACAGTCGAGCAGCATCTTTCGTTTGCCCGTTCCCTATATCTCTTCCGTGATTACCTCTAGGATTACCCAGATTAACTCTAGGATAGAAAATCTCGCCATCTCATTCAGAGACACCCGATTTGGCTGTCGGTAGTTATACGAATATATATTGATACTATAACATCTTAACCAGTTCTTATAGCTGGTATTTCAGACTGATTGTCTTCAATTTAATCTTTTGCCCGGGAAGATTTCCTAACATTGCTCAATTTGTACCAGATGTGTTGAGATCAAATCTTTTGTCGGCCAACGGTTTCGATGAGCAATAGTCTTTATACACTGGAAAATCTCCCTGTTTGATCCAAAATTTGTGGCCAGTGGCCGGTTTTTCCATGCCTGTAATCGTAACGCTGAATTGATTGCTTTTTGTTTGACCATGAGGTCAGCTGGCGACCAGTGCCTGATTGTGAAAATATTCTTGGAAGGTGTGGTATTTGAGGCACCAGTTATCAGCAAGGCAAAAGTGCGAAGGATTCTTTCTATTATTCCTATATATGTGGTTTTTAGTAATGCAGGCCACCATACCATCGCAATATGCGCTAGTACGGTGACGAGGTAACGCTTAGTCTGCTTTCGTTTCTCCACCTAAAGCCAACAATCAGTGTTGCCTATGCGACACTGTATATAACTTCCTGAGGATAGAATTCAAAGCAAGGTCCCACAGGCGAGGGACATAACCTAGGCTGGATATGATAACCCCATTGGTCATAGTCTCCTTACTAGACTGATGACCGACTGTTATGTATATTTTTAAAGTCCGTATAGTTGTCTGTGTTCCATTGATTTTTCATTGGTCATTGTCCCCTTACTAGGCTGATAACCGACTATTGGATATTTTTAGAGTCCGTATAGTTGTCTGTCTTCTATTGATTTTCCAATGAAACCAACAAGAGGGATGTTGTAGTATGCCTTTTGTTATAAATAATAAGTATTATTTAAGTTAGTTACCTAATTTTTTATAATCAATTTGTATTGTTTCATTACTAAATAATTACTGAATCAACTAACACGGGAGTGATGCAGTCTCTACTGATTTATACTTAGTGTAGGGATGTTAAGACGCTGATAAATAATGCAGCTTGATTGTCATCTGAGGTGGAGATCAATTAGCCTTTCCATTGCTTTCAGAAGGAAATAATACAGACTGATGGGTCTGAAGTCCCAGGTAATTTAAAGATTCAAAACTGCAAGCTGACCTAGGCTCTAGGCCTCTAATCGTCTTCCTCCTATTAACTTTGGGTGTTAAACCTTCTATTTTAAGTTAAATATATATATGATCGGAAAAGTACAGTCTCCCGAGATTCCCATTTCCTTTTGATTTTGAGAGTACTGAGTATTTACTTTTCCTTTCTATTTATTGTTAAGATCTTGATGTTGACTACGTCCAAATTGCTACATAGAATGAAATCCATTAAGACTTAGCCCTTAAGTTTGTATCCGAGCTTCTACAATCACATAATGGGCATTTGCGTCCGCACCAATAAGTAGCGGGATGTTCTTCCGTCTAGCCATGTCCGCTACTTCATGAATTTTCTTTGTGCCGATTCTCATTCATGCGCCACTATTAACCCAGCTAGCATTTGGGTGATCATTTTTGGCACAAATATCTTATATGATTCTCTACAGATCGCTTTTGATGATTAAAAAGTGATTTATCACTTGGGCGATTGAAAGAGGATTCACTTATGATTCATCTATATGATCAAATAATGATTTCTTGAAAATAGAGGAACATCATGCAAACCGCAAAAAGGTGATTTAAATGATTTCATATGAAAATTGCTAAAAAATAATTAGCAAATCGTATCATAACTGATTCTTTGGTATGATTCATCTGTAGGGTACCATTTTCTCACAACGGGAGTATCATTTATGATCGAAAAATGAGCTCATATACGGTTATTTTTCCCGTCAAGCTGATTCGGAATCGATTGGATTATGATACAAAATGCTACCTGGGAAGGGGCCCATACACACATACTGCTCATGCTCATGCGATAAGAATGTGTTGGTAAATTTTCAATTTTTGTTAATGTATTCGTCACACAGACAATGCAGTATGAAAAATCAAAATAGTTTTGATTTTGAAATGAACTCATACTGCTGACAGTTTTTCAAATGAACAAGAAATTAATTTATTCATTTTTCTGATATGTATTTTTTTTAATTTGACTTTTTTTTGAAAAAAAAGAAAGTAAAACAAAAAAAAAATAAGTTTACAAATAAAATGTGTAAAGAAAATACGTTTTCTCTTAATTTCTTGAATTTTACCAATAATTTTTTTTGTTCTCAAACGCATGTTTATTTTATAAATTTTTATTTTAAATGGTGATTGATAAGTTTGTGGTAAAGTATCAATCACACACGTATACCAAGAGTTCATCGGCAGTAGCTGCAAGCAGTATGTGTCTATGGGGCCCTTTACTATAATCATAAAGAATGAACATACTTATGCCCTAATTCTGTTCGACGAATGTATCGTCTTGTCTATGGACGAAAAAAAGAAGCAGTTTTGATTCTTTAAAACGATTATTATTTATTGTCTATGCTAGAAGGTTCGTGTATTTGCTTTATGATTTTGTTCCAAACATTATATCCAACACATATTTTTTAATGCATTTTTCAAACTATTGTATAATGATTTAATTGAATTTTTATGTTTTGAAAACATGGAAATAATATTTATATTTTTCATTGTCAAAGACAACAACCATTTTTGAAGAAAATAATTTAGAGACTTCAAAGACAAAAACTCAGAAGCATTTTCAAACAAAAACGTCCTAAATCTTCTTACTGAATTAGGGCATTAATTCGCTTTTAGCAACTATACATGCTCTGAAAATATCTTGACCGGTCGCATGGAAAATCCTGTAGTAGCCTTTCTTCTCTAGTCGGCAAACCTTTCCTTCATACTTGCAAAACTTTTAGCTAGGAGTAGTTCCTCTCTTCCATCCTGAGGAGCACCGCAGTCTTAGAGTGATGAAGGTTAACTTGTGCTATTTTCATTCTCTCCATTTTTACAATCAGACTCGATTATTGTGACGCTAGCGTCCACTTGGGCTGATTTCAAGAAGGCGTCCTCGTCCTCGTCTATTGCATCGTCACTCACTTCAAAGAACTCTTTCAACAATTCGGAATTGGAAGGAATACTCTCCAAAGAGGTTGTGCTCGCAGAATCATCTACTGACATGTTTTAGCATCTAAATTTCGTGAAAGATCCTCTGTTCCTACCAATATGGTGCCGAGATCAGGATCTTCGGATTTCTGTGTCAGGTACTCTTGTCGTCTCCACGTTAGGTTTTGAAAATGCTGACTCTGGAACCTTAGTACTTCTCCTTCCTCGCTCGGATTAACAGTAGGACTAGTGATTCAAATGGACGGAAATATATCTGTAGCATCCTGTGGGTTTGGACACCTTGGTTACCTGTCAATCCTATTTATATACATCAGAGTTTCCCAGGCTCTGGTGCTTCAGGATCTCTTCCTTGACCTATGGTCATGTACTCTAGCAAGGGTTCTAAGCCGACATGGAATCTCTCTTGAGGTAACCACGTCTAATCTAGCGTCCTCTCATAGCCTTAGCAAACGTGTAATCCACCTTGCTTGTTAGTTGGTAGACTTTTCGCCCATTCTAACGACGATGCTTCGCTGGCTGTTAGGGCCTCGGGTGGTTTGGCACTAAACTTAGCTTGGCTCTTTTCTGCGGCACGCCGCTTAAGATAAATCTCGTTAAACCAGAACAGATTCATGCCGATCCGAAAGTCTCAATTTCCTTACCACCACAACCAAGCGCCGCTTGCTGCGCAACTAGAACACTCGAACTATGGCTCTCCATACTTTGGCAACGCTTTATCATAGAACACAAAAAAGGAAATTTTTGCAATGACAACCCTATGTAAAAATCATTAGAAAATATCGAAATTTGCACTACTTCCAGATCGCAAACTCTACATTTATTTATTTATTTATTTATTTGAGATATATTTTAAAAAATAAATTTACAAAATATATAAAACTAGGCGCCGGGTAACCTGACCATGTGCGCTCATATTGTCGGATATATAAAAGGATTAACAAATAACAGAGTTTAATGTAATGAGGAAATAAAAAATAAATAAAAAATATGTTTATAAATTGAAAAAAGTAATTCAAAAAGTTTAAAGTGATTGAAATTAAGAGAGAAGTCAATAAAAATAATTATTTAATACAAAATGTTGAGAATTAATATTAAAATAAAAGCAATCAGTTTTAAATATCTACAATCTTGTGTTTTTCAAGGTTGTTGTTGATTAATTTGATGTGGACATCAGTGGTGCAGTCGAGTGTCTTTTCCAGAGGTTGGTTAATTTTTGAGAGTTGGCATTCTTCAAGTATATGCGGTATAGTGAGCAGAACGTTGCATTGGCTACATATGGGTGGATCCGTTTCATCATAATAGTGCTTGGAATTATATAGTGCTTTGCCCACTCTCAATCGAGCCAGCATAATGCAATGTTTTCTGGGAAGATTCAAATTGTATTTAGGCCTTTTTATCTCACAGTTGATAAAAAATGTTTTCTTTAATGTGTCTGGAAAGCATGGGACTTCTGTGATTTGCGGTAGATCCAGGGCAGTTTTTGCGACGCTATCAGCATATTCGTTGCCTGGAATACCTACGTGTGCTGGAACCCAGATTACCGTAATGTCGCTTTTACTACTCTCAAGGTGCAGCATATGGTCATATGATCCGTTCAAGTTTTTCATCAGCGCCCTTATTGCGCTTAGGCTATCGGTGCAGATCAAACTCTTCTTCTCGTTTTCAATGGAATAACTTATTGCAGACTTAATTGCAGAAATCTCTGCCGTAAAAATCCCAGAGTGGTCTGGTAATCGAGTTTTTTTAACAGTTTCAAATTGAGTGTAAGAAATCTGCTTGATGATAGAGTATGAGGTAACATTATCTCGGAATGATCCGTCTGTGTAATAAATTACTTCAGGGGCGAACTCAGAGATCTTTTCCAGAAACATCTTTTTAAAACATAGTGGATTAGAGGTACTTTTGTTGAATAAGCTCAAACTGTCATTTATTTTCACAAAAGCCTTAGGATGAATGGGCTCAGTTGGTTTATATGGAATGGATATGTTTCGTTTTTTAAAAAGTGAAATAATATTCGAAATGGCTGACGTCGAAGAATTTGCTGATGATGATAATTGATTCCAGAAGGCGTTGTGCAAGCTTTCAGTTGGGATTGTTATTGATCTCGATGCCATGTTAACGGAAGATTTTTGTAGTAATGTTTCAAACTCGGAATAGTTTGCTTCGGCTCTCAGATTTGTTAAAGGTGTTGTACGTAGTAGGCCGGATGCGGTTCTGAAACACTTGTTTATTGCACAGTTAATTTTATTTACATTTCTTTTCGAGGTCCACCCGTAAATCGTTAAGCCATGTAGTATCGATCCAATTGTTAGGGATTTGCAGATATTAAGCGCCGTTTCTATGTGGGGTCCTTTGGTACGTGAGCATATAAGTTTTAAAATGTTGTTAATTTTTGACAGTTTATATACTAAATTTTTTATATGATTGTTCCAAAGGAGATTTTTGGTAAACAATATTCCTAAAATTCTCATTTGGTCCGTAATTTTGAGTGTTTCGTTTCTGATATTAATTGTAGTATAATTACAGCATCTCTTTCTACAAACGTGAAGAATTTCTGCTTTATTAGCAGGGATGACGGCACCTTTTTTTCTCGCCCAGTTTTCAATTTCTCGATCGATTTCGTTGAGATTGTGAATGGCACTTTCTGGATTACCTGATCCCACCGCGAATATGTTGTCCGCATATATACCGACGTAATCTATCCCCGGTAAATTTTCTAAAGTTATTGCTAGGGAGTTGGCGTAAACAGTATATAGCACTACAGAAAGTGGGGAGCCTTGAGGTACTCCATTATCTAAGTCGTGAGTAGTGGAAAAAAGCCATCAACCTTAATCGTGACTGCGATTTTGCAAAAAAGATTTTATAAGGTTCAGTGTACCTCGAGGGACCCCCCATTTATTCAGTTTTTTTATAACAGACAATGATGTTACACGATCGAATGCTTTCTCAATATCTTCAGAGAGTACTAGACTGTGTTTGCCTGATCTTAGCTTACGACGTAGTATCTCTTCTAACTGATGGCATATGCTGTGGACTCCATGCCTGGGTATAAAGGCGTGTTGTATCTTAGATATTTTCATTTGTGTAAGTTTCCAGAAGCGTTTTGCAATTATTTTTTCAAAAATTTTGGAGAGGGCTGGTAATAATGATATAGGCCTATATCCCTCCAACTGGTTTGGGTTTTTTCCAGCTTTGGGGATAGGCGCAAGTACGGCAATTTTCCAGTCGTGTGGGAAGGTTCCAGTGAATATTATGTTGTTGTATAGTTGGCATAAACGATATTTTAAGACGTCAGGTGCAAATTTGACCATTGAATAAGTGATTTTATCCCGAGCAGGAGTGGAACCCTTTAGCGTTTTTAATGTTTCCTCTAATTCGTATAGTTCTACCTTGTTGTTTAGTTTCTTAAATTGGATGGTTGTTTGCGGAAGATTTTCAATTTTAAGTTGTCTTTTTTCGGCGGTTATTTTGGGGTCAAATGCGTTATCCGACGCAAGCGAGCACCAGAATTTTGCAAAACCATTAGCTATATCCAAGGGGTGTGAGAAGTGATTGTCGCTTGTATAGATGGTGGGAAAATTGTCTTGTTTTTGTGACCTTATGTTGGTGACTTTGTTCCAGAGAACTCGCAGATCCATTAAAGGGTTCAATGAATTTACGAAATGTTCCCATGTAATTTTTTTAGCCATTTTACATACCTTTTTAACCATTGCACAAAGCCTTTTATAATTTATCATATTGGTTTTGTCTCTACATCTTTTAAAGGTCTTCCAAGCTTCTTGTCTTTGTTGAATCAATCTGGATATGTCCGAGTTGTACCAAACTGGGCTATTTCTATGTTTAGGCTCTCTACTTAAAGGAATGGTTTCATTAGCAGTTTTCCGTAGAATTCGCTTTATCTGGGCCGCTTCTTTATTAATATTAGGGGATGCTGCAAATTGAGTAGCTACTTCAGTAGCCTTATCTTTGAATAGTTGCCAGTCAGCTCTTTTTTCCAGGAAGCGAGGAAGAAACTTTTTCTTAGTAATGTCAATATTGTTGGTAATTTTGATAGGGAAATGGTCTCCCACTTCTGGTATAGGTAGACAATTCCAAGTTAAGTTAGGGGCAATATCCACGCTGGCCAAGGAAATATCTACTGCCGTCAAAGTGTTTCTGGTACTGAGTAGGGTAGGAGAGCCATCATTAAGGACTACTAATTCCTGATCGTCGGCAAATTCCTCCAGTATTTTTCCGTTAGGTGAATTGGCAGCGGAGCCCCATATCACATTTTGTGAGTTTAAGTCACCCAACAAGATGTGATGAGCATTGCTAGGGACTGGTATAGTGTTAATCATCGTATGAGTTAGGTTAATCCCATTTTCCCTATAAATGTTCGTGATGAAAAGTTCTTTATCGCACCGTATGACTATGGTTTGAAATAGAAGATCAGTAGTAGATGGAAAGTGATTAATGACATTCAAATTGTTTTTAATCATTAATGCAATGCCCGCTTTTGCGTAATCATAGTCATTGTTATGGTGGAATATTTGAAAGCCTGGTAGATGAAGCATGTGTAAGTTTTTATGGACTATATGTGTTTCCTGCAGTGCTATAACATTAGGTTTATGTCTAGCAACTAAAATTTCTAAAGCGTGTTTATTATTGATAAATCCTTGTATGTTCCACTGCAGAATCGTAATTTTTTGGTGGTATGTCATAAATTTTATTTTTCCGACTTACCCCTTGGGGCCAGAGGTTGTGTGTTTCTATAAGTTTTTGGTGTTATTAGAACGTTCAATTCGGGAAAATTGTTGTACAGTTGAGTTGTAGGTGAGTTTTCCTCATTCGACTTGTTGATTGTTCTTGGAGGAGAATTTAAACACAAACCTTCAGTGATGTCCTCAATAATCATTTCTTCTGTCAAGACAAATTCATCTTGTTCAAAAATGTTTTCTGGGTTGTGGTTGTCGGTTTCTGCTGTCATAGTTTTTGGTGTTGTTGTAAGTTCTGATTGTGTACTATATGAAATTATTTGCGAAGGTGAATTTTGTGGTGGTGTGAGAAATTTTTGGTCTATTGTTGGTTGGAAATTTGTGTGTGTGTTTTTATTGCTGTTTTCTGGAATGTTTGTTGCATGATGATTATCTGTAGATGTTGGTTTAGTTTTTGGTTGTGTTTGTTGTGAGATTATTTGAGAGGATGAAGTTTGTGGTGGTGTGAGAGATTTTTGATTAAATGTTGCTTGAAAATTTGTATATGAGTCTGAATTGTTATTGTTATTTTGTTTTGATGCTTGTTGTCTGTGAGGTTATGATCTGTTGTTATGGAAGAATTTAATACAGTTGCATATGTGTGCTTCTTATTCAAGGACAAACAAGGCTGTAGCAAATTTACTGAGGGGTTGTCGTTGAAAATTCGCCAGGCTTCACGCGTGGTGCATCTACGGGAAATTCTTATGAAATTTACAGATTTGTGTCTCCAATACGTTGGGCATTCTATGTAGTATGAGGTATGAGTTTCTAATCTACAATTTACACAGTACTTACGGATACAGGCTTCGTGTCTTTCTGAGTAACCGTATTCTCTACATTGTTCTACACTCTTGCACCATTTTTTTGTATGTATTCTTCAACTGGGACTCTTTCCCATCCCAGCTTCAAGATGTCCGTGCGGTAGATCAGGTCAAATGTAACGTGGCAGTAATTTTGTCATTTTCCTTTTTGGTAATTTTGCGTATATCAACTACTTTTTGGTCTTTGAGCGAATCCAGCAGATCTTCTTGGGAAATTTCTATTATCTTTTTAGAGAAGATGCGTCCTTGTATTGTATTTAAGGTTTTATGTAGTGATATTTTAACCGGTATACAATCGATGTAGTTTGCTCTAAGGAATTTTTCTGCGGTCTTGTTGTTTGGCACTTTTATCAATAGGTCTCCGCTTTTCATTTCTTTAACATCTAGCCTATCCTTTGAAATGAAGTCAAGACCTCTTTCTACTTGGAAGACGTTATGGGAAGCCAGTGGTGGAATCTGTGTTCCTTCTTTCAATGAAATTGATGATGCGACTAGGTAGCGTGGGAGGTTTTGTTCGTTTGATGAGGTTTGTGGTAAGGGAATGAAATCTTCAGCCCTTGGACGTTTGTTTCTGTTTGATTTATTCCTACCGGACGGAAGTTCCAGTTCCCGAAACCGGTTGTGATCGGGGGGGGGGTGAGCCCCGTTCATGTTTTTATATTAATTAATATTCCAAAAAGTTTTTTTTTTCCAATAAAATAAAAAATCAGTAAGACTCAACAAAATAAGCACAAGCAAAATGCGAAGAAAAACACAAAGCAAAAAGTCCGTTTATATGCAATACACTAATACTACTACACCGTAACCAGCGATTGAGAAAATACGTGCGCACGCGGCAAATGCCAGACACAGACTGCAAACTCTACATTTTCATGACTTCTTTGGAGTGTCTTTTTTACTGGGTATAAGTCTGCACAGATGTAACCATGGTGTAATTATACAGGTGACTGCGTAAGGATTTGTTATACAAAAATACGGCAACCATAGCTGTGTAAAGAACCGAAGAATGTCAAAAGCACAAAAATAATTGTACCAAAACCAAAACAAAACGAAGTTTTTGACATTCGTTAGCTACAAAGCACATAGAGCAAAAAATTATCAGCTGAAGTAACGCTGCCACCTGTTTAAATACTAGGGATGGGCAAAAAATATCGATATATCGAAATATCGATATTTGCGAAAATAAATATCGATATATATCGCCGATATTTCAAAAACCGATATATCGATACATCGATTCTTATTTGCGAGTATCGGGTTTCGATATTTTTAAGATCTCTACAAATTTTAGCCGGTTTTAACTGTCTGTTTCGTTTGTGTGGGTATAAGCCTGAAGAAGGAAATAGTTTTTACTTTCTGTTCTGTTACGAATCAGCTAACTCTTTTTTGTTTATAGAAATTTTATACAAGCCGATAGTTTTTCTCTTTCGTTATGGGCCCGTTTCTGAAATCTATAAATTACAAATCTAAAAATAAAATACACACAAAACAACAATAAAGTTTGTAAACGTGTTGTTGTTTTGTATCTATTTTACTTATAAATTTGTAACTTGTAAGTTTGAGAAACGGGCCCTTGTTCTTATTCGGTTCAACCTCTGAAAATCAAAAAACTGTTAAGTAAGTGTCAACATAAATAAAATAAAAACATTTCGAAATAAAGCCCGGTACGGAGTTCTTACGGAATTTCAGGTTTGAAAACTTACATTTATTTCTACACGGAAAAATAATAGTGTAGCCTTTTGTGTAGAATTATGTTTGTATAAACACAAATTTGTTTATTTATGAATTTACAACGCACAAAAACACTAAAAATTAATTACAATTTGATGAAAATTAGAAATGTCAAAAATTCCGTCAACAATTGTTTGAACATTAATTTTTGTATCAGTGTACTGAAAAAAGTCTCCACTTATATTTCTAAATCCCTAAGATAGGCAATAAATTTTAAAACTTTTGTGTATTTTTCTTTTAAAAGTCCGTACTGGCAAATGGAAATTTCTTTATGAAATTTACCAACCTAAATTTCCGTAATTTTTTTTACATACGGGCCGCCTGTTCTGTAAATCACGATATGTCAAATCACGGTGATTTAAAAAAATGTATAATAGCTAAATCATTGCTTTTGTAAATTTTACGATTTATAGCTATGGAAGTTGGAATAAAATATTCCATTATACATGGCAAAAACTTAAAATACAATAAAAACGCAGTAACAAGTCAGCTATTAATATTTTGTTTTTGAAATCACCGTGATTTAAATCACCGTGATTTTCAGAACAGGCCCCATAGACTTTGTATGAGAACCTGAAATTCCGTATGAACTCCGTACCAGGCTTAAACTGTGAATGTGCTTGAAGAATTTAAAAAATTTAAATTTTACCAGAAAAACATAAAATTATATTTAAATATAACAATGGACGAAGCAAAACTCATCACTTTTGTGGAAAACTCTGACTGTTCTGGTCAGAAACAGCTAATTTATTACAGAAAAAGTAACTATGAAAATTTATAAACAGAACGGCACAGCAACATAAAGTAAAGACTAAGGAAGCGTTAAGGAACTACAGTAGGTAACGTATAACTTAACATACGTAGTTCCTTTGTATAAAATTTCTTAAAGTGACTAATTGTGCATTCGAAATGAATGCAGTTTTTCAGAAATTATCGTATAATACAAATTAAACATACAGATGTATGGATAAATTTATTTCCTTGTTCGATACCAATATCAATTTGGGGTTTCTCCACTCATGGAGTTCATTAAGTTTTAAGTTAGTTGTTCGCGATTTCTTTAAATATTATTGTTTGGATGCAAAGTGGATATTTCTCGTATTCCACAATTATGAACTTTGAAGTGTTAAACACGGGCATTCATTAATCAATGATTAACATCATTATTTATAAAAATTATTAAGGCTTTCTAAAGGCTTAATCAGCAACATTTTTTATGGAAATCCTTTTTAAGAACGCTTAAAACCCATAAGGTCTCAATAGTTGTCCAAAACTTATATCGCTTAAACTTTTTTGGCGGTTATTGCACGATATGTTAGTATGTGTATTTATTTTCGATTTGGAATATTTTGGCAACATTTGTAGGCAAGAAAATATCGATATATCGAAATATCGATGTTTTCAAAAAATATATATCGATACTGTTCAAAAACATCGATACGATATATATCGATACATTTTTTTCATATGCCCATCCCTATTAAATACACCTTGGATGTAACTGTTTGCACCAGTTTTACGTGTGTTGTTTCCACAATACAAATGATTTAAGAAATTAACCCCCAAACAAAATGTTTTGACTTTTTCTGAAGTCAGACTTGTCGTACCGAATTCGTTAAGACATTTCGGTAGTTTGTCTGAACTCAGATTTTTCGTACCGAACTCGTTAAGAAATTTCGGTAGTTTTTCTGAACAATTTTTTTTTAACATTAAAACTTTGATTTTTGAGTACATAAGTAAAAGCAAGGTGTATCTAACTATGTAGGTGGCAGCGTTACTTCAGCTGATAATTTTTTGCTCTATGTGCTTTGTAGCTGAAGAATGTCAAAAACTTCGATTTTGTTTTAGTTTTAGTACAATTATTTTTATGCATTTGACATTCTTCGGTTCTTTACATAGCTATGGTTACCGTATTTCTGTATAAAAAATCCTTACGCAGTCACCTGTATAATTACACGATGAATGATGCTAGGAACACAACTGGGACGAACGACGAATTTTTCGGTGCGAATTTTCGTCATAAAAAATAAAACATATGTGTGCATATGAAAATGAACACAACACCGCCGTACAACGAAATTCGTCGTGCGTGACGAGTTCTGAGATAGGTTTATTTCTAATTTGTACGCCGACGAACGACGAAAGAACAATCAATTTTTTCTCTCTCACTCTCTGTCTTTGTACACACAACAACCAACTTTATCAAATATAAGAGAGGAATTCGCTGCGTAAATTCGTCGTTATTGTGCTTCCCACGACGAATTTACGCAGCGAACTCATATCATATCATATCGTCCCAATTGTGTTCCTAGCATAAAAGTCTGTGCAAATTTTTTTTAATACATACATATGTATATGTTGATGAAAAATAAGGATTGTAACAAATATTAAAAAACGTGAATATGTGCAAATTATTTCGACAATAGCAGCAACATAGCGGTGAAGCGGTACTCTGCTATAAAAGCAAATAGAAATCGTACCTACATGTCGTTGCGAATTCGTACCGACTTATCGTAACGAATTCGTACCGACATATCGTTACGAAATCGTGTCAACCATTTCATACAAAAATTGTTACGATTTCGGAGCATTGTGTTTGATGGGACTTTTAATAGGTTTTTGTAAATGTAAATGTTTCTTTCCATTTCAACTATTAACAATTTCAAATTTGTACATTCATACATACATATCGAGCCAATATCGAGCCTTATTTTCGATTTTATCGTAGGCGACAAAAATTAAAGTTTTCAGGAGAATGGTTTTTTAATTTTCAAATATTTTTTTGTACGTAAATTGTCAAAATTAAAGTTTTCAGGAGAATGGTTTTTTAATTTTCAAATATTTTTTTGTACGTAAATTGTCGCTTACGATAAAATTATACAGCCTGTATCTTAAAAGTTATCAACAATTTTGGGATTTTGATAATTTTAAACTATGGATAGGCTCATAAAGTTTTAATTTCAATAAAAAAGTCTATTTTCGATAACCCTACGTCTACACCTGATTAGTGCTGGGATACTATCGATAGTACTATCGATAATATCGATAGTTTTAAAATATCGAAAATATCGATAGGAAAAAATATCGATATCGATATTATTTAAAATGCAGTTTTATAAACGTGAGCTGTTAAAAAAAATTTTTAACTGACATCAGCACAATTTTTCAAAAGTTGTCACTTAATATAACGTTCGTAGATACATTCATACATATTAAAACAAAAAGACTATAAACTTTTAATAAAGTGATAAAAAACTAACTGTGACCTGATGAAAAATTAGTTATATTTTTCTCTCTCAAGTGCAAACATTTCATCGATAGTAATATCGAAGTATCGATAGTGAAATTTGTACTATCGATAGATATCGATAGTAGAAAATATCGATAGTATCCCAGCACTACACCTGATATATTTTTATCATAACAAAAGTCAAACTTTATATTGAAAAATTATTTTTTTTATGTTAGCTCTTTTTTCTATATGGAATTTGACATTTGTCATGATAAAAATATATCAGGTGTAGACGTAAGGTAACATGTCGCTTACGATAAAATATAAATGTACATACCATATGTACATATGTTTGCATTATTCGTATCGTGCAAACAATATTTTTAAGCAGAAAAGGAGATTAGTTAATAAACTCTTTACTATGTATTTATATACATACATACATATAAGTCAAATTCTTCCATTTAACATAATTAATTAATAATTGTCTGTTTTACAAATAAAATTGACTTTTTTCAGGCACAGCTACAGAATCTAAAACGAAGTCAACTAGCCTTTTGGCAAAGCTAAGTGAAGCAGAGCTTCTTAGTATGGTGCCAGATGATATTGTTATAACTCCAAGTAAACCAACACGATATGAAGAACCACCTCCGCCTGGAGTTTAAGTCTATTATTCTGCTTCGACAGTTAATTACACAAATATGTATTTAATTTTTGCTGCACACATGGTTTTCATTTTATATAAGTACATACATACATACTTTAATGTGTTATTTTTTCACATAAGCAATCACAAATATAGAAAGTCACTGCAAACCTTTGAATATTATATTATTTCAATTGCTCAATTCACAACCTATTGTAGGAGTCGTAGTTCGCACAAACGTTGTTGGTAATTTCTATGTAAACGGATGTTTATAAACAATAGCCCAATTCAAAATCTTGTGCAAATGGTCTTGCATCGTAGCATGTGCAAAATGGTATAGTATATTCGTACTCACCACTAAGGACTGTTAAGTGGTGAGTATCAATATACTATAGCACTTTGCACATGCTACGATGCAAGACCATTTGCACAAGTTTGTGAATTGGGCTAATGTTTTTATTGAAATTACCAACAACTCATGTTCGAACTACTGCTCCCACAATTGGTTGTGAATGGGGCAATTATTTTGAAAATGCCTAATTATATTCAGAGATAAAAAAAATTAAAAGCCTAAGGCTTATGAAATTATCTCCTGTCCCATTTGAATCGGATATTTGTTATTGAAAAACGTCTTAATTAATATACTTATTACTATGGATTTAGAATTACATACACTTTATTTCTTTAGTTTTCTTAAAATGATTTTAATCACTACCATGTTGTACATTTTTTCATTTAAATAAGAAAGTAACATTTAGTTTTTGGTTTTCGTTTGTTTCATATTACTCTCAATAAAATGTAAAAAAAATACAAAATCAAAGTAAAGTAAAGTAAAGTATATTTATACTCACCACTTAACAATTCTTAGTGGTGACTATCAATATACTATACCATTTTGCACATGCAACGATGCAAGACCATTTGCACAAGATTGTGAATTGGGCTAATTATTCAATAAAAATTTAGTTTGTATCTGTGATAGAAAATTAGTAAGTGTATATAAAAACTTTAATTGGTACGAATAATGTAGAATTTTTCAATGTATATATGATTTATATTTAATTATTATAGGGTCCTTTCACCTTAATCCGTCTGTTTGCTCTTTAAAGCAAAATTAATGAAATCGAAATACGAGCACCTGGGACGTGTTAGTATTTTTCTGGTAGGTATGGTTCAGTATAACAACAATCTGTATTTGAAATTTTCCAAAAACAATCAAAATATTGAGTTTCGGGTAAGAAACCTGTTTTTTGTACCCGTAGGCACTTATCAACCTCCAACTAAGTTGATAAACGATACCAGTATAAATAAATTAAATTCTCAGTAGTCTTTTGAACTTCGTTAAAAAATTCGATATTTTTGAACATACGTACATACTCGGATAAAAATATTTTGAGTAGATGAATTTTATATAATTACATCATAATCAATCAAAAATACTAAAGGTATTCATATCAGTTTTTTTTTGTTGAAAAAAATGGAAAAATGTAATTTTTCTTACAACAAACACAGGTAAAAAAATTCACCAAAAATTTAAAATTTTAAATTCAACTTTTGGTGGAATTTTTTTCCTGTGTTTGTTCTAAAAAAAATTACATTTTTCCATTTTTCCAACAGAAAAAAACTGAAATGAATACCTTTACTATTTTGAAGTTTTTGTAAGTTACGCCCTTTTTGAATTTATATGACCATATACTCTTATACTAAAAGATGGATGAAAGTGTATTTTTTTTGTCGAAAGAGTAGAGTAAATGATGTAAGATTTTTACGTTGGGTAGATACATATAACGACTGCACATCGATTTCTTGCAAAAAGTGAAAATTTAAACATTTTGAGTTGAATCTCTTTAGAGTAAATTTTTCATAAAAAACAAAATGTTTTATTCAAAATATGGTTGCTATCCAAATAATTCACTTGAAAGTCCCGGTTCAGATTTGCAATTTTTGTTGCATGAACTTTTTATTTTTATTTTTTTGAGGAATACAAAAAGTATGAGGGCAGATCAATAAGTCCGCGACTTTTCGAACTTCCCTGGTAGTTACATGAAAAGCAACACTGTTCCCATCAAGCACTATATGTTAACAGACTATTGTCAAACTTTGAGCAAGTTTTGTCATTTACTTTGCGTTTAACAGCTGTTCAAAACTTACAACCTCGTGTATTTTTCTAAAAATGGAAAAAGTGAATTTCGAGTGCTCATTAAACATTATTTTTTGCGAAAAAAAAACCGTCAATCAAACCAAGGAATGAATACTATCTGGACTCTGCACCATCGATTTCAATGGTAAAAAAGTGATTTACTGACTTTCGTTGTGGCCGCACAAGTACAAATGACGCTGAATGCTCTGAACGGCCAATTGAGGTCAGTACACCCGAAAATATCGAAAAAAAATCCAGGATATGGTGTTGGCCGATCGAAGAGTAAAAGTGCGTGAGATTGTTGATGCCATAGACATTTCATATGACAATGTGGTTTCTATCTTGCGGATGATTAATCACAGTTTTCTGCTTTAGATTTCGAAAATAGTCTTGATTTCATTAAATCTTGCTTAAAGTCTCTCACCACAAGTACATACAAAGAACGCAACATTCCAATAATATCGAAAATAATGTTCCATTAGTACATCCTTTGGATATTCTGTTGGAAATATTAAAAAACGGCACAATCAAAATTTTATTTTTCTTTTGAAAATATTGGTGGTTTCAAAATTACGGGAACCCATTCTGATAACGTATGCTTACTAGAAAATGGAAATATACTAATAGTTAAATAAATTTTAAGCGAAAAACTCTGCATTTACAAATCCAATATTATTTTGAAAGGTAACCTTTTGCTGGAAACTACAAACTTTTTCGAATATCCTCTTTTGTAAAGAGAAAGTATCATATAAAATACAAAAATAGATACATTTTGTAGCTTTGTAACAAAACTACAATACATATTGTCCCCTTAATAAAACAATAGTGTATAATTTTTTTTTGCTGTTTCGAGATAATGGAGTTTAAAGTTTTTGTGTTATTAGACATCTGGGAAAACATTAATACTTCAGAAAATATTAAATGTTTTTAAGCTGTGGTCGTTTAAATATGTGGTGGAATCAGTTATGTAGACTCTTATTATGCAATAAACAAATTATGGTGTACATGCGTATACACTATTGTTTTATTGAGGGGACGATATGTATGTATAATAGATCTACAAGGCTAACCCTGAGTTCCACTATTATTAATTACATAGCAAATATGAGTGCATACTTTAAGGCTTTTATTTTCTCAGGTTCTCAACTTGGCAAACATTTATTAAAATTCTTTATTTGGCGGCATATCTCTTAACGGACTGTCCCACGGTTTCACCAGAAATCATTCGATCGAACACTTATGTATATTGAAAACAATAAAAAAAAATTTCTAATGTTATTGTTGTTTGCAATACAAGTTGTCGATCGAACGATTTCTGGTGACATCGTGGGACAGGTCGTAATAAGTCTTTGCAACCAGATACGCAAGAAAATGTATAATCAAATTCGAAAGACTTAAGACAGCAAGACACAATTAGTGAATTTTTGAAATTTTCAAGTTTTTTGTATTTATCTCGGAAACACGCGCCCGAAAATTACCGTTTGACCATACCCACCCAGTATTTGCACCCACTAATTCCGAAAATCGAATATTCATATTTTTCCGAGTTTGTGCCTTAAGTCTTTTCTGACTTTCTTTGCATGCAGCTACAGCATGAACTCAAAAGACTTAAGACGCATACGTTAAAATGGGAGAATTCCAAAAAATCAGCCTCAAGTTAATCTTTTTGGTTAGCATCGATATGCAATTTTTAAATAGCTTTAAAAATTTTTAAATTTAAGCATTTATAATATTTCAGGATTATCTGAAGAAAATAATTGGTTTATGCTCCTTTAATTAATAGATACATATATTAAATAAATACGATAGTAAAAATATACCGCTGTTGATAGTTTCACCTGCTCACATCTGAATTTAGTGGTGATTTTCGAATTGAGCGGATGGATCAAACGGCCATTTTTGCCAACTTGAGTATGCTTTGCTATTTTCTTGGTAATTATTTTACTGTGGTGATAGAAGAGTGGTAATTTTGTATTTACAGTGTTGTGGGGGTGTAGGTAGGCATATATTTTTTTTCGAAAAGTCAAAATTTCTGCCTCTGTAGGTCTGTAGTTATTGGAATCAAGGCACATTCACAAGGTAGTAGCGGAAATTCAGCTGAGCTATTTTTTTTTCAAATTAAAGTTCATCGGAAACTTCAAAAATTTTTTACGAAAGAGAAATTAAAAGAAAATGTTAAAAAAATTCAATATGAAAAATATTTTATTAAAAAAAATTCTGTGAAAACAAATTTATAAATATGAAAAAACTATTAAAAAATTGTGAGAAGTGCTAAACGTTGCAAATGTTGTTAGTGGTAGCTGCCGCGGAGAAATATTTTCAAAGTTATGTGAATAATTTTTATTATTGTTATGTTAAACAAATTATATTTTTGAAGTTTTTGATGAACTACAACCCATGTTGTTTTTTTCATTGTTGTATTTTTTCATTGTTTTTGTAATCCTGATACTACCTGGAAATGAATCTGCCTTGATTGGAATACTGTAAAATTTGAAATTTGAATCAAGTTTTCGACAAATTTTGTGCACTAGATTTTTATGAGCATACAAATAATGCAAAACTGAATTGAAGAGATACATACTTCTTTTTTTATAAAATTTATTTAATGTGCATATGTATGCGTTTATATAAGTATAATTACATATTTAATGTTAGTTTATATGCTGTTGTATTAAATATTTTACGAATATTTGTGTGGCAATATGGAATAATCGCATAAGTCATTATAATCCTTATTCCAGTTGTCAACATCGACGTCATGTCAATACATTGAGGGCAATCATGAATAAAATTTTGAGAGAATTTTTTCCCGGGGAACAATATCAAATAATAGCAAGTATGTAATAGGGAAAACAAAAAAAATATAATTGGAAAAAGGAGACATTTCTCGCGGAACTTTATTCATGATTGCTCTGAATGCCAAAAATTTAGGGGATGCCTACTCACTCTCAAGAATAATTATGTTCTAATAAATTGATTCTACCTTCGTGCGATAATTTCCTTGGATAAAAAGCTAAATTTGCTTAAGCGATTATTCCATAGGTATTTCCACAGATACTACATATGTATGTACTATTTACTTTTGATTCAAAGCTTTATTAAAGATAAAACAGTTAGTTGACTAGACAGGGATCACGTTTTCCAACAAAATGGGAGCAACATACTTTTGATCCATTATGAATACGCGGTATAACAATACGGAAAACAATACCTATTGGCATACAAACGCATAATTTATACTGGACCCCACTTGTACGTAGTCCCATTTCAGAATTAACGATAGGTACTTTACTAATATCTATATAAACTCCGTTAGAGCCTCCTTCTAGATGTATGCCGCCTTGAGTAGAATTTATTTGAATATTATTTTCAGCCTGCATATAAAGATACTCTGAATACATTTCAATGCCCTGAGAACCTTTTAACAAAATGCGACTATCCGGTGATGTTATAGTTAAAGGCTTATCAATGGGACTGACAATGCGACTGGCACTGTTAGCTTTCGATAATAAGGTCTCTGCTCCCTGTGGTATGTTGTAATGTGGCCGATGTGTTGTAAAAATTGAATTATCATTGGTCGGGTCATTTATTTCAAAGCTATTAAATCCACGAAATTGTATACCCATTTTATCTATAACCACTCGATTAATCATTTGGCTATTACGATGATGCATACGCACATGTACAGGTGCATCGTCACCCGTTATAGTTACCGGTTCATCAACAAACCCCTCGAATTGACCAATATTTCTTGAGAATATTCTGTCTAGATCTGTATCGCCATAGAATTTTATCACATCTTCTTCAGGGATAAATTCCATGCCATGAATTCCTTTGCCTAAGTGCAAAACTCCAATAATGGTTAGAGTTAGCAATAAATTGCCAACTGTCAGTACTAAGAGCATTACTACAATAGTCCAAAATGCAAAAGTTTTCCGACCTTCTTTAACATGTTTATGACAATCATAAAAACTATGTTTTTCCCGTGGTTTTACTTTTTCTGTTTCCGTTTGAGGTAACGATCCAATTGGAAGAGTAGCTGATATAACATTTTCGGAGTTGACCTCGTCCGAGTAAGAGGGCGATGGACCTCTGATGAAGGTGTTTTCTAATGACTTCATGCTGCAAGTATTTATTGTTGTTTTTACAATTCTGATGCTTTAAAATAAACTACAAGAAAGAATTGCTTGAGTAAAACAATTTAGTGTGTGTATGTATGTATGTACAAACATATACATATATGTATGTATCCAGTTGGGAAATTTGTATAATTTTAAATTTTCGTTGGATAAATCTTAAATAAACTATTTAAATCATCAGGCTGTATACACAGTAAATTTATTTGTATGTATGCACACACAAACATACTTGTACATACTTGCGTATATACATATATATATATATATGTATATATGTATGTATATGTACATACATACATAAATAAGTGCATATACATATTTGCGAGCTTATATAAAAAAATAAGTCATGCGCATACATATTTGAGTATAGAAAATTACCTTGTGTTTACATATCGCTCATTTACTCAAACAACGTCATAACTCAAGAAATGAAATTTTTGTGTTAATGTTGTATAATTATGTCCTAATTCAGTAAGAAGATTTATGTCCTAATTCTGTTCGACGATTGTATCGTCTTGTCTATGGAGGAAAAAAAGAAGCAGTTTTGATTCTTTAAAACAATTATTATTTATTGTCTATGCTAGAAGGTTTGTGTATTTGCTTTATGATTTTGTTCCAAACATTATATCCACCACATATATTTTCATATATTTTTCAAACTATTGTATAATATTTAATTGAATTTTTATGTTTTAAAAACATGGCAATAATATTTATATTTTTCATTATCAAAGACAAAAACCATTTTTGAAGAAAGTAATTTAGATAATTCAAAGACAAGAACTCAGAAGCATTTTGAAACAAAAACGTCCTAAATCTTTTTACTGAATTTGGGCATTATGACGTTTGTTTTGAAAATACTTTCGAGTTCTTGTTTTTGAATTTTCATAATTATTTTCTTCAAAAATGGTTGTTGTCTTTGATAATGAAAGATAAAAATATTACCACCATGTTTTTAAAACATAAGAATTAAATTAAAGTATTATACAATAGTTTGAAAAATATGTATATGAAAAAATATGTGTTGGATATAATGTTTGGAACAAAATCATAAAGCAAATACTCGAACCTTCTAGCATAGACAATAAATAATATAATAAATAATTTTGACACTCATTAGGGCATTAATTAGACTTGTATCGAACTCTTTCAGTAGCTCGTTTTTGACACAAACCAATGATAAGACCCATGTAATTTAAATGGGTTTGAATATTGGTTTGTGTCAAAAACGAGCTACTAAAAGAGTTCGATACAAGTCTACCATTAATCCTCATATCGATCTTCATATTGTGTAAAAATTTCATAAAAATATCTTGTTTACACAACAAACTAAATATTTTTTTCCTGATTTTTTACACACCCCCCCCCAAGGAATAACGTAACAATGAGCTTAAAAAAATAAATAGTTTAAAGTTTTTATTTAAAAAAATTAAATTTAATTCATTGTAGGTATTCAAATTTAATAATCAAATTCATTTGTTATACTAGCGCAGTACGTAGACAAAAATCAAATAATCTTACATATGAACGAACTTATCGATGGTTACAGTAGAAAGGCCCTAACTCGTATTTTTTACGAAATTCAGTTTTTTTTAGTGATTCCAAAAATTTTCACACAAATACACCTGGTCACAAAAATTTATTTCAATAGTGTAAAAAATAACGCTTTTAGTACAAGCAGCAGTTGTACAAATCAATTGTACAAGCAGTTTTACAGTTTCTATTATGTTTTCACTTCCTCCTGTAAAGTTACAATTATTTGAGTTAGGGCCTTTCTACTTGAGACCAACGTTATACACTTGTACTCCAAATATTGGCAAAACTATTTTTTAAATTTCATTCCAAATGTCTTCAAACTCCAAAAATTATGGTTTTATGGATAGCTTATTCCTAAACTGCATGTATGTATGGATTAGTGATGCGTATTAGAATTCCCAAAATGTAGATACGTATCCGTATTATTTAAAAAAACAATTTCTAATCAGTGCTGATGTAAACTGATGTAAAAGTAATACACTAATAATAATTATAACTTTTATATAAATTTAATATATTTTTTTATTATTAAAAATATAGAAAAATACAAATGCTTAAAAACAAAACAAAGAAAATCATTAGTCAAAACTATTTTGATACCGCCTTCTTCAACCTCCAACACATCTTGCTCTTTCCAAATAGCTAAAAGTTTAAAAAGAAACGAAAACATACATACATATACTATATATTTTAAATTAAACTTTATAAAATTTCTTTTGTTCATTATTGTTTTTATCTTACTTTTTCACAAACACCATAATTTTTTTACCACTTTTATAAATTTTAATTTAACAAGCCGAATAAATTATAAATTATTTTCAGTAAAATTCAATATTTTAGAATTTTAGGCATATGTACATTAGATGTTCCACTCTAGGATATATGTTAGAGTAGAGCAACAATAATCGCTGTTGAATTGAAGTCTGTACCACTCTTCTTTCTTCTTTCCCGTCAAGAAAAACTGCTGTGTCGAAGGTATAGGTCGCCTGCAGTTTTTTTTTATTTTTTTTAATTACTACTTGCTTATAAATAATATGTATCTCAAGAAATGAATAATTTATGTTTATTTATTTATTGAAATTAATAAATTTATGAAAATAATTTTTAATCGGCTAACCGATTAATCCACAACTAACCGATTAAACCAAAACCTTGCTTAATTAATCGAACGATTAACCAATTAAGACAAAAACCCAATTAATTGAATACTCTACTATGTACATATAGTCTAGTTAACCCCCGTTTGATCATAAAATTTCATAACAATATCCCTTTCAAATGTTTGACAAACATTTCTAGGATAAAACATTCGGAAACGACTATTGCTAGTGAAACAAAAAGAGCTCTTAGAGCTCACTCGTCGCTCATATGTTGCTGTTTCTTATTCTTAGTCTTATTTTTTGGGGCATTCACATTTTATGTCCCGTAAATCTGGTAAATTTTTATATTCATTTAAAAGATTTCTCCAATTTTCGTCCCATTTTTTACTTGCTCCGCGAATTGCAAAAGCACCACACACAAGGACAACTCTGAAATAAATAAGACAGAAAAAACAGTAAATATCACTACAGATGATGGAACATTGCGTTTGGAAACATCAGATAAAAAGAATTATGATATTTGAGAAAACAAAATGGAAACACTAATTTTAACAGGAAACATTGCTACATGTGATCGAACATTTAGTGGAACATGTGCGTGACCCTTCATCTGAGGGCTGCTTTAGATAGACGATTTTTAACTTTGCACGTGTGGCAACTTCTCCGAAACATTGTACAAGCCCAGAACTTTTTTGTTTACGAATTTCTAAAAAACAGCATATGCATTTGTAATTTTTTCATTTCTGTTTCTTTAAATAGAACAGTTATTTTTAAGTAAAAAGAACCAAAGAGGACACTTTGTGAAAAGAACTGTGGAGTAGAAAGCGTAACTTTGTGCTCGCTTACAATTTTATAACTGAACCGTCCATTGAAAGCAACTATGGCATTTAAGGTAATATGCTACGTTCCTTTCTAATATTTTGTTCAGTGAAATTGATATAAATTTCTTTTTATTTAAGCCTATTGATCCCAAGCGTGATGAATATAGACGTTACTTGGAACGTGGAGGAATAATTGAATCACTTACAAAAGTGTTTGTACGCATTCTTAAAGAACGTCCAGAAGATCCCACTCAATATTTGCTTCAGAATTTAGGTGATGCTCGCCTTCAAGCAGACAATATCGCTTATTTACAGAGTGAATTAGATGATGCCCGAAATGAAATACAACGGTTAACCGAAATTATTCGAAGTATCAACCCAGATTTATTGGAGCATTCCGCCAATAACGATTCCATTAACAATGATAATCTAAATGAAAACATCGCGGTAAAAGAAATCGAAGAATCGAATTCAGTTCATACCTTGGAAAAAAATCATTCAAATGCAGAATATTCTGAGATTAATTCCATAGGTCTTCAAAATACTCATGTGTCAGAAATACACGTACGAGATCCTGCAGGAGCCGATGGAGCTCAAACGGATGCTGCTCCTAGGTCAGAGTAAAATATTGATGTACATAATATCATATATGGATGTGTATACATACATACATAATTGTGTATGTAAATTCGAAATAAGATTGGTTTTTTTATTTTTACAAATGTTACATGTTCAATAAATTCTTTAAAAGTGATTGGTTTAATGTATACATTTCGTCATATAAAAGCCAAAAATGCATAACTTCAGTCCACCAACTGAAACTCTTTTTTTTTGTTATTCGACGCCAACAAACAGACTTGTCAGGTTAAACTCCAAAATAAATACATATTTAATTAGAGATCTTTAGTGCGGTTGAATCTAATAAATAATTAGCATGTGTTAATAGCAGCCACCTAGGTACTGGTATCTTCAGGCGTTTAAAAATTCAAAACCGTTATACGTTTTTAATGCTTACCTAACAACCATCAAAATATTTCCTTGAAAGGAATCTATAAAATTCTTGAGCATTGTTATTGGTTACTAAGGGATTAAGAAATGTCAGCTTGAGTGTATCTATTTGTTCGCCTTACAGTATAACCCGTTTAATTACCCATCGGTTAAATACTTTTATCGCTTATTTACCACAAATATTGAATCCCCGTTTTTTTGCACTCATTTTCACACAAAAGTCCACGCTTAATTAACTTTCGTTTAATTGCCCACAAATATTTTACCCCAAAATGAAATTTTCCCTAAAACTACCGAAGTATATTTATTTATTTATTTATTTCAAGAATACTATACAAAGTAAATTTGAATAGCATGGTGTTGCACGAATATGGGCGCAGTAACTAGACCATATGCCCAAGATGTAGAGGGTGGCGTTGGCTGAAGTAGTTAGCACGTTGACTACAAAACCGAAGGTCCTGGGTTCAATCCCTGTATCCGACAGTCATTAAATAACAACACCACGCATTTTTCTGATGTGCATTAGTGTCCCTTTGTGTCAGTTGTTGTAGGAAAGTTCAAGTGATGAAGGCATAGTCACTGGTCACTGACTTCAGCAGATACTAATCCTAATGTAACATCAGAGCGCCCTCCTTCGTTGTGTAGCAAAATCATTGGCGAAGTAAAATAATCAATAAAATGGCTACAAGACACAGCTTCAAAAAATTAATACGCCTCATTTAACATCAGAGAGGCGCTGCAACACTGCATTATTCAAAAACGTGCGAAAGAGCAGAGTTGTAAAAGAATGAAGCTTTCCTCTATCTCTTCCTTCACCACCTGTCTTCTCTCTCACTATCCCTTTCCTAAAGAAGGTAACACCTAGTAATAGTAGTAGGCATTAATTGCCTGAGTGTTACTTCTCTTTCAAAAAAAAAAAAAAAAAAAATGTTATTAACAGTATTTTCAAAAAAAGTTCCGTGACTGACTGTACGACCTATGCCTTCACATAGGAAATAGCAACGTGGTTGTTAAAGAAATTCCACAAAAAACCGCAAGATTATACGGTTATCCGTGGCAGATGAGTCAACCAGTGGGAGCGAGACGAAAAACTCTCGAAGGCCTAACAACAAACAAAAGCCTGACCGCACTTAAGAAATAATTACGATGACGCTGCTTAACGACTGTTCACTAAATAGCTGTTTAATTACTGTTGAAAACCAACATTTTTCACTTGCGGCTTTTTGATTTCATTAAAAACGATTCCAAAAAGCCCTAAGAACCATTACTGCTATTACTTTACAAGTTTTTTTTATTAAACCAAATCCACATTGGTTTTTTAATAATTCTGAAATTTGACACCTAAAAAATAAATAGTCTTAAATTTATAAGGTTTTTGTGTCCTTAAAAAAAAGTGTATGTATGCATATACATACATATGTATATATGTATGTACATATATACATAAGTACATATTGCACACTAAATCACAGTCAAAACTCAAAATTGTCTTTTTCTTAAACCCGTTCACTGAACAAATCTCTAAAGGCCGAGGCACAATAAATCCGTCATACGTTAAACTTCGCCTTTTTCAACTGACATTAACGCAACGACGGAGAATGTTGGCACAATAGGTCTGTTCCAGATGCATAACAAAACAGTCCGAGCTTGTACAAAGTTATCCAAAAGCGTTCCAGATAGCAATTTTTGTACAATTTTGAGAGCGAATGAGAGAGTAATTTTTTCATTTCCTGTACAAACTAGTACGAACTTTTTCTTCTGGGTACGTTCGGACAAGAATTGAATAATCAGCAGTTTTTTGTTTACATATGAAACTAAAATATTAATCAGAAAATTTGCAAATATTGATCAAACGTTTTTACACACAGATGTATTAAAAAGCAAAATGGAACGTTTTTGAAATAAAGCTTAAGTTGTAAGTTCATTTGTGCTTATTTTTCTATTTCTTTAATATAAAAAAATGATTTTTACGATTTTTTAAATAATTCACGTAACTTCTAATTTTTTGGAGATTTTTTTCATTTACTTTTTACAGCTGTTGCCAATGATGCAAATTTTATGTTTTTATAATGTAATGCGTTTTAAGCGACTAAAATCACTAAAATAAAATTTAATTTAAAAAGTAAGCAGCACTAGTATTTCAAGATGGTCAATTATGGTTTTGCGCGTTCCAGCAATTTTGGATAACTTTTGCACATTCAGAGAGTAATTTTCTCTTTACTCTCATTAGTCCGAATTTTAACAAAATCTTGTGGAACACACCTAATATCGTACATACTTACATATATGAAAAACTGTCTTTGCTATCAGAACATTCAAGCATGTTTTGAATGTTCTGTGTGAATTAGAGACCTGCGTAAACTCTTGAAATGTAAATACGTATTGTTTTTTAAATGTATTCTCGTGGCTGTAGAATGCTAAGCCAATAATAAATGCTGTCGTATTATGCTATAAACACAATCAAAGGCCTCCGACCATCGACTACCGACTACAAAAGTAGTTGGCTACCAAAATAGCCAAGTCGCCAGCTACTTAATTCTTTTAACGACTACCGACCACTAACTACAAAAAATAAACATCATTACATTAAACAATATAATAAATACATATAAACAGTAAAAATGACTATTATATACTTACCAATTTTAATAAAAATACCAAAAAATAAATATAAATGAAACAAATGAAATGATTATGAATAAATTGATTCATTATTGTACTTTTATGTGAAATAAGTACATTTTAAAAGAAAAATTAATTTTTATAAATGCAAAATATATGAAAGTGGCAATACTGAACTATGTATTTGTACTTGAATATCAGCTGCAGATGGTGCTGCTGCCGTCTCCAAAATAATTAAGTAGCTGGCTACGAGGCGACAAAAACTGCTAGCGGCACTTGAAGTCGTGTGTTCGTGTAGCCTGCTGTGGTGAATGTGTTTAATGCATAAGTTG
The DNA here is from genome assembly GCA_944452675.1 of Tachina lurida. NCBI lineage: Eukaryota > Metazoa > Arthropoda > Insecta > Diptera > Tachinidae > Tachina > Tachina lurida. The sequence goes on along the minus strand of OX101752.1, from coordinate 36,644,249 downwards.
GCTACGGGCTACAAAAGTAGTCGTGTATCGGCTAAAAGAATTATTCTCATAAGCACGCATGTATTCTATTTTTGACATCTTGTAGGCGATGGTCGGTGGACATGATTGTGTTTATAGCATTATAATCAAAGCACGATAGATGCGTTGGTGTATGTGTATATGAGTGCTAACAAGCAATGTCGTGAAGACTTCTTGTTATGAACAAACAATCAACAAAGTAGTGTTGATACGTGTATGCTTGTTATTTTCCATATTGTACGTTTGAGTGTGTGTGTAATATGTATATGGTAAGCAATTATGTGTTTAAGGGAGGTTTTTTTAAAGCCAGCGCACACAACTAATGTGAATGAATGTGTGCGCGGAAAAATAAAAGAGCATACACACAACAGTGTTTTTAGCGTTTGTTTTAGAAGATTTCTCTGTAGTAAAGCATTTAAAAACTCCCTCATGTCTTGAAAGTTCTTATAAATGGTCTTGTGCAGGACTTTAGTGTGAATTTTGATGTTCTATTTCATTTTTGTTTTAAAAGGCTTGGTTTTACTAGCGAATGCGAACATTTGTTACATCCCTAGTTTTACTTCAACATTGTTATATTGCAGTTTTGTTCTATACTTCAGTATTCGTATTGAAAAGCAAACCACATGTCTTTTGGAAGTATTTGTTTTACAATAATGCATCAATACGCACACACATTTTGAACTTAATGGCCTGTCACACACGAGACTAATTTTTATGCCGCAAAATTTTTGTTCTTTTAAGAACACACGAGACTAATTCATCCGGCATAAAAATGTATACGTACACATAGCTTTGTGTGCATTAGTGTTTTTGGTATGCATTTGATATTTGCAGTTTTTTAAAGTTATGTGTGTATTGGTGTTGTGCTGGTGATGCGGGGTTGTAGCTGGTTGAAAAATTATGCCAAACACGAAACCCCTCTCTTTGCCTCTCTCACAAACAAACTGACATGTTATGCCTGCACAATTGTTCTCGTGTGTGAAAGGCCAATGAGATGGCTTGTAAGCCATTTTTTTTATGGCTTGTGCCACACCATGATACAATTATACAGGTAACCGCAAATCGACAACAAATTTACAGCAAATAAAACAACAGGGCTTTTTGTTGCTAGTTTCTGGTGCCAACTGTCATAGAGCAATGAAAGATACACAGCGTGTGTGTGTGTTTGTATTACTTTTTGTATAAATTAAACAATTTTCTAATATCCAAAATTTAAATTTTTGTTCAAATTCGTTAATGATTCAGAGGTTGCAAATAAAATTCCCATTGACTATGGTTAGAATTAAAAACACATTTTAATACTGTAAATGAGAAATATTTTGCAATTTCACAGCTAAAAATATGTACTCGTACTCGTGATCCAAAAAATTTACATATATAACTAACTTATTAAGCATCTATTCTTTTTGTACTTCAAAAAGCATTTGAATCGCAACACTATTCCACAATTTGTATAAGTTGTTACAAAGTTTGGCAAATAAAATTAAAATAAAAACTAAGAATCTCGAATATTTGGAAGACGAGTCTGATTCTGTTTTAAATGATTTAAGTTATTTGGGATATAATTTAGAAAAAGCAAAATCTGAAAAGGGTTACTAAAAAAAATTAATTGTATTTACTAGTTAATACATACATCGATCTTTATTAAAATTTAGTTTAGCGCGTAGGAAAATAGCGCGTTTTGACTATAAATTGCTGATAATGCTGTAAGTTAGCGCGTTCTAGCGCGTTTTGAGAAGGGGAATAGCGCGTTTGGGTTATAAATAGTTGGCATCGCTGATACAGTGTATTGAAAACAATACTATACACACATATCAACATATTAATAAAAAGATCGATGGTGTTTGGTGATCACGCTACACCTACGTTTTACTAGTTTAAAAATATATTGAAGCACAATCAGGTATTATTTACGCGAAACGCGAAAAAAAATCACGTATGTGTGTAAAAACATACATACATATGTATATAATTCCTATGTTAAAACTTCTATTTGTTAAAATTGTCCGCCAGAAAGTACTTGAACCAAATATAAATTTATATTTTTTTATTCAATATAAAGGATATTTTCATGTAGTTGTTTTGATAATACAGATTTTGAATATAATTAATGAATATTTTTTGTGTTGTTTCTTAGTTGAAAATATATTTATATAAAACATATCTTGTTTTGCATTTTTGTTTTGTTTACATTATAAGGATAATATGGATCGGGAAGGAGGAATGAAAGACTTAAGTATTAACTTGATCGGTCAGGAATATTAGTTTGTAAACTTGATAAATTTTTTCATTGTATAGGTATGTGCATAGAAAAAAGAAAGTTGTTCATTAAAATTCAAGTAGAAAATAAATTTAAAAAATAAAAGACACAACCCGCACCTAAATATTGAATACTTCACTCACTACATACGCAATATATCGTCTTGCTGATAGCAACAAATTTTCTGTTTTATACATAAAACAGATATAAATCGACCACATGCAAACATCGTTTTAGCAAATCACTCCATATCTAATAAAAACTTACGAGAGATGAAGTTGTGCACGGTAAAACGATTCAATAAGGTCGGAAAGTTTTTAGAGAGGCCTACGAAGTTATAGTATTTAATAAGAGGATGATTTTGTTTTATTATTTGTTTATGTTTGTAATGTTGTTTTTTATGATGGTGTACAATTACAAAGGAAGTAATTTATTTAAGTTGTTAGCTAAATCATTTACTTTTTACGCTTATCGGCTGGCTTTAATATTTGGAAAGAGCACATTAGAGTGTCGTCAACGGACATCATAGCCCCTGCATTATCAAACTCACCGCAATAGTTGGGTGCAGAGAATAGTGTGACCAGTGATCTTTTGGCAAAGAACTCATAACCATCCTCTACTACTTGATGAGCGCGACAAATCAAATCAAATTCATGCTTCTGTAGAAATTTGCCTACAACTTCAGCACCAAATGTAAAACTCACACCACGATCGTTCTCACCCCATCCCATGGTATCTTTGTCAGGATCGGACCACAATAAATCGCATAAAAGTCCTTGGTCTGGTACATCAGTAGGTCTCATAATTCTACGTATCTGCTCCATAGTTGTGAGATCTGGACTCAATCCACCATGACAGCAGAATATTTTTTCATCCACAATGGCAGCTACTGGCAAACAATTAAAACAATCGGTAAACGTTTTCCACAATTTGATGGTATAACGACGTTTGCATTCGTCATAAAAGCCGTAGATGCGGTTAATGCTAGCACATTCATGATTACCACGCAATAAGAAGAAATTTTCCGAGTACTTTATTTTATAAGCCAACAACAAGCATATTGTTTCCAAAGACTGCTTACCACGATCAACGTAATCGCCCAAAAATAAGTAATTCGATTCTGGTGGAAAACCACCGTATTCAAATAAACGCAATAAGTCATAGTACTGACCATGAATGTCGCCGCAAATTTTCAACGGCGCTTCCAATTCCAACAATATGGGCTGAGACAAAAAAATTTCGCGTGACTTCAGGCACAATCCTCTTATTTCGCTCTCCGACAATTGTACATTTTTGCCAGGCCTAGCCCCACGCACTTCCAAGAGCCGTGATATTATGCTGTCAATATTTATTATGTCAACCATATTTTTTTCTTTTGTTCCCTTTTTGCTATATTTTCTTTCTTTCAATATATCGAGCGTTGGTCGGTCGTCGTTCGTTTGGTGGGTTTGTTCTTTTCAACTTGCAAATTTTTGTATTATGTTGTTTCGAATGCCTTCTGCTTTCGAATTGTTTGAATTTTATATTTTTCACTTTAATATTTTGCAAAATTTGTAACGTGTGTGCCTCGTTTTCTTATTTTTTTAAATATTTTTAATAAATTTTTCACAGCTACCAGAAACGATAGGCGAATTAGAAGAACCAACGAACACACAAAGACTTAACAATCGGTTAGAAAAACCCAGTAAACGGTTTTGCAAAAATGGTGTTGCCATATAATAAACTTTCCTCAAAACGGCCGTACAATCTCATGCAAAGAACACAATAAAGACGACGACGGCCAACGCGACAAATTGGTCTGTAGTAATAATTCATATATGTATATGTTTTGTTTGTACAAAGAAATATAAAAGTAAAAATGTTACTGTTTGTGCAAAGAAATATAAAATTGATCAAACCTATTGAAGTCGATAGCAAAATTCATGATATAATATTTATACCATGGCAAAATTAGTTCTCTTCTTCCCACTTTCAAATAGAGAAAGTTCAAACCAAATATGTATAAAAAATTTTGTACGGACAAAAATTTGTTGTTGTAGATACTTCTTGAGTAGTATGATGTGCTCGATTATGGCCTCTGAATAAATGAAAAAAACTTAATGATAATTCATTCTTAGCGTTGCGGACGCACAAATAAAAAGAGAACACTACAATTGGTGAACACTTTAAAATTCACCGTTGTGGAATTCGGGAAAGGTAAACTTCAACCATAGTTCAAAAAAGCCCTAACAGCCAGACTTGAAATTTTATTTTTTAGTGACAAAGAGCGAGAGGAATACCAAATGTATATATTTCTATTTCAACACAATTGGAAAAACTATTTTAACCTACTATTATTGTAGTTTTGTAATTCTCAATAATCTATTGAGTTGGTCCGGGTTTTGTAAGCTTTGTTGAATTGCGGTTCAAGTATACTGATGAGTTGCTTAGTCAGCAGCACAAAGTATACAGAGGTGAAGAAAGTGAGTGATGAAAAAAGCTAAAATCAGCTACGACACGGGTTCGGCGAGAAAGGGACAACTGTAGTATATTTGTTATTAAGTTGCTAACCATATAATCAAAACAAACAAGAAAAAATGTGTACTTTGTGAAATAACCAACAGGACAATTTTACAAAATTAAATGAAAGATTTTGTAGTGTTGAACTAGAAAACTTAATGTGTTAAATGTTATTAGTGGTAAAAAAGTGATTAAAATTAGTTTCCACATAATTACAGACATCATTTTAAGCATTTTCATTAAAAAATATTAGTTTTTACCATTTACTTCCAAAAAGCATATAGCGAATAAGACCACAATGAATAAAATGAAAATACATTTGAACGAGTGAACATTTGTACAAAATTAAATCAAGGGATTTGTTGTGTTGAATTAAAAAACTGAATGTGAAAATGTTTATTAGTATTAAAAAAGTTATTAAGATTTGTTTTCAAACGATTCCTGATTTAATTTTGAGCTTTTTAGTTCATAAATGTTAATTTTAACATTTTAATTGCAAAAATCTCATAGCGAATGAGTACTCAAAGAATAAAATACAAAAACGTTAAACCAATGCAACTACGAAAGAAGCTTAAAGAAGACACGGGTTCGGTGTGAGTGCGAAATCCGAAAACACAAATTATCTTCCGTCTCGTGTCACCTCTGTGTACTTTGTGGTCAGCAGTGAAATGCATCTAGACGTGCCTAGCCTACACCAAATAATAGGTTTGTTTCTTTACTCTACATTGGGATCCCGCGGGAAAAGCGTTCCCGTACTCGAAAATTGGGTAAATGAGAGAGGTTTGGTGAGAGTAATATTCTTCTTTTTGCACGAAACAGCCCGTAATTTTTCTTCGTGCTAGTTTGGGCAAACACAAAATCAATCAGCTGTTGAAATATAAGCAATTACAAAGAAAAATTACATTTACCTAAACACTAAACAAATGAACAAATGTATGAAAAAATGCTTAGAAACTAGTTGTGAACAATGTTTTATAAGTTTTTATATTAAATTTTTTTGATTTTTATATAAATGTAAAATTAATTATTGTTTGTTTTGTTGGTTAAGCACCGTCTATATGCACTTCGTTTATGCTTAAGGAAATTTTCAGTACACTTCTACCAAAAATATTTGAAATAAGCTAAAAAAAACTTCAAATGTTTATAGAAAGACTCATACGTATATACATACTAGGGATGCCAATCGGGATCGATTTTTAGAAATCCCGGGATTCGGGATTTATAGATCCCGATCCCGAAAATCCCGGGATATTCGGGATCGCGGGATTTTTGGGATCCCGGGATTTTTCGGGATTCCGGGATTTTCGAGATTTCGGGATCTACAATTTTTTAGTAAAATAAATAATTTAATAAATAAATATTACTTTAATAACAAATTTTATGCATTTTAAAAGTTTTTATGTTGATAATATATCATTAAACATTTGTCTTTAAAGTTAACAATATTTTAATACTAGCATGAAATAAAAATCGAAAGAATTTTTGTCAACTATTTTAAATTCTCTAAATTTATACTGAAAACAATAACTAAATATGAAAACTTGTTTTTGCTTTCAATATAAATGTTTTTCTATAATCTAAATCAAAACGAATGTACATATCTGTGGACTTTTAGCACTATCGCTTAAGTTGATTTACGAAAATTTTAGATGCACTTTCATACAAATAAGCTACAAAAACATTATTGTTTTTTTTAAATATATCTATTAAGGTTTTTTTAATTGCGATTGACCAACAAGTAGCCATTACGGTTGTTACATATACCATGTATTGCCTATTTTTTTAAACGATTTCGTCACTACTATGACAACGATAATAAGGCTGAACATGTCGAAAAATTAAAAGAAATGTATACACAATTCTAATCAAATTCTATAAATTACGTCTAATGATCACATTTTTGTAGGCACATACATTAACCGCCGTATTCATAAAAAAAATTAGGTTTATTTGACAAATTTCCCAAAGAAATACGTCAAATAAGCGCTTAATAAGCCTAAAATATTTTTTATGAATATGCCACTAAAAGTTTGCCTGAGCACTTGAACAGTATTTTTCTTCTACTGAAAAATTTTAAATTCATACATAAGTTGTTTTCTGCAAGTTCAACAGATACATATGTAGTCCTAAGTTCGCTAAGAGGAGTATGGTTTATTAGTGTGCTGTCCTTCTACTCTGCAACTCGAATAAAACTATAATTGAGTCGAAGTCATTCAGTCGGTCCTTTTTTAACACAAAACACAAACCTTTGATCAAACCCATGTAATTTAAATAGGTCATAGGTTTGTGTCAAAAACGACCTAAACGGTCTAACGAAAATAATTTTGAACTGCAATGTAAAAAAACATACATTCACACTAGAGCAATTTTTTAGACAAAATAGCACGCATTATTCTGTAAATATTTCTCGCTTTTACGTCAACCCGACTTTTTATTTTCTACTTCAATTGTAAGGAGCTGTCAGTAGTACTCAATTGTTACCGAAAAGTGGAAAAGGGTTGAGGAGTCGATATACAGAGTTATACACTGCAATTATGAATAAATTTCCGCAAGAAATGTCTCCCTTTTCCATAATTTTTTTTTCTCATGGAATTTTATTCATAATTGGCCTTATAATATAGAATAAGACGTAATAAATTTGTCAAACTTATTGAATTTTCCAAATGTTATTTTCCTTCCAAAGCTCATATGCTTCTTTTCGTTTTCAAAATAATTCTTAGTTGTATATTGTATCACCTTTGATGAAAATAATCGTGAGAAAGTAGTTAATTTATTTTGCACTTGTTGTTAATTTATAAGAAATATGCCACGAATAGTCATTAAATTGTTAAAACTGCACGTATAAAATTGTATGGGACTTTTAAATATTATAAAAAATACCATAAAATCAACGAAAATTTTAATCTATTAAGTTTTTTATATAAAAATTGCTAAGAAATCCCGAAAAAGAAATCCCGGGATTGAATCTTGCAAATCCCGGGATTCGGGATTTGCCAAATCCCGAAAATCCCGGGATTTCCGGGATCGGGATTTCCCGTTTGGCATCCCTAATACATACATATGTAATATGTTATATACATATAATACATATACTTACATACATATATACATATCGTCGGCTGGTTATATATTCAAAATACATTATGTCTGCAGCAAACCTGTAACCAACCGACGATATACATATGTGTATATATCGCTCATTTACTCAAAGAACGTCATAACTCAAAAAATGGAATTTTTGAGTTAATGATGCAAAATTAATCCTCATATCGTTCTTCATATTGTGTAAAAAGTTCATACAAATATCTTGTTTACTCAACTCTTGAAAGCTAAATAATATTTTATTTTTCCAGTTGTGTAAATTTAAAACATCAAGCTCGTTTTCTGTCAAAGTTTGATTTATGACGTTGTTTGAGTAAATGAGTGATATATGTATATAATATATACATAGGTACCTATATACATATAATAAGTTACACATATATGTATGTATGTATATACATATATACACATGTATATATACATACATATATATACAAACATAAATATTTAAAAAAAGCATAAAAGAAAAATCGTTGGTTTAATATGGATAGGTAAGGTATTCAACTGTTTTCCAACAGACCGTGGTAATAGGTATTTATTTTTTATCACAGGAGTTCACCTGAAACTTTTATAAAAATTTTACATGGTCTTTTGAAGATTAGGGAGTTTTGTGCCGATTCCATAGCATTGAACTGTTCTTTTTTATTTTCCTGAAATATGAAGACCTACACGGTTTTTCATGAAAACCACATATTCTTGCTTAATTAAAGTCAATCAAGCAATGATCAAAATTTCATGAAAACCACATATTCTTGCTTAATTAAAGTCAATCAAGCAATGATCAAAATTTCAATTAAATATCACATACAACATATTCACTGTACGTATGTATGTATGTATATAAGTCTGAGCTGCTCAAAGTAGCACCAGAGTGCGGGACATCAATCGGTTTCTTATACAAATGAATGCACATTCGCGAATACATTGTCTCGTGTTTCTCACAGTGGCCAGCTCTGATATGTGAATATGTATGTATGCATATGTGTAACTACCAGGGATGGCAATGTTGGTACAGCTGTACTTTTTTTTGGTACTATTCAAACTCGGAAAGTACAATAGTACAACAATTACTAATTTAGTACATTTAAGGAATCTCCCCAGTTTCATTCCGCATTTCTTTTCAAACGATTGCGTATGTAAATTTTCACTTTTGAATAACGGAAATATGAATAAAAAAAAGTATTTGCTTTTTACTTAAAAATTTGTTTTAAAACACCAAATATGTGTTTTTTGTTTTTTTTTAATTTTTAAGTAAAAAGCAAATACTTTTTTTATTCATACTACCCAATGAAACTAATATTCTTCTCACTTGAAAAACGCAGCGAAAATAAATATATGTGAACTCGTCCATTTCCAATCTTTTTTCTTCTAAATTCGGATGCTAGTGCACATGCTACATATTAGTTTGTTTATTTTCAATTTCCACTTAAACAGGTGTAACCATATGCTTTAATATCCCAACTTACAAGCAAATTTGTGAAAACTATTCGGTAGCCAGAACAAAGTCAAGTACATATTTTAATAAAAACAAATAAAAGTATGTAATTTGGACTAAAAAAATCTTTTCGTACAGTTGAGGTCAAAAAAGTACAATTTTTGAAAGTTGTTGGTACAATTTTAAAATTATCAATGCCATCCCTGGTTGATACTTTTTGATAAAACATTTTAAAAAGTAATATTCATCGAGCAGTTACGATTGCGCTCTTAAATGGCTTCATTGAAACTTGGAAAGACTTTAATAAAAAGTAATGGTAATAAAGTCTATTTCATAGCTGAAATTGGGCAAAATCATCAAGGGTGCATAAAATTGGCGAAACAAATGATTTTGGAAGCTAAAGTATGTACATAAATCGTCGGTTGGTTATTGGTTTGCGACACAGTATATTATATACATATAAAAATACATTATGTATGCAGCAAAAAAATAACCAACCGACGATATATTAAAATTAGTAATTTTCTGAAAAATTTATGTTGGTGGTTGGTACAGGTTGTTCTTTAGGCTATAAAAAAAATTCTTGCTAAAGCTAAAAGAATTCATATGCATATTCAAACACCAACTTCCTTATGTATAATCAAAAATTGACATGAAGTTAGCATAAGTGACAAAATTGAACATGGTCTTAACGTGTTTTGCCATACAATTTTACATTAAAAATTATGCTAGGATGTAATCGTTTGTTAAAAATACATTATGCGGCGATTTTTAATATCAAATTATGCTAACTTCATGCCAGTTTTTGATTATGCAAAAGGCCGTTATTCTTTATATAATTCATTATATCGATGGTCACAAGTAGAAAGGAACTATCTCGTATTTTCACGAAATTGAGCTTTTCAGTGATTCCAATACATTTCACACAAATACACCTTGTCGCAAAAATTTATTGCAATAGTGTAAAAAATAACGCTTTTACAAGCTTATAAAGCAGTGCTTGTACACACTTGTATTGTTTATTATTATGTTTTTACCTTCTATGAAGTTAGTTATTTGAGTTAGGGCCTTTGTACTTGTGGCCAACGATATGTATGTATGTACTTGAAACATCGAATAAATATGTATGTATATATACATATGTACATAAATTTTTTTTTTTAATTGAGTTTTTGTATATTTGGATCAGTGGTAGGCGCCGTGGATGTTTGGTGAACCGTCAATATTTAGATTGCGAGATACCCACCAAACACAAAACCACACAGTTAAATATTAATGGAAAATAAAACATTTTCTAAGTACATATGTACATAGTCAATTGAAAAAACTTTTTCAAACCTTATTTTGGTATGGTCCACTGATAGCAACCATTTTTTTTATTTTATCCAAATAAATGTTTTTATTTTTATTTAAAATGTTTTCCCTTTCCCTACCATTAAACTTATGAATATCGTTATGAAAAGAATCATAATGTCCTTCTATAACATATTCCCTTTTTTCATTAAATCTGTGATAACATAAAAGGCATTATTGTATGTTACCAAATGTGTTATTTATAATAAAATGTTTTTCGCATATTATCAATTTGAAATGAAACAAGTGTGTTTGCTGGACAAATATTCTTGAAAAAAATATGTAAGCATCCGCCTGATATGCATTCGTCCGTGTCTAATCCACAGAGGATACTTTGTGGTCTAATCGACGACTAGAAAACAATCATAAAAGCTCCTCTCCTGTAAAATTTACAAAATGTCAGTTAGGTCAGTTAGTTAAAACAGCGAGGGATTGTGCAAGTAAATGCCGATCAATGATTTGGATAGAACATCTATCTGATGTATCGAAAAATGCAAAAATCTCGTTTTAAAAAAAAATGATGGGTCTACTGCATAAAAACTGAGCTTTAACTCAAGTTAAGTCTGCTGAGTACGATCTCAAGCAATGAGCACAAGTATACCACCTAGAGCTACAGTAAATATTTTTATGCATACAAAATGTACCTTATGCTCAAAAATTTTGAGTCGAAGCAAATGCTCAGGTTTTATGCATGAGACCCAATGAGTTAGGGCTTTCCTATATTGCATACATATGTATGTATGTATGTATGTATATATTTAGATAAATTCATGACTACTTATGTATCTATTATGCATGTTTCTAGAGAATTGGCTGTGATTGTGTTAAATTTCAAAAATCTTGCCTTGAAAAAAAATTTACGCAATCCGCTTTACGTAGACCATATGAAAACGAACACTCTTGGGGGAAGACTTATGGCGAACATAAAATACATTTGGAATTCAACATACAACAATATCAGGAATTGCAAACTTTTTGCGAGGATATTGGAATCGATTTTACAGCATCTGCCATGGATGAGGTTGGCTAAAAATTTCTTAAAATTTTTTTATGTATGTAGATATGTAATAACTTTTTTGTTTATTATTTATATACATACATATGTATATGTACAGTGAACAAAGAAAACACTTGTACAGCAAACGCTCCGCTCTTCTAATCAAAATATCTCTGTTGCTTTGTAAGATTTTAAGATAAAACCAAAAGCGATTTCAAGGAAAATTAATCAGCTTCCTATGAAAATCTTTAATTTTATTAACAAATTTATTTTAATGCGAAAAAAATAACCTAAAATATAATAACACTATTTTCCAGAGCCAAAAAAAAACTTGTACACTAACTCTTCTTTCAGGAAGGAGCTATGAAATAAGGAATACACTTAAAATTAGTACTAAATGTGGCCACGTCTAGCATCTAATAGATTATTTTCATAGAATGAACTGGGTTTTCGGTAATTTTGGGAGCTATATGGTCCAATATGCCCTGGAGAGCACTTTTGAGTTAATTTTTACACATAATCTACAGCTCTCGTAATTTTTTGTTCACATACGCCCACAGAATTTCATTTGTACTGAGGCCAAGGATCTAGGGAGGATTTGCCTGCAATTTTTTTCCATTGAATGGAAGCCATTCTCTTATTATTGAAGACGAAAGTTTCGGGTATTTAACTCTAACTAATCAATAGTCTCCACTTACATTTAATTTGGCAGCTAACTGTGCTAAATTATCTCTTAGTATGTTTAAATAATTCATTTTATTTATTGTACGTTCTATAAAAACCCGATTTCATACACCACTCGATCCCATTGGGCCCCATACCATCATATTACACCCCCCATGCTTCACCGTGTTATTCAGGTTATTATCGTTAAGGCTGGAGCTTTTCTTTGCCACGCAAAGAAAGATTATATTAATCACTATGATGACTTTTGGGACACTGCTGAATCCAAATTTAATATATTTGGATGTTATCGTTGTAGATTTTTGTGGCGAAGAGGAATTCCAGCATTAGTGATAAAAACCTGAATAACACGGTGAAGCATGGGGGGTGTAATATGATGGTATGGGGCTCAATGGGATCGAGTGGTGTATGAAATCCGGTTTTTATAGAACGTACAATAAATAAAATGAATTATTTAAAAATACTAAGAGATAATTTAGCACAGTTAGCTGCCAAATTAAATGTAAGTGGAGACTATTGATTAGTTAGAGTTAAATACCCGAAACTTTCGTCTTCAATAATAAGAGAATGGCTTCCATTCAATGGAAAAAAATTGCAGGCACATCTTCCCTAGATCCTTGGCCTCAGTACAAATGAAATTCTGTGGGCGTATGTGAACAAAAAATTACGCGAGCTGTAGATTATGTGTAAAAATTAACTCAAAAGTGCTCTCCAGGGCATATTGGACCATATAGCTCCCAAAATTACCGAAAACCCAGTTCATTCTATGAAAATAATCTATTAGATGCTAGACGTGGCCACATTTAGTACTAATTTTAAGTGTATTCCTTATTTCATAGCTCCTTCCTGAAAGAAGAGTTACGGCCCTATGTATAAGCAAAAATTAGCATGAAGTTAGCATAAGTGGCAAAATTGAACATGATCTTAAAGAGTTTTGCAATGAAACTTCACATTAAAAATCATGCTAGGACTTAGAAGTGGGTTAATAGTAGGTAATGCAACCATTTTTAATATCAAATTTTATGGAGGAACTCGTTAACACCTAATTCAATTTCGTCACTTATGCTAACTTCATGCCAATTTTTGCTTATACATAGGGCCGTTAGTGTACAAGTTTTTTTTGGCTCTGGAAAATAGTGTTATTATATTTTAGGTTATTTTTTTCGCATTAAAATAAATTTGTTAATAAAATTAAAGATTTTCATAGAAAGCTGATTAATTTTCCTTGAAATCGCTTTTGGTTTTATCTTAAAATCTTACAAAGCAACAGAGATATTTTGATTAGAAGAGCGGAGCGTTTGCTGTACAAGTTTTTTCTTTGTTCACTGTATATATGTATTTTGTTTTTATAGGTTTCACTGCATGAGTTAGATGCTCTAAAAGTGCCATTTATTAAAATAGGATCAGGTGATGCCAATAATTTCCTACTTTTAGAAAAAGCAGCCATGCTGGAATGTCCTCTTGTTATATCTACTGGGATGCAAACAAAGAAAACGATCGAATGTATTGTTGACATAATGTCTAACGCAAAAAAATCAAACTATGCTTTGTTGCATTGTGTTTCTTCATATCCAACAGAAGCAATATATTGTAAAATAGGAATGATTACCACTCTCAAAAATAAATTTCCTCACTGTGTGGTTGGTTACTCAGGTCACGAACTTGGCATAGAAATTTCAAAAGCTGCTGTTTTACTTGGAGCCAGAATTGTAGAAAGACATTTTACTTTAGATAAGCGACAAAAGGGTTCTGACCATAGATGTTCTCTGGAACCATTAGAGATGAAGCAGTTAATAGATAATGTTAAATGCTTAGCAGCTAAAAAATATTTTACTTACTCTAATGAAGAAAGACTAACTTATGATGAAATTTTCGATATACTAGAGAAACCATCAAATCTAATGGATGCTTTAAATTCGTTTAAGCAGAACGAGGAAAAAGTTATACTGCCTTGTGAAATAGAATGCCGAACAAAATTGGGTAAATCTATTGTAACGTCTCATAATTTAAAAGCTGGAGAAAAAATAAATCTTAACGACTTGTGCATCAAAGTAAGTGAGCCTAATGGAATAAGCGCTGAGCAAATATATAATATTTTAGGTGCAGAAATAATGAAAGACATAGAACAAGATTGTCCTTTAACATGGAACCATTTAAATATGAAGAGCATTGTAGCCAATATGTAAATTAATAAAGTTTTAATCCAACTTATTAATACTTGAATATTTTTTTAAATATTTTCTTAGAAATGTGATAATTATTTTTACTATACTATTATTTCCAGTTTTCCAAGTTTCTAAGAATAAGTTAAAGTTTTTCGGATGCGTCCTAATTTTTTTTTCAACTGTTCTCGAAAAAAAATTGGCGTCCTGATAAGTCTTAATTTGTTGATTACCCATTAGTTGTCTTTTTTTGTTAATAAAAAAGTCAAAGACGCAAAAACTTAGCTTCCATATTCTTACGCCCTGTCCCACGATGTCAACAGAAATCGTTCGATCGACAAATTGTATTGCAAACATTAGAAAAATTGTTATTATTTTCAATACAAGTATTCGATCGAACGAATTCTAGTGACATCGTGGGACAGGCCGTTAAGCTTGATTTAGACGTGACATAGCCGTAGCCATAACCAAACCAAAATTCAATTGGTTTCTGTGGTGAGAGTTATGGCGTTATGGCGAGTCTATCTCACTCTCACCATAGAAACCAATTGAATTTTGGTTTGGTTATGGCGTTATGGCTATGTCACGTCTAATTTAAGCTTTAGTTTTATCCATAACGAAAACCTGGCATGAAGTTAGCATAAGAGGCGAAGATGAACATGGTCTTACCGAGTTTAGTTGTATGGAGGAAGTCAATTTAGTCACTTATGCTAACTTCAGGCCATGCATGATTGCACATAAAATGCTGCATTTACCCCAGCCAAAGTCTAGTTTAACTTGTCAAGAAAAATTTCGTAATCGGGGCTCATGTTCAGTATTTTCAATTCTTATTACAGAATGTAATATTTTATTAATTAATATGATTTCTTTAAAGAAGGCCAATCACATTAATTAACAAAATATTGCATTCTTTGATAAGAATTGAAAAATACTAAACTTGAGCACCGATTAAGAAATTTTTCCTAATTAAAGTTAATTATAATTCAATTACAAATAATAAATTTGTATCACATTTTGAAAATTTCAAGTCAAGTTGATTGGGATGCAAGACCAAAAAAACCCTTTTTTGAAGATTTCCTAACAATCAAATATCCAATTTTAAATAACAGATTAGTTAAAAGTTTGTAATAAAATAAATTAAAGGTATGGTAAAATTCAAATTTATTTATTATTGATGATTTTACATATATGTACTGCATGTATGGGAAATATTTGTTGGATTTAAATGGTGGGGAATTTAATATTTCGATTGAAAGAGAAGACTTCAATACTGCAGTGGCATTAATTTACTTACTGATCGGCGGAATCCTCATCCATAACGTTATCATTTTCAACTGTTTCCATATCTTCATCTCCCTCGCCTTCTTTTTTGTCAGCTGGCTTTTCATATACCCTTTCCAATGGGGATACAACAACCCCATTCCAGACTGACATGTCCTTGATAATGTTTGAATTGCCTTCCATTCCCAAAATTTGCTTATAACCGCCGTGAGCTAAAATACGTAGTAAGGTTTGTGCAGTCATACAACAGGAATCCTGTTCTTCCAATGTCATAGCTGTATGGACTCGATTGTGACCTGGCTCACATGGGTCTGTTATACCTGCAGAGCCCGGCAAAAACAATCCAGCTGACA
This sequence comes from Tachina lurida, assembly GCA_944452675.1. Taxonomy (NCBI): domain Eukaryota; kingdom Metazoa; phylum Arthropoda; class Insecta; order Diptera; family Tachinidae; genus Tachina; species Tachina lurida. The sequence continues at coordinate 36,628,105 of OX101752.1, read as the reverse complement.
GCAATTGAAATACACGCCTGAATGCTAGGTTAATTGGCAGAGCTTGTCTAGATGGGTTATTCATTATAGTCAAATGGGCCATTAAGTCCAACATCCACGGTGATAAAGGTGAAAAAGCTTCAAAACGTTTAGAAAGATCTTTTAGAATACGGATAAGAACTTTAATAGACGAATGATGAGCATTTTCTTCAAACCAACGGGTATGCCTTATGGCCGCCAAGTGAGCTTGCATTACTTTTGCTTCTGGAAACATAGTCGTTTCACTCTTTCTCATATTTTGTGGTATGGTTGTAATAAGTATACGAACTTTGGCCTGAGTATTAAATATATCAAACCCACGATCATGAAAAGTAGTATTAACATGGTCAGCTTTCGTAAGCACTTCCGTTTTCATAGCATTCTTAAGATCGGACTCAACTTTTTTCCCCAAGTCCTCGCACGATTCCTTCGAGGGTGCTGATTTGAGAATAACAACAATATCAGCCACATTATTCCCTGTCACCATAGTGCCCTTCTTAAAAGAACCAACCTGGCGTACCTCCTCCAATTGCTGAAAACGGAAAAATCTCAAACTACCCATTCACACTAAACATAAAAGTTCCTTACGCATTTATTGAAATCTCCAGGAGCAACTATTAAATTATCAAGCACTGATTGTACTTTCGAGACCAAGTTTCCCACAGCAGTCTGCTCGGCCGGTGATGGACTTAGATCTTGATTACGTTTCAATAATGCCTAAAAATATATATTAAATAAAGAGCTCACTGCGTGCGAATAATTTAATTTTTTACCGCGGTCAATGCGGCATCATCGACAACCGGCGACACCTTCGGAAATACGACCTCGGCAAGCGTCAAATCGAATGGATGTCGTGGTACGAAAGTTTTTTTGAATGGTGGCCTAATTGGACCACGCATTGGGCGACCACCTCTCATACCTCCACGCACCATTCTTTTTTTCCGTAAGTTATCAATTTTTACAAGATTAAAGAAAAATTATATTTATATATGCAAAAAGCGTCACACGGAAATAAATCCTACTTTTAAGAATAATCGATTATTTTTTACAAAGTTACCAGTGTTCACGGTTTTTCTCCATGCATTGTTTTGTGGGAATATATCCAAGTGTCGTACAGAAACCCTAACATAGTGTCTACATCTGATGCATAGTTAGTGCATTTGTTTTAACAACTCAGTTATAACTTCAAGTTACAACAAATTTAATGTCAGGTGGTGACTTAGAGTTAGGTCGAATAAAAGACTGATTCATTATAACTATGCAAAAGTAATACATGTTAAATCAATGAGAATTTTCACAAACTGAAATCTTATAACAAAAGTAAAAAAACGCCTTCTTGTTCTGTCGACCTTCCATCAGGTATCGAGAATTGAATTAATTATCAAAATGGAAAAATTGTTGATAACTTTTAAAATGTATGATGTGAAATTTTATCGTAAGTAGCGGTCTGCACTAGCCATGAACTTGGTATGGGCATCATGTCGGACATCGCAAATGACTAATAGAGAACGCTCATGTCCAACTTTCGTCCATGCTTTGACATGGATTCCCGAACATATGTCTGAGCAACAATGTTCGCCATGAGATTCTCAGTCTGCAACCATTTGCAATAGAAAGAAAAAGACAAAACAAAATTGATAATTATTCCATCTTTATTGCACTAGCGCAAAATACTTTGATATACCTGAACATGGAAATCGCACGTATTCACAAAAATAAAGAAGTTGATGAATTTTTCATAGTTGCTCTGCCGGCATCATGTCCAAATCGATGGGTAGTGGAGTCGTAGGGAAAGCGACAATTTACGTATATAATAGGCTTTAGCACAAGTACGCATTACAAATACTACAATACACTCTCTTTTTTTCACCCATTTGCTTTATGCTACCTTCACTTAATAAATACAAAGGAATATTGTCTTATGAAAAACAAATATAATAAGACTTGTGTGTGTACCAAATAAGACAAGCAAATTTTAGTGGTTTAGGTATATAAACAAAGCAAATAAAAATGTTTGAATGATTTAGTATAATACGCGAGTATTTTGTATTTTACGTTTATTAAAATTAAGTAGTAGTATTTAATTACACAAGGTTGGGTATTTAATTGTTATTCAAATATGCACTCAAAAACACAATTTCGTATTTTCAAAGTGAAAAATTAGCCATTGAACATATGAAATCACATAAATTGTATCAAAAACATGGATTTTTATTTATTTTAATAAGGACTTACACATGCATAATAATTTATTTTCATGTATTTACGTGTTTTTTTACAGTTCATCTCATAATATTGTTGCTATAGAATTTCTTATAACACTCTTATAAAAATTATTATAACACTAATATGGAGTCTGTACGTAACATGGTTCTCTCTGCGATTGAATTTACGTTCTCATCTTTTACATTGTGTTAGGTGTAGACCCTATGTACGTTAATGTATGTGCTAAGCAGAGTAGTAAGCCGTAGGGCGCGGCTGGCGGCTAGCCGCTCAGCCGATTTGTTCTAACAAACCGAACCGCCGCCGAACCACTCGGCTTATCGGCGGCTTAATACTCAGCCGATATTTTGTCATCTTTTTATTTTTTCTACTTTTGAATTATTTTTAATATTGTGTCTACTCAAGTTGCGTATAGTTTTTATTTATATATTGAATATGATAGCGAGCGTCCCTGAAAGAAAGTTGTTTTTGCTTCCACATAGAAAGATAATATTTATATGAACGGTAATGTAGCTGCAAAAACACGTACGTTCTCTTATGGAGTCCCTTTTTATTAAGCTTAAATTGGACGTGACATAGCCATAATGCCATAACCAAACCAAAAGTCAATTGGTTTCTATTGTGAGAGTTATGGCGTTATAGCGGCTCACCTATAATCAAACTATTTGATCAAAGCTTTTGTTTCGTTCATTCGTTGCAATAAAGTAACTAATTTTTAATTCATACGGAAAGCTTAAATGAAACTTATATATAGTCTAGAATATGTTTCTATGGTACATGATACAATTATAACAGGTACATGCACAAGCCCAGCCTGTTACTGTATACATTGCAGATATATGTCAAACTTTGTTTACAAGCTGCAAAAATGTTAGTGTATGTGTGTGATTAAAATGTTTATAGTGTTGCCAATGAATTTATACAAAGCAGTGTCTGCAATTACACATTGAAGAAAATTACACTACACATCTTTTGTGTAGGTTAAAATTAAAAGAAAAATAAATAAAAATAGAACCCAAAGTAGAATTACACACAGATTATACAAGAATTTAATTCCATGGCCTACACATGTGAGTAGAAATTACACACTATTTAACTACACACAGATTGGCAACACTGAATAACTATAATCATGCAGGAAATGCCGCGTCTGCAATTGTACTTTAGTTGCCCTGTAATTGCTATTTTTATAAACAAGATATTTGTTTCTGACAATTTTTCGTTTGTTTATACCAACAAAATACGTGTTTTTTGGTGTTGCAATTTTGTTGTAGTTGTGCATGTATCTAGTATAATTGTATCTATGGTAAAACAAATCATTTACGAAGTTACTTTTCTTGGCATTTAGGACATCTATTGCTGCAATATTCAAATTATTACAAAATAAATAATGCTACAACGTGTTGATTCAATAATTGTAGTACTTATACTACTACGGACGGTTAAAATAATTGTTCAAATGCTTAAACTAATCGGCGTTAAGCCGTTAATATTTGTCTTTCAGCCGAAGCCGAAATTTTTTGGTCGGCTTGCTTCTCTGGTGCCAAGACAGTGCTTAAAAAGCAACTCTATTTATTGTTTTTTAACCGGAAATGCCGACATAATAAAAAAGAATGGAAGATAATATGGCAACTACTATGTATGGGTTGGCTAAATAAATACTAATATTTGCAACCATGAAATTATCATAAGATACTGTCGAGTTACATCCGTACTCTTAATGTTGTGCTTCTTAAAATATACACATTAATTAGTAAAAGACAAAACGAAACTTGTTTTTTTATTAAATTATTGTGTATTTCAGCTGTATATGTAAAATAAACAAAATATGTGGATGTTGACACAAAAACGCAATATTAATGGTATAATTATGGTATGGCGAAGTCTGTAATATTGATTTTTCTATTCTAAAATACAAACAATTTTTAATCTACACTTATATAGGTAAAATGCTTTCAATGGAAACACCACAGCATCAGGCCAATTATGCTCCATTGAGCCAGGCTATGACAGATTCTGATTCGGAAGAAGAAATTCACAATTCAACAAAATTTTGCCAACTCCTGCAATTGCAACAGCAACAAAAACAATTTATACTACATCAAAAGGAACAAGGACACGATTTAAACATAAACTCAAATAATAGACGGAATCCACCAAATACACTTAATTTACAACCAAAGACGTACCAGCAGAATCGCCGAAAATTGCACATTGAACGTCAGCGCCAGTTAGAACGAAATTTATATCCCAACTCAGTAATAAGCACAACAATTGGTAAGTATGGTTAGGTTAGTGTTGTAAAAGTATTGAGTATTTGAGTACTGAGTACTCAATACCGAGTGTTTTTTCCGGTACTCAATACACAAAAAAGTAACTACCCAATACTTTCAGGGTTGCTTTTTCTAGTATTCAAGCGAAAGTCTTCCTTTAAAATACATAAAATTTATAAAAAAAAAGTTTGTGTGAATTTAAGCTTGATAAAAATATATCTCTGCAATTCCTTAAATTAGTGAAACAAATACAAATTCAGAAAGCAAAAGTTTTGTTTGGAATTATTTTGATACGAAAACCGCCACTGAAACAAGGACTTCAAAATGCATCATTGAACTAAACAACTCCACTCATGAACATACATATATTGGACAGAAAATATGACCCTTTAAAGTAGTGGAAAGCACGTGAGGGCAGCAAGTCATTTTCTTGCAGATATGAAAAATTTCTTAAATTCTGGCAATATCGATAAAAAAAATTAATACACAAAAACTAATCTTCGAACTTATTTATTATAAATTAATGTTAATATATTTAATTTTCGTTTTTTACATATTGCATTATATAATATGCATAGCAGGTTAATTTGCTGTAATAAATAATATTTTTTAACCTCTCATATACATATATAGATATGTATGTACATATTGTTACGGAAATGGCTGTCGACAAGGTTAATGCAAGTCTTCGAATCTACGGAAAAGCGTTTTTAAAGAGAGAAAAACGTAACAATATGTATGTTTGTTTTTAATTTAAAATTCAAAAAGCCGTTGAAGTATTGAGTAGTATCGAGTACACAATTGAAAAAGTATCAAGTAGTATTGAGTATTCAAAAGTAGCCGCTTTTTACAACACTAGGTTATGTATGGACATATGTACATATGTATGTATGTATATACATATGCATACTGATGTTTGAGTACCAAAATTACTAATATTAAAATATTTGTATTAGCATTGAGTGTATTTAGAAAAGTACTAGTAACATTAGTACTAGTTTAGGAATATTTTATTACCAGTTCTTTTTAAAGAAATATTCTATAAAATTGGTGGTTTTATTCATGATACAATTATACAGGTAACCGCGAAGCTCCAGCTGTTTTGCTTGTTTCGTGGTACCATCTGCCAAATGTTGTTTATGTTTTACAAACACACACACACGCTGTTTATCTTTCATTTCAATCACTTGCTCTATGACAGTTGGCACCACAAACTAGCAACAAAAAGCCCTATTTTTTTATTTGCTGTAAATTTGTTGTCGATTTGCGGTTACCTGTATAATTGTATCATGGTTTTATTTCTCTGTTACCCAGTGACCTAAAGTTTTAATAATTGTATGATACCAATTTTCATACAGAGCAAGGGCACTAGTTCTTGCTGCTCTACCAATTATACTAGTAGCTTTTACACAATTGTCGCATACTCTCTTGCAGAGTACTTAGTCTGTTGAATTTTTATGAGCTAACTTAAAATAAATTAGACTTTCGACTAATTACTCATTCACAACTGACTTCAAATTAACTCAGTCACCCCAAACCTGTTATGAAATTGTGCATGATTGCGACAATCTATTGTACATATTTAAAATAATCGGTCAATGTAATGAGCAATTAATTTCTGAGTGGAATATAACCTTTTTAAAACTTCTCAAGTAAAATTACATACATACATTATTTCATCACATTTTTTTATGAAAAATATTAACAACAAATTAATATTATTGTACTTTAATACAGTAATACATAGTATAATCTATAGAACAAAACTAGGATGTTCTGAATCAGAGAATGACGAGAGTATCGTTTTAAGTACTCATTGAGTGTAGACCGTCCAACAACTATGAATGCGTGCAGCTAAAAATAAAAAAACACGCAAAATGCAAACACATGCATTAATTTTGAATCGAATACGTATAACTATAAACATCCAAAATTTTTTAAATTACGCAGTACAAATACCCCTTTTAGACACGAAAAGTTTACTTTGTAAAGTCTTAATTCAGCTGTGTGAAAGATGCTCTTGTATGTTGGAATCGGCTTTAATCATAGTTGTTTGAGAGAAAATGAATGAGCGTATGCGTATATGAGGATTATGCGCAGTTGCTAAAATTACAGCTCTTTTTTAATTTTTTTTAAAAAACACATGGTCTATCGAATCCACGACCTCTGCACTGAGAGGATAGTATCGCTACCACTCAGCCACAGGGCACCCATACTAGGACTATTTACTTATGTATGTATATACATATGTACATATTTTTTTTTGACAATTGCTTTTTTTTTTCCCCTTCTATTCTGTTACTCCAACTGTTTTTCACAATCGGAGAATAATTTGGCCAGTTCGAAGAACTATTACGCCATCACCAATTCACACGATATGTCGTGCTACAATTTAGGAGACTCCTCCAAGAATCACGCGTCGATCTTCACCGTTGTGCAGAAAGCCGGAATCCTCAAAGTCCTCTCCCGTCTCAATGAGTTTTATTTGGTACTCCACCACGATTTCAAAGTATGCTTTCTTAAAAAGCTAGGTTATTTGCATGCGGTCAGCAACCGACGCCACGAAACAGTAACTCGGTACAGTTAACTGACATCAACCACTAATCACATGCGGGGGTTGAGACGCAAAACCCTCGAAGACCAGTAAACGAACAGTGGCCTGGTTGCATTTACGAAGTAATTGCCAACGACGCTTGATGTTAACTCGCCCAGAGCTGTTTTACGAATGTGACAATTGCTTTATTAAAAAAATTTATTTGCTCGTGGTTCAGCGATGTCTATATGTGACGCACAAAATAGAGAGGGACCTAAGGGTAAAAACCGGTTTTGTTCAGGAGAGCCATTTTAAAGATTTAAATACGTGTATCTTTGGTGTACCATTACTGAGCGTGTTGGTATTGGTCTCATTTGATGACGTCAGGAACGTGTTGGTCAACCTTGAAAACGCGCGTAGGTCGCCCCTACCTCTTGTTTTGTGTAGTTGGTTTTTACTGTTTTCTACCTAGCCCGCTGTTTCCATGAGTTTTATATCAATTTTGCTCGCGTTTTTTCGAATCCAGGTTTATTTTCTGAAATTATTAATTGTGAATTATAATAAATACTCATTTACAATTCTTTTAAATCGTGAATATCACTCTGTTCGTACGAAATTTTTTTCACATTACCTTAGAATCGTCGACTTCAATTTCATAAAACGCGCATATCTCTGGGAGGGAACACTTTTGGGGCATGGGATCGGTCTCATTCTATGCTCAGATGTTGTCCACATCAAAAAAAAAAGTGAAAGTGAAAATTGACCCTTAGGTCCCTTTCTCTATGCGCTGTCACATATGCATTTCATTGTTGCTGCAATAAATCGTCAGTAGACTTCAACCAAACATTTTGTACAGACTTTCAAAAACTATTTGAGAATTCACAAATAATAATATTTTTGAAAATCACAAAAGAAAAATAATAGCCCTTTTCCACACGCAAAGTTTACTTTGCAAAGTCTTAATACAGCTGTGTGAAAGACAGAGGTAGTAGTACAGTCTCTTTCTGTCTTTCTCCCAGCTGAATTAAGACTTTTCAAAGTAAACTTTGCATGTGGAAAAGGAGTATAAACGTAGTAGGCTTAGAAACTTGAAGTCTACTGACGATTTGTTACAGCAATACCCCTTTTAGACACGGAAAGTTTACTTTGTAAAGTCTTAATTCAGCTGGGTGAAAGACAGAAAGAGATAGTATTGCTCCCTCTGTCTTTCACACAGCTGAATTAAGACTTTGCAAAGTAAACTTTCCGTATCTAAAAGGGGTACAACAATGAAATGCATATAGACATCGTTGAACCACCAGCAAATAAATTTCAAATTAAAATAAACTTATGACAATATGTCGAATAATAAATTTCTTTATTCAATAAATTTTGTTTTTTTAGGGAATAATGTTATAACACACCTCACTAAATTGAAATTTATATGGAAAGCATGATTGGTAAAATATTAACAGTCGCTAAGCAGCTCTGGGTAGGAGAACATCTCTCGCGTCATCGTAATTATTTCTTAAGCGCGGTCAGGCTTGTGTGTGTTGTTTGGCCTTCGAGAGTTTTTCGTCTCGCTCGCACTGGTTGACTGATCTGCCACGGATAACCGTATAATCTTGCGGTTTTTTGTGGAATTTCTTTAGAACTACGTTGCTACTTCCTATGTGAAGACATAGCTCGTGTACAGTCAGTCACAAAACTTTTTAAACTACTGTTAATAACATCTTGGGCATATGGTCTTAGTTACTCCGCCCATATTTGTGCAACACCATACTATTCAAATTTACTTTGTATAGTATGTTAAATAAATAAAATATTAAAACAAGTCTTCAGTCGTAAAGCATGTCTGGACTGAAAAGCACCTCCCGCGTTATCGTAAATATTTCTTAACTGTGGTCAGGTTTGAGTTCGTTGTTTGACCTTCGAAAATGTTACGTATCGTTCGAACTGGTTAAATTATTCGTTTTTGTGATATTTCGTTGTTAACCACGAAAATATTTACAGAAGTACTGTTAATATCTTCATGGGTATATTTGCTTAGTCACCCTGCCCATTTTTGTGAATTCATATTTTGTAAATTTATTTTTTAAAATAAGAAAATCAAAATGAATTTTTTGTTTGTTTTGCAAATAATTATAACTTGGTATATTGTTATTTAATATTTCAATATTATTATTGTTTTTAGTTTTGGCATCGTTTGGTTTGTACTCTAATGAAATAATCGGGATTTTTATATGCGATTAGTACTTTTATTATTCATCCTTATTTCATATGTCGACATCGACGTCACTTCAACACAATATCAGAAAATTGGGGCTAGTTTACTCGCTCTCGAGAAAAAATTTTGTGCTACTGACAATCCACTTCCGTTCCCTAAGATCTAGCAAGTAGCATAAACCTGCCAACAGGAGTCAGTTATTTTCGACAACGGATACACAAGCCCCAATTTTTTGGTGTTGTGTTAAAGTGACGTCGATGTCGACAACTGGAATAAGAGTAATTATTATTTTTAGTTTATATTAGTATTTTTCTTTTTATATGTGGGAAATGGTAAATGGCTGGTAAAACTCCTGTGGAAAAAAGTTAAACAACGCATTGTAGACGAAACGAACAATATCACTGTTGCAGACACAACGTTAAGCCCATATAGAAAAACATTTATGTATGAGCAAACAAATTGTAAAAGGATTGTTAGAAAAATGAAAGCAAATACAAAATTAAATAAAAATATTTATTGTGAGTTTAACGTTTTTGTTCGAGGTTTCTAAGCTATGCTGTTTATGTGCGTAAATCTCAATAGCATTGTGAGAATTTTTCTATAAGTATAAGAACTTTTTTTGGCTTTATTTTCGCTTTTTTCAAGATTTTAAATTTTTTTTTTGAAGTCGACTCACGAGTTTCCTAATGAAATGTATGTACATACATATGTACATATGTATCTGGACAACAGACAAAAATTCTTCGTATAACAAACAGAAATAATATTTTTCAAAACCAGTCTTATCAAATTGTATTTTTTTTTTATTTCCAGCTAACGGGATACATAAAAAAGAAACACTTCAAAATAATAACATGCAAAATACATATCTGCGTTCAGTTATGATGTCCGACGTTGGCATCAATGTGAATGCCGGTGGAGGCCCATGTGACGCATCAAATAACTTTTCTAGTTTTAATACTGATTATGATGAACGTAATCAAACTGATGCCGACAACGTTGCAATTTTAGGTGGCACTGAATCAGAGAAAGATACCCAAATTGAGCATGCCATGTCGACGGCACGTCGGTGCTGTTTCATCGCATCATTATTATTATGCGTTCTGACAGTATTCATATTCGTTTGGGTTATACCCTGCAGCGAGGATGGATCTTGTCCCGCACCTGTTGATCGAGTGAAAACTCATAATTGGTATAACAATTACTCTAAAATCGAATTAAAGGGTGGTGTTAATGTTGTAAGTGGTTTACGAAGTTGGGAAAATAATTTAATATTTTTGTATCGTGGTGATGCTTTTTTTCCTGAATTTCGACCGGATAATTCAAAACGTAACGGTATTATATCTCTAATTGGAAGTTCAGGAGCAGTGGCTTGGTTTGATGAGATGACTGATGAGCCAGTGGCAATAGATTGTACTTTGATTGATGTTGATCGTAATAGTCGTCCCGATTGTCTTGTTATAGATGAATACGGTGAATTGGGAGCTATAAATCCAGTATCAGGTCAGTGGCATTGGAGATTTAAGGAAAGGTCCGTTCAGAAAGTCGATGCCCTTGACTTTCCTGTCATTTTACCCGACTTGGATAACGATGGTGTAATGGATATTTTGTTAGTAACCACCGTTACATTGGAACAAAGAACTAAACATTACATGCGCAAGGGTGATGTAGCTAACAAAAATGGTCACAGTCTTGAGCAAAGAAACTTTTTGAGAATTTTATCTGGTCATAGCGGACAACCGATTGGTGAAGGCTTTAAAGTTAGTGAATGTGATACCTTGCGAAAATTGCAATTGGAGAATGCTCAAACTATATCCTTTAATTGTATTCATAATAATACAGAAGCACAGCGGTCAAAAACATTGGCGGAACTATTTTCTCTTATTACTAACAAGTCCTTAATGGGCCTAAAGCTTGTGCCGGTTTCGAAAATATCTCAACACCGCCACTATGGTCAACACCGAGATATCGATTCTCAACGCAATATTTATTCACTCAGCGGAAGGGAATTGGTGATTGAAAATCGTGGAAAATGCCCCAACGACTGTAGTGTTACAGTTATTTTGAGTGAAAATCGCAAGGGACAAATGTTTACTCTTCGCAATTTTACAAGCGTTAACACGTATGGCATGCCCCCGGCTCAATGGCATTTTAAAAATACCAATCCCAATATGTCGGGATTCGTTGTGAAATTTTGGAAATGGAACATAAGCCCCGAATCGACAAACTCTAATTCGACTAAATCTGCAACTAATAGTAATCGTCGTGGAAATGAAACTTTTCAAAAGAATCAAACGTCCAAATCAAAAGCAAAGTCATTAAAAACAAATAAGGATAATGCTACCAAACCTTCTTTCAAACAAAATCAAGTACAAAGTGGTTCTCAGAGTAGCGGAAATAGTGATTATATAAACGAACGACAACGTCGAGATTTGTCCGATAGCCGAGGAGTTCTATGCGAGGAGTTCGATGCATTTGACCACCATATTCACCGCCGAAAGTCATACAATATAATGCGCCTTAAGCGAAGTACTTCGCCTTCAACTAATGGTACAAAACAAAAGTCTTCGTCTCATGGCGGATTGTTAATAGATAATTACAATATTCAAAGAATAACTGAATCAGTAATATTGGTGCTATTTATTGGTGCTGATACCCGCATAGAAAATACTTCGCAAAGTAATATTGTACAATTTTGTCGAGGAGACCGCAAGGAGGTTGTTTGTCAACCCGATCTAAGCAACCAAGAAAATTCTATGCTTATAGCTGATCTAGATCAGGATGGGTCCCAAGAAATTGTCTCTTATACATCAACATTTGTTCAAGCAAACGATGATCCGAAAGATTGGCGTCTTGTCACATACGTGCGATTATTGCGTTTGCAATCGGAGCTACCATCTTTCTATGAAAAAGTCAAACAAAATTAGGACGAATTATCGAAACCAATAGTTTTAATTCTCTTCTAACTCACAGTGATTATTCAAAATATAAATATTTCATATACATACCGACATTTTTTGTTTAGAAAATATGAAAACGAAGCCGAGTTTGGTAGAGATAAAGGTATATTTAAATATTTAAATAAGTAATATCATAATACAATATTTCAAACATACATACATACATACCTAGATAAATATAGATTATTTCCCTATTTATTAACAATTAAACTATATAAATACTTGAATTTTTAAAATGCATACATACATACATACATAATCGGCCATGTCACAGAGTTCAATTCCGTTCCATTTTTGTAGGAGATGGTGTCTAAAAAAAATACTAAAATACGGAAATTTGTCAGGTGTATCCAGACTGTTAAGAGACGCTGGTATGCTGGGGTATGCTCTGGCTAGGGCTGGAGATCTTGAGGTGGATTCAATTCCGTTTCCGAACGGAATTGAAAACTGTGTGCGATTATGTGTAATCGGTAGGTCTGAGAATATGTCGTAATTTATTTTTCATACCTCTAAGTGGGCTGTTCCATGCTCATACAAACGAAATTGTTTAAAAGCAAGGTGCGAAATAATTTAAAATATCGGTAGAATAGGAACGGGGAAAGAGCTCCCCCCTCCAAAGTAATTAATAGCAATCTTACATCTTGAAAGCTATAATTGCAAAAGTCTTCACATTTGGTAAGAGTTAATCACCCTTACCATGAATTCGCCATGTGAAAATTTCCGAATGAAATTTTTTGTTCACATGGATTTTAATTGCGTATCATCAATTCCAATAAAATTAAAAACTTACATACATACATATTTCCACTTTTTCCAAAAGACAAAGCTTTGTGAATAATTTTTTTCATAAATTGTCAAAAAATTTCGCAATTGTATGAAGTTTTTTGATGCCTATTGTTCACACGTTCGGAAATTTGAATGTGAAATTTTATTTATGATAAGCCTGAATATGAAAACAGTTAATATAAGTATAAATTATAATAAATTTCAAGCAATAGCAGCCGCATCAAAAAAATAAAAATAATTTGAGCTTGAAGTGTACGTTAAAACACAATTTCAATACAAATTTTGACAAAATAACACTTAAAGTTCAAATAAATTTTATTTTGGATACTGCCGTAAACGTTTGGTGTTTGATATTTTTATATTACGGCATCGTTTACAGTACTTCCTGCCTCTAGTTATCACACTCATATACCACATCCTGACGCACTTACAATGAATTAGTTATTATTTTCTGGATGCCTCGGTAGGCTAGTGAGTAGTGTGCCAGCCTATCAGTATTGAGGTTGTGGGTTCGATTTCCACCATAGACCCTGGTCTGTTTCACTACAATGAGTGAATGTCTTTGTTACTATTCTCGTTTAAATTAAGCTATGATATAATTTGTAATTGTATTTATAAAATTTAATCGCCCTTATTCCAGATGTCGACATCGACGTCTTTTTTCCTTATAGGAAACCGAACGGGTGGACCAATCGTTTGGCGAAAAAATGACGGCGTAGCAATGGATAGAAGGGCACTTCTACACAAAGTATTTAATAATTATCCCATATCCCTAGAACTAAAATATTGAGACACTTGCTTTAAGAATACAGTACACATTCAAGCAGAAAACTGGTGACATATCAGCGAGAAGAATGGTATTCCTCATAAAAATTTTTTTACTTGTGCCATATCCGGAAAACTGCAATAGTTAGTCTTCGAATTCGGATCAGGTTAATTTGAAAATAATGTATATAGGTAAACATAATCCAGGCAGGCTAGGAACGGGAGAAGGGTAACACACATATAACTTTTTTTAATTACTTATATATACATATGTATGCACATTACACCGTCTCGCCTTACAGTTTCGAAATTTTTGTATATTTATTTTTGCCGAATGTAGGGGTCGCCAAAATACATTTTTCGTTATATCTTCGGCATTTACAGTCGGATCTTAATATATTTGTCTCGAGGAGACCAATGTTTTGCTTCAATAGTCACTGATCTCAAATATCGCGTTCTAGTATTTACCCACCACATGTCAGTTCCTACTACCCTAATGTCAGAAAATTAAAGCTCGCAAAAAATCATTAAACTTTTGCTAAGAAAGTATTTCGATAATTCTAGGCGAACTATTTTAAAAGATGTTTTATCTTTTTTGCCGCATGTAGGGGTCGGCTTTTTAAATTTTTCGTCATATCTTCGGTATTTATAGTCAGATCTTGAAGTATGAGATATCGATGTTTTTGTCTCGAGGAGCCATTTTTTTAAGTCATTGACCTCAAGAACCCTCTTCTAGTACTTACCCATCATATCTCAACTTATACAAAAATAATTAAAAATCAGATCATGGAATTTTAATCAATAATATTATGACATGATTCAAGTTGGGTGTATTTTTGGCGACTCTCGAGTTTAGAAAAAATGTGGAGAAAATAAAAGCGGCGAGAAGGCTACTCCCATGAAAAGTTGATCCACATCACGTTTTAGCGACTGTAAATGCTTGTATTGTTTTTCATAAATGTTCAATTATGTAGTTGTACTTCGACATTTGTATATATGTATTAGATTGAATATATACCGAATGTAGCAGTTAAGGCTGTGCTCGATGACAAGAGTGGTTGATGTTATGAATTGGTCTGTGCCATGAAGTTATTATTAAATACATTTCAGTTCAAAATAATTTAATTCTGCATATTGGGAGAAGGTGAAATCTTCAATCATACATATTACATATCTTATTAAATTGAATTTAATGTTGTTAGTATTACCCAATATTTCTTTTTATCTGGCTACACCTTCATCATCAGCGTTCAAGTGTTGGTACACTATATGGTGTGTCTGTTTATAGTCGAAAATTCAATTTAACATATTGTATGTATGTATGTATATATCAAAATAGTAAATTTATTTATTAATTGAATATAATATAAAGGTAAGGAGTATAAGGCAACAATTCTTCTGAATACATGTGCACAGCACAATATTTAATTAATTTACAAGTAATCCTAAAGGGTTAGGTATTTGGATTTTCTTCTCTGCGGCCAAATTTCATATCTCTTAGATAATAAATGGTTTGATCGTTTATCAATGATAGAATAGTGGTTTTTAAAGTCAATAAGGATGCCAATTTATACTTCAAAGTTACAGATTCAACCATATCTACAAGATCAATGAGATGTTTTTCCATTTCTTTGCTTATTGTATGTTCATGATAATGAAGTTGAAAACTGGAAATAGTTTAGTTTAGTTTTGTTTTTATAAATTTACGGAACTAACCATTTGATTGCATTTTCAATAATATCATCAGTAATATCCACATGCTGCAGGAAGTCGTTCATATATGAAAGTTTCAATTTAAAAATGAATTGATATATCAAGGCTTCTGACCAATTAATATCAAAACCATATGCTCGGCTGAGTACCAATGTTTGCGAGACACTTAAAAAATACAACATTTAAAACAAATTAGTTTGGGAACATTGATAGTTTATTCATCACACCGAAAATTTCTCTATCTTCTACTTGAGGAAAAGTTCCACTAGGTTAGGTTAGGTTGAAAAGAAGTGATTTCAACATCGGCCTAATCCGTTTCGGATTACACCTATGCCCCAATTCAGTAAGAATATTTAGGACGTTTTTGTTTAAAAATAGTTTTGAGTTCTTGTTTTTGAATTCTCTAAATTATTTTCTTCCAAAATGGTTGTTGTCTTTGATAATGAAAAATAAAAATATTATTGCCATGTTTTCAAAACATAAAAATTAAATTAAAGTATTATATTATAGTTTTAAAAATATAAGAAGAAATATGTGTTGGATATAATGTTTGGAACATAATCATAAAGCAAATACACAAACCTTTTAGCATAGACAATAAATAATTGTTTTAAAGAATCCCAACTGCGGCTTTTTTCATCCATAGACAAGACGATACAATCGTCGAACAGAATTAGGGCATTAGTTACCTATCGAACTTAGTTAAAAAAAATTAGTAACGTTAAATACCTCATTCTCAGATGTTATTAAATTTAACAATATGTATTTGATAACGTTTATGTGGTGTAAATCAAAATATCGAGCCTTATTTTCATTTTTATCGTAAGCGACATGTTATCGAAAATATACTTTTTATTTAAATTAAAATTTTATGAGCCTACACATAGTTTATGAATTATCGAAATGCCAAAATTGTTGATAACTTTTAAGATACGGGCTCGAAAAAAGGCTCGATATCATTAACAGCACCTTTCATTTTATTCTCAACAAAAAATTAACTATTTACAGGTTTGTGTGACAGAAACCATTTCACCAATTGTTACTTATTTCCATTTCACAATCCGGCTGTTACTTAACAAAAAAAACCTTAACCTTCACAAAATCTAGCAGATTTCAGTTTAAATCTTTATGAAAATCTATACCGTTTACACTAAGCTTTTTGGCATTTATCAAGATTTTTTATCCAAAACAAAACCCATTGAAACCAAATAACTGCAATGTAGCTAATTTACACACCTTTTTATGCACACAGGCTGAATTTTTAGCACAAATTTGAAAAAACCATAGTTGCATAACTAGTGACGAAGTAGATTTTTTTTGTATGAGAAATATACTAAATGTTGCTCAAATGTAAACGTACTATTATAGGGCATTTACATTTTTTATGCTCCGCGCGACCACTATTCTCTGTCAGATGAAGATTTTAGACAGCAATTCAGAATATCAAAGTCTACATCCATATACGTTGGTTGTTGATTTAAATACTTTTGATAATTCATAGCCTCGAATTTTAGTAGACCTCATTTGAAATCTTATCTAAATCTATATCGTGTATACTAAGCATTTTTGACATTTTCAAGATTTAGTATCCAAGACAAAATCTTTTGTCTAAAATTTATTTTAAACTGTAACCCAAAAAGTGCCGACTTAGCGCATTCACACATCCTTCAATAGTATATGCATGTAGAGTTCAATATTCTGAATTGTTGTCCAAAATCCTCATTTGACAGTGAATAGTGGTCGCGTGGCGCGAAAGTTCTTTTTCTGCTCTTTACTTTTTTATATTATACACTTTTCAAATATGTATAAAAATGTTGTCCTTCCATTTTCTATTATATAAGGTGTGTTAATTTACTAAAACTTGTTAAGCCGAAGGTCCATACCATCCGTTCAATGCGTAGTTGCGTTTCATGCATTTGTCAAAAAGTAGAATCAAGGTAATTGTATGTGGCAAGTTACAGAACAAAACGCAAAGAACGTATAGACGCATAGGACTGATTAAGTAGGTTTACTTTCTACTTTTGTATCCGTCGCATGCATCATGCTCTCTTTTATTGGCAAATGTTCGTGGGGCGAATTTAAATTTTTTCTCTTTTTGCATTAAAACAACAAAAATGCTTGCGTATAAGACGTATTGCATGTAACTTGAATTTATAATCGGAGAGAATGTACAGAAACGCATACCACGCATATGCAAAGAACGGATGGTATGGACTTTCGGCTTTAGGAATTGCTACAATTACTACTGGAAAATGTACATTCACTCAAAGAGTTTGCAAGGAGAGAGCGTCAAAAGAGAGAGAGAGAGAGAGAGAGAGAGAGAGCAAACTATTGAGAGACAAAAAAATTCTTACAAATTATTAGGTGTGTTTATTTACTTTCGCAGTAAATAAGTAATTACTGCAAAAATTTTAAAATTTACTCTAAAAAAGAGCTGTTGCCGAAAAAAATACTCGAACGATAAAATATTAAAAATTTAGTAAGATCAAGGAAATAGCTGATATCAAGTCCACATAAAGTTGGAAAATACATAAACTTTTGACTTTTCAAGTGGTACTCGATACAATATTTTTTATAACACGAACAATCTAAGAATAAACTTTGTAATTTATTTCATGTAATATTTCTAACTGATATCTTCTCGAATTCCTTGATTTGGTGTTGGTTAAATTAATAAAAATTACATGACTATTTGTTAATGGTACTTATTCCTAATTTAAACTATGCAAGTCTTATTGCTAAGCTGATTAGTTTGATGGAGAGAGAGAGAGAGGAGGTGAACAGATACGTTTCCTTTCCTCTCGTCTCTCTCACCTAACAAACTAATCAGCTTAGCAATAATACTTGCATAGTGCAAACTAGGACTTACTGATTACATTAAAAGCAAGTGCATTACTAAGAAATCAAATATTTTACAGTTTTAAAACTCTGAATAATTAAAATAGTTTGCAAAACAAAAGGATTGATAAAATAAATTACAAAATAAACATATGTTTATATATTAACAGTAGTAACAACTTTATAAATTATTTATTTTTTAATCACTTGCACAATTTTTATTTAACATTTTCGAAAAATTTTACATTTTTCGTTTCCTTACTTTCGTTTGTTTACTTTTTGAATCATATGTCATATAAAGTCAATTTTGTGCAAATTTGTACTGGATTTTAAAAAGTAAAAGTAACGTATATGAGAAAAACATATGATTCAATAAAATAATCACAAGTAAGCAAATACAAAGTATAAATTTTTTAATAAAAACATTGAAAGAAGAAAAGTTGAAGTAAAATTTTAACAAAAAACTGAAAAATTATTATGTTCAAGGTGAAACAAATTAAAGAATAATAATGGTTCAATTTATCAGTTTTTAAATTAAATTTAATTGTGTTATTTACAGTGAGATTACACGAGACATAAGTTTGGAAATTTTTGTGTTGGCAATTGTCAAAATCTGTTGCTAACACAAAAAATGACTGTGTAAACCGTAAATGTTAGTGTTCGAACACATGTTTGGAAATAATTGCTCAAACTCAAGTCTGAGCAATTATGTTAGCACACAAGCTGTCAAATTTACATTTTTCGCAATAATAATAAGTTTGTTACAAAAAAATCAAGCAGAAGAACAAAATATATGCTCTGTGGCAGAAGTATTAAAAAATCAAAACTTAAAACGCACACTTTGTATGCAAACGAGAACTTAAATTTTGATTTTTAACATTATACGTCTAGCCACCCCTTAAAATAAGTTTGAACACAAACTTTTTTGTGACGTCATTCTGCCGACGTTATTTCTTATGTTCAGAAATAAAAATTGCTCGTCTATTCGTACTGTTACTTCAATTTTTTTAGAGATGCATATGTGAATACTTATTTCTGCATCCTATTCAGGGTAACGACTATCAGAAGTCAAATATTGATGTATTTTCGTATACCATTTAACCAGAATAGAAACTAAAAACCAAATACAAGCTAAAGCTTTCACAGAACTTTTATTTTAAAAATATATATCGCTTCAAATTTATCTATCTATATAATTAATAGGCGAACACGTTTTTTGTAATCCCTTTTACGCCGGAACTACTGCACCGATTTTGGAAAGATTTATATCATTTTAAAGGAATTTCTGCACAGATGTGCAGAATCTATATTTTATTGAAATTGGTTTAGTATTTTGGGAGCTACAAGCGTTTAAAGTTGCTACTACTACATGCAAACATAGTACACACGCATTTGTTAGCTTACACTTAAAAATGAAACAAAACGTGTGTGTATGAGTGTGTGTATTTGCAGTATTTGCTATCAGTGATGCCAACTATTTACAACCCAAACGCGCTATTCGCCCTCTCAAAACGCGCTAGAACGCGCTGAGTTACAGCATTATCAACTATTTATATCTAAAACGCGCTATTTTTCTGCACGCTAAATTAAATTTTAATAAAAGTCGATGTATGTATTAGTAAATATACTTTTTTTAGCAACTCTTTTTCAGATTTTGCAATATTGCTTCTTCGAAATTATATCCTAAATAACTAAAATAATTTAATACAGAATCAGAATCACCAAATAATCGAAATCCTTAGTTTTTATTTAAATTTTCTTAACAACAGCTGAATCATTAACGAAATTAAAAAAAAATTTTATCAGAGTTTTGGATACTAGAAAATTGGTAAATTTATACAAAAGAAAAAAAATTTAACTTAAATGATGTTACTGACTTTATCCAAAACGCGCTAAGTTAGCGCTTTTTTGATTGAACGCGCTAAGACGAAAAAAAGCGTGTTTGGAGTAGTTAAAACGCGCTAAATCTAGCGCGAAACGCGCTAAATTGGCATCGCTGTTTGCTATTGCTATTCCAATTTTTTTTCTCTTATTTGTTATTGTATGAAAGCCATAAAATTGAATAAAGGGATTTTGTTTCTGGTTTTTTTTAATTTTATGTACGAATTATTGTTTATGTAAATATGTGTGCATATTGTGGGACTGTGTTTTAATGAATTTTTTATGACGTTTAGATAATTTTTCTTTGAATCTTGATATAATTATTTACATCTACAATACGGACGATTATGTCGTCCGTTTGGTATATCTAGTAATTATAAAAATGCATGCATCAATTACCAAAAACATGTATTTGATGGGTAGTCAAACAACACATACATATTATACAACAGTTGATCATCTGTTTGGATTAATTTGCATATTTTGGCAATTTTTCCGTTCGCGCACTTTTTTGTGCAAGAGACGTTCTTGAGAGTAAAATGTTAAAATTTACTCAACTATTGGCTTTTACTGAAAAAGTAAAGAAACGGACCTTATGAAAAAAATACTCAGCCTAGAACTGTCACTTTACTCTTTCTCAATATGTGTTCTCCTTTAAGGTGAAGTTACATAATACGCGTTAGTGCGCGTGCCAACTGTCAAAAAAAGTTGAAATAGTGTTTTTGCATACGACAAGTTACATACCAAACTCTTTGATGCGTTTGCGGCAGAAAGTTGGTTAACTTTCAACTTTTTAACGCGTTTTGATGTTTTAACAACTAATCGGCTGACAATAAAAGAGAAAATTTTTTTAAAAATTAGAATCATGAAGGAAAATCTTAATAAAGAGTTTGAAAACTATACAGTATTGCACAAAAAAGGATTTGAAAATGTTCCAAGATCATTTTTCAATGTAAAAATGAATAAAAAAGCTGAAAGAAAAGGCGTTTGTAACGCGTGTTGTGTAACTTGCCATTTTTCATGCGGTAAAGTTTTCAAGCGCACGATATTCGTCGACGAACAAACGCGTGTTATGTATTTCTACCTTTACTGTAAACGAACGCAATTTAGTAAAATGCAGTAAGGTTCAGTAAAAATTTTTGCGTACTCGAACACAACTATTACTAGTAAACTTTTACTTGCAAGAATTATAAAAACATCTGTTCTGTGTTTTGTTTTCAAATTAATTATTTGAAAAATATCTGAAAAAGGAAAACTCAAAAGTGTGAATTTCCTTAAACAAAATATGTATACGTACATATTTAAAAAGAAAGCCTATTTCATGGTGTAATTATACAGGTGACTTCGTAAGGATTTGTTAAGCTTAAATTAGACGTGACATAGCCATAACGCCATAGCCATAACCAAACCAAAATTCAATTGATTTCTATGGTGAGAGTGAGAGTGAGAGAGACTCGCCATAACTCTCGCCATAGAAACCAATTGAATTTTGGTTTGGTTATGGCTATGGCGTTATGGCTATGTCACGTCTAATTTAAGCTTTATACATAAATACGGCAACCATAGCTGTGTAAAGAACCGAAGAATGTCAAAAGCACAAAAATAATTGTACCAAAACCAAAACAAAATTTAAGTTTTTGACATTCTTCAGCTACAAAGCACATAGAGCAAAAAATTATCAGCTGAAGTAATGCTGCCACCTAGTTAGATACACCTTGGCCTATTTTCTAAATTTTTTGTTTTTCTTTGATTAAGCCACATAAATACAATTTTATAATCAAGGAATTTTGTTCGGTTATCATATCTAATCAGAGATAGAAAATGGCTTTTTGTATTTGTTAATATAATAGAATTAAAAAATAATGAAAAATGCATAAATTAGTAAATAATACATGAAACTGTGTAAAGTATTTCATATTCACCCCTATCGAGAAAATGTTTTCACTCTAAATATTTCCCCTTTTCGCTCAATCGCAATCGCGAATAATTTTTCCCTAGAAATGTTTTCCCTTTTTTTTTGATTCCCCTTATCATGGACAATATTTTTCACGGGGATTTTTTCACTTCTTCTCCCTTGGTTTTGTTCACTTTATTTTTGCAGGCGAATTGAATTATTACATCGCATAATTTCGATATTTTCCTTCAAATTAAATATTAAAAGTTATAAATATTTATTTTTAGGACAAGTAAATAAAGTTCACGATTGTTAACAATAATTCTTTGCAACACCTTTTTTCATGTAGTATGAATCTCTTCTGTTCACACATAGCCAATTTTATGGCGGTGCACGCTGGTGGTATACTAAAGAATTTTTTCACTGCACCTAGAATATTTAAAAACACAACTTTGAACCCAATACATAATCCTTTTTATTCTTAAATATTTTTCTTATAATTAGTATGTTAACCGAAAAATATTGCTCCGTTAAATTTAACAGACAATTTTCTGTTAAATAGTAGTTTTGTCCGAGTATGCAAAAGTTTTCATACATTTTTACTGAAGTTTATATTATTATTTTACTAAATTGCGTTCGTTTACACAAAATGAGAGAAGTAAAGTGACAGTTCTTGACTGAGTATAGGTCTGTCTGCGTACTTTTCCAGTAGCAAATACTCAGTAAATTTTTTTGGGAGAGTAAGACCAATTTTACTCTGTCGGCTGAAAATATCTCAAAAAGTACGCAGACAGTATCCAGTGAAATCTTGCAAGAAAACAGCTGATCGGTGTGTAAATAATTGAAATAACAAAGCAAAAGAATTTTAGCATATGTGTACGCAAAAGTGAATTCTCGCGGCAAATTAAAAAATTATTAATTAAATATATTTGGACGTTTCTAACATTAAATAAAATGTTTTGTTTATTATAATTTATTATAAACGTTAAAAATCACCACAATTCTAATTACTTACCCCTGCCATTGTTAAATTTCAATTTTTATTTTCATTTCACAAAAACTATTTCATTCAAACAGTAAATAAAAACAGCTGTTCAAACTAGTTGCAAAATCTTGCAAGCGGAAATTTCTCCAGCAACATTTTGCAAGTTCTCTAACTTCCAACTGTCAAAAAATTCTCTTTTTGGCTCTCTCGCTGCAAGAGAATTGGAGTACGCAGACAACATTTTGCAAGATTTTGTAATATTTTGCACAAAATGATGCAAAATATGTGTACGCAGACAGACCTTATTTTGTAAATTTTTAATGCACAAATTTTTCGTAGTAAAGTTTAGTAACAAGGCCTTGGTTTAGTTCAGATAAAAACATATGAATCAAAAAGTAAACAAACAAAAGTAAGGAAACGAAAATTGTAAAATTTTTCGAAAAGGTTAAACAAAAATTGCGAGTCATTAAAAAATAGATAATTTATAAAAGGTGTGTTTCTTTACTCTACATGGGGATTCCGCGGCATCCCAATTTTCACGAAAAGAGTTCCCGTACTCCAAAATTGGGTAAATGAGAGAGGTTTTGTGAGAGTGATGTTCTTCTTCTTCTTGCACGGAACATACCGTTCTTTTTCTTCGTGCTAGTTTGGGCAAACTAGCACGAATCAATCAATTGAAAACTAAACAATTACAAAGAAAAATTACATTTTCCTAAAAACTAAAAAAAAATTATGGTAAAAATAATTAATTATTTATTAATTCTTTTGTTTTCTGGATGACTTTAATTATTCAGAGTTGTAAAACTCTAAAATATCTGGTTACTTAGTACTGCACTTGCATTTAAGGTTGTTACTGACTACCTAACAAATAGTCATATAATTTTTAATAGGTTAGGTTAGGTTAGGTTAGCAGGCTGCTGGCGAAGAATGAAAAATCTAGGGGTCCAGCTCACTTGGGTCAAATACGATTATCCCTTTGTGCTACCTGTAAGTTGACAGTAGTAGAATAAGGGGATAGGGAATAAATGGAGGATACAGAATAAGAAAAGAGAAGGGAAGAGAAGTGGGTCAGGAGAGGGTCCAGTACATACACATGCTATAGAGGAGGGTTAACGGCCATACCAGCCGCTGCTCCTAATGTAAAGACTTAGATTTCTGAGTCCTATTTCCGATATCTCGGACAGGCTATTGAAGGATGTTCTGCCAAGGAAGCGCAGACGGAGATCCTCCAAAGCAGGGCAGAAGCAGAGAAGATGAGAAATGCTTTCCTCCTCTTCTTCATCATTGCAACTGTGACATTAATCATTATACAGGAGACCCATACTTCTAGCGTGGCTTCCAAAAGTGCAGTGGCCGGTTAGTGTGGCCAAGAGATTCCTCAGGTGTTTCCTGGTGAAGCTAATGAGGTTTTAGGTTCTGTTGATATTTAGGCGAGGCCAAATGGGTTCTCGATATAACGCAGGTAGGCTCATTGCACCATATGTCCTGAGCTGAATTTAGAAAGGCAGTATTGAAGCGTCTCCAACAGGACGAGAGAGGGAGTCCACAGAGATTGTCAATATCGACTTCTCCGAGTAGGGTTCCGCTCTTTGCCAGATCATCCGCAACTAGATTGCGCCAGTTTGTCCAGGACTGTGCGACATTCTTGGACAAGAAACGATGTGGAATACACACCTACGAGGGACTTGATCGCGGATTGGCTAAAAGAAATAAAAATAATAATAATAAAAATAATAAAATAAAAATTTAGCCAGTGTGTTGCTTTTTTAATGGCGGATATCTCTGCCTCTAATATGCTACATTCATCCGGGAGTCTGAAGGACATTTCAATTCCAAATTCTGGAATATATACACCCTCTCCAACTCCTTCCACCGTCTTGAGCCATCCGTGAAAACCTGCACGGCTCTGTCCATAGGGGAGCACCCTTCTGTCAGGGAAATATTAAATTTCCTATTGAAGTAGGGTTTGGGAGTGCAGTAGTCAATGAGTTCGATGTATTTAGAATGCTAGCATGACCCCATGATCTGTAGTTCCATACGACTATTGCGTTCAGTCTAACGGCCGTGTGTAGGGCCAGTTTTCTAGCTATTAAGTCCACCGGAAGCCAACATAGCATAGCGAAGAGTGCCTTTGTCGGCGTGGATCTAAGTGCACCTGTTATAATAAGTGCCATTTTGCGGAGAATATCTTCTATACGGGACTGGTTACGCGCTGATTCTAGTGCTTTCCACCAGACCGAGATTCCGTAAAATAGGATAGGTTTTATAACCATCTCTAGTATCTAATCGATTCCTTTGGGGTTAAATCCCCAAGTAGAGCCAATTGTCTTCCTACAGATGTAAATCGCCATAGAGGCTTTTGATACCCTCGCCGGAAGATTTTCTCTCCAGGAAAGTTTACTATCTAGAACAACGCCTAGATATTTGGCACTATCCGACAGGGTTAGTGTAGTGCCATTCAATCTTGGGTGATTGAAGTAGGGGACTTTGTATCTCCTGGTAAAAAGTACTAGTTCCGTTTTGGTCGGGTTGACACTAAGGCCGCTCCTAGAGCACCAAGCATTAACCTCATTTAGTGCTGTTTCTAGCTGTTGTGATAACGTATCTAGGCGAAATCCTGATATTGCTATCGCTACATCATCTGCGTATGCAACGGTTTTAATATTCAAGGATTCCAATTTTCTGAGAAGAAATAAAACTACTTACAAGAGCTTTATTTTATAGGGAAAAAGTAAAACTCCTGAAATGAGTTTTATTTTATGACGGAAAAATAAAACTCTCTTTTAAGAGTTTCATCCGACGTTTTATTTTTACGTTGAAAAATAACTGTCTCAGATGAAGTTTTATTTTTTAATTCACAAAATAACTGTTATAAAATAATTTTTTGATATCGATAACTGTTATTTACGGTCCCTGGTATAGAGTATATATATATAATCAAATTACTTCGTTCACTACTATCTCCATATAATTCATATTCCGACGAAATCTCTCGGTGTTTCTCATATGTACAAAAAAAT
The DNA here is from genome assembly GCA_944452675.1 of Tachina lurida. Classification (NCBI taxonomy): domain Eukaryota; kingdom Metazoa; phylum Arthropoda; class Insecta; order Diptera; family Tachinidae; genus Tachina; species Tachina lurida. The sequence goes on along the minus strand of OX101752.1, from coordinate 36,602,010 downwards.
TATCGATTGATTTGAAACTTACAAATCGCTCCTTTACTCAAAGAACTTCATAACTCAAAAAAACCAGTTTACCAGAAAACGAATTTGAAGTTTCCAATTTACAATTATTTTATATTAATTTAAAAAAAAAAAATTATTATTCCCTCAAGAGTTAAGTAGACAAAATATTTTATATGAAATGTTTACACAATATGAAGAACGATATGAGGATTAATTGTGCATCACTAACTCGAAAATTCCATTTTTTGAGTTATGAAGTTCTTTGAGTAAATGAGCGAAATATACATACATACACACGTAAACACTTACCTTAATTCATTGTTGACTAGCGTTCTGAATTGATTCCTTGATCTTAAGTTTATAACACAGAGACATAGATGAATATCAGTTGGTGTAGCTGGTTTTTCTAAAGCTTTGTTAGCCAAATCAATTTGCATAGCAGTAAGTTCAGCTAAAGCTGCACTTTTCTGCGCTAGCAATATTTTATTGTCTAACAAGTAGTTTTCCGAAGCATGGACATAATACTCCAAAGAAAGATTAAGTAGATTAATAACTTCCGCATTACATTTAAGCTTTGACAGATTGCAGTCGACATCATCAGTTAAATTGCCAGAATTATAAACTTTATTAATTAATTCTTCGGCATCTCGTTCCCATAATTCGGCAAGATCTTTGTACATCAAAAAATTAAGCGCAGCTAGCTTGAAAAGTTCTTTGCCCTGTTGTGGAGTACAGTATTCACGCAGATAAGCCAAAATGGCTTGCCTTAAACTTATAGTTTTCTCAACATCAAACTGGCCTAGTAACGATTCAAATTGTTCATTTTCAATCAAAGTGTCGAAGCAAAAGAACATTTCTCTATAGCGACCAATACCAATTAACATTCGAACTATTAAAGACCAAGATTTTGCTTGGGCAAGTATTGAATTTAATGCTTTGGCTCGATTCAGCACATTTGCAATGCCTTCCATGGAGCACTCATGAACAAAAGCTTGATGAGCTTTTATCAAGAGTTCAACATAAATTATGTTTTGTTTTTTGTGTGATAAAACTTGTTGTAGTGGCCGAGTGCTTGAATTTATATCATTATTAGTTAAATTATTGTTGGCACTGCTACTGCTGCTGTTGGGTTGACCATATTTGGCTATAATTTCGGCTAATCTTTCAAAATAAATATTCTTTTCAAATGGTTTCTTATCCTGATATTTTCGATACAATTTAAGAGCATCGCAATATTCTAATAAGCACGCACCGAGCTTGGTGCGATCAGGAGTCAACTCCAGGAATAAATGTAAATCTCTGTCAATATTGTATCCCCATAAATCAGCATTTCTAAACAAATGTTTAGCTTGTTGGTCGGGACCAAAAATGTAGAAACGCGGTCGGACAACTGCTGTGGTTATTTCAAATGCCAATAATTCTGCAATTTCTTGAGGTTCCATATGGGTAGATGTTAATATATCACTGACCACCAAAAGACGATGTAAACAGTCTTCCTCTGCTATGCTTTGCAATAATATTTGCACATCTTTTGTGCGCAGAACATCCAAATATTCCTTGTCCAAGTACATTGCTGCACGATAACAACAGATAACACGTTTTGCAATATTAACTCCAAATTTCAATTTCGAAGCTATTCCTTGAAGTACCGCCAACGTTTCTTGTTTTTCTTTTGAAGGTATTTCTTCGAACTCGAGGGTAGAGCAACTATCCGTTAAATGAGTAGCAACACCAAGAGTACTGCCTCCGGATGTAGCACAAAGTGTTCTTTTTGTAAACTTTGCAAACGATGATCGTTCGACTTCAGCCAAGAGCAAGCGTTCATCTGATGACATTGTATATATGTTAGACATGGATTCCGCTAAAGCCATGCAAAATACTATAAAACGTAAATCCAATGGACGAACAGCAAATAGCTCTTGTAGTCGCAAAGCCTCAACAATGTCACCGTCATCGAGCAGGCGATGTAACAAAGCTTCAAGTCTGTTTTTCTCTCTGTCATTTAAATTTATTTTGTTGCTTATATTCAAATCTTCTATGCCAGCCAACTCCTTCAGTTCAAGAAATGATTTGTAGAGAACACGCCTTTCCATCAGCATAATTTCCTCGTAATATTCAGAATGGTACAAAGGCAAACTCGCAGCTTCTTCCTCTCCTAGTAAAAGATAGTTCAATATCATGTCATATTCAATTTGATCACGATCAAAGGATTCGTTGGGAAATAAATGATGATGTTTTATAACATTTAAGGCTTTTTGAAGCACATAATAGCGAGAACGAAAAGATTTCGAAGACAAACGGGACGATGCATACAATAGAAAGTTTACCAGCGTCTCTGGTGGTAACGAGTGCAATGAAACTTCCTGTTCATACTGCTTAAAAGGAAAAAAAAAATTATAATTATCAGACGTTTTCAAAGATAACTGCAGTTCTAATGAGTTAACCCATTTGCTGTAGACAATATCACTAATTGGTTTGTGCAAAAGTGAGGCCAAACGTACAGCGATATCATATTCTTTGGCTTCTAAGATACAGTTTAAAATTCTGTCATATTCTTTAATGTCTCCTTGCTGATTTTGTATCAGCTGAATAAAATTAATGGGAAAACTTTGTGTTGCTGTGTTGCCAGCAGATTGCAGAATATCACAAAATGCTCTTAAGAAACAAAAATCAAGCTGCCCTATTATGTCACTTAGCCCAGATTGGCAGACACATGTGAGAAATTTCATTTGATCAGTGATCGATTCGAAATTATTTTGCAAGTGCAAAAGAAGAAGACGTATAGTACGCCTTATAAGCTTAGCACGCTTAACCCAAGGATTTAACGGGAGACGCAATTCGTCGTTGCTCCATGCCAGTGCATACAAACGTAGTTCATGAACTGCTTTTTCGCTAAACTCTCCTTGAAATGTTAGTTGCAAGAAATTGAACAGATGAATCATGGAATTGTTAGGATAAAATATACAAAAGCTACGTAACAATGGTTTAATTTGACATTGCCTTATGAGATGTTCCATAAAGTTCCAAGGAAATTCCTGTAGGTTACTGCCGACAGCAAATCTCAAAACAGTACCCCATTGATTCGTAGTCACCGAGATCCACACCAACCAACACCAATCAATATTGCAATTATCCTTGATATTTATGGATGCCGCCAATACTGACATTATGGGTAGTTGTTGTTCAACAGTTGAACGTAAATAGTTTGCAAATGTTGACGTTGTTCCACGATTTTGCATTTGTTGCATGCATTCAAGAAACTTGTTCATATCGTCTAATTTTTCAATTTCATTTTCTTTGATAGCATTTGTATTAAGTATAACGAGGGCAAAAAGATCAAGGCCACCATTTGTCCAATCTGTTATAAAATGATCATTATTTGGTTCAAAACCACTAATATTACCGGATGATTCATTATAGGAATTAAACGAAGATGTCACGGTTTCCATGGAGGTTGTGGCAACACTACTTTTATTGTCTTTTTTACGTTGCTTAGTTTGTTTAATGTGGCGTTTGGTTACGCTGGTACGCCTCTTTAGGCTTAAATTCCGCTCGTTTATATGAGTTGCAAATGTTAGTGCTCTTAACAGATGGTCCCCCATTGCTGAATTGTTAAAGTGTTTTACTAAATGTTTAATTTGATGCAAAGGAGTTTCAAAATACTGCAGCAGTACCAACAAGCGCCAATAATCATTGATCTCGGCATAGTGTTTCATTACCAAAGATACCTGTGTGTGGGCAGTATTTTGCATGCCCCTTGTTATTGAGCTTACAGACATTATGGCGCTAAATTCGTTTAACGGAAATATGTCCTCGGTTTCCAAGCGTTTTATTAACCAACGTTCAGATTTTTGTAACATTGAAATTATACTGCGAGGTTGTTGACATTCAAAATCATCAAGGCATTTCCTTAGCTTTAAAAAACAACGAAGTTGTTGTGTGTCGAAACCAATAATTTCACAAAATCCTATACAGTGTGATATAACTTCCGTATCATCGGCAAGTGATTGTAATACCATATCATAGACGCATTCACATGCACTGAATAAATGTGTCTCAGTTATTTGAGCATAATTACGCAATTGCTCCAAAAGCATTAGATAAACAGCATAAGAACAGCGAGATTGTTTAATATAGTGCAAAAAGTTTAAACGGCATTTGTACTGCAATATAGCTTTATTATCCTCTTTTGTCTGTTCTGAAATCCTTACATGTTTTTGATATATAATAGCATCCTTTGCTAAGCGCTTAAAATCAAGTTCCTTAAAGCTTTTAACCAGATCATAAACGCTTGGCAGGCCATGCTCAATTGTATTCGTTGTTTCATTTTGCTGCTGGTAATGAATAATTTTGAGATATGTGAGTGTTTTGAGCGTTCCAGATGTGGAGGCGCATTGCAAATCTGATATTGATAGTTGTTCTGTTGTAAGAAAATCAAACAGTGTTGCAAGTGACTGCTCACGTTCAAAGTTCACACCAACATTTTCTAAGTATTTTGTAGCATAATAGCTTATCTGAAATATTAGGAAATAGTTAAGCCAGCTAAAAATATTTACGAACATACTTATTTGCAACAGGTTTAACCCTTAACGGTATTTTAGGGGCACCTCTCCGAATAAGAAAAATTAAGTGATAAAAAATTAATTTATAAGAAAAAAATATGTAAAAAATACTCGGATACGCCTTTTGTTCGAGAAAGCTTATCAAGAATAATACATGATAAACATATTTAAAAAATTAACTTGTTTAGCGGCAGTAATTTTCCTTCTATAACAAATTATCCATTAAGAACCGATGTACATGTATGTACATACATACATATATAATATGCAGGAAGTCTTTAGTAGGCAGTGCCGTTTTTGGAAATACCATGATGGAGGAAACTTTTAGTAGGGGCGACATGCAGAATATCTTTAGTAAACATAAATACAAGTTATTTCACTTTATTTCATTATTTATTAGGGATTAAAAATAAAATTAAAAATGTACAAAAAATAAAAAATACCGCCTCTTAACAGATTGATTTTTTTTCATATGTAGATCTATCTGTAAAACTTTGTGGATTCGCAACTCTCAGAATAAGCGTTTCCGAGGATTTTTGTATTCAACATTTTTTTTTTAGAATTAACGGTCTGGCCCACGAAATCGATAAGAAATTTTCTATCGCTTACATTCGTATTTTGAAAACATAAGCTAAATAGAAAATTTGTTTTTGTTATCAATAAAATATAGAAAGTATCTTGTCTACATCGTGGGTCAGGCAGTAAATTTTCCATCAGTTAGCATAATTTGCTATTTGTTTGGAGAGGTGCCCCTAAAATATCGTAGCTTTGTAAGCATTTGGAAAAAATTCTTCTGAATACGACAGCTGGACTTTACACTGCAAAAACTAGTCCTGAATCTAATGGTTTTAAATTTCGATGCAACTTCTGCATGTTTTCAAATGTATGTACTTTTCAAAAATATACTTGATACTATACTTTTATGACGATATAATCAATTTGCCTTCTTTTGCAAACGGTTGTCGAATTAGACGTTATTTATATATACATATATATATATATGCACATACATATATATGTGAATGTATATGCAGGCACATAACGATACACTACACTATTTTTTTATTTTTGCATTGCGTATATTGGTCCATAATAAAGAGGAGATACATACACACGAAGTATCTGGTCCTTATGCTATGCGTTTATTTACTTTATAATTAACGGTCTTAAATATTTTCATTAATAACTGGTACTTACCTCTTTTAAGCCTTCCAAAGTCTGAGAAGAATTGATTTGCAAGGCAAGCAAAAATTTTAACAGAGGCTTGTGCTCGCTTAAGAGTTCTGACAACTCCTCAAGTTGACGATTTCCTACAAGGTCGTATAAAAGCAAATAATAAAGCTTTTCTTCGAACATAAACCTTGCCAGAGGCAATGACTTGATAATTTCATTATTAAAATTGAAACTTTCTGTAAGACAAATACGTTGCAATACCGATTTTATAGAACTTTTCTCATCAGCAAAGAAAAATCCAGCTGAAGCGAAGTAGTTTCTAAGAACATCGACGGTGTTGTCTTGTAGCGAAAGTATTGCATACCTGTACATTTCAGGTTTAAGAGATAATTCGTGGTATTTCAATTCTAGTTTAGTGAGATCATTAATACTCTTTAAGTCTTCTGTGGTATTCTGAATTCTACACCAATGTACAATTTCTTCTACTTGTTTAGTATCAACCAAAAAGTCCCATATAACAAACTTATCAATATGTTGAAGTAGAGCTTCATTGCGAGTTTCAAAAAATAGTTCTACCATAAGCCTTTGTAAAGTGGCAGAATCTAATGCAACTAAGGATTCTAAATTAACTCGCTTAATATATTTTTTTATACTTAACATTATATTTTCAGATTGTTTAAATTGTTGCAGCAATTCCCAATATAACTTTAAGTCTTGCAGTAGGTGATCGAGGTTTTCACAGGGCTGCTTCTTAGTTATATGTTCCATGATTAATTCTCTTAATTCTAGGTCATTGGACTCACAAGCAAATTGATAATAAAAGCATTTTACATCTCTCTGTACATTGCGAAGAACGTTTTCTGCTTTACACACTAAACGTTCTGTAAGCAAGCGATTAACGTAATTTTGGACAACATCCTGAAAGAATAGCTCGTACTCCGCCACAGGCATTTTCCTCTTACGTGCCCAATACTCAATGCATAATTGTATGTGTTCGCCCTTTGTAGCCACCTCCTTTATAAGGGCTACTTCACTAATTCCAGACCACGATTTAATAACTTTATCTCGCTCGTTGTTCATCATGTTACGGCAATTTATAAATTAAAACATGAAACAATATACATTCCACTACACAAATATTCTTTCATATGTATATTAAGCTGACTTGAGAATTTTTTGCGATAAGAAAAACAAAAGCAAATCTGCACAAATCTGTTGAAAACAAATATAAAGCACACACATGCATATGCATACACAGGCAACGAAGCCAAACTGGTTTGTCGACCGGCGGCGGCTAAACAAAATAATCTACGGCGGCGGCTGAAAGTCGACTCAAACCGAAAAACGTCGGTTAAGAAATAAAAACAACGGCGGCGGCTTACCCCCAGTTTTTGACTGGCTAATCAAACTGTAATTATTTTTAAGTTCTAATTAAATACGAAATTGTGTTTTTGAGTGCATAATTAAATAATAATTAAATACCCAACCTTGTGTAATTAAATACTACTTAAGTTTTATGAACGTACCATATGTTTTTATGCCTGTATGTGTTTATTGAAAACATACACATGACATCATGTGGTAGGGTTGAAAACATCATGTGGTCGGGTTAAGAAGAATTTCGTTTAAATTTCATAAATATATAACATATACAATACAAAGTTTCATATTATGGAATACAGTAATAGAAAAATGTATTATAATGTTCGTTTGATTTCATAAAATGAGTTTTTATGCAATTTTAATTTTCTACATGTTTATAACCTAACTTTTTTGTTTATGCTAACCAGCTGTTCTTTGGAAATTTTGCAGTGCTGCCGTACTTTCAAATTAATTTAATAAAAACTTTAATTAACCACTGAAAAAATGAAATCGTATTTAATTACAACTTAATTTTAAATAAAAATTAGCTAATTACGTACTTAATTATTAAGTTAAAAACTACGGGTTAATCGGCTAAAATTTCTCGTTTTTTATTTATTTATTTTGAGCAGATAATAATATGGATAAATTTTCTTTCTGCTATTTTTTTAAGTTGAAATGCCTAAAGAATTGTACTTTTTGATATAAAACTACCGGCTCAGCTGGTGTCGTGCTAATAATCTATTTTATTTCATTTTTCATTTCAATTATTTATTCATTATGTATGTATCATAGCCTATGGACCATATTTGGTCACATCATAGTACTCATGCTTGTACCCCATATTATTACTACTACTCTTATGCGCATCATTTGTCTAAGGGCCAATTTCACCAACTGTATATACATATATATCCTGTGACTTTTTTACTATTTGTTTTTTCAGTGTGAATTGTTTTCAGTAAAAAAAGATTTGTAACTTGTGGCAATTCCATTTGATCATGAATACACTAAAGGCTCAGTTACCCGACTGTAATGTAAAGTAACATCAACAGTAGGAAACAGCTGGGGGTCGATTCTGAATTTATGATAAAAATGAAGTGATAAAAAATTTATCATTTTCACTTCACTTGACAGATAGTTCTCATAAAAAACTAAAATCAGAATCGCATTTTCAATGAAGTGATATTTTATTTTTCATTTTCGCGATTTCACAGAAACAGAATCGACCCCCTGATCGAGATTGTTATGTGAAAAGTAATGTAAATGGTTATAGAGATGTAATGTAACGTAACCTACCAAACCTAGCAAACCAGAAACCAACCGACGATATGCTGTAATTTTTTTTTACTTATTTAGTTTTTAGTCTGGCATCACTAAAACAAATAACTACTTTTTACAGTGAGGTTCTTGCCCCTGCTACAAATATTTCGTACCAAAGTAAATTTATATAAAGTATATGCAAGTACTCAGGTGATTAATTTTTTTCTCGTGTAGTGTCAATGCATGAATGTCAAAAGTTGTTTACAATTTTCATACGCCATTTTGTTTTGCTTTGCTTTGTTATACACAAATTGTGTGTAGTGAAAAAGTTTAAATAAATTTTTACTTAAAAAGGGTGTTACAAAACATTTAAAAATAATTATATTTAATTATTAAAATAAATATGTAGCTTTTATTATACTGATTTCACGTAATAAAGGTTTATCAATTAATAAATTTACTTTGGTTTTGTCTATCCATACATTTCCTTTTTGTTGTATGCAGATCTGGGACTTGCATTAAATAACAAATGCATTGACCATTTTCCCGCACTAAACCAAATCAATACAAATGCAAATTTATTACATTAGAACTAACTTTGATAATTATAGTGCAATTTTTTGGCATTAAACTAAAATCGCTTCAAATACATTAATATTGCGCTAGCACCAAATCACATGGCGAAAAAGAACGTAAATGTGTACGTACATAAACACATACGTACATACATAAATATGTAAACTTTTTTCTATGTACATATCGCCACTTAAGGCAAAAATCATATCACTGTCATTTTTATAATTTTTAAAGAGAAAGACAAAACTTGATTAAATTGTTCCAAGCGGTAGTATATTCCGTTTATAAAATCACCATTTTTTAAGATATAACTTTACAATAAAATAAACGAAAACCCAAGTTCTGATTTTTCATTTGTATGCACGTACTTATACAGGTGCCTTCAATGTTCCTTTATTGTATTTTTTTATTTGTGCTATCTGATAAAAATATGATTACGTTTTATATAATTTTACTGTGTAAAATATGTGTAATTGCAATTACTACATGATGTGCTTAGTGGCAATACAAAATTAGTACATTTTTCGCCATACGATTAGCTGCTAATGGAATATTAATCCATTACTTTTAAGAGATTTTATTTTAGTGCAAAAAATTGTGCATTGCAAACATCAAATTTAAATTTTCACTAAAATTTTTGTTTTTCAATCAGTGCTTATGAAAAGTAATGCAAGTTGCCCAGGTCTGGTTGTAATCATCTGTTTTTGACATTCATCCATTATTTTTACACAAACAACGCGGATGTTGTTTTTGTATTTTCTTAGTTGTTGTAGACCTGCATATACTTTATATAAATATACTTTGTTTCGTACTATTTTAAAATCATTTCTATAAGCATCCAGGCGAATGAAGACAAGATGGTCTCGATTTGTAACTCTGCATATTCCCCTTGTATATTTGTTAGTGTAAAATTTCCTGCTATCAGAATATTTCCTAACATTTTGTTTGATTTGACAGCAGAGAAGTTATGTCAGCTGGTGAATTGTGATCACCTTGATAAGCATCAAGGCCTATTTATCAGGTCAACGCAACTCTACAAAAACACAGCAATACAAAAAACAGCTTTATGTTTAAGTTGTCAGAAACACACACAAACATGAACTAAAGTATATGGTGCAAATAACTTTTGACAGCTTAAACACGAAAACACAGAATATCATCAGGACGATTGCGTTGACCTGATAAATAGGCCTTGATAAGCATGGTACATTTGCATTTTTGTTGCAGCTAGGCATATATATCATATACATAGATACATTAAAGAGATTACTCATCAAGTTTGTGAAGAGCGCATACTTTCATCTAATGCCAGTACCTGTATGTGATGTCATTTCGTCGGGTGTTTACTGGTTTGCCGCACAGTATATTAAAAATACATTATTACTGGGGAAAACCAATAACCACCCGATGAATTTGTCTTCAATTCTGTTTTAAAATTGCTCGTTCACTTGCACAGAAGACGAATTGACACCAAATGATATCGATTCAGCATATTGTGTTCTTAAATTTTCTAACAGCAGAAAAGTTTACACTAACAAACATTCAAGACGAATATGCAGTTGCATATCTTGTTTACACACCAATAGTCTGCTTGTTCAGTTGTCCTATTGTTTTAATGCAGCGGACGAAAAACAAAAGAGAGTTATAGTAATTTTCGGTACAAGCAAGTCTCTACCAAACTTCTTTCCTCTCTCTCCCGTAAGCTCAGACTTAATTTAAAAAAAAACTGATATGTCTAAAACATGATACACTATGTTCATTTTATGTAATATATATGACTTGGTTGTATTCAAGGCGAATTGATACCAGGTCTTGATTCAGGAAATGGAGATCGGATGATAATTTCTCTTGTGTTAAGTCAAGCAAAAGCTTTCGGAAATTTTCTTACAGCAGGAAATTTTAAATTACCAGATATACAAGGCGAATATGCCGAGTTGAAAAATCGAGATAACCAGACATGAATTCGCCTTGGTTGTATTGCTAAAAACACAATCTACTTAAGAGGCCTTGTACGTTATTTAATAGGCTCATGTTGAAATAAAATTCTGGCAACCCTGAAAATAGGATTTTTTTATGCTTGCAGGCGTTACAAATACAAACTCTCCAAATACTTTGAAATTAGAATTGATGTAGAACACACATTTTAGTTTACAACTTTCCTATTTTCACATTACTAATCACTAAAGCAAGCTATGGATTTAAGTGGTAATAAACGTACTTCTAAAAAAATTAATTCGAAGTAAAAATATGTGGTTATCTAATTTAATTTTAGCTCTCAGTTTGCAAAAGTTAAATAAGGAAAAACGCGAAAGGCAACCAAATTGGACAGAATCGGAGAAGCAATTATTGTTGTCTCTGACACACAAACATAAGACGATATTAGAAAATAAAGGCAGTGATACAATGACGATAAAACGAAAGTCAGAAGCTTGGGATGAAATTGCTATTAGAATGAAAGCCGCTGGTTTCAACAGGTCAAAGGAGCGACTTAAGCAACAGTTGGGGAGGATACGAGCTGCAGATGCTAAAAGATTTAAAGACGCAATGGAAAAAAGTATTACAGAACAACTCAAAAGTCCAAATGGTTCTAGTAATCATTCATTGATTCAGGAAAACGTTAAACCTATAAGCCAACATTTTAATGATAACCAAATCAAGCATTCCTCTAGTTATACGGGCTCAGTATCAATGTGTTTCCCATTAGAAGAACATCAATATATCAAATCGGAAGCTTCTCAATTTGTTGACGAGAATAATTGTCCCCAACAAGAAATACAAATAAACTCGCGTACCAACATAAAAGCAAATGTAATAAATTATTCAAATATTAATGCTTGCAAGTACAAAAAGAATGGAGAAAACTCTAAAATGTTCGACAATGCGCATTTCAAATTACAAAATGTCCAATCATTAGCCGAAACTGATCACAATGGAGATATTGAAGCATTAGATGATTGTTACATCACTGATGGAAAATTGATTTGCACTGCAGACGTTACAAGTACTATTCCATGTTCAGCTGTATCCTCAAATATTAAACCATTGGAAAAGTGCTTTGAGTCCAATCAGACTCTCAAGAGTGGCAATGGTGAAAATACTACTACTTCCTTCTCTGCGGATAGCCGTCAAATACAACAGCAAAGTAAACGACGTCTGCGCAGCTGGCGATCGAGACGCATACGTAATTCGTTTACACGAGAACAGGGATTACGACAGTTATATACGTATCGGGTAGCAGTCGAGCGCGAACGGTTACGTAGCTTGAGGTTACAGCAGAAGCGTGATCGAATTCTATATCGCAAAGACATCGAAATACAAAATTTAAAATTGCAAATATTACGTAATCTTACTAATCAAAATCGCGAACCCAATAGCATTAATTTTTAAAACAATTTAGTTCAAACATTTTAAAATTTGCCTGTTATTCTATACAAATTTATTAAGTTTTTCCTCTTTCATTTTTATTCAAATATGAAGAAATTAGTTATTTAAATAAAAATTATTTTTACTTCGTTTTAATTTTAATTATATAATATTTCAAATGTATGTATGTATGTTTCAACTGAATGAATTGATTTTTATATGAATTTAATAAATGTTGAAAAGAATATAAATATTTTACACCGTTAGGAATAGTAAAGGTAAGTTATATGAATATCCGTCAAAGTATACGCCACTGGGTAAACAGTACGCAAGGAAAAGAAAGTAAAAATACTTGCGGAAAGCGTAACCACTTAAATAGAAATATATTCGAAGTGAACAATACTTAGGTAGACTTAAATTAGTTCTGAATTCTTCAAAAGTGTATTTTGCCCCTATTATCATTTAAAAAAATCAGGTCGTTTAAAGAGTCAACATCCAAGTTTTTTTTAGTATTGTGAATCAATAATTTTTACTTGAAACTGTTACGATGCAAGACAACCATCGTTATTAAAGTTGTGATATTTGGGTTGACCCTTAGACGACCAAACTGAGTTGAGTTAAGAATAGGGGCAATGTCTCCCCCAGTATATTTTAAATTCTCCTTATTGACGTATTTCGACTACGACGTTTTTGTAATAGATCAAATACAGGACCAATATGCAGTCTTAATTCGCCAAAAAAGGTAAAAAAATCCAATATGTCCTTAATGGTATCCAGCACTATAACTCGGTTTGTCTACGACACTCCACCCGGTAAAAAATCCATCTCCATCGATTTTCTTTTTAATTTTTTTTTTTACATTTATGCTTTCAAGAACTGATTTTTTCATTTCAATTCCCTTTCAGGATGTGTACTCTGTAATTCGAAACGAAAGCAAATGCTTTCGAATTGCAATGTTAATAACATACAAATTTAAAAGCATTTTCTTTCTAAGTTGTATTCAATTGAAATGTTTCATTTGGTTTTACTTTTCGGCAAAATTTTTCCTTTCTTTGTGTACTCTTTACCCAATGGTGCATACTTGATGCATATTCATATCATAGGAGAAGAGTTCAGGACTACAACTTTCCGTATGAAGTTATACTCTTAAATCACTGGCCATTAAATCATAGACCTATGGTATGACAGTTGCTGCCGCAACAGTAAAAATTATCACGATTTCTCATAGAAAGTAACTGCACTACTATTATGACAGTTACTTCCGTTGTGTAAAAAACAATCGGAAAAGAGCGCCAAGTTATTCCATAATACTACATAGATAGAATAGGATTAAGAAACACTTGTACATGACTCATACAAAAATTTCCGCTTAATCGTTTTTATATATAGTTAGCTGAAATGCAAAATCTGGTAATCTCACTTTTTAAATTTAATGCGTGGGAGAAAAAATTATACTTTGTTTTCATTTTTAATTCGGCTGACTTTAATGATAAAGGTTTCGATGTAATACCCAAAAATTTATTAAACTGCACTACTATTATGACAGTTACTTCCGTTGTGTAAAAAACAATCGGAAAAGAGCGCCAAGTTATTCCATAATACTACATAGATAGAATAGGATTAAAAAACACTTGTACATGACTCATACAAAAATTTCCGCTTAATCGTTTTTATATATAGTTAGCTGAAATGCAAAATCTGGTAATCTCACTTTTTTAAATTTAATGCGTGGGAGAAAAAATTATACTTTGTTTTCATTTTTAATTCGGCTGACTTTAATGATAAAGGTTTCGATGTAATACCCAAAAATTTATTAAAAATGCAATTTTGAATTATATCTTCGTTTTACATTTCAGCTGACGATATGTAGCACATACATACATACATGCATAGATCCGTAAGTACCAACCCGCAGGCATAACAAAACTTTTCTGCGCGTGTTGGAACGTTGACGTCACTCAACGTGTGCTCTGATTGGCCAATAATTTTTTATTCTCAAACTATTCCGGCATAAAATAAATGATTATTTATTTAAAACAATTTTTTTTACAAAGTAGAAAAATTCTTTTGAAAAAATTTGTACTCACAAGTAACTGTAGCAAAATTTATCACTTACGTGTTTTTAGCGCAAAGAGCAATTTTGCAATTTCTAAAATAAAAAACAAAACTTTCTGTGTGTACCTATATTAATATTTATTCCTAAGCCGGGATCCCACTATCGGCACAATGTACCGATTTTCGTCGGGTTACTGCAATAAAGTCATAAGTAATAAACCAATATAACTTTATTTCTTAATTAATTGCGGGATAAGAATTATGTCCTTATATTTCAATCAGTTGAAAAATAAGGCCAATTTAGCTTACTACTTATTGTGCCGATAGTGGGATCTAGGCTTTATATAAAAATAATGTTATATACATATGTATATGTATATAAAATGTAGTCGTATTTGGAGTACGCCAACCACGATAAGGCAGATTATTTATTTCACTCTTAAGATCACTTAAAAAAATTAAAAATTTTTCTCTCTTCGACTAGAGAGTTTGTAATAGATTAAAGAAAAATAATTTTTCTTTGATCGAAATACAATGCAGTGTGGTGCTATTATGTCCTTATATTTCAATCAGTTGAAAAATAAGGCCAATTTAGCTTACTACTTATTGTGCCGATAGTGGGATCTAGGCTTTATATAAAAAATAATGTTATATACATATGTATATGTATATAAAATGTAGTCGTAGTCGTATTTGAAATACGCCAACCACGATAAGGCAGATCGACTCGAGAGTTTGTAATAGATTAAGGAAAAATAATTTTTCTTTGATCGAAATACATAATAACCTCCAAGGTATACCAATTTCTCTGGCGTCAAAAAAGTAATAACTCAAATTCGACAAATGTCATGTTTTTCCCATACATATTACGGTTTGTATGTGAGCTACTATAAGGAGCAGAGATACATAGACCTGAAAATAATTAGGGTCGGTCCGAAAACGGATTTCGGCTCAGAACAGCTTTTTGTACAGAAGCCATGTTTATACATATCGAGCTTTATTTTCGATTTTATCGTAAGCGTCATGTTATCGAAAATATACTTTTTTATTGAAATTAAAATTGTATGAGCTTATAGGTACATAGTTTAGAAGTATCAAAATGCCTAAATTGTTGATAACTTTTAAGATACAGGCTGTACAATTTTATCATAAGCGACAATTTACGTACAAAAACATATTTGAATATTAAAAAAAAACCTCCTGAAAATTTAAATTTTTGTCAATTACGATAAAATCGAAAATAAGGCTCGATATAACGAGATACAGCCTTGACATATAGGATAAAACTACATTGTATTAAAATAATGGGAGATAGAGAAACATTTGTGCTGTATAGGATATTTAAATTTTGAGCAACTCGACGAAAAGTGTTGATTTTACCGAAGTTACTGACTTTGAGAACCTCGCGCCGCATAAAAAGTTCTCCATTGGCCCGAAACTTTCTGGATTTTTTTTATCTCGAAAATAAAAAAAATTGGTGGGTAAGACTTTAATCATTTCCAACTTTAAATATAAAAGCTTTTCTATTTTGCATGCAAATGTCATTTTGTATGGCGCTCGTAGGTTTTGGAAATGGCTGTACTTTTATTTCATACAAAGTTTTCAAGATGAGAATACAATCGGGTGACAAAAAAGTCAATTTTGAAAAAATGGAACTTAAGTTGTTTAATATTTAATTTTTATATTTTGCAAAATCACTTTTTAGTCGCCAGAGATAACTAAACAAGGCTCGGTGATTTTTGCCTATAAGATCTTCCAAATGCTATTGGTGCTTTCCAACAAAATACATACATACATATATAAATATGTGTATATGTATGTACATATACATACATATGTAGAACATCGACGATTTATTTTATTTGCAAATCTATTAAATTTGTCTTATTGAATGCGTACGTTAAGTGGATTTAAAATACGTCCTGTCATTACGGCAACATCCAAATCACGATCAATAATGAAAAACATAAACGGGTGATTAACGGATATTTGTGTGGGCTGTGTTTTTGCTCCATTCGTACCTGTGAGATTAAGTGAAAACAATTAATTTCGATCTTAGAAAATGTTTATGTTAAATTATTAGTATAGTATGTCTGGTATGTATGTAAGTATGTAAATGTTCCCTTAAGTGTTATGGTTGGTTGATTCAGCTAATGGTGTAACTTACATTAACGGATATGCAAGTACATATCGCTCATTTACTAAAACAACGTCATAACGCAAATAAACTAGTTTGCCAGAAAACAAGCTTAAAATGTTCAATTTACACATAAATTAATGGAAAAAGAGAATTTTATTTTTCTTTCAAGAGTTGAGTAAATAAGATACTTAATTTTAAAACTTTTTTTACCCATGATTAACGATATAAGTATTAGTTCAGTATCATTAATTCAAAAATCCAATTTTTTGAGTTGTGACGTTGTTCTAGTACATAAGCGATATTTACATGTAAGCTATATTTATGTACATATGTATGTATGTACATCAGAGATTGGCAATGAATAATGTTTTCGCTATCCACACTGACTCATAAAATTTTAATTATAAGTGAGTAGACATCATTTAAAATCAACTATTCTGATTTACGCATACTCACCATGACATTGATTTATAAGTATAGGTTGGAATAAATATGAATGCGACGCACTGTTGCCAGAAAACTTTACCAAAAGTCTGCAAAAATTGGCTAAGAAATCTGAATAATCTGAAAAATAATTAAAAAAAATCGGCAGCAATAAAAACACCTTCATTTTGAATTGTTTTTCATTTTCTTTTTGAATTA
Source organism: Tachina lurida (assembly GCA_944452675.1). Classification (NCBI taxonomy): domain Eukaryota; kingdom Metazoa; phylum Arthropoda; class Insecta; order Diptera; family Tachinidae; genus Tachina; species Tachina lurida. The sequence goes on along the minus strand of OX101752.1, from coordinate 36,584,874 downwards.
ACATAAATTATCTTGCTATACAAAAACATATTCTGATATTACAAATTATTAAGACAAGTTTTCTAAATAAAACTTAAAAAAAAAATGGTACACATACAATCAAATCTGTGCAAAGAAGTATGCATAGATATCGCACACTAAATCATAAACAGTCGCAACTAAAAAAATCCCAGATGTCCAAGAAGACTTTGCTGCAAAAGAATTGTTTGCGGTCCATGAAAAGACAAAACCATTGTCATAACTTTGAGTTGTGACTGTTTATGATTTAATGTGCGTAATGTATATATCGATGGCTTAATATAAGAAAGGCGGAACTCGAATTTTCGATATTTGATAGGAGAAGCAAAAAACTGAAGAAAAACTAAAACATTTACATGCAGAAATAATTTTTTAAGTGTCCATAACTTCTTAATTTTTAACTGTAACGTACTAAGATCTTCAAGGTGGATGCAATTATACGTTGTCTCTCAGAAAACGTTAAAAGCGAGATTTCGAAAAAAATTGAGATACGCCCTTTTTATATTAAGCCATCGATATGTATGTATGTATATGTATCCTTGCACAGATTTGTTAGTTTCTTTTTAACATTGTTATGTTGGTGGTATGGTAGAGAAAAACACAAAATATTGATGTTGAACTAAAATTTCAGAAAATCTGCAATTTGGCAGTGAAAATCTGCAAATCTCACTTTTTAATTTTTGCAATGAAAAATCAGCAAAATGCAGAGAAATCTGCAAATCTGGCAACAGTGATCCGACGTCAACTTCATAGTCATACCACACTCCCACTCATAAATCACCTCAGTTTGATTTATAATATCAGGAAAATACTTATACTATTCATATTGATTCAGCTCACTCAACTCATGCATGTTGTTTATTTAAAGTTTTAGGGTCGTATGGAAAAATATCAATAAAGCTTTGCCAAGCAATGTTAAGTAAAGTTGTATTCTAAAAAAAGAGTTTGCAAATAGTATACAATAGTAGTAAATAGTACCCCTTTCCCACACGCAAAGTTTACTTTGCAAATTCTTAATTCAGCTGGGAGAAAGACAGAAAGAGACTGTACTACTACCTTTGTCTTTCACACAGCTGAATTAAAACTTTGCAAAGTAAATACCCCTTTTAGACACGGAAAGTTTGCTTTGCAAAGTCTTAATTCAGCTGTGTGAAAGACAGAGGGAGCAATACTATCTCTTTCTGTCTATCACCCAGCTGAATTAAGACTTTGCAAAGTAAACTTTCCGTGTATAGAAGGGGTATAGGATTCTTTTTCAATTCCTGAAAAAAAAAACAAAAAAGCATGAGAGAAACACATAACCTAATAATGAGAACTTTAATGTTCGTATGCGAAGTTAGCATTGTGAATCATGCTTATTTTGCATCGTCCATAGGCATTGAGTTAAGGAGAGTCGAAATCAACAATGTCATAAATATTGCTAAGTATGAGTTCGATGCGCACTTCAAACTTTCGAGTGAATATGATTCACAGACAACATTGCAATAATTATGAGTGCGCATAAGTACAAGAAATTATAAATCATGATTCAACTCTACTCACTGTTTCACTACTTATTGCGCTTCTCTGATGTACATATACATATGAGTATGTATATATCACTTTAGTGCATGTACTTGCTTATGTTGAGATTTGCAACAAAACATTTTATAATATACCCACTTACGTCTTAACTGATTAATGGGATTTGTTCGTATGTGAACATTTATCGCCTGTTCAATGTGCTTCACATAGATACCTTTATCGTCCGTCATTGGACGAAAATCTGCCCGATTTGGTTCAAATATATCGGAAATACCCATCTGAAATTTGAAAATAGTTTATAAAAATTTACATAAGGTATGTTTTATTTGAACTTTATATAAATATTCAGAACAAATTTAAGTGTGTATAAACTTATTAAGTAGCTATAGCTATAGCTGCTTAAAAATTAAGTAGGTACATATATGTTTCGAATAAAACATACCTATAGATACGTCCATACATATGTGTTTATGTAGGCATCTACATATCCATGGCTTATTATAAGAAAGGTGTAACTCGATTTTTCAATATTTTACATGAGAAGGAAAAAACTGAATAAAAACTAAAGCATTTGCATGCAAGACAATAATTTATGTGCTGTTAATTTTATCGAAAAAAATCAACAGAAAATATCAGCTGCGTACTATCGTTAAAAAGAAGTTACAGAATCACACAATCATTATTGCAAGCGACAAAATGGATAGACAAAAATTACGAATGTCGAATCGTTAAAAGTTACTGAATCGCACCACAGGTAATATATTCGATTATATAGGGTAAAGTTCGTATAGTATTACATATCTGTGGTTTTCATTAATAACAACGTATGTTAAATTTTTCTCATTTTAAATGCTTTTTATAAAGCTCTAAGTTTTTTTTTTAAATATGGACCTATATCATTTTTCTTCTAACACAACAATAAACATTGACTTGCAAAAGAATTATTTTCTTACAAAGAATGACAGCGCCCACTTATGTCGTTTTATCTGAACACAGAAGAAATCATAATCAGGTGTGTGTTTGTTTTTTGTCTTTCTTAGTTACAACTTTGCTTTATACGGTGTTTATCCTTATTGTAAGTCTTATATTATTTATATGCCCCACGTAGGTACACACAAAAATTTAGGTCCTAATTTTGTAAACCGCAACGCTTAGCGTTGAAAAATTTTTATAATTTTTTTTCTGACAAAAATAACCAACATACATACATATCGTCAGCTTAAATGCAAGCGGACGTAACTACACAAAAACTGATTATGGTTCATATTATCAAACTAAACGTTCACGCAAATACTTAGACCTCTGCGATCGAAAATGACAAATTTATTAAAGAAATTCAAACGTAATTACGAATGCATCTATTTTCTATTCCAAAGAACATAACTAACATAAAAGCTTAAATATATATACTATATATATATAAAGGAAATAAATGGTTAAAAACATATACATAAGTATCCACACTACAAGTAAATTTCGAAGAAAATTTTCAAGAATACTTTATTATTATTGATTTTGTAACGTTTTTTGTTTCTCCTGTAAAAAATAAAAAGTGTAGTTAGGTACGTCCGTTTGCATTTAAGATGACGATATATCATCATGGGGGCTCCACGGAAATTCTTTTTTTTTCAGCCACAATCACTTATGTATATTGACATAACTTGTTTTGTTAGAACACAATTTTGATGTTTATATTTTGGTTTTTTTTAATTTCTGTAGGATCTGATCCTTAAGAAAAGGTTTCCTAAAAATTAGTTGGAATATTGTCATTGCCGAAATATGTATATCTATCTACATCAAGATAGTGCAAAAAAATATTGCCTCTCCTGAAAAATGCAATTTTTTGACATATGCTGTTATTAATGAAAATCACAGATATGTAGTGTCCTTGCGGAAGCCTTCGTGTGCGACTAAAAGTCCCACTTTACTGAATTTATTTGAGTTATGACGTTGTGTGGATAAATGAGCGATACGTATGTACATATGTATGTACATACATACATATATATGTATATATACATATATATATACATATATATATATATATATATATATATATATATATATATACCCTGCAGAAAATGCGAATAGTGAAATTGTAGTGATTTACTAGTGACATTGTCAGTAGTACTACTGACCAGGTGTATCCCAGCCAATGTAATTATCTATTGACATTTAACATTAGCTTGTCATTGAAAATCCACCAATAGACTGTAGCAATACTGACTAAGTAGTTCTTTTGGGACCACATGGAGACATTGGAACCAAAGATTCACTAGTAAATTTTAGGGGCTACAGTCTACAATATCGATATTTCCTCGCTCCATGTCAATAGTAAAATTGTAGTGATTTACTAATGACATTGTCAATAGTACAACTGAATAGGTGTACCGCAGCCAATGTAATTGCCTATTGACATATAACATAGGGTTGTCATTGAAAATCTGCCAGTAGACTTTAGCACTATTCATTTACGACCATATGGAGACATTTGAACTAAAGAATCAGTAGTACATTTTAGTGACCCTCGTCTACAATTTAATAAGGGTTGGGCCAACAAACTTAAATACATACATACCTACATACATATGTACGTAAGTTTTTAACATTATTGCATAGCATAATAAAAAAGAAAAACAAACTATTGACGCGTTCATTGGCAATATCAACAGAAATACATTGGAACTGTTGTCTCTAACGTATCTCTACTCGCGCATAAAAGGAAAATTGTCGACATTTCAACTAGTGCAATTGTCGCTAGAGAAAAGAGTGTTGACATAGAGACATATGGTTCTAGGTTGACTAGAGGGTATATATATATACATACATATATACATATATATATATATATATATATATATATATATATATATAATGGAATCTCTCTTGAGCGGACACTGAAGGGACCATTGAAATGTGTCCGTACAAGGGGACTGTCCGGTTAAGAGAAAACTAAACATTTAAATGGAGCGCTGCCGGGACCTGTCAAAAGTGTCCGTCTAAAGGGGGTGTCCGCCTATACGAAGTGTCCGTTAAGGGAGATTCCACTGATATATGTATATATATATACATAAGTATGTTGTACATATTTTTCATCTGCTATAAACATACATACATATACATATATATATATATATATATATATATATATATATATATATGTATGTATGTACATAAGTATGTACATATGTATGTACAGTACTTACATTTTGCAAATCATTTGTTAAAAACATAGTTCCGTGCAACTTAAAGTCGGGTATTATTGCTTGTACCCATTTCGGCCGCAATTGTTTTCGCATTAGGCGCAGTTTGGGACCAGCTTGCAAGGAAGATGCTACTGAAGCTAAATCTGTGTCATAATCTGGTAATAAAATAATTAAGTTATATTCTGAGGTATCAAGTTCCAGTTCTAAAACACTAGCTCGAAGATGATAAAAATATTTGTAATACAAAACGGCATTGTAAATTTTATATGTTGTATAAATAATATCCTTATTATTTAAATAGAAGATGTGGCTGATAACATCTGTGTTATAGTTTTGCTTAATGTTGGACGAAGTCTGCGAAGATTTGATAAAATTTGGATCTGTTTCCACTTCATAATCATTGGATAGTTGCACATAAGTGGGAATTCCGACCAGAGCCGAACCAGTTGTTAGAGGACTGTGCAATTGGGACTCAGCGTTGAGTAGAGTTACAAATAGATTGGTGTCAAACTGGCTTATGCCAACTAAATGCCGTTTAGTGCGACCTATCATGCGCCCAGATTTTCTCTGTGTTGGCAAATAGTGAGCCTTAACTTTGGGTGTTAGAGGTGCTTGCAATTTAGCACTGGGCAGACGAGTTACTCGTGCTTTTTGTATACGAGAAAATGGTTCAGAATTTTCTTCAGCAGCAAATGATGATATCAATTCAGCCGCTTCATTTATTTCTGTTACTAGTTTTGTAGAATTTTCTGTGTTTTCTGTTGTTATCGGTGTTTCACTTGTTAAGAGTGTTTCGGCAGTGCTTTCTTCTGGCCTGCCAGTTACATTTTCAATCGCTTGCTTAGGCTTTATTGTTGTTAAAATTTCTGCAGTGGTAGGTGTAATATTTTCGGCTGTTGTTGTTGGCGTTTCTGTTCTTGACTCTAAAATTGGAAATACATTTATTGCAGGAGTTGTAGTAGTTAATACTTCTGTAGTACTCGTTATGGTGCTTTCTGTGCTTGTTTTTAGAGAGGTAGCCTCTGTCGTATCCGGTGTGGTGGATACAGTTATTGTAATTGCTGCTGCTGTCGTTGATGACACCATGTCAATGCATAAATCGTATCCATAAAACATTAGGATACTTTCATAATCTCTTGTTATTGTAACATTTTCCTTATTTAAGCTCAAGCCTTTTAATGGATTGTCCGTGTCAAAGAAATAAGTCTAAAAAATATAATTACATTATATGTTATAGTACATACTACATATTAAGAATATTTCATTTAAATTCAAAACTCCCATATAAAATAAGCAGGCTAATGGAAATATTTGTTTAATTTTGATCAAGAAATATTTATAAATATGTTCAATTAAATATTGAAATGTTTACATATCCCAGCAAACACATAAATGCATCACATGTATTGCCAAACATATTGGCTGGAGGAAAAATATTATTGCGGCAATAATATATCTCGTAATGCGGAAGATACCTCATTCGGAAAGAAATGTGTCTCGATGACAACACTTCTAAGCAATACGAAAGCGATTCTTCTAGATGATAAGCTAGCAATATTGCCAAATAAAAATTAATAAGAAAATAGAAAGATATTTAGATAGGAAAGAAGACTTCACATTTTGAAAAATTTAAATATATTCACAGTAGGTCCACTTTGTATCCTTTGTGGTTTATAGTGTACAAGTCTCACTTACTCTTAAACGTCGGTGAATGTCACGATATCCAACACGAATTATATCATTATTATTCGGCAAGTGTAAAACATTATTTAATTCTGTCATACTTTGTCCAGTCGATCCCTCATAAATAGCAACTAGAACACTCATCAGTGCTGTCGGCGAAAATGCAAAATTATTACGATTTAACATCGAATGATATTGTAAGATTCGATAGGCTAAGTCATTTGTTAAATCCACCATATACTCCGATGGCGACAATTCTTTATCGGCCAAATGTTGTGATAGTTCATCCAAGGTGTGCGGTGGGAGAGCTGGAGATAGGTGTGTTCTTGGAAATCCGTTAGAACGGAATTCATTATGATTGATATGTATTAAATGCGCGTTGTTGCACTTAATCGATTTCATCAACAACAATGACACGGTGCATAGAGTTGTGAGAAACTTTATTTTTTTTAGCACGCAAGTGATGTTATTATCACATTGACACTGCCGTTGATTGATCATTATGAACGGCATGAATGAATTGTGAATAATAATTCTAAATGTTTTTTTTCTAGTAATTGTTCAATTTTTTTTTGTTAAAATTAAGTTTAAATTTGTTATTGTTATTGTTTGTCAACAAATTAAAATTATATTTTCGATTTAATTTTATTAAAATTTAGCTAACTAACTACTTTTCATGTTTAAATCATTTTAGGGTTGAGAAAACTATTTTGTTTTTTTATTTTCAGATTTAAATCAAGGTTTTTGTTTCAAATTAGATTACATATGTATGTACATATGTATGTATGTAACAGTGTGATAACAACAATTAAGCAGTTTGGGGGAAATTTTTGAACCGTATACTTTTTATTCAGAACTGCTCCGAATGATTGTTTTAAGCCAACTAAAAGTGTTGCATGCTGTATGAAAAATATTTGCTTTACACATTTTTCTTTTAACCAAATTATAAAATAGTTTAGAGTGTTTCTGTATTGACTAACATTCAATTTCCTCTTCATTTTATTGCTTAAACTTTTTTATTGACTGTTTTCTAGTGTAAGCATATTCATTGCAACAATTGAATTCTGTTGAAGTGTTTTCGGTAATCAGACTCAAAATACAATGTGTATCTTAAGGTACGGTCAGGTCACACTTGCCAAATATTTGCACAAAAAAAGCTTAACCACTAAATACTAATGATAAGTCTTTTGATTCAGTAACGATTATTCGTTACGATTATTTTTTAAAATAAAAAAATTTCCATAAAAAAAAATTCAAAATATAGTGACGGCCATATTCTGAAAAATTCATTTCTATTTATTGTTTTTAAGACCAAATTTAACACTCATACATAACCACAATGATACAATAAATCAAAATTTTAATTTACCATAAGGGCCATTAATTATTACAAATAGTGGTTAGTCAAGGGTAAGATTTTATCGGACGGATGAAGAGGTATTTGTTATAACAACTTTAGTGTACCAGGTAGGATAAAATTGCCTTAATTTGACCGCTCAGGTTAGGTTAAAGTAAACTTGTAATAATGAAAAAGTTTTTATATGTTATATAAAATCGTACACTTACGAGTAAATAACGCAAAGTTGTAATAATGGCCCTAAACAACTTATATTCAGCTTGGATTTCATGAGAACTCTTAAAATTGCCATTTGTGCAATTGGGCTAACTTGCGAGACTTGTTTCATGAACCCCCTTTTCAACTTTTAGGCAAACAGTTTATATGTAAATTTGAAACAAACGTCAAAAAATTAATTAAAAAAAATATAAAAATATAATTTTTTTGTATGGAAAATGGGCGATGTACATTATTGGCCTGCACAAGACCATTTATAAGACCTTTCAAGACATGCGACATTTTTCAAACGCTTTACTGCAGCGAAATATTCTAAAATAAATGCTAAACAACACTGTTGGCAATATTTTTTTTGAGTTCTTTGTCTTGCCAACAGTGTTTTTTAGCGTTTTTTTTAGAATATTTCGCTGTAGTAAAGCGTTTAAAAAATGTCGCATGTCTTGAAAGGTCTTATAAATAGTCTTGTGTAGGACTTTAATGTACATATGTATAACACATTTAATTTTTTGTGTGAACAATTAATTTTTTTTGTATGAAAAATGGACGATTCATAGTTAATATTATATTTTTGTATGAAAAATGGACGATGTATAGCCCATTTAATTTTTTTATATGAAGAAAGTACTATGTAGAGTCCATTTCAATTTTCTGTATGAAAAATGTACGATGTATAGTCCATATCATTATTTTATATTAAAAATTTATGATTTATAGCCCATTTAATTTTTCTATATTAGTGTGCGGTGGATAGTTCATTTAATTTTTTGTATGAAATATGGACGATGTATGGTCCATTTAGTTTTCTTTACGAAAAATGGCCAATTTAATTTTTTTTGTATGAAAAATGAACGATGTACAACTAGAGATGCTAAACGGGAAATCCCGAGCCCGGAAATCCCGGGATTTTCGGGACTATTCAAATCTCGGAGCCCGGGATTTTTTAATTTTAAAGCCCGGGATTTTCGGGATTATCTGAATCCCGTTTTTTGCATAAATAATGTTTTTGACTGTCATCTTCTACATTAAAAATTATTAGAAACTCCCTGTTATAAAAAGTTAAAATAAAAAATTTGCTTTGAATAAATATTTTAGAAGATAATATTATATGGTATATACATAATATACCTTATGGCTTTTTCTTTTCTAGGAAAAATGTTACATACATTGCACTTTTCAATGAAAATTTGCAATTAAATGTCTTAATTATAAGTACCCTTTAAATATGCTAAAAAAATATATTTTGTACAATTAAAATATTATTTTTAATATAAAGACGCACATTTGTGCACAATGTTTTCGGGATTTTGTAAGTCCCGAAAATCCCGGGGTCCCGGTTCGGGATTTCGAGACTCCATCACTAAATCCCGAAGGCCGGGATTTCAAAAAACCTGTCCCGATTAGCATCTCTATGTACAACCTATTTAATATTTCTGTACGAAAAATGTACGATGTATAGCCCATTTATTATTTTTGTATGAAAGATGGACGATGTATGTATGTATATATACATATGTATATCCAACTTAATTTTTTGTATGAAAAATGGTATACAACATCCATTTTATTTTTTATATGAAAAATGTACGATGTATGGACTATTAAATTTTTTTTATGGAAAATATACGTTGTAAAGCAAATTTAATTTTCTTAATCAAAAATAGCCCATTGAATTTTTTGTACGAAAAATGCCCATTTAATATTTTGGTATGAAAAAATTAACGATGTATAGCACGTTTAATTTTTGTATGAAAATTGGACGATGGACGAAATGTATAGCCCATTTAATTTTTTTTGTAAGGAAAATGGGCGATGTATAACCCATTTATTATTTTTGTACCAAAAATGGACGATGTATACATATATACATACATATGTATATATATATATATATATGTGTGTATATGTATATGTATGTATGTATATGTCCTCTATTTACAAGTGAATTAAATTATGTAGCAGTAACAGTTCGAAAAATAATAATTAACTAAAAATAATAATTAACTAAAATTATGTAGCATATAAAAAAATTGTAAAAAGTTCAAAGTGAACATAGGGCATCGACAAGCTCTATGCATCTAATGCCGAGTACACATCTGGAATTTTTTGTGTTGTCATTTTCAAAATGTGTGTATAAGATAAAAAGAGCCCATTTAATTTTTCTTATGAAAAATGGGCGATGTATGGCTCATTTAAATGTTTTATAAAAAATGGACTATGTATTACAATCCATTTAGTTTTTCTGTATGAAAAATGCACGATGTATAGCCCATTTAATTTTTGTTACGAAAAATGGACAAGGACGGAGAAATTTCTCGGGAAATTTTGTTTATGATTGCCCTGTATGTATAGCCCATTTAATTTTTCTATATGTATAGCCCATTTATTTTACTCGTGAAAAATGTACTATGAATGCACTCAGGAATAAAGTTCCGCGAGAAATTTTGCAAGGGGAACAAACAATAGCAAGTAATAGGGAAAACAAAAAAAGTCTGATTGGAAAACGGAGAAATTTCTCGGGAAGTTTTGTTAATGATTGCCCTGTATGTATAGCCCGTTTAATTTTTCTTTTTGAAAAGAAAGACGAAATAGTACAAAGATAAAGTTTTATGTTGCAGTTTATTTATACATGCTTAGTTTAAGTCTTACAACTTCAATGAGACGTGGCATAACCATACCCATATAAAACACCTGTTCCAACCAAACATGTTGCATTATGCAAATATGCATTGGACTACTAGTATAGGTGACATGCCATACCCTGCAAATAACGCGACTAGTCCAAACATGGATGTAAGGACTACTCCATAAAAGACCAGAATTATTACAAAACTTATCCAAATGTATGGATAAAACATGGTCGATTTAACATTGCGATGTCCTAGGGATGAACCACATGGTCCAAATTTGCACTACATCGGACCACCGCCAAAGCTACCCCATATGGAATAGTTATAGACTGACTACTCGCATACAATTTGTAAGTGCCTCAGAAGAACGATCATAATCGTTTAAACACGAACACATATCGTACAGTATTGAATGCTTGTACGAAAACGACATGATCCATGTTGTAACTAGTCTGTTTCATGTAGATTGGACCACGTAGTCCAATATTATTTGCAGGGTTGTAACACCCCTGTGTAGCTGTGTGTGCTGAGGTTTTTTCTATTTGAAAGGTGACTTGATCGAGAGTGTTCTTAGGGCCAATTTCACCAACTCTATTTAAATATCAATTCATATTTAAATGTCAATTTTCATTAATATTTGTATGGAAAACAGATTTTTAAATATGAATTGATACATATTTAAATAAGTTGGTGAAATAGGATCTTAAAAGAAAATTATTTGAAAAAATTGGTAAAGCCGTTTAGAAGATATCAACATCTTATCTAGATGTATTATGTTAATTCTGTGTGTCTTTGACGCCGTAGTTCCAAGTGGCTACACCGATTTTAATTTGCTTTTTTTCGCATGAAAGGTGACTTGACCGTATATCTTCTAGTTTATACTTCAAGAAAATCGGTCCAGTCGTTTGAAAGTTATCATGGATTTTCTCGTCGGGGGTTTTTACAAATTTTTAATTTATGTTATTATATCGTCGGTTAGTTATTGGTTTGCTGGAGACATAATGTATTTTGAATATACTGTGCCGCAAACCAATAACCAACCGACGATATATCAAAAATATATAATATACCATTTTTCAAAAAATGAGTTAGGTGTGGGATGTGTATAAGTATTTTGAAAACCCTCTTTCTGAATTGCGAAATTTATTATGGTTTCTGAGATATTAAGCATTCATTTTGCTCCATATCATATATTTTAAGGTTTAGTTAGTATTGTTTGGCGTTTGCTCCAAATTCTTCATTTAAAAACGTACAAAATAATTTTAACTTTTGTTTTGCTTGATTTCTGTAATGGTATAAACACAATTGGGACGAACGACCAACTTCGCACATTTCGACGAACTTGCCTGCAAGAATTCTTTCTACACCAAATCTATGCCTTCCTATGGATACTTTTGTAGCCCATGGATACCAAGTTATGCAAATATTTACTGCTGTAAGAATCATTTGCATATACATGCATACATATACATATATATTCACACACCATATATACATATACACTTGAAATATTCGCTTAAAATAAGTGTTGCCATAATTTTTTAAGCGCGTTATATTAAATTCGCGTACAAAAATTGCGTAGTTATAAAACGGTTGCTTTTAATAATCCGCGTTATATCGGAATTTCGTATATGGAATACCGCGTAAATCGAGAGTTACCTGTATGTGTTATTCTGAAATCAAATCAATCAATTAGCACATAAATATTAGCTGTTTGTACTGGTAGTTATGACGATAGAAATCGATGACAGGAAATGTGGTTACGGTAACAGCCTGACAATTAATCGGGTAATCTATGAACGTTTAACCTATTTCTCACTATGTATTTTGAAAAGCCGATTTGTGCTCTCTTTTTTCTCCAGCATCACTACTTACCATGAGGTCAACTTTTATTGGCGCATAGTCGTAGTCAAAACAAAGTATACTTTATGCGTTTAAAACCAGTATTTTGTATGGCAATACTGGTTTTAAACTCTTACCCTCTTATGCAAAAACGATTGTTAAAATTAAAGTTGGTTTAATAAACGAATTTTGTATGGCAAAACCGGTTTTAAAGCATGCTTTAACTTTAACAATCGTTTTTGCATAAGAGCATTAAAGTGTATTTTGCTTATGACTATGACTATACGCCATTGTTTTTAAAATGCAACTACATAATTTTAATCTGCAATTGTTGTAATGTATATAGATATATTTATTTTTATTTTATCTCAATATTTATAGGATAGATTTTACATTTTATATTTTTACTTCAATATTTTTAACATTTCATTATTGAACTTAACATTTATATTAAAAATTGTATTTGGTAGTTTTATACGCAATTATATTTGTTGGTTGTTTTTTTGTATGTTATAATATAAGAACAATATTATTCACTAAAAAAAATTTTTTTTTTAATTTACATAATGATATTTTAGAACTTTCACGTAGTTTATTTCATTATACATACATATGTACATATACATATGTATATGTCTATATACTATGTATGTACATACATATGTATGCATGTATAATATATTTTTTTGTTTTTTCATACAATTGAGTTGTTAAGTTTTCATTAAACGTACGTATGAAATGTTTTTTACACAGAATATAATTCCATTTTTAGTTTGAACGGCGTTAATGATTTTTAGAAAAAGCATTATTTTAGAATTAATAAAAAGTAATTTATCTTATAAGTTTGTGGTGGTACGTACGAGTATGTATATAATTTTTAAATATTTGCAGCAGGTAGAAAAGTTACAAGTTCAGAGCATATATGTATTTGCTCAATTCACAACCTGTTGCGAGTGTCGTAGTTCGTACATGATTTGTTGGTAATTTCAATAAAAACATTTGCTCGATTAACAACCTATTGTAGGAGTCGTAGTTCGTACAAACGTTGTTAGTAATTTCTATGTAAACATTTGTTTATAAACAATGTTTTTATTGAAATTACCAACAACTGCGAGTATGTACGAACAAAGACTCCTACAATAGGTTGTGAATTGAGCAATTGTTTATAAACAAATGTTTCCATAAAAATTACTAACAACGTTTGTACGAACTACGACTCCTACAATAGGTTGTGAATTGAGCAATTGTGTTTATTTTACGTAAGAGGAGTACATATCGCACACTAAATCATAAACAGTCACAACTCAAAATGATCAAAGTGTTTTTTCGTTTTTTTATAAACCAGTTAATTGAACAAATCTCTAACCACCAAAACAATTTCTTTTCCAATGTGTTACATACCTGCGTCATTTGTATAGTATCAATAGTTGTTTGCCACAACTCAGCATTTGAAATAGTTTGAGTTGTGACTGTTTGTGATTTAGTGGGCGATATGTACATATGTATGTACAATTATTTTGGTTGTATAACTTTTATTTTGCAATTTTCTGTGTACTTGCTTGTGGTAAACAGTGTCTCACATAAGTTTTGAATTTTTTCTTTGAAATGCAATGCCGTCGAACCCTTCTTCCACAGATCTGATCTAATAATTATAAAATCCGCAGTGATACCATAAAACTATAATAATACCCATCAACATCTTACAGAAGAGGAATCGTTGCATAAAATATCCCTTAACGTTTTTAATTTCTAGCCATCCATGAATGTATTTGTTAAATTAAGATTTTAGGAATATCAAAATCGTTTGTCAATGTATTTAGCACATCTGTTTATGTTTAACCGTCCTATACCCGCGCGTTGGTCTGTGAGACCGACAAAACGATTTTTTTAAAACTATCGATTTTGATGGCTTATTTGTTAAGGACTAAAAATCAATAAAATAAGTGAATACATATTTAATGCGTGATTTTATTTTTTTATTATATCATTGAGCTGATTTACACGGGATTAATTGTGCTGGCATAACATGCCAGTTTGTGGGTGAGAGAGGCAAAGAGAGGGGTTTTGTGTTTGGCATAATTTTTCAACCAGCTACAACCCCGCATTAGCAGCACAAAACCAATACACACACAACTTAAAAAACTGCAAATGTTAAATGAATACGAAAAACACTAACACACACAAAGCTGTGTATGCGTATACATTTTTATGTCGGATGAATTAGTCTCGTGTGTTCTTAAAAAAACAAAAATTGTGCGGCATAAAAATTAGTCTCGTGTAAACTACCTCATTGAGATTAAAAAAGAATCTTTTGTTTTCAGTTTTGTTTCAAAAAAACTAGTATTTCATCTCGTACAAACTTTCGGTCTGTGAGACCGTGCGCGGGCATATGTGTTATAAAAATTAGCGCGGGTATAGGAAGCTGAAAGACACTGTAAATTGTTTCGTTTTGATTGACATTTTTGCGTATATGTAAATATGTAAACACTTAAAAAAGTTCTATTATATGTTACAATATTTTTACAGTTTTATTTTTTGTTTTTTTCTTATCGGTACAATCATGTATTGTTATATATGTACATACATACGAGTACATACATACATATTTTTATTTAAGGAGCCATTTGCTTTAAAATAGAGTGAATGGTCCGATTTCTAGGAAGGAAACATGGCTGTTTTATTACATATGTACATACTTATATGTAAATATATGTATGTATATATTTTTTTCATATACTTAAAATATGCTCTTCAAACTTTATCGGATTAAGAGAAAACTTTTTAATTTTTGGAAATCACACAATACGTATGTATGTATAACATTCACTCACTTCACGGCACAGTGGGGCCCATGTTTCCAGTATGCCATGCATTTTATTTTTTAGATTTATATTTCTGTTCGTTTTTTATTCGAATTGTTTGTATGTATGTATGTATGTATGTATATTTCTTTATTATATTATTTTTGTCTAGATACTCCTGGTGGCATAAATTGATTTTGTGATATTTAACATTTAAAATGTGTATTATAGCATGACATAAATATTTATGTATGTATCAACATATGTACATATGTATGTATTTCACGTAACTATGTACTTACTTATGTATAAACTTTATTTATGGACTTACTTTTAAACTTTTACGCGAATATTATTAATTTTTAATAAACAATTTGCTTTCCTTTGAGTTCTACATAAAAAGTATTGAAATGGTTTTATTATATTAATTTTATAAATCACAATTGTTCGCCATTAGTGATCGGCCTAATATGTATTTTGTAATTATGAAAAGCGATAACAATTGATATTAAATAAAAAATTGTTTAATCTGGCATGAAATTTATGTTAGAAATACATATGTAGGTATCATTCTTGCATAATCATTCATGGGACCCAACTTAAAAAGTGGGTTTTTTTTTCTTGTATTTCTGCTCGATTAAATTTGGCCATCGGATAGGGTTGACATTTGCAATAAATAAATACAAATAAAAAATTTTATAGTCAGGTCTTTGTTGATCCAATCGCCTTCTGATGACATTATATTGAATATATGTACACAGTTTACTTGTTTAAATGTGTAGCTTGTACTTCAATGAAAATTTGATAAACTTGGAACTCTGGTTCATTACAAAAATAAATGCTTTTGTAAAAACTTAAACGTTTGTGAAAACTGAAGTTTGCAATCTTGAAAGTACAATAAAAATTTTGGTGTTTATATCGTTGGTCTCAAATAGAAAGGACTAAAAACATATTAAAAACTGTAATATTTAAAATGTAACTTTTTAAAATGTAGGTACAACTGTTTGTAAAAGCGTCATTTTTCGCACTATTGCAACAAATTTTTGTGACACGGTGTACTTTTGTGAAATCTATTTGAATCACTGAACAACTCAATTTTCGTAAAAAATACTAGTTTGGGCCTTTCTACTTGAGACCATCGTTATGTACTCGTAACTATAAAATACGAAACTTAAAATGTGTCAGCTTTTAATAATTTTTTGAAATCACCGTTAGTTGACATATCGTGATTTGCAGAACAGGCCCGATATATTCCTTAATTTTATCAGGGCATATTAATTTTTTTATTTGTGGGTTATTTCCTTGGGCCTTATTTCAAAGCGCCTTCACTGATTTTAAAAGACTTAAAAAGTGTACCGTGTTCCCCAAATTTGACCAAAAACCTGTAACTTCGCGAGAAGTTTCAGTAATGGCTTGCAAGATCAACCGATAGTCATATTTTCACTTAACAAATAAGTTTTTGTGAAATAGACCAAGTTCTGTTTTTAAAGCAAAATAAGCTATCTTAAGAACGTATGAGTACTTTGCGAATGGGGAAAAAGCGAACTCTGACGGACCTATGTATAAGCAAAAATTGGCATGAAGTTAGCATAAGTGGCAAAATTGAACATGATCTTAAAGAGGTTTGCCATGAATTTTTACATTAAAAATTATGCTAGAACTTAAAGATGGGTTAAAATTAGGTAATGCGACCATTTTTAGTGTCAAATTGTAGGGAGGAACTCGTTAACACCTAATTCAATTTCGTCACTTATGCTAACTTCATGGCAATTTTTGCTTATACATAGGGCCGTGATTAATCATGGAACATTGCTTTGATAATAAAAAGAAAATAAAAAAGGTTAATAAATTGGTGAATTATAATAAAAAAAAATAGTATGTATGTACATATGTATATAATTATGATTAATATGTAAACATGTGTGTATAAATATTATAACAATAAGTTAATTCAAAGTTTATTACATGCATATTTTTTCAAAAACTGAAAATATTTTATGTTTTTCCGATAGAATAATTATATTATAAGTTTTATTATTCGAAGAAATTTAACTGTCTTATTAAATAATTATGTATTTTGCTTATGTATATAGACACATACTTATATTATAACTTGATAAGAGTCATCAAGTACAACAAGTTTTACTATTTATGAAATATAAAACTCATTGTGATTTGAAAAAAAAAATTAGTTTAATAAAATATATGTATAGTAGTATATAATAGTATTTAAACATAATTTTTTTTAGTAAAAGTCTTAAAAATAAATAAATTATTATGTAATATGTTTTAGTTCACGAAGACGCAGTTTATATCCTAACAATAAATATGGAAAAAATTTTGCATAAAAAAACTATTTTAGAAATTTATCAAACATATTAAAGGTGTTCATAAGGGTATACTAACTGTTGTATCACTGGTTTGTGCTAAGGTTCTACCAAATTTATTAAATTATTCCATAAAGGAATTCTATGATAAATTATCTGCAAATCTTAGCACATTAAATAAAAATACCCTTATTCTTAGGCTGAAACTTAATTTCATAAAATTTAGAAAATATTTAAAACATTCAGGTGATGTTACGGTTATATGTACATATGTATGTATATCGTTGTAAAATCATATGCATTTAATAACTATTTTTTTCAAACAGTTGAAAAGCATATGTAGTCGTATGTACATAGTTGACACCACCAATAATGATTTAAAACATTTTGTTGTTTTTATTAAAATTGATCAACAATTGAAGATGAAGACATTTTGTGGCTTAAAACTACTGGTTCAAATAAATACAAATCAGTAAGGAAGTTGTTAGCTTCGTTTTTTTTTAATATAAAAAATTTTTTGCCTTCCATTTGGGGTTCTTTTAATTTGTTTCAAGTTTTTACTTGTGTACGTATTTATAGTAAAAACGTATTTTGATTTTTTTTGTTGACAAATATAAAAACAATTTTTGAAATTAAATTTATATCAGTCAATAAAAATTTGAATTCAATTAATATTATGAAAATAAACTTATAGTAGATATTCTAACAATAAAATTCCAAAATTTACATAATTACTAATTTCATATCAATGTTGTATTTTAGGGTACATAAATATTGATGTTTTTAATGTTTTGTATTTTTGTATCTGATTGTACATATTTGAAAAATTATTGCTTTTTGTAAAAAAAAAACAAATGCAAAAATTAAAATTTTATATACTTAAATCGGTAACATTAGTTATAAAATTAATTTGGCAGTGTTTAAATGTATGTATCTTAATTATTTAAGAAATTTATTATTCGACATATTGTCATAAGTTTATTTTAATTTGTAATTTATTTGCTGGTGATTCAGCATTGTCTTTATGCATTTCATTGTTGCTGTAACAAATCCAATGGATTTCTAATTGTATAAAGGTGTAGATAAATAGAATAGATTCGCATCAAACATAAATTATTTGCTGAGTTCTGTATAAGTTTCTAAGCCTACTCTACGCTTACTCTTACTTTTGTGATTTTCAAAAATATTATGATTTGTGAATTCTCAAATAGTTTTTGAAAGTCTGTGCATAAGATAAGAGGTTTGTGACTATTAAAAATGTGTGGTTGAAGTCTACTGACGATTTGTTACAGCAACAATGAAATGCATATACATATTGTCGGTTGGTTTCTGGTTTGCTGCAGACATAATGTATTTTGAATATACTGTGCCGCAAACCAGAAACCAACCGACGATATGTAGACAATGCTGAACCACCAGCAAATAAATTTCAAATTATCTTAATTATTTATTTATTTTTACTGTGTACATGGAAGTTAAATTCATTTCTATCGGAATAAAAATTATTTGAAGTGCTCTATAAGATTTTCCTTTTGCTTGCTTGTAGTACCCACTTAAATAATGTCAAACAAAAATAATAAAACATAAAAACATGTTTACTCGTACTCTGCTTTTTAGGGTTCCTTCGGTACACCAAAGTTGAAAAGGAACTCTATTGTTTTCGCTACGATGTCCCTCTGTCCGGCACAGGCTTTTTTCTCGAGAACCGTAATAGCTACACAGAATATGTAAAACTGTTCGAAAGCGAGCAACGAAAAATATTGAAATCATAATGTAATAAATATACAGACAATTATATATAGACATTTGAAATTTTCAAAGCTAGGGCATTTTTATGCAGACCACACCACTTAACAGGGAAATTTAATAAATCTAAATTAAAGGGTATTCCATCAGTTAATGTTTCTTTGACTATGTAATTTTGATAAACTTGCTGTATCTACCGTAAGAGGAAAACTCTTGAAATTTTCAAACCCGATAAAAAATAAAGAATCTCAAAATGAAAAAAATTACAAAAACCAAAACCGAAAAAAGTCGCCAAAACGAAAAAAAGCACTAAAACTACAAAAAAACGCTAAAACTAAAAATAAATCGCCAAAAACCAAAAAAATCATCAAAAAAGAAACAAAAAAGCAAAAAACCGAAAAAATCCCAAAACGAAAAAGCGAAAAAACTAAGAAAAAGTGTTACAAGCTAAAAAAAAAATCGCCACAAACCCAAAAAAGTTGATCGAATACTTAAAATTAAAAAAAAAAAATTTCTGCATCAGGTAATATATTCGATTATATAGGCTAAAGTTCGTATAGTATTACATATGTAGTGTCCGTACGGAACTCTTCGTGTGCGAGTCAAAGTCTCACTTTACTGAATTTATTTTCAAAACATGTTTAGTCTGCATTTCCGTTGATGGAAAGTACGACCGACGCGCTCTTACAAATAAAGACTTTTAAATGTGATTATTTGGGTGGGTATCATTTGGATGCGATTTATTGTCTAACACATATAATTTTTTGGTTGAGCTAGGGTTTAAATATGCAACTGATTGTTTGATTGTCATACATACGCTCTAGCCACTAATTATTTAATAGTAAGTAATTGTCTGTACGTAGTATTACCCCTTTTAGACACGTAAAGTTTAATTTGCAAAGTCTTAATTCAGCTGGGAGAAAGACATAAATATATAGTATTCCTACCTCTGCCTTTCACACAACTGAATTAAGACTTTACAAAGGAAATTTTGCGTTTCCAGAAGGTGCATTTTCTACAGCTTTGTTTGCAACTAGGCAGAACGAAAAAGGAAAAAGAATCCACACATACAGATTTTCTATTGAACATAAACAGAACAGCTGATTCAGAACGGATCAGCACGTACAAACTAGAGTTCGACCGATTAATCGGCTTCGGCTTCGGCCTTCGGCCAAAAATTGGTAATCGGCCAACATTCGGCCTACGGCAAAAATCGGCCGATTAGCCGAAACCGAATATTTTTCATTCCAAGCTTGAAAAATAACATTATGTTTGGTCGTTGCTCGCCGACAGTTTCTATTGTGTTTAACGTTTTGAAAGGGTTGCTTTGAAATACAACCCAGTTGCTTTCTATTTTCTTTTACTTGGACGTTCTTGTGAGTGATCATATGAAAAAGCAATCTAGAAATTGCAAAATAGTTTTATTTTTCTTGTTATGTATCCAATAGATATTACAGCTATTTCAGTGATCTCAAAAAATGAAACTTTTTTCTTAATTCATATAAAACAAGTATCATTTTTAAAATTTAAAACATTCGGCTTCGGCTTCGGCTTCGGCAAAAAAAAAACGCCTTCGGTCTATCTCTAGTACAAACTAAAGGCTCAGTTACCCGACTGTAATGTAAAGTAACTGCAACGTAGGAAACAGCTAATCGATATTTTTATATGAAAAGTAGGTTACGTTAGGTTTCATTACTTTTCACATAACAATATCGATCAGCTGTTTCCTACTGTTGCAGTTACTTTACATTACAGTCGGGTAACTGAGCCTTTAATCTGCCTTTACATTTCATTTATAGTGTTTTCACACTGAAAGTTAAAACCATAAACAGCTGATATTGCATTCACACTGCAAGTTTGTTAAATTCAGGTTTTAACTCACAGACTGTCTAATAACTTTTTATGGAGATGTATTAAACATTTTGTTATTATTCTTAAATTTATAATTAAGATACATTACATTTCATTTAGGCAAATAAACAAAACCGAACGATTTTATAAGATAAATATGCTTTTATATGATCGAATATTCTTAAGGGTTTTAAATGCTTAAAATGCACTACAAAACAAAATGGATAAAAACTTATATTACGATAAACGCACTTATTTGGTACTATAAATTTAAATTTTTAAAAATTTTTTAATATATGAAAAGTCTTCTTTTTTATTTAAATAATATCCTTAAGATATTAATAATATTTTATATTTTATTGCTAACGAATGTTAAAAATATTAAAGAAGACATTATTTTTCACTACATTTGAATAACAGACACCAAAAATTAACTTTTTGCAGTACTAAGAGGAGTTGAAAAAAAAATCGCAGTTTTCTTAAAAATATCGTATATTAATATTTCTTTTTCATTTATTAGTACATACATACAATACATAGTAAATATGTATACTACATACATATATGTATGAAAATACTAAAAACATATTTTTTTTATAGGTGTATCAAGGCAACTTTCATAAAAAAATTTTAAAATCGTTGGTAAGTTGACAATATCCTATTATTAAATGTTATCAATTTTATTTTAGGCTTAAGTGCTTTTAACATTATCCTTTTGGAGAGAATATTCATAAATGAATGCACATATATTTGTTTGTTTTTACAAATCATTTAGGATTAAGCAATGTCGATTTTGATATGGAAAATGAATATACAACGTATGTATATATTTTCTTTTTAAAATAAAAAAAAAAATAACTAACAACGAATTTATATTATAAAATTCTTTGAGATTTTTTGCACGAAACTTTTTATATTTTCTTATACATACGAGTACATGCGCTAGAGAAGCCAGTGTCATACCAAAAATGAGTACCTGAAGAATTTTTGGCAAACTGCTTTGATCTGTGTCTCGTTTGCGTTATGAATGAGAGAACTTTTCGAGTGAAAAAAATTCTGTAACAAAAAGAAAAAAGTGCTTAAGTCGAGATAAGCAAATTTTGTGTTAATGGCACTCTTGTAATATTCATATTAAAAAGTACCTCTGAGAAAAATCTGGGGATCTACTCTATAATTCGAAACGAAAGAAAATGCTTTCGAATTTACGTTATAAGCATACAAATTCCAAAGCATTTTCTTTCGTTTCGAATTACAGAGTAGACCCCCTGAATTATTTTGTGCGATTTTTCAGGAAGTTATGGTCATAACCTCATCTGGAATAATATGTTATATATGTATATATGTATATATATATATGTATATATATAAACTACAATGTGTAGAACGATATTTTTTATATAAAATAAAAGCGAACACCGAATTTCCCAAATTAACTGCAAAAGGAGAAAATTTGTGAAAATCAGCTTGGAAGTTTAAAACATGACTTAAGCACTTTTTCCTTATTGCCACAAAATTGTTATCAACATCTGAAACACAATATGTGTAAGAAAAAATCTCAATTTGTGATATTTCAAAAAAAAATTTTTTTTGTAAGTTTACTTAAGTTTTTATATGAAAACTTTCATGCAACTAATTTCATGAAAAATTTTATAATGTAAATTCAGTCTAAAATCAGCCTTATTTTGATAAATTGTATTTTTGTATTTTTAAACGTTACTAGTTCACTTTAGCTTTTCTTTAGTTTTTGTCAACAATCCACAATATATAAAAATTTTTACTTTTATTTGAAAGTTGCAGTTATATCAAAATAGCATTAGATAAAAGCCTCGTGCGCATCTTGAAATAAGAATTAATTTGTAAAAGTTTTCAATTGTTGGTTCTATGACGGCGGGTGGTTACTGGTTTGCATCACAGCATATTAAAGATACATTATTACTGCGGCAAACCAATAATCATACGATGTTATGTATCACACAATAAAAAAAACTTCCAAGAAAGTTAATAAGATCCAGTTTATGTATTGTGAATTCAGATTCACCCCTATCGTGAACAGTTTTTCCCTTTTCCAAAAATTGCAATCATGAATAATTTTTCCTCTTATCATGAATAATATTTTTTCACATGGAGTTTTTAATTCTACTCTCCGTTTTGTTCACTCTATTTTTGCAGTTCAGATAAGTGTCTTTTACATGTTTATTTACGAAACGCACTCTAGTTAGGAGGTATTGACAAGCAGCGTTTAAAACTTCTGATTTGTGTAATTGCTTTTGCTTCTGCTTCTGAAAATGTAAATAGTCGCAGTCAAAGCGAACGCATGAAACGAAAAATTATACACAACGGAGAATTTCAGCAGTCGACATGTTCGTTGGTTTGACTTTCAGTTTTTACTAGACTATCTTTTTTTTTTGTTGTTGCAAAAATTGTTACTGAAACTCAACAGAAAAGTGCGCATGTGCATTAATTATATTATTTTCGAAAAAAGTTTTTTTTAGCGCCGAAAAATTGTGAAAACGAAAATTTTGGAGTTAGAAAGTAGTCTGTATAACTTATTAGGGTGCCTAAGCACGTTCAGGTTATATTGTCAAATATTGTTAGCAAAAAAATAGGGAGCCCTTGTTAGTTATTCTAAAAGAAACGGAAACAAATTTCGACTATTTACGATCGCAAATAATCGATTTTGGTAAAAAAAATGAGGTTCGAAAATGATGTCCCTTAAGCTATTTTGGCGGTTATGGCACGAAATGTTAATGCGATTTATTAAGTGGACTCTTAGCTATAAGATTGCCATATATAGTAAAGCGCTATCACTGAGTCTGAATTAATTGTTTTCCAAACAATGATTTTCAAAAATCATAAATCATAAAAATTAATTGGTCACTAAAATCGCCAAACTGAGTATAGGGGTTTACTTCCCTTTGGTAATACTCTCGAAGCTATACTCCCAGGAGCGTGCGGACCGTGTAATTTAAATATTTATAAATTCCATATATAATTTTAAAAAGCTTTTCTTCATAGAGCAAAAATGGCGGCATATCTCACGGGGCCTAGGGCGACATTAAACCTAAATCCGCCACTGCTTATAACTTTATATACGAAGGAGGAGCCCGGAATCCTTCTGCTAGAGAATATATAGCCCCTAACAGTATCGATAGATTTCATTATGGTCTTCATCAATGTCCTCGGATTTATATATGGTTTTATGTTGAATTTTCCCACACTTCTGGCAACACCGTTCTTCGAGTGTCAGAATTTCTATTT
Source organism: Tachina lurida (assembly GCA_944452675.1). Classification (NCBI taxonomy): domain Eukaryota; kingdom Metazoa; phylum Arthropoda; class Insecta; order Diptera; family Tachinidae; genus Tachina; species Tachina lurida. The sequence continues at coordinate 36,560,418 of OX101752.1, read as the reverse complement.
ATGTATGATATTGTTTTTTAATTTGAAGATATTTTAATATTATTTAATTGAAGAGATTTAAAGAACAATTTTTACAATTCAGTTAGTGTGAGTTTAGACGGGCGAACATTTGGAAGGAAAACATCTGGAATTCTCTTTTGTTGTTTCCTTTGCGTTCACACAGACGAAAATGTTGCCGGCGGCATTCCAATATTATTGGATAATAGCAACCATATATGCATATGTATGTATGTATATGTAAGAATATGAAAACAAAGCGTGTCGCCGAGTACCGAGTACAAAAATGATTCTCTCTTCCTCACCCGTAAATTGCTACTAAAATAAATGCTTTCCTACCAAATATTTTCGTGTCTAAACACTGACTTAGGGACAAACCAAAAAATTTTGTACTGTGTATAAAGAATACAAAGTATTTTAGTTGAATTTTAACTTATAATTGGTATCAAAAAAATTTTGATTACATTTTAAATTAAATTAAATTTTCCAAAATCTAATGCACTTACAATTGAAAGAATGTATGAATTAAGTCAAACGGGAAGCACAGGACACTGCGACCAAAGTAGATCTATTGTATCCCCTGCCAGGTGCTAGAGCACTTTATCTAGACCTACTCTCCTGATGAATCTCAGGATTGCTAGTGGGTCCAAAGTTGGCAGTTCCCAATCCTCCAATAGATGCTTGCCCAATTGGCTATATATTTTCTGTGGCATAACGCTTCACAGTAATTCAGAATATGCTCTGGAGTTTCATATTCATAATCACAGAATCTGCACAGACTGTTACTCTCAATGTCAAGTCTGTTGAGGTGTTTTCTCAGTCTACAATGACCTGTGAGGAAGTGTGTGAGCATTCTTAGATTGTTTTTACTCAGGGACATGAAAGCCATGAAACGATTTTGGTTATACGTTGCAATCATTAGCTTTGCATGCTTCAAACCTGGGAGATTGAGCCAGAGATGTTCCCTCTGTATTTTCATTTCCTACCACCCCGGCGTGTCCAGGAACCCAGAACAGTGTGACCTTATTCATGCTGCTTAGCTGATTTAGCTTAATGCGCCATTGCCACGCTAACTTAGAGGTAAACTCATATGAGCTGAGCGCTTTGATGGCAGCCTGACTATCCGAGCAAATTTCTTTTCCTCGGTAGCCCCTATCGAGATTAAATTGTGCACATCTCTCAATGGCATAAACTTCCGTTTGAAAAGTGGTAGGAGATTTTCCCAACGACTCGTGGTAGTTAGTCCTTGGTCCTACAACTCCCACACCAGAACCTGCCGGCGTTCTGGAACCATCAATTTTCTTTTTTTTTAATATTTATAAAAATTGACAACCTTATTTAAATTAATGGATTTACTACACAAAATTTATTTTGAAAAAATAGTGAAAACAAAAAGGATGATATCAATTAATGCAATACATTTGAAAAAACGCATAAAAATTAGACTTTAGAGATTTCGAGAAGAAAACTATTAAAAATTGGTTTCTGGGCTAAAAACAAAATTTTTCAAATTGAAAACAGCTCTCGGCACCCAAAAGTAATCAATTGAATCTGTGTTGTATGCAGCGATATAAATTTAGCGCATTTCGATAGTTTACAAAGCCTTAGAGATAAGTAAGAGATTGTCAATAAGAGCCAATTGTTGCCGATAAAGAGTAGGCAAGTGACAATATTTACTGTCGTCTTGATGTGACGCGAATGGCGTCGCAATAAGGCGGAATATTTTAAAATCTGGAAAACAGTTACTAAAAAAATCAGTTGTATTTACTAACCCATACATATGTACATCGAATTTTGTTAAAATTTAATTTAGCGCGTAGGAAAATAGCGCGTTTTGGCTATACAGTTATAGTTGACAATGCTGTAACTTAATCCGTTCTAGTGCTTTTTGAGAAGGGAACAGCGCGTTTGGGTTAAAAATAGTTGGCATCGCTGGTTGTATGTACGTATGTATGTATTTAGAACTCATTCACGTAAGAACTTCTTTCAGTTCGTTCAATCAACCCTAAGTCATGTTTTAGACTCGGCAGTTTTTCTTGCTCAACTTTTGACTTTATATGAGATAGTTGAGCAAGAAAAACTGCCGAGTCTAAAACATGACTTACATTTGCAATCATCTATCGTTTTTTTTAACTCACTGGAGACATTGACTTCATACTTTATTTTCTGAGCAGTCTGAGGACTTCTAATACGTATGTACATATGTATGTAGCTATTTCCATAAAAATCTTAATGATTTTGAGCAGCCATTATAAATTAGTTAGTTTATTATAAAGTAATTTAATTCTGCCCCACAATGATATCTATATATATAAAACAGGATGTGTGTATGTATGTATGTAACGTATGGACTCCAAAAACGGCTGGGCCCATTTTGATGAAATTTTCATTGAATCTTCAGAATATTCAGGCGGGTGACACTGTGAAGTCTAATGTTTGATTTTCGGTATGCGGGCGGAGTGCGTGCCAAAATCCAATTTTCATATTGTACCACCAATGCCATATGTGTATATATAATTATTTTTTTGGTGGGTAGGGGAGGGGTAGCGAAGCACAACGGGTTAAAAAAGAGCTTAAGCGACATAATCGGCCATGTCACAGAGTTCAATTCCGTTCGGAAACGGAATTGAATCCACCTTAATATCTCGACCCCTAGCCGGAGTATACCCCACAATACCAGCGCATCCAACAGTCTGGACGCACCTGACAAATATCCATATTTTAGTTTTCTTTTTTAGACACCATCTCCTACATCTCCGTTTCCGAACGGAATTGAACTCTGTGACATGGCCGAATGTTCGAATTTCATTTTTTGACGAAAATCGTAAATAATCGATTATCGCTTAACCTTTTTTTTTGGCGGTTATGTCACGATGTATCAATGGGAATGCAATGATAAAAATTTTTTATAAGTTTTAAATTTTCATGACATTTTTTGTTGTTGCTAAAATGCGCACAAGGCATGCATACACGTTTGCTATTCGTTCAAAGAAGTTTATTTTATATTTGCTGTATTCAAGTTGTTATAAGAATTTTATCAATACAAATGAATTATCATTACTTTAAAATTATTTACTTTTATTATTTTTTATTATATTGATATATTTTATGTATGTTTTAATAACAATGTATTATATTTAATATCTTTTTAGTGTAGTAAATGTACCGCGCTTTTTATGAATTAGAGTTTCTTCAAATTAAAGAAACTCCTCTACCTTAATCATTAGAAGTTGAACTTTCTATAATTTTCTTTAAATCTAACATATTTTCTCAATAATATTTTATGTACTCGTATACATATGTATGTACATATGTATATAGCATGTCAGTATGTTTAAATTATGTACATGTTTATATAATATTATGTATGTGTGTATATTTTAGAGTATATGTATATATATAAATGTTGCAAACTATTATATAACTTTTCGTTTTGTCCTTTTTGATTTGTACAATATTTGTGCTTTACTTTTAACTCCAATTTAACTGGCTCTCGCTTATATACAACATCTTTATTCTATTTATTTTAATTTAACAATTTCACTTTTAATTTTTAAATTTAACCGTGTTTTTGCCACTATTTATATGTACATATATGAATTTCTTCTACATATGTACATACATACTCACATACAGATACTTAGTATGTATGTGGCAAGCAGTTTGTGTAAGCCGTTTTATAGAAAAATATCTTTGTTGAATCCTTCTGTTAATTTACTTTTAGTTTTTTTTTAGGAATTTACAGTTAATTATCTCAGCATTATTCATAGGGACATATATTTTCTCTATCGTTTTTTTTTTCGTTATCTTTTTTGCAATAATTTTTTTAAATGTTTTTGTACCTAACACTTGGTAGTACTCTGGATTTGTTTTACCAATAAGCTCCATTTCTTTTAATTTTATTTTATATAGCAAGACTTGTGTAGAAACCGTGTAGAAAACCAATATTTTGTTTAAAGAATTTACTTTAACATGCAATAGAAAAAATTCTTCATTGTTATTTATGAACATATTTCAAAAGTTACAAATGAATGTCTTAATAAACAAACTTTTAAGATTATGAGGAAAATAATACAAATTAAGTAATAATTATGAGATAAATCATAAACTCAATGCAAAAATTTATGTTAAACCATTCAATTGTCACAAAGGGATCATCGTATTGGACCCAAGTGAGCTGGACCCCTAGTTTTCATTCTTCACCAGCAGCCTGCTAACCTAACTGTCAATCTTTTTAAGGGCCATTATTTTAACTCGGCGTTTGTTAAAGGTAGGATTTTATCGGACGGATAAACACTTTTTCATTATTATAACTTCACTTTAACCTAAACGTGAGCGATAAGTTAAAGGCAAGTTCACCCTACCTTTAACTTTTATTGTGAGGTTAAGTCATTTGAAGAGATGTCACATTTTCATAAGTTGTCATACTTTATACCTTAGAAATCACAATCAAATTGAAGTTAATTTATTTGAACAAAATATGACACAACATAACAATACAAACAACAAAAGAATATACAATAATGGTTTCACTATGAGTCATTGTCCAGTGTCCTTTGAAATATGGGCTAACTGGTTCTTAAGAGATCATACGGTGACATTGGCCCCAGCGAATCACTAGTACATATATTTTAGTAAATATGATTAAACATTTTTACTAAATTTTCACATCATTAATCTTGGAAAGGACACACAATTCCCCATTTTTGTATATATTACATGTTTTATATAAAAAACTGTATTTGCTACCTTGGCAACGTCATCAAAGAAAAAAAATTAGTCCAAGGCTTATGCATACACCCAGAACAAGCACAAGCTGGGGCTCTACTCTGTAATTCGAAACGAAAGAAAAGGCTTTGGAATTTACATGTTATTACACTGGTTCTTGACGTAGCAATTTCATTGCTGAGAGCAAGCAATAACGTCGGCAGAATAATCTACATATATTTTTTTTTTGCTTCTTGTTTGAAGCGACGAACACGTATGGCAATTTTTTGCGCAATTCTTACACATTCTTAGGGCAGGTATTACCTTAAATTTATGTTTAGTTTTTCTTATATTATTTTTTCGGATGATGTACTTTTATATGTTCCTCCATTTCAGTGTTTTGCAAAAATTAATGAAAAATACAACAAAAGTGACAGCATATTGGTTGGCAATAATTGCTCGAGCAATCAGCACAGCAATCATTGCTCAATGGATTGACACTTATGGCAATCGCTGTCTACACGTAGGAAATTTCATGGACGCTACGTGAAGACCCAGTGTTAGGATACAAATTAGAAAGTGTTTTCTTTCGTTTCGAATTACAGACTAGACCCCCTGTTTATTAAACGATGTTTTATATACAACTCGTAAGAGTCTTCTGATGATGACCTGTTGAGTAACAATAACAAAATCATCAAATTTTTTCTTAATTATTACTTGTTTACACATTTCCTGACATTAATATAATACCCCTTTTAGACACGGAAAGTTTATTTTGCAAACTCTTAATTCAGCTGTCTTTCTCCCAGCTGAATTAAGACTTTGCAAAGTAAACTTTCCGTGTCTAAAAGGGGTATAAGCGCCTTTCGCTGTGTTGTGAAAGAGTCGCACGATTAAAACACAAGCTCTTTGACTATCAAAAATGCTCTTCATGGGATTCCCAGAAAAAAAATTAACATTTTTATCATTCTGTCGTTTACTTAAAAGACACTTGTGAATGTTTGTTTTCATTAATTTTTTTTCCAATAATATTTTCTGTTTCCTTGCACATTTACCCTTAGCGTGGTTGGCGTATTTTGACTACGACTATGGCAGTTTCGTCCTAGATTTAAGAAACAATTTCTCCCAGTTGACCAAGACTTTCGTCATCAATAACGATTCGATTTCGAGTATATTTCGAAAATTTATCGTGTAAAACTATCGAGAGTGACACTCAAAAAGGAATCGAAAAAAATTTTTATGCCGCTTAGTTTTGTCTCAAAAAACATTCGAACTCGAATTTCGCTAGCAATACCAAAAGTGAGAGAATATCAATCTAATTTCGATATCTCAAAAAGGCAGCAGGAAAAGTAAAAAAAGTAATTTTATTTTTTAATTTATTTATTTTAACTTATTTATTTTATTTATTATTTATATTTAAATTTCTTAACTTATATATCTCGGACATTTATCGTGTAAAACTATCGAGAGTGACATTCAAAAATGAATCGAAAAATTTTCACCTGTCGCTCAGTTTTGTCCAAAAAAACATTCGATTTCTAAGTTTCGTTAGCAATATCAAAAGTGAGAGATTTTCGAATTAATTACGATATCGCAAAAAACCAGCAGAAAAAGCAAAAATTAATTTTTTTTATTTATTTATTTTAACTTAATTATTTGTTTAATTCCGTAAGTTACGCTGCAGCCTTTGATCATGGTACCTCAATTCTAACAGGCTAACACACATCCACTAGGCTTTCGTGGCAAATTTTTTTTTTCATTCAATTATTGCACATACATATGTATGTATGTATGCAGCTACCGTTACACAATCGAAAAACTTTCGAGAGAAGCTCGCAGTGCGCTGCTTTAGCGAATATTCGATTTTTTTTAGATATGCGAACAAATATCGAACAATTTTGTTTAGAAATTTCTTCGTTTTAGTGAGCATCCGTTTTTATCGAATCTGAGGTCAAGTGGGTTATTGCACATATGTAAGTAGTAGTAAAAGACGAAATACGCCAACCACGACAAGGGTGAGTAAGTTTCAATGTAATAAACTGCGTCTAAGTCGTAAAGCAGCTCTGGGAGAGTGAACATCACGCGCCGTTGGCAATTACTTCGTAAATGCAACCAGGCCACTGTTCGTTTAATGTTCTTCGAGAATTTTGCGTCTCACACCCGGGTGTTAATAATGTTTGGCGACAGTTAACGGTACCGAGTTACTGTTTCATGTCGTCGGGTGTTAACCGCATGCAGACTTATTTTGACAACCTAACCCAGCTTTCTAAGAAAGAGCACGTTGAAATTGTGTTGGAGTACAAAACAAAACTCAAGAAGAAAAAGGAGTGGAACTTGGAAACTGCTACCTCCTATGCGAAGGTATAGGTCCTTTGCAGCTCCCAAAAGAAACTCCTATGCGGGATACCCTGGTAATATTAGTTACATACATAATATTTTCTGTATTCCGTGACTTACAGTCGAAAGCAAACAAAGTTATTCAAATGTTGTTTAATTATCGTTTGTTTTTACTTTGCAAAGTCTTAATTCAGCTAGAGGAACGACAGAAAGAGATAGTATTCCTCCCTCTGTCTTTCATACAGCTGAATTAAGACTTTGCAATGTAAACTTTCCGTGTGTAAAAGGGGTATATGTGAAACAAACATGTACACATACATACATACATACATATGTATGTATGTAATATGCATGTTAACAAATTTTACGTCTGTTTCCATTTGTATTTAAAAACTTTTTAATCGGTGTTTGAATCACAATTTAGGCTATCCATTACTATTACTTTTAATCTTATTGAGTGCACTATCTCATCTTCACAAATATATAGCAATAAAACCTTAACAGCAATTTTAAGAAGCAAGTTATATAATAAAAAGAAACAAGGAAAATATTTATGGTATCATAGGTAAGAAAATCAAAAGTTATCGAATTGAAATGAAAATTAAACAAATAAAAACACAATTGATTTCGGTTCTTTTTTTTTAATTATAAATAACAATCGTATATTTTTTCTTTAAATAAGATTAATTGCATTTAAAATATTTTATTTGTTGCTGTTTTTTATGTGTAATAATGTTATTTTAACATACTATGTATAGATCATTAAAACTTTATTAAATTTATAGGTATAATGGTGAAATAAAAGGAGTTAAGGGAAGTTCAGGTGGCAAATCACGGCATTCGATATGACTCGTAATTTAAAAATATTTTCATATAATCTCTACTGAAATAATTTTAATTACGAGTCGTATCGAATGCCGTGATTTGGCCCCAGGTATGTGATTTTGCACAATTAATATTTTTGTAAATATTTTTGAAGTGCAAAGATTTCTTTCAATATTATTATTATTTTTTCTTTTCTGCACATGTAAAAAGTTTTTCTCCAGTTAACACCTTTAACTTAGAAAAATAAATACAAATAATCAATTAAAGATTCAATAGAGCCAATTAATTTTTCGTTTAAAAATTTGCTTCATCAAAAGTTTAATTAAACATTTTATTTGAGTGAATTAAACTTTTTTTTGTTTTAAATTAATTAAAAAGTTGAATTGACACAATTAAATTTTTAATTGATTTTGTTTTTTTTTTAATTAAAGGCGTTGGTTGGTTTGGAGAAATATTTATATGTGCAATAACAGTTTTCTAAGTCATTCTGAGTACAATTGCAAAACAAGTCGGATAAAACAATAAAAAATAAGATCATTTATTTTGAAAGTAAATCTTAAATTTATAAATATCATTAAAAACGTTTTTTTATAAAAATATCACTTAAATTTAACAAGAAAATGGTAAAAGAAATGGTTAATAATAAACAATTTTAAAATTATATAATTTTGACCAAACATTATTCTTAAAATAAAACAATCAATACGAAAAAAATATGGTAAAACAAAATAATAAATGGCCACTATCACGAATTTCATTCAAATCACGAGATGAATAACAACTGTTAATTAAAATAAATTATTTTTAACAGTTTTAATATGAGATTTTAGTTGAACTTTACGTACAGTTTCACACACGACAAATCAAATAACTGTTTTTATTTAAAGTATGTAAATGTTTGTATGAATAAAATAGTAAAATGTTTATTTTTTTCAGTTATTTTGATATTTCCAGATCTTTTTTGAAAAACAAAATGTACATACATACATACATACATATCTATGTATACATACATATGTACACAACGCTATGTACATCAACAACAGTCACAATTCATAATTTATCCAAAATTGCTTTATTTTTTCATAAACCATTTTGCAGACAAAAATAAATTCATAACGACTGCAAAGCTTTAATTTTGCGTTTTTAACTCATACAGCTTTAAGTTTGTTAGCATTTATTTGAGCTGCAACTGTTTTTTGATTTAGTTGGCGATATGTACATACATATGTACATCTGTACGTACATTTGGTTACTTTTCTAATTGAATAAAATTCATAATAGTTGCTTGTTTTTGGTTTTATAATGTACACAAGCAATTAAGCATTATTGCATTTTATGTTTAAATTCATTTTAACATACATATGTATAGTAAGTTACAGTTTAATTACTCAAATAAAATTTTAACTTGTAGGTATGTACATACATAACTATGTATAGATATAAATATATTCTTTTGTCAATTTTATAAAAAAAAAATAATTTCGAATTGAGTAAAAATAGTATTATACAAAAGAGCTCTTGTTGTTTCATTTTTCTTTGTTCACAGAAGAAGAAGTAATATTTTTGTTAAACTTAATTAATTTTTTTCAGTGTACCATAGTTGCAATTATCATCGTGTTCATCTATACATTAGCATTTTCATTTCATTGATTTTTTTTTGTTTCAAAATTTATTATTATTTTTGTTTAATTACATACATACATATGTATATCCTCGTATAAAATAATGTATGTATGTGTATGTATCTAAGAGTATGTGTGTATATTGTTGTTTCAAATAAAATTTTCTATGTTTGCTTTATTTACGTACGGTACTCGTAGTTATGGTTGGTAATTAATATTTTTACTATTTGTTTATGGATGCAAAATTAAGTCCTTTGATTATTTTTTGTTTTCTGAATTTGTTTATGTACAGATAATGGTAATGATGTTTGCAATAAAAAAAATATATGTATGTATGTATAAATAAGTATGTAGTATATATTATCTCTTTTAACAGGTTTTATTTGTTTGATTTTTTTTATTCTTTTTTTATTGGTTTTTTAATACTTAATATTTTACATTTATTTTTTCCATTTACAATATAAATTTACATGAAACTGTTAAAATGTCTGTTTTGTGTGTTGATAATAAAATTGATCTAAGTAAGTGTTATTTTCTTAAGTTCTAAAGATTTCTGTTGTTGGGATTATTTAATATAGGTAATATTTTGATGTTTGGTTTCTTAAACTACTACTTAAATTGAATTTACTCTGTTGTGTTTGCTCTTTTAATTTTATATGCAGGATGCTTTGCAAATATTTTTTTATGTTTTTTCTGTTTTTTTTGTATATTTTTTTTTAATGCTTAAATAACTAAAGAAAAATTGTCTACAATCTTATAAAATAAATTCATAAAAATAAGTAAAATATGTATATGTATGTATATATTATATGCATGTATGTATATGTATATGGTGTAAACAAAATTGAACGTTTGATTAAAAGTAAAAAACAAAAAATGTATATGTATGTGTACATATGTAGGTATATAAAGTTTTCTTTTATATGTACATACATATGTATATGTATTAAACATACTTGTGTGTATATGTACATATGTATGTATATAATATATATATACACATTCATATATAAATTTATATACATACATATGTATGTATGTGTATGTATGTATAAATTAATAATAAATAATAAAAATACACATTAATGTTAATATTGAAGTAAATCTATTTTTACAGAAGAACAATAAAACTATTAAACAACAATGCAAAATATTTTGTATATTAAATATAGTAGTAGCTGTAATAGTTACAACAGCAACTACCATATTATAACAATCAATTTAGCAAAAGGCAATCTGATCAAATATTTTTACGGTATAATTTATGCAATATAAATTGGGAAAACTAAGTCCAAAAGGATGGTTTTTTTGTTTTATGTCAGATAAAAAGAAGCAACCCTGTGCACTTACGATATTTATAATACCAATTCCAAAGAAAATTTATCACATACGCCCCTGTTCTGAAAACTAGCTGCGATAATAGAAATACTATTTATTCACACTTTTTTTAATTTTTCTATTTTATAAAGGACCAGTATTAATTTTTGAAATCGTACGATTTCAAATCGATTCGGTTTACAGAACAGTGCCGATAATATGTACATATGTATGTATAAGTGCATATGAATTATAATTTTTAAATTCGATTTTAGAAACACATACATACATACATACGTATGTACATACATACATAGATACATATGTATAAAAACACTTTGTTTCTATTCTATAAATTCAGTTCATTTTTAATTGACCAAAAAAAAATCCCAAAATTCCCAAAAGTGAACATATCATTTCATTTAAATTAAAATTAAGCTTTAATGTTTTCAGTTCTCATTTAAATAATATATGTATGTAAATGGAAATTTTTACACACAAGCTGTTGAAAAAAAAATAAGAAAGATAATTTTAACACGAGAAGTAATTTTAAACATGGAAAAACACATTTTAAGGTGCCATGAAACAATGTGTATGCATGTTATATATTTATGGAAGTAACAGCGAACAGTTTTCTTTTGCCGAGTTCGGTAAGAAATTTTGCGTAAGAAAATTGTATGAATGGTTGGGCCAGTCAGACACCTTTGTTTGGGGTAATTCGGTAGGAATTATGAATGAGTTTCTTGGGGTAAATCTAAACAAATTTCCGACATGCCTGAACAATTCATAATTTTTTATATAGTAAATACGTATTGATGTGTGCCCGATAAGACAGTATTCGCTAAATATTTTTAGTGTATTTTCTTACAAGCTTGTCTGCAAAAACAACCTGAATCTCCGTCAGGAATCAATTTCTCAACCCTCTCACTATTAGCTTTTAATATTGAACTCAGAAAGAAAAAGGGCAATATATGTATATATAAGCAATTTTCCAATTTACAAAGTGTTCTATTGTGTCGTATTGTTATAATTTACTAAAATGTTAGTTTGAATGCAAACAAATATATTGAAATAATTTAAAATATTATGAAAATAAGACATAATAGAAAACCTTCTGAATTGGCCATATATACTTATATATAATTAAATTAAAATTTAAGCAAGAAAATTTTCTGTGTGTGAACCAGGGCTCAAATCGTCACATCCGTGATCGTATCGACAATCGTACGAAAACAAATTAAATGATACGTCAATTGTATAAACTGAATAGGATTTCACGTTCACGTACGTTATAATCGTTACGGATGTGACGATTCGTCAAGTTATTCTTAAGGAACCGCATTTTCATTGCTTCCAAAGAATGGCTATTTTTAATATGTAGATAATTACCAGAAAGTCAAGTAAAAATGTATTTAAGTCATACGAAAATTTGAACTAATAGCTAATGGAGAGTGCTCATGTTCAACTTTCGTCCATGCTCGGACATGGATGCCCGAACATATGATTGTCAGTCCGCAATCATTTGCAATAGAAAGAAAAGAGACAGAACAAAATTGGTAAATATTCCATCTGACATGCCTGAACATGGACATCGCACGTATTCACCACAACAAAGAATTTGATGCATTTTTCGCAGTTGCTCTGCCGGCGTCATGTCCAAGTCAATGGCTAGTGGAGACGCAGGGTACTACAATTTGGTGTCCTAATTCCGAGTATGAATAGTACCAAAAAAGGCACAATTGTACCAACTTTGCCATCCCTGTTTCACAAAATGTATGAAATTTATTGAAAGTATGGTAGCATTGTTGAGAGAATGTTTTACTAGCGGTCTCCACTAGCCATGAAATTAGTATGGGCATCATGTCGGACATGGCAAATGGGGGTCTCCACTAGCCATGAACTTGGTATGGGCATCATGTCGAACATCGAAAATGGATAATGGAGACCGCTCATGTAAATGTTTTGTTCATGCTCTGACATCAATGCCCGAGCATGTCTGAGCAACAATGTTCGCCATGAGGTTGGCCATGAAATGTTATTTTCTGTTTGACAATTTCACCGTCAAAATAATACTGCAGCCAAGACGTTTAAAATTAAAATAATTTAATTTAATTTTTAAATTAAAATAATTTATATTGAGAAAACTGATAATTTACCAATTTTTGAAACAATATATTTACAATAATACATAAAGATGTCACGCATCAAGTTAATAGAGCAGGATGTATATAAAATAATAGCTCTGTACCGCCAATATCCCTGCCTTTGGCATTACAAAAGTCCGCTTTATAAAAGATCGGACCTGAAAAGAAATGCCTGGGAAGAGATAGCGAAGGAGATGAGTAAAAGTGTGGAGGAGGTGAAGAAAAAAGTGAAGTACTTGAGATCTGCATACGTTGCCGAAAAGAAGAAAGCTGAAGAATCCAAGCATTCAGGTTCAGGAGCAGATGATTTATATAGGCCTCATTTATATTATTATAATGAGTTGAACTTTCTGGATTGTGTTATTGCGTTGCGTCAAACATCCAGCAATTTGCCGAACGTAAGTATTCAAAGAAATTTAATGTGTACAGCATTAAAAACATGTTTCAATACAGGAGGAATCTAGCCAGATAATAAACGTTTGTCCAGAATATATTTCTCAAGATAAGCTGGAAAATAGCCTTGAGTGTACTCAGGACAGTAGCTTCTCAGTGTACAACGATAGCATGCAATATTCGACTCCAAATCAAGAAAAAAGTTGGAAAGGTTTGAAAAGGGCAAGAGCAGAACGAGATAATAAATTTAACGATGCTTTCGATGCTATTATAGCAAAAGTTAAGGATGGTAAAGATGAGCAGGAAACCATATTTTCTGCATTCGGGAAGTCTATTGTCAAAACTGCCATTAGTTGACGCAACAAATGTAATGGCAGATATTCAAAAATTGTTATAAAATACCAACCATGGTATAAAAAAATCGATTTTTTTAAAGAAATTTATGAATGAAAAATTAATACATGTATCTGATTTACATTAAGCATTTTTTCATGAAATTTCATGAATTTTGTTGCACGAAACTTTTTCTATTTGCTAATTGCAGCGCTATAAAAGAGAATGTTATATAAAAAAGGACGTATAATGAACCTCTGATGTATTTTTTCAACTTTATATAAGTTGCTGCTTAATTTATTTAGTGAAATTTACATCAAAACATTTTTTCGCGTTTAAATTCGTATAAAAAGAATGAAAGTGCGAAAATGGGTATCGATGGCTTAATATAAAAAATAGCGTATCTCAATTCGTTCGAAATGCCTTTTTTTAACGTTTTTTAGTAGCCATTGTATAATTACATCCTCCTTAAAGAACAAAGTACGTTACAATTAAAAATAAAAGGTTTATGGCCAGCTGATAAAATATTTTTCCATGTATGTAAATGCTTTAATAGTTTTTATACAGTTTTTTTCCTTTCCCTATAAAATATCGAAAATTTGAATTACGCGTTTCTTATATTGACCCATCGATTTGTATGCACATTTCAATATGTACATTCAAATTAATCTTGAACTCTGTTTGGTAGTGAAAATGCCGCCCGAGAATTTTCTCCAACAAAAAATTCTACCTTTTTGGTATATACATACATATACTCCAATTTTACTTTCATAATTATTGAGCAGCCATAGAAGTCAAACGCAAAATTTATAAATCAGTTTATATAATAAAAAAATTAGCTTTTTGTGACATAATCTTAAATAACTCACTGTTAACATATGTATATGTGTATGTATGTATGTATGTATGTACATATGTATGTAAATTATACATCCATATGTTTATAACGTAGTCAAATTATCGTTATTTGGTGGGAAATAAAAAAAAAACGATAATGTATGTATGTATGTATGTATATCGTACTTAAACTTGAAAGTTTCGAAACTTACAAAAACCTCTTAGTATATTGCCAAACGAAATTTGTTCAAGCATCTGCACAGTGTTTTGAGAGAAAATCCGATCCTACGATAACAATTCACAGAACAAGAGGTTTTTCAGTACTTGATCGGGCTTAAGTACATATGTAACATTTTGTGAAAATTTTTAAAACTTTAGTATAAAAAAAAATCAAAGTAACTAATTAATTATTTATATATGTATGTGTATGTATGTATATAATATAAAAATTTAAATATTTATGTTAAAATGACATAAGAAAAAATTTTACTAATTTGTACTCAATTAGAAATTAATACTTAAATTTACGAATAATAAAATAAAATATTAATTAAAATTTTTATTTAACAGTGCAATAGTACCACTTGTTGTGATGTTGTTGTTGTTGTTGTACTATTAGTCCCACTTGCGCCTAGTGTCTCATTTAAAACATAAGCAGGAGGAGATTTTATTAAAATATGTCTGGCTGTTGAGGTGGCCGACGGCTGAAACTGATGTTGTTCTTCGACCGTATTTTGTTGTTGTGTTATCACAGTCACAGCATTGGCCAAAAGTTTTTGCTGCTGCGGCTGCTGTTGCTGTTGCTGCTCCTGCTGTTGCAGTTGCTGATAATGATTATTATTATTATTATTATTAAGAGACTTACTTAAATTACTTGGTGGTTTAACAATAACCGAAGTGGCGACAGCTACACTCAACTTGGCAGTAGCTGCTGGATCGTAGCAGTTGTTATTTTTGCTGCAGCTAGGGTTCGTATTGTTGTTGCTGTTGTTGTTATTGGTGTTGGTGTTGCTGTTGATGGTGGAGGTGGTGGGGGTAGTATTGAGAAGTGTATGTATGTGTGTGGTTACTTCAGTCGCAGCTGCAGCTGCAGCTGCATTCAAGTGTAAAAAGTGTTTTGAATGTTTACTTGGCAACAACGTCTTATTGTGATTGTTTGTGTTCTTTGCGTGACGTTTTGTCGTTGTGGTTTTCGTTAATGGGGACATACAATTTGTGGTATTTGGTGCCAAAAAATTATTTTTAGAAGTTTTGTTAACACTACCATTATTATTATTCTTAAGGTTACTATTAGCAAATATTGTTTCTGCGGTTATTGTTGCAGTATTTGTTGCTTCTGTTATTGCTGTTGAGGGATGAACATTTGCCGTCGATGTAAAAAACGACGGCAATATAACATTTTCAGTCATTATTGTCGTATTCGCACATGAGCTCGTCGTAGTAGTTGTCATCGTCGTCGCCGTCATCGCTGTCGTTGTTGTCGCTGCCGCCTTCGACGATTTGGGCCTTTTTCAGTCACCAAAACGACTGCATGCCTTCTTCCACCTGCATTGAGTGCACCACATTTCCCGACGATCCATGCCGTAAACTTTGCGACATTTTTTATTTTCGCCTCTTGTGCGTCGATTTGGTGAATTGGGTGTTTGTTTGTTAGCATGTTGCACAGCAACATGTTGTTGATGAACATGATGACCAGCATTTGTAGCTGTTGTTGCCGTCGTTGTGGCAGCACCCATACCCACAAAAGGCGGCGACGATAGATTGGATCCCGGGCTAGTGTTACAATTGTTGGAGTTTGTATTTGGGGCAACAATTCTATGGCTGGCAGTGGCTGTTGCTGACGATTGTTGTAAACGATTTGGTGGTTGATGATGCTGCTGCTGCGGCTGCTGGAGTTGACGATGGTTGTGTGTAGATGGGTCTTGTTGGTGTTGAGCACCCCTTGGGTGTGTATAATTTGGTGTTATAGTAACAGTTGCCAGATGTTGCAGCTGCTGCTGAGATTGATGATGTTGGTTGTGGGTTTGGTGGCTACTACTATGATGTGTTGTTGTCACTGTAATATTCTGTTGCGATAATTGTTGTAGCACACTGCTGGCGTTGCCGTTATTATGTTGAACAATTGCTGCAGCTCCTACATTCGCTGCACTGTTGCCTTTGGGACTATTCGGAGCCGGACTACTGTAATTGTGATGTTGATGGACGTATGTTGGCGATGGATATGGCGCTGTAGATTGGGACGGACGTGGTGATGCCCGAGCATGTTTTATGAATGTTGTTGTCGGTGGCTGATGCTGTTGGTGATGATAATTAGTTACAGTTCCAGGATGTTGGTTTGAGTTGTTTGTAATGACTGTTGTGGCCTTAACCACTGGCCAAGTATAATTATGATGGGCTAGTGGTGATGTTGGTATACAGCTGGTAGTATTGTTTTGTAGTTGATGTAACTGTTGATTGCCGCTGCCCATATAAATAGTATGTTGTTGATGATTATTACTACTGTGGTGTTGGCTGTTATGATGTTTACTTTTAACACTAATTTGCTGTATGTTTTGTTTTTGTTGCTGTAATTGTGCTGTTACGCGTCCTTGTCTATATTACGTTAAAAAAAAAGTAATAAATTGAGTATATAAGAGCCTAACCAGATATGTTTTATGTTTGCTTAACTCACTTGAAGTTCCCAACAAGCTGTCTTTGGTATTCAGGATCTTCATGGGGAGGACGTGCCATATCACGGTGGCTAAGAGTAGGTGGTGATGTTGGACTAGGAGTTTGATAGTCATCGTCTTCATCTTCGACTTCTGTGTAATAGAACTCCTCTTCATGGCTGTCACTGTCATGACTGTCACTATCCAAATGATCAGCCGCACGACGCAATTTTTTGTACCTAAAATTTAAAAAAAAGTAATTGTATTGTTATTATTATTATTATATGAACATATATTATTATTAACTTTAGTTTGAAAGGCAGAAGCAAGTACGCAAATGGCCAGTGTATCTCACATACATACGTATGTGTTTCCTTAGCGAGATGCAGGCCACCTATACCTTCGCATAGTAAGTAAGAGATTCCAAGATTCAACAAGTGAGAGTGAGACGCAAGACTCGAAGACCAATCAACACACACAAGCCTGATCGCACTTAAGAAATAATTACGATAATTGGAGAGCTGTTCTTTAACCCAAAGCTTCTTTAGGACCGAAATAATAATTGCATTCGACGGCTTTTATACAAGTAAAGTTTATTTTGCAAAGACTTGAGTTTGTAGGAGAGAAGGGAAAATAGTCCCCATTCTCTTTTTCATTCTCTACAACAAACTCAAGATAATGCGTTTGTATAAGCCGTCTTACTTTAACATACTATACAAAGTAAATTTGCATAATATGGTGTTGCACAAATATGGGGGGAGTAACTAGACCATATGCCCAAGATGTTATTAACAGTATTTTAAAAAAGTTTTGTGACTGACTGTACACGACCTATGCCTTCACATAGGAAGTATCAATTCTTAAGGAGCCCACCCAGCTAGCATTTGGGTGATCATTTTTGGCAGAAATATCTTATATGATTCTCTACAGATCGCTTTTGATGATTAAAAAGTGATTTATCACTTGGGCGATTGAAAGAGGATTCACTTATGATTCATCTATATGATCAAATAATGATTTCTTGAAAATAGAGGAACATCATGCAAACCGCAAAAAGGTGATTTAAATGATTTCATATGAAAATTGCTCAAAAATAATCATCAAATCGTATCATAAATGATTCTTTGGTATGATTCATCTGTAGGGTACCATTTTCGCACAACGGGAGTATCATTTATGATCGAAAAATGAGCTCATACGGTTATTTTTCCCGTCAAGCTGATTCGGAAACGATTGGATTATGATACAAAATGCTACCTGGGATACTGCTCATGCTCATGCGATAAGAATGTGTTGGTAAATTTTCAATTTTTGTTAATGTATTCGTCACACAGACAATGCAGTATGAAAAATCAAAATGGTTTTGATTTTGAAATGAACTCATACTGCTGACAGTTTTTCAAATGAACAAAAAATGAATTTATTAATTTTTCTGATATGTATTTTTTTTTAAATTTGACTTTTTTCTGAAAAAAAAGAAAGTAAAACAAACAAAAAATAAGTTTAGAAATAAAATGTGTAACCTACCATTTACACATGAAACTAATTGCAAGAAAGTAGCAATACAATCACATTTTTTCACTACCACACTCACATAGTTTTTAATTTCCACTCAGCTTTCAACGATTTTTTCAAGAAAGTAAATTTTTGATGTTTTCAGAAAGTAAAATGAAAAAAGGTTGAGTGTTACCCCCTTTAAAGATTTGTACAAATATATAGGATTGTGGCAAATAATTATTATAAATTATTCTTATTTTGTATAAATATTTAAATAATTGTAATTTCGTATCTTCAAATATACATGAAGAAGACAATTCGTGTCTATTTAAAACAATAATATTATTAAAATATTAACAATAATAATTATTCCCAACTTATTGCCCTATAAATGTGTTTATGCGATAATCTGGGTAGCTCTAATTAAGTAATAAACAAAGCAATAGAAATGAAACTTTTCGTTTCGACGACATTTTTAACGCTACATTTACACATGAAAGTACTTTCTTGAAATTTTTGTATACGTATTATGAATAAAAATTTTAATGAAGAAAGTTACTTTCATGAAAATTTCTTGTTCGTATTCATAGGAAAGTGAAAGTTCATTTTAAAAATGTCGTCGAAACGAAAAGTTCCATTTCTATTGCTTTGTTTATTACTTAATTAGAGTTACCCAGATTATCGCATAAACACATTTATAGGGCAATAAGTTGGGAATAATTATTATTGTTAATATTTTAATAATATTATTGTTTTAAATAGACACGAATTGTCTTCTTCATGTATATTTGAAGATACGAAATTACAATTATTTAAATATTTATACAAAATAAGAATAATTTATAATAATTATTTGCCACAATCCTATATATTTGTACACATCTTTAAAGGGGGTAACACTGTCAACCTTTTTTCATTTTACTTTCTGAAAACATCAAAAATTTACTTTCTTGAAAAAATCGTTGAAAGCTGAGTGGAAATTAAAAACTATGTGAGTGTGGTAGTGAAAAAATGTGATTGTGTTGCTACTTTCTTGCAATTAGTTTCATGTGTAAATGGTAGGTAAAATGAACTTTCACTTTCCTATGAAAACGAACAAGAAATTTTCATGAAAGTAATTTTTTTCATTAAAATTTTTATTCATAATACGCATACAAAAATTTCAAGAAAGTACTTTCATGTGTAAATGTAGCGTAAAGAAAATACGTTTTCTCTTAATTTCTTGAGTGTTACCAATAATTTTTTTTTGTTCTCAAACGCATGTTTATTTTATAAATTTTTATTTTAAATTATGATTGATAAGTTTGTGGTAAAATATCAATCACACACGTATACCAAGTGTTCATCGGCAATAGCTGCAAGCAGTATGTGTCTATGGGCCGCTTTAGATGTATTTTATATGTATAGAAAATGTGTCAATTATAAAAATATATGTATAGGGTAAAGGCTCCTAAAGTCGGCATGCACCAGTAGTCGACCTTTTTAAATAAAAATGTATATAAATAACAATAGCCGCCATTAAATATTTAAGTAAGATCTGGGGGTCGATTCTGTTTCTGTGAAATCGTGAAAATGAAAAATAAAATATCACTTCATTGAAAATGCGATTCTGATTTTAGTTTTTTATGAGAACTACCTGTCAAGTGAAGTGAATATGATAAATTTTTTATCACTTCATTTTTATCATAAATTCACAATCGACCCCCATCTCTCTTGCCACTGCTATTAAAAAAAAATTAGTTTAAAACGAGTTTACCCAGTATTCGGCATAGTAATATGTATGGAGTATACATACTACATACCATGATATAAATATAGAAGGTACTTCCATTCTCTCATTTTTTCTTGACATTCACCTTCTGACAAGGATAGGTATTCTGAAGTTTCCAATAAAATCGTGCTACCGTATTAATTTAATATTTCCCCTCTGTTTCCTGTTTGTTTGAAAATTTGATTGAAAAATTATTTCAGAAGTTTTTTTTATAAATTCAAACATTTAAAAAAAAATGTGATGATAAATGTTTTATTATCTTGAAAAGCAATGAAATGCATTGTAAATGTATTGTTGTGTTAAAGAAAGCGAAAATGAGCTGCATATTACAAACAGTGGACGTACAAAATATCATTGTTAAAATATGAATTTGGCATTCTTTGAGTTCTCTACATTATCTGGTGTCCGCCAACAGTGCCTAAGAGTCTGAAAAATCTGTGAAATATACTTGTCAAAATTATCCGATCGGGTATTTAAGTAATTTTTTTAGAAAAAATATGTTCAAATCAACAAGAAGCGAATTATATAGATTAAACAAGATGTAATATCAATCAATATTTGTTAAACTTAATGAAAATTCATTGTCAACTAAATCAAAATCATCAATCAATTTGGATGAAAATATAGTTAAAATACTTATTTTAGGCAGAAAATTTAAAAAGATGCGCCAAGTTATTATATAACCACTTTTTAAACATCACAGATGTGTAGTCATGTATATCACTTTATTTATTCGCAACTTTTGTTAAGATAATTAATTACACATTTCTGTAAAAATGTTTAGGGAAAGACATATTTTTTACGATATGGGAACATTTTTTTTATTTCTCTCAAAAAACAAACTTCAAAAATACTTATTTTTTAAAAACAAAGAGAGAATGGAAGTACCTTCTATATTTTTATCATGCTACATACTCTATACCAGGCATACAGTTTCCTAAGGTCGGTATGAACTTTTATTATAAGTTTATTGAACTGAGGATCCTAAAAAGATTGCAATTTTGTAATTCAGAAGAGATAATTACTTCATGCAATAACAGAAAATTGTATGATTGTAAATATGACTACTTTGAACAGACTTTCTGTGACATTGTACAGAACGGACTAAGGATAGCGAAGGAAATGTTCTTAATCGTAGGGATGAATATCAACTTCGCAAGGGCGTTCATTGTTCCCTTCACCAATAGGAGGACAATCCTGCTCTGCAAACCATCCCACTAGATAGCGTGCTTTTAGAAAGCTCATCTGAGCTCAAGTACCTGGAAGTGATATTAGACTCAAATGTTGGTTCGGATCGGTTGGAGATTCACTGAGACTCTCATTGAGATCGCACCTCGAAAATTTTTTATAGAAACTGCTGCGAAGCAAAAAGTCATCAACGATCCGGGAAGAACAGATTGTGACTGCCTAATTAACCAATGGGAACAATGATCCCTGGGAGACTCTGATCGTTTCAGATCTCTAATTTTTTTATCATAAGTTTATGCCATTGAGATATGCGCACAATTTTATCCTGACAGGTACTACCGAGGATGAGAAATATCAACCTGCTGCAATTAAAGCATAGTCGCTCAAAGTGGCAGCAGTGTGGGGGACTTTAAAGCACTTAGTTCATATAGGTATACCTCGAAGTTATCTTGGGACTGCCACATTAAGCTTAATCTGCTACACATCATAAATAAGGTAATAAGGTAAGATGGAAAGTAAAATGCAGACAAACTGGTCAGCGCACACAAGGTCGGACCAGAACCGTTTCCTCTCATTGGATCGGATAAAATCCGGGAATATATATGGATGGAGATCAGAAATACCAGGAAACACCTCTCCCTGGATCGAGGCATGGAAACCTAATGATTATAAAGTATAACAAAAATCGTTTGAATGATCCCATGGCCTAAAATAAAAATAATCTAGGAATGCTCACAGGCTTCCTTACAGACAGAGAAAACATCTAAACAGGCTTCTCATTGGGAGTAACAGCCTGTGCAGAATATGTGGTTATGATAATGAAACTTTAGAGCAGCAGTACTATGAAGTAATATGAATCTTTATGCCCTCTGTGGTTCCACAGGATAGCAGGTATAGACGAGGTGCTCTAGTACCTGGTAAGCGATACAATAGATCTTTTACTTCGCAGGGCCCTGTGCCTCAAGTATAATTATTAATTCATTCAAATATGACTACCCAAGGAAATTGAACCAATGAATGCACCAATAATACGCCGAATCCTAAAAAAAAACTCGTATGAAATAAGAGAAGGCACCATTTCCATATTAGGTGCAGTCAGAACTATAAAAATATAAATAATTTGTATTCTATATAAAAAGCAGCTTGAATTCCTATAAAATATCACCCTTTCTTTAGCAGAAAATTGCATGCCGACTATAGGGTCATCAATTGCCGAACTTAGGAACATGGGTGCCGACTACTGGCAAAAAAGATGCATTTTGAAAAATATGAAAATTTCTTGCATTTATATATTTTGTTTTGGAAAACAGTTAAATGAGCATAAAACAATACTTATAACAGAATTATAATAAGTACGTATCATCGCAATACCATTTTCACACCAGAAATGGCACAAGTTTGAAAACGAAAAAAAAGTTAACTGGCCGACTACTGGTGCACTTACCCTATAAAGAGGAAATAACAAGGACATACATACATACATATGTATGTAATTTCTTTTTTCGTTTGTTTTAAATTAATTTCTTTTCGATTTTGATCACATTTGAATGCACTAGGATCGCCCGGTGGTCTAAATTAGACCACTTGACTCGTAGTATGTCTTTATTTATTATAAACACTTGTGTATAAAACAAAAAGAAAGAAGAAATTTGCCGATATGTATTTCATATCGATCATTTCAAATTTGATACTGCAGTTCACATTTAACTGATAAGGCGGTATAAGCTACAAAACGACTAATTCTATTTATTTATAAACAGATAACCTAAAATATCCCTGTAGTAAATAAAATAATCAGTTGAGAAAAAACACTAATTTATAAATTTATTATTTTCCAAGTGACTACAATTTGGTTTAAATCTCATGCAGACACCAACCAAACATATTGAATAGAAGCACACGTAAGATATAAATTAAAGCAAAATAAGTAAATGAAAAGAAAATAAAAAAAACAAAATAAGCATGTCATGAAATCAAAAGTCAAATGTTCGTGTTGAAAAAATAAAAACAAAATAATTTCAGTACTTAATATGTATAATATTTTCTATGAGCGGTTCGTATGTATGAATATATTTATAGGTATGTTCCTTGGGTATGTTTTATTCGAAACATTTACCTACTTAATTTTTAAGCAGCTATAGCTATAGCTACTTAATAAGTTTATACACACTTAAATTTGTTCTGAATATTTATATAAATGTATATAAATGTATAAAAAAAACAACTTATCGCTATGAAAATTTTTTTAAATTTTGTTTACATAAAACTGGACTAATTTGGGGGGAGACAATATAAGAAATAAAAAATGTACATATTGATGAATTGATTTTGATAAGTTGTACATTGATTTTTGGTTTATTGATGTTTCAGTTATACATTTTTAAAAACAGAGTTTTTAAGTTGAAAGAATCAAAGAGTTAACAGGTATACCGGTGAAATCAATTGGAAAAATTTTTTTTTGTGCTTAACCAATGTAATTCCAACTGTGATATTTGAAGTGAAGGAAAGACTGTGAAATTTTATTTTATTTTATTTTATTTATATGTATGTATGTATTTGCAATTATTTTTTTACGTTATGTGTTTTATGATGCACATTTTAACAGTGATGCCAACTTAGCCCTTTTTGCGCTAGATTTAGCCCGTTTTCATCCCTTAAAACGCGAAAAAAAACGCGTTTATCTAGCACTTTTTACATCTTTCTGCCCTTTTAGTCCCATTTAATTTTTTGCTCGATATGTCTACATATAAATTTTTACGAACTTTTTTCTTCCTTTAATATAGCAATATCGACTTATGAAATAACATGACAGCATTGTTTTACTAAGTTTCTTCTCTTATTTCGCTTTACCAATTTAAAAAAGAAGAAACAATATGGAAAAATTTTCTATTTCTTCAAAATTGTTTGTGCTTTCAGAGATTTTCATTATAGCCTAAAAACAGATTTTTATTTAATAAATTTAAAATTTACTTACGTAGCCATATGTATGTATACTACTACTGTATGTATGTATACTACTACTGTATATATACATTACACTATTTAATCTACGTGTGTCCCTTATTGAAATGTAAATGAAATATGTACCTATGTACCTTATTGAAATGTTATATATCAAGCTGTGTTCATCTTATGGTTGTTATTTATTTTCCAACGAATTACTTTACTTTGGCTTTGATTTTCAACAGAAACATTTTCGCCTTTTCGCCCTTTTTCCAAAAATTTTATTTTATGTTGCATTAAACGTACATACTATGTATATTTTTTCAGTTTAGCCCTTTTAAGCTCTTTTTTCAAACATTTTTACGCGTTTTGAGTCTAAAGAGTTGGCATCACTGCATTTTATGTCTCAAAAATAAATTTCAAAAACTTAAAAGTAAATTGGAATAAAGGATAAAATATATTTCAGTAAAAATAATTATCCATGAAGATGTTGGAAAATCCCAACGAAGCGTTGGATATATTAAAAAATAAATAAAAAAACGTAAAGAAATTATGGTGCGACATGAGGGTAGCACAGTACCTTGTCAATGTTAACATGGAGGTACATATTATCTTTATTTTTAAAACTGCTGGCTACAGCCATATTTATTTGTGTATGTGTATTAAATTGTATAAAAGACCCACACAATCAGGGTGACCGATGACATTTTTCAAAAAGTGGCACCAAATAGGGGATTTATCAAAAAGAGGCAAAATTAAAAAAAAAAACGAGAAAACTACACTAATCTTTTTATTTTTAATATATTTGTATATAATTTACTTTAAAAATATGGGGACAAAAAGTGGCAAGCAGTCGAAAAAGTGGCAATTTGCCACTTTAGTCGGTCAAACAATCACGCTGCTCACAATTCACAATTAGGGGTGCCGGAAGATTTTGCTGAAAAATCTGCATTTTTTTTAACAATTTTCGGCATATTAATTTCGAAAATCGTCAAAAAATAGGCATGAGTTTTTCATTAATTTTTTATTAATTAGACAAAAATAACAATACTTATGTATGTAATTTCACGTATTTTATAAAATATTAATACATAACTATTATATTTATTATTATATGTTTTTTATTTATTATTTAACGTGTCAAAATTAGTAAAAAATTAAAAAAAAATTAGACTTCAACCACTATTTTCAAAAGCTTACAATATAATAATGTTTATAGAAAAAATCTCAGTACATTGTTAAGAATTGCAAAACTTCAATCATAGTTGGCTAAGAAATTTTTTCAAAAAAAAAAAAATATTTATAAATATATTGAATTAAAACAAAAAAAAATTATTTTAAAAAATCTGGCTGCTCGAAGTAATAACAGTTTTCTCAACACATTCATATTCATGATCGTTTTCTTTTTCTACTAGAAAAATAATTTAAATTGTTAATATTCTTAGCAAAACATTATTAAGCTTACCACTATCTTTATTTTGTAAATATCTTAAAATATTTTGTAAATTGCTTTCTTATTTTAATTTTCTTGAACAATCAGCATGCGTGTTAGTCATGTTTTAGACGCATCAGTTTTTCTTGAAGCAAGCCTCAGACAGCATCAATATTAAAAAAAAATCGGCACTTTCGGCAGCCCTGTTCGCAAACAAAACCCATTATTTATCATGAACCGTTTTATCATTGCCAGAGTTGCTTAGAGTTGTCTGAATAACAACTGAATAACAAGCCTGTTATTAAATACAACCACGGCTGCCAGATGCGACGATTTATCATTTTGACGATTTTTGTGCCGGAAATAGCAAAATTAGGATTTGACGATTTTTTCCCAAAATAGGGCAACTTGTTATGAAAAATCTACTGTTAAAATTCTTGTATGCATACCCAATTAAAAATTTTGGTGTAGCTTTTCAGATTCTTAATAGTTTATTATTTAATTTAAAACAATTTATTTGTTGATGGCTTTTCCCCTACCAATTTTGAAATTATGAGTCAATACTCTATTTTTACTCTATACTCATACACACAAAAGTATTTATATGGGTTCAGTTAAAAGAAATTTTTGTATATATACATGCATACATATGTTAATATATGGGGCCAAATAACGGCATTCGATATTGAAGCAATTTACATACAATTTTAATTGTGTTTGTATGGAAATTTCGATCAATATCGAATGCCGTGATTTGGCCCCTGTGTAAATTGATATCCTCAAAAAAATTTTATGTGTACAAGCAAAAAAATTTATACTGAAACCAAAACTTGGATTTGCTAATTTGGCAATAATTTTCATAATATTCCCACTGAAGTGAACAAAGTTATGATGCAGTGCAACCAATGCCAATATATTCGTGTAAAATTCATGTATGAAAAAATGAATTGTTATGTCTTTGTTTTCTAAACATATGTATACATGTCTAAAAACAATACATTTTGATTTGTCCGATTTTTCGGACAATTATTTTAACGGGATTTCGACGATTTTTTGATAAATTTATCTGGCAGCCCTAAATACAACCTTGGATGAAAACTACTCGTTATATTTCCAGTCGCTGGCATTTTTGTCAATTCGTTCGTTTTCCTAGTGTTTGCAGAAGTTTTGCAAATTTTTTAATAAAATCTTTTTGTTAACAAAGATACGTGTGCTGTAGAAATTTTTTTGTTCCGAAAACTGGTATTTTCAATACAATTTCCCACAAAAAACCGACACAAGTGAATATAATAAGTTTGCAAGCAAGGAAACGTGTTTTGTCATTGCTATATAACAAAAAAAAAAAAAAAAAACAGCCAGACAAACAAATATACAGTCTGTCAACAAAAATTTGCACAACACGTTTAATAAGTTTTTAGAAGCATAAAAATAAAAGAAACAAGAGTAATTTTAATACAGCCAACAAGCGCATGGCTAAGACAAGGGAAAGTAACAAAAATAATTGATTATTAAGAAGAAAAGGAGCAGTCCATTTTTAATGCTACGCTTGGTTGATTGCAAAAGATAGAAGGAAAACCTAAGATAAAGAGCATTGAAAAGGAAACTTAAAAACTAACCTAACCCCTAAATAAATTCCATTTTTTGCCCAGCAGGCATAAAAACAAAAGAACTACATAGTTTATGTCACTGAAACAACCAGTCAGCTACAAGACTTAAAACATTGATACCAAACAAACAAATTGGCAAAAATAATACGAAAACTAGTAAAGGAACTAACCACCATCACTATAAAAAAGCTATCAGTCAATTAATTAAATTTAAGATCTTAAACCATTCTAATAAAAAGAATTTAAATTTTAGCTAAAAAAGAAAAAAAATGTCTACTATTTCGTCGAATAGTAGTATAGCAAACAATACAGCAACTGCATCTGCCTCTTCATCTGCTTTAATATTAAATAATTCAGCAGCTGTCGTTGGAAACAATGTCATTGTGCCAGTTACAACATCAACTACAACATTAATTGGATCAACCCCAATAAACAGCTCTGGTCTGAGCGCTAGTGGCACTTGCACATTCAATAGTGTATTGATTAGTGAAATATCTGATGAATCCAAATTAGAATTTTCCCCTAAACACAAGGGTATATCGACATTATTGTGCAGTTATGATTCGCAAGGAGTACTTATTAAAATTGCATTAGGTAAGTTAAAGGACACAAATTCCATAGCGAAAGCGCAGGCAACAAGCGGAATGAATGATTGCTTTTTTTTTTGGAAAAATGTTACCAAGCTTTTGTTAATACAGAATTTTGATTTGAAATTATAATACCATATTCTTTACAAGCCAAGGCAGGGGAATTATAATTACTTCTCAGACCGAAAAGTAGTTCTTATTGGACTAGGAATATAATTTTATGACTATACGCTAGTGTTTTTTTATAATAACTATTTTTGCAGAATCTTCGCCTGCGAATGTTCTTAAGGATTATTTGGTTACATCAGACACAGACGCGGCTCAAATTGGACGTCAAACATTTGCATTGTCTTTTGGCAATGAAAATTTTGTGCTGCGTTTCCCCACTGAGCAAGGTACAAAATCATATACATACATACATATTCTATTTGTAATAATAATTAATTAAAACATTATTTATTTACCAACATTTAGAACAACAAAGATTCCGCAAGTTGATTGATCATGTGAAACGATTACGGCCGAAATCTGTGTTCTCGCAAAGGACTGAAGAATCGTCAGCTTCCCAATATTTCCAATTCTATGGATATTTATCTCAGCAACAGAATATGATGCAAGATTATGTTAGAACAAGCACATATCAACGTGCAATCTTATGTAATTTCAAAGATTTCCAGGTAAATCTAAAGAATTGTTCAATTATATTTCAAAGTAGTTGTAAACTCACTTTTTTTTTAACAGAATAAAGTTGTTTTAGATGTTGGAGCTGGTTCAGGAATACTGTCATTTTTCGCTGCACAGGCGGGAGCAGCAAAAGTCTACGCTATTGAGGCTTCTAATATGGCACAATATGCTAAACAATTAGTGGAGTCTAATCATTATCAAGATAAAATATTTGTTATGCCGGGCAAAATTGAAGAAATCGATTTGCCCGAAAAGGTTGATGTGATCATATCGGAGCCCATGGGCTATATGCTGTACAACGAACGTATGTTAGAAACATATTTGCATGCAAGGAAATGGTTGAAACCAAATGGTAAAATGTTTCCCACTCATGGCGATTTGCATGTGGCGCCTTTTTCCGATGAGGCTCTATATTCGGAACAATACAATAAAGCGAATTTCTGGTATCAATCGGCATTTCATGGTGTAGATTTAACCACGCTACATAAGGAGGGTATGAAGGAGTATTTTCGTCAACCCATAGTTGATACATTCGATATACGTATATGCATGGCAAAATCTGTTAGACATGTGTGCGATTTTCTTAGAGACAATGAAAATGATTTGCATAATATTGGTAATTATGAAATAATTTAGTTAAAATTGTCGTAAATAAACATACTGAATCTCTTTTAAATTATAGATATACCTTTGGAATTCCAAATCTTCCAAACTGGAATTTGTCATGGACTAGCCTTTTGGTTTGACGTGGAATTCTGTGGTTCCACACAAGACATTTGGCTGTCAACTTCTCCTACTGCACCTTTAACTCATTGGTACCAGGTACGCTGCCTCTTACCCATGCCTATTTTCATCAAACAAGGACAAACTCTGACCGGGCGTGTACTTCTTGAAGCCAATAGAAGACAATCTTATGATGTTACCATAGACTTACATATTGAAGGCACATTAATTTCCTCTAGCAATACATTAGATTTGAAAAATCCCTATTTCCGGTATACCGGTGCTCCCGTACAAGCTCCTCCTGGTACTTGTACACAAAGTCCTTCTGAACAATACTGGTCTCAATTAGATTCCCAAGGCCAGCGTACAAGTGAGCATAGTTTTAATTTTAACAAATAGTTTACTTATTCTTTTCGACCGTCCTTTTTTTAAACAAACATTGTTTCGATGTCTCGTTTTCATTTTTAGCTGGTAATATGGTTAATGGCTTGGCTGTTAATGGCCTGACTGATGTTACTATGGATATACCACATACGCTTATGCATCCGTAAATTATCTTTTTATAGATATTTGAAATGAGAAATAGTAAATAATACCACTCATTCGTACTCCCGCATTTTAAATACATTATAAAAGAAAACTAAGAAACCACCTTTTTAATACATGTAGATGTTCTATTACATTGTTTCCCTCGTTTGTATTCTATTATTTTCTAAGCCTAAATATCCGTACATATATTTTTTAATTTAATTTTACAAATATATATATATGCATATATATATACGTAAAATATATACATAAAATATATTTTTACATATAAGTATATTAGAAAATTTTTATGTTGATTTTATGTTTTATTTAAAAGAACCTGTAAAATTTTCCCTTTGAATATCGCATAATTTAGTTTTAGTTTAATACATAAAGAAATTTTTGCTTAATTTGATTTACATATGTATTTAAATTTTTGTCTCTTGTAAAGTCTGGTTTTATTATGTTGTTATCTAGAGTCGGGTAAAAAAGATTTTTTGTCTTTGATTTTTCTTCTTGTTTTAAGATATTTAATGAAATTTAACAATATTTTGTAAAATTAATAACAATAAATTATCTCATCTAGGGCTTGTCTTTCAATTGTGTCAAATGCATCAAACAATTATTTCTTAAAATTCATAATCACAGTTCATGCTCTAAAAATTATCTTGTAATTAATAATTTCGATATTGTCGAAAACTAATTGTTCATGCTAAAAAAATGACTGGTTTGTAGAAAGCATAATTTGAATATAAGTCTTTAATTTTTCATAAGAAAGTTTTGAAGTTATTTTAACATTGCTATTTAAATTGGCTTTAGTTTTTTTATAGAAAACAAATGGATGTTTTTTACTTCTTTTTGATGTTATTTCGATTGTATCAAGTCATCGGGGAGTTTGTGTCAAATTTGCTGTGAACGCAACTACATCACCATATACATATGTATATAAAAGATAAAATAATTTCTTTATGTTAGATTTTTTAATTTACTCATCGAGTAAAATAAATTTTTTTATGTTAGATTTTTTAATTTACTTATCGAGTACCGTTTTGTTTAGTCTTTAACGTATTCATCAATTTGCTTCCTGCATTATGTTACTTAATTTTTATTACCAAAGAGAAAAATTCAAAATATTCAGTTTGACTCGCTCAATTTTATGTTGCATCGCCGTATAAATTTGTAATAATTTTATGATTCATAAATTAAATTCAAAGAATTACAACAGGGGTTTATTCTGCAATTTGAAACGAAAGAGAATGCTTTCGCAATTACATGTTATTAACATAAATGCAAAAGCATTTTCTTTCCCATTGAAAGTAAAAGCGGGTTTTAAAATCATCGCACGAAACTTCAAAATATTTTAATAGACTTTATATGAAAATCTATTAAAATTTCAATTGTTAACGAATGCTATACATAATCTACCCCCTGCTTCGTACAAAATTAATTAATAACTATTCAATCGCAAATTAAAAATATTTTGATTTTAGACTTCGGTTTTTTTTCATTAAAGTTTAAATATAAAGTCGCATCACTTGAAGGAAAATATATTTGGCCTAATTACTAGTGTCGTATTTCGACTTTGAATACAATGATTTTATTATACTAGACTAAAGAAGAAACTTTTTTACTTTCAGCCAGTACAAATTTTTCGTATTCGGAGTCGAAATGCGACACTCGTAATTGGGCCGATTTTCTTTGTTTAAAATTATTAGGTCATATTGTTTAAATATATCTTTTAAATCATTATAAAATGCATTTTTAAATATGTATGTATGCCCAAAAAATAAACTATTTTTTGTAAGTCATATTACTAGTTTTTTTTTCTAACAAATACATATGTATGTGAAACATAATTGAGGAGATATGAAAAATGATTTATTTTAAAAGCAGCCATTTTAGTTATACATTTTCGTAAAATTTCAAAATAAAATGATACATGCACAGACACACACACATAAATTAATTTTCGTTTAAAACTTAGTTTTTAGAGAGAGAAAAAAGAATAAGAAATCCAATCAGATAAAGATTTCAAATCAATAATAAATTTTTAATATTTACAAATCGAATGAACTGTAGACATTCTTTATAATTGTAAAGAATTTTAAAAACGAAATGCATAAATATTAATATATTATTTGTAATAGCGCAGTAGTGTTTTTTTTTGCTATAAATGATTAATAAATATAAAAAAATATAATAAATTATAAAAAAAAAAACTGAAGGATTCTGAAACTTTCCTACATTGTCTTTTCTATTCTACTACAAATAATTTGAAACTACCAAACTACTAAGAAAATAATTGTAATGCAAGTAAAATAGTTGTGAAAATATATTTTAATATTTAATTGGAAGGATAATTAATTAATTATTAATTGAATTCGCCTGCAAAAATGAAAAGGGTAATTATGAATAAAATTCGTCTATAAATTTTTGCCAGGAACAATTCCAACTAATAGCAAGTATGTAATAGCGAAAACCAAAAATTCTAATTGGAAAAGCGAGACATTTCTCGCGGAATTTTATTCATAATTGCCCTGAAAGTGAAAACCAACTGAAAAGTGAAACATATACTTGTGAAAAATATTATTCATGATAGGTGGAATCAGAAAAGGGAATACATTTTTAGTAAAAAAAAAACTATTCACGATTGCAATTTGGGGAAATGGGAAAACATTTTGGAGGGAAAAACTGTTCACGATGTAGTTTTGAGAAACAGGCACCAGGGGGTCAATTCTGTAATTCGAAACGAAAGAAAATACTTTCGAATTTACATGGAATTAACATACAAATTCGAAAGAATTTTCTTTCGTTTCGTATTACAGAGTTGACCCCCAGATGTGTTGAGAGAAAGCAAAATGCGTATCAATATTAACAACATATTTAGATTCTTTGAAAAAAAAAGAAAAATGTATTGAGTTCTCACTCAACTAATTTTTCAAAACACTTTTATGCCTAGGACTCACTGTCCAACACAATCACCCTTATCGAGAATAAAAGTTCCCTTTCCCTAAAATTGTGATCGCCAATGTTTGCGTTGTTGTTGTGACAATATACTAAGGGTTTTCATGAGAATGTTCAAAAGCCTCGCAAGCTGCGCAATTGTGCATTTTTACACTCTCGTAAATAAAATGTCAAAAATAGTATAGAATCTAATTTCGTTGGGCATGATAAAACTTTCGCTAGTTGTCTTAGTGAATCCCCGAAAATTTTGAAAGTTGACAAATCGCCATTGATTGAAGCATTTTTAAACATTGCTAGAGAACTGTGTAAAGAAGAAAGCGTATCATTAGAAGATAGAATTAAAAATTTTATGACAAATTATAAAAAGTGTTCTAAAGCACAGGCAAAAACTGATTGCTTAAAACTTCTTAAAGAGATTGAATTGATTTATGGAACAGAATAGAACAATGGATATTCTTACTTTTAACGTTCGCTCTAGTTAGTTCTAGCAGGAAAATTGATTTAGTGAATACATTAAAATGTAATAAGGTTGATGTCGCTTTTATACGAGTACAAGAAACACATCTTAGTGCAAGTCATTAAACTGTTTTGGAAAGTTATTCTTTTATAAAAGACGAAAGCTCTGTCGGAGTCGCTATTGCATTGAAGGAATGTTTTTCCTACAACCGTGTTTCTATTGATTCAATCTCTTTTCCAAATTTATTTGCTGAAGTATTTCTATTAATGGATGGATTGCCAAAATCAATTTTGTTTGGTTCTTTATAAAGGGTGTTTTTTATTGAGGTATAGAACTTTAAGTTGGCATCACTTTTTTAACTGGCGGCCATTTTGTCAGCTGTCAAGTGATTAATATTTAGTTTGGTTTGCCATTTCATCATGAACAGGTTGACAAAAGAACAACACTAGCAAATCGTGCAAATTTATTTCGAAAATAATGGTTCAGTTCGCGAAGTTTACCGCAAGCTCCGTCCATTTTATGGTCGACATAATCGTCCATCAGAGCAATTAATTCGGTTAACCATGGATCGTTTTCACACTACGTTTACTCTATGTGATAATACGCATCCGCAGAGACGTCGAACAGTGCGCACCGAAGAAACAATTGCCGCTGTAGAGCAAAGTGTTGAAGAGGACCCGAATGAATCGATTCGCCACCGTGCACAGCAATTGGAGCTTTGTCCATCACCTTTATGGAAGATTTTGAAGATTTTGAATGTGGATGAGTTGTGGTTCCAACAAGACGGCGCTACATGCCACACAGCGCACGTCACAATCGATTTATTGAAGGAAACATTCGATGAGCGCATAATTTCGCGGAATGGACCTGTCAATTGGCCACCAAGATCGTGTGATTTGACACCATTGGATTATTTTCTTTGGGGATATGTGAAGTCGCTCGTCTACGCCAACAAACCAGAAACGTTAGGGGACTTGGAAGCCAACATTCGTGGCGTTATTGCCAACATACGGCCCCATATGCTCGAAAAAGTGGTTGAAAATTGGACCTGTAGAATTGGCTTTATTCGAGCCAGCCGCGGCGGCCACATGCCCGAAATCATATTTAAACATTAATGGCATAAAATTATCCTTCCAATAAAGCCAAATTGATGGACATTAAAACGATTTTCTTGTGTTTTATTTCAATTCGAAGTTCTATACCTCTAAAAAAACACCCTGTACTTACCTTGTAACTATGATTATAATTCTATTTATAATGGTTTATCTGCTATTAAAGCTCTTTCTTCCAACTACGATGGAGTTGTATTAGGAGGTGATTTTAATGCAAAACATGTTTCTTGGCGTGATGTTTTAAACAACATTAATGTTATTGCGTTATACCATTGGTTAACGGATTTTTGTTCTGATTTTCAAAGATTTTCGGATACTTTGCCTTCATTTCCTAATGTGAATTCATTTCTAGACCATTTTTTGGTAAGTACAAATTTGGTTAACACTTTTGATACAAATTTTTCAATTAGGTCTATCCCTTCGTTTCCTGACCATTTGCCATTACTTTTTCAATTAAAATTTATGAATTTTGAATTTGTTTTAAAACAACCGCGTGTGTATACGTCATTCAGAAATACTAATTGGAATGCATCAGAAATCAATTTAAATTTTCCTCCTTCGATTGTGGACTTGTCTAACAGGGTCAAAATGTTCGGTTTACAGAACATAGCCGTATATTTAAAATAACTGATGCTGTACTTAAATTAAAATTTTTGATTGTGTGTTATCGAAATCAAATCTCTTTTCAGCAAGGCCTTCTTGGCATATATATTACTAAATCAGGGCAATCATGAATAAAATTCCGCGTGAAAATTTTTCCCTGGAAACAACTCCAACTAATAGCAAGTAATAGGGAAAATAAAAAATTCTAATTGGAAAAGGGAGAAATTTCACGCGGAATTTTATTCATGGTAGCCCTGAATACTTATTTCAACAAATATGAGGGATATTTGAAATAAAATCGTCAAACGTCATTTTGGGAAATTTGTTATAAAAAATCGGCGAAATTACGTAAAATCGTCATACATACTCGTATCTACACCGAAAGAATTTTGCTTTATAAGTCCAATAAAACAATTTCATTAAAATTTTTTCACAAATCCAATGAAAATTTCATGAATATTATGAAAGAATTTCATTGGAATTGCTTCCTTGGTATTCTGGTTTCGTAAAAATATTTTATTGGATTTATGACAACAATAGTGTCTAATTATTAAGAAAGCCCTTTATTATTTTATTGTTTCGATAAAGTTATAGCACTGCATTAATTACACTGTTAAATAAATTTGATGAAGTTTTCAATAAAATAATTTTGACGAAACTGGTTTCATTAACCCAACGTTGGTTGAATTTTATTGAATTTTTCATTAGATTAATGTCGAAATTCATAGAATTTATGCTGAAAATTATTTCAGTGTAACGACACTGCTTAGTTCGTCTATAAAAATTGCTTCGAATGACATTAATTAATCAGGGCTATCATGAATAAAACTCCGCGTGAAATTTCTCCCTTTTCGAATTATAATTTTTAGGGTTCCGTACACCAAAGGTGAAAAAGGAACCCTATTGTTTTCGCTACGCTGTCCGTCTGTCCGTCTGGCCGTCTGTCCGTCTGTCCGTCTGTCCGTCTGTCCGTCTGTCCGTCACAGGGTATTTTCTCGAGAACCGTAAGAGCTACGGACCTGAAATTTGGACAGAGTGTGTAGACCCTTGGCCGCTACAACAACAAATACATGAGAGTTGGAAATTAAAGGGTGTGCCAAAACGAGCAACGAAAAATTTTAAAATCCCATGTAATATACATACAATTGTATGTATGTATGTATGTATATTACATGGGACCCTTGGCCGCTACAACAACAAATACATGAGAGTTGGAAATTAAAGGGTGTGCCAAAACGAGCAACGAAAAATTTTAAAATTTCATCTAATATACACACAATTGGATGTATATGCACTTGAAATTTGTAAAGTTCGTGTATTTTTATACAGACTACAACAACTAACACTAAAATTTAAAAAAATTTAATTAAAGGGTGTACCATCAGTTATTGTAATTTCGACTATGTAATTTTGATAACTTGCTGTATCTTGGAAACCGTAAGAGCAAACTTCTTGAAATTTTCAAAACCGGTAAATCAAAAAAATCTCAAAATTATAAAATCGCCAAACCGAAAAAAATCGCCAAAATAAAAAAAAAAATCGCCAAAACGAAAAAAAGCACCAAATTAAAAAAAAATTCTAAATCGAAAATAAATCGCAAAAAACCGGAAAAATCGCCAAAATGAAAAAATCGCCAAAATGAAAAAAAATCGCCAAAATGAAAAAATCGCCAAAATTAAAAAAATCGCCAAAATGAAAAAAATTGCCAAAATAAAAAAAAAATCGCCAAAATGAAAAAAATCGCCAGAATGAAAAAAATTGCCAAAATTTAAAAAAAATCGCCAAAACGAGAAAAAAGCGAAAAATAATAAAAAAAAATTATTTCAGCTGAAAAAACGTAAAAACAACACTATTAAAAAAATGCTCAAAGCCAACGTACGGAACCCTTCGTGCGCGAGTCAAAGTCGCACTTTACTGAATTTATTTGTTTTCCCTATTATTTGCTATTAGTTGGAATTTTTCCCTGGGAAAATTTCACGTGGAATTTTATTCATGATAGCCCTGAATATGTTATATGTTTGTTACTTTAATTCGCTTAACAAAACAAACATCTAACTTGAATTCGTTTTCTGATTTAATTTTTTTTTATAAACCTTGGCCTCAAATCCTAAATTTTTCGTTCTTGCACCGGCAAATATGAGAGTATGTAGGTTGCAATGATGTTTTTTTTTTTAACTAAAATAACCTAGATTTCTTGTAAATGGTAAATAAATAAGTGGTACAGTAGAGTACAGAACTATTTTGTGTCTTATAACTCAAAGGATATTCTTTGGTTGCATATTTATAAATAAAAAAAAAATGTGCGCGAGCGCATTTGTGTAGTTGTTTCTGTTGTTGGTCAAGGCAATATGTATTGTTTGCGGTGTTTAAACGTTGTAACACTGAGAGTAATACGTTTTTGCATGCATATATATACATATGTATGTATGTACATAAGTATGTATGCATGTCTGTATGTGTAACAAAAGCAAAATATGTTTGCACTTGTTAACATTGTATATATGTATGCTATGTACGTGTATGCATATGTATATAGTACATGGATACGAAGATACATACATATACTATTGTAAATAAGCATAAGTTAAAATATACATATGTTCACATAGAAATATACATACATAGTACATATGTAGTTGTTTAATTTGTTTGAATCAAGGTTTGAAAGCTTTTATTTTTGAACAATTATTGCAAGGGCTTTTTGAAAGTTATTTCTTTTAGCTAAATAGGTACATATCGCTCATTTAGTTCAACAACAACATAACTCAAAAAATTTAATTTTTATTAACATACAGATTCGAAATCACTTTTTGCATTTTGTTGTATTCTCTACCAAGTTAACCAATAAAAAAATTTTCATTATGATTATGATGATGGCACAAATGATCATGTATAAATACACGGCTGAAAAAATCTTTCGAATAATGTAACTTTTTTTAATTTGTGTTCGACAGCAATTAAAAAAAAATGCAGAAAAGTACTGAAACAGTGGGTGTGTTCGTAAATGCATCACTGCTCTGCATCATACGTGCAAACTTTTATTTAATATGCAATATAAATTCGCTGATAATCTGTTTTAGTACACAGAGAAAAAAATGCCTCATAAAATCAAGAAGATTTTCTCTATGAACCGTTTTTAGGCTAAGGGGTATCCCAGCAGAAAGAAGCGCAGATTTTTTCATAGAGATTCCTTATTGTTTTTATGTGGTAAATTTTATTAATTTTATCAAGAAGAAAACCACATAAAATCAAGAAGAAATCTTATTATTCACAACTTTTTTTTTACTAAATTTCCGTTATTTTTGGCACTAAAAAAACAATCCATAGAGAAAAACTTCTCGATTCTATTAGGTTTTCTTATAAATTGTAAACTATAGGGATTTCTTATTGATTTTATTAGGTTGCCTTCTTGATTTTTTTTAAAAGGATTTCTTCTTAATTTTATTAGGTTCCTATATGAGTATGTGTAAAGCATCTTATTGAGTTTTTTAATAAGGAAATCTTCTTGATTTTATGAGGTGTCTTGTTATTACATATCTATAAATAGAAATAGAGACAAATTTTTTCATGATCTTTTTAATTTTTCTATAAGAATGTTTGCACAATAGTTTCAATGGTTATTCAGGCTGCTTGTAAGCGTATTGGGTACAGTGCTTCTCTATCAGGTAGAAGTTTGCTGGTTCAATACTTGGCGAGTAAGTTAGTTAAGAATATAACCTAATGTGTATGTATGTATGTATGTATAAATAAATAACATCTACAACATACTACATACATACATATGTATATGGTATAGAATTTAAATGAAAATACATAAGTACAGAGAATAAAGACGCATTTGTTTTTATTTTTTTTATTGAAAAACTCAATAAGATAACCTCATAAAAACTACAAGATTTCTTCTTGATTTTTCAAAAAAGGTTTTCTCTATGAAATTAATAAGATTTCCTTATTGAAAAAAAACCATAGAGATTTCTTATTAATTTTGTTCTATTTTTGTTCTAATCATGTTTGTACACCATATTTCACATTTATTTGTGCGTTATCTACTTCAGTGAACCAGTTTAGAACATTTAAATTTCCATTTGCAGCCCAGTGATGCATTTACAAACAGACCCACTTTTTTAAGAAGCTTCATCTTACCAGCGATTAAGTCTACACCCCTAAAATTATGAACTAGTGATCAATTATAATAAACGGCTTGAAAAGATCTTTTGAATAGTGTAAAATTCTTTAATTTATTTTATTGGCAAAATGCCAATTTTATAAGTACAAAAATATATCTTTTTAAAGGCGGTACAGTTTGCGACAAAGACACCTACGGCCCTATGTATAAGCAAAAATTTGATTGAAGTTAGCATAAGTGGAAAAATTTTACATGATCTTAAAGAGTTTTGCCATGAAATTTTACATTAAAAATTATGCTAGGACTTTCTGAGTTGATTTGTGAAAATATTAAAAGTGAATCAACTGATGCTGTTTACAATTTTATTATATTTTAGTTATGCTATTTATTGCGCGATACAGGAGTTAGGACGTGATTTTCGTAACAAAAATAATTGACACTGTTACAGTTATAAATTTATTTTTGTTTTGATTTCTTTGTACTTAAAAGCAGAGTACGAAAATAAACGAACAAGTTGTTTGAGTAAAACAAAAACAATGAGAACGATTGCTCAATTTGTTTTTGTTTTGTTTTGTTTTGTTTTTGCACATGAGCACAAGCCAGAGAATACAGCCGATTGGCTGTAAGCCGGCCTCAAACAATACATTATTTTAATCGTACGCTGCTAGAAAAGAAAATAATGGGAAATAAATGGAAACGTTTTGTAATGTTTTGCAGAGAATTTGCCATCATCATATAATATAATTTTATTGCATTGTTATTTCACACATGGAATTTGTTTTATATAACTAAGCAGCATAGCTATAAGACACTTCACTTCTTTTTATCATTAAAGTTGATTTAAATAATGTTTGAAAACAAAATTTGGCTTCGTTGTTGAAGCAAAAGGTACACACTTTTTGTAAATATTTATCGTTAAGGTGGCGCAAGCTTACGGAAAAACTAACGACTCTTCCAAGCAAGTTTCTTGGAGACCCCTTGCATACATATATTCATCCTGCCGAATTTCAAATAAAATTTATCCATTCAACTTTTTTCAATGGTGATGACAACCCTAAAAATTTCCACTACATATTACAAAAATCCGAAAACAGAGCTGTGCGTGCTCATGAAAACCTCTTTTATATCCCAACAAATTTCAGCCATATCGGTCCAAAACTTTGGCTGAAATTAAATTTGGCCCTATCCAATGTGCATTTTAGTTGTTTTGAACTAGATTTTTCGTAACTCGAATGATTTCAAATTTTTTTATTTTTAACCCACGACCAAGAAGTCGTTTTTAGTGTGTGTCTGTGTATCTGTGCGTCTGTCCGTGTCCACGTACAGCCCAAACGGCTGGACCGATTTTGATTTAGTTTTTTCTGTTTGAAAGGTGACTTGGTCGAGAAGGTTCTTAACGATGTTTGAAGAAAATCGGTCTAGCCGTTTAGAAGATATCACATCTAGATATATCGGGGATTTTTAAAATTTTTAATTTTTTATTTATTTTATTATTTTATTATTTTATTTTTTCAAGCAGAAACAAAAATAAATTTCTGATTTCTAATTTTTCCAACAGAAATGGAAGTTACATTATGGTAATGATAACAATGTGTGGCGATTCCACAATTGGTTTGCATAGTACATGGTCCCGATTTAAATATAATGTAATTTTTAGGGGATAAAACGGGTAAAAATTTTGTATTTTTGTACTTGGCATGATTACAACTCTTTTATGTATTCGAACGATGTATCGGGCATATGCTGGCATTTTTAATAATTCACAAAAAAGGAATACATATCGCTCATTTACTCACAGAACGTCATAACTCAAAACATGGAATTTTTGAGTTAATGATGCTGCATTAACTAACCCTCATATCCTTCTTCATATTGTGTAAAAATTTCATGCAAATATGTATATTGTTTACTCAGCTATTGAGAGAAAAATTAAATTTCCTTTTTCTATTAAGTTGTGTGTAAATTGAAAACTTTAAACTCGTTTACTTGCAAACTAGTTTTTTCGAGTTATGACGTTTTTTGGGTAAATGAGCGATATGTACTAATTTCTTTTCTTTTTTAATTCTTTTGTTTTTTTTAATAAACATACATACTATGTACGTACGTGCATATATACATATATACATACATATGTACATATACATACATACACAAGTACATACCGCTCCTTGATTGCAGCATAGTAATATCTCAAAAAATGAATTTTTGCAGTTAATAATACACACCAAAATCTTTATATCATATTTAATCTTATGCAAGTATTTCATCTGTTGAGAAAATAAAATATTTCATATTTTGTGCAAAACTAACTTTTTTGAATTATGCTAATGTTGCAATAAAGGAGTGATATTATTATTTCATTTACAGTTATGTAAATTTTATGATTTTGAACATTTCTCTACAGTTCCGGTTTTTCTACGGATGTACATACATATGTATGGATGTATGTATGTATGTGTATTAATAAAATGTTAAACTGCCACCAGGACTAATGAGTAATTTCAATTTATATATTAACAGTTACAACACTCATACGCCACTACAGCATTTAATCACATCACGTTTAAACAAGTTCTTAGTAAATTAAAATTTTTTAAAGAAAATCCACTACAAACTAATTAGAATCAAACACCTTAACATTATATCCACACACACAATGCAAGAATCAGTAAATACAATTAAATATAATTATAACTTACCCAAGATGTACAATACGTATGTGACGTTCAATTTTAGCTTTTGTGTGTTCACTTATATTGCAGCCTTTCCAGGTACAAACAAATTTTGATTTAATAGGCTAA
Organism: Tachina lurida; assembly: GCA_944452675.1. NCBI lineage: Eukaryota > Metazoa > Arthropoda > Insecta > Diptera > Tachinidae > Tachina > Tachina lurida. The sequence goes on along the minus strand of OX101752.1, from coordinate 36,518,232 downwards.
AAGTGTAAGAATAAAAAAAAAATGTATTAGACATTTATTTAAAATACAATCAACTGAATAATAAAGGGAATGTAACCTACTTTGCGTCTCGTGATACGAGGATATGTTTTCATTTTTTTTTAAAATTAAAAACAAATAAATGATTTAAAACAAAAATTCAGTTTTTTTACTTTCACTTTAAATTATATTTTCGTGCTATAAAACCGGTCCTTGCGTGGCCGGCAACAGTTGAGAATGTAGTGGTAAAGCGGCTACAAAAATGCATTTCATTTCTATGCTATTTTGAGCGCCATAATCATCTTATGTACATGTGCTTATGTATTTATAAAACGAAAGGATGCCGACTTCAAACGATGACGAAATCAGTCTTTTTTTTCCTATTTTTTACTCTGCCTCACATATACACACACCAATATGCTGACATAGTCATGCAACGAGCCCTTACAGGTTGGTAACAAAAAAACAAAAAAAAAGTACAAAAACTGGATCTACCTATAACTTGGTACTTCAAGTCAGAGCTGGTAAGATGTGTTTTCACTTTTAGTAAAATAACAATTCATACCAGTACACAATTTTATATGATTTTTCGCTTAATGCAGTTTCTTAAATAAAATTATAAATTTGGATTTGTTCAGAAGACTCAAAATAATATCTAGTTGACGGTGAACACTCACTTAAATAATAATCATAAGAACTTTATATGCAAATTACGTGTGGAATTCTTTTAAGAATAAAATTCGAGTACGGTTCTTAAAAAATATCACATACATACATATAATTTGCTTTGAGCCATTTGTTTTGTGAACACCAGAGAAGTGCGCTGATAAAAAAAATCATTTTGCGTTTCATAAAAAATCAGCATTGTTCTTTGTAAAACTAAACAATCAAAAGTCTACAAGCATTTTTATTATTATTATTATACTCGTAAGTACAATTTTCTATAATTTTCTGCTGAAGCTGAAGAACTTTTGTTCTTATATTAAAAATTACTTGTTTAGTTGGAAAATTATTATTATATGTACAATAATAATTGAAGAAAAATTAGAGTGAGAGATAGAACAATTGTTAAAGCTATGCTATTTATTGTGCGATACAGGAGTTAGGACGTGATTTTCGTAACAAAACTAATCGACACTATTACAGTTATAAATTTATTTTTCTTTTAATTTCTTTGTACTTAAAAGTAGAGTACGAAAACAAACGAAACAAATGGTTTGATTTTGTTTTGTTTCGTTCTTTGAAGTCAATGAAACAAAAACAATGAGAACGATTGCTCGATTTGTTTTTGTTTTGCTTTTGCACATGAGCACAAGCCAGAGAACAGAGCCAGAATACATTAATTTAATCTTACGCTGCTGGAAAAAAATAATGGGAAATAAATGGAAACGTTTTGAATTATTTGCAGAGAATTTGACATCATCATAAAATATAATTTTATTGCATTGTTATTTCAGCCGACGAAAATCGGTACATTGTGCCGATAGTGGGATACCGGTTTAACACTATTTGTTTCTATATAAAAATAGTTTATTTTTTGTTAATTGATGGTAAACATCAATTCAAATTCAATTCGTGGCTTTTTAAATTTTATAAGTATAAATTTCAAATATTAATTATCTCTTAATGATAAGAATAATGAAATATACAACAAGCTATATACAAACTTCACTATACATATTGATTACAATTTCCATGTTATTAAAATTTCAACTAGACAACCCTGCTCTGAGCAAATAGGTGTTGCCATATTAGTGTGCTAAAACCGTTATGCCACAGGCATCTGTATGTGTGTTAAGAACAAAAGGTATGCTCAGTGTTAAATTCAACATGGGCATGATGTTTTATTATTCTTTTATTTATTGAAGTAAATTACAAAAATAAAGAAAGAAAAATCAGCACGAGGTCATAAAAATATATAAAATGTAAATAAAATAATATATGTATATATACTGCTATGCATGTATGTATGTATGTATGTATATGCATTTACATATATGTTATATAGGTTTTTAGTTTTTAACTAGTTGTATGTGTGTGTGTGTCTATTAAAGGCTCTTTTTTTTGCCATCTCACTCCCCATAGCCAGCTTGCATTTGTGTGCATGGCTATGTTTAACCTACATTGAAGTAGTACATGGCATTGTTAGAAACTGGTTCAATTTTCTCTTTCGTTTACATACACATCAGGGATGGCATTGAGAATTTTAAAATTGTACCAACAACTTTAAAAAATTGTACTTTTTGGACCTTAATTGTACTAAATGATTTTTTTTTTAGTTCAAATTACATATTTTTATTTGTTTTTATAAAAATAATCGAAATTATTCTGGCCACCGAATTGTTTTCACAAATTTTCTTGTAAGCTGGGATGTTAAAGCATATGGTTGCACCTCTTTAAGTTGAAATCCGTATTTGGACAAAAAAAAAAATGATTTGGAAATGGACGAGTTAAAATTTTTTGATTTTCTCGTTGCGTTTTGCTTTCAAAAGACTGTTTTCAAGTAAGAAGAATATAAGTGTCATTGTTCAAAAGTGAGAATTGGAGATTCCTTAAATGTACTAAATTAGTCATTGGTGTACTACAGTTTGAATAGTACCAAAAAAGGTACAATTGTACCAACTTTGCCATCCCTGATACACATGTATGTGGTTCATTTTGATACAGCAACATTATGCTAGGAACACAATTGGGACGAACGACGAATTTCGTCCACGTCGACGAATTCGTCGATAAGAGTTTGCTGCATAAATTCGTCGTGTGAAGCACAACAACGACGAATTTACGCAGCGAATTCCTCTCTCATATTTGATAAAGTTGGTTGTTGTGTGTACAAAGACAGAGAGTGAGAGAGAGAAAATTGTTTTTTCGTCGTTCGTCGGCGTACAAATTAGAAATAAATATATCTCAGAATTCGTCACTCACGACGAATTTCGTTGTACGGCGGTGTTGTGTTCATTTTCATATGCACACATGTGTTTTATTTTTTATGACGAAAGTTCGCACCGAAAAATTCGTCCTTCGTCCCAGTTGTGTTCCTAGCATTACATTACTATCTACATGCATAAGGCAAATACAATAATATTATATTTAATTAGTAGTTTACTCTCTTATGCAAAAAAATAACGTGAACTTAAAGTGTACGTTAAAGCCGCGGCTTCTATGGAAATTTTGCTTTAACGTACCCTTCAAGCACACGTTATTTTTTTTGCATAATTTTATACATATTTTATACTACAGCTAATTCTTATGTATAATTTCCAATGTTTTTTTCAATTATTTTTATTGTAAGAAAAATAATTTTATTAAACTATGTACATATGTATTTACATACATATTTACCTTTCTTGTATTGCATTTCACAAAAATATTATAGCCTTGACATATTTTGCAACATAACAACAGCCTCCAACATTAAAATGTATGTATTGAATTATGTGTGTACATACATATGTACTTATGTATGTAGTTCCATTTTTTAAGCAGTTATGCGTGTCAGTTGAATTAGAAAGAAAATATTTAAATTTTCACATAAGCACAAACTAAATGGTAAATTAATAGTTATCAATTATAATCGAATAATAATAAAAAAATTAATGAATTTATCGAAATACGACAGTAAAATTACAACGATTTGAATATACAGGCAACTCGCGGTATAACGAAAATCCGATCTAAGGAAAGTCCAAATTTTTTTACATTAACAACTGAATTATTTCAATATAATTTTGTAATATTTCGTATTGTACAATAATATCACCAATGTTTATGTCATATTCGAAGTTGGCACAATATATTGGTAAATATAAAAAAATATGCTTTTGATTCTTATTGTACAATCAAGACATTTGTGTAATATGGTGGCAAAATTTTCTTTGAAAATATTGTGCCATTTATTGCATAGTATAGGTCAAAACGACAATAATATGTACAATAAGATATGCAATATTATTGTATAATTGATGGAATGCTTTACAAATTTTTTACAAAGAATTTTTTTAATAAAATATTATTCATGTTGAATTTTTCAAAATTTTATTTTTAATTTTTTTCCGATGAACTTTAATTTTAAAAAATATATCTGAGCTCAGCTCTCAGTGTATTCGCTACTACCTGGTGAACTCCTTAGTAGACTACAATCCAAAAAAAAAATCCAAATAAAATACATAGTGCCCAATTATGAATAACAATTCCCCGGAAAAAAGTAGGTATTCTAAATATGAGGGAAAGGGAGAAAAAACTCAATGGGAAAAAGTAGGTTTTCCAAATATGAGGAAGAGGGAGAAAAAACTACCCGGCTAAAAAGTAGGTATTCTAAATATGAGCCCTGCGAACATAAACTTCAAAAACATGAACTACTTCTGCCTTTAGAAAAAATACTAAAACACTAAAAATTGCAAGTCTCCTTTAAGATCACATAATAATTTTTCTACGTAATTTTTTTAATTTTTTATTATAATACTTTTACATTTTTCTGAATTATTCATGAACTACTGCGAGTTCAAAATTTAAACTTGGCCACAGTAAAGATAAGAAGTTAAGCTATGTACAGACGGTTGTCAGATCTTACAATATTGCCAGTAAAATGTGCTCAAAATTTCTTACAACCGTGTGAACTGGCAATTTTTGTCAGATGTCGTTGCCAGAAAAAGCATTGTCAGTCCATTGCAAGACTAGCAGCTGACAACAAATTGTCAGACATCTTACAATCGTGTGAACACATTGTAAAATTATTGCCAGCTATTTGTCAGACATTTTAATATTGTCAGATGCGCGAAGTTCGTGCATCTGACAATGGCGTCATTGTAAGAGAATTATTTCTATGGGCAACACTGTACACGCTTGATTTTAAAGAAAATATATTTAATAAAATATATGCAGCCAAAATCATTGCAGTTGCTTCTTTATGGTCCATAATAATTAATATTTTCACTTTTTACATTTAACACCACCACAAACGATTGATATTTAACAATTTCTAACAAGCGCTTTGAGTCTGGCAACGCATAATAATGTCTGGCAATTTTTGCATATGACAACCGTGTGAACTTACAATTTTTTTGCTGACGATTTTGTCAGCTGATTTTATTGTCATACAATCATCTAGCAATAAATTGTAAGATTTCCTGACAAATTTGATACAACCGTGTGAACTGTCAATCTGCCATACACTTGCAATTTTTGATTGTCAGTACAATGTCAGCACATTGCCAGATCTAACAATATTGTAAGATCTGACAACCGTGTGTACATAGCTTTACACTGTGCTCGAGTTCTAAACTTTTTTTTTGTAACAAGCCGGCGACCTGTTGGGTAAACCTAATTCGAGTACGCTGAATCCAATGGAGCTAACCACTTTTTTAGGTTAGCTCTTGTTTAAAAAATAATTACGATTGAAAACTTGGTTAAAAGCACCTAAAAATTTAATTTTTCCCAGTCGCTATATTTCGCAAATTAGAACGTAAAATGATTAAAGATTTTGCACTAACGGTAGTTATACCTGCCACACACACATACACTTTGAATTATGTACATACATACTACATAATTAATGTTTTGTCATTTATTTCATATTACTGCACTCCTCAAAGTATGCTAATAATATCTTTCCTTTTAATATTTAAAAGCTAACGGCCTGTCCCACGATGTCACCAGAAATCGTTCCATCGTATACTTTTATTGAAAACAACAACAAATTTTCTAATGTTATTGTTGTTTGCAATACAAGTTGTCGATCGAACGATATCTGGTGACATCGTGGGACAGGCCGCAAATAACACCTTCCGCTTTTTTTCCTCATTCAACGCAAAATCATGTAATTTTTTTCTGTGCGTTTCGCTTTGATGACATTTTTAATTTGCATCACATTTTAGCACTTCAACACATTGAAATGTTGATGTTGGATTTGCTCTCCAAATGTTATTGTAGCCCACTTTTAAAGATTTTCGTAATTTGTAGATATTTTTATTATTTTTTCTCTTTTACATAGTTACTAATTCCATTTAATTTGTTTTTGTAAAAAAAGTGTGCCAATGAGTTTAAATATAAATTTGTAACATTTTCAAGGTTAACTCATCAGTAATAAAGAATAATAATAAATGAAATGGTGTCGTGTTTGTTATTGTTGGACAAGAAATGTAATTTTTCATAATGTGTGCGACAGGTCTCGACTTTGATTTTCAAACTAAAATATTAAAATTTAAAACAAATAAAAATATGACTAGAAATTTTTTTTTTTCAAGCAATGTTAAAATACACACAAACTTATATTATATTATGTCAACCAAGGCAAAATAGAAAGAGTGTTTTATTTGCTTGCAGTGCAAATCAAGAATTTTGGGAAACACTAAAATTTGGTATTTCAATTTCTAATGATCAGGGAAACCAGAAATATGCTCTAAAAAGTGTTTTAAACGCATTCAATATGCACTAAAAACTTTAAAATATCCAAATTTTGACTAATACAAACTCATTTTTTTACACTCTCGTAAAAATTTCACTTTATATCAAAATTAAGATTTTGGAACTGTATTTTGGATAAATAAGACAAGATTTTTATTTATAATTTTTATTGCAATAAACAACAAAATGTTAACTTAGATTTTCAAATAAAAATCGTTGCTGTCACATCTAAATAAACATTTAGGCATTGACAATGTTCCTTCAACCTCTCCTCGGGGCAGAGTCTGTCACAAACAGAAAAACCGAATTTTTTATTGAAACTAACGTCCGTAAAAACTGCGTAATATATAAAAAAAATACACACAACATGGAACATTGGAAATGAGGTTTAGATAGCGAAAAATAAAAATAAAAATTTTGATTGATAAAAATGCAAAAAATTCTCTAAAGTATCAAAATATGCCATAAGAAGTCAAATATGTTGTGAAAATTCGAAAAAATTTTAAAGATATGCGTGCAAGACTGATATATGCAAAAACATGCTTTAAAGGGTAAAATATGCAAAAATATGCACTAAAAAATCGATGCCAAAATTCATAAAAAGTTCTGAAACGGATAAATAGTTTGTCAACGCATCAATACGTCACACAAGAAAAAACATGCAATTGCATATTTGCGGTTTCCCTGCTAATGTTTAATATGAGTACAAAAACTAAACAGCATTAATCTTTAAATATCTAAAGTTGGAAAACTTAATAAATAAAAATAAAATAAAATTAGTTAAATACGGAAAAACGTGTAAAGAACAAAATGAATAAATTTTTAAGATTTTACATTAAAATACTCGTGCAAAGGGTGGGAAAATTTGATGTTAGGAAGTAAATTGGCTGTCAAATGATAAAATGCCAAGAATCGAGCTGTCATCCTATGACATTTTCAATTGGGCAGTTATGTAAACAAACGAAATTGTCGCATATGGGGCTCACAAAATCCACAAGCAGTCCTCGAAAAACCATTGCATACAAAGAAAGTGAGTGACCCTATGGTGCGGTTTGTAGTTGTTGTTGTAGAAAATGAGCTAGGAAACGCCGTCACCGTGAATTCTCTGTACTACCCAACCAACTAGGAAAATAACTGGGACGAACAACGAATTTTTTAGTGAGAACTTTCGTCACAAAAACACATTTTTGCATATGAAAATGACCACAACACCACCGTAGAACAAAATTCGTCGTGCGTGACGAACTCCGATGAACGACAAAAAAACAAATCTCTCTCTCTCTCTCTCTCTCTCTTTGCACACACAATCAGGGTTGCCGTTGAAAATTTCGAAAAAGTATCATAAAAAAGGTATTTAAGAAAAAAAGGGTAAATAAAAGGGTATTTTAAAGTAAAATAGGGCCAAGTTTTTTGTGAACAAAAAAATAACATTTAATTCAATTAAAAAAACAAACACTAATTTTAACAATTAATTAAATAAATTAAACTAAAATAAAATTAATTAAAATACTTTAATTATAAATCAATGTTAACCCTCTAACCGGCCATATCGTAAAAATTATCGGATGAAGCTAATAATTTTTTTTAAGTGTATATAAGCAAAAGAACCGTAAGTTTTAATTTACTGGTAAAAAAAACATTAGGTACGAACGCCAGGTAAAAAATAGTGAACTTCGTATGTATACGGTCTTCGCGGCTTGCAAGTAATAAAAATTCAAACTTAAATCTTGTTTATAAAAAGTTTTATTAAGATTAAAGAGGAATTTGGGTGCCAGATTTGTTCCAAAATTTTCACCATTTATCGACCAAAACAGTAAAATGATCGACACCATAGAACTGAGTATCGCCAACTTTACGATCAGCTTTGCTTCGTCCAATTTTTGAGCATATGATTGACTTACGGCATATATTTTGTTAAGATGATACAAAGGGATAAATTGAAAAAAGGGTCATAAAAAGTGTCATTGGCACGAAAAAAGGTCAAAATTGATACTTTAGTGTCACAAATAGCCAACTTTATCAATTATACACTAACTTGGTTTAAAATTCAGTAATTGTGTAACTAATTTTACATTTGTTATAAGAACGAGTCCACAGAACGATAGTTTAAAGCAGTGTGGGGCAGACACAATACACTTTCATGTGTCTCATATGTGCTTCCTATACACGCGTGCATAGGATTTCAAAAATCTGCCCGACACTGGTTTAAAGCAACTTCTTATCAAATATGAAAACTTGTTGATACTCGTAATATATTTATCCCAATTTGGAAAAAGTTTAAAATATTAATTTTACTACTGAGTTCTATCTGAATTTCACGTTTCCATTGTCGTTCTCGTATAATATAAGACGTATATACAAAAGAAGAGAGTTGTCTTAGGACACCCGGTTATAGCTATGCTGCTTAGTTATATAAAACAAATTTTATGTGTGATATAAAAATGCAATAAAATTATATTACATGATGATGTCAAATTTTCTGCAAACATTTCAAAACGTTTCCATTTATTTCCCATTATTTTCTTTTCTAGCAGCGTACGATTAAATTAATGTATTGTTTGTGGCTGTTAGTCGGCTTACAGCCGATCGGCAGTGTTATCTGGTTTGTGCTCATGTGCACAAACAAAACAAAAAGAAATCGAGCAATCGTTGTCATTGTTTTTGGTTCACTCACTTCAAAAAATGAAACAAAACAAAATCAAACAATTTGTTGCGTTTATTTTCGTACTCTGCTTTTAAGTACAAAGAAATCAAAACAAAAATAAGTTTATAACTGTAATAGTGTCGATTATTTTTGTTACGAAAATCACGTCCTAACTCTTGTATCGCGCAATAAATAGCATAGCTATAAACACTTACTGGTTGGCAAACTTTTCATGCAATTTAATTTTCCGTTTGCTAGTACTTAATTTTTTCCCCCCAAAACTAGCTTTATTGCGCTGCGTATGTACATATGTCCTTATGCATGTATGTATGTAAGTATGTATGGATATATGTATGTATTTATGTATGTAATATTTACATTTATTTTCGTGAGTGTATTTGATTCTGTTCGATTTTGGCTTAAATTTATAGCTGTTGAGATATTGTGCTTCAAAAGATTTCCTTAACAGTCTTAATATCAAACAAATTCCAAAAATCATCAACATCCCTCTTAAACACAAAATACGCAATATATTTTTCCAAGGATGTTTCTGTGAAATTTCAAGAGTATGTGTATATGAATAAAGTGTTATAAGGCTACACACGTGTACATATGTACATATACACCAAGAAACTTAACGCATATGAAATGAAGTTTTATTTTTCACGAAAACCAACAAAAAACAAATCACAATTTAGGTCAACTACAATATGTGTAACAGCATGTAGATATGTATGTATATTTATATATGTGCATATGTGCAAATGTACACACACATAGGCAACAATGTTCGTGTGTGTATGTGTGTCAATACTGTATAGCAGACGACAAAAACACAGAGAATCATTTATGTTGGGCCTGTTTGTAAATAACAAAAACAAAAACAGGAATATCCTGAAAAGTCGGTTTTATGCTCTCGCAATATAAACAATAACATTGAAAAATCCAGTAAATAGAGGCAAGAAAGAGAGAGAATAGCGAAAAAAAGAGAGTCAAACATTGTTACCGTTATTTCTGAATTAAATTATAAAATAAGTTCCAAATTTGGTATGATGGGATTTCGTTTGGTGTATGGTAAAGTCATAACAAAATGGACGAGCATTTATTGCTGATGCCTGCCCTAAACCAGGTGCCGCCAAAGTACCCTATAATATTTTAGTGAAGAAGCTCTAAGAAGTTGCAACAAAATATCGACTTTTATCTTCAAAAAGAAAAGACATTTTGCCACTTTAGTTGGTCAAACGGTCAATCTGGTCACAGGCAGAAAATAAAATAACGGATTTGCGTAATGCACAATCTTGTTTTCTTGATTCATGCTGGATTCACACACGATAATTTTAGTTGAGCAACATTTGATCAGGGTGACCGATGACATTTTTTTAAAAAGTGGCACCAAATAGGGGATTTATCAAAAAAAGGGGCAACATTAAAAAAAACGAGACAACTACACTAAATTTCTTATTTTTAGTGTATTATTATATAATTCACTTTAAAAAAAGGGGGGAAAAAGTGACAATTTGCCACTTTAGTCTGTGAAACGGTCACGCTGCATTTGAGTTAACGAAATAGAGAGAGAGAGAGAGAGAGAGAGAGAGGGAGAGAGAGGGAGCGAGGCAAGAAGATAATAATATTTTCCTCCCCCGCCCATGAACTAAAAAGTTATTGAACTAAAATTGCCATGTGTGAACCGGGGCTTGTAAGGCGAATTTTGTCCGACACCATGACACTTATTTGTTTTTTTCTTTTTGGAGAAAAATATTCGCAGCCAAAATTCATTGATTGTCCCAGTTGTGTTCCTGGCAATATAAGTAAAATTGGGAACTATTGTTATTGCTTTTAATAATAGTGCTCAATTTTGAAATATAAAACTTGCATAACTGCCCTGGAGACGATCAAATAAACTCATCAATCACAAAGTTATGTAAGTGCACTCAGCAAAAATACATTTTGTACAAGTAAGCACTAAGGCAAAAAGAAGCACTTCGGAAGCGTGGAAAAGCACACAGAGCATCCCCTCTGCCTTACGAGGATGAAATAACGTTAGCGAATAACGAAATTTAACACACACACTACAAAGTTTTTCATAGTGCATAATCTATCGCTTACGTGGATACAAATTTGGATGGGCTTCTTTCTGCACATGCTAAATGCATTTAAAAGCTCATACCTGGAGAGCTACCAAGTGGGACATTACGAACAAAAATCATGCGATACCGAAGCAGGTTTGTAAGGGAGAGTTGTGCTTCTTTCTCTCTCTCTCTCTCTTACCAACCTACTTCCAGGTAGACGAATATTTATGCTGGGCAGTTGGGGGTTTTTCGGTTATATGTACACGTTGTCAGCAATGGTTGAGGAAAATCAAAGAGTTTTAATGTTTTATTTGGCTGCGGAATATTTGATCGTCTACAAATTTGCTTGACAAAAAATAATTCTGTTTCTTTGTAATTCTTGTTAATAACGAAGAAGTGCGCGGACGAGCAAACATTTAAATACAAATGATAATTGAAGTGCCTCCTTTTAAGGAACAAACATGCGTCAATCACACATATGCAATGATTGACTGATTAATTTTGTGCTCGTTGGGGCACTTTATATCCAATTTGGCAACACTGATTTTTATGTTCAAGCATAAGAGCAATTCGCTCTTTCTACATAACATAATCATAATTTCAGAAGGCAGGAGAACTTCAAGTAAATGAAAAAAAAACCAAAAAGCTCAAGAGTACACTTATCCTTGAGTCAAAATTCATTAGGTTAAGAGAAAGTCCTTAGGTTTTTTTCTTTACTAAGTGAGTAATTTATGTTTTAAAAATTCAACAGAGTTTAACAAGAATCATTTTCGAGAGAGCTTATTTACATTAAAAAAAATTGAGTAAGGTTGCGTTTCTGTTTTTGTTTTCTCTTTCTAGCTCAAGAGCTTCCAGTTAGTGTTATTATCAAGGATACATGACTTTTGTTCCCTTATTTTGGGGGGTAAGCACACATTTCAGTAGACAGTCGGTTGTTATTCTGCTTTTTAAAAATAGGTCATTGGAAGTAAAATGGAATAAAATGTTGTGCAGCATAATAGTAGAAATAATTTACACACTAACATCCCTTTGGTATATAGAGCATTGCCTGTATCTATTTTTGTTTGTATATGTGTGTGTATGTACACATATCTGTGACAACATAAAATATGTATGTATGGGTACAGATACGCTACAGGATATTTTTATGTAAATACATGTGTATAAGTACATACTTTTGCAAGGAAAAATATGTACATAATTTCTATACTTTGAATATGGAATGATTAATTAAATTTTTATATTCAATAGTCAATAATACAGAGTAATAATAGCCAATAGCTTAACTTTAATTGGCAATGTGCTATTTTCATAATTAATATTTTTTAAAACGCTTAAAAAAACTTTTTTCCATCAAAAATAATTATCTTACATAATAATTATTATACATATCGAAACTTTAATATCGAGGGGCCTCCTCTCAACTCGTTTTCGTTTGCATATGGAAGGCATGAATAAATCAATTTAACACTTAGCATGGAAAGGATTAAATTCATTTGTTTGTTGTAAGGAAACAAATAAATAAAAATTATAATTTTTAAGAACTAAGTTGGACAAAAACAAACGGTTTCGATATGATCTTATCATATTTCCAAAAAAAAAAACAAAATTAGTTTTACTTTTTAAGGAAATTGCAATAATGAACAAAATTCAAGTTCACTTTATTATTCACTTTAGCTAAAGTTATCTTTTAAAACATTTTTTTAAAAGAATTTCGTGTTTGACTACGACAGTTTGATCTTAGATTGCGGTGTTCTTTAATATATTACAAAAATGTTGTAGTCGAAATACGCCAACTACGATAAGGGGGACTATGAATAATATTAAGTGAGAAATTTTTCCCGGGGAACAATTCCAACTAATGGCAAGTGATAGGGAAAACAAAAAATTCTAATTGGAAAAGGGAGAAATTTCCCTCGGAATTTTATTCATAATTGCCCGTATAATAACGTGCCTAAAATTATTAATAAATAATATTAATTCTTAATTTGTCGTCTTACTCATATTGTGTTCTAGAGGACTTGAGAAATTGTTCTCACACAACCGCTATAGAAAACCGTACTTTGCCATGAATTTAATGATTGTCTTTTATTATTTATTTATTGAAAACTACAATACAAAAAGAAATAATTGTCTTTAATATATATTGTTTAAGCCGATCATACACCATATTTTTTTTAGGGTTACGTATACCAGAGGTGAAAAGGAACCCTCTTGTTTTCGCTACGATGTCCGTCTGTCCGTCACCGGCTGTTTTCACGATAACTGTAAGAGCTAAGGATCTGAAATTTTCACAGAATATGTAAAATATATGACATTTAAGAACTAAAGGGTGTTCTAAAGCGTTCAACAAAAAATTTTGAAATACTAGTGTCATATATGTACATACATACAGTTATATGCAGACAATTGAAATGTGGAAAGTTAGTGTACTTTTATGCAGACTATACCAACTAACACTGAAATTCAAAAATCAAAGTTAAAGGGTATTCCATCCGGTAATGTAATTTTGACAATGTAATTTTGCCAACTTGCTGTATCTTGAGCACCGTAAGAGGCAAACTCGTTAAAATTTTCAAAAACGCTACAACTAAAAATCCCAAAATTAAAAAAGAAGAGAGGTACCTTCGGACACCCGGTTATAGCTATGCTGCTTAGTTATATAAAACAAATCTAATCGCCCTTATCGGTAATAAAAGTTCACTTGAAATGTGTTCCCTTTCCCTAAAATTGTGATCGTCAATGTTTGCGTTGGTTTTGTGTCAGTATACTATTTTCTAGTTTTTTTCACAATTTTTCAGGGGAAACATTTCACGTGAACAAAATTTTCGCCTTTTATTCCCTATAAGGGTGAATGTGTTAAATAGCAATGCAAATAAAATTATATTATGTGATGATGTCAAATTCGCCACCGTTTCCATTTCCGGCGCATGATTAAATTAATTTATTGTTTGTTGCAGGTGGCAGCTGTTAGCTAGCTTATAGCCGATTGGCTGTGTTCTCTCAATACGAAAACGAATTGAGCAATCGTTTTGTTTTTGTTTCACTCACTTCAAAGAACGAAACAAAATAAAATCAAACAATTTATTTCGTTTACTTTCGTACTCTGCTTTTAAGTACAAGGAAATCAAAACAAGAATAAATTTATATCTTACGAGTATAACTGTAATATTATCGATTATTTTTGTTAAGAAAATCACGTCTCAACTCCTTTATCGCGCCATAAACAGCATATCTATAAAAATCGCCAAACCGAAAAAAATCGTCAAAACGAATAAAAGCGATAAAACTAAAAAAAATCGTCAAAACGAAAAAAACGCCATAATAAAAAAAATCGCCAAACACGAAAAATAAATAAAATAAAAACTGTAGTTACAGCTTTTTGAATTTTAGGTGACGATATATAGTATCCATACGGAACCCTTCGAGTGCGTGTCAAGGTCACACTTTACTGGATTTATTTACCTTTACGCTTAAGAATGCGTGAGCGTGTGTGAAAAAGTATTTTTTTATTGTTTGCTTTAATATAAAAAGAATAACAACGAAAACAAACATTTAAAAATTTTTTTTTTGACAATTTTGATTTACTGTTACCTTATCAAGTGATTTATGTGTGATTTCAAATAACGATTGAGATTGAGTGTAGTTATAATAGGTTTGTTCATTTACTAAATTTTTTTTTATGAATTTGTAACAATTGTTAGAAGCAGAGAGCGTCAAAAGAAAGCCAAAAATTGAGAGACAATAAAATTCCTACAAATTATTACTGGTAAAATTTTTACTTGCAAGAATTATCCATACAACAGCTGATCTGTGTTTTGTTTCCAAATTACGAGAGTAACTATTTGAAAAATATCTGCAAAAGGAAAACTCAAAAATGTGCATTTCTTTATTAAAAATCATGTATACATTTGTAAAAAGAAAGTATATTTTCTTAATTTATTGTTTTCCTTTGATTAAGACACTTCAACACAGTTTTATGGTCAAAGAATTTTGTTTGTTTATCCATATCTGATCAGAGATGGAAAGTGGCATTTTTATATTTGTTAATTGAATAGAATTACAAATAATGAAAAATTCATAAAAATAGTAAATATGTAATACATGAAAAGTGTGTAAAGCATTTCATATCAAATGTCGATTTTTAAAAATTTTGTAAGTCAAACGTACAATTGTATCATGAATTTTCATCCATGGTTCTGATATGAATAAAATTTTCTTGCTCGAAGAGCTCGAAGATGAGTGTATCATTATTAACAGTCAAAAGTTGTCACGCGTGAGAGAATGTGAGCGTGGGTGATAAATTTGTTTTAATTCGTGAAATTAAGTGATAACAACTTTAAGAACGTTAAGAGAGAGGCTTCCAAAGTTTGATTCAAAAAATAATTTCAATCGCTTCTGCAGTTTGGCTGTAATTAATAACACTGTACAACAGCCAAAATAGCCTTTAGATAAAAGTATGCGGACTATATGGATTTCGATGCGTTAAATTCAAATCTGCTGTCAGTTTTTCTCTATCACGTAGAGATTTTTTTTATGGGCGTGGCTAATTTTGGCCCCTAAATTAGTCGGCCATACTAATATATTTTACTATAACTCGAAAACCGCTATTTCGATTTTAATAAATAATAAACCAAAAGACGCGCCACAAAATTTTGTTAAAAAATATTTATAATCATGTTTTACCTATTTTTTATGGTTTCGAAGTTATTCAGAATTTAAAAAAGAAAAAAGTTTTTCTTATGCAAAAATCGCGTAATTTTTTTACATAAAAATTACAATTAAAAAATCAGAAACTCAAAATTTTCATATTTTTAAAATTTTTCTTAAAACCACTTATCCTAGGAATAAAACAAGCTATAAAACGTGAAAATCCAGCAATAAATCTTGATTTTATTCACAATTTAAAGTTCTGTTACCTGCCCGCAATGCCCTTTCAATAGCATTACCAGATGTCAGTGATGGGAGATGAGATATGCATTTCGGTATCAAAAACAAATTTTTTTAGTACTTTTTTGATCCCGAGAGTACCAAAAATTATAATATTTCTTATTTAAATTTTATTAACAAAAAATTATAAGAAATTAATTTACAAAAAAAAGGAACACATAGGTACAAATATACAAATAGGTGTAGCCTGTATTAGACTTAATACTGTTGGAACATAAAGCTTGCCTCCGTATTCCATAGCTCGCTAAAGCTAAAGCTAAATTCGACCGCTAAAATGCTGAACAAATAGAAAATTTAAAATTTTTGGCGATGACATAAAGCAATAAAATTTCGGCGAATTACATTTTTAAGCCATTACCTGATTTATCAATACCCGTTTGAAAATTGCATTCGTAGCCCAAAATCGACAAATTGATTTTATGGATTCTTAGCGATAGAGATTTAGCTTTAGCGAGTTACAGAATACGATGGCTGTTGATTTATATTTTGTTTTCATGAAATTTTGGTAAGAGAAAATCCTTTCGACATTTACAGAGGATTGAGGCATGGATAAAATTCCGTAAGCTACTCTCGATATATCAGGAAACATGTTTTCATCTAATGCGTTTTTATATAAGCCAGTGCTCTATATTGGTTGTTAATATTTCAAATTATTTTTCTTTTCTTTTTTTTCTTTTCCCTGGGAACATTTTAATTAAAAGTGGTATAATGATATTGGTTTAACAGATAAAATACTTTCAGGGAGAAACTTACTAAACCAAACTAACATTTTATTGTCAAAGTCCACTTTTGCCCTTAGAACTTAATATAAACTTTTTAAAATTTTCTTTAAACTGATTTAAACCAGTTGTTTCAATAGATCAACTTCTGTGCCACATAAAATATCATTGAATGAAATATGGTTTTCGTTGATATTTAATTGTGGTTACATTTTTCTAAAAGATCTTTACTAATAAAGCTTCGTTCTATTTGTCGAAAAAACAATTTAATTCTTGGCAAAATATATGCATGCGCGAGTCTTCTGACTGTATTTCTAAGTTGCCCGTGAGAGTATCAAATTTCTTAGGGGAGTACTACGGTACTTTTTCATGTCAAACAGTATAAAAAAAAGTACGATCGTACCAACTTTCCCATCACTGCCAGATGTAAATGTGACTGCATTTAATGCATTACACACATTTTTCCATTTTTAGGTACCTGCTTTAAATTGTGAATAAAATGAAGATATATTATTTATTTATTTTCTCTTTTAAATTCTGAATAACTCCGAAACCATAAAAGATAGGTAAAAAATGATTATAAATTTTTTTAACAAAATTTTGTGGCGCGTCTTTTGGTTTATTATCTATTAAAGTCGAAATAGCGGTTTTTGAGTTATAGTAAAATATATTAGTATGGCCGAGTAATTTAGGGGCCAAAATTAGCCACGCCTATAAAAAAAATCTCTACGTGATAGAGAAAAACTGACAGCAGATTTGAACTTAACGCGTCGAAATCCATATAGTCCGCGTAATTTTATCTAAAGGACAGCCAAAAAATGTTATTTTGTTGTACAGTGTAATCGCCACAAAATGGCTAACATTTCCCATAGTGCAGTGGTGTGGTAACGAAACGTTTAAAGCAGCTACGTCCAAACACATAATCCTATGTTACTTGCATTTGAGGTAAACAGCTTTGAGAGCTCTTAAAATTTGTTATCTTGCAAAAAGCATTGTTGTCGCCGAGATCTGATTGGCTGTTGTTCTCTGGTCGGTGTGAAAGCACAAAGCTCTTTTGTAAAAGCTTGCACTTTGTGCATATGTCTTATACATATATAGCTGATTTGAATGCATCCAAGAGTTTTGTAAAAATAACTTTAAATAAGTGCATTATGTTTGTATGTTAGCAGAAGTTACGAGTACAATGTTTGCAAAAATTCAATTATTTCTTTTTAAGATATTTCGTTATCCTTAACACAGTACAATTTCTTTAACTATATATCAATTTGTTTTCATTATTATTCCAACTATCCAAACAATGTATATGTATATGTATATGTATATGTATATGTATATGTATATGTATATGTATATGTATATGTATATGTATATGTATATGTATATGTATATGTAATTCAATTATTGCTTTTAATTAGTTTTTCTCCGTTTAGTGTTTTGACTCTCAAAGTGAAATCCCAATTTGCGGGGGGGGGGGGGTTTGTCTTATACCTATTTATATCAAATACAAGGTTGTTTTAAATACAAGTCGTTTTGAAAATTGTGTCATCTACTCTAACCCTCGTTTACTTGATATGATTTGTTTTCTGTGTGTTTAGACACTTACATACATATGTATGTATGTATGTATGTATGTATGTATGTATGTATGTATGTATGTGGATGTACTTGTTATTATTTACTGTGTGCAATGATGACCCAGTTAAAAAGCTTACTTCCTTCCGAACTTTCTGTTACATTTTCATTATTTTATTAGTTGTTTGTCTCCTCTCTGCTGTATGTACATATCGCACACTAAATCATAAAGAGTCACAACTCAAAATTATCAAAGTGCTTTTGCTTTTTTATAAACCAGTTAATTGAAGAAATCTATAACGACCTCAACAATTTCTTTTGCAATACAGTCTTCCTGAAGAATATAAAATACCGTTATACTTGTTTTTATGTCACATACTTGCGTCATTTGTACAGTATCAACAGTTCTTTGCAACTACTCACCATCAGACATTTTTTGAGTTCTGACTCTTTATGATTTAGTGTGCGATATGTACATACATATGTATGTATGTCTGTAACTGAGCAGCTTTATTGTTCGGTTTGGTTGCTTTCCAATTACTTTGTGTGTGAATATAAGGCTAAACGTTTTTGAACATATGTATGTATGTACATATTTATGCATGTCCGTCTATTTATGCATATTCTGCATATGCATATTTATATTCGCGCGTATGCATATACATAGATACATACATACATATGTACATATAGAGTATATGTATATGTATGTGCATGTGTTTATTTATAAAATTAAATACTAAATTGCATAGACTTGTGTTTGTTATTACATTATATTTATTTATTTTATTTTTTTTAAACTATGACAATGTGATGGCAATGATGATGAGCTAAATGCAAATCAAATAAATAAAGAGCGAACAAACAGCTAACAATTAGGTCAGATACATACGAGTACATACATATGTACATACATACATACATACATATGTATATGTAAGATTTTGTAAAATAAAATTTTGTATAAAAGTATCTACCCTTTATAAAAAGTACATTTTATAAAAAGTACCTTTTATGATAAGTACCTTTTATAAAAATTAGCTTTTATAATAAGCACTTTTTATAAAAAGTTCCTTTTTATAGAAATGACCTTTTATAGAAAGTACCTTTTATAAAAAGTACTTTTTATGAAAAGTAATTGTTATAAAAATTACCTTTTATAAAAAGTACCTTTATAAAAAGTATCTTTTATAAAAAGTACATTTTATAAAAAGTACTTTTTATGATAAGTACCTTTTATAAAAATTAGCTTTTATAATAAGTACCTTTTATAAAAAGTTCCTTTTATAGAAATGACCTTTTATAGAAAGTACCTTTTATAAAAAGTACCTTTTATGAAAAATAATTGTTATAAAAATTACCTTTTATAAAAAGTACCTTCATAAAAAGTATCTTTTATAAAAAGTACATTTTATAAAAAGTTTCCTTTATAAAAAATTTCAAAAAGTTTCTTTTATAAAAAATTTATTATCTACCTTTTATATAAACTACCTTTTGTAAAAAGTACCTTTATAAAAAGTATCTTTTATTAAAATTACTTTTTATAACAGTATTTTGTTTTAAGTGAAACACTTTTAGATTTAATTGAACTACAGTGAATTTTAATCAGAAATAATTTCTAGTCAGGCTTAAGATCAGTAATTTAAATTCTTATTGAATGAAATATTTTTATTAATTAATGTGAGTTTCTAAAGAAGAGAAGAAAAATTAAACTTAGACTTTTATTAGCTGGGGGAAATACCGATATTTTTCTGTGCAGCCACGTAATTCATCAGCACCCATGTCATCTACTGGTGCAGAGATTATTATTAACATCAGCTATTTAACTTAAATTTTCTATGAAATGGAATATGAGAATTGATTGTGTATACAATTATTGATTTACCATTGTTAAATACATTCATCACTATTCATTTTCTGTTTTTCCATTTTTAGGGTTTCGTAAACCAAAGGTGAAAAGAAACCCTATTGTTTTCCCTACGCTGTCCGTCTGTCCGTCCGTCTGTCACAGGCTATTTCCTCGAGAATCGTAAAAGCTACGGGTCTGAAATTTGGACACAGTGTGTAGACCTTTGGCCGCTACAACAACAAATACATGAGAGTTGGAAATTAAAGGGTGTTCCAAAACGAGCAACGAAAAATATTAAAATCCCATGTAATATACATACATACATATATACAATTGTATGTATATACACTTGAAATTTGTAAGGTTAGTGTATTTTTATACAGACTACAACAATTAACCCTAAAATTTAAAAAAAAATTAATTGAAGGGTGTACCATCAGTTAAAGTAATTTTGACTATGTAATTTTGACAACTTGCTGTATCTTGGAAACCGTAAGAGCATACTTCTTGAAATTTTCAAAAACGGTAAAACAAAAAAATCCCAAAATTATAAAATCACCAAACCGAAAAAAAGTCGCCAAAACAAAAAAAAAAATCGCCAAAACGAAAAAAAGCACAAAATTAAAAAAAAAAATTCTAGAACGAAAATAAATCGCGAAAAACCGGAAAAGTCGCCAAAATTTAAAAGCCGCCAAAATGAAAAAAAAACGCCAAAATGAAAAAAATCGCCAAAATGAGAAAAATCGCCAAAATGAAAAAAAATCGCCAAAATGAAAGAAAACGCAAAAATTAAAAAATTCACCAAAACGAGAAGAAAGCGAAAAATAAACAAAAAAAAAAAATATTTCAGCTGAAAAAACGTCAAAAACTAAAAAAACGCTGTATTAAAAAAATGATGAAATCCCAACGTATGGAACCCTTCGTGCGCGAGTCAAAGTCGCACTTTACTGAGTTTTTTCATTTTCTATTTGGTTAGCACGAAGTTATATCACCCTACATAAGAAGTATGTTTAACTATTCTTGCTTATCTTTTAATATTTAAAAAAAGTAATGAAAATCTACATATTATAATGTTCTATAACAATTGCGTGCTTAGTACTCATATTATCTGGATTATTATTATTTATGTAAATAGTATATTAATAAATTTTTACCAAATGTTATATTTTCCATAAGAGTAAAAGCAAAAAAGAGACCAATTAGTACCGTGACTTGCAGAAATAAATTTTAATATAATCTGATCAAATGTAGTTTCAATTATTATTATTTTAACAGCATGACCAATATAATAATATACACTCAGTGGGCCAAGGAGTGTCAAAACGCTTAAATAATGTCATTAAGACAAAACCACACCCTACCCCAACATAGAAATTTGTGTCACTTCCTGAACATAAAATTCCTCTAAACATAAGAAATTTAATTAAACCTAAAGTCTAGTGGAAATGTTTGAGCATTTGCGACATATTTTCTTATATAGATTTTAAAGTATACATTATGCTAAAAATGATTTATGCGCCACCACCCAAATGTATGCCTTACATATGAATTTTAATTATGCCTTAGTATAGGCTTGCTAATAGTAAAATAATACATTTTCTATGAAAATAAAAATAAATATACATACATACATATGTATGTATAGCATATTGCTACAAAACTAAATTGCTATTGCCTACTACACTACTACTGACCTTGTCAATATGAAGGAGAAAATACTTTTTGTATGTACATATGTATGTATGTATATATTTTCACATTTTATTAAATTTTTTATCGCTTTATCATGATAGTTTTCTCAACATAACAACCCCCAAAAAGTGCAATTTTAAGCAGTTCAAAGTAGGTCACTAACACAACAAAAAAATAAACAAACTTAAAAAGCAGTGTTCGTCGCACTTACATACATACAAACATGCATACATACATACATAAAAAAGAAAAAATTTCATTAAAAATGTGTATACCACTGTTGTCGATTTGATATGTTAAAATTAAAAATTTTTGGCTACTAAAATTGGAGTGTCAAAATTCGGATTAATTGTTTTTTAACCAACTGGCTTTTACCTGCGGCTCCGCTCTCGTTGAACTAATTAAAAAATACATAAAAACCGGCTTAAAACTAGTCCGAAAATGTGTTTTACGAAAAAAATCCGTACCAAATTTAAAACCATTTCCAAACCGGATAAAAAATGTCCTATATCTGACGCTGGTAATATAGCTTTACAATGGTGAACGAATTTTTAAAATCGGTTTAGCGGCTTGGACGTGAAATCTTAGCAAACTTCTCATTCATAATATTAATAATATAAAATAAAATAAAGTAAGGATGAGAATTTATATTTGAAAAAGATTCAGACATTGTTGCCATTTTAACATTTTCACTGCTACATTTGGCATATTCTTTTGTAAAAAAAAGCATTTACGTTTTCCAACATAACCCTGCAGGAAATGAAACTGACACAAGACTAGCCACGTGACCGATCCCCAAGTGATAGGCACCAGTTCGAGTTCTAACACTTCCTATGAAGTGGACCAGTCACTTTTCCATGGGGATGGCCTAGGATGGGGTTAATTGATACTTTGTATGAACCATGTGACTCATCACTGAACTATCTTATAGGGACCTATTCCGTGTAAAATATAAATTATATATATATATATATGTATGTCATTCCGACATTTATGTAACTGTAACAACGCAATCTTGAACTTTTTTTTATTATTTTTGTTTTTCAGTAAAAAAAAATGTATATTCAAACTATCAACCTACGGCATGGCAGGCTTGCACACTACCTACCCGATCATACGTACCATTTGAGCTTAGGTTAATATCTAAGCATAGTTACGAGACTTGTTCCAGAGTGACTTGGCAGTCTACTTATATTGATTCATTGTTTAACTTTCACAGTGAACAGATGTCCCAGCGAAGTCTTTCTTATATACATATACTCAACCAAAAAAAAAAAAAAAAATATTCGTAATACATAATTCATGCCCCAGCGGAGTGTTTCTTATATAGACATATTCAACCAAAAAAAAATATTCGTAGTACATATAGTATATAATATTCGTAATAGTATCTTACATATTGAACTATGGATGAAGTTATGGAAGTGAACGAACAAAATTGTGTTCAGGTAACATTTACCCTATGAAGAGAGATAGAGCGAGAGAGAGAGAGTTGTTCCTCAACATTCACAAGTGAAAAAATACCTTGGTATACATCTTGATCGACGGCTTACAATTCAAATTTGTGCTTGTAATAGTGCTGGGATACTATCGATATTTTCTACTATCGATATCTATCGATAGATCAGATTTCACTATCGATATTACTATCGACTGAATGTTTGTACTTGAGATAGAAAAATACAACTAATTTTTCATCAGGTCACAATTAGTTTTTTTTTATCACTTTATTGAAAGTTTATGGTGTTATGTTTATTTTAATATGTATGAATGTATCTACGAACATTATTTTAGGTGACAGCTTTTGAAAAATTGTCCTGATGTCAGTTAAAAAAATTTTAGAACACCTCACGTTTTCAAAACTGCATTTTCTATAATATCGATATCGATATTTTTTTCTATCGATATTTTCGATATTTTAAAACTACCGATATAATCGATAGTACTATCGATAGTATCCCAGCACTAGCTTGTATAGATTTATAATCCTTGACACAAACTTTGAGCTTAAACAGAGCTGTATTAGTGTCTGTTAAGATATAATTAATTTGGAAAAGACTTTTGCAATAAATGAGGCAACCGAGACGGAAAAAGTAATGCAAATTTATTGACAAGGTGCTCCTCCTCCTCTTTTATTATTGCCCATGAACCTATTTCTCAATTCAAACTAGATATTCGACCTTGTTCTGTAAACCGATCAATTGTCACCGAATTTTCTGCAGGGAACCTATGCAAACTTAAAATGATTATTAATGAGCAAATAACACCAAAGTTAATTGTAAATATTGTGACAAGCACTTAGTAGAATGGAACAACTAGCTGTTTTCGAAGGCCACTACACCTTCATCATCAGCATTCTTTGTGTTTGGTCCACTGTGTGTGGTGTCAGTTGATGTCGATTTCTGCTTTATATACTCAACTTTTCATTGCAAATTGCATTTTATTTTTTCTTCTATAGAAAAAGTTTTGGACCGATTTACCTTTCTCCCGTGCCGGTCCTTAGACCAGATCTGGATCTGGCAACACTGGATTCACAGGTACATTAAGCAAATATTATGAGCATACTTTTAGGAGCGACAAATATGCAAATACAGGCATTTTCTACACTTCGTTCGTTCGTACCAGAGATCTGCATGATTACGAATCAAACGGCATAATTTTGCCTTTTTGTAAAATGAATATTTATGTAGCACTTAATATTAAAAAAATTAACGGCCTGTCCCACGATGTCGCCAGAAATCGTTAGATAGAATATTTACATATATTGAAAACAACAACAAAATTTCTATTGTTATTGTTGTTTGCAATACAAGCTGTCGATCGAACGATTTCTGGTGACATCGTGGGACAGGCCGTAAAGTTGCTAATGCATGATTCATATGCACAAGACTGTTGTTAATAAATGCATGTCATTGCTTGCAAGTTCTGTTTATTCCCAGCAAAAAATTGCAAAAAAGATAATCGGGTTTGGAATTAAGCATTTTTGGTGGAAGCTGTTCCTTACTGGATTACCAACTAAAATAATCGATTCTTGAGAAGTACTTACTTTTTTATTTGGCAAATTGTTCACGTAATCTATTTAATCTAAATAAATTATTCTCCTCATTTAGCAACTTGTACATAATTTTTTTTAAATTTTAGGTAATGTGATTTGTAGGCGAGTAATGAAATTTTGTAATCAGAAAAGTAAGTCATTATATGGCAAGTAGTTCTGATGGTAACGTATAATTTTTTTGCTGGGTTCATATTATTCACAAAATATTATTTCTGAATTCTTTATGTTAAATTTTCTTAAAACACTCTTGAAAAGTTCTTCAAATTTATTTTTATGTATTTTTAAGTATGAAAACATATACGCACTGTTTTATCAACTTAAGACTTCATCTGTCCAACGTGCTTTTGTGAGTAATTTGATTATTATACAAAAAAAAAAAATCAAACAAAAGTAAGAAGTTTTTATTTACTTTTGCAAACAGTATTTAAAAAACAAGATATTAACTAACTCTAACAGTCATTTGTTAGAGAGTTAACAATGCAATCAACATCATTAGTATATCTGTGGCAAAAAGGAAAAATGGCTTAAGTCGAGATAAGCTGATTTTGAGTTAATGGTACCTCTGTAATCTGCATATTCGAAAGTACCCCTGGTCAAAATTTTAATTAATTTGTCTGATTTTTCAGGAAGTTATAGCAAATTACTTGCGACTTATCTTTTTAGACTTCGAATTTAATTTGGAATAATAGCTTAATTAAGGTTATACTTTGGTATATTTCAACTTAAATGTATTATGATGTTTGCTTAAAAAATAAAGGTTCACAAAAAATTTCCCAATTTAACTTTTCAAAAGAAATAAATTTCTGAAAATCAATTTGAACGCTTAAAAGTGCTCTCCTGCAAAACAGTAAAATATGACTTAAGCACTTTTTCCTTATTTCCACAGATATAATGATGTTAAAAAAAAAACAAAACAAAAGCATTATAAATTTTAGTGGACAGCAAAAGTGAACCAACTCATTCAGTTCTCTGGTTCGTACCAATTCTCTGCCTGTACAAGAATTCTTATTTAAATAAGATATTTTAATAAAAATTAAATAAGGATTAATTTTTTACATAGATATGTATGTGTATGTACATTTACATATATGTATTTAATAGAAAAAGCAGAAATTTTAAATAAATTTTGTAGTTCGTATCCGAAACATATTATTACATTGTTCGATAGCGAATGCCATAATCTTAAACGATTAGATTAGATTAGATTAGATTAGATTAGATTAGATTAGATTAGATGTACACTACAACCTCTCTAATCCGGACATTTGAATTTTTCGAACAGTTAAGTAATTTTTTTTACATTAAAATTTGTTCGTTATTTTAAGTTTTCGAGCCTGAGAATACTCAAACCACAATCTCAAATAAAGAAGCAAGAGAACTATTTTCAAAAGTTATTTTATGGGCTGAGCAAACCAAAGCGACTGAAAATGAAATTTTATTTTTAAAAGAATTTAAAAATTGAGCACATAAATTCATAATGATATGTGTATTCAAACAAAAATAAATTCTTATTTTTCAAAATGAATATTTTTGACCACTTTAAGTATTTTTCTTTATGTCTTCTGTAAATTAATTAAACACAAATGAATTCTTATGTGTAGTTTTTCTTCTTTTCGGTAATAAAAGTAAATTATATAAGTAAATTATATAGAATATTATAGATGTACAATCGCAATAGTGTGTGTTTACATTCCCAATATTTTTTATGGTATTGCATTACAAACACAACTTATAATGTGAACATTTCGAAAATGACACCACAAAATTGCAACCAATGAAATGTTCAATGTTGAAATGTGTACTCAACATAAGGTGTTCAATAGGCTTGAAAGTTATGAAATATAATTTCAAAAATAGTTGTTCAGTTCGGGAATGTTGCCGTATGCAGTGGGTCCTGTACAATGAGCGGTCGGAATAACTAACCAGCGCCGAATCAGCTATGGATCATCTCGCGGTTAGTCGCGGTATTGACGGGACACTGGGCGGTCGACAGACATGCTAGTAGGCTAGGTCTTCCCTATAATATATTCTGTCGCAGCTGTCAACAACAGAAGACGGAATAAACAGTTTATCACCTGGGTAGGGAAAAATTCTGCTCGCGAGAACAATTTTTACTAACTCGCTCGTTTTAAAATTTGTGCTCGCTAGTTCAAAATTAGAACTCGCGAGCACAAGACTTATAAGACTCGTACTCCTTTTGTGCTCGGCTCGTAAGCATTAAATGACTCGCCTTGAAATTTATAGTCGCGAGTTTTATTTTAAAACTCGTAAGCACAAATTTAAAAGAGTGCAAAACGAGCATAAACGAATTCAAAACGAGTAGTTATTACAAAAAATTTTTTTTGTTTATTCGAAAAAGTATATGTATTTATATGCGAATTTGAAAAGTATAGTATTTACAAATGCGTATACATTACATATATAAAAATATATGTTCTTAATGTTTTAAGGCTTCTGCTTCATGAAAAGTTATGCAAATGCTTACCTGTCATTAATAAAATATAATTTCAACATTGCGACCTATAGAAAACAGAATTTGAGTAAACAAAATTAATAAAACTCGCGAATAATTCTTTTTAACTCGACTCGCGAGTTTTATTTTTTTTGACTCGCGAGCAGACAAGAGTAGCTCTTTTCAATATAAAAAATAAAACTAGCTCAAGCACTCTCCGCACTCTGCTATATTGTGCCCCAGATATAATTAGACTGTTAGCTATGTTAAATGTAAACGCCAACGCGACAACACTGTTATATACAGACCAGACAACACATTAGCGTAATGGCACGTATTGTTTGATTAGAGCTGCTTTAAGACCAAAAGAAAAAAATTGTTTTCAAAGGAAAAATTTTCATGTATCATGTAAAAACATGCATTTATTTCATTTTATATACTAATATATATTATGTTTCAAGCTCTGTTAAGTTTTGAGGGGTGGTAAAGCGTGCTAGGAAACGTAACAGTTTGAGCGAAACCGAATATCGAAAGTAAACCAGGTCAAGCGTATTTACAGTTGAAACTATGTGGAACAAGGCATTTTATATACAAGACAACATGCATATTTATTAGTGTACATAAATGTATGTACATATACATATGTATATGCATTTACATAAGTGCACAGAAAAATTTCAACATATGTATGTATATGTATGTAGACTATATATTTTTAAACACATACATTTTTAAACATTTTAAATTTATTAAAATAAATTGTGTATGCGGCCTTAACTATTTTATGGACAAAAATTAAAAACCTTTTACTTTAAGTACATTTTAAAAATAATTGCTCTTGCAGGCTTTAAGCTTAATAACTTAAAGTCATGGTGTTAACTATGAAAAAGAAAACTATTGCAGCAGTATACTTTACTTGACTTTTGTATGCATTTCATGATTTCTTTTTTTTTTTTGTGGTAAAAGGTCGTCACAATGGCAATTATTTTTTAGTTTGTTAATTGTGGTTTGTTTTTAGTTTCTTTCTTCTCTCTCTTTTTTTTTCAACGTATGTATGTAATTACTTTTGAGGAAATTAATTTAATTGTTTGTAAGTAAATGTTTTTAATTATGTACATATGCACATACGTGCCTGTCTCGTTTCTTGTGAAATATTTTTAAATTTTTTGTTTAAAATTTTTTAATGCACATGCATTCCAGTAACATCATGTTTGCTAGCCATTGAAGAATTTTAGTGACAATTTCAGCGCGGTAACATTAAAAATTCACTTTGATATATTAATAATGATGTTAAGAATGCATTTAATAGTGTTTTCACACTGAATTGGTTTTAATAAAAGTTGGTTTTAATGGTAAAACCAACTGTTAAAACCTGGTTTTACCATACAAATTGTTTTTGTTTAATCCAACTTAAAACCATTTCTGAATTGGTTTTATTTTGGTTTTATGAAATGCAACCCTGTTTTCGCTGTGGTAAATTCAGTGCTGCCAAGTTAAAATGACCGGAAGCAGCTGATAATGTTTATGCCAGTGAATAACAAGAGATGTTGCTTGCAAGATTTTCAACTTAAAAATGGATGCAGCAGCAACAATAAGTAAACAATTAAGGAAAAATAAGAGTTTTTTGGAAGGAAAACAACAAAAATATTTTCATTGACCTCTGGTAAGTGAAAATAAACGATATGACTGACATCGATCCACCGATAAAAAAGTTTTATTTTGTGATTTATTTGTGAATTTTTTATATACAATAACTTGATTTCCAAGCACTTCTTTACTTTGTATTACTAGTTCCATTTTAGAGCGCATTGTAAAGTTTCTTAGTTTTTCATACAAACAAAAACAGTTGTACAGTTTGTCAAATAAGTGTTATAACAAGCAGAAAGAAATACAACAACAAACACACGCATTTCTGCAGGAGATCTATTTTATTTTGAGCAAAGTTATTAGACAGTCTGTGAGTTAAAACCTGAATTTAAAAAACTTGCAGTGTGAATGCAAAATCAGCTGTTTATGGTTTTAACGTTAAAATCAGGTTTTAACTTGCAGTGTGAAAACACTATAAGTAAAATAAAAAAAATGCATGCAAAGTCTTCTTCAATGGGCCAGAGATTCGTTTTTTTTTTGGTCAAAATTACTTTTCAAGCGAGTGAATTATTTGCTGAAAGATTGTTTTTATTTCATTTCGTGTGAGAGTTCATATTGAGGGTGGCGTTGGCTGAAGCAGTTAGCACATACAGTTGAACGGAACAACTAGCTGTTTTCGAAGGCCACTAAACCTTCATCATCAGCGTTCTTTTGTGTTTGGTCCACTGTGTGTAGCGCCAGTTGATGTAGATTTCTGCTTTGCATACTCAGCCATTATTGCAAATGGAATATATGTGAATTGTTTTGATTCATCTTATTACAATTTGCTGAAAGCTTTTTTTTTGTAATTAAAGCTTAATTTTAACAACTTTAAATTTACAACAGTCTTGCCATTGTCGTTTGTTCTTTACTAGTTGTTCCGTTCAACTGTGTGTTTGTCAGAATATTTACAACTAACTTTGCTGTTATTTGTTCATTAATAATTATCACATGTAATTTGGCTTACAAAACGATACGAACTTTAGCCTTATCAAATCATAAATATAGAAACAAAATAATTTTTTTTTGCAAACTTCAAAATGTTGAAATATTTTAAATTTGCAAATTTATTCTCGACAGACTGTGTGTAAAAGTTGTTTAAACAAAGCACAATAATACTTTAACTTTAATTTAAATATAACACAAACATTACACTTTTTATTGCTTGCTTCAAACAATATTAGTTCTTATATTTAATTTTTTTTAATTTAATTAATTTGTAACTTTTTTTATCATTCACCATATAAATTTTATAAATATAAACACAAAATTTTATGTTTGTTTGTAATTTCCAATTTTATCAACAAGGATACCACAAAATTCGGGTTTAAAAGTGTGGTTTCCAGTGTTTCCAATATACCGCTTGTGTATTCAATGTAAATATGTTTGTGCAAAAATATTATCCATACACACATACATACATATATGTATATATATATATACATATATAAAGATAGATAGGTATGTGTGTGAATAAGAATATTATGTGATCTAAAAATTTACCCCACTAATAACAATTATATGGTTTTGGGGTAAAGGCAACAAAAAAAAAATTAACAATGAACATGATAAAAGAAGGGTAAATTGTTGTAGTTTAAACAAAACGATTTCACACAAATAAATTCGAAATGTACTCGTACTTGTGAAAGGAACAAATTGGAATTTGATTGAAAAAAACTTTGCTTAAATAACAGCACAACAATAATTTTTTATTTTAAATAAACTTTTAACGTATTTTTATGGTCGAGAATATATTTGTATGGTTGTTTTAAAAGTTTATGTCTCAGTCCCATTTGAAAAGGGTTGAAATGTCCCTCCCCAAACACCTTTTTGTACATTTTTGTGGTGAATTGAGATATGAAAACTCATAAAGGCAATTTTTTGGTATTGTATGGACGATATTGAGAACTATATTCTATAAAATGCTCGACCGCGTACAGGAGAGCGCGAAGAAGCTCATCTAACTCTATTGACTCATTGGAGCATCGACGTAATGTGCGGTGCATTTCTTCCTTGTTCTATTGCTACCACTGTGGAATGTGTTCTGATGAAATTAGGGAACTTGTTTCTGAAACGCGCACATTTTTACTCACAACACGTGCTGCATTCAGGGAACATACTTTTGTGGTCGATTGACCACAAAATCGCACTGCGCATTACAGAGAAAATTTGTTTTCTTAGGCAAAGTATTCGTATGTGGAGCATACTACCTGCGTGGGTCTTTCCTGTCCCCATAACCTATTTTCCTAGTTCTAGCACAATGCATTGCATGATTAAGGGTCATCTCTTGTGTGCTGGTCCTATTATAAAAAAAATAACGTTCGTCCTCCTTCATTGTAAGGTTAGAATCGCCACGAACACACTTCCACTTTTTCTACTGTTCTTGATAATTCTGGTCGCCCGATTTGGGTTTGATCAATGTTGTGCTAGTCTCTTCAAACTTTCTGTGGTGCAATTTTTGTAAAACTTTCGCACACACATTGTGCGGGCCGGCCCGGCCACGAGAAATGCTCCATAGTCATTGTGTTTCCGAGAGAAACGCTATCGATTGACTTAATCCGCATACTGCACAGATTCTTTGCATTCATGCAGTAAACTAAACATATATAAACTTTATTTTGAAACACCTTTCATCATCCCAAATATATGCTGAACTTTTAGGTTTATATTAATGGCGCCTTAGCGTAGTCTTTAGTTTGTAAAGTTTCTGAAATCGTTACAGCTTTAGCAAAATTTTAATAATTTTCTTTGAATTTGCAATTAATAGCAAAAAAAAAAAAAATCCTCTACTGCATTTGCAGTGTCTCTGCCTATATCCTGGTGTAAATATATTTAATTTTGAATTAAATCCTGCTTTTCAATCGTATTTCAATGTCTTTTTTTTAAACAGTTTTTGGCAAAATGTAGGTTAATTCCTTTTCAGCAAAGCATACGGAATTAGTTTATGCTTATTCATTTTATTTGATTTGATATGCGGAAATCTCAAGAAATATATTTTTTAAGATTTTTTTATTTCATTTTTACAAGATTTATATGTATGTATATATATGGAATTAAATAAAAAAGGCAATGTGGTATTATTTTAGGGGTTGAGAAAATTTTATATTTCATTTGCAAGCACTCGTATGTATTGGTTTTAGAAAATATCTATGTGATTTAGCAATTGAAGTTCTTAAGACATAAAAGCTTTTTCTTGAATAAACTGCTTTAGTTGTGATTTTATATTTTTCTTAATATTACTTAATGTCATGGTAATATGATTTTTTCCATAAAAAAAAAATATAAATTAATAACGATATATAAAATTTTAGTCAATATCATTTTACTCATCCCATGATACCACCAGCCACGCGCATTTCTTTAGTTTTAGAATTTAAACATAAATTGGGTCTCTTTCTGCTTTTCATCGTTGGCATATCCCCAGGGGTAAATCAATTAAAATAAGAAAAAAGCATACTTTTTGGCTTTCTTTTTATATACATATGAATGTTTTATATAAAATTTAATCATTGAAATAATGCTTATCT
Source organism: Tachina lurida (assembly GCA_944452675.1). NCBI lineage: Eukaryota > Metazoa > Arthropoda > Insecta > Diptera > Tachinidae > Tachina > Tachina lurida. Next base: position 36,485,678 of record OX101752.1, on the reverse strand, counting down.
TTTTAGTTTTGGAAATAAAATGGAAATCTTTTTAATCTATTGAAACTTAAGTAACACAATTTTAATTAATTTGTTTTAGATTTGTCTGTTACCAAAAAAAAAAACAACTTAATTGCAAATAAAGAGTGAGGGGAAAAGTAAGGAAATTTGATCGCCAACAAGTTTATTTAACAAAAGATTTAATTAAAGCCAGCATACAATAAGAGTCAGCATTTTCAAATAAAAAAAATATTTCTGTTTGCTTGTAGGAATGAATAAAAACCGAAGTAGTCGTATTAAAACACTTTTATTTTTCTTTCGCTTTGCTAAAGTTTCGTTATAATGACCCATATAAGAAATTAAGAGGAAAGTCATAATAAAGAAAAAGCAGAAAATAAAATAACAAAATAGGTCATATTCATTAAAAAAATTCTCTCAACTGCAATCGTTTGCTGCTTCCTTGTTTACAAATAACGGGTGTTCATTTTTTTCGCGGAGAATAATTTTACAGAATCTCATTGGAGCCAGATTTGCAAACTTCTCCAATTAATTGTACAACTCCTGCTTCTTTGCGAGCAGTTTAATCACAACTTGCTTTTTATATTGAAACTTACTTTTAGTTGGCTGACAATCCCCCTTATCGTGCTTGGCATAGTTATTTCAACTACGACTACAACGTTTTTGCAATAGAATTAAGAACACCGCACTATTTGTTCTTTAATCTGGCACCAAAATGTCGTAGTCGAAGTCGAAATATTCTAAGCATTTGTATTTTTTACTCTTCCAGTAAAAAGTTTGTTACAATTTTGTTTTAAGAAAAAAAAAAAAAAAGCTATATATAGCGAAAAATTCTATTCTATTTCTTTGTAGGACCTAAATAGAAGAAATTAATATTTAATTCAGAGTATTTTAAGTTTGAAATGGAAAATTAGTTTTTTCTTTGCAGCGAAAGCCATGATTTGCCTCCAGGCTTGAAAAACGTTTCGATCACAATTCAATTCCCTCGCAATTGAACAAAATCAATTTAAATTTTATTGCAATATTTTGAATTTTGCTCCATATCGAATGATGTAATTTGGGACTTGATCCGGCACTAGGCCCAAATAAAAAAATAATAATTATATAAGTATATAAAACACATCCTAATGTGTTTGACAACAATTTTTGACTTGGTGATTAAACTTTTATTATTTTTAAGTTCTATTTAAATACGAAATTATCGGTCTGGCTCACGATGTCGACAAGAAATTTTCTTTCGCTTATTTATATTGAAAACAAAAACAAAATTAGAAAATTTGTTTTTGTTTTCAATATAAATAAGCGAACGAAAATTTCTTGTCGACATCGTGAGCCAGGCAGTATGCTTTTCGGTCTGTATTTAAATAATACTTAAGTGCGTAGCCTAGTGTATTTAAATTCTGTTTAAGTTTTATGAGCATACCATATGTTTTTGTGGGTGTGTGTTTTTATTGCAAAAAAAAAATATATTACAAATATTTTCGTTTAATTTTCATAAATACACACATATATTTATATGTTAGAATACATACCCTCTAGTCAGCCTAGAGCCATATGCTTCTATGTCAACACTCTTTTCTCTAGCGACAACTGCGCTACTTAAAATGTCATACGTTAGAGACAACAGTTCTAATGTATTTCTGGTGACATTGTCAATGAACTCGTCAATAGTTTGTTTTTCTTTTTTATTATGCTATGCAATAATGTTAAAAACTTACGTACATATGTGACGCGCAAAATAGAAAGCGACATAAGATTAAAAACCGGTTTTGTTCAGGAGAGTCATTTTAAAGATTTAATACTTTGGTGTACCATCACTGAGCGTAATGGTATTGGTCTCATTTGAAAGCGACAAATCTCATGACGTCAGGAACGTGTTGGTCATCCTTGAAAATGCGCGTAGGTCGTCCCTACCTCTTGTTTTGTGTAGTTGGTTTTTACTGTTTTCTACCTAGCGCGCTGTTTCCTTGAGATTTATATCAATTTCGCTCGCGTTTTTTCGAATCCATGTTTATTTTCTGAAATTATTAATTGTGAATTATAATAAATACTCATTTATAATTCTTTTAAATCGTGAATATCACTCTGTTAGTACGAAAATTTTTTCACATAACCTTAGAATCGTCGACTTCAATTTCATAAAACACGCATATCTCTGGGAGGGAACACTTTTGGGGCATGGGATCGGTCTCATTCGATGCTGAGATGTTGTCCACATCAAAAAAAAAGTTAAAATTGATTTTTTTACATTTAGGTCCCTTTCTCTATGAGCTGTCACATATGCCTGTATTTAAGTTTGTTGCCACAACCCTTGTAAAATTTTAGACGAGGGTCACTAACATGTACTAGTGAATCTTTAGTTCGAATGTTCGTGAAATAATAGTGCTAAAGTCCACTGGTAGATATTCAATGACAACCCTATGTTATATGTCAATAGGCAATTACATTGGCTGGGGTACACCTGGTCAGTAGTACTACTGCCAATTTCACTAGTAAATCACTACAATTTTACTATTCCCATTTCCTGCAGGGTAGTTTCATATCATGGAATAAATAAATTGAAAAATCCATTCCGATGCTCTTTTGGTTTCATAAAATCAATTTTTTTTGCAATTCTAATTTGCTATATTTTGATAATCTAACTTTATTATTTATGTTTGGAAAGGTTTCCATAATATTGGGAAATTTTTTTAGTGCTAACGTACTTTTAATGTAATTTAATAGGCATTTTATTTAATAAGCCACTGAAAAAATTAAATCGTATTTAAATACAATTTAAATTTAAATACAAACACATTTTCTAGATAGCAAACTTACATATGTATGCTGGCAATTTTTATTTCAATCTATAGCACACCATCTCTAAAACAAACACCCTTTACATATAAATATGTATAACTAAAACTTGTGGTGGTGTGTTATACAGCTTGTGCTGCAAATAAGTACTTTGGATATAATTGCTCACTTGTATTTATTTATTTTTCTATTGGTCGTTTACTAAATGCACAATTGGAGTTTGCCCCATATTGTGTTAAAATTTTGAGGAAAAACAAATGTTTAGAAGGGAAAATATTATTGAATGTACGAACAATAAATAAGCACATTTGTAATGGAATGTTTTCCAAAATATATTTTGAAATTATCAAAAAAAAAAAAAAAGAAAGAAAAGAAAAAAGAAATACTTCTTATAGGCCATTTACATTGTCTAGAAATCTAGTACTTAGGAAGATTTTGAGGTAGATCTAGTTGCTTTTTACTAGATTTCCCATACAAAACGAAATGTAATTTGTCAGTAGATTTGTAGAAAATCTACTCGAAATCTAATATTTTTATTTTATTTTTACTACCTTGTAATACTTACTACCTTTCCATTATGAGCAAATCAATTTGATTCCATTACGTGTTGTAAGTGTTTTTGTATTCGAATTTTCAAAGTCAATTTGACGTTTGAATTGTTTATTTAATTTTTTTTAACATAAAAGAAACAAAACTTTTGTTTAATAATAATTTGGAACAAATTTACTTTGTATTAATAATCACAGAGAATTATTTGGGCGAAAGAAAAACGCGAAAAAATACCAACTTTCCTTTTTCAAATTATTTTTTCGTTTTTATCAACAAATAAAATCAGCCATTTTTATTTATACTTAAATGTCACTTTTTAGGATTTGTAATTCGCCAATAATGGATGACCCAGAGTTGCATTTGTAATAATAGCAGCCGCGCAGTGTTGCACTGACAAATTCGACTTAATTTGCAGCAAATTAAGTCATTTGAGATAATTTGCTCATGTGAAAATTGTATGGCAAATCAATTCGCAAATTACTTAGTTTGGGCAAATTAAATGTTTTGACCTAAATCACGTGTGTGTGTATATGGAAACGTACTATAAAACATATTTACATAAAAGATGAAAGAATTAGTTAGTTTCTGCTTAAAAAGGTGTGTGAATTGGCTACATTGCAGTTGTTTGGTTGAAACTATTCAGTTAATGGGTTTTGTTTTTGATAGAGAGAGTCTTGATAAATGTCAAAAAAACTTACAGTAAACGCTATAGATTTTCGTAAAGATTTTAATTAAAATCTACTTAATTTTGTGCAGGTGTAAATGCCCTATTAGTTACATAAAATATACATAAACATTTTAATAATGGTTTTACATTATTTTTTTTGAAAGAAAAGTAACACTCAGGCAATGAATGCCTACTACTATTACTAGGTGTTGCCTTAAGGAAAACGATAGTGATGGAGAAGGCAGGTGGTGATGGAAGAGATAGAGGAAAGCTCCATTCTTTTACAACTCTGCTTTTTGCACGTCTTTAATCATGCAGTTTTGCAGCGCCTCTGGTGTCAATGAGACGTATTAACTTTTTGAAGCTGCGCTTAGTAGCCATTTTGTTGGTTATTTTACTTCGGCGATAATTCTGCTACACAGCGAAGGAGGGTGCTTTGATGTTACATTAGGATTAGTATCTGCTGGAATCGGTATAGTTCAGTGACCAGTGACTATGCCTTCATCACTTGAACTTTCCTACAATAAGTGATACAAAAGGCACTAATGCACCTCAGAAAAATGCGTGGTGTTGTCATTTAATGACTGTCGGAGACCGGGATCGAGCTCAGGACCTTCGATTTTGTATTCAACTTGCTAACTACCTCAGCCAATCAATATTATTTTGCTTTTAGGTGGGCAATGTTTTTTAAGTGTTTTTGTTTCATATTCACCCTAATTATAGTTGTCAACATCGACGTCACTTCAATACAATACTAACAATACAATACAATTGGACCTTATCTACCTGTTGTCGGAAACAACTGACTGCTATTTATAGGCTCATGCTATTTTCTAGACCTTAGTGAGCAGAAATGAGCTGTCAATAGCACAAAATTGCTCTTAAGAGGGTTTTTGAATACATATAGAAAATAATTATCGTCAAAGAAGGCAATACTTTGCTCTTTTAAAGCATAAAAATAATATTTTTGAGGATAGCTTTAAGTTCCAATTTTATTGAAGCTTGCTATGTTAATTTAGAAGAATCTGTTTCAAGCCTGACGATTATTTCAGTGGAATTATTTTTCGATGAAGAGAAGGAAGTACACAATTTTGAATTTATTGGAAGATACTAAAGGGACAATTCAGATCCCATAGAATCACCACTTGTAGTGTGAGTAAATGTTATTGCTTAAAATGATATTTAACTAACAATTTATTTTTAAGCTTTAAAGTAGGGATATAACCGATACCGATTCCGATATATCGGCAATACTTCAAATTTTCAACGCTTTTTTTGCATGTACTTTATTAAAGAAAAGAAGAGAGGTGTCTTAGAACACCCGGTTATAGCTATGCTGCTTAGTTATATAAAACAAATTTCATGTATGCGCAATAATATTATATTATATGATGATGTCAAATTCTCTCCAAATATTTCAAAACGTTTCCGTTTATTTCCGATTATTTTCTTTTCTATGATTAAATTATGTATTGTTTGTGGCTGGTGGCGGCTGTTAGCTGGCTTACAGCCAATCGGCTGTGTTCTCTGGTTTGTGCTCATGTGCACAAAACAAAAACAAATTGAGCAATCGCTCTCATTGTTTTTGTATCACTCACCTCAACACGAAACAAAACAATATCAAACAATTTGTTTCGTTTATTTTCCTACTCTGCTTTTAAGTATAAAAAAATCAAAACAAAAATAAATTTATAACTGTAATAGTGTCGATTAGTTTTGTTACGAAAATCACGTCCTAACTCCTGTATCGCGCAATAAATAGCATAGCTATAAAAAATAATTTGTTTTTTGTTAATTTCAGAATGAATTCAAATATCAATTTTAAATATTAATAATCTCTTAAACTGTAATTTCAATATGCGTATCGGTATAGGAATCGGTATCGGCGATATTTCTTTTTGAGAATTAACAGCTGTTAATTTCTAGTTGTCGTACGCAATTTTTGGAACTTTGTTTTTGCTTTAATGCAAAGTTTCACTTGTTCGACACATTTTCCCGAATAGCCACCATTAATTCCAAATCGGAATAAAATGACCGAATTCAAAACAGATAATTTCGAAGGGAAAAATAACTTTTCGTATATATGTAGAAAAACTCGCAAATATTTTATTGAGAACCAGAGAACAGCAATGAGTAGTGAAAAATGAGTAGACTTGAAACATGACTTATAATTTCTTGTACTTATGCGCAGTCATACTTATTGCAATGTTGTCTATGAATCATATGCACTCGACAAGTTTGAAGTGCGCATCGAACTCATACATTTTCCTCAAAAGTATTAATACTTGTATTATAGTGTGAAACGGCCTTTAGCAACATTTATGAGGTTGTTGATTTCGACTCTCCTTAAGTCAATGCCTATGCACGATGCATACGATAAGTATGATTCACAATGCGAACTTGGCATACGAACATTAAAGTTCTCATTATGAGGTTATGCGTTTCTCTTGTAGACTTGTATTGAACTCTTTCAGTAGCTCGTTTTTGACACAAACCAATGATCAAACCTATGTAATTTAAATGGGTTTGATCATTGGTTTGTGTCAAAAACGAGCTACTGAAAGAGTTCGATACAAGTCTAGTTTCTCTGTTGCTTTTTTTTTGTTTTTTGCATTAATTGAAAAACAACCCTAAACTGTTTAATGACTAAACTTTTAAATAAACATACGAGTACATGCATGAGTTGAGTGAGCTGAATCAATGTGAGTAGTATAAGTATTTTCCGGAAATCAGCAATCAAACTGAGCTGATTTATGAGTGTGAGTGTGGCATGACTATATTTATTTATATACATATTTATTTCAATCTATACTTATAAATGAATGTCATCGTATTTATGCGTAAATCAGAGTAGTTGAGTTTAAATGCTGTCTACTCACTTATATTTAAAATTTCATGAGTCAATATGAATAGCGAAAAAACGATTCATTGCCGATCACTGTTGAGAACTACGTAAATAAACATAAAAATTTGAAAAGCATCAAACAAAAACTTTATAACAAACATCTTTAGCCGTTTCCTAATCCGTTTTTCTTTTTCTACCACCTTTTCTTAAGAATTTTATGGCTGAACTCGACTGATGATTACGTTGCTTAAGCAACAACACAAAAAAATTCTTCTTTGATTTAACGTCAAATAAATATACTTCGGTGTTTTTATAATAAATATTAAAAGATTATATTACGATATTAAAAATTATATATAGCTTTCCAGGGACAAAATTTCTGTGGAAAAAAAGGAAAACTGCCTTAAGTAGATATAAGCTAATTTTGGGTTAGTAGCACCCCTGTAATTTGCATATTCAAAAGTACCTGTGACAAAAAACTCAATTATTTTATGCGATTTTGCTGGAAGCTACCTACAGTGCAATGACTTGCTGCTTACCTTAACTGATAATCTCATGTGGAATAATATATTAATTTAGCTTACACTTTTGTTTGTTTTTTTAATTAATATTATTATTTATAGTATATGTTTAAAAAAATTTAAGTGCACACCGAGTTTCCCAATTTAAAAGTAGCAAACTTCTGAATATATTGAAAGCTTAAAAGTGCTTCTTCCCTACACAGAAAAAAATATTCCTGCAATAAACAACTTTAATTGAAAATAAAACAAAAAATCAATTAAAAATGTACTTAAGTCAATTGAACTTTTGTTTAAAAATAAAATATTCCCATAATAAACAACTTTAATTGAAAATAAGACCAAAATTAAATTAAAATATTATTGAGTCAATTAAAATTTTTAGCAAAAGTGTAATTGACTTTTTAATTTAATTTTAGTTTTATTTTCAATTAAAATTGTTTATTGCAGGAATATTTTATTTTCAAAGAAAAGTTTAATTAACTTAAATATATTTTTAATTGATTTTTGGTTGTATTTTCAATTGAAGTTGTTTATTGCTGGAATATTTTTTTCTGTGTATAAAATAGTAAAATATGAGTTAAGCAATTTGTTCTTATTGCCAGAGATTTGTTAAAGATAAATCTAGTTAAAAAAATACTGCACAAGTGCTCATTATTATTACAGTTTGAACCAACACTTTTCTTTTTGTTTTGTAATGATTTGCTAAAAATTCATTAAAGAAAAAGAGAAACGTTTGCAAGAAACTCTATACATACATATTTATATTTTGTAGATTTAAACATCACCAATCACAGAAAATTATCGCTTAACAGCTGAAGTAATAATTTTTGGCGAAGCAATAAAACGGAATAATGCAAAAAATAAAATATAAATTAACTCTAGTGTTGTGTGTGTGTGTGTGTTTTTCCTAAACTTTCTAAAATGCAATTGTTGCTGGTGCTTTGTTGTTTTAATTTTTTTTTCATTAAATTTCCATTAGAAACACTGTAATTTACAAAAAAAAAAAGTAAAAAATAATATTAAGATGATGTTACGAATTGCGTGAATTGTTATACAAAGACTGCTTGCTACTCTAACAGGCAATCAAACAAACGAAAAACAAATAATTATAGTAACTGTTAGGAAAACTCCTAATTTTTTTTTTAAAGTGCAAAAATAAAACAGAAAACATTTTTAAGTGAACACAACATTAATTTTATGTAATTTTTTTTCATAATTTTTTATTTTTTCTTAAGGAAAACATTGCCCCCTATTTCGATTGCAGAAATGCATATTTTTTTTATCACTGCACGAGTTGAATTAAAAAGAAAACAATAAAATTCAAACAAAATTACATGATGCATATGCAATTGCTTGAAAATAAAATGGAAAGTTTAGCCGGGTCAACACTTAGGGTATGACCCCGCACTTGTGCAATTTATAGCTGCTGAATTTGGAAAAATTTGCCATAGGAAAGCGTTGCAGCTTTTTGATGGATATTCATTTTATATTAATACAGATTGGAAAGAGTTTTCCTAAGAATAACAGAATATATTCACATATTATAATAATTTATTCCAACTTTTTTGTTAATAATTATATAAAAATTTTAATAAAACTTTAGGTCTTTTATAAAAAGCTTACAATTTTATTTATTTATTTATCGAAACTACACAAAGTTGCAGCGAATTATCGATACAAAAAAAAAAAAAATAAAATTGTAAACTATTTACAAAAGACCTGAAGCTTTAATAAAATTTGTAGAGAAGATATTCACTTTAATGATTTGAGCGACTTCATACATTTCACGTTTCCCAATTAATATTCATTCAAACTCGTAGTTAATAGAGTCAACATATGCTAGCGCTTTCGTTTTGTAAACGAAATTTGATGTTTACAATTTTTATAGCTATGCTATTTATTTCACGATACAGGAGATAGGACATGATTTTCGTATAACTATTACAGTCATAAATTTATTTTTGTTTCGATTTCTTTGTACTTAAAAGTGGAGTACGAAAATAAACGAAACAAATTGTTTGATTTTGGTTTCTTTCGTTCTTTGAAGTGAGTGAAACAGAAACAAAATAAAAACAATAAGAATGATTGCTCCATTTGTTTTCGTTTTATTTTTGCACATGAGCAGAAGCCTGAGAATACAATACATTAATTTAATATTAAGCCACTAGAAAAGAAAATAATGGGAAGTAAATGGAAACGTTTTGAAATATTTCCGGCTAATTTGACATCATCATATTTTTTTTTTTTTTTTTTTTTCATATACATATTTATTTATTGTATCTTCAAAAATGAACTAACAATAAGTAATCAAATCTTAAATCTAAATATAATTATTAGGCCCGACCAATATCGGACATAAGCTTAGTGATAGTTATAAATAATACATAAGTAGTGATAATCAAAAAGAAGTATTTTTAAGCAGTCCCATCTGGAGTGTTGGGTATAAGAGCCCTTGTGTCCCTTTTTTTTAAGCGGATGTGTCCAGTAAAGCTCAAAATATTACGGGCAAGCGGATTAGGACATCATCATATAATATAATTTTATTGTATTGTTATTTAACACATTGAGGGCCATTATTACAACTTAAAGTTAGTTAAAAGTACAATTTTTTTTCGGACGTATAAAACGCTATTTATTATTATAAATTTAATTTAACCTACCAGGAAGGATACATTTGCCTTTACCTTAGCGCTTACTTTAAGTTAAGCTAAAATTGTACTGATGAGAAATTTTTTATACGTCCGGTTATAGCTAAGCAGCATAGCTATAACCGGATGTCCTAAGCCACCTCTCTTCTTTTTTCCAAAGAATATGTACTACTACATCTCTAAATCACTTACACAAAAAAAATATATACATATGTACATACTGGCATATAAAAAAAATTATTGATGTTCTTTTTTTTTGGAATTGTTACAATTAAGTTTTAAATTAATCGACGGCCACCAATGATGAATTTACGTATAGGCCCGTGGGGCCCGAGCCCAGGGTGGCATGGTTTTAGGGGGGAAAAATTTTAAGAACCCCAAGAATAAACATTTTAGATAGTTTGAAATTGATAATTTTGTGAATTGCTTTTGCTTTATCTCAATGAAAAATTTAGAATATAATTCTGAGCTTAGCCGTTAATTTATTGGTGCAATGTAAATTTGTTTACATTGAGTGGACCATTGTGCATTGTTGATATTTAACGACCGTTCGGGTAAGTGTATTTGACATGTTTTTTTTTACGAAGCCAGAGCGCACTCTAGTTAGGAGGTATTAACAAGCAGCATTTAAAAACTTCTGATTTGTGTAATTGCTTTCGCATCGGCTTACGCTTCTGCTTTTTAAAATTTAAACAGTCGCAGTCAAAGCGAACGCAGGAAACGAAAATTTATACACAACGGAGATTTTAAGCAGTCGACATGTTTTTTTTTTCTTTTTTTTTACTAGACCATACTTTTTGTTTTTTGCAAAATGTTGCTAAAACTCAACAGAGAATATATATAATTTTCGAAAAAAAAAATTTAACGTCGAAATATTGTGAAAACGACAATTTTTGAGTTAAAAAGTGTTCTGTATGACCCATTAGGGTGCCTAGACACTAGAGTTGGACCGATTAATCGGCTTCGGCTTCGGCCAAAAATTGGTAATCGGCCAACATTCGGCCTACGGCAAAAATCGGCCGATTAGCCGAAGCCGAATATTTTTCATTCCAAGCTTGAAAAATAACATTATTTTTGGTCGTTGCTCGCCGACAGTTTGTATTGTGTTTAACGTTTTGAAAGGGTTGCTTTGAAATACAACCCTTTTGCTTTCTATTTTCTTTTACTTGGACGTTCTTGTGAGTGATCATATAAAAAAGCAATCTAGAAATTGCAAAATAGTTTTATTTTTCTTGTTATGTATCCAATAGATATTACAGCTATTTCAGTGATCTCAAAAAAGCAAACTTTTTTCTTAATTCATATAAAACGTAAGTATCATTTTTAAAATTTAAAACATTCGGCTTCGGCTTCGGTTTTGGCCGAAGTTTAGGATTTTAGCCGAAGTTCGGCTTCGGCTTCGGCCAAAAAAAAAAACGCCTTCGGTCGATCTCTACTAGACACATTCATATTATATTGCCAAATATTGTTAGCAAAAACTTAGGAGTCCCTGTTCGTTATTTTGAAAGAAATGAAAAATAAATTGACTTTACTTTTGAAAAAAAGTGCATGAAAAAATAATTTTTTCGGCGTAAAATGTTAATGAGATTTATTTAGTGGACTCTTGGCTACATTACTGTCATATATAGTAATGCGCTATCTCCAAGTTTGAATTACCTGTTGGAGGTTCACAAAAATTAATTGGTCACCAAAATCGCCAAAGTGAGTATAGGGATTAACTTTGCTTTGGTAATACGAGTACTATCAAACCTATACTGTCAGGACCGTGCGAATTTAAATATTTATAAATTGCATATTTAATTTTAAGAAGCTTTTCTTCATAGAACAAAAAGGGCGGTATATCCCACGGGGCCTAGGGCGACATCAAACATAAATCCGCCACTGATGACCACGATAAGAGAGATTAGTTCCTCAATAATTACTTTTAAGTTTTTTTCACCGCGTTATGAATAAAATTAATAACTAACGCACTGCCAGCGGTCATACTCGTATATTCAATTAATCAATAAGAGTGTTCACAGTCTGTCACAATCAACTTCCGCACTAGAGTTCGACCGATTAATCGGCTTCGGCCTTCGGCCAAAAATTGATAATCGGCCAACATTCGGCCTACGGCAAAAATCGGCCGATTAGCCGAAGCCGAATATTTTTCATTCCAAGCTTGAAAAATAACATTATTTTTGGTCGTTGCTCGACAGTTTCTATTGTGTTTAACGTTTTGAAAGGGTTGCTTTGAAATACAACCCTTTTGCTTTCTATTTTCTTTTACTTGGACGTTCTTGTGAGTGATCATATAAAAAAGCAATCTACAAATTGCAAAATAGTTTTATTTTTCTTGTTATGTATCCAATAGATATTACAGCTATTTCAGTGATCTCAAAAAAGCAAACTTTTTTCTTAATTCATATAAAACGTAAGTATCATTTTTAAAATTTAAAACATTCGGCTTCGGCTTCGGCTTCGGCCAAAAAAAAACGCCTTCGGCCGATCTCTATTCCGCACTGTTGCTTGTAATTGACTGCTGTTAACTTACATAAGTCAACATACTACATGCATGTTAGAGATTAGCGATATTTTTATACCTGTTAATTTTTCGCAGTGATTGAAAAATCACTTTTCGCTACTGGGACAGAATTTATCTAGTAACAGCTGTTTGAAATATATTACTTTCATGCAAACACTGAATTCTGTTTATTTTATGTTTAATTTACAGCAGCACATCTCTAATGCATATGCATTAACATAACACACTAAATAGTAAATAGACCTTAACCAGTTTCTTTAACAGTTTTCGCAAGAATTAAATGTGAGTGAGAAAAAGTCTGGCTTATATTAAAGAAATACTGTTGAAGTCTTTTTTAGTCGATTACAAAAACGTCGTATTCGAAATACGCCGCCAACCACGATAAGAGAGAACTATAAAAAAAGATTACGCCCTGGTCCCTCAAAGATGAACGAACGCAGCCACTCATATTCGTTTTCAAAAGCGTCGCACTATCGTTAATAAGCCAATCTCCATTATTTCCTATAACATCTAATATTACTCACTCTTAGTTCACCATCCAAAATGGAGTCAAAAAGGCACTTACCTAAAAAATAAAAGAAAAAGACATCATTTAGTTGACGTAAATTAATATACATATCTATGAAATAACAAATTATCATATATGTATGCATGTAAATAAAATTTTTTTAAATCTATATTATCAATTTAAAAGGACTATTGCATTTGACGTCATACGTACAATTTATGTACTCGTTTGTATACAACAGATATATGTATATGATGTAATTTTGCATAATCACGCAGATTGTTATGCCAAACGTCATAAGTAAACCCACATATATTTAAAGACATTTTAAATACCACATAAACGAATGGACTAGTGAATAAAGAAATAAAATACGCCTACAACCGACTACCGCGCATACGTAATGCATATACACATCAGAGAACTGTATGAGTTGATTCACTTTTACTGTCCACTCACATTTACAATGCTTTTATTTTGTTTTTTAATGATGTTGCTTGCAGTGCTAACTATCTAACAACTGAGTGTCATTAACTAGCTCTTGTTTTTTAAGTACTGTTTGCAAAAGTAAATAAAAACTTCTTACTGTTGTTTGATTTTTTTGCATAATAATGAAATTACTCACAAAAGCACGTTGGACAGATGAGGTCTTAAGTTAATAAAACAGTGCGAATATGTTTTTAACCATTTTTAAATAACTTTTTAAAAGTGTTTTAAGAAAATTTAACATAATGATTTCTGATATAATAAGAATAAGGGTTTTCAAAAAGTACTCAAAACAATCATACTGATTCACTGCTTTTGTGAATCATATAAATAAACAGAACTTGCAAGCAATGGCATGCATTTATTAACAATAGTCTTATGAATATGAATCATGCATTAGCAAATTTCAATTTTTTTTATGTTAAATGATTGATAAATATTAATTTTTCAAAAACGCAAAACAATGCCGTTTGATTCGTAATCATGCAGATCTCTGATACACATGCACACAAACATCTATATACAAAAGCAACATACTGTTAGAGAAACTACAATAACAAGCAACAGGGCTTTCAGAATGTCAATGAAAAACGCAGCATACTTTAAGGAGCCAAACGCAGTCTTCAAGATTTATTAAAAGTAAAAATTTTCTAATGAAAGTAAAATGTAAATAAAAGAAAAAATTAAAATTAAAGTAAAATTTTGAAATTAAATGTTATTAATTCAGCTTTGCATCTACCTATTTTTTATTTAAAAACCAACGAATTATTTTATTTGCCAGATAATTTGCTGCCACTTTGGATTTTTTTATAATAAATCTGAAGATAAATTAATAAAATTATATATACATATACATACAATAAAAACTAAATTTAAAAAATCAAAACATACATTTAACTAAACAAACTGAAAAGAATAAAAAAGACACTATAAAGACAATTTGAAGATTCTTTTTTAATGCTTCCCGACTGTAAAAGTCATTATGTTCCGCACTAGATAGTATTATTTTAAGTTTTTTTTAGGTGGGACCCCAATTGGAATTTCAATCAAGAACACTTCTAGTATAGAAAATTAAAATGGAGTTATTATCTCTACTTAAGCATGTCTGCCTTTCTGCCACAGAAATATGTATTTACATATATTAACTATTACCTCCCTTGTTTTGGCCAAGTAAAATATGACATACGAAAATAAAAACATTGTTGGTTGACTTTACAATTTGAACATAAGATAAATATAATTTTTTTTTTTTCAATTATGTTTCTAAAAGTAATAAATAATCTCGAAAAAATTCAATAAAAAACCAATTAGGCTTGCAAATCTCATCAATATTTAAATTAAATTTATTGTCAGAGCCTCAAGGTAGACTAAAATATTTATCTATACTTTTATATATATACACACACACAGAGTGTGACGAAAATTTACGCACATTCATACATACATACATACATGCATGAGAATAAGCATGCATATGCAAGCATACATATTTATGTATGTGCATCTGCACGTGTATGTGTGGCCCAATAACCTCAATATTTTACGTTTTACTTTTAAAATCTTCGTCTTCGTTGTGTTTTGCTGTTCTTATATACAATCCATATACATATATATACACACATACATATGTACTCGTGTATATGTATTTATCCCAGTTGACAAGACTTTCGTTAATGATATTGATTTCGAATACATATATGTATCTCGATTACTTTGAGCCTTATTTTCGATTTTATCGTAAATGACGAAAATTAAAGTTTTCAGGAGAAAGTTTTTTTTTAAATATTCAAATATGTTTTTGCACGTAAATTGTCACTTACGATAAAATTGTACAGCCTGTATCTTAAAAGTTATCAACAATTGAAGCATTTTGATAATTCTAAACTATGGATAGGCCCATAAGATTTTAATTTAAATAAAAAAATTTTTTTTTTAATCGAAAATAAGGCTCGATTTATCGTGTAATAGTATCGAGAATGACACTCGCTAGCAATATCAAAATTGAGCCAATATCAAACTAATTTCGACATTGCAAAAAGGTAACAGAAAAAATAGAAAAGTAATTTTATTTTTAAATTTACTGACTTTAATTTATTATAGCTATGCTGTTTATTGCGCGATGCAGGACTTAGGACGTGATTTTCGTTACAAAAATAATCGAAACTATTACAGTTATAAATTTATTTTTGTTTCAATAAATTTATTTTTGTTTCAATTTCTTTGTACTTAAAAGCAGAGTACGAAAATAAACGAAACAAATTATTTTGATTTTGTTTTGTTTCGTTCTTTGAAGTGAGTGGAAGAAAAACAAAACAAAAACAATGATAACGGTTGCTCAATTTGTTTTCGTTTTATTTTTGCACATAAGCACAAACCAAAGAACACAGCCGATCGGCTGTAGGCCGGCTAACAGCCGCCACCGGCCACTAACAATAATTAATTTAATGGCATTGTTATTTAACACATTAAGTTTGTTTTATATAACTAAGCAGCATAGCTATAACCGGGTGTCCTAAGACACCTCTCTTCTTTTTTCATTTATATTTTTATTTATTTTCTATTTTTATTCTTTAGCTTACGCTGCAGGATTTGAACTTGATAACTCCCTTTTAACAGACTAGCACACACATCCACTAGGCTATCGTGGCAAATTTTTTTCTGTTCAATTGTTGCATATATGTAAGTATGTGTTATTTTAATTCTCTAACTTATTGTGCAGTCATGTCTCGAACTTGGTACCTCTAGAGTAACAAACTGGCACACATCCACTCGGCTACCATCACACATTCGGCAAACTATCCAGAGAAGTTCGCTTAAGCGAACATTAGAATATTTTTTAGATTTGCGAAAAAAAAATATCGAACAATTTTGTTTCGAAATTTCCTCGTTTTAGTGAGACTTCGTTTATATCGAATCTCAGGTCAAGTGGGTATTCTTAGTATCTAAAACCATTTACGAAAAATATCAAATTTATATATGTACATATTTATTTTAGGAACGTGAAAATGGTGGTAATAATAATGTTTGAGTTTTATTCGTGTTTGTGTTTGCAGGAGTGTGTGCTTTTATTGTATGTATGTCTGGTTGGTGGGTGCAAGTTTAGTTGTAAACTGCTTTTTGTACCCTTCAGCAAAATTGTAAGTTTGTCATTCCGTTTGTAATTTCTACAATATTTGTATGCGATCTCATAATATATATGCATATAAATAGCAGAGTCGAATAAGCGATGTCCTTCTGTTTGACTGCGTGCACGTAAAATCGATTTCCCGAAGTCCCCCAGAAAAGTTAGAGATTTCGATGATGGATTGGACTTGGTTTGTTTGGTATTGAAAATCGAAAAAAACGGTTCCCGACATTAAGCATGGAATGGCTATTAATGTAAATTTTAAAGTTTGAGAACTTTTGAGACTTGTAAATCAATTCCT
Organism: Tachina lurida; assembly: GCA_944452675.1. Classification (NCBI taxonomy): domain Eukaryota; kingdom Metazoa; phylum Arthropoda; class Insecta; order Diptera; family Tachinidae; genus Tachina; species Tachina lurida. The sequence goes on along the minus strand of OX101752.1, from coordinate 36,468,712 downwards.
AATGGTTATGTACATATGTATGTATGTATGTGCGAAAGTTTTTGTATAGGGTACATAAGATTCGGCACAGCACTCTTACTTTTTTTTTTTGGCTCGGTTCAATGTTTTATGTTACCAGGCCTAAAATTGTCTGTACTTGTTATATTTGTCTATATGAGTCTGCCCACAGTTGTATATGTAAGTATGTACGAGTACAATAAAAAAAAAGGTTCATTGTGCTTGAAAGAGTGCGTACACACAACCCCTTACACATTATCCAACAACTGTTTATGTGCACATGTACGAGTCCTTATGCTTATGTAGTCGTCCGTATTCAAGTGTTAATGATTCTTGGCAAGGATATTTTCTTAAATTTTTATAAACGAATTTATAATACTTTAAAGGCAAGCAAACCTGTCAATGTTATGATTAAATGAAAACAGGTAAAATAAAATTTATTTGATGTATAATGTGTAAGTATATTATAAAAGAGCACTTTAAGTCACATGTAAGTTGAATATTTTTTGCTAAAACTCTTTTACATTATTATAATTCTTATAATTTCAATAAGAAAATAATATAATAATAAACAAATAATAAATAACTTGCAGCCTTATTTATAAAACTTGTTAAGGCTTTATAAAGGCTTTTTAAGAAAAATTTTGTACAAAAAATTTGTTTAATAATTCTGTTATAATTTAGTTGAAAGTTCATTGTATTTGTTCAGTTTATTAAGGCCAATTAATAGCGATCAGTTTTATAAAAGATCAATATTGTGTTACCACGGTTACTATCTTCACAGGGGGAAGGTCATGATGAATTTATTTTTATAAAACAAACATAACTTAGTAAACAGTTCCGGTATTGACTGAATCCAAAAAATTCCGCGATTAAAAAGTTAAAAACCCCGGGATTCGGGATTTCGTGTATTTCGGGATTAGCGATAGAGTTGAAAGGATCTATCATTTCACTTATTACATTTATACTCGCATTATTTGATTAGTTTTCTGAATTAGTTAGTCGCAATAACACAACTATATGGCAACAATTTAGTTTTATTTGCATATAAGTCGTGCGTATAAACGTAGTAACTGTTTCTTAAGGCTCAGTTAGCCGACTGTAATATAAAGTAACTGCAACGTAGCAAACAGCTTATAGATATTTTTATATGAAAAGTAGGTTACGTTACATTACATCTCTATAACATAACAAAATCGATCAGCTGTTTCCTACTGTTGCAGTTACTTTACATTACAGCCGGCGCTAACTGAGCCTTTAATTTAAAGTTAAGAAACTTTAGTTATAAGTTCTAAACAATTTCAATATATGAGTCCTTAATTATGAAAGTGGTCTAAGTCATATATTTCTGTAGTAGAGATATTTAGTAGATTACACTTGAACAAATCAAAAAATATTTCTATATTAGGCAAACAATTTAATTTAGAGTTGTACTACTCGCGATTAATATAAATTTATTTAATATTTATTAAATATTTACTGAAGTTATTTTTACGATTTATTTAATATTTCGAGGCAAAAATGCATATGAGTGTAATTAAGGGCCCAAATAAGAATTACTTTTAAATGTCTTCTAAATTGGAGACATTAATAAAAACAAAAAGACATGAAAAATAATTGCTTCATGCTGCAATTAAAATAAGTTTTTTTAAAGGGCGAATTTGACGTTATGTAGTAAATTAGAAATACTTAGAGCAACTTACAATGGAATATATATAATCTTGAGTATATACATTAGGGTGGCCGTTATTTTCTTTTTTTTTTTTTGTTTCTTCTACTCTCACCCCCCAAATCGGTTCAGTTTTATGTAAAAAAAACCAAAAAAATATTCCACACCGATAAGGTGTGTTTTAGGGGATGCGTCCGGCCCTCAAAGTTGGCCCTCAAGCCCATATATTCAATGTAATTTTTTGTTTTTTTTTGTTTAGTTTTTTTTTTTACTATATGTGTTTAATTACTAAACTTTTAAATAAACATGTACATGCATGAGTTGAGTGAGCCAAATCAATGTGAGTAGTAAAAGTATTTTCCTGAAATTATAAATAAAACTGAGACTGAGCTGCCCAAATTAGCACCAGAGTGCCGAACATCAATCAGCTTCTTATACAAATAAATACACATACGTTCATTCTTTTCTCTCGGTGACCAGCTGTGAACTGAAGGGATTTATGAGTGTGAGTGTGGTATGACTATGATGTTGATGTCGAATTTATATTTATTTCAATCTATACTTATAATTCAATGTCAACGTTAGTATGCGTAAATAAATAAATGAATAGCGAAAAACCGATTCATTGCCGAGCACTATAAGGCACGTTCATTTCCAGGTAATAGCAAGATTAAAAAAAAAATACAACAATGAAAACAAACAACATAGTTGAGCCAAAGTGTCAAAATTATCCCCCTTATTGTGAATGGAGTCATCGACGTCACATCAAGATGACAGTAAAAATTGTCACAAAGAGTAAACTCTTCGTCGACAACAACTGACTACTCTTAACATGCTCCATTCATTTACAAGGCCTTAGAGCCAATTGTTGCCGATAAAGAGTAGACAAGTGACATAATTTACTGTCGTTTTGATGTGGCGTCGACGACAGCCATTCACAATAAGGGGAATATTTTTTTAACAAAATAATAATTAAAATTATTCACAACATGTTGAACAAATTTCTCCACGGCGGCCACCACTAACAAAATTTGCAACGTTAAAAAGTTTCTATAATTTTTTAAAAGGCTTTTAATTTCTTTACAAATATTTTTTTATAATTAGCTATTCTTTTTCGACCGTTTTTTTTTTATAAATTATATTTATTTGAAAATTTTCTTTTAAAAGACTAGAATATGACGTGGTAGTAAAAAACTATTCAAGACAGAACACCGGTATACAAAATGTTATGATTGGACTAAAAATGGCGACACAGTAAACAAAATACTAATACGGCGGTATTTGTAGGCGTGGCAAAAAAACATAATAAAATATTTTTGTAATTGATTTTACATTATATTTAATACTAGGGGGTGACTGGCACAACTTTTATTTTTGTATGGAAGACGAACCACTCTATTAAACAGGCTAGTAAACAATAAATAAAAACATTAGATTTTATTTAGATTTCCTACAAATCTACTGACAAAATACATTTTGTTCGGTATGTGAAATCTAGTAAAAAGCAGCAAGTTTTAGCTCGAAATCTCTTATGGCCTAATTCAGTAAGAAGATGTAGGACGTTTTTGTTTGAAAATACTTTTGAGTTCTTGTTTTTGAATTCTCTAAATTATTTTCTTTAACAATGGTTGTTGTCTTTGATAATGAAAAATAAAAATATTATTACCATATTTTTAAAACATACAAATTAAATTAAAGTATTATACAATAGTTTGTAAAATGTATAAAAAAAATATGTGTTGGATATAATGTTTGGAACAAAATCATAGAGCAAATACACGAACCTTCTAGCACAGACAATAAATAATAATTGTTTTAAAGAATCACAACTGCGGCTTTTTTTCGCCCATACGAGTAGATAAGACGCTACAATCGTCGAACATAATTTGGGCATTAATTTGCTAGATTTCGAGACAATGTAAATGCCCTATAAAAATAAATTTTCGTAATTAAAACTCATAATTTTACTGTGTATGTAAGTGTAGCGTTCGATAGTTAAAATTTCCCAAATTTTTACTAAATAAATAACAAAGGATGATAGCTTGATTTTTGACATATTCTCATTTGCCTGCAAATTAACTGCATATCCACAAATATGTACTTGTACATTTCACTCTGTATTAAGAACTTAAATTTATATCGTTCAATTAATTAAAAGTGCATTAGCACAACAACCAACAAAAAAAATTAATTAAAAATAAAATATGCATATGAACCTTGAATGCATGACAAAATGTTAATTGCGAACAATTTAGCAAGTTTTTGTGTCAATGACTTTGGAGAAGACAGTCAGCCAACTTCGGATTCCTGGTATTCATGCAAGTACATATGTATTATAGTAAAAAAAAAAAAAAAATTCCAACTGAAAAAAGAAACCAACATCTAAAAATGTCAACGAAACAGGTTGCTGTGAGAAACAAGAGATTTAGAGGAGATAAAATAATATTAAACTACTTAAAAGAAATTTATTATTTGATATATTGTCATAAGTTTATATTTCACAGGTGCTTAGCCAAATCATCAGTCAACTTCAACCACATATTTTGAACAGTTTCTAAGCCTACTTACTTGCGCTTATTTTCCTTTTGTGATTTTCAAAAATATTATTATTTGTGAATTCTCAAATAGTTTTTGAAAGTTTGTGCATAAGATAAGAGGTTTGTTGACTGTTCAAAATATTTGGTTGAAGTCTACTTATGATTTCGCTAAGTCATAATTTACACTTTGCAAGTCTTATTGCTAAGCTGATTAGTTTTTTTTGGAAAGAGAGACGAGGGGAAAATAAACATTTCTGTTCCCCTCGTCTCTCTCTCCCCCACAAACTAATCAGCTCAACAAGAATACTTGCATGGTGTAAATTAGGACTAAGCACCAATGAAATATATAGACAATGCTTAACCACCACTAAATAAATTTCAATTAAATTAAATTACTTAATTATATTTTGTTATCCTAAAGTAATCTTAACCCTAAATGGTTTAGTTTTAATTAATTTTCCATCTGCCTACTTTCTCATCTGTGCATGTATGTATATCCTTTAAGTATGGCCAAATCATAAGTTCTGCAGGGTGGTTTACAGCAACGAAGCAGTAATTATAAAAGGAATGAATGACCCATTTACATGTATTTTTAATTTCTTTTGGTAAAATGACACGAAATGTAAAAGTTGTGTTGTTTTTTTTTTATAAAATATTTATTTTTTATTGGACAAAGACAAGATAAAAAATTAATTTGTTGTCATTTTTGTTTTATTGTACATGTTTTGTATTACTTAAAGATCGTTGCACAGTGGGTAATATGACCCGAAATCATGGCCAAAAATAATTTTTTACACCAACAATAATAATGTTTTTATTTATCACGTTGTATTAAGACGATATCAAAGCAAATAACTGCATATTTAGTTTTTCTAAAAAACAAATACATACATACATACATATCAGCTGATTTATGTGCAGTTAAAGTTGACGTTTACAAGCAACGTGCGCAAGAGCAGCAGAAAAGTGTCATATTTAGGGTTCCGTACACCAAAGGTGTACGCTACGCTGTCCGTCAGTCCGTCCGTCTGTCACAGGCTATTTTCTCGAGAGCCGTAAGAGCTACGGACTTGAAATTTCAGAATATGTAGAAATACATGAGAGTTAAAACTTAAAGGGTGTTTCAAAAGGAGCACTGTAAGTCCTCGTCCATAAAGTGAAACATTTGCTGCGAAACATTTCTGATTTATCTTTTGAAACTGCATTCGTGTGTGAAGTTTTTGTTTTGCAGCTTAATACATTATCTCATATATTTAGGCGAGAATGACGTACTCAACAAGAACTTCGTGTATATGAAACAAAGTAAGCTTTTCCATTCCTCTTTCCCCGTTCATCAACAAACTCAAAAGTTTTGCAGCAAATGTTTCACTGTATGGACGGGGAGTATGGACGACGAGGTCCATACTTTAATTAAAGGGTGTTCCATCAGTTAATGCAATTTTGACAACTTGCTGTATCTTGGAAACCATAAGAGGCAAACTCTTGAAATCGCCAAGACGAAAAAAATCCCCAAAATAAAAAATAAATCTTAAAAATGAAATGAATCGCCAAAAATCGGAAAAATCGCCAAATTCAAAAAAAAAATTGCCAAAATGAAAAAAAAATCGCCAAAATGAAAAAAAATCGCCCAAATGAAAAAACTCCAAAAACAGAAAAAAAATCGCCAAAACAAGAAAATAGCATCAAAACTAAAAAAAAATCGCTAAAATCAAAAAACGCCAAAAACACAAATCCAAGAAATGAAAAAAATGCCAATTATATATGTATATTATATAGGCTAAAGTTCGTATAGTATTATATATGTAGTGTCCGTACGGAACCGTTCGTGTGCGAGTCAAAGTCGCACTTTATTGAATTTATGATATAAATTATCACGTTTTTTCCTATCAGTTATTAAACAAAAAGAAGGAAATCGTGCATAATATGGAGAAAAAAAGGGATAGTTAGTATTTGAAGAAAACCAACATATTTTACAGTTTTTGTTAAAAAAACTTGCAATTCTAACTTAAACTCAAATAAATGACTTTTTCCATACACATATACATATAAACTTCTCATAAGCTTTTGATAATGTTGGCCGTGTAATGTCGTGTTTTTACTTGACGAAAAGTGTTATGTAGTCATAAAGGGTCGTATTGTCATAATGTTTTAAATGATTAAAATATAAATATTTCTTTTTCAACAAAAAAAATATGTATATTTATATATACATATATGTAATTTAAAACATTATGACACTATTACCTTTAAGACTGCCGTTTGAATCCCCCTATTATTTGATAGCATATTAAATTAGTCACATTTTTAATACATATTTTGTTTGTTGTTAAGCGAGTTTTTTTTTTAATGAAAAATGATTTAATATTTAAACATATTGCGAGTTAAATGAACTTCTGAATCAATAAAGACTGCAAATAAATCTGATTATAAATAATGAAGTTATAAAAGAAAAAAAAAGTAATTTAATACTTTGTATTGCTTTGTTTTTAGTATGAAAAATAATTATTATTAGTTTAAATGACCATAAAGTTTTACATTAATAAAAATAAATTTGCTGAAAAATAATAATACATATGTATATGTATGTATGTATTCATATTATGAGGTCATTACGCTGTGCAAAAATTTTTGTGTTTTGAAATAGAGAAACATTTAATAGTTAAAGGGGAGAGGAAGAGGCTGCCTACAGGCAGCCATCAGATTATAGAAATTTGCACTCTGTCATTTAAAAACACCAACTTAGTTAGGTACATACAAACATATTCGGTTTGTATTTAATTAATATTAATTTCTTATATACATATGTATGTATGTATGTGTGGGTATTTGTGCCTTTTCCATGTTTGAATTAATATAATTTCAAGATATTCACCGTACCAGTTCAAACATTCAGCAAAGTATGCTTGCTTTTATTTTCGCCTAAACGTCCAAATGCCGTAACTGATATTTTTTTTTTGAAAAAAATATTTTCGTTGTTCTTATCAGAGAATGACAATGAGTACTCCAAAAAAATATACATAAGTAAATAGTCTTAATTTTAATAACTGCGTTTAATTATTATAATTGCAGCGTAAACAATTTGTTTTGCTCACATATTTTCTCTCCAGCAACTTTGAGTATAGCCGATTCCAATACATAAGAGCTTTTCTACTTCGTTTATGCAAAAAACTAAAATACGCTACAACTAAAAATTAAAAGGCACACATACAAACACACGGGATATTTATTCATAATTCGCCGCCATATGCTTACATATACATATACATATCTATGTGCATATAAAGTTAAATGGAAAATGTGTGACTGTTTGAAAACATGCTTTATGTATGTGTGTAAATAAAAATAGCCCTGTAAATATGCATGTCTAGCCGATTAATAGTCAGAGTACTTTTATACTCATGCGCATGATTGTAGCTCACACAGTCTATACATTTTGGTTATATTTGTTTGTGCTCTCGTAATTTAAAAAATGCCCTAATTCAGTTAGAAGATTTAGGCCGTTCTTGTTTCAAAATACTTTTGAGTTCTTGTTTTTGAATTCTCTAAATTATTTTCTTCAAAAATGGTTTTTGCCTTTCATAATGAAAAATATAAATATTATTGCCATATTTTTAAAACTTAAAAATTAAATTAAAGTATTATACAATAGTTTGAAAAATATATAAAAAAATATGTGTTAGATATAATGTTTGAAGCAATATCATAAATCATATACATGAACCTTCTAGCATAGACAATAAATAATAATTATTTTAAAGAATCACAACTGCGGCTTTGTTTCGCCTAAAGAAAAGACGATACAATCGTCGAACAGAATTAGGGCAATAGTTGTTGGATGCAGGCTCACCGATGACATTTTTCAAAAAATAGGCAAAAAAATAGGGGATTTATCAAAAAAAAAGGGGCAAAATAAAAAAAAACGAGAAAACTACACTAAAATGTTTTTTTTCAATGCATTATTATACAAATCACTCTAAAAAAGGGGGACAAAAGTGCCAATTTGCCACTTTAGTCGGTCAAACGGTCACGCTGGTTGGATGTTTATAGTTATACGTATTCGGTTTAAAATTAATGCGTATGTTTGTATATGTGAGTGTTTTTTATTTTTAGCGCATTCATCAGTTGTTTGACGGCCGAAACTCAAAGAGTACTTAAAACGATACTTTTGTGATATGCATTAAACACATTCAACACAGCAGGCTACACGAACACACGATTTCAAATGCCGCTAGCAGCATTTGTCGCCTCGTAGCCAGCTACTTAATTCTTTTGGAGACGACAGCAGCACCATCTGCACCTGATATTCAAGTACAGATACATAGTTCAGTATTGCCACTTTCATATATTTTGCGTTTATAAAAATTAATTACTCTTTTAAAATGTATTTATTTCACGTAAAAGTACAAAAATGAATCAATTTATTCTTTACATCAATTTTTAGATATGTATATTTAGGGAGTTCACAATAGCGTTTCAAAATACGTCTTAATATTGCAACGTTTCAATTTTAATACTTTAATATGGTCTGGCAAGTTTGTTGTTTTTGTTTTGTATGTAAATCAAATTAATTACCAGGTGGCAAACTTAAAAGTATAAAAAGCATGTCATTTTCAATATGGCAATATGGTAATGTTAAACTAAACATGTTAAACTGTTAGTATCTCATATTATACACAAATATATAAATAATATAAAGATGTATGTGTGTTTGCCACGCTTTGATATACACAATATGTATATTTATATCGTTGCCTGCTCACAATGAAATAATTCCACGATATCATTCATTTAACATTTTGTATTATACTGGCAACACTGTATTTGCTCATTGTAGCCAAAGAAATAGAAATTATTTTAATTTGAGTACAACGACAAAATCAGCATGGACAACAACCTGTCGCCCTGTTGCCTTGCTGACATTTTGTAGTCTGTATCTTTCTGCGGTGAATGGGTTTAGTGCAGTAGTCTGGTTCACTGGTTACATTTTTTTGAAATTTCTCTCAAAAGCCTGGTACTCTTGGTTCACAATTTCGTGCGAAATACTGTTAAACTACATGTAAAAGTATTTGGTATGAAATATTTGCATAGAGTAGTACTCTGTTCTTGTCGCGAAAAATACGTAAAATCTATCTGGCAGCATGTTTTTCCATGCAAAATAACTCTGGCATCATGTTAGTTTCAGCTGCTTTTCTCGCATGGAATTTTAACAATGTTGCATACTTTCAAGCAAAAAAAGCGAGAAATTTATTTAAAAAAAAACCGCGAGTTGGGCTGGCTACATTCAGTACATGTCTAATTTTTCACGCGAAATAATCCATGTTGCTGAAAATTTTTCACAACTCCGAGCAGAGTACAAGGCTAAATGGAACAAACAATCATAATCCTTCTAATAAACAGCAACCTGTGACGTTATTTACCGTTAGCTTCTTTTAATCTTCATCTTGTGCTTTATTCTTTCTTTTGACAATTTTTTTATGTAGACATGTTCTTATATGTACATATGTATGTAATTGTTGTATCTACTACAACAAACCGTAACAATGACAAAGTGAATGAACATAAAATTCTCGTAAAGCACGTAAAATGGCCTTCAACGTCTAGACACACTTATTTGACAATCTCACATACATAAATAATGTTTTCAAACAAAAGTTTCAATTGGTTCAGTTTTTTCGGCTGCCTGGGATATTCCGTTTTCCTTCGCCGTACGATTCAGTTCGTTTCGTTTGGAACGACGGTTGTGGTGGTAAGAGGTTTAGTTAGGCTGAAGGTTGTTTGATTAGCTTTATTTTCACATTTAAATGCAAACACAATAAAAGAAAAGAGCTTGTTCTACATCTGTGGAAAAAGTAGACTGTAAGAGTTTTCAAGTAGTGTGATACATGCTGTTGTCTTTGTGTTTGCCATTTTATTTGCTGGTATTAAATATTTTGTAAAATTGCGTGCGCAGGATATTAAACATTATATGGTTGTTACTTTAACACAAAAACACAGAAAGCTTTTACATATAATTTTTATATGTATATAGGTACTTATGTATATAGCATTTAATATTTTATATGGTTGCTTCAGTTTATTGAACTTTTTTTTCTTGGTGAGAAACAAATAATGGTAGATGATGTTATTGGGCTATAATCTAAGGACATGAACTTTCGACTCAGAGTGCATTAACCAAGTATTATCAAGTTCATGTTTATTGCAATAATGTGCCTTGGCATGCAGCTGTTTATTTCAAATGTCATTCCCATGTATTTTTAATTTGAGACTGGGATTATTTGTAAATGTTCGTTCACATGGCAACGCTTGAGAAGAAAATAGCAGTACTTAACCTTAAAATTTTTTGTTCAATTATAGCAACATAAATACGAGTGTTAATAGATATCATGACCATTATTAATTATCATTAAACTTGTTTACTAATCTTGCTCCTAAAACAAATTTTTTTAAACTTTAATAATTAATTGTAAGGAGAATGCTAAAATTAGATCACTAATTTTTATTTAAGGTGCAATTAAACCTGTCATAGCTATAACCATACAAAACGAAACTTATGGGCAACACTGTATTTGATTATAGGTGGCTCGCCACCTTAGAAACCAATTGAATTTTGGGTTTTCGCCGTAACCATAAATAAACAGCTGATTGATGGTTAAACATAATTGATGTTTCAGTCGTTAAGCAGCTCTGGGTCGGAGAACATCTCTCGCATCATCGTAATTATTTCTTAAGTGCGGTCAGGCTTGTGTGTGTTGTTTGGCCTTCGAGAGTTTTTCGTCTCGCTTGCACTGGTTGACCGATCTGCCACAGATAACCGTATAATCTTGCGATTTTTTGTGGAATTTCTTTAACAATCACGTTGCTACTTAATATGTGAAGGCATAGGTAGTGTACAATCAGCCACAAAACTTTTTTAAAATACTGTTAACAACATCTTGGTCATATGGTCTTAGTTACTCCGCCCATATTTGTGCAACACCACATTATGCAAATTTACTTTGTATAATATTATTAAAAATATTATTAAATAAATAAATAAATATTTGATGTTGCTCTTTTGAAATGAATAAACAAATGAGAGCATAAACAGCTGTTGATAATTATGACAGCACTAATAGGTGAAGCAAATATATTTCTGGCTATGGCAATGGTTGTGACTAGGGCATTATGGCATGACACGTCTAATTAAACGTTTACACAGTTCACCTGCAAAAATACAGTGGGTAAGACCAAAGGAAAACTGAAAAATTACCTCAAAAATATTATTCATAATCATCCCTATCGTGAATACAATGTGACATTTTTGTTCCCATGACATTTTCATTTCCCATGAAGGGAATGTTTGTTCCCGCTACCAAACGCGGGAAGAATACTTGTAAATCTTAAAAATTAATTGAAAATCTGACAAATTTAAGCTTAATAGTAAGAAATACACAAATTTGGGATTTCAAATTAAATGTTTTTAAATTTGTAAATATTTTAGGTGCCGTGGAAAAATTCTTTAGTATACCATCGCCATAAAATTTACTGCATGTAAACCAAAAAAGTTCAGTTTCATATTCAATGAACTATTGTTATTAATCGTGGACATTATTTACTGCTCTTATCCTACAATAACTTATTCATAACTTTTAATATATAATTGGAAGTATAATATTGAAATTAGGCGATGTATTAAGTCAGTTCGCCTGCAAACATAAAGTGAAAAAAAAACCAAAGGAAATTTTAAAAAATTCCTATGAAAAATATTATTTACCATAAGGGGAATCACAAAAGGGAACACAGTTCTAGAGAGAATTATTCACGATTGCAATTTGGGGAAGAGGGAAAATATTTTGAGGGAAAAACTGCTCACGATAGGGTAGAATAAGGGGAATTTATTTAAGATTAGAACAAAAAAAAAAGGGAAATATTTGCACGAAAATATGTTCACAGTAGGCAGCAAAGTTGTGGATGACCTGGCAAAGAGGGGAACCCTACTCAGAGTAGTAGATATTGACAATATCTGTGGGCTCCCACTCTCATTCTGCTGGAAACGCTTCGATGCTGCCTTTCTCAATTCAGCTGAAGACTGATGGCGCAATAAGCCTACCTGCGTTAAATCGAGAGCCCTTTGGCCTCGCCTTAATATCAACAGAACTAAATACCTCATTAGCTTCACCAGTGGCTCGTTTCTGTAAGGAATGTGAGAGCTTTTCGAAACGAAAAAATTTTTGCCATCCTGTGAATCACAGGGTGAGTAAGAAAAAACTGTATTTGTTGATATTTTTTGTAAGTTTATATAAATTTTTATGTGAGTAAACCTGTATAAAATGGGACAACCAATATAATTATTTAATTTTTCTCGATGCGAGAACTTCTCACAAGTTACAGAAATGGGGCACAGAACCGGCCACTGCACTTTCGAAACCTATGCTAAGCGTATGGGTCTCCCGTACAATGATTACTGCTACAGTGGCAATGATTAGGAAGAGGAGGAAATTATTATGCATCTCCTTTGCTTCTGCCCCGGTTTGGATGATCTCAGTAAGCGCTAACTTGGCAAAATATCCTTTAATAGCCTGTGCGAGTTATTGGAAATAGAACTGATAAACCTAAGTCTATACATTAGGAGCAGCCGTTGGTATAGTCTTTAACCCTCTTCTATGGCATGTGCATACATTAGGCCCTTTCCAGATCCATTTCTCTTCTCTTTTATTCTCTCTTATCCTAAAGAAACTTTTCATCTATATTTTCCCCTTTATTCCCTATTCCCTCTTTCTTCTATTACATTCAACTTAGAGGTAGCACAAAGGGATCATCGTATTGGATGATTAGATTTTTAAGTTTTCACCAGCAGCCTGCCAACCTAGCCTACCCTTAGCTATGTTCACAGTTGCGAGAATTGCGCCCAAAAAATTATGAAATTTTTTTATCGCTATTGAAAAATTTGTACAGAAGATTTCACGTCGTTTTGAGAATTTTAAGGAAAATATCTTATTGATAACATATCAAGCCATAACTGCCAAAAAAATAAATAGCATAGCTATAAAAAGCTTAACCGACACATTTTTGGACTCAGTTTTTTTTTTTTGAGGAAAATCGATTATTTACGATAGCAAAAAACCGATTTTGGCCTAAAATTCAAGTTCGAAAATTATGTCGTTTAAACTTTTTTGGCGCTTATGGTTATAATCTGTATATAAAACCGGGTACTTTGCTTTGCTTAATGTTTAAACACCATAATACGAGTACATATAAAAATAGCGAACTGTGAAGTGCATGTGCCATAAAGTCAATGATTCATTTACTAAATTAATTTAAAATTTAACACTGCAATCATACGCGACGATATGACAACAATAAGTGGTTTGTTGGCATAAAAGTTCAATGACTTGTTTTTTTTTATTTTTTAATAAAAATTAATATATATAAAAATTTGTTACTCAAAGTGTTTTGTTTCATTAAATGTAGACTAAATAACAAGATAGTTTCGTACTTTATAAATAGACCAATGACACTTTGTATGGACGTTAAGATTTTTATTTTGTATATACTCGTATCCAGTTGCAAAGTACAAAAAAGTTGCTTCAATTTCTTACTGCTGTTGCTTGCCGGTAAAACGGCCTTGATGTTAATGGCCTTATAAAAACAACGTTCAGTTATTTTATTTTAAATAACAAATTATATGCAATTTCTTGTTCAAGTACACACATTCTAACCTGATAAGATAGCAGGAGACGAGACTGACCGAGTTTTTTTTTGTTTTTTTTTTTTTTTTGGTTTTCGTCATGTGTCTAAAAATTTGCTAACACATTTTGAATTAATTGTGTTTCAAACCCAATGAAATTTATCGTTTAGATGAAGTCATGCGAGGTAAACATGAGATAATAAGTTACCTAGGAGGATGCGGCACACATTTCTAGTATCAGTAGTTTCGAGTTTAACTTAGCGATTCCCAACTATGGGCTCGGCTAATTGGCATCCCTCAACATTTTGGAGGACTGGCGAAAATTTAAAAACAAAAATGTCTTTAGAAGAAGCTTAAATGTGTATTTTTTTTTTTTATTTATGTAGATATATGAGTTTCAATTTATTTAAATAAAATAGGAACTTCGTCGACCTTTACACAAAATTTTTAGTGTTTGTAAACTTAGAACTGTGTTATTTCTCTGCAGAAAATTTGATGACAATTGATCCAAACGTACTCGTCCTATGACTTGCGAAAAGGCGAGTGTTACCAAAAGTACGGAGTACAGAGTATTGTAAAAAAAATACATATCCTGTAAATATTTACATATTCGCCATTTTCCTGATGTATTGTCTTGATCTTGAGTCAATTTAATTGGTCTAGTACTTTAGTAAACGGCACTGAATGTGTTCGATGAGTCCAGGGCCTATCAAATAGTGTAAATATAATGTTAATTGTTCCCCCCCCCCCCAATGTGACTCTGGAACCAGTCTCGTAACTATACTTAGATATCAACCTAAGCTTAGCTGTGGTCGAGTGGGTGGTGTGCAAGCTTTCATGCAAAAAAATAAAATGTTATTGCATTTGTAACAATAAAAAAAATACTATGTATAAGTTTTCATTAGGTTTGTTCATTTACTAAAAATTGTTACGAATTTGTAACAATTTTTACTGGAAAGAGTCCATTAACTCAAAAAGTTTGCAAGGAGAGAGCGTTAAAAGAGAGAGAAAAAAATTGAGAGACGAAAAAATTATTATTACAAATTATTACTAGTAATGCTATAAACACAATTGGACGGAACGACGAATTTCGTTCACGTTGACGAATTCGTCGATAAGAATTCGCTGATTAAATTCGTCATATGAAGCACAATAACGACGAATTTACTCACCGAATTCTGCTGTCATAATTGATAAAGTTGGTTATTGCGTATGCAAAGAGAGAGAGAGAAAATTGTTTTTTCGTCGTTCGTCGGCGTACAAAATAGAAATAAACCTATCTCAGAGTTCGTCACACGCGACGAATTTCGTTCTACGGGGTGTTGTGTTCATTTTCATATGCACAAATGTGTTTTATTTTTTATGACGAAAGTTCGCACCGAAATATTCGTCGTTCATCCCAGTTGTGTTTCTAGCATAAAGAGTTCATTTACTTTTTCATATTTAGGAGAGCAATTTTATAAATTTCTGCCTTACTCTCTCGTTGCTAGTTTCTGCTGGGAAAGTAAATGAATAGACCTATTGTTACAGTTAAGTGTCGAAATGACATTTTAAAATAATTTATATTATTCTACACCGATTAGGTCCCCATGGGATAGTTCAGTGACAAGTCAAAAAGTGCATACGAAGTATCAATTAACCCCATCCTAGGCCATCCCCATGTAAAAGGAAGTGTTAGCACTCCAACTGGTCCCTATCACTTCAAGACCGGTCACGTCACTAGTCTTGTGTCAGTTCAATTTCCTGCAAGATTGTTAAGAGCTACAGCTTTCATATGATCAGGAAGATTAACTTTCTCATATGATTTCGGAATGCAAGTTAAGAGAAAAATGTTTGGAAACCTCTGCTGTTGCTAATCTTCATTTTTCTTAGAAAAAAATCTCATGCTTGTACTTTGTCAATGTTAGCGCCAAAAAATAAAACTTTTTTTTATCAATACGAAAATTACTGTGGAATTTAGCACTAGAGTTTTAGTTTCTAACGTGAACTTAATACTAGATACGAGTACATGCATACATTTTAACATATCTGTGGCAATAAGGAAAAAGTGCTTAAGTCATATTTTACTGTTTACATATACACAGACAAAAGTATTCAACAATTAATTTAAGTCAAGTCAAGTGGAAAAACTTAATATTGTTAATTTGTTTACGGGTGAAAATTTAACAAATTGTTTAATTGATATTACCAAATCGAATTCCGAATCGTTTTCATATAATTTCTTGTGAGTTCGGTTGCTAAAACACATGCTACGCCTGCTTGAGTTAAAATTTGGAAAATACAAATACAAGAAAACCAAAAAGAAGAGAGATGTCTTAAGACACCCGGTTATAGCTAAGCTGCTTAGTTATATAAAACAAATTTCATGTGCGAAATAACAATGCAATAAAATTATTTTATACGATGATGTCAAATTCGCCGCAAATATTTCAAAACGTTTCCATTTATTTGCCATTATTTTCTTTTCTAGCTGCGTACGATAAAATTAATGTATTATTTGTGGCCTGTGGCGGCTGTTAGCCGGCTTACAGCCAATCGGTTGTGTTCTCTGGTTTTTGCTCATATGCATTGAGCAATCGTTTTCATTGTTTTTGTTTTATTTTTGTTTCACTCACTTCAAAGAACGAAATAAAACAATATTAAACAATTTGTTTCATTTATTTTCGTACTCTGGTTTTAAGTACAAAGAAATTAAAACAAAAATAAATTTATAACTGTAATAGTGTGAATTATTTTTGTTACGAAGATCACGTCATAACTCCTGTATCGCGCAATAAATAGCATAGCTATAGAAATTAGGAACGGACGATTTAAAATTTTCGATTTTTTAATCAAGCATTTTAATTTCTTATTGAATGAAATATTTTCTAAAAAAATGCAATTTGATGTTCGTTTCTTAAAAATGTTTTGAACTCTTAAAGGGTAGTATGTTTTCTTCCAAAAAAAATCACTCTCACTAATGCTGGAAGGCACTGATGGCATTTTACGTCGTACCTTTCAATGGAAAAACATTTTTTGTGTAGCAAAGAAAACATCCAATAACCTCAGAAACAATTTACAATTCTACGGCCCCAAAGAGATTAACAAAAATCTGTAGATTAGTGTAATTTAAGATAATCTTTCGTTTTACGGAGCGAAAAGTAAATTACGGTATCTGATATCGAAGGAAATTCAAAAATATTTCCACAGAATTGCTATAAAAATTTCTATTGAAATTTCGTTCGATATCGAATAGCGTAATTTGCCACCAAGCCCATAACTTTCTTTTTAGAAAAAGCAAAATTATCTTATTGCAATTGTTAAAGTATTTTTATTTTAAATTTGCCATTTAAATTTAAACCTCCCCTAAAGTATGCAACTGATATTATTAAGTATTCGCCCCCTACAGATAGAGTTTAGTTACACAAGCTTATGAACATACGAGTACATACTCGTACATATGTAAGAGTATAATAAAAGGTAAACTACAAGAGATGTGTGTGTAAAAAGTTCACACAGCAAAAGTCCTACAAAAGTTTTGTTTGATATATGAGAATGTTGTGTATGCAAAAATTTATAGATACTCGTACATATGTATGCACATATGAAAATATATTTTATAGCTAAAATTTTACTTCCACACATACACAAAAATATATTAAGTTGTAATAGAATTTGCAACATGGTACGTTTGAAAAAATAGGGTTAACTAAGTATGCAGAATAAATGTGCTGCTTTCCACCAGTTACAGATGAGTGCATAAAAGTAGGCTTTCAACAAAACAAAACAAACAAAAAATGTATTTAAAGTTATCTCATTTCGTTTTCCTATAGGTTATTGACATTTGTATTCCCTGCTTTTTTTTAATATTTGCAAGTTAAAAGTATATGACCGTAATATTATATACAAAACTCTTACGAACAGTAACGTAAGCCCTTTTCCTTTCACATGCATGTGTGCAAAATTCCACAAATATGAAGTGTATGTTTGTACATATTGTCGTTTACTTTTCTAAAAATGTGAACAATATCTAGTAGGTACTTGTATTTATTTTATGTTGTTATTGTAGTCTTTCTGTTTAGTATCCTTTATATGTACATTATTCTTGCTTTAGCATAAATGAATACTGAATGAAGGCACCCCCCTTATAAAGTATTTTATTGAATACGAAAAAAAGTTAAATCAAATATTTTCTGCATAATTTGTGCAAAAAAAAAGATAACAAAACAAATCATCAAATTGTGTAGAAGTCTTTGCCACAGCATATGATTTCATTAAACATTTTGAAATAAAAATGCATGAATTTACTGGGAATATGTGTAAAAAAGGAGAAATAAAAAAAATTATACATGAAAAATGTATTTTAAAAATCTCGTATGCATATGCAAATGCAAAATTTTTTAATGCGTTATATATGTATGTACAACAGGTGAAGAATTTCGGCAATCGATATCGAACGAAATTTAAAGATTCTTTTATTTAAGCTCCATACAGGGCGTGTCAAAAGAAAGTGTTTACTACTCGATTACATAGTGCAAATCGAAAAAAATATAACCATATACGGACTACGTGATAAAAAACCAAAAAAAAAAAATACCCGTTTCTTCCACTTTTGCCCCAAGTCATGCACTTTTTTATGGGCCCCCAAATATTCTCAGGTTTATTTATATCTTGCAAACCGTTCGAAATTTTGATTTACTCTCTGAGGCAAAGTTTGTAGCTCTTGTCATAAAGAATAAAAATTGTGGACATATAAAATCAAAAAACTTCATCTTCAAGATCAAAATCGCCAAAATTTTTAAAAAAATTCTACTTTATTTTTTTACCTTTTTTCCCTTGTTCAGTTCCATAGGTAGCAAAGCGTTCAAAATTCAAGGAAACAATCAACTACAAAAATGTACCTAAGATCTCAATAAAAAACTTTCTAGAACATATGAACTTCATAGGAATGATTCTTAACACCGTTTAGGTAGCGTTTAGCTAGGCGCAAAAGTGAAAAATTTCCCTTTTACAAATTTTTCACTTTTGCGGCTCTTTTGGGATCCTTTTTTTCGGTCTTCTGTCACGTAATTATATCAAAATAGACCCAATTGGGTCCCCGAGTGGAGGTGCGGTATAGCACCACAATTTCCTAACCATCACGTAGTGGTGTCCGTCTATGGTTATATTTCCATGACTTAAAAAATTAGATGAGTGCAGTCAATCGTAGGGCTTAATTTGGGACAATATTATTAAAAAAAGATATATGGAAATCGGCCATCCTTGAAACTTCCCGCTAAGCTATGGACTTTGATTTCGATTTGACGAAGAAGTTATTAGAAAAAATTATTTTTTCGAAATTTTTCATCAACGTGTCCCTCGAACTCGAACGAAGAACCCGACTATAGTCAATATAGCAGCAGTCAATGTGTTTTCAGAGCTGATTAGTTTCAGTAGTTTAATATGTGTAATAAAAAATATTTGGTAAAAATTTTATTTTCGAAACTTTTTGAAATCATCCCACGAACCGAATCAATTCACTATCTTACGCGACATTCAAGGTCCAATAATTGACTTCTCGTTATGGTTAAAATTCTAGCTGCCCATCTGTCTACATAATTTTTTTTGCTATAAATAATTGTTTAATTTTTAAAAGAAGAAGAAATGTTAATATATATGTTTAATATATTTTTTAATACATACATATCGTTACCTTAATATAGAAAGGCCCTAACTCATTATTTTTTTGAAATCTAGATTTTTGAAGTTTTCTATACATACGATGTTCTTCTATCGAAATATACAAAAAACTCAATTTCAAAAAAAAAATTAGTTAGGGCCTTTCTATAAATTCATTACCTTAAACGATATATAAATACTACACTCAGGGAAAAGTTGCAACTTAAAAATACGAACGCGCCACATTAATTCAATGATTTAATAGAAAATGTATGGTGAGATACTTAAAAATAAATAAAATTAATAAATTAATACTGTAAATTAATATTTTTCGATATTGAAATAAGATATTTCAACATGACTAGACTTTCGTTAATGTTTTTTATTAATTCAATATGGTTTTTATAGATTTTAAGATGTTTTTTCTCTGGGTGTAGCTTATTATTATATAAAAAAAATATTTTGTTTTACAAAGGGTTTATAAAACAAATTTTGTATGGAAATCTGTTTTATAAACCTCTTTTAACACAGAATTATTTTTATAGCTTTGCTATTTAATGCGCGACGCATGAGTTAGAACGTGATTTTCGTAACAAAAATAATCGACACTATTACAGTTATAAATTTATTTTTGTTTTGATTTCTTTGTACTTAGTTAAAAGCGGAGTACGAAAATAAACGAAAGAAATTGTTTGATTTTGCTTTGTTTCGTTCTTTGAGGTAAGTGAAACAAAAACAAAACATAAACAATGAGAACGATTGCTCAATTTGGTTTTGTTCTATTTTTGCACATGAGCACAAACAAGAGAACACAGGCGCTCGACTGTTAGCCGGCTAACAGCCGCCACCAGCCACAAACAAAACATTAATTTAATCGTACACCGCTGCAAAATAAATAAATGGAAACGTTTCGAAATATTTGCGGAGAATTTGATATCATCATATAATATAATTTTATTGCATTATTATTTCACACATGAACTTTGTGTAATATAACTAAACAGCAAAGCTATAGGTGTCCTAAGACGCCTATCTATTTTATAACTAAGGTCTATACAACATAAATAATATGTAATTATTTGCTGGTCATTTACTTTTGCCATAAAGTGTATTCTAGTGGAAGTAACAAACATTTTAGACAGTTCTTATTCTGCAAGCAAGCATTTGTCTTAAGAGATATGTAAGTGGTATATATGTATGTATGTATGTATGTATGTATGTTTATATATTTGAAAGAGTGTGTGTGTAAATATTCATTTCCAAACTGCTTCAGTTTTTCTAGCCGGCTTTTTCCCTGTTGTTTATTATTATTTTTATCTCCTTTGTAGTAAACCATGAACATTTTTTTTGTCGATTTTATAAAAAGAGGATTAAAGGAAAAAAGGAAGCACAAATATTTGTTTACATTTGTATAAATTTTGTTCGAAAAATCTAATACAAACAGAAAACAGCTACATTCTGAGTTTCAAAACAAATTAAAAAGATTTTTTACTCCATATTTTTATAGACAAGTGCAATAACAGCATATGAGGGAATAGAAAAAACAAACAATGGCCAAAAGCTAAATAGAAATAAACAAGTCGTAGTACAGCATGAAACTCCTTTCACTACATTGTATACAGTGTACATATTGCAAACTAAAATGTATGCCGTAAAATAAACTAAATATTTATAACAGAGCTTTAAAGAGATTATTTATTTTAATAGTGTTTTCACACTGCTGGCATGGTGTTAATAAATATTGGCTTTAACGTTAAAACCAGTTATTAAAACGTGGGTTTGTTAAAACTAACTTAAAACCTTTTTTTTAATTAGTTTTAAGTAGGTTTTATGAAATGCAACCTTATTTTCGCTGCACTAAAAGTCAGTGATGCCAAGAAGATGATGAGCAGAAGCAGCTGCTAATGTTTATGCCAGTTAATAAGAATAGATACCGATTGAAATAATCAATAAAAAAATACGTAGAAAAATACACATTTGGACGTAAAAACCCAAATTATTTTCGTTGACCTCTGGGAGGACAAAATACACGATATGACTGACATCCATCTGCCGATTAACGAATATGTAGATTAAATTTCAATACATACTACTGCGGAAATTCAAGTTGCAAGAAACCATTTACAAAACGTTCTTTACTTTTCCTGTTAAGAGGTCGAAGTATTCTCCAAACGTCTTCGCAGAACTCAACAGTACGCTAGTCGCCAGATTGCATTAACAATTGAAAATTGATCAATTTTTTTCTTTCAAAATCCACTTACATTTCCAAGCACTTCATCATTTTGTATAAGTAGTTCCATAATTTTAAAATACTTTTCATTTTACAAAGCATTGTAAAATTGCTTAGTTTTTTATAAAAAAAAAACAGCTGTTCTACAGTTTGTCAAATAAGTATGTATGAAAAAGTGGAAAAATATAATACACTTATTTCTAGAGTAAGGAGTTTATAAATATGTATACATGTATATTAGACAAAGAATATTGTTTTGATAATTGTACTGCCCATTTATTCCATTTATTTATTCACTTCGGCAACATTTACATAAAAGTTGCTGCTGCAGCATATTCACAGCATTTCATAGAGCAGATCAGGGATGGGAAAATGGGTAAAATTGTACTTTTTTTGGTACTATTCAAACTCGGAAAGAACAATAGTACACCAATGATTAAGTTAGTACCAGGGAAACAAGCCGATCTGCTCACAGGCAGCTCAAGAGCCGCCGCCGACTTTCAACGTAACTTCAAGCCGCCGCAAATGCATGCGGCTAGCCTCGGCTCAAAATTGCAACCGTCTAATTGTTTTTGTAGTGGCAAATTTTTACCACATCTTACAAATTTATTTTTTATTGAAATATGTTTAAAAAAAACTTATCAAAATCAAAAAAAGGGCTGGTCAATGTCAGGCCGCTTATGAGCCGCCGCCGACTTTTTAAGGCGACTTGTTTCTCTGTTTAGTACATTTAAGGAATCTCTCTCTTTTCCAAATTATTTTTCTTCTCAATGCTAGATGCACATGCTCTTAATTTGTATATTCTAAATTTCAGCTTAAAAAGGTGTAGCATTTGCTTTAACATCCGAACTCACAAGCAAATTTTTGAAAACGATTCGGTAGCGTTTACATAAATGAATAAAAACTTCAACTAAAAAATATTTTAGTACAATTTAGGTCAAACAAGTACAATTTTTGAAAGTTGTTGGAAAAATTTTAAAATTCTCAATCCCATCCCTGGAGCAGATGCCAATTGATAGGTTGCCCAAATGAATATTGGAAGGAAAATAAGAACACTTTGCAATAATTTATTGTTATTGATGTTAATGACTGTTGTTAAAATAACTAAAGAAATTAATGCTGTTTTGTAGTTTGCTACTGTTTTTGAATTTAACTCTATCAGCAGCTTTTGTATGAGAACTATTATGTCTGCATGCCGCCAATTGCCCGTCCGACGAATGTCTTCTTCGTCTATATGGTTATGCCTTTTTCTTACTACACATATGCAGCATCTTTGTATAAATATGTACAGTCACGCAGATAATAATACGTACCCCTAAGAAATATTTGTTTTAAGAAAAACTACCTATATGCTTTAAACAGTGCTTAAAAAACTGCTGTCAAAATAGCAAAATTTGTAACGATACGGTCACAATTGGGCAAATATTTTAACTAAAAAGCGTAACCACTAAATACTAATGATAAAGCTTTCGATTCAGATACATGTGAGGGTGGCGTTGGCTGCGGCCTTTGACCATTTTTTGAAATTTGTTTTAACGATAATCGCTTCGTTAAAATAATTATAACGAAAATTGATCGAATTTACTATTTAGTAACGTTTTGAACGATATTCGCTGTAGCTTAATGTCAGCTCTGTCGTTAGTTAAGCGGCAATAATTTATGTGCCGTTAATTTTAGCGAGAAAAATCAACAGAAAATATCAGCTGCGTACTATCGTTAAAAGGAAGCTACAGAATCACTCAATCGTTATTGCAAGCGACAAAATGTATAGAGAAAAAATATCAATTCATATTTAAATGTCAATTTTTACTAATTTTTTTTATGGAAAAATTACTTTTAAATATTGAAAATGTTTATCGTATTGAAATATATTTCATATAAGCTATGTTTGAAAATTAACGAATTTATCGCATTTTCTTTTTCTTTATCTTATTTAAATCAACTACTCTAACCGCCGTCAAAGTTCAAAGGCCGGCTCGACCACATGAAGATTGCATGAAACTGCTCTGCCGCCGGAAAACAACGAGTAATGTAGGCATGCCAATCCTCAACAGCTGTTTGCTTTCTATTTGTGTTTTTAATGTTATTTTATGTTATAAATAAATGTTATAATGTAAATGTTACTTTAATGAAGCTCTTTCCTGGAAATTTGGCGATTTCAAAACACGTGATTCACAGAACACCCCTGATATACATATTGTAAAAAAAAAAATTCTAAAAAATACAGACTGAAAAAGCGTTCTTATTAAAAAAAGAAAAGAATAGAGGTGTCTTAGGACACCCGGCTATAGCTATGCTGCTTATTTATATAAAACAATTTTCATGTGTGAAGTAACAATGCAACAAAATTATATTATATGATGATGTCAAATTCACTGCAAATATTTCAAAACGTTTCCATTTATTTTCCATTATTTTTTTTTTCTAGCGCCGTACGATTAAATTAATGCATTGTTTGTGGCCGGTGGCGGCTATTAGCCGGTTTACAGCCAATCGGCTGTGTTCTCTGGTTTGTGATCATGTGCCAAGACAAAACGAAAGCAAATTGAGCAATCGTTCTCATTGTTTTTGTTTTGTTCTTGTTTCACTCACTTCAAAGAACGAAACAAAACAAAATAAAACAATTTGTTTCGTTGATTTTCGTACTCTACTATTAAGTACAAAGAAATCAAAACAAAAATAAATTTATAACTGTAATATTGTTGATTATTTTCGTTACGAAAATCACGTCCCAACTCCTATCGCGCAATAAGTAGCATAGCTATAAAAACGTCCAGATTAAAAAAGCGTCCATATTAAGAAAAATTGTTAAAAACCGAAAAATTGCAGACGCAAAAAATTGATGTACGCAACCGTTCGCGTGCGAGTCAAAGCCACTACTGAATTTATTTAAATTCATCTGGATGACAGCATCTTTATGGGGGTACGTATTATTATCTGTGCGACCGTATATGTCTTCATATTTATTTATGTGCATCTGTTGGTCTATTAACAATTTCATAAACAAATTTGCTGAGGCAATAACATTATATCTGAAGGAGTGTTTATGGTTTTTTATCTTCTATATAAAACAGAAAAAAAACATTTTCTGTTTTAAGAAATTGTTCGTGATTTCATGTAATTACTTTGTGATGAATGAATGGAGTACATGTATGTTTGCACATATCTGTGGTATTATGTAAAAAAAAAATAATTACGTTGTTGAGCTTCTTCTAAAGGCTAATTGATTTTTCACCATTGATTGATGTTTATGGTTTTTGGCTTGCCTCTTTCCTATTCAATGCCCAATTTTTTTTTATTAGAACCATCTAAGTATCAAATAACATTGTAAGGAAAGCTTTTCCATTTGTAAGTATATTTGGTATGTGGGAAATTGATTAAGTCAAGTATGTGGTAGGTTACCATTTATAAAGTGCTGAAATGATAGTTTTTGCTTCAGGCCGAACATGTGAAACTTGAAGAGAAGTCCAAGTCGACGTTTGTTACTTACCTAAAAAGAGAAAGAAAACAAAAAAGAAAATTAATTATTGCTAAATCAATTTTTTTTCATATAAAAATTGCAATTAATTACTATTTTATGAATCTTTTTATTGAAATTGTTAATACATATCGAGGCTTTGCTGCAAGAGAGTCATAAAGTAAAAAATGATATTTTACTAGCATTTTAATGGTAAAATAATAGTTAATTTTTCTCTCAATGGTTGGGTATAAATGTATGTGTATGGCATTTATACCAGTGGTGGGCACTGTGAATGTATTGGTAAATTGTATATGTGGTGAGGTTGCGAGCTACCCACCAAACACAAAGCCAAGCGTTTGAAAGATAATGCTGCATTGTATATTTATACATAAGCAGACATATTTTCTATCTTAAAAAAACGTTGATTAAATAAAATTATTAATTGGAAATAAAACTTTTTCTAAGTAAACAGTCAAATGAAAAAAATTTAAAAAGATAGGACAATAATTTATTATGTTTTCCATTCAAGAAAAAAATTAATAAAATAATGGTTGCTTGGTGAAGCACAAAGGTAATAATTCACTAAATAAAAATATGCGGTTGGATGTATCAAACGTAATAAGCTTTGATATTTGTCAGCATGGAAGATAATTTTCAGATGGAAACATATTGAAAATATTTTTGATAAGATTTTGCACAGACTTTTAATGGAATATTCCTTTTTTCCTTTAATCTTTGATAACATAAAAGGCATTGTATGTTACCAAATACATTATTTATAACACAATATTTTTCGCATATCATCATCAATTTTAAATGAAACACGTTTGTTTGCTGGACAAATTTCTTTAAAAAAATATAAGAAAATATGTAAGCATCCGCCTGATGTGCATTCGTCGCTGTCTCATCGACGACTAAATTAAAGAGCGTAAGAATACGTGTGGATGCGCTCAGCACAATTGTGCCAAGAAACGCACGTGTTTGATTTATACACATTGTAAAGTACGATATGCCGATTAATGTTAGGAACACAACTGGGACGAACGACGAATTTTTCGGTGCGAATTTTCTTCATTAAAAATAAAACATATGTGTGCATATAAAAATGAACACAACACCGCCGTACAACGAAATTCGTCGTGCGTGACGAATTCTGAGATAGGTTTATAGGTTTATTTCTAATTTGTACGCCGACGAACGACGAAAGAACAATTTTTTCTCTCTCACTCTCTGTCTTTGTACACACAACAACCAACTTTATCAAATATAAGAGAGGAATTCGCTGCGTAAATTCGTCGTTATTGTGCTTCCCACGACGAATTTACGCAGTGAACTCATATCGACGAATTCGTCGAGGTGGACGAAATTCGTCGTTCGTCCCAATTGTGTTCGTAGCATAATTCTGTAATGTTAAGCATTTTTACAATATACAGGTAACCCTCGATTTACGCGGTACTTCATTTATGCGACTTCAATATAACGCGAATGAATAATAGCAACCGTTTTTTGAATTACGCAATTTCTTTACGCGAGTTTAATATAACAAATTAGCCAAAAACTTCAAAAATTTTTTATGAAAAATAAATTTAAAAAAATGTTGAGAAAATTTACCATGAAAAATATTTAAAAAAAAAACTCTGTAAACATATTTAAAAATATCCAAAAAATTTTCAACAAGTGTGAAAAGTTCTTAATGTTGCAAATTTTGGTAGTGGTAAAGGGTGTTTTTTATAGAGTGACACAAGTTTAAATCATAATAAAACAAGGAAATATATTTCATATATCAATAAAAAGGGCTTTATTGGAAAGAAAATTTTATGAAATTAATGTTTAAATATGATTTCTGTCATGTGGCCTCTACGGCTGGCGCGTAGAAGCCGCAAGCTGGAACCCCAATTTTCAACAACTTTTCGCAGCGTTTGCGGCCGTATTTCGCCAATAACTCTTTGAATGTTGATTTCCTGGTGTTCAATTGATTGTGGTTTATCGACGTAGACAAGTGAGTTAACATAACCCCCAAGGAATATAGTTCAATGGGGTTAAATCACACGATCTTGGTGGCCAATTAATTGGGCCATTACGTAAAATTATATTTTCATCAAAAGCAAATCAATTGTAGCGCCCGCTGTGTGGCATGTGGCTCCGTCCTGTTGGAACCACATATCAGCAAGAATAATGCCACGAAATTGAGATACGAAAACATTTCTAATCATGTTCCTATACCGTTCACCATTAGCAGTAACATTCTGACCATCATCGCTTTTGATAACATATGGGCCAATGATTCCGCCAGCCCATAAAGCGCACCAAACAGTAATTTTGTATGGATGGAATGGTGTTTCGACGAAAGCTTGTGGATTTTGCTCACTCCAAATGCGACAATACTGCTTATTTACGTACCCATTCAACCAAAACTGGGCTTTATCGGAAAATAAAATTTTTAATTTTTTATATATTGTAGGTATGTATGTATATTCAAAATTTTAACAATTTGCACGCGTTGCTCTAGTGTAAGTCGATTCATAATGAAATTTGAAAGCAAACTAAACAAAAAGCAACTATCAGCTGTTAAATGGGTGCTCAAATAAAGCAGTGATGCCAACTCAAAGTTATGACACTTTAAAAAAAAACTCGTTTTATATGTATGTTTCGATGTATGCATATACACGTACATATGTATGTATGTATATGTTTGTTTATGTGTATGAATGTACACATACCCATAGTATATATGAATACAACTTATTTTTTAATCCATTAATATGCAATGATTAATTACTAAAAATCCTTTTCAATTAATTCAGCCCAGAAAAACTGTATGTAAACAGTTTGAACAGAGCTGAACTCTTATTATACATACTCGTAAATAAAATACCGCATACACTCAGAATCGCCAGTAAGTTATAGAAAGGCAGAAGCAACAATAACACACTTAAAGTAACAACAACAAAAGCAAAACAAAAATAACAACAATAAAAGTAAAGGCAACGAACGACATCCAAAAAGTGAATGCCCTGCATCAGTGACGTCACATGAAAAACAACACAATATACAACAAAACATTTCAAATACTGGTAATCACATATTCATACATACATACATACATACATCTGTAGGATGCATGCACTAAATAATGATACCACATCAACCAACAACAAAAACAACAACAAGTGTGTAGAAGAACAATCCATAAATAACATGCATACACTACGGGGCACTTAAATAAGGAATATTATTTTATGAACTTTCCTATAAAAGATATCGTTTATGTAACTGATAAAAAGCTACGCAGAAAAAAGTTTAAACATTAAAATTTTTGTATGTACATATCGCACAAAATCCATTAGGGAGGATCAACTCAAATGATCAGTAGATGCAAGAAACTGTTTTTTTTAAATATGTACACCCAGGGAAAAAACAGCTTAAAATCTGTAAAAACCATATTGAATTAAAAAAAAAAACATTAACGAAAGTCTAGTCATGTTGAAATTTCTTATTTTAATATCGAAAAATATTAATTTACAGTATTAATTTATTTTTATTTATTTTTAAGTATCTCACCATACATTTTCTATTATATAGAAAATCATTGAATTAATGTGACGCGTTCGTATTTTTAAGTTGCAGCTTTTCCCTGAGTGTATATGTACCCGTATATCTATCACAAAAAGGGGTAAAACTATATCTTTTATTTGGCAACCAATCGACTCAAATATCTTAAGTCTGGATCACACGATCGGCACAATGTACCGATTTTCGACAGCTCACTGAAATAGAGTAATAAATAATGATGTAAATTTGCCTTATTTCTCAACTAATTGAAATATAATTACATAACTGTACCACACTGCATTGGTAATAAAGCCATATAGACTTACTCAAGAATGAATCAAGTAATAATGCCATTTTTTGTTATTACTTATGCCTTAATTGCAGTGAGCCGACGAAAATTGGTACATTATGCCGATCGTGTGATCCAGGCCTTAGAAATAGAATACACATGTTTATATGAGAATGATTATTTTGAGGACAGCATGGCAACACGGCGGCAGGTTGTTGTCCATGTTCTATTTTTGTTGGCGACAGTCAGCTGCCAATATAAAACAAAATATGGAATGAATGATATTTTAGAATTAAGATGACGAAGAAAGAACATTCCGGAATCAATTCAAAGCAATAAATTGATTAATTTTTATATATTTAAGTGATATAAGTGCATTTTAAAAGAGTAATTTTATTTTAAAAAATGTGAAATATTTAAATGTAGCACCACTGAAGTATTTATTTATGCTTGTATATCAGCTGCATATGATGCTGCTATAGTCTTCACTATAATTAAGTAGCTGGCCACAAGGCGGTGAATGCAGCTCAGCTAACGGCATTTGAACTCGTGCGTTCGTGTAGCCTGCTGTGGTGAATGTGTTTAATAGTGTTTTCACACTGCAAGTTAAAACCTAGTTTTAACGTTAAAACCATAAACAGCTGATTTTGCATTCACACTGCAAGCTTGTTAAATTCAGGTTTTAACTCACAGACTGTTTAATAACTTTGCTCAAAATAAAATAAATCTCCTGCAGAAATGCGTGTGTTTGTTGTTGTATTTTTTTCTGCTTTTTATAACACTTATTTGACAAACTGTACAACTGTTTCTTGTTTGTATGAAAAACTAAGAAACTTTACAATGACCTCTTAAATGGAAATTATTTTATATTTTGTCAATTAATATTTTAAAATTATGGAACTAGTAATAGAAAGTGAAGCAGTGCTTGGAAATAAAGTTATTGTATATAAAAAATTTACAAATAAATCACAAAATACAACTTTTTTTTATCGGTGGATCGATATGTCATATCGTTTATTTTCACTTTACAGAGGTCAGTAAAAATATTCTTGTTGTTTTCCTTCCAAAAAACTCGTTATTTTTCCATAATTTTTTACTTATTGTTGCTGCTGCATCCATTTTTAAGTTGAAAATCTTTCAAGCGACATCTCTTGTTATTCACTGGCATAAACATTATCAGCTGCTGCCGGTCATTTTAACTTGGCAGCACTGAATTTACCACAACGAAAACAGTATTGCATTTCATAAAACCAAAATAAAACCAATTAAGATAAAAAATGGTTTTAAGATGGATTTAACAACAACAATTTGTATGGTAAAACCAGGTTTTAACAGTTGGTTTTAACATTAAAACCAACTTTTATTAAAACCAAGTCAGTGTGAAAACACTCTAATGCACTACAGTGCGTAGATATTGAAATAATGAAAATTGCAACATTTTGAGTTCAAGATATTCAAACAATTTCTGCTCTCAAGAGTGGTGTACACTGGCCATTTATGATAATTTTTCCTCAAAAAAAAAATACGATATGATAATTTATGCTGTATTATTACTTGCTTCCCCCCTTCACCACTCCACCCATTTCTTCAGTTATGACCTTGTGGAACTAAATGATTGTATGCAATGTTTACTTTTCTTTTCCCATTTGTCCTACAATTAATTACAGTCTCTATTCAAATGGACGGTAGTATGCTCATAGCCAAAGGACGTTGGAATCAGAAATGAAAAAAGCCTACATATATACATACATATGTACATGCATCGTGGAGTTGCATGACCGGCTAGGCGACACTAGTTATTTATTTTGTTTTTTGTCGTGCGCCAGATACTGTGTTCTGCCATAAGCGTAAAAACAGAATGTAGACAACAGATGAGTAACGAAACCAATAATTATGTATGGATGCGTGTGTGTAAACATCTTAAAATTAGTCATATGTACTTAAAAAAAACACGTTTCAACGGTAGATCGAATTATGTACTCTCACAATTAATTTGATAAACTATCCTGTTTCCACGCCGCACACTCACATTCATCATTTGTTGTGACAGCCTTTGGTTTTTTACATTTTGGTAATTTTTTTTTTTATATTATTTGTTAATTTATTTTTATATTATTCTCATTAAGTTATTTCTTGTACATATTTCAATTAGTTTCTTTTTCTTGTTTTGCTTTTGATTTCACAGCGAAATGCGATATTTATTAAGAAGTCACTGACTTTGATTCCTTCGTAATCAAAATATAATTGGTCCTAACCACAGTAATGTAATTTTGACAAGTTGCTGTATCTTGGAAACCGTAAGAGGCGAACTCTTAAAATTATTAAATTGCTAAACCGAAAAAAACGCCAAAAACCCGAAAAAAAATTGCCAAACTAAAAAAATCTCTTAAACTAAAATAAATCGTCAAAGTGAAAAAAAATCTCAAAAATTAAAAAAATCGGCAAATAAAAAAAACGCAAAAAACCGAAAAAATAGCCAAAACAAAAAAAGGCAAAGCCAAAAAAATCGCTAAATCTGAAAAAAAAACGCCAAAAACTCAAAAAAGAGCCAAAACTAAAAAAAAATCGCCAAAACAGAAAAAATCCCAAAAACGAAATAAAATTCTAAAAGTGTATATTCGACTATGTCACAGAGTTCAATTCCGTTCGGAATTGGAATTGAATAAACCTCAAAATGTCAAGCCCTAGCCGGAGCATACCTCAGCATAGCACACACACCTGACAAATTTCCGTATTTTAGTTTTCTTTTTTAGACACCATCTCCTACAAAAATGGGGTGGATTGAATTCCGATTCCGAACGGAATTGAACTCTGTGACATGGCAGATTATATAGGCTAAAGTTCGTATAGTAATACATATCTAGTGTCTGTACGGAACCCTTCCAGTGCGAGTCAAAGTCGCACTTTACTGAATTTATTTATATATGTATAATGCTTCTATTATTCTGCGTTGAGAAACTATTTTTTTCTCATTTTTCAGAGCTCAAACTTCTGGCTTTGTAGTATACGATAGATGTTCTCTAAATAATTTTTTAAGGAATATTAAACAATTCAACTAATTTTTTTGCTTTGTTCGAAATATGTAGTTGAGTTTAACATGACCAACTAATTTTACAAACAAAAGCAAAAAAAAATTACACAGTTTGCTCATAATTTGTATGAGTATTACTCTATTACTCATAACAATGGAATTAATAATGGGTGTTTTTTATTGACGTATAGAACTTTAAGTTGGCATCACTTTTTTAACTGGCGGCCATTTTGTCAGCTGTCAAGTGATTAATATTTAGTTTGGTTTGCCATTTCATCATGAACAGGTTGACAAAAGAACAACGCTTGCAAATCGTGCAAATTTATTTCGAAAATAATGGTTCAGTTCGCGAAGTTTACCGCAAGCTCCGTCCATTTTATGGTCGACATAATCGTCCATCAGAGCAATTAATTCGGTTAACCATGGATCGTTTTCGCACTACGTTTACTCTATGTGATAATACGCATCCGCAGAGACGTCGAACAGTGCGTACCGAAGAAACAATTGCCGCTGTAGAACAAAGTGTTGAAGAGGACCCGAATGAATCGATTCGCCGCCGTGCACAGCAATTGGAGCTTTGTCCATCAACTTTATGGAAGATTTTGAAGATTTTGAATGTGGATGAGTTGTGGTTCCAACAAGACGGCGCTACATGCCACACAGCGCACGTCACAATCGATTTATTGAAGGAAACATTCGATGAGCGCATAATTTCGCGGAATGGACCTGTCAATTGGCCACCAAGATCGTGTGATTTGACACCATTGGATTATTTTCTTTGGGGATATGTGAAGTCGCTCGTCTACGCCAACAAACCAGAAACGTTAGGGGACTTGGAAGCCAACATTCATGGCGTTATTGCCAACATACGGCCCCATATGCTCGAAAAAGTGGTTGAAAATTGGACCTGTAGAATTGGCTTTATTCGAGCCAGCCGCGGCGGCCACATGCCCGAAATCATATTTAAACATTAATGGCATAAAATTATCCTTCCAATAAAGCCAAATTGATGGACATTAAAACGATTTTCTTGTGTTTTATTTCAATTCGAAGTTCTATACCTCTAAAAAAACACCCTGTACAACTTTAAGAAATCCACTAAAGACTCAACAGTATTCTACAGATAATTACCTCGCTCAAAAATCTCACATCTTTTGGGGGTAATTAAGCGAGGAAAGCAGTTAAGGTTAAGTTATTACCACGATGAGGTAAATAGGTCAATACTTTTAATTACCCTTAAGAGGAAATTATGCGAAAATTTCGTGGGCCATTTTTGCACAAAATAATTTTTTAGAAAAACACAAACTTTTCTTTGTTTTGTTTAATGCAAGTTCTACATCGTTACCTTAATATAGAAAAGCCTCTTATCATTATTTTTTTTAAATCAAGATTTTTACATTTTTCGATACATTACACGTTCTTTTATCGAAATATAGAAAAAATTCGATTTCAAAAAAATAATAAGTTATGATCTTTCTATTATAAAGTTCCAGTAATATCGTTACCTTAATATAGAAAGGACCAACTAATTATTTTTTTGAAATGGAGATTTTTGCATTGTTCTTCTATCGAAATATACAAAAAGCTCGATTAAAAATAAACAATGAGTTAGGGTCTTTCTACATTAACGTAACGATATGTAGAGTATTCTATCCGGAAGTAGTGCATATTTGCATCATTTCTAATGATTTTTACGTAGCGTTGCCAATTCTCTTTTTCGAATTGGAAGCGAATAACTTTTAGGGCCTTATTTTGTAAAATACAACGTTTAGCGTTGATAAATTTTGTATGTATTTTGTTTTTATAATTTAAATTTTTTTCCAAAAGTTGCTCAAAAATATCTTTGAAAAAATCTACTTTAAAACTATAAAGGAATTACAAGTTTTTGTATGATTGAAATAAAAATCTACTGGCTTGGCTGTTCTGCTAATTATCGGCAT
Organism: Tachina lurida; assembly: GCA_944452675.1. Taxonomy (NCBI): domain Eukaryota; kingdom Metazoa; phylum Arthropoda; class Insecta; order Diptera; family Tachinidae; genus Tachina; species Tachina lurida. The sequence continues at coordinate 36,434,703 of OX101752.1, read as the reverse complement.
ATTAAAAATATCGATTTTTTGGAAGCAATGAAAATGTGCTTCCTCAAGAATGATTTCCAATTTTTTTTTTAATGAGGTGCTTATATAACACCTGGTTGCATTATTGACAGTATTGTAACTAAAAAGTAGTTTTAGTATTTAAACGAAGATAATTGAGGTGAAACTTTAGTTTGGGAACTCAAATTTGTGTGGGTTAAGTAAGCGTGTAGTTTTCTAAGAAAGAATTAGAAAAAAGAACGGAAATTTTAGTTTAGAAGTAAATAAACATGAAAGGCATTAAAGCGTGGGAAGTTATCTGTGCATTACTGTATTTTGACCATGGAAAACTACGACATTGCTGCACTTGAATCTTCTAGGCACTGCTGCTCTTTTCCTTTTATTTGGTTTGTTTTGATTGTTTTTTTTATCCTTAATTTATTTTGCTGTTGTTTTCTCACAACACAAGCGGTAGAATATGAAGAGCAAAATAAAAAAAAATATAAAGAAACAAACAAAACAAACATTTTGAATTGCGACAACAAAATACGAGTATATACATAAGTATGTAAAATATGTATATGTATGTACATAAATGTATATGTATGTATGTATATGTACATGTGTATATTTGTATGTACATGTCCATACATACATATCTGTGGCCATAAAGAAAAAGTGCTTAAGTTATATTTTACTGTTTTGCAGGAGAGCACTTTTAAGCGTTCAAGGCGATTTTCAGAAATTTACTTGTTTTACAGTTAAATTGGAAAATTCTCTGTTAATCTTTATTTTTTTAAGAAATATCGTTCGACACACTATAAGTAATGCATTTAAGTTGAAATATGCCAAAGTATAGCCTAAATTAAGCTATTATTCCAAATCAGATTAGAATTTTACAAAATATAAGTCGCAAGTTATAGTGCTATAACTTCCCGAAAACCTACACAAATTAAGAGAGATTTTGACCAGGGGTACTTTCGAATATGCAGATTACCGAGGTGCCATTAACTCAAAATCAGCTTATCTCGACTTAAGCACTTTATCCTTTTTGCCACACATATGTAGACACATTTACAAAGAACATAAAGGAAATGAACGAATAATGTTTATCAACAACAGACACAAAAAATAGAGGACGAACTTCTCAATACTACATGCAGCGATTTGCACTTTTTCTTTCTTTCTTCGAATATTACTGCAATTCAAAGGTTGCTTTTTTAAGGCTGGTTTAGAAGTGGCAAACGTTCGGTCCGAGAAGCGTTACTCCTGAACACAATAGAATAGAGTGGAGCATAGTAGGAGTATTTTAAATAAATATTTTAAATAAAAAATTATGCAAAATTTTTATTATTTTTTTTACAAACAAATTTTTTTTCAATAGAAATATGCAATTTTTCTCGATTTTATGTGTTTTTTGAGATTTAAAATCGAAAACAGTGCTTCATCAGCATTTTCGTTATTATCTTTCGGCATTGAAAAGTTTTTTTTTTAATTATTTCTTGGATGTTATTAAAATTAATGAAGTTTTATATTTTCAGCCAAAAAGCTTTCTCTTTGAAATCAACTACATATAAAATAATTAATCATTTTTTTTTCACAATTAGTACTAATTTCTTTTTGCTATTAAGCATTTAGTTTAACTGGTTGGCTGTAATGTAGGGCACTCGAGAGTGGAACGAACTTTGCTAAACTGACTTTAAAACGGCGCAGGCGATAACCAAGAACGAACATGAAATTGAGGCAACGACAAAATGTAAACAGTCCATGTTGCACGTAAGATGTAATAAAAACTGAAAATTAAAAACAACATATCAAAATGTAATGGAAATAATGATACATGTTAACACAGTGTAACGAAACATCTAGCACATACACATATGTATATACCAACACTTGTGTCGAAATAATATCCTAAAGAAAGTTTGTAATGTTTTGCAATGGAGAATTAAAAAAACACTAGAAAAAATTACAGCAATAAAATAAGAAAATTTGTTTTTGTTTTAAATATAAAAAGGCGATGGGCGTGATCGTTAATTTGGGCTTATTTAATTTACACTATGCAAGTCTTACTGCCAAGCTGATTAGTTTCTTAGGAGAGAGAGAGAGAGAGAGAGAGAGAAAGAGACGAGGGGAAAAGAAATGTATATGTTCCCCTTGTCTCTCTCTCCCACAAACTAATCAGCTTAGCAATAAGACTTGTATAGTGTAAATTAGGTCTAAGTAAAGAATAAGATCGCTGCGCACCGATATTTATAAACGATTGTTAAAGTTAATTTGGGGCATTTGTTATAAGAAAACAGATTTAACGAATGCTTAACAGTTTAATAACATCAATTAAAAAATATGTAAGGCTCTTGGGTTTTGTTTTTGCTGTTTTTAAAAATATTTTAATATTTCCCCTTATTGCTAATGGCGTCGTCGACGTCACATCAAGACGACAGTAAAAATTGGCACTTGTCAACTCTTTGTCGACAACAATTCACTACTATTAATGTGCTCCATTAATTTGCAAAGACTTAGAGATTAGTAAGAGGGATTATTTCTAATTATCCGACTTCAATGCCAAAATCTGATAAAACATTTTCCTTTTTACCAAAGGTAAATTGATAATTGTATACACAATCAATTATCATATTCCATTTCATAGAAAATTTAAGTTAAATAGCTGATGTTAATAATAATCTCTACCCCAGTAAATGACATGGGTGCTGTTGAAGTACGTGGCTGCACAGAAAAATATCGGTATTTCCCCCAGCTAATAAAGTATAAGTTTAATTTTTCTTCTCTTCTTTAGAAACTCACATTAATTAATAAAAATATTTTATTCGGTAAGAATTGAAATTACTGAACTTAAGCCTGATTAAGAAATTATTTCTGACGAAAATATAAATGTATGGGACCAAACTGGAAGTAAACTGTGCAAAACAAACAACATTTTGAAAATCTTTTGGTTAAGAAGAAGAAGTACGTGAAATATAAAATTAAAATTTAATGGGCGTGACTCCGCCCATTTTTTTTAAATGCCATATTATGTGTTTTTTAGAGCTCAGGCTGTGTTAAGTTTTGTTTAAGTCGTTAAAGTAGAACCTCGTAAAATAAAATATTATATTTTAAGGGGCGTGATACCGCCCATTTTTTAAATGGAAGAATGTATATATTTTAGAGCTCAAGACGTGTGATAAGTTTCGTAAACATCGGCTGAGTAGAATCACTTGAAATATAATAATATATTTTTCAACTTTAAGTTTGTATAATTACAAGAATCAAAAGTGTTTGATAGGTTTCGCAGCAATCAGATCAGTAGAACATCATAAAATTCAATAAAAAAAATTTTGGGCGTGTTCCCGCCCACTTTTAACAGTGGGACCAATTGGAAGCTATACTTTCTCAGACAGAAAAAAATTATTTTTACAATCGGTATAAAATTTACTGAGTTATGAAGTAACAATGTCAAAAAATAAAAATAAAAAATAAAATACCGACGAATTGATAACCTCTTCGTTTTTTTTTGAAGTCGGTTAAAACTTAAATTTATTTATAGTTTTTTTTTATTTATTTATTTAAATTTATATATAAATTTTTTTTATTTATTTATTTGAAGAGTTTTTCAAATCAAAAAAAATCTTTGAGTTGGACTACTGTGCGTAACGTGTGTGTAAGTTGTGTGTATGTACACTACAATTAGATAAACAAAGAGAACTTTTTTGTTGTCTGCACTATAAGGATACATAAACAAGAATATATCTATTTAAAAGCAGATGAAAATCTGCACGAACCCATGATTGTTCAAAGTTCTTGGCTACATATTCCTATAAAGTTTATTAACTTTTTTTTGTCTTTCATAAAATGCATTTTTAGAATGAAAAAAAAGAGTTTAATATGAAGAAATAAAAAAGAATCGATGAGAAATGCAAGTTTAACTACTGGCATAAGAAAAAAATAAAAGAAAACAAGGAAATAGTAGTACCAAAGAAACAATTATAGTAAAAACTTCATAAGGCAGACACTTGCTGGGTTCTGACTATGGTTTAATTGTGTATGTGAGTTTAAGAGTTCAAACAAATTAGAAAGAGTCGCTATACGGTACAACCTAACACGCAAGGCCATATCACTTTGGGCTGCTAAAATCATACTCTTGCTCCCAAGAGTATTCAAAATTCAATACAAATAAGAACTCTCTCTCTCTCCATTTTGTTTTCTGAAAAAGGATATTACGCTGATAAATATAGGTTAGGAAGGGTGGTGCTATACCGCACCAACACTCGGAGACCCAATTGGGTCCATTGTGATCAAATATAGTTAGTTTTGATTACATATTTATGTAGGTATACATATATATATATATATATATATATATATATATATATATATATATATATATATATATACATATATGAAGGACCTTAACAAGATTTTTCCAATATATGTACATATCGATGGCTTAATACAAAAAGGGCGTATCTCGATTTTTGTTTGAATTCGCGTTTTTAACGTTTTCTGGTAGCCAACATATAATTACATCTTCTTTAAAGAACGAAGTAAATTGTGGGCACTTTTTCCAAATGGGACCAATGGGAAGCTATACCCTCTAAGACAACAAAAAAATTTTTACAATCGGTGTAAAATGCACCGAGTTATGAACCTACACACCTAAAAAAAATAGAGACGAATTGTTAACCTCCTTCTTTTTTTGAAGTCGGTTAAAAATACACTGCTGTGCACTTTTTCATGGCTTGCGCTCACTTCTAATACAAGTACGTACACGAAATTTACTCTTTCTACTTTCTTCTCAAATCACGCAAAAGTCTGCTATCAATCAATGATTGTCAAACAGATACTAGTTACATGATACAGGTTGTTCAAATTTTTGACAGGAGTCAAGTGACAGTTGCTTGTTGACAGAAGCACCAGTGTTGCACTTTCTCAGTTAAGGGGCCGGAAGTTGGAAAAGTCACGGATATATTGAACTGCTTTTGTGTTATGAGAATAAGTGAATATATGACTGCCAAAAATCTTTCGAATGTGATGAAACATTTACAGGGCAATTATGTAAAAAATTCCGCAGGAAATTTCTCCCAGGGAACAATTCCAACTAATAGCAAATGATAGGGAAAACAAAAAATTCTAATTGGAAAAGGGAGAAATTTCCTGCGGAATTTTTTACATAATTGCCCTGTTAATGAAATGTTGCAGGGAATTGTACTTTAAATTTGTCGTTGCTCTTTAAGCGATTTTAGAAAAGTATCAAAGAGCCAATAGACAATATAGAGAGTATATTTGTGAATGTGCCAGCAAGCACATTGTCTTAAATATGATAAAGTAACAATAACAAAAGTAAGCGAACAAAAACTAAATATGTAACCATAAACAACTGCAAATTATAACAACAAAAATAGAAGAAAAAAACAATAAAAAAAAATAAACTAAAGAAATGAAACTGTTGCTTTGACATGACTCAACATGACAATCACAGATAAGTTCTTCACTCCACTATTCTATAATTCTTTTTTTGTTTGTTTTTCTCTTTATACTGCTGCAGTTGATGATTATTGTGCAGTGTGTTGCTATTGCTGCTGCTATTGCAGCTAAGGATGATGATGATGATGATGCGACTGTTGCTGGTTTATCATGTCGCTTGCTGTTTTCTTGATGATGTTCACTCGCCTTCTTTAGGGCTTTGTTGTGTTTGTTCCCTAATTCAAGCAAACGTGGATGTGTTCATCTATAAGGTTTTTTTTTAATTTTTTTCTTTTTTTTATTATGTCTTCAAAAGTTTTGCTTTTCTTTTTCATGCATCATAGTTGATTTTTTCAACATTTTATTTTTATTATTTCACTATTTTTGCATGGTTTTGTTTTTCAGTTTTCTTCTTATACAATTTTACAATTTTACTGCGGAATTGTATGATTTTCTTATATTATTTTTTTTTTTTTTGTTTAATTTATTCATTTACAAGTATATACGAGTGTGTATAGGCAATTGTTGCTAGTTCATGGCATTAAAATGCATTCACTGCACGTTGCAGCTATAATTATGCCAAGTATTAAGCATTGTATGGTTTTTATTTAAAACTCGCGAGTGTTTGTATTTCTTGTGTATGTGTGTGTGTGTGTGTGTTTGTGTCAGTGTGTTATGAAATGTAAATAACTGCATACACACACACGCGCAAACACACACATACATATGCATGTACTTGTGTGTTGCACTTAAGAAGAGTGGCATATAAATAAATAAAAGTTAAGTATTACATGCCGCTTGTATTTTTTTTTGTTTTTCTTCTTTTTCTTCTTGCTACGCTTTTTTATTTTGTTGTTCTACTGTTTCTACAAACTATTCCGTAACTGCGAACTTCAATTAAGGAAGTATTAATGGTCACAACACGACTTTTATATAAAATTTATTTCTTGTTTTTTTTCTCATTTTATATTATATTTCTTTTTTTTATAGGTTAGAGCAAAATATAATAAAAAAATAACCACAAAAGAGCAAAGCAGTTTTTTATATTATTATATTAAATTAGAAGTAGGTATTGCATTTTATTCAAATAAATTGGATGAACTGAGTGAACATGTGCTTAAACATTGAGTTGTACTCCCAAGTTCTAAACTTACATACTTCGAGAGGCTTTTCTCGGCGATGGATTGGGATTAAAGCTATAAATTCGTATACAGTCGAACTTCCCTATAATGAATATGCATGCTAATAGAAAATCACTGCATTATATCCCAGCAAAATTTTTTAAAGATTTTTGTAATGGGTAACTCATTACAAAGTAATGAGTGGTACTTATTTATCTAATTATTTTATGTGTATAATAATGACTGTCATATCTGTATATATAAAAATTAATGCTTGTTTGTATGTCCTTTATGCGCGTCCAAACCGCTCATCCGATCGCAATGAAATTTGGTGCACTTAGCCTGTGCAACTCCGGGAGTGTTTAAAGGTATTACTTTTTTTGTCCTAGGACCAGGAAAGTGATAGGGGTAAATGTCTGCCCCTCCGAAGCGTTCAAACCGATTTTAATGAAATTTGGAACACAGATAGGACTGCATCTAAAAAGTCATACAGGCTCTCTACATTTTCAAAACTAAGACCAGGAGGGCGATAGAGGGAAGTTTCTGTTCTGCCCTTCCGAAACAATTAAACCGATTTTAAGGAAATTCAGAACATAGATAAATATCTGCGTCTAAAAATTCACATAGACCAAGTATATATTCAAAAATACGACCAGGAGTGCGATAGGGGGAAAGTTTCTGCCCCTCCGAAACATTCAAAACGATTTTAATGAAATTTAGAACATAGACAATTGGTGGCAATTGATACAAACGTACTCGTTCTATAGCTGGAGAAAATGTGGATGTTATCAAAAGTACGGAGTAGTGCATGGTGAAACAAGACATATCGTTTAAATGGTGACATATTGACCATTTTCGTGATGTATCGTCTTGAAATGTTGAACATGTTCGATGTGGTCGAATACAGAACCTATCGAATAGTGTAAATATAATGTTAATTGCTCCCTTCAATGTGACTCTGGAATCAGTCCCGTAACTATACTTAAATATTAACCTAAGCTTAACTGGTATTTATACTTTGGAAATATGAGTGGCCTTGTGGTCGAGTGGGTAGTGTGCAAGCCTGTCAGGCACGAGGTTGTCGGTTCGAATCACAAAAAATTTTTAGATTAAAAATAAAATTTAAAAAAATGTCATTGCATTTGTAACAATAAAAAAATTTATAAGCGATAATTGTTACAGTTAAATGTCGAAATTTTATTTATAAATAATTTATATTATTATACATCGAATAGGTTCCTATGGGATAGTTCAGTGACAAGTCAGAAGGTGGATACAAAGTATCAATTAACCCCATCCTAGGCCATCCCCATGTAAAAGTGACTGGTCCGCTTCATAGGAAGTGTTAGAACTCGGACTGGTCCCTATCACTTGGGGACCGGTCACCTGACTAGTCTTGTGTCAGTTCCATTTTCTGCAGGGCTGTGTCTAAAAAATCACATAGGTCATGTGCATTTTCAAAACTAGGACCAGGAGAGCGATAGAGGGGAAGTTTCTGCCACTCCGAAACAATCAAACCGATTTTAATGAAATTCAAAACATAGATCTGAGTCTAGAAAGTAAAAAATAACCATAGACATTTTCTACACTAGGACCAGGAGAAAGTAAGGGGGACAATTTCTGAATATAAATATATTTTTGCATATTCTTCAATATACATATGTACATATTCATATATTTTCTTTGTAAAATTATGATTTTTAATAATCCCAAAAAAAGGTACAAGTTTTATAATTTTGTAACAAAATTCTATTTATTTTTTTTTTAGAAAAAATTGCCAATTAACTTTTGAATAAGTTTAGGCAAAAGGTAATTTACAAAATTTTGCATATTTGTAAGCAAAAAATAACCAATTAAATTTTGAATACTTTTAGACAATCAGAAATCTATTAACTTTTAGATGTTTGTAGGCAAAAAGTATAGGGTAGCGCATACTTTTTGAACTTCTCAAACAAAAATAATGGGATATTCATGTCAAATTGTAGATACTTACAACTGGAGAGTACATACACTTTTTTGCATTCTAGTGAGCAAACTATTTTGCTGGGTCATTATAAGGAGATCAAAATACACTGAAATTGTAATGAAAAAGCTTTCTCTCTCTCTCTCTCCCCCCCCCTAAAGTGCTTATTCTATAAAAGTTCACTATAGAGAAATTCGACTGGAATAGGAAACATGCATTACTTCAGCTGTCTGAAGTGCAGAATACAACCGCACATACAGTTAAAGAACTGAAGCGCAGTGTACAAGCGGATATACAGTTAAGAATTAAACTCTTCATACACCCATAATTTATGGGGTTTGAAGAAACTGGGAAAGGAGTTAAAAAATAAATAAATTATGCCAATATTCAGGGTGATAATAAATATCCGAGCAAAAAAAAAAAAGACATTCCAATAATGAAATGAATTTCCATATAATTAATGACAATTTATTTACGAGAGTGTAAAAAAGCAGCATTTTGAAGACATTCGAATGTTTTTATGAGGACCCTTGTAGAGAAGGAACACCTAGAAGAGTGGTATGAATCAAAAACAAATTAAAAAAATAAATCAAAAGCGAAAAACAGTAGCTAATTGCAACCGTCACTTACATTACGTGCATACCCTGTCGGGGAATGTGTGGTTGACTTTTAGTTAACTTTTCTTAGACTAACTGAAAGCTGACTGCAAAGTCATCCAGAACAAATCCAAAATTAATTCTTAAGTTGAGAGCCAACAAATTTATTTTCAGCTACTTTGAAACTCATTTCAGTTTTATGTTAAAATTTTGCTGTTATTATTTTAGATGGTACCTTAGCTGAGTAGTAGCGCATTGAGTACACAACGTGTCATGATACATGTTCGAACCCCAGGAAAATTTTTTAAATTTACTGACTACCAGGTGATTTAAAAAAAATCAAGTTTAAGTTAGTTGCAAAGGAATGCAGAGTGAGACAATTGATTACGGCCTAGGACATCGTAATGTTGAAGTAGTCAGTTGATTACATGGAAAAGTAATCCAAGTGTCAGTCAGTACTAACTAGTTGCGAAATAGTTAGCTTAAAGTTAGTTTAAAGTTAACGGAATTTCCGACAGGGTACATACACATGTATTTAAGTCTGTATGCATCACGTATATGTGTATGTATGTATGTTAATTTTGCGAAAAAAAACTAAACAAGAAATCTGACAATCAAAACATTAACAAAAGCAGCAGCAGCATCAGCATTAGCAGCAACAACATCTGTAACAGCAGCAGCAAAAGCAAAAACGACACCAATAACAACAAGCATAACAAACAAACAATCTTAATGGCAAAAATACAAAAAAAAACTGCAAGCTGTTGCTTTCATTTTCTTTTCTTTTTCCTCTTCCAAAATAAAAAAAATAAAAAAAAATGTCGCGACATTATGGTGCGATTGCCTGAAAATTTTAAGTTTTGTTTTGTCTGAGTTTTTTTTCCACGAAAGACATTGTTGCATTCGACATGCACTGTTTACGAACTTTGTGACAACAACACCAACAACAACAACAACAAAAACATTCTTAGGTGCTCCTGCATGCTCCTGTGAAGACCTGTGAGTGTGTGTGTGTGTGTGTGTATTTTGTAAAAGTGTTTAGAATTGTTAATGCAGTTACAATTTCAATTGCACTGCACATCGAATTTCAAATGGAACTGATGAAAGAAAACATAAAAGAAGCAACAAACAGAAATTAAGGTATCTTCTATCTTTCAGCAATAAACCCTCTATTAAACACATACAAATGTGTGTGTGTGTGTGTATCTGTGGGCTTAAGTTTATGTTCCCAGTTGGCCAAATCGTCGCAGACGACATTGTCTTCGACGATTTATTTATGTACGACATGTCGCCTGTCGACTAGGTTTCCTAATCGACAATTTAAAAGAAATCGTCCTTCATGACTATCTGAGCGACAATGTCACACGTTTTGTTTTCAATAAAGCCGTATTGACGACAATCTGAGCGACATTGTCGCTCATCACGTCTTGTGTGACCTCGGCGCCATTTGTGTGAAAATTTCGTCGACGATTTCTATGGAGCTGTCTCCAATATATCTTCTGCGACATTGTCTTGTACACGCCGTCAAAGATGTTTTAAGGACGTGGTCAACTGGGTTGTATCTGTATCTTGTTGCAGCTTGTAAAAACACTTGAGACTGCATGTTTGTTGCTCATAGAATTTTCTATAAACTGTCTTTCATGTTAAGTTGATGGTGCTACTCGTACTTGCAGCCGTTTTGTTTTTTATTTATTTATTTTTTTCATTATTATTTTTATCCATTTCTTCTACTTGGCTTTTGCTCTTTTTTTTTGTCGGTGTAACTCAACATTAAAGATAACGTTGCCATAAATTTTGTGATGTTTGTTAAAAAGTTTTGCTGTTTACAGTGATTGGAAGAAAAAAAAAATCAAAATACATTCAGTACAAAACACTAGAACAAAAATTTTTCTAACAAAAACTAAACACACATTTTCACTTAAAGTAAAGTTTCATTTGGAATATTTTTTTCCCTGTTCTCGCGAGTGTTGAGTATTTGTCGAGATTGATTTTTTTCTCCAAAATAAGAACATTAATGCCATTTAAGATATTTAAACATTTCATTTGTTTAATAGTTTTATGTGCTGAATTTGTTTTTATTTTCGTAAATAATATTACAAACATGTAGGACGAGAATTGGCTATAATTCCGTAGTTTTTTTTTCAAATCCTCATTACTCGACCCAATAAGTTGATGATTTTGCATTTTTAGAGATATTCGATCTGATTTAAACCGCGTGCATTCCAAAAAACGATCATTATGACTTCATTGTCTTACAAATCCACCTTAGCTTTCTTTGGCGCCGATTCCCGAGGACAAAACCTCTGCTTTGATTTCTGCTTGTTCTCCGGTGTGTTGTGTTTAGTCCAAATTTATCGCACGGTTACGAAAAGACACAAAAACTCTCGCAAAGTTATCACATGATTGAGTTTGTGGTCGATTACGGAAAGCTTTGTCGTAAACCACTGACCCCTGTGAGATACTTTTGGCTTCCACAATCTCTCTCAATTTCAATCTCCGATCGGCCAATATTTATAATTAATTTTTACAATTGTTTCGCTTATAGAACCGGTACGGCACTTTCCGTGCTTGTACGGCCATAACGAAATTAGCAAGCCACTTTTTAGAATACACCAAGGGTGAAAAGCAATCCTATTGTTTTCCCTGCGATGCACAGAGCCAAAAAGCTGGCCGAAAAGGCAAAAATGAATTTAAAGAAATCTTGAGACCTAAGTACGCAGTTCGATACAAAACAAAATTTTACATCATATGCGCATTTCCACAGGAATGTCAACTTTTTGTAGCGTGCGACACCAAGCAAATATGCTTGTTTTTTTTAAAGAAAATTAACCTTTTTTTACTTCTTTATATATTTGTGTAGGCCGTCAGCAGCTCTTCGTTAGGTAAAATTTTAAGACAAATCGAGTCACGTTGCTCAGAAATAAAAGGTTAATTGCCTGCTGTCGCACGCGACAAAAAAGTGGAATTTCTCGGAGAAAGGCCCATATTGTAAATTTTGAAGACTTTAAGCTGTGATTTGTAGCTCTGAGATACTGCTTATAGTCAAACTAAAAACAAAAAGAAGATTTTTAAACGTACAGGTAGTTACATTTAGAATTATGTTTTAAACCACAATCAAATTTGAAATCTCAAATTTTAAACGCAAAAAAAGTTTGCGCAAGTTTGCGCAATTCAACTTTTTTTTCTGTTTTAGCTCATCTTGCATGGATAAATATGAGTAAGAAACCTTTTTGTCAGTCATGAAATGTTTTCCTTTGTGGTGGTAGATACTCCCCCTGCCCATGAAAGCTCAAAAGTTTAATTTATATGATATCAAGGCATAAGTAGTAAATGTTTTTAATATTTACATTATTTTTGCAAGTAATATTTTTGTCACCGCCCACAAAAGGAAGTGGGGACGAAGTGAGTCCATATTGAGGGTTTTGAACTTTCGCCGATGTTAGAAGTTGCATTTGCTAAGCAAAAGTATGAAACAAGTTAAGAAAATAATTTAATTTTTCAGGGGTAGGATTAGTTCCTCTGAGGGGAATTTTTATCCTCTTTGTCCGATTTTTTTTTATTATTTTCAAGGCTTAAGGACTTAAGAATATTTAACATAATTCTGCCAAGTTTCATTGATGTAGGGGAACTCAATCTACACTTAAAAAACAGTATTGACTTTTTCTGTCTGTCCGTCACAATCTGTTTTTCTACAACTTTGACCGCTACAACAACATATATATGACAGTTAAAAATTAAAGGGTGTTCCAAAGCGAGCAACGAAATGTTTGAAAATCTTAATGTAATATACAGAAAATTATATACATATACACACTTGAAATGTTCAAAGTTAGTATATTTTGATGCAGACTGTACCAATTAACGCTGAAATTTTATTCTATCAGTTAATGTAATTATGACAACTTGCTGTATCTTTCAAACCGTAAGAATCAAACTTTTGAAGTTTTCTAAAACGCTAGAACTTAAAAACGCCAAAACGAAAAAAGGGCCAACAAATAAAAAAACGCTAGAGCTAAAATAAATTGCAAAAAAAAACTGAAAAAAGTAAATAACTAAAACCAAAACTATAAAAGCCGAAAAATTCCCAAAAAAGAAAAAACCCCAAAACCAAAAAAAAAAAACGCCAAAATAAAAACGAAAAAATGTTGACCGGGTACTTAATATATTTTTTTTAATGTCTACATCAGGTAACATATTTGATTATATAGGCTAAAGTTCGTATAGTATTACATAATAGTGTAGTGTCCGTACGGAACCCTACGTGTGCGAGTCAAAGTCGCACTTTACAGAATTTATTTTAATATTGAAATTGATGGTGGAGAGTCCCCACGAGAGGGAGATTACATGAAATTGACTTTTTACATCTTATCCTTCAACCAAGCGGTAGTCTGCGAGCAATGGATGTCAAACACAGACGCAGTTTTAACAGGAGTCAAGTGACAGTTGACTGTTGCTGACAGCAGCAGTGTTGCCCTTTCAGTTAAGAGGCGAAAAATTCAATAAGTTAAATTTCAAATTAACCCTGGTAGGCATTTTAAGTTTTGACCAATTCTTCTGTTTAAACTAAAATTTCGCTTGCTCTCCCCTGTATAAAAAAACTTTTAGTTGATAAGTTTAATATGCTTAATTCGCAACTCCCACTCTGTTGATAGTCCAACCACCACCACCACCACCAACCAGCCTTTCGTTAATTCTTCTTCAGCTTTGCATTCTTGTACACTCGGAAGGCCTATAATTATAACTTTTACCATTTAAAGGAAATGAACTGAAATCAGTTTCATTCAATATGCAAAACATTTGCTGCACTTCACAAGCCACTTCTTCTTAATGGCCAGCTGCGCAAATTTTCATATATTAAATTCAAATTAAAATTATTCATCAACTTGTTGTTAAATTTTATTTCCATATGAAAAACTATTCAAATTTTAAATATTTTTTTCCCATAAAATTTAATAAGGTGTTCATGGCAGCACAAGCAAAATAAAAACTTAGCATATCATGGAATTTAATTGAATCGTATTGAAACAAAAACGAATGCGAATCGCAGCAATATGCTGAGGCAGAGAAAATTTCGCATAGAAAGTGATGAGAGTTGTGGTGACCAGATGAAACGGGCGATTTTTATAATGCTTGGTTTGGAAGTTTGATTGTGTTTTCAGTTCCAACAAAAATGCGAAGTTCTTGCCTGATGTGAAATGGTTTTTGTGCTCTTTTATAAGCAGCTTATGCTGGTCATAATTGATTAAATTAATTAGAAAATCTTGCCGTCGCGATGCCGATGCCGATCGTAAAAATCTAAAAAAAAATAGAAATCTACAGAAAATAGATTTTTACCTAGCAAACGTCAATTTCTGTCTTACATACATGCACACACACACACACACACACACGTATAAAGAACAGAAATCAATTCAGTTCGGAAACGGAATTCAATCCACCTCAAGATGTCAAGCCCTAGCCGGAGCATACCCCAGCATAGCAGCGCCCCCAAGTCTGGACACACCTGAAAAATTTCCGTATTTTAGTTTTCTTTTCTAAGACACCATCTCCCACATACATGGGGTGGATTTAATTCCATTTCCGAACGGAATTGAACTCTGTGGCATGACTGAACAACAGCTGACAGCATCACGCTTTTACTAACTAACATCCAGACTTAAACGATACGACAACTTTAAAAGTAAGACGATACGATTTAAGTTTAACATTTATTAACGCACTAATAATCCCAAATTATTATTTTACTTAATTAGTAAAATAATTTTTTTTATTAAAAATACATTGAAATTGATTAGCCGTTCCAACCAAACTAATGGGCAACACTGTATTTGATTATTTGTGACTCGCCATAACGCCATAACTCTAACCATAGAAACCAATTGAATTTTGGTTTGATTATGGCTATGGCATTATGGCTATGTCACGTCTAATTTAAGCTTTAGCTGGATCCTATTCGATTTCACTAATGCCGACCATACACTACACAATTTCAGTGCTCATGTCTGGCACTGCGTAAACTAAGCTTGTGACACACACTATACAAGTAAACTGTGCATTTTTAGTTTAATTCACCATAATGCTGGTGATTCTTTGTATAATTCTAGGAACTCTGTGCAGAATATTTGTTCTGCGCTTATTTCTTGTTGTGAACTCTTAAAAAATCACTACACAAGTGAGCGTTTGCAACATACACTACACAAGTTCACTGTACAGTTTTCAAACATGAGCAAATATCAAAATCATTTTAATATTAACTCAGTTCACTGCGTAGATAGCACAACCACCCCCATAGACTACACAAACGCACTGTACAGTGCCAGACTTGTGCAGTGAACTTGTGTAGTATATGGCCGGCAAAACGAAGCCATAAGTCCCTCTGCACACACACACACACACACACACACACACACACACACACACACACACCACAATTTGAGTTGATCTACTTTTTAGTTCATTATTTTCTTCACTCGCTGTCTCTCGCACGCTTCCATAAGCTCAAAATTTGCTCAACGAAAGTTGCCGTGTGTGAGCCCAGTATTGCAAGGTGTTTTTCACTCTCGTTTTTTTTTCAAAATTCAACAGAATCAAATTAAAATTTCAAAGCATTTCGAAAAAATACCCTATATTAGTTATCAGAGGCGGGAGGAAGGTTTGACAAAAAAAAAAATATAGACATAAAACAAATAATTTCTTTTTTTTTCTCAAAACAGCCAAATACAGCAAGAAAATAAACGAATAGATACATAAATGTACGGATGGATGGATGCATGGATGGATGGACGGATGGATGGATGAAAACTTTAATACATGTCTGGTTGTTAGTTTAGCTGATTCCGACGTTGCTGCTGGAGCTTTAAATGAATAAATGTAAAGTTGGACAGGTTTTCATACAGCAGGAAGCTGTGAAAAAGAAATTTGCGCATGCGCACAAGCACTGACAGCCATGACAATTGTTGATTGATGTAAGTAACTGTGCGCATTCAACTAACAACAATGCAAAAAAGAAAAGTATCTATGCATCAACAAAAAACATCCAGGAGTGTAAATGTGTGTTTTATCCGTAAAATTTATTTATAATAAAAATCAACCAACCACGAGGTTTATTATGCATAGACACACACACACACACACAGCAACTCTTCTCATTTCAATTGTTTTATTTGCTTTTTGTTGATCTTTACTTGATTTATTTATTTATATTTTTTAGGAGATATTTTCTGTTTTTCCATATACTTTGCATTATCATGCAATTATTTGCGCGTTTGTTTGACAGCCATTTATGGTTAGAGTTAAATCTTTTGGTATTGAATTGGCTTGAATTGTATTCAAAAGGTGAATAATACTTGAACGTATTGACACGCAACTGTTTCCTGAAAAATGAATTTAAAAAAAAACACTTTTAAAACATAAAATTTTAAGTGTTTTTGGCTACTGTGGCGTGGCTTTTTTTTTTTTTTTTTTCGTCTAAAAAGCATACATATGTATATTTATTTGTTTTGATTTTACTGCCAGCTGTGTGGCGTTTCTTACTTCTTTCTACATAATCGTTTGCATTTACGTGTGTGTGTATGTATGTGTTTCTTGTACTTTTTCGAAACTGAAGATAAATGATATTCGTTGTCCATGTGGAATGCCTGTCAGGTTTATGGCCAACACGGGACAATAAAGACCTCAATTTGGTAATTAATGAGACAATTGTACGACAATAATTTTGCTTAGCCGCTTCTTTTCTTTTGTCACAGTTTAAGTAGCCGCACTGTTTCAACATTTTATGGAGTTTTTAGTTTAAGAGAAAAACAAAATGTATTAAACAAGGCATTGAGTATTTCTTTTCAATGCGAATAATACTCGTATGTATGATTTTAAACCATTCAGTTAAAGTGTTGGCCATCATTCGATTAATCGTTGCATTTTATTATTATTGATATTCGTTTATAATTTGTTTAATGGATGTACGTATTTTATTTATTTCGGTTAATAAGAAATGATACCGATATTCTATATACCTTCAAGTAATCGTTTAATATTATATACATATGTACATATTCGATTAATCGATTATTTAATTTTTCACTTTATTTAATTTTTTTTTTTGCCAAATTCGGGTGATAAGTACTTCACTTTACTACTTGAATGACATTTTTTATGCATTATTTATTCGAATAAAATCTTTCATTCGTTATTTATTCATATGCAATTCTTTAGTAAAAATTTTTCTCGAATAATTTTTTATAAATTATTTGTTTACTTTTGTGAATAAAAACTAAAATTAAATTCGTCATAACTTCGAATAATAACATACAAACAAATACTCGATTATCCGAATAAAATTGTCTTGGTTTATTTCCCGAAACAAAAATCCTTGAGTCTATTCCGTTATTCGAACAAACAATTTTAATCGTTATTTATTTCAATAAACATTAATTATTTATTAATATACCAAATAAGCACTCAAAAAATTAATGCCCTAATTCAGTAAGAAGATTTAGGACGTTTTCGTTTGAAAATATTTTTGAGTGCTTGTTTTTGAATTCT
Organism: Tachina lurida; assembly: GCA_944452675.1. Classification (NCBI taxonomy): domain Eukaryota; kingdom Metazoa; phylum Arthropoda; class Insecta; order Diptera; family Tachinidae; genus Tachina; species Tachina lurida. Next base: position 36,417,049 of record OX101752.1, on the reverse strand, counting down.
CTGAATCATTTTCTTCAAAAATGATTGTTGTCTTTGATAATGAAAAATATAAATATTATTGCCATGTTTTTAAAACATAAAAATTCAATTATATTATTATACAATAGTTTGAAAAATATATGAAAAAATATGTGTTGGATATAATGTTTAGAACAAAATCATAAAGCAAATACACGAACCTTCTAGCATGGACAATAAATTATATTTGCTTTAAAGAATCAAAACTGCTTCTTTTTTTCGTCCATAGACAAGACGATACATTCGTCGAACAGAATTAGGGCATAAAATTCAAGCAATTGAAATTTAACTGGAAACAATGTTGAATTCAAGTATTTTTTCAAGTCATTTTCAAGTTTGAAAATGTTTTGAAATAAAAAATCAAACAATATACATATATGTTTAAACCTTGTCAAATATTTAATTTATTTATTATTAAAACTGAAATTGTCCCGAGAATATCAAAAATAAGTATGTAAATAAAAAAAGTGAATTTGGAAAACAAAGGTGAGTAGAATCGTGAAAACAATAGCTAAGGCAGATGAGCAGAAAATTATTATTAGAAAACAAAGGTATTGCATTTTGCTTTCTATTTTAAAAGCATTGTTTTTGAAGCGTAAAATACACTTAAATTCAATTGTAATACAAGGCTTAATTGTAGTATAATGCAAGTTTTGAATTATACTGTACTACAACTGAATTGTTCGAATTGAATTCAAGCTCCCTTTTCACTCGAGAATGCTGTTGAAATAAATTGTAAATCAAGCATAAGTCAGCCCTTGACAATTGAATGTGTGGCTTGAATAACTAACAGTTGTTTTACACTTTATTTCAAGCAAAATTGCTTATTGGGTATGTATACATAAACGAAATATATGACCGGTTTACCGAAGTCGATAACGTTCGACTTGTCGCACACCTACACTCAAAACAAAAACAAAATGTTTATAAGCTGGCCTCAATTTATTTACTCATTCCATTCATTATACATTGATATAATTATTATTATTTTGTTATTTAATCTCAACGCATATAATTCTAAGATTAAATTTAATTAGAGAGCACTAGCAAACGTTGGCCATCAGCTTTACATTGGGATAAAATTTAATGTCTTTGATGAATTCTCTATATTTAATGAATAAATTTTTACTCGAATAAGTAACAGGCACGCTTAACTTACGATTTTTTCAATGATTCGAATACATTTTTTTAGTCATTTTTTATTCGAATTAAACTTTGAGCTTCCATTTTTATTCCAATAAAATTTTTTACATACTATTTTTCAAGTTAAATTTTTTATTCTTTATTTATTAAAATAATATTTTTTATTCGTTATTTATTCGAATAAAATTTTATATTTTATAATTTATTATTTATATTTGTATATTACCTATATGTTATTCTAAAAAAATTTGAACAATCATTTAGAATGATTGATATAATATACAAATAAAAATAATAAATGATTAAATATAAAATTTCATTGCAATAAATAACGAATAAAAAATATTATTTTAATAAAGAATAAAAAATGAAACTTAACAAAATAGGTTAAACATTTTATTGGAATAAATAACGAAGCACAAAATTTAATTCGAATAAAAAATGGCAAAAAAATTTTATTCGAATCATTGAACAAATCGTGAATTTATTCGAATTTAATTTATTATTCGTTGATTATTTCCAAAAATTTTTTTTATTTATTTATTCAAATATAAATTTTTTATTCTATACTTATTCGTTATTTATTCGAATACAATTTTTCGTTTCATATCTATTCGAATAGCATTTTTATTAGTTTGTAGTTCTGATACAAGTTTGTTTCTAGCCGCATCCGAATAATTGTAAAAAAATTTTAACTGATTCGATGAGTCGAATAATTTAAGTCTATTAATACGATATTGTGCTTATAATTTGAATTTTTTCTGTTTATTAATTGTTTATTCGATTTAAAATTTGTATTCGTTAATTACTCGAATTAGTTTTTTCCCGTTATTTATGGGAATACAATTTTTAATTTGTTAGTTACTAAAATTAATTTTTTTATTCATTATTTATTCGAATAAAATTTTGTTTCCCAAATTTATTCGATTACAAAATTTTTATTAGTTCGAATAAAAATTTTCACTAGCCGCATGCAAATAAATGTATACAATTTTTAATTCCTTCGAGCGGCCGAAAACTTTTTTAACTTGGAAAAAGATTCTAATTTTTTTATATTTAAGGGGTGTCCCACGATGTCGACAACGTTCGATTTGTCGCACAGTTATATTGGAAACAACAACAAAATTAAAAATTTTTTTTTTTTAATGGAAGTGTGCGACAAGTCGAATGTTGTCGACATCGTGGGACAGGCCCTTAAGAACTGGCCGTTACATATTTATAGATGAGAATTTTTTTTCGTTTTGGTGGAGTTGGCACGCCTCGGCGGGGTCGAAACTGTGTCACCAGATTATTTAAATTTAAAGATAGTTATTTTAAGACAGCAGTCAATTGTTGCTATTAGAAATAAGAGATGTGGTTGCAGTATATTCGACTATCGACTTTACCTAATTATATAATCCAAAAAAGAATATATGCAGCTAAAGTCAGTAAGTTATTGGAACGCAAATGCCACGACGCTCCTAAACTTCTCGCATACAATCCATTTGAGAAATCTTTTTTTGATTTTCTTAATATTTACATACATTGAAAGTGATTTTGTTATTGTTTCTTTACTTGAAACCGCAGACAAAACAGAAACTCACTCGCACACACTGTCGCGTAAAGTAAACGTATAAACGTTGTCTAGGAAGCAGGGAGCCAGCCAGCCTTTAATACTGTTTCATGTTCTTGTTTTGCTTTTTTATTTGTTTTTGGTAAGTAATCTTTAAATTAGATTGTAATGCTACCACTTACGTTGCTTGGTAGTCTAATAATTTTTAAATAATAATGATACGCAGTTGTTTTGTTTAACTTTATTAAGGATTACAGGAAGTGCTTGCTGCAATCTATCTGTGTGCTAACAAAGACTTAGGAATCGAATTAGTTATTATAAAAAAGTTATACATACGTACATACAAAATTTCTCAATATACGAAATTTAATGTGAGAGTGAATTGCGTGTTAAAGTAAAAAGCCAAACTGAAAATACAGACTTAATATCCTTTAACTAAAATTTATGCACATCCTTACGATTTGAGGTATTTGAAAATGTTTTTTTTAACGTTAATGCTCCCTAAAGTATGCAGCATTTGTAAAATTAATATATACATATGTAAATAAATTTTGTGAAACTTTTTGGATACATTAAGTCCTGGTCCAGACTTGCAAATTTTTGTTGCAGCAATTTTTTATTTTTAGTGCAAAAGAGCGAGAGAGGAATACAAAAAGTATATATTTCTATTTCAACACTCTCACACATATTCAAAAATTGTTGCAACAAAAATTGCAGGTCTGGACCCGGACTAACGTGTTCAGTGTCAAAATAAAAAAATTTCTTAGACATCGATTCAAGTAATTTTCCTTAAAACTTTGTTTTTTTTGTATTAAATGAACATTTTCTTGTGCTCCTAAAAGTATGCACTTTTTAATAAAAATATGCTTAAACGTTTATATATTCCTACAACAACTTCCAATAACTTTAAAATTTAACACACACTCAACAAGTCTTTCTAGTTGTTGTTGCCTAAGTTTTTCTCACTCTTTGTTTTGCATCACCACACAAATATTTTCAATAAATTACAAATTTAAGAACTTTGGCGCCAAACGTCTTGTTTTCTTTTACATTTTCTATTTATATTTTAGTTTTTATTTTTGCTTTTAAATGGGAGTCAACAGTGTTTTGCATTTTAATGACTTCAAAGAAGCAAAAAAAAAATAAAATAAATAAAATTATGAAAAAATATGTATGTACATGCACTCATATCTACATTTATATATTTTTCAATTGCATGTAAAAAATGTTTTTTATGACATTATGTCCTTACGATCAAGGAAATATTATTTATATAAATTTATATATCTGTATATAAAACTAAATTGCATTTTAGTGTTACTAGAGAAAAAGGAATTTTTATTAAAACAAAAAAATCCATATGTTTGTGTATTTTACGTTAATGGATTTAAGACATGCATGCAAAGGAAGTTATTTGTAAAAAATTTTGAAAAAGTGGCACACAAAAAATTCGACATAATTTTATTGTTTATATTTTATATATTTTTTTAAACAAATTCAAATAGAGTTTTAGTTAAAATTTGTAGCAGGTGAACCAACAGATGTTGTTATAATTTATATATGTACATATAATAAATGTTTTAAACTCACTTTTTTAAATTCAAGGGTGATTTTTTTTTTAAATTTGCAAACGTAAAAAGTCCGGATAAAAAATTATCAGGGCAATCATGAATAAAATTCCGCGAGAAATTTATCCCTTTTCCAATTAGAGTTTTTTTTTGTTTTCCCTATTACTTGCTATTGTTTGAAATTGTTCCTCGGGAAAACTTTCTTGCGGAATTTCATTCATGATTGTCTTCTATTTTCTTGATCGCATTGTATACGAATATCGGTTTCGTGTACGTTCTGTGCCTATTGGATGTATAAAAATTTATAAAGCAATTCCCATTAGGTTAATGTTAAAAATAATACATCTATATAAATATTTAGAGTTAAGTGTCAGTTAGGGCTTCGAAATCACGTTTCGAACTACAAGTGCAACTATATAGAATTAAAACACAAGTTTTACTCGGAACTGATCAGATAAGTGAAATATTTTTCTTAATGTCTGCACATCTTTTTATTGGACTTAAAAATTTAGAGTATTTTTTTTTTAAATTAAAATATACAAAAACAAGGTTAATTTAAAATTTTTCGGCAATGATTTCCTTTCGTTAGTTCAACATACTTTACAATAATTTTCAAAGAAAATTGTTCCTTTTGAAATAAGTTTATTTCATGTTGGTTTAACATTCCAGTACTGTTAGTTAAATCAAAATGATGAATCACATTGAATCAAAATTATTTCAAGTTGAAACAACATGTACTTAATTTAAAGTACTAATTTTATTTTATTAACTATTTAACTGCCCCAGAAATAATTGAAAAAAATTCACTATTCCAGGAATTCCCAGGAATGAGATTTTTTCAATCCCGTTTCCCGGGAAGTGCAAAATTCCGGAAAATCTCAAACCCTATTCATGTAGCTTAGTGGATTAAATTTTTAAAGACGATTTCGGTATGAAAAGCTTTCTAATGACAACTTCGCAGGACTGTTTGACATTATTCAACCGCACGGACGGACACCAGACACCAAACAGTAGTAAAGAAAGTGGGCTTCTTGGGGGGTAAAGCGGCTCTAAAAAAAGCCCAAGGCGGGTTTGTCACCCCATAAAATCATGACGAATTTTTTTTTTTTTATGCACACGTTGTAATTTACAGTGACAACTTTTAAAAAGTCTTTTTATTGGGTCGATTTAATGAGAATTTAAAAAAAAAACAACTGCATTAGAACAAGAAAAAAGTGCTTTTCCATCGAGACAAACCATACATTTGCGGTTTCTATTTCAAAAATTAATGTATTAGGCTACGAATAGCTCCCCCATTTGCCCCACTTTTCAGCTTTAGACCCGAGTGGCCATTTATTGTTACCAAACCTAAAGAAATGACTTGGCTGAAAGAGATTTGAAACCTAAAAAAAAAACCATTTTGAGGCCCTCGTCAATTCTTGATGTCGTCAGAAACCTTTCAATACACATATCGTTACCTTAATATAAAAAGGCCCGAACTCATAATTTTTTGGAAATCGAAAATTTTGCATTTTTCGATACATTAGATGATCTTTTATCGAAATATAGAAAAAAAAACCCTATTTAAAATACATAATGAGTTAGGGCTTTTCTATATTAAGGTAACGATATGTACAAGCATACATACATACATAAGTAATCGATCAACCGTTTTCTGTCGACAGCGCGGGACAAGCTGCAACTGATTGTATTTCATCCAAAATGTCACGGACTTAGTGACCAGCTCCTCGCTAAAACTAGGGGCCATTCCCATGATGTCGACAGCGTTTAACTTGTGGCACACTTACATACATTTTTTTTTTTTGAATGGAAGTGTGCGACAATTCGAACGTTGTCAACATCGTTTTGGATTGGCCCTACTAAATCTCTATTGCTAAAAATCTATAAAATCGATTTATCAGTTTTCGGCTGTGAAGGCAATTTTCAATGGCTTAGAAATTTAATCTGCCTAAAGTTAAATTTTAGATTCTAATAATTCGAATGGAATTATTTAATGTTTGCTGTTAAAATGTTAACATTATCTTTTAAAGACTTTTGCTTTTATATGGTGCAACTTTTAGTTGTATTATTATTTTTGTTTCGTATTTATTTTGCAACAACTTGACATAAACGCTTTGCTTAGTCCTTGAAGTTTTCATAATTTTCATACGAGTATTCGAAAGTTGTTGTTCGGTTTGTGTGTCTTTCTTTTCTTTGCTAAGGAGAAAATAAACTAAAAATTTAGTCAAAGAATGAAAGCAAATCTAAACAAAATTGTTTACTTTTTCAGCAATATTAACACAACAACAAAAAGTTTGAAATGTTCACTTTGAATGTATTGTTTGAACCAAGAAAAATAGGAAAACTGATGTGTGCATGTTTCTGAAAACTTGTTTGTAATTCATTCTGACAAAGCTTTTGCTTTTAGAAGAATGTTTTTTAAGAGGGTGTTATTTGTAATACTTTAAAGTTTTACCGGGTTAAAAAAAAAAAACTTGAGTTAAAAATTAAATGCTGGTATAGTTTTTTAGAGTACCAGTAATAAAATAGGTTTTTGGGGGGCAGACTTTGGGCGCATATTTAATTATTCATAAAAATAATTTAAATTTGATTTTAAATAAATTTATAGTAATTTTAAAGAAATTCAAGCTAATAAATTTTTAAGCATCGCATAAGGGCAACAAAAGTTAATTGAAATTAATTCTTCACTTTTCATTTAATTTAGTATACCACATTCGGGCGCTATAATTACTTTTTTATATAATTTTTTATTTTAAATAATTTATCAAAAAAATTACTAGTCACGTAACATACATATATGAATAAATTTATGTATTAATTTTTCTGCTGCAATTATTTGTTATCCTTTGGCCATAAATATGTATGTACATACGTATACACAGGAATTCTCTTTATCCTTCTTTTCTAGTACAAATGATCTAGGTATATGAATATTTAATAAACATAGCTGACGTTGACCTGCTAGTATTTCTATTTATATTTTTTTTTTACTTCATTCCCTACATTTAAAATGTTAATTGAGAGTAATTTACACATTAGCTTGTTAAAGCAATTGTGTGTAGTTAGACGAATCATTTAGATGACATGATGTCTAGAGCACGTTCTCTATGTCCACACATGTGCCACAAATAAATATTTAATGCATTTGTTTTACATACAAATGTACATATACTATGTACAGGAAAAAAGGAAAAAGTGCTTAAGTCGAGATAAGCCGATTTTGAGTTAATGATACCACCGTAAACTGCATATTTGAAAGTACCACTGGTCAAAATCTCAATTAATTTGTGTGATTTTTCAGGAAGTTATAGCATTATGACTTGGACTTATCTTTCTTAGACTTCTAGTTTCATTTGGAATAATAGCCTAATTTAGGTTATACTTTGGTATATTTCAACTTAAATGTATTATAAAATAAAAGTTAGCAGAGAATTACCCAATTTTACTGTAAAAGAAATGAATTTCTGAAAATGGAGTTGAAAACTTAAAAGTGCTCTCCTGCAAAATAGTCAAATTTGACTTAAGCACTTTTTCCTTATTGCCACAGATATTATACATACATACATATTTACATATAGTATATATCTACCATCTAATGTATCGAAAAATGCAAAAATTTCAATTTCAAAAAAATTTGAGTTAGGTCCCTTATATATTAACGTATCTCTAAGATTAACATTAAACCAACAAGTAACTTTTAAGCGGAAGCAGCTTTATCCTCATGGTGGCTTTTAAACTGAACTTTAAGCTTTTGAAGATGCTATATTTTCTACTCAAAACCAGCCCACTTGTGTCTTATGGCCTATTTCCCACCTGCGAAAGAAAACGTTCGATTTAAAATTTATATTGAAAACAAAAACAAATTTTCATATTTTATTGTTGTTTTCTATATAAATTTTAAGTCGAACGTTTTCTTTCGCAGGTGAGAAATAGGCCATTAGTTGGTCCCGTTGTGTTACCTGGAACAGAGACGTGAAGAGAGGTAATTTCGTTTAGGTTTCTCTATAGGGTTCAGTGCTGAACCAACCTGACGACCGGATAAACGAGTTTGTCTGTCTAATGTCGCACTTTGACAATAATGCCAAATCCTGCAGTAGCGGACTGCCCAGTGCAACCGCTCTATTCTCTTCCTCCTCCTCCTCATAATGACAATTTATATCCAATATTTTGACAAATGATGTGCTAAATATCATACATATTTTCTTTCTTATATTTTAGATAAAAAATTTAATATGTAATATGAAATACACCTAATTTACACGTTTTTTGTTTTTAGTTACTGCCATTACAAAATATTATGTATGTATATATGTTCCCGTCGTTGCTATAAGGAGCATAGGGCCTCCCAAGGCAAATTCATTTCCAGGTAATATCAGGATTACAAAAACACTGAAAAAATACAACAATGAAAAAAACAACATGGGCTGTAGTTCATCCAAAACTTCAAAAATATAATTTCTTTAACATAATAATAATAAAAATTATTCACATAAATTTGAAAATATTTCTCCACGGCAGCTACCACTAACAAAATTTGCAACGTTTAGCACTTTTCACAATTTTTTAATAGTTTTTTCATATTTTTAGATTTGTTTTCACAGAATTTTTTTAATAAAATATTTTTCATATTGAAATTTTTTTTACATTTTCTTTTAATTTCTCTTTCGTAAAAAATTTTTGAAGTTTCCGATGAACTTTAATTTGAAAAAAAAAAAATAGCTCAGCTGCATTTCCGCTACTACCTTGTGAATGTGCCTTGGGGCCTCCATTACAAAATATTAAACAAAGAGAAAATTTTTTAGAAAATTTTATAAAAATGTATCCACAAAAAAAAAATCATAAAAATTTAAACAAACAATGACAAGTATTGCCGTAGCCATCTTCCGTTGTATTATGTTTATTTTTCTCTCCCGCAACGAGAAATCGCACCGCACCGCATAAATTGTGTTTAGACTCTATATCTTTTTTTTACTATAATATTAATTAACTACAAATTGGTTGGAAAACAAGTAGTTAGTAGTCAATTTAAAAGTCATGCAGAGATGGTCAATTGACTACCGCCTATGACATGCCTATGTTAAAATAGTGAGTCGGCGACAAGGAAAAAAAGTCACTTAATCAACCAGTTGTGGTTATTAAAAAACCAGTTTGAAGTTACTTACAAATGGCTTTGAGCTCCTATAGGGTATTCATGGACTGTCGGCAGAAAACGTCCGATTTGTTACTTATATTGAAAACAAAAACAAATTTACGTTCGACCGAACGTTCTCTGTCGTGGGACAGACTGATAGCTTTATTTTCAAATAAAAATACATTTATATATGTAAGTATACACCTACATACATACATACCTATATGTAATTATTTATGTATTTTGCATTCATTATAACAAGTTTAGAAATGCTATGAAATAATTGTCTGAACATAAAATGATTCGTAGTTAATAATCTCTAATCAACTATAATGACAGAGGAGAAAAAAGATCAAATAACCGCATGTACGAGTAATAATTATATTGGAAAAACAAAAAAAAATCATTTGTTCCAGCGTTTGAAGTAAATTACACGTGTTGGGGCTTTTTCCTTCATAGTTTTATTATTATTTTTTTGTTGTGCATTTTTATTTAACCCCAACATTTAGATGCACACAAATGCACTCACATATAGTAGACAATTGTAATTACAAATCGCTATTGTATAAGTTGTAAATGTGTTGGTATGACTAATTGTAAAATTGTGATCGCTTTTTATAAACTCGACCATTCCCAGCCACACACACACACACACACACTCTCATAATATCCAATAACAATAATAATAATAATAATAACAGTGCAAATGAGCACTTTTACAGTTCAGTCTTGAATGTTTGTGTAAACAAATGTTTGTTTGCATTTATGTACAGAACAGTGATGCCGTTGGGTTACATTTTTGTTAAAGTTTTTGTAACTTTCCAACTGTTTGCGTAGCTCAACAAAATTTTGTAATATTTGTAGCAATTTTTGTAAAAGTATTATTTAAAAAATAGCAACAACAAATTTCATAATTTAATAAAAGAACTTGTTGCAGATTACACTTAGCTTTGTATTTTAAATTAATTAATTGAAATTCAATTACATATGAGTAAAATATAAGTTTTTAGCCTTGTAATAATGGATGCAACACTGGATATTTCTGTTAAGAAGCAATCTGCCTCATGTAAATAAGCTGACTGTTTAACACAGTGTCTGGAATAACTAAAAATCAAGGTGAAGGGGTTTCAAATAGATTAGCTATAGATCCGTGCATATAAAAAAATCAATTAAAAATTATATAATAACATCTATAAAACTATGTACATTAATTGATAAAAAATTGTGTTATAGCTATTAGTAAACTTATTAAATTTGCGCCTGCAAATCATATTAATAATATCAATTAATTTTTCACACTTAAATCAATTTAGTTTTAAATTGAAGATATTAATCCGGGAAAAGCAACAGAAATATTAATTTGTTAATTTTTCGAAGCTAAAAATTACTTTTGAAAATATCATGTCCAAAAACTCAGCTTTTATGGCATTTTATTTTTTTTTAGAAGCTTTATAAGAATACTTGAAATGTATGAATTACCATAAATTATTTTTACATGGATAGTAATACAAAAAAAAAAACAATGTAAACACAGCAGCAGCAAGTGCAATACACAGCTGAAAATACTAAATAATTTCGAATACAAAATTTTTGAAGCTACTTAAACATGTGTTTTACATATTATAAAAATTTTATTTAGAGAACAAAATACTACTGATATTGGAGGAAATTGTTCAGTTTTTCTTTTAAGTATTGTAAAAGCAAATTAGTCTTAAGCACTCACCCTTAGTCTAATTGTAGATATCGACGTCACTTTAACACAACACCAAAAAATTAAGGCTTGTGTATCCGTTGAACGGAAATAAATTGCCAGTAACTTAAAATTTTTCTCGAGAGCGAGCAAACAAGCCCCAATTTTTTTTTTGTATTGTGTTAAAGTGACGTCGATGTCGACAATTAGAATAAGGGTGATTATTTTAAATAGTTTTTCTATGTCAGTTACGTTAGTTTAGTTTTTATACAAACAATTTATTATCAGTTTTTTATTTTCAATTACAGTCATTGTTGTATACCAGCTAATCTAAAACAATTTTTAATTTATACCTGTCAACATTCCAATTGTTGAGTTGTTTAATTCCATCTTTTAATTAATTTATCCTGCAATTTTTGTCAGTTACTTTTTTGATTCATTCAATTAAACAGTTTAATTGTAATTATACATATTTCTAATTATTATTTCAACTGAAAATATATGTTCCATTGACTGCAAAGCAAAAAGCCTTTTTTCAATTCTTTGGTAATAGATGAACAATTTAATGTTTTCATAATTTTTTAGTTTTTTCTATGAACTACAAGATTTTGTTTAAAAATTGGCGAATTTATTGTACACAATACAACCCTGCATTATAATTACAATACTAATTCTTGTTATGTAAGGGGTTGAATAAATAAATAAAATTAACTACATATTTAAGCAAATTAATTTATTGACGAAAAATGTGTAATACACATTGTGTCTATTATTTTAACCAGGGACCGGGGTTTCATGCAAATTCATGTTTTTCCCCTTAACCCTGATAACAGCGAGAACGAAATATCTTTACGAAACAATGAATTTGCATAAAAATGGCATCGATTTGTTAGTGCATATTTTTGCATATTTTGCTGAAAATGCATATTTTTGCATAATTTGGACATAAATGCATTATTTTGGCTTATATTTTGGTACAAGCGCATGCTTTTATGTTATATTTTCTCAAAAATTCAAATTTCAAAAAATATTGTTGACAAATTATTAATGCAAAATTGTTTTTTGGACAATTTGTTCGTTTGAATTGTTGAAGAATTGTAGAACGATTGCACAAGCACACGAACCTACCAATTTTAATGGAAATTGTAATTTTCATGATTTCAAGAGAAAATCGCCTGCTATTAAGCCGAAAATAGTGAAACAATCGTTATATCATATTTAATTTTGTGTAAAAATTTAATGTAAAAGGCTTGTTCATGCACCTTTTGAAAAAAAAAATATTTTTTTATCTTTATTTATCTTTATATAAACTTTTTTAAAATATGTGCATATTTTATTGTTTTAAGTGCATATTTTGAGTTTTTGATGTCATATTTTAGGCGCCTAAAACACCTTTTTTAAATGCATGAAGTCCTTGTCCCTGATTATAACAAATAGTTCGAAGTTGAATAATTTCATCAACGAATCTGCTGCTTTATATACTGATAAGAAAAAAAAAACTTTTCAATTTATTACTATTATTACATAATATATATTATGTATTAAAAAAATTTTAAAAACAATATGCCTAATTAATCGGCCCTGTTCTGTAAACCGATCGATTTGAAACCGCACGATTTTTGAAAACTAAATTTTTTTTAATTTTTTTTATTATATAGATTCCCAAATATCATATCTGAAAGAAAATTATCGTGTATGATTTTAAACACGTCTACAGCACCATTATTATTTCTTTGAAAATGAGAACAGGGCCGAATATTTCTACTTCCATTTTGCAATACGTATTTAGAAATTATACATATTTAGCCATCTTCTGTTTTACATTTTGCTCTTTGTTTCATATAAGAATTTCTAGGCCAATAAATAATATAGTGTTTTCATCAGAAAAAATATGTTACTTATTTGCAGAAAGTTTAAAATAAGTAAATTTTTGAAAAAAAAATTTAACTTGTTTTGAAAGAACATCATAGCTTTTTAAAAACCATTCCTGGCAACACTGACTGAAGAGCACACACACACACACACTCTCCAGTGATGGGCAAATTTCCGGTTGAGTGTGTGTGTGTTTATTTACGAGAAACTATGTTGGGTACTGTTGTGAACTGTTGTGTTTTATTCTGAATGTTTGTTGTTGCCTGTATGTATTATTATTTCTTTGTACTCCATAGTGTTTTTGCATTTGAACAGACAGCTTGACGCCAAACAGTATGGTACATATACATATTTATTACTCGTTTTTGTTGTTGCTACTATTATTTTCTGTTGTTATTGTCGTTGTTATTATATGACCAGGTAAATAAACATTTGATACTGTTAATATGTACTTAAAAAAAATAACTGCGATAAAAATGAAAAAAAAAGTATTACTGCAATAAGTGGCAACAATAACAACTTGCATTTGTTTAACAGCAATAAAATACAATAATAACTACGACAATAGAGAAAAAAAATTATTATATAAAAATATTACATGCACATAAATAACAAGAAAAAACAAACATAAAATAATTGTTTAGAAAACCACAACAGCTCTATGTTTATCTCTACGGGCTGTCACACGATTGCCAATCCGTTTGCCTTGATTTGGATGGCTATGGAAAATTACCTTCATTTTCGTGCAATTGGCACTAAGAAATAATTTTAAATAATAATAATAAAACAAATATTACCACCTTACAAAGATTTCTATAAAAGCAAAAACTTTTATGGAAATCTTTAAGTGCACGGTAATGTATTAGAAAAACATTTTTTTAAATCAATGAAGGAGTAGTATACCGTCATCAAAAAGACCTAATAACCTATCTGCAGTTTTCAAAAGTTTGCAGCAGAGGGGAAAAACGTTATAAAATTGAAACTATTTGCAATATTGAAACGATAATTAGGTACAAAAACTAGTAATAGCTGGGTCATCATTTGTAATATTAGATGTTCAAAATTTTGCACACTTATGCGTTATGATATAGGGAATAACAATCCATAAAAAAACTCAATTTTGAAATTTTTGCAGATATGTAGGTTATTAGGTCTTTGTGATGACGATATGTAAGAAAAAATTTTGGGCGATGTCAATAATATAGTAAAAAGATATAAACAAATGTCAGCGAGACGGACGGGAAGGACGCAACAAAAATAGAAGTTATTTTTATGCACTTATAGAAATATACATACATACATACATATGTACATATGTATGTATGTACATAATTCAGCGAAATTTTGTGAAGAATTTTTTTTGTGAATGTGAAAAAATATCGTTTATGTGTAGATTTATGATATATGAAAATTTTGTTTTATTTTTTTTAATGGGTAAATTACAATTATGGACGCGACAAATTTTTTTCCAAGAGAACTAAACGCAGTAATTTTGCTACATATACATACATACATATTGATTGAACCTTAATTCCAAAGAAATTAAACAATAACAAATGCTTATTTACTGCTGAAAAAAAAATATAATTATTGATTTTATACGACGGATGCGATTTCTGTTATTAGAGCTCCGTTCTCCTGTTTTTGTGCTAATGTGTAAGTAGAAAATTTGTAAATTACAAATAATAAAAAAGAATAATACCTACTACTTTAAATAATTGATAAAATAAAGCTCAGCAAAAAAAATTTTTTTTACAGTCAAATATTTCAGTAAAAAAATTCGCAAATTAAAAATGCTTTTGTATCTATAAAGTCTAGACCTTTCAGCTTTATTATTAAAAACAAAACCAAAATTTTTGAGCAAAAAAAAATTTTTTTTGTTTTACCTTCTTCTGGAATTACCCATATGTATTTATGTAAGAAAATTTTTTAGAATTTATTAACTACATACGTACTCGTACATATGTACGTATAGTTACTGATACATTGAGACGTCATTTGAATCGATTAAAATTTTATTGCCCGTCCCAGCATATCGACAAAAAATTTTACCCAACGAACGGCAGTCACTCACTTTCGTTCGAGAAAGCGTGCCACTATGTTTTGACTGAAATTTGAATACAAAATGAAATAGGTAGTAGGTAATAAATATGCAAATATAAACGAAGCCAGAACAAGGCAAAAAAATCAATGTCAATCAGAAAACAATAATACAATATAATAAAGATGCAAAACTAAAAGCCTGTTTGTAGAACACGACTCGTCGATAATAAGCACTAACGTGTTGGAATTTTTCTTTCTTTTTTTTGGTTTTTAGATGGCGGCGACTGGTGATGATTTTAATAAAAAAAAAACCGTAACAATCAATTTCGGGTTGTATATCACGATTATAAACATCAAGATGAATTTTCATATTTTCATAACAATCAAACTTTTTGTTACCTACCATTTACACCTGAAACTAATTGCAAGAAAGATACAATTCGAGTACAATCAAATTTTTTTACTACCGCACTCATATTATTTTTAATTTCAAGAAAGTAAATTTTTGATATTTTCAGAAAGTAAAATGGAAAAAGGTTAAACAGTGTTACCCACTTTAAAGATTTGTACAAATATACAGGATTATGGCAAATAGTTATTATAAATTATGCTTATTTTGTATAAATATTTAAAGAATTATACAGGGCAATTATGAATAAAATTCCGAAGGAAATTTCTCCCTTTTCCAATTAGAATTTTTTGTTTTCCCCATTACTTGCCATTAGTTGGAATTGTTCCCCGGAAAAAATTTCTCACGGAATTTTATTCATAATTGCCCTCATAATGTCGTATCTTCAAATATACACGAATACCACAATTAATGCCTTTTTAAAACAATAATATTATTAAAATATTAACAATAATACTTATTCCCAATTTACTGCCCTATAAATTTTTGTATGTGAATATTCCGGGTAATATTAATTAAGTAGTACACAAACCAATTTTTTACAACTTTACTTTTCGACGAAATTTTTAAAATGAACTTTCACTTTCACATTAAAACGAACAATAAATTTTCATGAAAGTTATTTATTTCATTAGAATTTTTATTCTCAAGACGTATACAGAAATTTCAAGAAAGTACTAGTACTTTCATGTGTAAATGTAGCGTTATTCAAATAACAGCAAAAATCTTGAAGAACAATTCATTTTTTAAAACAAAATAATAAAAAAAAAAATATAAAAAGAATTTTTCATTCAGTTGTCAGTTGTGTTTTTTAACACAAAAATAGGGTTGTCATTTTTTCAAGTTGAATATATACTTTTTTGTGAAAAACGATAAACAAAAATTTTTTTTGGACATGTTGGCAACATACCACAACATACCGCATACCACAGGGTGGGGATATATAGGTGGGACAACGTAAGTCGCAACAGAAAATAGTGGCGTGTTCGAGTTTCAATTTTGTCTCCATCTACAAACAGGCTGCAAAATAAGATATAGAAAGAAGTAAGTTTCCAGAAAATGGGAAATATTTACTTGCACACGACAACTAATAATTCTTTGTGCCAAAAAAATCGATTTCAAGGCAAAGATTTGATAGAAGAATATAAAAAGAGGTACGTGAAATTTAAAAATAAATTTTATTGGGTGTGCCTCAACCTATTTTTTAAATGCAAGATTTTGTGTGTTTTCAAAGCTCAAGGGGCGTGTTAAGTCTTGTAAAAATGGGTAAAGTGGAACCACTTAAAATATAATATTAAATGTTAATGGGCGTGACTCCGCCTATTTTTTAAATCAAGCATTGTGTCTATTTTAGAGCTCAAGGAATGTGGTAAGTTTCGTAAAAATCGGTTGAGTAGAAACGCGCCAAATATTATAATAAATTTTAATGGGCGTAACACCGCCCATTTTTTAACTTTCAAATTGTGTAATTTCAAGAACCGAAGGTGCTTTATAGGTTTCGCAGCTATCAAATAAGTAGAATATCATAAAATTAAATATAAAAAATTGTGGGCGTGTCCCCGTCCTCTTTTTTACAATGGGACCGACTAATGGGAAGCTATACGCTCTCAGAGAAAAAAAGAATTTTTCCAATCGGTCTAACGTGTACCGAGTTATGAAGTAACACCCCCAAGAAAAAAAAAATAGAGACGAATTGTCAACCTCCTCGTTTAAAAAGGAGGTTACTGCTTCTGAAATTTGTCTTGGCACAAACGACAATAATGGGAGGCAACTTTATATGGAAATGCTTACGTTGTCGTTAGCCATCTGATAGTTCTTACCGCGACACAAGTCTACAAATCTTGCTAACGAAAACGTTGTATATTGTGGAACAGAAAAAAACTTCTCAAAACTGATTGACAATTATTATGTATAAAAACATAGACTAATTCGTTCTGAGTTATTTTGACACACGTCGAATGAAATTAATCAATTATTTGTTTGATAAAAAATATAATTTAAACAATTAATAAGTTAATAATATTTAAATACTGCATATATCAAATAACAGCAGTTTGTTGAGAATATTTTGTACCTGGCAACTCTGATACACTTGCATACACATGTATTTGTGTGTGTGTAAGTTAATGCCAGATAACTCACTTGCATAGTACGAGTAATTATATCATGTTAACGGGAAACCCTTTTTGTGATAATAAATCGAGCGATAACCGCTGAAATATCTTAAGCGACACATTTTTTTGGACTTCGTTTTTTGAGGAAAATCAACTATTTACGATCGCATATAATCGATTTTGGTAAAAAAATTAAGTTTGAAAATTATGTAGCTTAAGCTTTTTTAGCGGTTATGGCACGAAATATAAACAAGAAACTGCTCGTATTACAAAAAAAGTAAGTAGGTACAAAAAAAATATGAAAGGTAAAGATACCAACGTAAAAATCACAAGTATCGATTGCTTGCTGCTTGCTGCTTGCCTGCACTATTTTTTCTTTTTTTTTTTTTGCTTTGCAAATCAAAACTCCCATACATTTTTCAAAAATTAATAGTTGGTTCGCTGGATACATGGTCTGAACGCCCTCTGCTCTTTTACATTGTTTGTCAGACTTTGTAAGCATATTTTTTTTCACCTTAAATTGCACACTGTACAAGACTGAAAACTAACAAGGAGAAGGTGTAAATGGTCATGCCATATATTTGTCAGCTAAAAAAAAAAATATTATTTGCCAAGCGATTGTATTTCAAGTCAAGAAGATATAGACAAATATTGAAGCAACACAAATGGGAGACAAAATACAAAACTTTTAAAATAAAAAATGCGCAATGTTTATTCTAAAATTTTAATATTGTTTGAAAATATGCCATACTACGAGTTAATTCTGCATGCATGAATATTTTTATACTCAGGCTATGGATATTTAATGGGACAACAAATTCGCACGATACTCGGGCTATTTACTCATCATTCGCCACCGTATACACACATTTGTGTATATAAAATGGAATGGAAAATCTCTAGTGGTGTGTGGGTGTATTGTATTTGAAGACATGCTTGATATGTGTGCAAATAAAATAGCCCTGTATATACGGATGTATAGCCGATTAATAGTCAGAGTATTTTTATATTCATGCGTATGTTTGTAGCTCATACAGTCCATAAATTTTAGCTATATATGTTTCTGCTGCGTAAGTTAAAAAATGTGTGCTGTTGAATATTTACAGTTATAATTATACAGTTATTCGGTTTAAAATTAATGCGTGTGTTTGCATATGAGCTTTTTTGTTATTTTTAGCTGCACGCATTCATAGTTGTTGGACATCCAATACTGAAAGAGTACTTAAAACGATACTTTTGTCATTCTCTGATGAGAACTGTTTAAAAAGCTGTATGTTTTATACATACATATCGTTATCTTAATATAGAAAGGCCCTAAGTCATTATTATTTTTTTTTTAATATAAATTTTTGTTTTTTTTTCTATACATTAGATGATCTTCTATGGAAATATACAAAAAAACTCGATTTAAAAAAAATAATACGTTAGGGACTTTCTACATTGAGGTAACGATATGCATGCACGTATGTATAATTTTGTTTAAAGTGATTTATTTATGTACTATTGCAAGTTTCTTTCATATTTTGTTTCTTTTCCCCTTTTGACTGCGAAATAAAAATACTCGTATATTTCAAGTTTTTTGTGACGTTTGCTTTTTAAGTATGAATATGCACAATAATATATTGAAATTTCTTTTATATTTCTAACATCTTTCGTGATATATGTACATATGTATGTATGTCTGTACGTATCTTTGCAATCATTAAGAATGAAAAAAAAAAACCAGAAACAAAATTAAATAATCTTGACAATGAATAACACGAAATGTTTCTATTGAGCATATTTAAATTAAATAATGACCTTGATAACTCATATTCGTACAAGCGGTCAACGAATTTTTTGTTGCTGCTGATAAAGATAAAATAAATATGTACGAACATAATTATATAAATATGTATGTACATTGTAGTTTGATTATCCAATAAAAGATATCAGAAGGCACCCTACAAAACATTTTTAAAATATTTAATATTTATCTGATATTATTAAGAAATTCATAAATAGACTAGAAATGCATGATAATTATCTTATGAGGGAAATTTATAATGAAGAGAAAGTTTTCACTTGGAGTAACACCAATTATCTCTCACCTATTGGTTTTTGTAATGAAGAACCTATTGATTTTGATATAAATTCTAACATAAGACATCGCTTTTTTACGAAAAGTACACCTGGTACTCATAGAGGCTAGTATCTTTTTTGAGAATTTTATTTTCTTTTTTTTTTTTACTTTCTTTTTAATTTTTTTTTTAAGTTTTGTTTTTTTTTAGACCTAAGTATATTCTAAGAGTTCTCCTCCTATGTTATGTTAGCCTCGGGAGCAAGGGCATATCGTCCTATATCTAATTTTATTAACATTTTATTATACTTATTTCATTGTTAAAGCTTGGTGCTGTTAAAACTATATAGTTTTTAAGATAATACCTTATAGTCTTAAGTTATCTTTCTATCATTAATTTAAAAAAAAAAACTTTCATTGTTAAAAAAAAGGCTCAATAAATTTTAACTTTAACTTTAACTTTAACATTTTTAAAATTTAAGGAAAAATTATTGTTTTATATAGATAAGTATAAATATTTTTGCTTTGTAAAACATACATATATCAATGTAGAACTATTTTTATACATACATACACACGTATATAAATAAATATATAATTAAGTTGTCATTGAAAAAAAAATTCTTATAGGTTTCGCAGCAATCAAATAATATAATACTTATTAAAATTTAATAAAAAAATTGTTGGCGTGTCTCCGCCCACTTTTTTTTACAATGGAAACAAGGGGAAGCTATACCATCTCAGACAAAAAAATAATTTTTACAATCGGTCTGAAATTTATCGAGTTATGAAATAACACCCAAAAAAAGTCGGTTAAAAAACACTCAGGGGTGTTCTGTAAACGCTCGTTTTGAAATCGTGCGATTTTCAATTTCGAAAACCGTGTTTTTTTTTTGCTGATCGGACGACTTACTCCATTCAAAGTTAAGTTCATATAAAATATATTAAACATGTAAAACACTAAAACCAATTAAAAAGCTGCACAGAGAAAACAGTGCCTACTAACTACCTCGTAAAATAGAACAAAATTAATAAGAAATTTCTATGGTTTTTTTTTTAATAAGGAAATCTTATTAATTTCATAGAGAAAACCTTTTTGAAAAAATCATGAAGAAATCTTGCAGTTTTTATGAGGTTGTCTTATTGATTTTTTCAATAAAAAATACAAAAAAAATTGCGTCTTTATTCTCTGTACTTATATATTTTCATTTAAATTCTATACCATATACATATGTATGTATGTATGTAGTATATTGTAGATGTTATTTATTTATACATACACACATACACATTATGTTATATTCTTAACTAACTTACTCACCAAGTATTGAACCAGCAAACTTCTACCTGATAGACAAGCACTCTACCCAATATGCTAACAGGCAGCCTGAATAACCATTGAAATTATTGGGCAAACATTCTTATACAAAAATGAAAAAGATCATGAAAAAATTGTCGGTATGTCTATTTATAGAAACGAAATAACAAGACACCTCATAAAATCAAGAAGATTTTCTTATTAAAAAAATTAATAAGATGCTTAACACATAATCATATAGGAACCTACTAAAATCAAGAAGAAACCCTTATTGAAAAAAACAATAAGGCAACCTAATAAAATCAAGAAGAAAACCTTTTTAAAAAAAATCAAGAAGGCAACCTAATTAAATCAATAAGATATCCCTATAGTTTACAATTTATAAGAAAACGTAATAGAATCAAGAAGTTTTTCTCTATGGATTGTTATTTTAGCGCCAAAAATAACGGAAATTGAGTAAAAAAAGTTTCTTCTAGATTTTATGTTATACAATTAATAAGATTTACCACATAAAAACAATAAGGAATCTCTATGAAAAAACTTCGCTTCTTTCTGCTGGGATACCCCTTAGCCTAAAAACGTTTCATAGAGAAAATCTTCTTGATTCTATGAGGCAGTTTTTTCTCTGTGTGCAATAAGTCACCTTTTTAATTGAGTCCTTTCCTGGAAATTGGACAATATCAAAACGTGCGATTCACAGAACACCCCTGACTAACTAATTCACCTTTATTCCAGTAGTCAACATATACCACGTTTATACGCGCACTATTTGCAAATAAAATTATTTGCAAATAAATTAACTCACTGTTTATACGGCATAGCAAAAAAACTTGGTAGCACTTCTATAGAAAGCTTACTTATGTTGACAAAAAAAAAATAGTGTAAATGCACAAAATATCAAATAATTATTTGTTTTATGCCCTAATTCTGTTCGACGAATGTATCGTCTTGTCTATGGGCGAAAAAAAGAAGCAGTTTAGATTCTTTAAAACGATTATTATTTATTGTCTATGCTAGGAGGTTCGTGTATTTGCTTTATGATTTTGTTCTAAACATTATATCCAACACATATTTTTTCATATATTTTTCAAACTATTGTATAATAATTTAATTGAATTTTTATGTTTTAAAAACATGGCAATAATATTTATATTTTTCATTGTCAAAGACAACAACCATTTTTGAAGAAAATAATTTAGAGACTTCAAAGACAAGAACTCAGAAGCATTTTCAAACAAAAACGTCCTAAATCTTCTTACTGAATTAGGACATTAATTGTTATTATTTGCTTCTATCAATGTTTTTTGCTGCAATAATTGTCTAATTATTGTTTTTTTTTTATCAAAGATTTGTAAGCGTGGCAAACTTAAGCATTTTATTTGCAAATAGTGCGTTAATCGTGAATAGTTTTCTGAATTAGTAAGTCGCAATAAAGGGAATAATATGGCAACCATTTACAGTTTTATTTGCAAATAAGCCCTGCGTATAAATGTAGTAATAGACGTCACGTCAATACAATACCAAGAAATTGGTGCTTGTCTACTCGCTTTCGAGAGCAATTTTGTGCTATTGACGTCTATTTCTGTTCCTCTAAGGTCTAAAAAATAGCATTGGCCAGTCAATAGCAGTCATATGTTTGCGAAAACGGGATTGTATTGACGTGACGTCGATGTTGACAACTGGAATAAGGCTGACTAAAAACATATTGACATTTTATATTTTTGCAATATTTTTTAGAGTTTTCTGTTTGTATAATTTGTAATTTTCAATATTTTTTTTTGGAGTTTTTATATAATTATATGGATTTATTTTTTGCACTACACAGATACAACGAACTGCATCTGAATAAGATTAACAAATATAAAAATAATTTAAAATTAGTGTTAGGACGTCTAAAAGAATACCACAGAAAGAAAAACTCTATTCTATAGATGCTTATCGAAAAAGTTTGATTAAACAGTCGATACTCGATCGAAAAAGTTTATTGTGGCATTGAACCGGCTAACCCCAGACTGAGAAAGTGGTCGTAACATTTTTATCCGCGATATTTTAAATTATTTCTGTACTTATCGCACTAGTTTCATTCTCTACCTCTATCGTCATTTTTCTTTAAAAATTATTTCTATTAAAATTTGAAAATAAACACATTCGTCAGAATAAAGATTTCCATGTGCTTATTCTTTTTAAAAATACTCGTAATTATAAAAACAACTTTCCAAATTCGCTTGTCGTTAAAAAAAACCCCCCACAAAAAATTCATTAATCATTTAAAAATCATTTTATATGGTTTTAAAATGATTAATGCAGCGTAAATTTATTTACAGTCATATAATGCAACACTGTTGAGTAATTTTATAACTGCCAACATATATAACAAGGATTGAAAGCAAAAAAAAAAAAAATATAACATGAGTGTTAATATGCATTGCAAGCCACTTAAATTATTAACAATGATCACAATGTTATTTCTAATAATTCGTTATTAAATTGAAACCTTGTACATACTTGCAAATGTTTTCAATAAAATGGAATTAAAACATCATCGTACAAAAAAATATATGTATTTAAAAACTAAAACTTAAATAACAATACTCGTATGTTTGCAATAACAACAACAAAAAAACTTCAATTAAAAAAATTAAATTGAAGCAAGAACAAATCCTTAAAAACATCTAAAATTATTTAATAATTATCAAGTCATGCTCTTTAATGGTTTTAACTTTTCTCTTTTTTTTATTTATTTATTTTTGCTTAATTTATAATTTGAAGCTTGGAATATATTTTAACCGCATTTTAAATAATAAAATGAAAGAAACCTAAAAATAAGTGAAAAAAAAATACTCAAAGAAAACGGATGCATTTTAAAGTGGCCTCTAATAATGAATATTAAATTATATTTTTTATTTCTACTTTTTTTTGTTGAGATCTGTTGTTAAGTAGTCGTCTGTCTGTCCGTCCTTCTTTGGCTTAGAGTCTAATTATTTCAACCATAATATGCTTAAAAAGCAGCAATACTAAGCTATTTTTTTTTCTTTTATAAATTCATCCTGCTTTCAGTTTCAGCATGAATATTTATTTTTATTTTAGTTTACTTTTTCATTTAAATCATTAACTTTTTTTTCGCATTTAATTAGAGTCATAATTTTCGCTTGTTTGAGATACAATCATTTAAATTTTTATCTCACATTTTTCTACACAATAAAAAATAAAAATAAAAGCGGAAAAAATAAAACAATGCAAAATGATGATATTGCATTGTTTAAACTTAAAGTCTAAATAAGCTGGAATTAGTTAACAATTACAATTAAAATTGTATACATATCGTTAACTAAAATGCAAAACACTACAACTAAACGAAAACTGGATATGGACTTTTTATAAATTCGGCACCCGGATTCAGTAAATTTTATGATGATCATCGTAACGCTATAACAAATATGTATTATGGTCTAGTACATACATATTTCAACAATATTCGCTGTTGGTTGCAGTAAAAAAGTAAAATTATTTCAATTCCTTTAATTCAATTCGTTTTCAACCGACTTCAGAAAATAAGCAGGAGGTTATCAAATCGTCTGTACTGACTGTTTTTTTTTTAGCTTCATAACTCGTTACATTTTAGACCCACTGTTAATTTGTCTGAGAGGATATAGGTTTCATTTGGTCTGACTGGGCGGGGACACGCCCACACATTTTTTTAATTTGAGTTTACAATATTTTATTTATACGATTGACCGATTTTTACGAAACTTGGCAGACACTCCAAGTTAAAAAAAAAGACACATGGCCGCCCTCGTTTTCAAAAAACTAATAATGATCCTGCAGACGTGTTTAAAATCATACACGATAATTTCTTTCAGATATGATATTGGAGAATCTATATAATAAAAAAATTTAAAAAAAAAAATCTAAAAATAAATTTCTATTGTCCGAGTTAGTTTTCTAAAATTGTGCGATTTCAAATCAATCGGTTTACAGAATAAGGTCGACAAGCTTGCATTCAATAATGTGGGCAGTAGCACGTCTATTAAATTTTAATATTATATTTTACCTGCTTGTCTTTGATTAATTTTTACGAAACTTGGCACACACCCCAAGCTCAAAAAAGACACATTCTTGCATGCAATAAAGTGGGCGGGAGCACGCCTATTAAAATTTAATATAACATATCAAGTGCTTTTACTTTATAAACAAAAACTTTTTATAAATTCTGCACCCGGCTTTATGATGATAATCGTAAATATTTAAACAATACTCGCTCCGTCCGTTGAAGTAAAAAAGTAAAATTATTTCAATTCAATTTGTTTTCACCCGACTTCAAAAAAAAAAGAAGAGGAGGTTGATATATGATTCGTCTGAATTGTTTTGTGGTAAAATTACTTCATAACTCCGTACATTTTAAACACTTTGTAAAATTTCTTTTTCTTTGTATGGAAGCTATGCCATCCATTTGGTCTGATTGTAAAAAAGTGGGCAGATACACACACGTCCACTAAGGAGGCACCCACGTCCTATAAAACTTAACATAATACTTCAAATGCTTCCATTTGATTGATTTTTGCAAAACTTGGCACATACCCTGAGCTAAAACACACCACAATATTGTATGGAAAAAAGTGGGCGGGCCACGCCTATTAAATTTTAATATTATATTTCACGTGCTTATACTTGAACATTTTTTACGACACTTTGCACACGCTTTGAGCTCTTAAAAATAAACAATCTTACATTAAAAAAAGTGGGCGGGGCCATGCCCATTACAAATTAATATTACATTTCAAGTGCCTTTACTTTATAGATTTTAAGGAAACTTGGCACACGCATTGAGCTCTGAAAAATATGTACTTAGTCTTGTGTTCAAAAAAAAAAGAAAAATATTAAATTATATATACTTCCGATCTCTATGAAAATTGGTAAAGAGTTTTTTCTCTCAGAATGATATAAAATTGTGCTTAAAGAAAGTGGGCGGGGCCCTGCCCATTAAAGATTAATATTAAATTTCAGGTGCTTCTAACTGACTTATTTTTACGAAACTTGGCACATATGCGATATTAAATTTAGCAAAGTGGGCGATACTAATATTGGCCATGACCCCACCCCCCAAAAAAATAAACTTACCACTGAAAACGTTAAAACTTAAAAAATAAAAAACAAATTAAATCGACTTCAAAGGTAAGCATTAAAAAGTTAAAAATAATTTAGGCGATACTGGCGTAAAACGATAAATTTTATATGGAAATAATTTAATTACAAAAATAAAATACATACAAAATTTATCAACGCTAAGCGTTGCGTTTTACATAAAAAAGTCCTTAGACTCCGTTCAATAAAATATTTTTATATGTGTTATCTATAAATACATATATGTATTCATCGCATTATCGAAAAATTTTTAAATCGAGTTTAATTTTCATTTATTTTAGCGAATAATTATTTTTATTCGAATAATTTTTTTTTGAATTTCAAACTTGGAATAATTTTGAAATTTAAATAATCGATTTCTTTGAATTAAGCAAATATTTGCTTTAGATTTATATGTAGTTTATTTCATCATACGGTTCGGGGTTTTTTGTGCTTTGTTCTTCATTTGAGTAACCGAATAAAATCTAAAGTTTATTCGAACATCATTTGGACAATTTTAAACAAACTCTAACAGTTTTGAACCCGCCTCAGTTTAGATGAAAAGTTATCAAGATTATGCACTTTTTGTAAATTTTGTTCACTTTAGCTACCAAAATGAAGTATGTGAGTATTTTTATATTTATTGCTTTTTTTTCAACATGCAAAATATTTTTTTATAAAAATAATAATATCGGCAAACGATATCGAACAAAGTTTCTAAATATTTCAATGAAATTTATATGGAAATACAGTGAAACTTTGTTATAACGAAAAACTTAATATAACGTATGTTTTATTGAGTCCCTTAGGAAAACCTCTTTATTGCAAAGTTTTTCAGCCAAAAATACACAATAGCTTAACGAACAAATTCTGAGCGAAAAAGTCTCTATATAGCGAAATATTCCTTCAGATGCCTCAATATAACAAAATTAGAATAAATCCTAAATAGTAAAGTCCCGTTATAAAAACAGCGGAGTCTAATCGCATTTGTAAAGCATCTATACAACGAAGTAAGAATAAAATTATGTATAGATAAATGGTAAAGAAAATAATAGTTACATTGCGCATTCAATATGCACTAAAAACTTGAAAATATGCACAAAAAAACTTATAAAATATGCTTTTAAAAATAAAATAAATTGGTTTATTCAGAAATAAATAAATATGTCTCACTTAAATTGGTTTATTTGTAAATGAAAATAGATTTTTAATTCGAAAATTCAACAAATTTGCATATAAAATAAGACAAAAAAAATTAACAGAAAAAGGAGACAATAAAAAAATTAACAAGCTCATTTGGGTTTGAAGTCTACTTTAAAATTAAACTTTCATAAAAATTTTGAATAAAAAAAAAATTAACTTCAACTTCAAAAGAGATCAGGAAATCAGAACGAAAACTTTGAAAATGTATCTGGAATAAATAAGACAAGCTTTTTATTTATAATTTTTATTGCAATAAACAAAAAATATTTGAGCGTGATTTTCAAATAAAAATTGTTGCCTGTCACGTTTAAATAAACTTTTTTATGCATTGAGAATGTTACTACAACGTCTACTTAGGGCAGAGTCAGTCACAAATAACACAGGATTCACACGAAGACTTTTATGAAGTCTATTTTTCGACGTCATTTTTGGTTTGATAGCGAACGGGGTAGAGAAGAAAGAGGGGTAGAAAAAACGACTCGATTTCTGTTTTCTATGGTTTTTTTCATATTTTTCTTTACACAAATTTGTGTTCCCGTTGTTACGTTTTATTATTAATATTCTCATATTGGTGTGTTCTTCGAAGGAAAATTTTATTAATAAAGTACCCTGTCGGAAATTCGGTTAACTTGAAACAAACTATTTCACAAATAGTACTGACTGACACTTGGATTACTTTCAATGTAATCAACTGACTATTTTAACATTGCGATGTCCTAGGCGGTAGTCAATTAGTCAATTGTCTCACTCTGCACTACTTTCAACTAACTTAAAGTTGACTTTTTTAAATCACCTGGTAGTCTGTAAATTAAAAAAATTTTTCCGGGGTTCGAACATGTATCATCACACGTTACTCAACGCGCCTTCACTTGGCTAAGGTACCATCTAAAATAACAACAGCAAAATGTTAATATAAAACTGAAATGAGTTTCAAGGTAGCTGAGAATAAATTTGTTGGCTCTCATCAAATTTTATTATGTACTCAACTTAAGAATTAGTTTTGGGTTTGTTCTGGATGACATTGCAGTTAGATTTTAGTCAGTCTAAGATAATAATATTAAATTAATTATTTTTGTAGTCAAGCACACATTCTCCGACAGGGTATGTAAATGTATGTATAAGCAATAAAAATCAAAATCAATAAAAAAAAATTAGACATGTAAAAATAATCATCGTATGAACGCAAATAATTTTTGGTAGCAACTTCAAAAGGGAATCAAGAAAAATAGACGTCATAAATTTCATCGTCTAAATCCTGTGTAACAAAACCAAATTTTTATTGTCTTGAAAATGAGATGATGAGAGGCTTGTAAGTATATTAAAATAAAAAATTCTATAAAGTATCAAAATATGCTCTAAATGAGTAAATTATAGAAACTAGAAACTCAAAAATATGATAAAAAATATGCCAAAGATTTGCATGATGTATGCAAAAATATGCTTTAAAGGGTAAAATATGCAAAAATATGCTAAATATATGCCTGTAAGACTGGTATATGCGAAAACATGCTTCAAAGGGTAAAATATGCAAAAATATGCACTAAAAAATCGATGCCAAATTTTATTAAATGTTCTGAAACATATAAATATCTCATCCCCGCATTAATACGTTACATAAGAAAAAACATGCAATTACATATTTGCGGTGTCCCTGGTGATAACGAATATTTTTCGTATTTCTTTAAATTTCGTTGTATCAAGGCTTTGCTGATTATATTTATAGCGAATCAAAGGCTGATCTAAGGAAGTATTTTCGAGTCCCCTTGGTATTCGTTATATCAAAGTTTCACTGTTCGAGTATTTTAAAATTTCGATGGATAACGAATGTTGTAATTTGCTCTCTGTTTACTTTCGTTTTGCTGGACTTAATTACAATAACAGCTAAAAGGAATAAAAATTGATGTAGTGAGTGCACAATGGCTGGTAGTTTGCCACATTCATGAGCTGCCTTGCTTTTATAAATTTTTAAGAAAATTTGTTATGTATGTACAATATTAATTAATATGTACATAAATTTATTATATTTTTTAAACATCATTTGCCAGGAAATTTGTTTGCTTTTAATTTGACAGTTGAAATTTATTTATTTTTAATTTCTAAATTTAAGACAACAAGAAATACATATTTTTTTTTCATTTTTTTTGCAAAACTACATTTAATCTTTATAATTTAGCAGCATTCATTTGCACTCACGCATCAATTTAAAAGCCATAAATGCTGAAGTTTTTTGTTTTTCTCTTGCTCTCTCTCTCAATATATCTTTGAGGTGTCGCAATTTATTTAACAGATTTTTGTCGTTAAATTTTATTTAATTTTGCAACTATAAAAACAAATAGTAAAAAATACTTTGTTGTCAAATACGTTAAGAAAAGAGATAAAATAAATGAAAGCAAAACAAATTCTAAATTTTATGAGTTTGTATTTTCGTGTGTGTGTGTGTGTGTGTGTGTGTGTTGAGTATCAATGACCGCTGAAATGCAATCAACCTATTTCAAGGCCAATTCTCCATCCAAATGAAATGTATGTTGGTATGTTTGCATGTGCTGTTGACTAACGCATTAACAGAAATATTCATTTTTATAAAAATAGCATCAAAAATATTCTCCACAGCGCTTTCGGTGAATAAATAGCATCGGGCAAAAAAAAAAAAAAACAAAAAACAAAATAAAACATGTAGGAAGCATTCATCTATGAATGAGTGTTTGTTGCAACTTTGTTGCTAATTTCTATAGCAAAAACTAAACGATATTTATTGGTTTGCTTTTATTTGGCGCCTGCAATAAGTTTCATATTTTCAGTTTAAAGAAAGGAAGAAATTAAAAAATTTATATTATTTACGAAGACACACTGTGCCAGTCACCTCTTATGCTGGTTTCACACCATATGTATTTTACATGTGACATGTCAAACTTCTCACTGCAAAATACATACATATGTATGTATGTTCATATGTACACGCCGTGTGGAAGCATTAAAACTTTACTACCGTAAAAGTCAGGCAGCAAATATCAGATGAAAGCGATCTATTTTAGTATAAGAACAGTGTGGTTGCAAAAATTATCAGGAAACAGGTTATGTCAGTTGTAGCCAAATGCCTATGTTTGAAAACAAATATTATAAGTTGTCCGCAAATTGGCGATGTTGACAGACAAGCGAAGTAACTTATCAGTGAGTCAGGTAGCTGACAAGTCTGATGTTAAATACATGCCGTGTGAGAGCAGCTTTAGGATGATCGATATTACAATGGCAATTGTAATGCTGAGTACACAATTGGCATTACGTTTGTTATCATTTTCAAAATGTGTGCAGTGCCGATCACATTATATCTTTTGTTTGTAACGCAATGCCACACAACGAAAAATATTGGAAATAGCAAACGTTGCCACTAGAGCACACTAATGCGATGTCACAAAATGCCATAATCCGTACTCTATAATAATTTTTTCTGACACGTTCTCAATAGACAGCCTATTTTTTTTTTTTTTTTTTTTGTAAATATAATACGTTGCCATTATAAAGTCTTCATTAGTCTTTACTTTCTGTTGCTGTTCTGTGATATGCCGTTCTGCTTGTAAATTGGAGTACTTACTTTTTCTGTAGTAACTTATCAGCTGCTTCTGACCAGAAGTTTCGCAGTTTTCCACTAAAGTGATGAGTTTTGCATCGTCCGTTGTTAAGTTTCAATATAATTTTATGTTTTTCTTTTGAAAATTATACTTTTTAAATTCTAAGGGCACTGCTACACGTTCAATATATATTGTGATATTTGGAACGCGATTCATTTTAATGGATTGGTGGATCACGAGCGTACATGTTCAATATTTATCGGTTCAGTATTTACGTTATTTTGTGCTGTGCGGATCGTTTATTAATAATAAATTTATTAATAAGCTTTAGCCGGCGAATCCCACAACTCCGGCAATGCCCCCAAATCAAAAACAATCTTTCAAAATAATTTTTTCGGTCGTTAATTCCGATTCCACCGGCATAAGCCACTCGTTTTCACTATCTTCTGCCATTACCCTTTATTAAAACAAACTGTACACAAATGAAATAAACATTTTTACTTTTTATTTGTTAATTTTTTTTTATTTTATTTGTTTTATTTCAGTTTTTATTAATGTATCGCGATCTAATATCATGAAAATGCTACACGTTCAATATTTAGCACGCGATCCACGATCCGCGATTTGGATTCCATAATTTAGGCCTTTCTGCGATATGCATCGCGATCCATTAATACTGCATGCTACACGTTCAATAAATATCACGATACTGGATCGCGTTCAATATATATTGAACGTGTAGCAGTGCCCTAAAAGCACAATCACAATTTATTTCAAAATATTTTTATTTAAATTAAAAATTTTTTGATTTTCAGAGGTTGAACTGAAAAATAACAGAACGAAACAGAAAAACTATAAATAAAAAAGAGTCAGCTGATTTGTAACAGAACAGAAAGTAAAAACTAATTCATTCCGCCTTAAGTCCGATCTTAAAGTTTTAATTGCCGTTTTTAATGGTTTGGGTGGATACAGCTTCAATTGTGTTTTTGATGGTATTTAATCGTAATTAAATGGGAAATTTTATATATGGTTGCCGATATCTAGCAAATTTTTTACAAGCCCCAAGAAAGCTCACTCTACTCTATATACTTCCAGCTTTTTAAATATACATTTGTAGCTTTTTTAATGGCCTATTGCCATTTGAGTTTCGTTTGAAAACGACAGACAACGACAATTGAGGCAAAGCCGCGAATAACATTGTAACAAACAAATTTTGCAAAACTTTTTTTTTCACTCTTGCATTCTGCAAACATCGAATCCTCCAAAATTATGAATTTTATAGCCATGAAAATACAATTACTAAGAGTTAGTAAATGAAAGAACTTTGTAATTAACTAGCAAAATAATACGCACGCAACTAGCGAAAGTAATTGATAAATGTAACAGAGGTACAAAAAGAAAAAAGTTAATGTTAATTATCATAATTTTTTCTAAGCTGAAAAAACTAAAAAAGAATTATTATTTTGTCCCTCACAATCATTATTTCCATTTCAGCATTTCCACTGCTAGATTTAGCATATTCTTTTGTAAAAAAGCATTAAAATTTCCCAACAAGTTTTGAATATTTGTTTTTCTGTACATCATTTTAGCAGATATTTTGGACGATTTTAGCATTTTCCAATCATCATTTTCTGGCAACACTGCTTACAACGTTATTCGCAGCGAACCCTCAATTTTACATTGAAAATGTACCGTGTTATCCTGGTACCGTATTATCATTTCAAAGTAAATTGATCGTTTTTACCCGACTGCGCGACACAACACAGTCATATTTTACATCAATCAATTTGTCTTAATCCTGGGAGTGTCTCTTAAGATATGACGGTAGTCAAAATTCAATATGGCGGCCAACAGACGCCATTTTGTAAATAAGAAAAAATTAAAAGTCGGCTAACTATAGCAAAAGGGGTATCATTCCGACAGTTATTTTAAAATCATCTTTAGGTTTCTCTTATGATTTTTCATTTCGAATGATCGTTTAGGATATTTAACTGTTCAAAGTTGTTTTAATTACTACTTGTTAAGTATGTTTAAATCGAAACATTTTAGACCGAAAGTCAAATGAGAAAAGGTTCTAATATTAATACTTTACCGTGTTATAGTTAAAAAGTAAAAATTATAAATGACTAACAAATAACTACATTTCTCCACAGAATTTTGAACACAAAATTCGAAACAAAATATTATTAATTAATAAACTTTAAATGCTAATTTCTGGTTTTACATGATATTAATTGAACTCAATAATTAAAAGTTATTACTGTGGGTACGCACTGTATGCGTACACTGTGCAAATTCAGATTGTAATAAAAAAAATAAAAAATCCCTTTTTCTGGGTTTTCTTTCAATTTATTCACCCACAGTTGCTATAAATATATTTTCCTTCTGTGATTGATGACTGATTTTCAAAGTGCATCTGGATGATTTGGTAGAATTGCTTAAGAGTCAATCTCTTCATGATTATTTGCCAGAGTATACTGAACACAAATATAAAAAACTCAGCACAGTATGACAATTTGTTTGACAGTAAACTTTTTCGTAAGTTCTATCGGGCTTTGAAAAAAAAACAAAAAAAAAACACAAGTCTACATGCTAATGTATTTATACACGGTAAATTATCGGGGCAATTATGAATATAATTTTGCAAGAACTTTCTCCCTTTTCCAATTATAATTTTTTGTTTTCCTTTTACTTGCTATTGTTTAAAATTGTTCCAGGGAAAAAATTTCTCACGGCATTTTGTTCATAATACAACAGTAAAAATACAGAGGACATTTGAGGATATTATATTTTTTGCATTAAAATCTGTTTAAAACTAAAAACCAACCAGCCCAAAAAACGTGTTTTTCGCAAAAAATCTGTACCTAATATAAAAAAACCGCTTCAGTAGCTCATAAAAATATCCTATATTTGACGCTGGTAATGTAGCTTTCAATTGGTGAAATTATTTTTATAATACATATTTTATTTATATTAAAATATATATTTTAAATTTAATCTTTTCAAAATAAATTCAACTTACTTTAAAGTGTGGGGTTTTTTTGTTAAGTCACAATTTTATTTAATAACATTTTTATGAACTCACCTGCAAGAAAAAAGAAAAGAAAGACTTATTAAGGTTTAATTTAATTATTAAATATTGCGAATATAATAACAAATTATACATAGTATAGTAACAGAAATCTAAGTTTACGATAATAAGCCCACTTCATTGGTGCTTTTGATAGAAAATATTCTTCACGAAACGCCAGCCATTGCAGAGTCTATCTGCCGGGTCATGTCGAAAATGTTTTTACTTGATAATTTACATTTATTTTCTTTTAAGAAATATATAACCCAAATTTTTTATTTGAATAGGTAATATTGACCTGCACAAGACCATTTATAAGACCTTTCAAGACATGCGACATTTTTCAAACGCTTTACTACAGCAAAATATTCTAAAATAAACGCTAAAAAACACTGTTGGCAATATTATTTTTGAGTTCTTTGTCTTGCCAACAGTGTTTTTTAGCGTTTGTTTTAGAATATTTCGCTGTAGTAAAGCGTTTAAAAAATGACGCATGTCTTGAAAGGTCTTATAAATAGTCTTGTGCAGGACTTTAATAGGTAAAGCAAATTCGCTATTATCGAGAAACTTTGGCATTTTGTATGGAAAAAAGAAAAATTTTATCGTTCGATTTTTCCCCATCGGGTGGTGGGGGGATCGTTTCGTAAGAGGACTTACTTATATTTTAAACGATCTGCACTAAAGATAAACTTTGTTGTGAAACATCCCATATTGAGGACGTAATAAATAGAATGCAGGACGGCGGACGTATGATTG
This sequence comes from Tachina lurida, assembly GCA_944452675.1. NCBI lineage: Eukaryota > Metazoa > Arthropoda > Insecta > Diptera > Tachinidae > Tachina > Tachina lurida. The sequence continues at coordinate 36,382,416 of OX101752.1, read as the reverse complement.
TTATCAATTTGCTTTAAGGTGCGATTATTTCGTAAATCATACGCACCCATTAACTCTACCTTAGTCACGTAGAAGTGTGTATGTACGTTTGTAAGTGTCAAATATTAATCATACGCCATTGCCGTTTCTTCAGGACACACAATATTATTTGGAGCGCTATTTTCGATTTTATCGTAAGCGACTAAAATTAAAATTTTCGGCAGAATTTTTTTTATAATATTGAAATATGTTTTACATAGCGTCACCTTAAATGCAAACGGATGTAACTACATTTTTATATTTTTTACAGGGTAAACAAAAATGTTTCAAAATCAATAATAATAAAGTGTTCTTGAAAATGTTCTTCGAAATTTATTTTTAGTACGGATACTCATATGTTTTTAAACATTTATTTCTTTTTTATATATGTACATATATTTAAGCTTTTATGTTAGTTACATTCTTTGCAATGAACAATAGATGCATTCGTAATTACGTCCTTTCGAATTTATTTAATAAAGTCGTAATTTTTGTAGTTTGATAAAATGAACCATAATCAATTAAAAACTCGATTTCGGATTTTTGTGTAGTTGCGTCCGTTTGCATTTAAGGTGACTATATATAAATTGTCGCTTACGATACAATTTTACAGCCTTTTTTTAAAGTTATAAATAATTTTGCCATTTTTATAATTCTAAGCTGTGGGTAGGCGTATACAATTTTAATTCAAACGTGTGGCTTACGTTTAAATCGACAATAGGGCTCGACTTATGGGTAGTTCCATGCAAAACGTGAAAAATATAATTTGTTTATTTTTAATACAAATCTTAGTCAAGCTTAAGGTATTTTTTTAAGATAAACAATTTTATAAACTATTGATATATTACTGTAACTTTTAGTAGATTTTTCAGGAAATAATAATAATTATTACAATAATATTTCGTGAAAAAGCTTGTGTAGTTGCAGCGAAATATCGATAGTTAATAAAATATGTTATTGTTTAAAAAAAATACTTGAAACTGGAATTTGATTTTTATATAATAAATAACAAAGTGGAAATAAATATTATAATATTTATTAAAAATCACTCAACTAATGTCCACAGGAGAATAACAATTATGAACAAACTAAAATAACTTTTAGCTCTTCTTTAGAGACTCACATTAATTAATAAAATATTTTCATTCAATAAGAATTGGCATTACTGCACTTAAGCCTGACTAGAAATTATTTCTGATCAAAATTCCCTATAGTTCAATTAAATCTAAAAATGTCTCATAACTTTTAATTTTTTTTGTTTTTATCAATAACGCCTGGGTTTCTGTTCTCCCTTTTTGTATGTTTGGCCTTTATTCTACGTTTTTTTATTTCCTTTATCAGTCATTATCTCGAAAGAGACTATACTCTTCTTTGCTTCTTGTTGAAGTTTCGACTTAGTATGTAAAATTAATTGATATGTATTAAAATTTTCGGTCACACCCGTCACATTAAAAATTTTAAGTTTATTAAAATTTTAACTTTACATAATAAATCAAGTAAAAAATAAGCTTAATTAATAATATAATAAAATTGTATGAAACTCCACTTTCATATTCGAATAATTAGTTACAAAAAATATTTGGTCACACCCATCACGCCCACTTTAAAGTCCCATTTTTTTCTTTAAGGGAAATCGAAACAAAAGCAGAAACTTAAAGAAAAGAAAGAAAAATATGAACTTTATTTAGCTTGAGAGAGAGAGAGAGAGAAAGGGACAGGAAAAAGGAAAATGCTAAGCAAATTATGATGGACAAAGAGGAAATGGTAAGAAAATTCTAATGGACAAAGAAAAAATAATAAATGCCTAATACTATTACTAGGTATTACCTTCTTTAGGAAAGGTATAGTGATAGAGAATACAGGTGGTGAAGGAATATACAGATTAAAGCTTCATTCTTTTACAGCTCTGTTTTTGCAAGTTTTATTTAACAATGAAGTGTTGCAGCGCCGCTGGTGTCAACGAGGCGTATTAAATTTTCAAAGCTATCGAACGGTCCGATATTACATTGGGAAGCAGGAGTAGTTCAGTGACCAGTGTCTATGCCTTCATCACTTGAACTTTCCTACAACAACTGATACAAAGGGACACTAATGCAAAATCCGAAAAATGCATGGTGTTGTTATTTAATGTCTACAAGAACCGGGATCGAACCCAGGACCTTCGGTTTTGCAGTCAGTCTAAAATGGGTAGTTTCAAGTCACAGCATTCAGTAAAAAGAGCAATCGCTAAAGTTAAACATAAACTTCTTTGTAGCACATCAAAAAGAGTGGCTGTTACCGAAGAGATTAATTTCTTATTATTTTCCTATTAGTTTAACTTTATATTGTTCATATGAATAAAATCACTACAATTTTTGGAGTTTTCATACCAGGTCGGGTCGCACCCGTCACATTTGCAAAAAAGTTTCACGTAAAAAAAAGTTTTAAGTAAGAATTCAATATTTTGAACAATGTACTACACAAAAATTAGTCTAGGGAAGATCCTAAAAGTAATAAGTCTGTAAGATGTGAAGTTTATAAGGTCATACCCGTGTCTACCTATTACGCACGCTTCTTTTTAATTTAAAACTTTTCAATTTTGGAATTATAACAAAAAATGTGAATGTCATGGTCACACCTGTCACATTGACGTTACCCATATTTCATTTTTGTGTGTTTTAATAGATTATGTAAAACTTAACTTTTGTAAATTTTGCTTTTGTTTCATCAATTGTAATGCTTAAAGAAGTGAATATAATATCAATGTGATCTTGACTCATAAAATTGTAGTAAAGGGATTTAACTATCAACAGTTTAAGGAGCACATCCACACATATGATAAAAATCATAAAAAATTGTGTGTCTTGTTAAAGCAAAAAATTTAAGTTAATTTGCCTACAGTGGTTTCCTCTTTAGCAAACAAATAATGTCTAAGCAAAAAAAAAAAACAACAGTTTATGCAAATTAGCTTAGGGCTATAACTCCAAAAAAAAAAAGGTATAAATAGCAACAAAAATAATTTCGTATACTGGCAGGAAAAGTGTTAAGGATATAACACAACTTTTGACGATTTTCTTTTTTACAAAAAAAAAAAAAAAAAAAACAAAAAAAGTTGACCTCGGCATTAAGAAAATTAATGTACATGTTGGTTATTTTTCTTATTTAAGTGGAATTTGTTGTGTGTGTATTTCTGTTACTTAAAATACTTTGTGAGCGAATTTCCGCATATTAGGGCGCGTTTTGCTTAATGGTTTTTTTTGACCTTGAGTGTTTCTTTAATATTGATTTTTGTGCAAAAACAGCTAAGGTTGCACAAAAATAGCTGGTAACACATATTTCATTTTTATAGCTATGCTATTTATTGCACGATACAAGAGTTAGGACGTGATTTCCGTAACAAAAATAATCGACACTATTACAGTTATAAATTTATTTTTGTTTTGATTTCGAAAATAAATGAAACAAATTGTTTGATTTTGTTTTCTGTTTCGTTTTTTGAAGTGAGTGAAACAAAAAAAAATTATAACGATTGTTCAATTTGTTTATTGATAACTGTAATAGTGTCGATTATATTTGTTACGAAAATCATGTCCTAGCTCCTGTATCGCTCCATAAAGAGCATAGCTCTAAAAGAACTAATCTTCTCAATTTAAGAAACAATTTCATTTAAAGAACATATAAAACTACTTTTCATTAAAAGTAAAAGAAATTTTTAATTTAAATTAAATCTTAAATTGAAGCAAGGCCCCGAATTATGTTGTAAAAGGCAAATTTTGCATAACCTGTTTTTTTTTCACAGGTTACCATTAACATTACGCTCTGGCTTTGTTTAAACAGCAAAGCATCCGAAATTATGGATCTTATGACCCGTCAAAATACAACTACAAAGAGTGGAAGAGCTTTGGAAATAAATAATAATTAAATTAATTCATAAATGGAACAGAGTTACAAGAATAAAACTTAATGTTAATTACACTGTGTGTAATTTTTTGATTTCAAAACAAATGAAATTAAAAAATTTTAGGGAAATTTTTCTCTTTTGCGGCTACCAAACCGGTGTTAAAAATCATTCCTATGAAGTTCGTATATTCTAGAAAATTGTTTATTGAAAACTTAGGTAAATTTTTATAGTTGATCGTTTCCTTGAAGTTTGAACGGTTTGCTACCTATGGACCTAAACAGGAAATAAAAGGTAAACAAAAATAATTTTTTTAAATTTTTTGCGATTATGATCTTGAATATGAAGTTTTTTTGATTTTATATGTTCACAATTTTTGTTCTTTATGACAATTTTCCCTCAGAGAGTAAATCAAAATTCCGAACGCTTTGCAAGATATAAGCCTGAGGAAATGCAAAAATGGCACCGAGGCTTCAAATCTTTCGGGGCCCATAAAAACGTGCATGACTTTGGGGGAAAAACTGGGAGACACGGGTCTTTTTTTCGGTATTTTATCACGTAGTGTTGTCCATACATGATTATATTTTTTCGTGTTGCACTGTGTTATTATTATTATTATTATTAATAAGGTTAAGGTTATTTATCTTTAGAGACCGCTTTTCTTTGCTCTCCTGCAAAATTATAATTTCGACACTTATAACGTTATTCACGGCGAAGCTTCAATTATTTTTAGCTTGCACAAAAAAAACTTTTATATACATATCGCTAACTAATTTAGTATAACAACGTTATAACTCAAAAAACTTATTTCACCGAAAACCAGTTTAAAGTTTCAAATTTACACGCTATTTAATGGAAAAAGAAAATTGTATTTTTTCTCAACAGTTGAAGTATACCAGATATTTGGATGAAATTCTTGCTTAATATTAACAGTGATATGAGAATTAATTCTGCATTATTAACTTAAAAATTACCTACGAGTAGTTTTGAGTGAAGACGTTATTGAAGTAAATGAGCGATAATACGGATATAAGTGGTTGCTTTGAAAGTAATAAGTATAAACTTTTAAATGCAAATATTCTATGCACTTAACTTAATTATTTTCACATACATACATACATACATACATACACATTATACGTATGTATGTGCATAAGTCTATATGCAATAAAAACTTCAATGTTTTTATTTCCTAGCACTATTTACTTAAATGCTCTAAATATTTTGTCACAGACTTGCGCCTTTCAATTGCCGGTTTGACTTTTGCAAACTTTCTCTTCCCTCCGCCTGGACAACTAGTAACCGGCGAAAAATAAATAGATTTATATTTAGTACAGTTGCTCCGTATTATATGCAATGAAATTGATAGTGAAGCAAATCCTTCTCTACCATATGTATAAGCAACATACATAAAAACTAGCAAACGACCCAGTTCCAATTTTCAAAAAATACACACACAAAAGCGCTTACTTTCTCTCCAAAAGAAATTCGCTGCACAAAAACAAACGTAAACAGCCACACAAGCAAAAATCTGTAACAAAAAAATATCGATTTTCTCTTTGAACAAAATGCACTTTAAACAGAAAGCCTTCCCCTTCCCAAACCATATTTAACAGTAAGAACAACTTAGCGCAACAGAGATTTAAAAACACAGAGAGACATTAACAGAGAGAGCGAGAGCAAACATTAAGCACGCAGCACTGCATATTATAATAATGCATTTTTCTGTAGATATTGACAAAAAGGGCGAGCTTGCCAACACATTGAAAGGAGACAAAACAATAAATAATTTTAACGGGGTATGAAAGAGTATGAAAAAACAAACAACAACAAATGCAACAAAGCATGCTTTTGTATTAAGCGGGGAGAAGGGAGTGAGTGAGTGTGAGTGCATTTATGCTTGTTTTGTTGCTCAAGTACAAGGATTTCTTGCTACTGGCTACATTGGCTGACCTTGAAAATATTTAAAATTTTTGCAGTGTGACTGTTGTTGCCACGTGCACATTTTGTTGCCATAAAAATACACACACACACGCACACATACACATTTAAACGAGGATGAAAACGATTCGCAATGGTTAAATGTGTGAGAACGAGCTTAAGCATTGGAATTGCAAATTTCTTTATAGTATTTTTCCTGCCTTATAATATAAATAATTTACCTTGACAATGATATTGAAAAAAAAGTAGGAAAACAAGCAAACTACAAACTTAAATTAATTTAATATACATTTTAATTTTTTTTTTGAGTATATATAATTCAAATTATTTTGCAAAAAAAATTATATAAGAAAAAAATATATTACTATTCATTCTACTAATAGCTATAGCTACAAAATTTAATTTAATAAGGTATTAGAAAAATGAACAGTGCCACGCCCCTACAAGCTCAATAATGTTTTTCATATAATAAACTATGAGAAATGCGGCTTCTTCTTCTTTATGCAAATTGATTTTCTGGTATTTTTGTAATATATGAATTAAGATCTTCCAGAGACAATAAATTTCCCAAATATTTGAAATGAGTTAAAAAAGCACATTTTCTTCTGCTTCTCCTCATATACTATACGAGTATGTACATATATTTCCTCCTACGGTACCATGATGAAACAAGAAGACTTATATTTCATGTAATAGCAACCAACCAAATATTTTAAATTTAACATTTGTTAACGCACTAATAATCCCAAATTATTATTTTACATATTCAGTAAAATATTTTTCATTAAATGTAACTTGATTGCACCCGATCAAAAACACTTGTGCGGCAACACTCTATTATTGCAACACTGTTGTTGTTCTTTACAACTTCTTACAACTACAATTCGAGCTGAAAAAAGTCAGCCAATGTGGCAATGGTAGAGCAAGATAATAAAAAAACACGTTGATTATTGACTTCAGTAGTAAGATCCACTAACTTTTTTTAACGTTAACCGCATCGTTAAAATAATTATAACGAAAATTTATCGAATTTGCTATTCAGTAACATTTTTAACGATATTCGCTGTATGTCAGGTGTGTAGTTATTTAAGCGAAAATAATTTATATGCTGTTTACTTTATCGACAAAAATCAATAGAAAATACCAACTGCGTACTATCGTTAAAAATAAATTACAGAATAACAACCGACAAAATGTATACACAAAAATTACGATTGTCGCATCGCTAAAACTTACTGAATAGTAACACTGGTTTCAACTTTTATATTAGTTGAACTTCTCATTTTTTTAAATTGCCGTTTGACATAATATCTCTAGTTGTTCTAAGAAATTTTGGTTACAGATTCCCTGATGGCCTGCATTAGCAACAAAGGATCCTGCGCACAGCATCCAGCTAACACCTTAATAATTGGTTTCAATAAGTAAAATAATAATTTGGGATTATTAGTGCGTTAACAAATGTTAAACTTAAATTGTAACAGTTTCCTTAAAAATCTTTTAAATCTTTTATACTATAATTTTGTGCCACGCCCACATATATTTATTTAATATTATTTATCAACTAGATGAAATAATGCCCAATAAAAATAAGTCCCAATGACATTACTTTCACTGAAATAGGACCTGAAAAAATTATATAAATCTCAACAAAAAATTTAACGTAATTAGTCCCAAAAAAAAAAGAAAATTAGTTCCAAAACACCAAGTGAAATAAGTTCAAATTTTTGACATTCCTTTCATTATAGCACAATTGTCATGCGAAGAGCTGCCTGGTATAAGTCGTAACTGAATAAATTTCACAAATTATACGGCCATGTCACAGAGTTCAATTCCGTTCGGAAACGATATTCAATTCACCCCATTTTTGTAGGAGATTGTGCCTAAAAAAGAAAACTAAAATACACAAATTTGTCAGGTGTGTCCAGACTATTGGAGGCGCTGGTATGCTGGGGTATGCTCCGTCTAGGGTTTGCCATTTTGAGGTGGTTTGAATTCCGATTCCGAACGGAATTGAACTCTGTGTCATGGCCGATTAAATAGGTTAGGTTAGGTTAGTTTGAAAACAGGAGCCATTACGCTCATGGCCGGGGACATACACATAAGCCTGTTGTGCGCTCTCATATAAATTAGCAATCGAACCCCATCTTTATAGGAACTCAGTATCGTTCATGTAGTCCCTCAAACTTTTCCAGTCAATATCTCTAAGGTGGGTAATGTCCGGTAAGGTGTCATCCCCAAAATAAGGGATCTCGGCTGGGCGAAAGCTGGACAATGACAAAGGAAGTGCTCCATTGTCTATATGTCCTCCATGCATGCCCTGCATTCACTGTCATTCATGGTACAAATGCCCCGGTATATTAGAGTGCCCCATAAAGATGCAGGTCAACTTTCCCAGTCCCCTTGTTTTGTATTCGTCCGGGTCGCCCCATAGAACCTTTGATAGATTACCCACAGTATCACAATTACATTGCCTGCTGTGGGCCATCTTTTTATGAAACAAGTGCCATATACATACATATCGTTCCATAACCACCAAAAAAGCTTAAACGACTTAATTTTCGAACTCAATTTTTAAACCAAAATCGATTATTTGCAATCGTCAAAAAAAAACGATTTCCAAAATTTTGTGTCGATTATTTGGCGGTTATGGCTCGATATATTAAGCTCTTTTAAGATACAAGAACAAAGAAACTATGGAGAAAATATTTCGCAGATGTTTGGTCCACGGTGTTAATAAAAATTGCAAACTTCTTTAAATATTTTTTTGTGCCAATGGAATAAGTGAATTCTTTTGACTCAATGTATTACAATTTATTGAAAGATTTTTTTTAATGAAAGCTCAAAGTTCCCAAGGCTAACTTGCAACAGTCTGGCCATTTTTTTGGGTTCCGTACACCAAAGGTGAAAAAGGAGAGTAATTTTAGTATTATTCGTATTTGGGAGAGTAATTTTGTAAATTTATGATTTATTCACGTTGCTGGTTTCTGCTGCGAAAGTAAATGAACAGACCTACTGTGTTTCGTATCGTTGCCTGATCACAATGAAAATGTTAAGACGGCACAATGTTGCGCATTAAAATTTTTAGATAGTCATTGTGATTCCCTAAATGTGTTGTGAGTGTTGTGACTTCTGTGGTATCATGTGAATTAGGTTTTTTTCTCCAGTTTTTGCTCTGCGGCAGACCAAACATAAACACATTCAAGAAGTTGACCCCCCTTTGAAAACTGTCAATTGGTAGTTCCATATTAGTCTCAAACTGATAAAAGTGAAATAAACATGTTACGGCGTGTCCACCGTTGACATAATAAAGGATATAAAATATCATATGTTTTTAGAAAATGAGACACCATTTGTATCATGTTCCCAGGCGAAATTGTCAAAGAAATTGATAATAAAACTTTATTAATGAGATACTGGAGACATCGTTATGAATCTATTGATTGATTTTATTTTTTAGTTTTTGTTCTTACATTAAAAAAAACAGTTCCGTATAATTTTCAAAAATTCGCCACAGCTAAAAATATAATCCACAAAATTATTATAAATTTTTTTACTTTTTTTTTAATTCTAAAAATAATATTTGCTCACAATATTTTTGTATTTAAATATTAATTTCTTTTTTTTTTTGTTCACTACTTTTGTTATTAATAACTTTTAGTTCTTAATATAAAAATGATGTTTTTTATTTAAATATTTAAATAAAAAAATTTTAAAAAAATTGATAACTAAAACTAGTCTCTTTACCCAAATCGCATTTTATTTTAGCACTTAACATTTGTTTCAATTAATGGCTGAATGAAATCATTTTTGTTTTAAAAATCCCACCGTTATATCGAGTTTTTAATTCTCCCAAAAAAAAAACAAGCTTGATAACGAAACAATTTATGTGAATATAGTTAATATTAATAAAAAAATAAAAATGAATAAATAAAACTAGATGTTGTGAGACAACAATTTTGTTTAAGCAAAGCGAACAAGTGAAAAGTTCAAAACAAACATGAAAATGTTTAAATTAATTTAAAATAGAATTTTATAACGAGAGATGGGCGTGTTTCGAAGTTCTCCAACACTCTACGACCTGAACACGAATAGTAAGATGTCCAACACATACAAAATACGCTCCAGAGAACAGCAATGAGTAGTGAAAAAGTGAGTAGAGTTGAATCATGACTTTTAATTATACTTATTGCAATGTTGTCTATGCATAATATTCACTCGAAAGTTTGAAGTGCGCATCAAACTATCACTTTAAAATATTTATGACGTTGTTGATTTCGACTCTCCTTAACTCAATCCCTATGAACGGTGCAAACTTCGCATACGAACATTAAAGTTCTCATTATGAGGTTATGTGTTTCTCTGTTGCTTTTTTTTTGTTTTTTTTTTGTTTTTTGCAAACTGTTTAATGACCAAACTTTTAAATAAACATACATTCATAAGTTGAGTAAGCTGAATCAATGTGATTAGTATAAGTATTTTCCTGAAATTAGAAATGAAACTGATTTGATTTATGAGTGTGAGTGCGGTATGACTATGATGTCGAAGTCGCATTCATATTTATTTCAACCTATAGTTACTTATAAATCAATGTTATCGTGAGAATGCGTAAATCAGAATAGTTGAGTTTAAATGATGTCTACTCACTTATATTTACAATTTCATGAGGCAGTATGAATAGCGAAAAAGTGATTCATTGCCGATCACTGATACGCACGCGAAACAAATCCCTCAACAGAATACTGCTCAAATACTCATAACATTAAATTGAACAGCAAAAAATAGTTTTGATGTTTCAAAACTTTTTGTCAATTTTGCTCAACATGAAACGACCCGACCATGCACGAATCCAGATTTTTTGTCACGAGCACTTCGTGTTGAGTCGTGCGTGTTTGTGTGACGAACGAAATACAACATGCACCCATCTCTAGGTCATAAATTACAAAAAATAAATGTTTTAACCTTTAAAAGGGGCTTAAGCTTTCTTCCTTTTATGGTCAATCGGAATACAGAAACATAAAATTCTTGCATTTTCGGCATCAGAAGTGTTCAGCACTGTTATGTAAAATCTTGGGAGGAATATTTTTTGTTGCGCATTTTAACCCTCTTAGTGTGTCTGTTTTATGTTCCTTGAGCAAAAATGGTCACAGTAGATCCAAAATAAGCAAAAAAAAAAATAATCAAAAAAAAAAAACGAGAATACAACAGGTTAAAAAATTTCTATAAAATTATACAGAATATAGAAAAGTTCGAAATTAAGCAATAGAAATTAGTGAAAAATTTAAATGTGTTTAAGGATTAATTTCGTACTTTCACACGCATGGATGATGTATTTAGCAGTTTTATGCAGAGTCATATAGGCTATATTTTTCGTACAAATTCTTAACCCCCTAATGCTGCTCGGTACAAATATTTTTCGCCATCAATCTTAAAGCAGCTCTGGACTGTGCAAAAAATAAACAACAAAAACAAATTGAGCAATCGTTCTTATTGTTTTTGTTTTGTTTTTGTTTCACTCACTTCAGAGAACGAAACAAAACAAAATCTAACAATTTGTTTTGTTTATTTTCGTACTCTGCCTTTAAGAACAAAGAAATAAGAATAAAAATAAATTTATAACTGTAATAGCGTCGATTATTTTTGTTACGAAAATCACGTCCTAACTCCTGTATCGCGCAATAAATAGCATAGCTATAAAAATAATTTGCAAATTTCTGGATCGACTTTAATAAAAATCTGCCTTAATCTTTTAAATGTAAAGTTTGTAATGTGTACGAAAATTTACACAGTACATATCGCACTTGTTTTTGTTAAGGGTGTCAAGTCCAAATTGTAAAATTTTTGCCCACTGTAAAAACTCTACTCTTTCGCAAAAAAAAAAATACCATTGTAAAACTCTTTGTGCAGTAACAGTATATATAAAAAACGGTTTTTTGCCTGAGAATTTGTAAATTTTAAGTTGGCCCCTCCCTTCAAAAGAACAAGTTCTGACCGAATATTGCCCTTTATCATGGTTATCGTATTTAAACTTTGACTACTACCTTTTTGCTAATAGATTAAATAGTGAAATAATCTAGGACCAAAGTGTCAAAGTCGAAGTTGAAATATGCCAACCAAGATAAAGCCCATTATATAACTAAATAAAAAAAAGAGATAATTTCAGTATTAAACAATCGCCAACAAAACGCTGCAAACTACCACAGCATATGAACAAATTTACGTCACTCTTTTTTTTTGCACATAAACATATTTAGAAAAGCATCATTAAGTTAATTAAAATTTTCTATGAATGACAATTAAAATCGTTTGCAGCTGCAAGTGATTGTTCACAATTAAGAAAGAAAAAAAAAACTACAAAAACTAAAAGGTACATTATATGAGTACTAACATGAGCAGTGTTTTCATCTAGAAGTTGCTTTTTGTTTTATAACAAACGCCAACACAGTATAATTGGCCATGATTTTAACTATTTACTATTAACAATCTCAAGGTTACATTATAAATGCGAGCACATGGAGATTCTTGTAAGAACTTTTGAGTGGGTAAACCATATTAAAGTGTTGCAATCAGTTCACATAATAGTATGATATAACCTTTGAAATTTTAAACTTAAGAAATATAAGTCAAACATCTTTTAGAACTTACTAGCTGCGTCAACCGTGGTATACAATTTTGACAACCTGCAGAGCTGAGCTTGTCCTATAACAGGGGTGACCAAGAGATATTGCTTGTGAAAACTTCCAATATTTTTACAATTGAATCACTACGACTATACATCAAGCGACTTCAAATCTCCTGATCTTTAAATACGTTTCCTTATCAGAAAAAAGTGCAGCACACCTTTTTTTATATCAAACACCCATTTAACCTTCTTGCTTAAAGAATTATATTAAATTCGTAAATTTTTATTCCATAATTAACATGAAATTTATTTTCGCTTGTATGTGTTTGCATATAAAAATAAAATATATAAAAAATTTCGAAAATACAAAACTAATTTCGAAATGTTGAATAATGACTTACAGCTAATATTTATGCATGTTTCCTTAAGTCTTTGCTTAAAAATTCGAAATTAGATTCGCAAAATTCATACTTTGGGCTTATTGCTCCAGCACACACGTCATATCTAAAAAGTATGTGCTGCTTCTTAAATTTCGAAAATTCGAAATTAAGTTCGAAAAATTTATATTTTTGCCTTTCTTGCTCAAACATACACGTCCTATCTGAAATGTATGTGCTTCTTGTTATATTTCGAAAATTCGAAATTGAGTTCGAAATGTCTAACATAAACTCAAAATCAAAAGTTTACATTTTTCTAAACACATAATTCTAACACTAAAATAGAATTAAAAGAAATATTTGTGTGTTATTGCTCAAATGCGAGTACGTATGTATATATGTATATGTATATATGTATGTATTTCGAAAATCCGAAATGAAGTTCGAAATGTGTTATACCGACTAAAATTTACAGTTTTTACAATTTTTACAATTTTGAATGCGAGAACAATAAAAGTGGAAAATTGATAATTAACATATTTTTTGACTTGGATGAATGCAAAAATGAGTTCAAAGTATAATTAAAAATAATATTAAAAAAAAATTATAAGAAACAATAAATTAACAAAATAAAACAAACAAATAACAAATCAAATATTTACTCATCTATTGCATCAGCAATTTTTGTGATTAGTTTTTGATGTTACTTTGCGCATCATATACATCAGTGATGCATTTTAGAACTCACCACTTTTGAAGTGTTGCCTTGTGATGATTTTCAGAACGCACGACGCATCAGATGCAGCGCAGTGATACATTTCCGAACAGGCCCATACCCTGCCCTAGAGTTGATGTAATTCTACCGATATTTCAAAATTTGTAACGCTAAAATTTATATTATTCTGTATACATATCGCAAATTCGAAAAGAAGTTCGAAATGAGTAATACTAAAATCTTATGTATGTATTTGTACTTTTGCATAGAGTTTGCACATATTTTGAAAATTCGCAATTAAGTTCGAAATGACTACCAGAATCTAAAAGTTAACGCTTTTCATTTTTCTTAACACATAATTCTAACGCTGAAGCAGAATTGAATGATTTATTTATGTATTTTTGCTGAAATAAAAATGATTTCGAAAATTCGAAATCAGAGCTCAAATTGTGTTATACCGACTAAAGGCTAATAGTTTTACAATTTTGTTTAAATTTGTATGTGAATATAATCTACTATCGAGTTAATGGGTGAACATATTTCGAAAATTTCGAAATTAACTTCGAAATTTGTAATGCTTTTCATTTTTCTAAACATATAATTCTAATTGTTAAACATATTTGAATGAAATACTTATGCGTTTTTCCTGAAGTACGTTTGATTTCGAAAATCTGAAATCAAGTTCGAAATGTATTATAACGACTAAAGACTAGTATTTTTACAATTTTATTTAAATATATACATAGATATATGTATATAATTTACTCTCAAATTGATCAGGACATATTTCGAAAATTCGAAATTAAGTTCAAAATTTGTCACGCTATTAAAAGTTAATTCATTTTATTTTTCTAAACACATAATTTTTATTAAATAGATTTGAAGAAAATACATCCATATGTATGCAATTTTGTTGAAATAGGTATGATTTCGAAAAAAGAAATCAAGTTCGAAATGTGTTACACCGAACAAAAGCTAGTATTTCTAAAATTTTGTGTAAACATATACATATATAAATTGCATATACACATGTACATACATATATACTCTGATATTGATGGGGTCATATTTCGCAATTTTGATATTAAATTCGAAATTGGTCATGCTAGACTCAATGTGCCTCTACTTATGTATATATCGAAATATGTACGTAATGCTACAACAAAAGTAACTGAAATTTGTATGTATTTTCGCTTAAATACATACATACATATGTAAGTCTCACTGTAAAATTTTTATAATTCTGCATACATTTCGAAAATTCGAAATTAAATTCGATATGTGTTATAACGACGAAATACTTGTATTTTTTTTAAATTTTGTTTAAGCACATACATATTTTTGCTTAAATGCAACAGACTTACTATGAAATTTATTATATATGATTCTACATACCTTTCGAAAATTCGAAATTAAGTTCGAAATGTGTTAAACAGACTAAAAGCTAATGTTTTTGTATTGTTGCATAAGAAAATGCCCTCAAATGGATGCGTATATTGGATATATATAATTTAAAAAGTTCGAATTAAAGTTCCAAATATGTAATACGAATTAAAATTTCAAATATTTGCTTCACCGATGGCCTTGCTAGCTAGTGATTCTATCCCTACATATTGCTATTATATTTTATTTTGTATATATATCAATATTAATAAATAAATAAATAAAATTGTTTGCTCAAAAAGAAACGCCGCATTTCATTTCATTCTGCATTGATAAAGAAACTTCGATATTAAGTTCGAACAAATATGCGATTAAATATCCTAAATTAAGTTTATATTTGCCCCCTCCTTTTTTAAATATTAAGAGCCAAATTCACCAATTCTATTCAAATATGAATTGATAATTAAATAGAGCTTGGTGAAATAATTGGTCTTAAGCCCCTTATTCATAAAATATTTTTGATTTCCATAACAACTTTTTAAACAATACTATTTTTTTTTTAATAAGACAGTTAAATTATTCGAAAATATATACATTAAAAACAGAAAATCGAAGGCAAATTTATGTGTTTTATCGAAGAATATAAATGATTTATATTCTTTAGTTTTATGCAATGGAATGAATATTTAAAGCTCGATTATTCTAGAAAAGAGTCATGAATAATATTCGCTTGCATTTAATGAATTCTTTTTGTTTTTACGTGCAATGCAATATTTTGTTTTTTTTATTATTAATAATATGTATACACAAATACCTTTTAGAGAAATATTGTTTTCAATTTTATGTACCCTCTATCCCACTGTGTCTAATTACATTCCATTTTATTTATATTTTTTTTTTTTGAAACAAATAGAAAAACTTTTTATGAGAGAAACAAAAATAAATTCCCTCATCGAAACCTCTTAAAGTCATATGCAGTTTTATAATAACAAAATATTTTTTGCTGGCTCGTTGTATATGAAAATGTCTTGGTGTGTGTGCATGTGTATGTGCATTGTAAAATTGCAATAGTGTGTGAACACGTGCCGTCAGATTCCTAACCCCTCCATAGACCCTCAAAATAGTTTGAAGGCAAATAGCAAAATACGAGTATAGAAAATGAAAAAAAAAACAAATATAAAAAGTATGAAAGCTGATGGTGGAAAACAAAAAACAAGTTGAGCTGTTAAAAGTAGGAAATATACATGCATATAATAAAATCCATTCACTTTTTAGCACACCCCCACCACCACCCTTCTGCGCCCACAAACCTTTCATTATCTGGCTGCTTCGATAACAAGGGGAGCAATGTAAAGGCAAGAGAGCTCTTGCAATTATTATGAGATAAACAGAGATAGAATGCAATGCTAAATAAAGCAACCCAAGCACTATACATACTTATGTATTTTTGTTTTTATTAAATTGCAAAAATGCAAAAAAGAAAAAATGCCAATAGTTTTGCTGCCAACAGCAGTATTCAGTTTGTAAACGAAAGTTTTTCTATGACTTTTTCTACTTCTTTGCTTTTGCATATAAAATTAAAAAAAAAACATTTCGGTTTAGTGGTTGGCAGCAATTGCGCAACATTTTGCCGGCCGGCCGGCTTTAAGGGGCATCAGTGTATGGGTTTAGGTCACACCACACCACACCACACGACACTACACTTATACTAACTAAACTTTTGTGGCCTCAAAAGCATACTTACCTATACATACGAGTATACAAAACAGCCATAAACTTCAAGAAATATGTACATACATATATCCTTGATTGGGGTTGGGTCATGTGCTGTCCCCTAAATGTATGCAACAGTGTGCCCATTCCCCAATTTTTGCTTTTAGTCTCTTCTCTCGGCAAATGATAAATGCAAAATGTTTTGCACTTCCTGGTATTTTTCCCCTGCATTCTGCACAATATTAAACATAAAAGCACAAGTGTGTTTGCATACTCATGTGCAAATATGCACATCAAGTTATTGCATTTGTATGGGTGCACGCGCGCATTTTCATTTCATTGCCGAGCTCCCCGTTGACATTTAAAGACTCATGCAACTATTTTTTCTACTTTTTTTTCGTTCTTGAGCGCTAATAACGTTTTTGTTTTTGCTGCTATTGCCATGAGTATATATACTTTTATGTATGTATGTCTGTACATATGTAAATGCTGAAAAGTAGGGTATACACTATATACGAGCACTTTTTTTTAAATCAAGAAATGTACGAGTACTATGAGTGTGTGTGAATATGAATTTTTATGCATTTATATACACGTGTATTTATTCTTTTAATATAATATGTATATATGCATATATACAAATATGTACTTACATACGTATTATGTATTTTAGAGAATTTATTGTTTTCAATTTTATGTACCCTCCATCCCACTGTGTCTAATTACATTCTCTTTTTTTTTTTTTTTTGAAGCAAATAGAAAAACTTTTTATGAGAGAAACAAAAACAAATTACCTCATCGAAAGATCTTAAAGTCATATGCAGTTTTATAATAACAAAATATTTTTTGCTGGCTCGTTGTATATGAAAATGTGTTGGTGTGTGTGCATCTGTATGTGCATTGTAAAATTGCAATAGTGTGTGAACACGTGCCGTCAGATTCCTAACCCCTCCATAGACCCTCAAAATAGTTTGAAGGCAAATAACAAAATACTGATGGGGGAAAACAAAAAACAAGTTGAGCTGTTAAAAGTAAGAAATATAAATATAATAAAATCCATTCACTTTTTAGCACACCCCCACCACCACCCTTCTGCGCCCACAAACCTTTCATTATCTGGCTGCTTCGATAACAAGGGGAGCAATGTAAAGGCAAGAGAGCTCTTGCAATTATTCTGAGATAAACAGAGATAGAATGCAATGCTAAATAAAGCAACCCAAGCAGTATACATACTTATGTATTTTTTTTTATTAAATTGCAAAAATGCAAAAAAGAAAAAATGCCAATAGTTTTGCTGCCAACAGCATTATTCAGTTTGCAAACGAAAGTTTTTCTATGACTTTTTCTACTTCTGTTCTTTTGCATATAAAATAAAAAAAAACATTTCGCTTTAGTGGTTGGCAGAAATTGCGCAACATTTTGCCGGCCGGCCGGCTTTAAGGGGCATCAGTGTATGGGTTTAGGCACTGTTGCCAATTCAGCTATTTTCTCGTCAAATCTAGCGATTTTTAAGTACATTTTGCGGGAAAAAATATGATTTAGCTATTAGCGGGAAATCTAGCGATTTTTTGTGCATCATAATTCGCTTTAAAATGTAAGCTTATTCAGAAATAGTGAACGTATATGAAGCAAACTATGGGAAAAAGGTGATTGATAAGCGCCACAACAATTAAATAAATTCAGTAAAGTGCGACTTTGACTCGCGCACGAAGTGTTCCGTACGTTGGGATTTGAGCATTTTTTTTAATAGTGTTTTTTTTTTACATTTTTTCAGCTGAAATAATTTTTTTTTTGATTATTTTTCGCTTTTTTCTCGTTTTGGAGATTTTTTTAATTTTGGCGATTTTTTTTCGTTTTGGTCATTTTTTTCATTTTGGCGATTTTTTTCATTTTGGCGGTTTTTTTAATTTTGGAGATTTTTTTCAATTTGGCGATTTTTTTTCATTTTGGCGATCTTTTCATTTTGGAGATTTTTCCGGTTTTTTGCGATTTATTTTCGATTTAGAAATTTTTTTAATTTGGTGCTTTTTTTCGTTTTGGCGATGTTTTTTTGATTTTGGCGATTTTTCGGTTTGGCGATTTTATAATTTTGAGATTGTTTTTGTTTTACCGGTTTTGAAAATTTCAAGAAGTTTGCTCTTACGGTTCCCAAGATACAGCAAGTTATTAAAATTACATAGTAGAAATTACATTAACTGATGGTACACCCTTTAATTAAAATTTTTTAAATTTTAGTGTTAATTGTTGTAGTCTGTATAAAAATACACTAAGTTTACAAATTTCAAGTGCATATACATACAATTGCATGTATATTACATGGGATTTTAAAATTTTTCGTTGCTCGTTTTGGCACACCCTTTAATTTCCAACTCTCATGTATTTGTTGTTGTAGCGGCCAAGGGTCTACACACTCTGTCTAAATTTCAGGTCCGTAGCTCTTACGGTTCTCGAGAAAATACCCTGTGACGGACAGACGGACAGCGTAGCGAAAACAATAGGATTTCTTTTCACCTTTGGTGTACGAAACCCTAAAAAAGGGCTTTTGTGAGCAAAAATGTAGTACTCCAAACAGTGAACTCGTCATACAAAAATCAGCAAGCTTGTGAGCGCTACTTTTACTCTATAATTGCATAAGCCTGCTTTATTTGAAGCAATTTTTTTACTATGGAAGTACCGAATTCAGTACTTAGCAAATTATGTACCAATTCAACCTACGAAGATATTCAGGGCTATCATGAATAAAATTCCACATGAAATTTTTCCCAGGGAAAAATTCCAACTCATAGCAAATAGTAGGGAAAACAAAAAATTCTAATTGGAAAAGGGAGAAATTTCACGCGGAATTTTATTCATGATAGCCCTGATTAATGTTGAAGATTCGCTTAAAATTTTTAGTTAAAAATAGTACCGCTTATATTTTTTTATATACAGGAATATACATAAATATATTATGAATATGTTACATATGCATACTCGTATGTATGTATGTATATCAGAGCTGGCAACCGAGAAAAACACGAGAGTAATGTATTCGCGTATGTGTATTCATTTGTATAAGAAGCCGATTTTCGGCACTCTGGTGCTGATTGGGCAGTCTGGATGTATGTGTTTTTACTAAAACAAGCCTTTTATTTGATATTTTATTTAATTTGTAGAGAAATTTGGGAAATATGAAAGAAGTTAACAAGTTACCGTAAAATTTTTGAAACATCCTAAAATAAATTTGTTTTTTAGCAATTTATCGCTAAGTTTCAAATATTTTGAAGTTTAGCTATTTTCTAGCTATTTTCTTGTCTATTCTAGCGATATTTGTCGGAAAAAAGTTGGCAACAGTGGGTTAAGGTCACACCACACCACACACACGACACTACACTTATATTAACTAAACTTTTGTGGCCTCAAAAGCATACTTACCTATACATACGAGTATACAAAACAGCCATAAACTTCAAGAAATATGTACATACATATATCCTTGATTGGGGTTGGGTCATGTGCTGTCCCCTAAATGTATGCAACAGTGTGCCCATTCCCCAATTTTTGCTTTTAGTCTCTTCTCTCGGCAAATGATAAATGCAAAATGTTTTGCACTTCCTGGTATTTTTCCCCTGCATTCTGCACAATATTAAACATAAAAGCACAAGTGTGTTTGCATACTCATGTGCAAATATGCACATCAAGTTATTGCATTTGTATGGGTGCACGCGCGCATTTTCATTTCATTGCCGAGCTCCCCGTTGACATTTAAAGACTCATGCAACTATTTTTTATACTTTTTTTTTTCGTTCTTGAGCACTAATAACGTTTTTGTTTTTGCTGCTATTGCCATGAGTATATATACTTTTATATATGTATGTCTGTACATATGTAAATGCTGAAAAGTAGGGTATACACTATATACGAGCACTTTTTTTTAAATCAAGAAATGTACGAGTACTATGAGTGTGTGTGAATATGAATTTTTATGCATTTATATACACGTGTATTTATTCTTTTAATATAATATGTATATATGCATATATACAAATATGTACTTACATACGTATTATGTATTTAAAATTAATTTTTGTTATGTGATCTCCAGTGCATTTTATGCAAGGTGCGGTATTGTAGTTTATATCTGTTTGGTTTTGTATCCATTATTGGTATGCATAAGTATGCAATATCTGTATGTACGTAGATGTGTGTGTGGCTATGTGTATACATGTGTATGTGCAAGTGTTGATTTTTTAAGAATTAGGAAAAAAAATATTTTCTACATTAAAACCATCGCCTTCCGACTTTATTAAAAATATTATAATACGGGTTTTTATGAGAACTCATAAAATTACCATTTATGCAATTGGGAAAATATGCGATATGAAGCGCCTTTTCTGCTTTTGCGCGAACGGTGAAGACAATTTCAATGCAATGTCAAACAAAATTAATTTATAAAAATAAAACAACAAAATTTCAAGCAATTTGTAAATTTATATACATCCCTACTTATATATTATATAATATATATAATATATTATATATTATATATAACATAAAATATATTATGTATTATATATTATATATTATATATTATATATTATATATTATATATTATATATTATATATTATATATTATATATTATATATTATATATTATATATTATATATTATATATTATATATTATATATTATATATTATATATTATATATTATATATTATATATTATATATTATATATTATATATTATATATTATATATTATATATTATATATTATATATTATATATTATATATTATATATTATATATTATATTATATATTATATATTATATATTATATATTATATATTATATATTATATATTATATATTATATGTTATATATTATATATTATATATTATATTTTATATATTATATATTATATATTTTATATTATATATTATATATTATATATTATATACTATATATTATAAATTATATATTATATACTATTTATTATATATTATGTATTATATATTATATACTATTTATTATATATTATGTATTATATATTACTTATCATATATTATTTATTATACATTATATTATTTATTATATATTATTTATTATATGTTTTATATTATTTATTATATATTATATATTATTTATTATATATTATTTATTTATTATATATTATATATTATTTATTATACATATATTATATATTATTTATTATACATATATTATATATTATATTTTATATATTATTTATTATATGTGACCTTCTCCGAGAAAAGGACCTAGCGTCTGAAAATGAAGTTTTGAGAAAAACACATTTAAAAAATAAAGTTTTAATGTTTTTCTCATTTTTATCGATTTGACACACACCCGGTTTTTGACAGAAGGTCACATATATTATTTTTGTTATGTATTACTTATTATATATTGCTTATTATAATTATATTATAAATGCCAAATTGAGTTTTCTCATACCTGTATGTAGCGATACGCATACTTCTTTATACTATAGCATATCTACGCATATCTATCGATGGTTAGACTAGCAAAATTTTGTGTTTTTCATATTTTTTAATAAGTGTTGCCAGAGTTTTTTTTTCATTTTGGAAGTAGCAACATTTTTTTCAAACTATGCTAGATGCAAGAAAGCTGTTTTATTCCACAAGGAAGTAAGTGACACATCTTGCCAAATCATCCACAGTCCACAGGCCTAGGACCCATTGAGCAAAAATTGTAATATTAAGAGCAAAATTTTTTTAATTTTATACATATAAAAAATACATCAATTTAATGAATGTAGGATGTTCGGAGAAAAACTCTCATCTGGGGTTCTACCAATTAGTACATCACGAACAAAAATCATGGAATACCGAAGCAGGTTGATAAGGGAAAGTTGGGATCTCTCACTCTCTCTCCCTTATCAACCTGCTTTTAGATAGAAGGATATTTTAGCTTGGAATTTCGCTCGAAAATGAACCGAACCTGATCAGAAAAGTTCTTGAAGATGAGTCGTGAGTAGACCAAAATTTGTTACCAACAAAAGTGTCATTTATGAACACAAAATGAGCGCTGCCAAAAAAATAAACAAAATTCATAAAATAATGCCTGGGAATATTAGAAAAAAAACTTCGTTCTAATTAAATATATAGAAAATGTAAAAAAAAAATTAATTAATTAAAATTCGTAAAATAAAAATCAAACTATAGGAATTAGTAAATGCAAAAAAAAAAAATCAATGTTCCCCAACTATAAACAATGGAAAGCTGTCTTGAGACTACGTATAACCAATTTCCATATCTTGCTAAAAAAATATCATAAATAATATTAATATTATGAAATATTTACTCATTCGCTTGTAAATGTATAATTTTAGTTATGGCATTTTTAATTATTATGTGGTAATTTTTGCACAAAAATAAAACAAAATTTTTTTCGAGCGTATCCACACAGTGGGAAATTCAATTGTAATTTTCTCGTGTTCGCAATAAAAGAAATACTTAATTTTAAAATTTTTATTAAAGACAAAACCGTAAAATTAATTTATGGTGTGCAATTGCTGCAACGACTGCTTTCATTTTTTTTTTATAATTAAGAGAAAAAGCAAAACCCCATCAAACTAATCCGGCTGTAATAGGTGTGTTATTCATGCAAGTGGCAGCGTGTGTTGGTGTAAACACACTCTAACCAGCCCGTGCACATTGCAATAATTATAACAACAAAAGCCGAATATTTGCTAAATAATATGTATGTATGTATGTATGTATGTACTCGTATGTATGTTTGTATATTTTGTAGGTAAATATTTTTAGAAAATAGTTTTTGTGCCACGCGCTGTTTCTATGAGGCAATTTTCTGAGTTTATTTTTTTTTCTTTTTTTTTTTTTTTTGCTAAAATAAAGTTTTCTCGTTGTATTATGTTTGTTTTTTTTTCTCTTTTGACTTTTTTGAGGATTTCTATTGCACGATAGTGAAGAAGGCTTCGCCGTACCTGTAACGACTTTTTTTTCAGCGGACTTTAATGCATTCAAGTGAATTTGTTGAAACTATGTCAGTGTTTTAAATGTCAGTTTGAAATTTTAGATATTTTTGCCATAAGCGCTCAGAGTCTATTTGTGGATTTTATTTTGTCTACTTTTATGTTTCCTGGTTTCAATTTGTCGTTTTTATGGTTTGTATTGTGTACACTTGAAATTGATTTTTCTATTTTTATTTCAAGCATAATCTCATTTTGACAAGGAGATACATAGATATATTTTTTATATACACATACACATGTACGTACATATGTATGTATATCTATAATTTTAATTTTAAGTGTTTTAGATAGTATTTGTAATGCTTATTATTTCAATTTTTTTTTGTTGCAATACTTCAATTAATTTGGGTCACTTGCCCATCAACATAAAGTTTATAAATCACATTACAATTGGCAAACTTTAGAGAGCATCTCTGTTATTGAATCACAGTGAATAAAGAACATTTACTTTAATTGTATATCTATGATCTGGCAACTATAGCGCTGGCATTACAATTTTAGTGTATCTCTCTCATTTAAGTCGATATACCCATGGTGTAATTATACAGAAGAATGCCATAAGCACAAAAATAATTGTACCAAAACCAAAACTAAATCGAAGTTTTTGACATTCTTCAGCTACAAAGCACATAGAGCAAAAAATTATTAGCTGAAGTAGCGCTGCCACCTGGTTAGATACATCTTGGATATACCCTAAATGAGAAACGAGGCGATTTCGGGCGAATAAGTCCTCATCTCTAATCGGTTGGCTTAACAATTCAATTGTCAAACTAATAATACAAAAAATTTAGATCTAAAACACGTGCAAGATAAATAACTAAAAATAGACGTTATTTTAATCAGCTGGTTTCCACATAGCAGGGTGGCAATGCTGTATTTCGAAACGAAAGAAAATGCTTTCGAATTTGTATGTTAGTAACATTGCATTTCGAAAGCATTTGCTTTCGAATTCTCCTTTTACACAAAGAAAATGCCAGTTGTCTTTCTTATTGTTGTATTGTTGCACGGATGCACATGGTTAAAAAGAGTTGGTTTGCTAGTTTATTTTCTCTTGCTGCTCTCGTTATTACGGTTTCAAAAAATAACATACAGCCAAGGCGGTATGATACGAAATGCAATTCTGCAGAAAAAATATATATAATTGTTGATGTGAAATTACACGCTGTTAAAAAATTTACGATATTTTTGCTTAATTTGATACTAGAGAAAGTAGCAGCTGAGCATCATCTGCAGAAATGAGAGCACCTGGGGGTTATTATTATGTAATTCATTTCGCTCATTCCGTTCGATTCGGATTACATAATAACCCTCCAGGTATGAATTCGCTTTGAACATAACTTTGCAATAAGAAAAATGTTTTTGAAGTAGAAAGGCTGCAAATCGTTAACCCGTAATGACGGTAATTTTTAAAGAGAAAAGTGACAAAACTGGATCGCTCATACATACATATATACATAGTGGACTTATTTCTGGTTGAAATTGAAAACCGCACAACAAAACACTAGAATTTTTACGCTCTTTTTACGAATGTGGCATTGACTGAAGTAGTTAGCACATTGACTACAAAACGGGAGGTCTAGGGTCGCGGACAGTCATTAAATAACAACAACACGCATTTTTCTGGCGCGCATTAGTGTCCATTTGGGTCAGTTGTTGTGGGAAGGTTCAAGTGATGAAGATATACACACAGCTTATTGAACTACACCGGTTTCAGCAGTTGCTAATCCTAATGTAACATCAGACCGCCCTCCTTTGTCGGTATTTTATAGCAGAACCATCGGTGAATTAAAATAACCAATAAGATGACTGCTAAACACAGCTTTGAAAGTTTAATACGCCTCACTGACACCAAAATAATGAAGCTTTCCTATATCTGTTCCTTCACCAGCTGTCTTCCCTTTCACTATCCCTTTCCTAAAGAAAATAACACCCAGTAATAATAGTAGGCAATTAGTGTTACTTAAACAAAATTTAATGATTTTTGAAATGAACGTTTTAATTTTAAAAACTAAAAACAATGTAACTCTTAAATTTGCATACATTTTTTGCAATAAAATCATGTAGCAAAATTTTGTAGGCTTTCGAATTATTTTATTTTAAACACAAAAATTGTTATTTGCGGACATATCGCACACTAAATCATAAACAGTCACAACTCAAAATTATCAAAGTAAATAAATAAATAAAATAAAATATTTTGTATGCACATTCGAATACAACTACAGCTAGACCAAATTTAAAGAGATTTTGGAAAAAAAATTTAGCGTTGAACGCTACACATTTAGCAAAAAAAAAAAAAAAAACATACATAAAACATGATTTATTTTTTTAAGCAAATTATCCGTCATTTATTGTACCACTTTTAGTTTTGGCTTCCTGTTTCTGTTATTTACATAACTATGTAACTTTACTTCCTCATTTTTATCTTTACAATGAACTCCCACTATTAATAAATGTTAATAATAAAAAAAAAAACAACAACAACCTTCAACCATTATCATTTCAAACTACATATTTTATACATTCCAAAATGTTTCAGTTGTGCCATCATTTTAAGACAATTTTTAATTGATATTTTCATTCGCAATGAAAATCTACTACGCCACGCCGCCTTCAATACTTCCTTATAAGAAAAAAATATTTGCATAGATAATTAATAACAACTGAAAAATAAAACAAATGTTTTATTTACGAGTACTAAGGCAGACATATTGCCAATTAAATAAATAACGCCTGGAATAGAATTACGTGCAAGCTGCTGTTGGTATAAATGTGAATACATAAGTTTGCATTTTAATAATAAAATGCATACTTATTTATAATAAAGTTTTGCCATAATTAAATATTAATTATACGCTCCATTGCTATTTGAATGCAAAATACACACACACATACACAAGCTTAGCTCTCGTACGCATTCATATAACACATACATATTTAAGTATGTATGTATGTATGTGTGTGTGTGATTTAAGCTTTTAATAACATTTAAGTGCATTGAGCAAAAAAAAAATATAACAAAAGCATTGTTTTTGTAATATTGTGAGAAGTATATTACTATTATTGTTGTTGTTGTGCTTTCTTATAGTTATAAGTGGCCGTGAGTGTGTGTACTAGTGTGAGTGTAGAGTATATATTTTTTTTCTTTTGCAATTTATCTGTGCCAAGTGCACAATTTTCATGTTCAAGGTGACAAATCATCATTATTATCACCAACAACGTCGTCAAATACAACAACTACAAAAGCTGATATAATGAAAAAATACAATAACGGCAAAAAAAAAACAATAAACAACAACGAATACAGCAGCAACAGAAACATCAAGCAATAATAATGACAAACAGTTTTACAAACACAAATGGGCACAGAAAACCCAAAAAAGTATGCACTCGCTTATAGAGTGCATACACTCACACACACACACACACACACCCATACACAAGCAGAAAAACTATTTTGAATACTAAATAGCAGACCAAAACTATCAACCATTCCATCTAGAGCAGTGTTGCCAGAGTAAAATTTTGTGCTTATATCGTCGGTTGGTTATTGGTTTGCTGCAGACATAAAGTATTTTGAATATACTGTGCCGCAAACCAATACGATATGTGCAAATAAATATGATAAAATGAAATCAAAATACATATTTTTTTTATTAGGAAAAACGAAATTAACATTTCTATAAACTGTGAAAAGTGCAGCAACTTTTTAATATTTTTATTTAACGACCAGGCGAATAATACAAGAAGAACTTGGTCTCAAAATTCTCAGCTGAATGAAATCGCTATTAAATTGAGAGTCTAGCAAGCAAATTTCTGTAAATATTGTATGCATCAAAGACTAACCCTTTTATGCAAAAAGGATTGTTAAATTTAAAATTGGTTTAACAAACGTGTGTGCCAAAACCGGGTTTAACAATGCGTTAAATTTATTATTTGTTTTTGCATAAAGAGGTAAAGTATTAAATACGTTTCAGCTTAAAAACCAAAACCGAATCGAATGATATGAATATTTATTTAATATTTAAAAATTAATATTTTTTTTGATTTAGCACGTCCAGGCCCCGTATTCCTTAAGTCGCTAAAACTAAAGCTAAATTTGTTCGCTAAAATGCTGATCAAATAGAAAATTAAAAATTTTTCTCTATGACATAAAACACTAACATTTCGGCGAATTACATTTTTAAGCCATTGCCTGTTTGAAAATTGTATTCGTAGCCGAAAATCGAGAAATCGACGTTATAGATGTTTAGCGATAGAGATTTAGCTTTAGCGACTTACAGAATACGGGGGCTGATGCATTAAATCTTATCCTACTATGATAGTAGTTTTGTAATTCTATATAATGTATTAAGAAATTTTCTATAAACATTGAGTTGTATATTGCGAGTTTAGTTATATGTCGAAAAAATGTCTTAGGCCAACCGGTTATAGCTATGCTACTAGTTATGTAAAACGAATTTCATGTGTGAATAACAATGCAATAATATAATATTATATTATGTGAGGATGTCAAATTCTCTGCAAAAATTTTAAAACGTTTGCGTTTATTTCCCATTATTTTCTTTTCTAACAGCGTACGATTAAATTAATGTATTGATCAGCTGTGTTCTCTGGCTTGTGCTCATGTGCAAAAATAAAAAACAAACACAATCGAGCAATCGTTCTTATTGTTTTTTGATTGTTTTGTTTTTCTTTCACTCACTTCAAAAAACGAAATAAAACAAACTAAACAATTTGTTTCAAGAAACAAATCAAAATAAAAATAAAAATAAACTTCTAACTGTAATAGTGTTGATTATTTTTATTACGAAAATCTCATTTCTAACTCCTATATCGTGCAATAAATAGCATAGCTATAAAAATCATTCGAATCACTGCAACATTCGGCACTTAAAAGAAGAAAACTATTTAATGTCTTCATTTATTTGTAAAATTTTCTAATAAATTATAATTTTTTTAAGAGTTATTACTATTTTGCACTGAGGCTTAAAATCTAAAACTAATACTATAGACTATTTAAACGAAAGGGACTTCAATACTTGGGAAAAAATCACCAGCTTTTTAAGAAAATATACATACATATATAATTTTTTTAAGGCATTTAAAATTGAAAGCTTTTGCATTATTTTCAATCTCTATTTGTTGCAAATGTGTTTATAAGTTCACAAAAAAGTAAAAAAAAAATTATTTTTGAAAAATCTTTAGTTTATTAAATTAGCAAAAAATGGCAAGCCTGCTTATCTTATTTAAAACAAACAATTCGTTCCTGTACTTGTTTAGATGATATTTATCATCTTATTCACTCATACAATAACAACAGGAAAATTTATGATTTTCGACTTTGACTGCGCCCATAAGCGTGTAGCACAATTTTAAAATCAAAAGTGCCACAACAGTTTTACACTGTTTTCCACAACACACAGAAAATATATTATTTTCATTTATTTTCCAGAAACCAACCGACGAAATGTTGACTCTATTACATTTTAATTGATTTTTGGTTTTATTTTTATTGCAGAAATATTTCTTTCTGTGAACTCAAGGAGTCAACATGACAATGCCGAATATAACATAATAACAAATTATAAAATTTTA
This sequence comes from Tachina lurida, assembly GCA_944452675.1. NCBI lineage: Eukaryota > Metazoa > Arthropoda > Insecta > Diptera > Tachinidae > Tachina > Tachina lurida. The sequence goes on along the minus strand of OX101752.1, from coordinate 36,353,164 downwards.
TAATAAATTAATTTACTTTGGGCGATAAAAAATATTTTATTTTAAATTTCCATCTATTTTTGGATTTTTCAAATAAACCAAGTATATTAAATCTGCTACAAATAAAAGATTGAAATAAAATAGCAAATATAACAAATGTGTGCTGTGTCGTTCTTATACTCGGAGTATACTTACGAGTATACTCAGAGTACGGCTATTTATTCGGACAAAATAAGTATAGGCATGATACTCAAGAGTAGTTATTCATCATAAGGCCCGTAAGCATTTGTGTGTCTTGGGAATTAAGAATAATGTCCGAAGTTTCAATATAAATATAACAGTGTATAAATTTTACTTATAGTCGTTTGTGTTGCATAATTTGAGGAAAATGTTTGAACATTTTCGTTAGTTATTTTTAGGTATACGTACGAATTCAGGTTCAACTTGATGAGTATGTAATTAGTAGAATGATAAATTTATTTCTAGTAAATATTTATTTAGAAACGTTTTTAGCACAGGCTGGAATTATGAAATCGCACTTTGATTCCTTGTCATATAATCGGTTGAACTCTGTTGCATTCTAGCGTTTTACCAATTAACTTTCCTAGCAGCGCTAATGCTTGAAGCGTGTGCAAAAAGAAATACTCCTCTATATACTCATGCGTGGCCGAATAAGGACTTAGAGTATTTTTATACTTATTCGTATACTTGTAGCTGATACAGTGTATAAATTTTAGTTATAGTCGTTTGTGTTGCATAACCTGAGGAATGTTTATGAACATAGTCGTTGATTGTTTATAGTTATAGGTACGAATTCAGGTTCAACTTGATGAGTATGTAATTAGTAGAATGAATAAATATTTATTCAGAACCGTTTTAGCACTTTGTTTCCCTGTCTTACAATCGGTTGAACTCCGATGCCATTCTAGCATTTTACCAATTCACTTTCCCAGCAGCTCTAATGCTTGAAGCATGTGTAAAAGGAAATACTCCTGTATATACTCATACGCAGCCGAATAAATACTTAGAGTATTTTTATACTTATTCGTATGCTTGTAGCTGATACAGTGTATAAATTTTAGTTATAGTCGTTTGTGTTGCATAACTTGAGGAATATTTATCAACATAGTCGTTGACTGTTTATAGTTATACGTATTCAGTTTATACTTGATGAGTATGTTTACGTATGAGTAAGGATTTTATTTTTAACTGTAAGCATTTGCAGTTGTTTGACGGTGAAAAGTCTGTTTTTTCGGAAGCAAAGTTTTAAAGCTTTCAAACATTTTTATGGAATTCAACTTTAGTCTCACTTTTTCCCTTCGATTTGTAATTTCTTGCGTTCAGGTATAAGTTAAGGTTTAGACTATCCAACTAAAGCTTCAAATATATTTATTAAATTTAAAAAACTGTCAAGAAAATTTAAAAAATTTTAAATTCAAATTGAAAATTATAACCAAACCCTTGTTTCTGTAACGAATTTGAAAAATGTTCGAGTTTTAATTTTTAATCATTTATATTACCGAGAGTTCACTGTAAGATATTTGTTAAGTTCAAATGTGGGGATTAATTTCGGATTTAAGCAAAAAAGAATATTAAGACCATAATTCATTTACTAAATAAAAGTAATATATTATAAATATCCATAAACTTCATTTAATTGTTTAAGCCGTTGCTGACTGCCATTAGAAACGGTGTAATGTAATATCATATTTATGCACTTTTCATTTATTTATTTATTTTTTTTTGTTATATTTAGGGTAGTAGGTTAACTCAAAAATTCTCTAACAAATAATTAATATTAATTATAAAAAAAATAATATTAAGCTCGCTTAATATAGACTGCACTATATAACACAATAGAAAACATTTGAAATATATGATTTATAGCAATGATGAATAAATAATTCAACCCACTGGAAATTTTCATCATTACAATATTCTATTTTATTTTAATAAACCGCAATTATATTATAATGCAAGTAATTAAGTAGTGAATAATTTCATTTCATTTAATTTGTGCAAGTGCGAATAGTATTCCTATGTACTCATACGCACAGTGGGTGTTAAGCTTAAATTAGACGTGACATAGCCATAACTAAACCAAAATTCAATTGGTTTCTTTGGTGAGAGTTATGTCGTTATGGCGAGTCACGTATAATCAAATACAGTGTTGCCCATTAGTTTGGTTAGAACGGCTGTTTTCTATGGCTATGGTTATGTGACGTCTTATTGAGCCTTTAGTGGAACTTATTGGATTTTGTAGTAATTAAACGAATGTGTAGATTAAAAAAAAAAAAACACTTATTAACCCCTGTTTTCGTAACACACACGGCCGACTTGAGTACAAAATTTATATGAAAAGCACTTATTTTATATTAGTGAGTTTCATAGACGACTTGTGGAATCTAGGTGTAATTTTTAAATTACATATAATAATAAATTCGCTCTGTTCTTCAAAGCTATCTTAAGATATAATAAGAGATATTTTTTACATTATGTGAGTTTGATACGGCCAATAAATTGCAATTAAAAAAAGTAATCAATTCCAAAAAAAATTAAATCTCTACAAGTGTTTATATATAAAAAAATATACACCCAACTCTTTTTTTACAGCGCCTTTTTTACACGATTTTGAAATAACACAGATCAAAAATAAAAACAAATAATTGTTTTTTACACGAATTTGTTGAACGTACACGGTAGTTTTTTTAATTTTCACATTTTGTATCCTGTTTATAATAAGCTTGTGTGCGCCTTTTATCCGAAACCAACCAGTAATCGTAAAAAATAACTTTTAATTTTAATCTTTCAAGCTTTGAATAAACTAACTTTATTTAATTTTTTTTTGTGCAAATTAATTGTTTTTGTTATTTAATGTATATTTTTTTAATAAGACTTTTTGATATCCAACTTTTTTTTTGCACATTTTATTCAGTAAATGTTTGGTTATTTTCAACGTGTACGACTTTTTAAAGATGTGGAGCGTATCACTAAATTTTCCATATGGTGCATTTATGTTTTTACAAGATTTTTTTTTGCACGATTTCCTTAGGAACGTATCCTCCGTGTAAAAAAAGAGTTAGGTGTATATTTAAATTGTAAAACAAACAAATGGGATACGATTGACCTTGCGAAACTTTTGAACAAATAGATATTTGTACAAAAATTTCGTTATAGATGTACAATATTTTAAAAGCTCAGCAAAAAAATATTGCAAAATAAAAAGCAAATGAAAAAATAGTAAAATGAAACTTACAAAAAGTTAAAGAACTAGTAAAATGCGAAGCAAAAAGCGCTTCCAAGTAATCAGTCTATACACAATTCAACAATTTAACTAGAGTACAGCCTGGATAAAAGGCCTTATGGCCATTAAAGTAGCTACGTCCAAACCAGAGCTGGCCATCGAGAGAAACACGAGACAAATGTATTCGTATAAGAAGCCGATTGATGTTCGGCACTCCGGTGCTACTTTGGGCAGCTCAGGTCCACACTATATGCACAATGTGCAAACTTTTACAGAAGAGCTTTTATGCTTTCACACCGACGAGAGTACAACAACCAATCAGATCTCAGCGAAAACAATGCTTACTGCTGACTTTGCAAAGAAACAAGAACAAATTTAAGAGCTTTCAAAGCTGTTTACCTCAAATGCAAATATAAGACAGAGTATGTGTGTTTGGACATACATACATACACACATATAGGTAATTCCAGAAGAAGGTCAACCAAAAAAAAATTTTTTTTGCTCAAAAATTTTCGTTTTTTTTTAAATAATAAAGCATAAAAGGTCTATACTTTACAAATGTAAAAGCATTTTTAAGTTTTGAAATTTTTTGACCGAAATACATATGTGACTTTTAAAAAAAATATTTTCTTAGCTGATCCTTTTTTTAGCGATTATTTAAAATAATTTGTATTATTTTTCTTTTTTTTTTTGTAATTTGCAACTTTTCTACTATTAACAACCTACGGATTAGCAGAAAAGAAGGATAATGGAGTTCTAATAAGGGAAGTTGTTTGAGTTTGCTTCCACTTATACCTAAATGTCGCATACGTCGCATAAAATCCATATTTATTAATTTTCTTCAGCAGTAAATAATCATTTGTTATTTATTTTTTTGTTTAATTACTTTTCAAATAAAGTTCAATGAATATTGGCAAAGCAACTGTGTTTAGTTCACTTGGGGAAAAAAATGTCGCGTCCGCCTTGTCGCGTCCGTATTTGTACTTGAGCCAATAAAAAAATATTAAAACAAAATTTTCGTATTTCATAAATCTACACATAAACGATCATCTTTCACCTTCATTTCCACATTTACAAAAAAAAAAAATCTTCATAAAATTTCGCTGAATTATGTTTATTTCTATAAGTGCACAAAAATAACCTCTATTTTTGCCGCGTCCGTTTCTCGCTGACATTTGCTTATATCTTTTTACTATATTATTGATCTCGCCAAACTTTTTTCTTAAATATACTATTCCTTCATTACTTTTAAAACACTTAAGATATACAGTGAAACCTCTCATAACGCACACCTCCCATAACCGGACACCTCTGATCGCCGGACATGTTTTGTAGATCCAAAATTAAAATAAATGAATGTTTACCACTCTCAAAAGCGGACACCTCTAATAACAGGACAAAAATACCACGACGGTGAGTGTCCGGTTATGAGAGATTTCACTGTATAGTGGATCTTTCCATTCCTCTTTTGTTTTTTGCTCAAATAAAAGTGTACGAATGTCGCGTACGTCGCCTGGGAATTGCCTATATTCTATAATTCTGAAAAAAATTTCTTAAGAAACCAAACAAAACATCAAATATATTCTTTTTTTCTGTTGGGAAATTAATTTTCCAACTAGATTTCCCTGTATAGTGGATACATGCATCACTGTAATTTATTTAATCTTTACAATTGCAGTTGCTCATTGTTATTCGATTGCATAATTAGGCGGTAAGACTTGTTTCATTTCGTTTCTTTTCATCATATTTTTTTTTCGAAATTATTTATGTATTTTTTATTTTTGCTTAAACTAAAAGTAATTGTTAAATGAAGTGTTTTTTTGCACACACACACACACACAAATAAAAAAACGTATAAGAATTATAAATGAAAGCTTTATTGCAAAATAACAATATAGGTATTAAAAGGAATAATAAAAATTTTAATTAAATTTTAAAAGCTTGAAAATTATTCATCACTTGCCAAAATTCCGCATAAAAATAAATGACTTGTCAAAAAAAGAAATATACATTTATGTTTATGCACATCAGGGACGGCCAACAACTTTCGAAAATTGTACTTTTTTGATATTAATTGTACCTACTAAAAGTTTTTTTTTAGTTCTAATTACATATTTTTATTTGTTTTTATTAAAATAAACTTTGTGCTGGCTACCGAATTGTTTTCACAAATTTGCTTGCAAGTTGGGATGTTAAGGAATAGTTATGGTTACACCAGTTTAAGTTGTAATTTAAGGTATACAAATTAAAAGCATGTGCTCTAGTAACCGAATTTAGTAGAAAAATTATTTAGAAATGGACGAGTTCACATTTTTTGATTTTCTCGCTGCATTTCGCTTTCACAAGACTGTTTTCTAGTGAGAGGAATATGAGTTTCATTGTTCAAAAGTGAAAATTGACATATACAATCGTTTGAAAAGAAATGCGAAGTGAAACTGGGGAGATTCCTTAAATGTACTAAATTAGTCATTGGTGTGCTATTGTACTTTCCGGGTTTAAATAGTACCAAAAAAAGTAAAATTGCAACAACTTTGCCATCCCTGACATCCCCATACTACGTTAATACTTACATATGTGTGCATGTGTGTAAGTGTGTGTGTGTGTATTTATAGATCAGCATTTACCGTTAACCATTTGCCAGCCAAACTGGCGCGTTTATTTCAAAACCGCAAGATCACGCTGAAAAATTGCATTGCTTTGATTTGCTGCTTGTCAGCGTTTGTATTGTTGTTGTTGTTGTTGTTGTTGTTGTTGCTTAAATGAGCAACTACAAAATAATTTTCTAGTTTACGAGTAGGTATATAGTATTTTGTTCGTCGTTTGTCGCGCTGTAAAATAGCAACAAAAAATATTCAAAACATTTTTGTGGTTCTTTAGCACTATTGAAATGTTCTTAATACAGAACCGACCTAATGACACATAAAAATGTCTTTCAGATGCATGTGCATACATTAGGGAGGTTTCGTTTTTAGGGTTTCGTACACCAAAGGTGAAAAGAAACCCTATTGTTTTCGCTACGCTGTCCGTCTGTCCGTCTGTCCGTCTGTCCGTCACAGTGTATTTTCTCGAGAACCGTAAGAGCTACGGACCTGAAATTTGGACACAGTGTGTAGACCCTTGGCCGCTACAACAACAAATACATGAGAGTTGGAAATTAAAGGGTGTGCCAAAACGAGCAACGAAAAATATTAAAATCCCATGTAATATACATACAATTGTATGTATATGCACTTGAAATTTGTAAACTTAGTGTATTTTTATACAGACTACAACAATTAACACTAAAATTTAAAAAATTTTAATTAAAGGGTGTACCATCAGTTAATGTAATTTCTACTAATTAATTTTAATAACTTGCTGTATCTTGGAAACCGGTAAAACAAAAAAAATCTCAAAATTATAAAATCGCCAAACCGAAAAATCGCCAAAATCAAAAAAAATCGCCAAAACGAAAAAAAGAACCAAATTAAAAAAATTTCTAAATCGAAAATAAATCGCAAAAAACCGGAAAAATCTCCAAAATAAAAAGATCGCAAAATGAAAAAATCGCCAAAATGAAACAAATCGCCAAAATGAAAAAAAAATCGCCAAAATAAAAAAAAAATCGCCAAAATGAAAAAAATCGCCAAAATGAAAAAAAAATCGCCAAAACGAGAAAAAAGCGAAAAATAATAAAAAAAAATTATTTCAGCTGAAAACACGTAAAACACACTATTAAAAAAATGCTCAAAGACCAACGTACGGAACCCTTCGTGCGCGAGTCAAAGTCGCACTTTACTGAATTTTTTAGAATTCCGTGCACCAAAGGTGAAAACGAGCCCTATTGTTTTCTCTACGCTGTCCGTCACAGGCTATTTCCTAGAGAACCTTAAGAGCTAAGGACCTGAAATTTGGCCAGAGTATGTAGAACTTTGGCCGCAAATACACGAGATTTAAAAATTAAAGGGCGTTCCAAAACGAGCAACAAAAAATTTTTTAAATCCCATGTAATATACATACAATTGTATGTATATAGACATTCGAAATTTGTAAAATTAATGTATTTTTATAAAGACTACAACAATTAACACTAATATTAAAAAAAAATCTAAATTAAAGGGTGTTCTATCAGTTAATGTAATTTTGACTATGTAATTTTGGCAACTTGGTGTATCAGGGAAACCATAAGAAGCAAACTATTGAAATTTTCAAATATTTTAAAACTAAAAATTCCAAAATTATAAAATCGCCATAAACCAAAAAAAAAATTCCGAAACGACAAAAAAGCGCCAACTTAAAAAAAAATTTCCAAAACTAAAATAAATCGCCAAAAACCGGAAAAATCGCGCCAAAATGAAAAAAATCGCCAAAATGAAAAAAAATCGCAGAAATTAAAAAAAACGCAAAAAACCGAAAAAAGCAGAAAAAAGCGCCAAAACCAAAAAAATTTCAAAAACTAAAAAAACGCTCAAAGCCGAAAAAATCCCAAAAAGGACAAAAAAAAATGTCAAAAGTATATATTATGTATATATAAAGTATAAAGTTCGTATAGTATTACATATGTATGTATATAGTGTCCGTATGAAACCCTCCGTGCGCGAGTCAAAGTCGCATTTTAATGAATTTATTTTACTAGGTAAGTCATGTAGAAGTATTTTGAAAGGTATACATATACATACATGTATTTATTTAATCTTTTGCTTAATTTTTACACTGAAGGTCATGCTGGGCATTTTTTACATTTAACTATACTTTAATTTTTTTCTCCATAAATTATTAAAATTATTGTATTTTTCTTTAGTTTCTTATATAGACTAAATATAAAAGATTTATATTTATTCATGTATTTATACTATATATAAAAAATTTATTATGTTTATATTTTATGACCAATTTCGTTTGTTAATATTTTTATTTTTGCGAAGGCTATTTTTGGTCAGTTTTCTTAATTATTAAGATGCAAATAAAACAAATCTATTTAATTTTTAGTTAGTTATTAGTGTTTTTTTTAATTTTTTTCTCAACGTTTCGTCAGGTTTTTTCCGACGTCTTCAGGAGAATTTTTTTTATTAAGTTGATCTTTCAGTTACATTACTAAATAAATTGTAAAAAACTGGATATCACGAACAATTAGGTGTATAATTTAAATAATAATAAATAAAAGAAAATATCACAGACGAACTTAAAAACTAATATCACAGAACTTTGATTGTCGGGTTATTGCCTACTATCACGATCCGTTGCCACTGCATTAGTATACATATGTATGCTCTTGAAGTAGATAAGAGTTATTGGCATCATAAATCCTTCAAACTGTAATCTCATATTTCACCGGATTTCATATAATTTAGTTCTATCGCGGTAAGGAAGCACCTGGCCGTCGATTGTTAATTTATCACTTCTTATAGTTATGCTGATAGATTTGCATTAATCGTGAAGTAGGGCAGTCTTAAGGCTCAGTTAGCCGACTGTAATGGAATGTAACTGCAACAGTAGCAAACAGCTGATCGATATTGTTATGTGAAAAGTAATGAAAATGGTTATAGAGATGTTATGTAAGGTAACCTACTTTTCACATAAAAATATCGATCAGCTGTTTCTTACGTTGCAGTTACAATCCATTACAGTCGGGTAACTGAACCCTTTTTTTCTAGCGTTTGCGTTGTTGAAGCGTATAAAACGTATCAATGACCATAACGTCTTAGTACCAACCCAACCCCTATGAAACACTCTGCCTTATCGTGGTTGGCGTATTTCAAATACGACTACAACTGTTTGGTAATAGATTAAAGAAGACTTCAACAGTTTTTCTTTAATCTATTACCAAACAGTCGTAGTCGTATTTGAAATACGCCAACCACGATAAGGCAGAATATTTTGAACTACCTGCAGTCTATATAACAACTTTTCTTAAAACCAAACATATATATGCAAATATTAAAATCAAATGATTTTAGCATCAATTGAACTTATTTTCATTAAAAAAAACGGAAAAAGTACATAAGGGTACCCGGATACCCGGTCATTGGCTAACATGGATTTTTTTTTGTCGAAAAATGTCGGTATTTGCTTTTGGTACAGTCTAATTTAATTTTCCTTATCTTCTTTAGAAAATCACGCTAGTTAATATAAATATTTTATTCTAAATTTTTAAGCATGGAATTAAATATGTTTTATAAAATAAACTTTAATAATTTCAAAAGTAATTCAGCAGCCCATTAGCCAAATTGGATTGATCTTGATAAAATTCCATGCAGTTGTAGATTTTAAAAATTTATTTACACTGCACTTTTTTCCAACTTAATGCATGTCGCTGTTTTAGAACAAAATTTGCATCATTTGTATGCAACAAATGACAACCAGCGACACTATTGCTTACAATATGGTTTCGTTTTTATGACAGCAAACTACTTTGTTGTGGTTTTACTTTTATTTTTTTAATATTAATAATCTTTATTTTTTTTTCAAACATTGTCACACCAATTTATCTAAAATGGGAGTGTTTTCTAAACTATAATATCTTATTTTCTTTAAAATTATTTGACCTTAAATAATATAATATGTACATATTGTTTATATGACGTTGGCATAAATGTTTATTATTATGTTGTTAATGTTGCAACTGTCAACGTGGTCATATAATTTTAGAATTATTTATTATAGAACATTAGCAGGCTAATGTGCAATGACAATGTATTGAAATGATTGGCTGTAAGATCGGGAAAATGGATAAAACATCATATCGCTCCTTTAGTGTAAAAAAGTCATAACTCAAAAAATGAATTTTTGAGGTTAATAATGCACGAAAAAATCGTTAAATCATATTTAATGTTTCATGTGTGACTTGTACACGCACTTCTTAAGAATTTAATTTTAAATTAAATCAAAAACATAAAATTTATTTCGTGCAAAAAACTACCTTTTTGGAGTTATACCTCTGCTGCTCTAAAGGATTTACATAACTAGATTACAACAGAAAACTGTTAAAATTTATATGTTATTAACAGACTTTCATGCAAATTCCTGTTTTTTTTTTTTTTTTTTGACAAAAGATAAAGAAGTATTGACTAATTACACTGTGCAACAGTGAAAAATCGAAACGGTAATGACAGTATAGGTTCTTTAGTACTACCGAAGGGTAGTAAAACTTTGTACGCAGTTTGGCGATTTTCGTTACCAATTTTTTTTATGGGCCTCCAAAGATTTCGAAAGTCAGTGCACCCTCAAAAAATGGTGTCATCAGTTCCTGGCCAACAGCTAATTCAGACTTAGTGATAGCTCTAAACTATATATGGCAATAATGTAGCTAAGAGTCTAACAAAAGAATATCGTTAACAACTTATACCAAAAAAATTATTTCTTCGTGCACACAGAGAAAAAACTGGCTCATAGAATCAATAAGATTTTCTCTATGAAACGTTTTTAGGCTAAGGGGTATTCCAGCAGAAAGAAGCGAAGATTTTTTCATATAGATTCCTTGTTGTTTTTATGTGGTAAATATTATTAATTTTATCAAGAAGAAAACCACATAAAATCAAGAAGAAATCTTATGATTCACAACTTTTTTTACTCAATTTCCGTTATTTTTGGCACCAAAAAAACAATCCATAGAGAAAAACTTCTTGATTCTATATTAGGTTTTCTTATAAATTGTAAAATATAGGGATTTCTTATTGATTTTATTAGGTTGCCTTCTTGATTTTTTCAATAAGGTTTTCTTCTTGATTTTAGTATGTTCCTATATGAGTATGTGTTAGGCATCTTATTGATTTTTTTTAATAAGGAAATCTTCTTGATTTTATGAGGAGTCTTGTTATTTCATATCTATAAATAGACATTGAGACATATAAATACAGTGGAATCTCTCTTGAGCGGACACTGAAGGGACCATTGAAATGTGTCCGTACAAGGGGACTGTCCGGTCGAGAGAAAATTAAACATTTAAATGGAGCGCTGCCGGGACCTGTCAAAAGTGTCCGTCTAAAGGGGGTATCCGCCTATAGGAAGTGTCCCTTAAGGGAGATTCCACTGTATATGGTATAGAATTTAAATGAAAATACATAAGTACAGAAAAAAAAGATGCAATTTTTTTTATTTTTTTATTAAAAATATCAATAAGATAACCTCATAAAACTACAAGCTTTCTTCTCAATTTTTTCAATATGGTTTTCTCTATGAAATTAATAAGATTTCCTTATTGAAAAAAAACCATAGAGATTTCTTATTAATTTTGTTCTATTTTATTTAGTAGGCACTGTTTTCTCTGTGCACTTTTTTGTTGCCAAAATTAAGGAAAAACGTTTGGCTTAATTTAATTAAAATTTTAAGCAAATTATATTTTAAGCAAAAGTTTAATTGACGCAGTTAAATGTTTAAACTAGAGTTTAACTGACTGAATTAAATTTAATTAAGGTGTTAATTAGATAAAAAAATTTCCGTGCATGAAAGATTCATACCAGTACCTTGATTCAGTAACTTTTATTACGATAATGGTATCGCTATAATATATGTAATGAAAATTTATCGACTTTGCTATTCAGTAACATATTTTAACGATATTTGTTGTCGGTTGCATTAAAAAGAAATAAAATCACAAGCTCAAATTCATTTAATTTTTTTTTTCATTATGCTTTATGGTTTACGCTTATTTTGACATTTTACATACAGTGATACCACACGATTTTGAATTAAATGGTGATTTAAATATACCTGAAGACTATCGTAAAAAGTTAATTACGGAACGACATTATCGTTACCGCAAACGAATATACATACATATGTATATGTCGATAAATATTATGATTTTTGGTTCGCAAAAAGTTACAGAATCCAGCTACAGTTTTCGTGGAAAAAAAATCGTTGTCAGAGTACTTGGCTTGACACTGAATATCTCTCGTTTACTCAAACAACGCCACATCTAAAAAAAACCATTTTACACACTACTTAGTGGAAAAATAAGCTGCCTTATTGTGGTTGGCGTATTTCAAATACGACTACGACTGTTTGGTAATAGATTGAAGAACACTTCAACAGTTTTTTCTTTAATCTCTTACCAAACAGTCGTAGTCGTATTTGAAATACGCCAACCACGATAAGGTAGAATATTTTATTTTTCTCTCAAGAGTTGAGTAAACAAAATATTTGTGTAAAATTTTTACACAATATGAAGAACGTTATGAGTATGCAGAATTGCATCACTAACTCAAAAATTTACTTTGTTTTAGTTATGACGTTCTTTGAGTAAATGACGGATATATGTATGTATATATTTTACTTTCAATTCATGGTCCTTTTGAAAACATGCACTGATTTTTTTTTCCGTTTCTTAACTTATTTTATTTTCTTTCTTTTCTTTCTGTTTCTTAGCTTATCTTAATATGGTAAACTAAAAGAATTACATAATTTTGTTTATGAAAATAAATTTGGTCAGTAATTTATAATCTAAAAAAATTTTCTTTCACATTTCGAACCGGCAACACTCCAAAACAATTCAATAGTTTTCGCTAAAGCGGTAGAGTTTAACATAAAAGATTATGGAAAAATGTGGAGTGTAGATAATAGTAAAAATAAAATTACAAGAAAGAAAAACTTTCAAAATTTAATGGCTTATGCGGTAATACTTAACAAGCACAAAACAACAGCAAACAAAAACAACAACAACAACAACATATATATAACAAATAATAGTGTTTACACTCACACATATTTGATCAATATTTGCCAGCTTTTACTGACTGGCAATTTTTTTACAACAGCACACAGACACAACCACACACACACACACACACGATCTTGCAAAAACACCTTCAAAAAGCCACCAACTGAAATTTTAAATATTAAACAATATTTCTTTGGAACTAATTATAACAATTTCCAGCTTTCGTTTTCCCCCAAAATAGTTCGCAAACAAAAAGCTGCAATTACATCACCTGGCAGATATACATAAGTACAACAGAAAAGAAAATTATAAAAGCTTCAACAAAAACAAAACAAAAAACAAAGAGGCAAAGAAAATTGCTCTATATTTTTCACTCTGCCTCTGGCCAATTTCAAACTCATAAATCTTGTTAATTTGTAATTGTCAATGTATGACACGCCTCGATCAGATAACAATCACAAACATGACTTCACTTTTATAATTTATTTTAAATCTTCCTATGAATTACATATTATTGTGTATTGACTAAAATCAAACATTAATCTAACATTTTGTAATGATTCCGTGTAAGAGACTTAGTACGCTGAATTGGCAGAAAACATTAAAGGAAACATTTATAAAAGGCCTGTGATCTCACAGCGCTTATTTGCACTTCGTGAATAAAAAAAACGTTTTATTTTTTAAAGCAACAATAGCCCAATTCACAATCTTGTGCAAATGGTCTTGCATAGTAGCATATGCAAAATTGTGTAGTATATTGATACTCACCACTTAACATTTCTGAGTGGTGAGTATTAATTTACTATACCATTTTGCACATGCAACGATGCAAGACCATTTGCACAAGACTGTGAATTGGGCTAATGTTTTATAACAAAAACTTTCATGATTGAAAATGACTGTCAGCAGCAGAGAGCGGCAGAGGGCGAGGGCGAGGGAGAGGAAGAGATTTCCAACTAATGATCAAACGAATTAACAACTAAATCGGCGATGAAGTGGAAACAAAACACAAACAACTTATTATTTAAATTAAATGTAACTTTAAAAAATTATTGGCATTTACATAATTTTATTTTTATAAAAAAAAATATAATTTATTCCCCTTAAAAAAATCAAGTATCAATAAGATTCAAACTTGGTGATTTTCAAGTAGTCTAGTAGACAATTTACAAAAAAATATGTTTTCAATCCAACAGAAGAAGAGACACGGTTATAGCTATGCTGCTTAGCTATATGCAGCAAACTTAATGTGTTAAATAACAATGCAATCAAATTATTTTATATGATGTTGTCAAATTCGCCGCAAATATTTCAAAACGTTTCCATTTATTTCCCATTATTTTCTTTTCTAGCGGCGTACGATTAAATTAATGTATTATTTGTTGTCGGTGGCGGCTGTTAGCCGGCTTACAGCCGATCGGCTGTGTTCTCTGGTGTGGGCTCATGTGCAAAAATAATACAAGAACAAATTCAGCAATCGTTTTCATTGTTGTTGTTTTATTTTTGTTTCACTCACTTCAAACAACAAAACAAAACAAAATCAAACAATTTGTTTCGTTTATTTTCGTAATCTGCTTTTAAGTACAAAGAAATCAAAACAAAAATAAATTTATATGAGTAACTGTAATAGTGTCGATTATTTTTGTTACGGAAATAGCGTACAAACTCCAGCATCGAGCTGGAGTTTGTACGCTATTAATATTGTCCATTAAACTTTTCAATTATTAAAATTTTTTCATAAATAAACGTTTAATTGACTCGATTAAACTTTTAATCATTTAGTTTTCATATTTTTATGGCGCTTTTTCCCAAAATTAATATTACACTTACGTCCCTTTTCAAAATGTATGGTTAAGAGTTAACGTGAGCTTTAACTGCAAGTTCTTCATACAAAGCTTGCCGTTAAAGTCTCTGTTATCTTTTAACCGTACATTGTGAAAAGGTACGTAACACGTATTAAATTTATTTATTCGATTAAAACAATTGACAATTATTTTTTTTTAATTTTCCGTCTTCTTACGATGTCGACAGAATACGTTCGATCGACAACTTGTATTGAAAACAACAACAAATAAAATAATAAAATTTGTTTTAATATAATATAAGTAATTTTCTGTCGACATCGTGGTACAGTCGGTAAATGATAGTTATTTTTTTTAATATAGACGCTTTTTTTAATTTAAGCGTGTTTTTTATTTAAAGATTTTTTGGTTTTTTAAAATACATATTTTTAGTTTTGGCGATTTTTTTTTGGTTTCGAAAATTTTTTCGGATTTTGGTGTTTTTTTGACCCTTTTACTTTTCGCGTTTTTTTTTTGCATTTGAGCGGTTTATTTTATTTTTCATTTGAGCGCTTTTTCCATTTTGGCGATTTTTCTTTTAGGCATTTTTTGAATCTGTTCAGTTTTGATGTACGTAACCCTATTCTGATACCTTTGTTAAGGCTTTCTAACTTCTAACGTTTGTATATTATAATTCTCAATTATGTTTTGAGAGTTTATAAACTAACTTTTTCAAGAGTTTGGTTGAGCATTAAATACATTTAATATAAACATTTAAGAAGCCACCATTTCTGCTAAATGGAATGAGTTTCATCAGACTAGTTCTAAAATCAGCCATTATCGGCAAGAAATTTCTTCCGATTTGCTAAAACTTCATTGAAATTCATATAAATTTTAAACTAAAACAATTCACTTAATTTTTATATATTCCTCCTCTTCGGCCCCTTTATCAAACCGCCTATTATCAGTTTTATGCCATGCTGCCCTGCTCATTTCATTGCTAAAGAATTTTGATAGAAAACAAAACATAAGTGTGAATTCATAAACATAATTGTAATTGTAAATGTAAGCATACATTAATAAATTAAAACAATTCATTTCCTATTGTTGTCTCTATTCCTCCCGTGCCAGTCATTCTCTCATTGGCTCTCTGTCGGTTTTGTTTGTTTGTCTGTTTGTTTGTTTGTTTTTGATAAAATGTTAAGTAATGTAATGAAATTTCAAGGTTAGCCTGTTGTATTGTAAGAGGCACTCGATTAGGTGGCGAGAAAAAACATACATACATACATACTCGTACATATGTTTGTTGTTATTTTATTTTTCTCAAGGTTTTTCTCATTACACAACTTTTGGATTTAACACCTACACAACAAACACACTCTAAACTTTTTTTTTTTATAAATAAGTAATACAACAGGGATGGGAAATCTATACTTTTTATAAGCAAAATAATTTTTGAATTGTTTTAATTTTTATTAATTAATTTTTTTAATAATTTTTTATTTAAAAAATTTTATATTATAATTACGAGTATCATACATATGACTTCAAAGCATTATCAAGGCAAAATTTACAACTTAAAGTTATGCTGAGTATATATTATGGCATTTTGTGAGATCGCAATAGTGTGTACTATATTTTTCATTGTGTGGCATTGCGTATACGTACAAAAACACAAAGCGAGCGGCATTGCACAAATTTTGAAAATGACACCACAAAATGACGACAGGTAGGACAAACTCGCCTTTAACTTATCTCCAGCTACCTTTAGGTTAAGGTAAAATTGTACTTATGAAAAACTTTAAAGGGGTAAATGTTCCCTGATGATCTGCATTAGCAACAGTGAAATGCGCATAGGATCCCCTCAATAATCAATTTCAATGTATTTTTAATAAAAAATATTTTACTTAATAAGTAAAATAATAATTTGGGAATATTAGTGCGTTTAAAAAATTTAAAAAGAAAAACTTTTTAGTTGTCCAATAAAATTCTACTTTTAACGAACTTTAAGTAGTAATAATGGCAAAAAATATTAAAAAAAAATAATTTATTTTCTAATTTTCGAATTTCAGAATAAAATTAATTAATTTAAAAAAAATAAGTTTTCATAGTTGAAACTACATACATATATTTCAATTGTTTCGGAGTATCCAACATATATGGGTATGTTCTGTATTCCACGTGAAATTAAAAGATGTGGAATTGCCATAGAACTGTTGTTGGAAATATGTATTTCTAACAACAATTCAATGGCAATTCCACACCTTTTAATTTCACGTTGAATACAAAACATAGCCGATAGTTTTTTTCAATCGTTGTACAGTGGTTTAAAACGGAAAAAAGTGGTAATAAGTATGGAACGTAGAACAAGTAGATATATTCATCCTTGTTACGGAAATCATATGATTTAGAAAATTGTTAAAAAATTTTAAAATTGGAAAAACTTTAAAAAAAAAACTTTCTATTGTCGGAGTTAGTTTTCTAAAATCGTCGCTTTCGATAACGAGCTGATTCGATCACGTTTTTTCTAACAATATAATAAAAATTTTCGATATTGAATGCCATAATCTTAAAAACGTGATCGAATCAGCTCGTTATTGAAAGCGGCAATTAGACTTCTTAAAAAAAAAAACCGTTAACAGCTTTTATTTGGAGTGCTGCAACATAAGTATTTTTGATCGTCCGCCGTCCAGTCAATAATTGGTGTTTTTTTTTAACATTCGTTAACGTGATTATTTTCTTTTCTAGCGGCGAACGATTAAATTAATATATTGTTCGTGGCCGGTGGCGGCTGCCGGCTTACAGCCGAACGGCTGTGTTCTCTGGTTTCTGCTCATATGCAAAAACAATACAAAAACAAATTGAGTATTGGTACTCATTGTGTTTGTTTTGTTTTTCTTTCAATCACTTCAAAGAACCAACGAAACAAAATAAAATCAAACAATTTGTTTCATTTGTTTTCGTACACTGGTTTTTAGTACAAGGAAATCAAAACAAAAATAAATTTATAACTGGAATAGTGTCGATTAGTTTTGTTACGAAAATCACGTCCGAACTCCTATATCGTGCCATAAATACCATAGCTATAAAAATAATTGTAAATACAATTAATTTGGTTATTATATCAATTAAATAATTAATTGAAAACAAAACAAAAAAATTGTTGAAAAAAATTTTTGTGTTTGTTGTAACAACAATTTAATTTGTTATACATACATACATATATATGTATATCAACAATTCGAATTGTTAGTTACAGATTTATAATATTTTTTTCTTAAAATGAATTCGATTTTCCAACTCTGTGCTATAGTATATGTAAATGTTTATTACAACAACATTAATAAATAAATTATTACACACCCAAAGATAAAATTCATTTAAAGGGTTGACCATGAGTAAGAATTTTTTTTTCAATTTTCTATTTTTTATTTATTTCGTTTCTCTTTCATCTGGGCAGATTCGTTAAGTCAGAACAAACAAAAAACGATCACGCACACGCACCAATCAAACTAAAAAAAATCTGCCTGTTTTGAGTCTGTAACTAATAAATTATTATTTTTTTTTCATATAAACATTAAAGGGCCAAATTGCGTCTTAGATTCTTACAAAGTTTCTCTAGGTCACCAAAAAAAAAAAAAAATGAGCAGTGTGGTCAACTTTTTTTACAGAAAAATCGATCACTTAAAAACAAATAAAAACAGCTAAATTGTTTATGTGTTAAATTTTAAAATGATTATATTTAAGTATTATTTGTGCTTTTAAGTTGAATAATTTGTTTTATAGTTAAAAATATATTTTCTTAATTTCTTTGAAACCAAAGAATCAGCCGGAATAGCATATATGTAATTAAAAGTGTAGATGTAGTATTTTTACATGGGCATGTCACTGCCCAGTTTTATAACTCCTATATTTTGATCTTGGCCGTTCAATCGCTTTAGTGCAGACATGCAAACTTTCGTGTTTGTATAAGACATACTCGTAAAATAATGAATGTTTTTTGCATTATAATTAATTATATTTCGAGCCACCTCTCCAATAAAAACACATCACAATCGCTGTAAGTAAGAAAACGCCAAATTGACATCACTGCCAGCAAACAGATTGAAGATCACTTCAGTATTTTCCCTCATGGGCACTCACCAGAATTAATCAGTTAAATTAATTTTCTGTTTCTTTTTAATAAAAACAAACGACTTTGATTTTTTTTTATTCTTGCTGAAGGGCACATTCTAAATTACTGTTGCGCGTGTAAGCATAAATTTTTTTTCTATTTAAATGTTTAATAATTTATTTAAATGTTTACAAATAAGTTTTTATTTTTCAAACATTGAATATTCCATCAGCATTTTGTTAATGTAATTTAAAAAAAAAATGAACTCAGACAATGTTGAAAGGTTAATTTCAGACAAAATAAAGAACCTTACATGGAGAAAATACTCTTTTTAATGATTTATGAAAAATAAAAGAAAACTTTGAAGAATAAAAAAAGCATTTCTTAAAGGGTTAAGGTACCTGTAAAAATATCCCAAGTTGGGTTTGGGAAATTTTCAAAATTTATTTGAATTTTGCTTCAAAGAAATGGCACAAATATTAAGTAAGCAAAAATTTCCAAAGAAAGAAAATAATTAAGGTCTGCATGAGAATTTTTCTAATAACGCTTTAGCAGCAAGTTTTAGCAAATACAACCCAGCGAAAACAAAATAGTGGAAGCAATTTTTTAAGAACTAAATTTTCATAACATACAAAGAATCTATATTAAAAATGTGCTGATAAATTAGTGGAAAGGTGGAAATTTATATTAATCATACGAAAAAATGGATTTTAAAAAATCGATTTTTTCTAAGAAACTTAAGAATTAATTTTCATCCAAACGTCTGTCTGACACAGGCTATTTTCTCGACCACAGACCTGAAATTTTCACACCATATGTAAAACATTGGCTTATATAAGACAGTTAAAATTTAAAGGGTGTTCTAAAGCGAGCAATATACAAATAATTATACCTGTATAGACACTTGAAATTTTCAAAATTAATGGCGCATATGCAGAAATCATTACTAGGTGCTAACTTTCTTAAATACCTATTTAAGTTATTTACAGACGGCTACGAAAGTTTAGACTTAATTATGAGTGAAGCTGTAACTAAATGTTAACTAACTTATATATGTTATACTTATACTTTACATCTCAAAAATTGTTTTTTGATAGTTTGAATAGTTTTTTATTTAATTGCAATTTATATCGATCATAGTATTATCGACATTTTATTTTCTTATTTCTTTTATCAGCTGGGAGTCGTTACTTCGTTAGTTTAGATTTGTGAATAGAACCTGTAACTACATATCTGTTAACTATTTTTTAGTATCTGTTTAATAAATTTCGACTTTAGTTACGATTTATGAATATGCGCCAATGTATTTTTATGCACACTACACCAATTAACACTGAAACTTAAAATAATCAAAACCAAAGGGTATTCTAACAGTTAATGTAATTTTGACTATGCAATTTTGACAACTTGCTGTATGTATGAAATTTTCAAAAAAGCTAAAACTATAAAATCGAAACAACTAAAAAAAAATGCCGAAAAGGAAAATCGCCAAATTGAAAAAAGCGCTTATATGAAAAATAGCACCAAAAATTAAATAAATCGCTAAATTAAAAAAAGAACCCCAAAAGTAAAAAGATCACCAAAACCGAAAAAAATCGCCGTAACTAAATATATTTATTGCAAAAAAAAATCGCCAAAACGTAGAAAACGCCGAAAGTAAAAAAGTGTCGTTAATAAAATATCGCCAAAAACCGAAAAAAATCGCCAAGTTGAAAAAAGCACTTAAATGAAAAATACCACCAAAAATAAAATAATTCGCGAAAATGCAAAAGGATCACCAGCAGTCAAAAGGTCGCCAAAAAAACTAGAAAATCGCCAAAACAAAAAAAAAGCGCCAAAACTAAAAAAATTGAAGAAACGAAAAATTAAGGCAAAAAAAGAAACAAACGTGCGAAGAGTTCCGTACGGCGCTTAGTGAGTCTCACTTTACTGAATTTATTTCAGTTCACTTAAACTGCGCGCACAAATCACTTTTTTAACATTTTTAAAATATTCTTTTTCGCAAAGTAAAAGTGATAAATATAAAGGACAGAACAGAATAATAAAAAACGAAATTTTAAAAAGTTTCATACACTTTGCATTCATGTGTAATGGCCTATTTCCCACCTGCGAAAGACTTAAAATTTATATTGAAAATAAAAACAAATTTTCATATTTTTTTATTGTTGTTTTCAATATAAATGTTAAGTCGAACGTTTTCTTTGGCAGGTGGGAAATAGGCCATTAGTGTAATGTGATTTGTTAAACTTGTGTGGAGAAATTCTTCTCACACAAGTCGTCCTATGTACAAATTATAATTGTGATGCAGCTTGAGTTAAAAATTTTTTTCTACTAAAATCTCTTAAATACGTGGGTGGATCAATAAGTCCGTGACTTTTTGAATGAAATACAGTTTTTTTTGTTGCAAGACAAAAATTTATTTTTCCACATAGTCTCCTTTTAACTCAATACACTTAGTATAACGTTTCTCCAGTTTTTGTATCCCTTCCAAAAATTAGGATTTTTCGAAGTCCTTAAAATATGCCTCTATTTGTGGTAATGATTCGTTGTTGGAGTCAAATCTCTTTCCGACGAGCCATTTCTTCAAGTTTGGGAATAAAAAATAGTAACTCGGGGCTAAATCTGAAGAATAGAGCGGATGAGGGAGCAATTCGTACACGAATTCAAGGATTTTTGCCATGGAAACTGCACATGCGTTTGTGGTCGATTGCAGACAACTTTCTTAAACCCAGCTGATCATTTAAAATCGAAACCACACGGCCATATGAAATATCTATGGCATCAACACCATATCGTGGATTTTTTTTCGACATTTTCGGGTGTACTGACCTCATTCATTTGTACTTGTGCCACCACAACGAAAGTCAGTAAATAAATCACTTTTTTACCATTGAAATCGATGGTGCAGAGTGCCCATAGTATTTACCAAGCTTTTCCTTGGTTTCATTGACTGCTTTTTTTTCGCAAAAAATATTGTTTAATGAGCACTTGAAATTCACTTTTTTCCATTTTTAGAAAAATACACGAGGTTGAATGTTTTTAACAGCTGTTAAACGCAAAGTGAATGACGACTCTTGCTTAAAATTTGACAGTAGTCTATTAACATGTGGTACTTGATGTATACAGTGTTGCATTTCACATAACTACGAGGGAAGTTCGAAAAGTCACGGACTTATTGATCCACCCTCTAACTATACGTACTTACATATGTACATGCATATATTATTAATATAATTTTCAAATTTCTATTTTTAAAAATTTATGAACTATTTATTTCAATCTTTCAATTAATACAAAAAAAAAATATTGCACATTTATACATTTTATTACACAGTATAGCCTTCACCTTAATTTCCTAAAATCTATTTATCAAAAATCTTTTTAAAATTAAAGAAAAAACACTTACACGCGCTTTTATGAAGAAAAAAAATCATGGCCTGATCTTTTTTTTTTTTTTTTTTATACTTCATAGAAACGTATTTTAATGCAAATGCATTTAGTGAAATCCAAATCAAATTTACACAATTTAAACGCCGTATTTATGCATTGAGATACAAGGAATTTATTTTTTTTTCTTTCGCATTTATTTCAAAATTAAATGCACCAATTATTTTAGACAAGAAATTTATATGAATTTTACGCATTTCATATTAAAAAAAAAAATAAATAAGGATAGACATACATACACACATACACATACATATGTACAGTGGAATCTACCTTAACGGACACTTCCTATAGGCGGACACCCCCTTTAGACGGACACTTTTGACAGGTCTCGGCAGCGCTCCATTTGAATGTTTAGTTTTCTCTTGATCGGACAGTCTCCTTGTACGGACACATTTCAATGGTCCCTTCAGTGTCCGCTCAAGAGAGATTCCACTGTATATATGTATATACATGTACGTAGATAATTTTTAAGATCATTTTGCCGGCGCTGTTTGTTTGATAAAAATAACTGCAATTGGCGCATGACACAGAAAGAAAAACTCTATTGAAACTACGAGTACACAATTCTTGGCCATTTATTTTTTTTTATTTTTTGAAAAGATTAAATAAGCACTAAATTTACGATTATCAAAAGTGTTACATTGTATGTTGTTCTATTTATTTTCTTTATTGTTTTTTTTTTTTTGCAAACAATAATTCATAATTATTATTTTTATTAAGCGATTATAATTGTTGGAGTTTTATTTACACTTACCCTCTTTTTACGTGGTACAACATCTTCCTTAAAGTCAACAACGATGCCTTCATCCGATGTTGATACTGATGTTGTGCGCAGACGTGCACTAGCTGAATCGTTGTTGGTTATGACGCCCATATTGTGACCGTCATCACTGAGGGGCGGTGATGATGAACCTGAACTCCAAGATGCCGATGAACTGCCGGGACTTGAACCCAGCCATTTTTCTGCAAATAATCAAATAATAAAGTGATAAACTTTTTGTTCAACCATCGATAAAACTTATGGGTGAAATTATGACACTAATTATTAATGAAAAATTACACAATATTCGGCAACTGTACAACACTAAAATAAATAAGATTCTAGCAACTGATTTTGGCCGAGAGGACAAAAAAATTATATACATGTATACAAGTGTATCGGCATTTCAAAGTTTACGTCAAACAGCCGGTTTCCAGACGACGACTTGCGAAAATTTTTGTTTTTTTTTTTCGTTTTTGGATTGTAGATCGCGAATGTGGACGTTTTAGGAAAGGGAATACTATTATTTTTGCTAGGATGTCAGTCGGTGACAGGCTGTTTCTTGAGAATCCTTTTGTTTTTGCTACGATGTCAGTCGGTGACAGGCTGTTTTCTCGAGAACCGTAAGAGCTACGGATCTGAAATTTTCACAGACGCTACAATAACAAATTAAATGTTAAAGAGTATCCTAAAGCGAGTAACGACATGTAATGCTAGACACTTGAAATTTTCAAAGTTTGTAAATTTTTATACAAACTACTTAAATTAACACTTAAATTTAAAAAAATCAACATTAAAGGGTATTCTATCAGTTAATGTAATTTTGACTGTGTCATTTTGAGTAAGCGGCAAACTCTTGAAATTTTCAAAAACGCTAAAACTAAGAAATCTCCAAAAAAAGAAGGCAAAACGAAAAAATCGCCAATTAAAAAAAATCGCTAAAACTAATATATACCACCAAAAACAAAACGCCATAACTGAATAAAGCACAATTATGAAGATATCGCCAAAAACCTAAAAAAAATCGCCAAAAGGAAAAAAAAATCGCCAACTCTAAAAAAATCGCTTAAACTAAAATAAATCGCCATAAAGGAAAAAACTCAAAAACTAAAAAATCGTAATAAACGTAGAAACGTAAAAAAGCGCCAAAACTAAAAAACAGCAAAACAAAAAAATCGCCAACAACCGAAATAATATTTACCGCATACTTAAAATTAAAAAGACTTTCTATATCAGGTAAGTTATTCGATTATATAGGCTAAAGTTGGTATAGTATTACATATGTATGTACATATATTTTGACCGTACGGGGCCCTTCATATGACTTCATATGCCAGTCAAAGTTATTTTTTTATACATCGCGGTTTATCTTGGCATAAACGCCAAATTTTACAAGCAGTATTTTATTGGAATATTTACAGCACCCCCTCACCCCTCCTTTGGCTATTTTTTAACCGACTTCGAAAAAAGGGGCAGATTAGCAATTCGTCTGTATTTTTTTTGTTTAAATTGTTACTTCATAACTCGGTACATTTTAGACTGATTGTAAAAATTCTTTTTTTGTCTGAGAGGATATAGCTTCCAATTGGTCTCATAAAAAAAAGTGGGCAAAACCACGCCCACAATTATTTTAATTGATTTTATGATATTATACTTATTTGATTGTTGCGAAACCTAGCAAACACTTTTGCAAAACACACAGTACTATTGCATTTAAAAAAATGGGCCCATTAAAATTTAATTTTATATTTCTTCCAGTTAGGTCTCTTAAATTTTTGTCTAAAATTTTCAGATCTTTGCATTGAAGACGGATTTATTCTTATTCCTCTTTTAAAACTATTATAAATAAGTCTCTGAATACTGTATTAATTTTCTGGATTTAATTTTACTAACCTCCATTTTTAGGTGACTTTGGAGAAAGTGAAAGTGTGACCAAAATCATGGCAGCATTATTTTCATTCATTTCATCTTCATCGTAGTTGTCGCCAATAATGCCGTCCGGTGCACAAGATGGCGGACGTTTACGTGAACTAAAAAAAAACAGAAAAAAGTAATAATAAAAATTAATAATTTAATATTGTTTAATATTTACGATACGATAATTTTTAAATAAATAATATGATGATATACATATATTAAATTTAATTGCACTAGAGTGAATTTTAATCAGGAATAATTTTTAATCGGGCTTAAGTTCAGGGGGCAAATTACGGCACTCGTTATCGATCGAAATTACGAAATATTTCAATAGAGTTTATATGGAAATAATTTTAAATTTCGAATCGTATCGAATGCGGTAATTTGCTCCCAGTATTTTCAATTCTTATTGAAAATAAGAAATTGAAATAGTTTTACTAAATAATGTGATTTTCTAAAGAAGAGAAGAAAAATTAAACTAGACTTTTTAGCTGGGTGAAATGCCAATTTTTCAGTGCAGCCACGCACTTCATCAGCACTAATTTGCAATAACCGAAAAAAAGCTTAAGCGAAATAATTTTCAAAATTCATTGTTTGAGCAAAATGAATTATTTAAGATCGTAAATATGGGATTTTAGGATAATAAATAGATTTCAGTAAAAAAACGAAGTAAAAAAACATATGACACTTAAGCTTTTTTTTGGTGATTATGGCTCGATAATATAATTATAATTTAAACTACATCAACTAAATTATTTGAAACTTTTCATTATTTTATAGTGTAAATAAACTTCGTTGCGAGCGTATATTTTATTTAAACACTTTTTACTACGAAACTATTTTATGTTTAAATTGTTAACCTTGAAAAATACACACACTGTCAGTTTAATTTTTATTGATTTATTCTAATATTTATTTAAAGAAGAAAAAAAAAAGAATATGTGTTACTTATCAAACAGTCAACTAACAAAAAATATGTGTGTGCCGGATGACAACGCGGCAAAGCAAACATTTTTATATACAGTCTGTCTAGAATGACTTTGCACATTGAATATATTTAACTATTTTGATATTTATTAAAAAAAAATTATTTTACTTTGTTACATGTTTTTAGCACAAATTAATTAATAGCTTAATTAAAAAAAATTTACGTTAACAAATATGTATGTAAACAATTTCGAAAGATCTTTAAAATAAATTATAATTTTTTAAACATTTGAGGAAATTTATTATTTGAATTACTCGTATTGTCAGAAGTGTACATACAATAATTAAAATTTATTTGCTGGTGGTTTATTATCATTAGACTTCAACTACATATTTTGAACATTCACGAACCTCTTAAGCTAGATTTATACTATTGGAATTTTCTTCAAATTGCTCTTCAAAATGCTTTAAGAATTTTTTAAGAAATTTTGCTGTTTAATGCTGTTTCAAAGCATTTTGAAGAGCAATTTTGAAGAAAATTTCAATATTGCAAATCTAGCTTTACTTTATGCACAGACTTTCAAAAACTATTTGAGAGTTCACAAATAATAATATTTTTGAAAATCACAAAAGAAAAAATAAGCTTAGTAGGCCTTGAAACTGATACAAAACCCAGCAAATAATTTATTATCCAGGATGTGGAAAAATAAAATGAGTTCAGCTGGATATAAATTATTTGCTGGGTCTTGTATCAGTTTCAAAGCCTACTAAGCTTATTTTTTCTTTTGTGATTTTCGAAAATATTATTATTTGTGAATTCTCAAATAGTTTTTGAAAGTCTGTTCATAAAGTAAGAGGTTTGTGGCTGTTCAAAATTTGTGGTAGACATGCATCAGCAAATAAATTTTAATTTTTTAAATAATTAAAATGAGCTGAGAAAATTTTCTGTTTTAAAATAATATGATTTTTTGTCATAAAATACTATTAAAACTTTTATTTTTCTTTATAATGCAAACTTATACTTGACATACTGAAATGTATGTATGTATGTATATACATATGTTTAAGTATGTGTGTCAAACATATTTATTATTAGCAAAGTAAATACAGCAAATGCGACAACATTACATAAAGACTATTTTCAGAAATATTATTTATGGGTTTATATTTTAATAAATTTAAATTTAAGCGGCCCCACATTACATAATTTACATATAATATATAGGTACATAAATAATATTTTTTTGTTGGATTTGACATTTAGATTATTAATTGTCTGTTTAATCAAAAAATTATTTTCGCTTCACAAAAGTTTCAAGTGATGGTTTAAAATAAAAATGTTGACATCTATTTTGTGATTTGGCAAATTTATGGTTAATAAATAAGTGCAAGTTAATCTGAATCAGTACAGTATTTAAATTATCTCTAAAGGCATAAAATTGGGTGTTTAAACTATCAATACAGATAATATGGTTTATGTAACATAATCATATGGCCTGTATTGATAGTTTAAAAAACACTCATCAACTTTCTTGCAAGCATGTTTCTGTTTCTGATCTGTTTACACTAGTACTCTTCTACTTCGCCAAGCATAAAACTCGTTTATGTCTCAGTAAAATTCGGAGATCTTTTATTTTTGGTAAATCTTTTCACTTTTTGGCTATGGGAAGAATATGTCAAAAACAGCTGTTATATTGTTATATTGCTGCCACCGTGTTATTTTTAGAACTACACATAGTATATGATGCACCGATTTACCGCTGTTAAGTTTAAGCTACATATACAATTTAAGTTTAGTTCAACTCAAGCAGATTTTAAGCTTGCACTGATTTACTAGTCCTTAAGCTACCATAAGCTGCAAGTAAACTTAGCAGCTTCGATTCTCGTGCCCACAAAATAGAAAAAGAAAATCGAAAGAAATCTTTGTTTTGTTTTAAAAAGCATGCCTGCAACGTATTTGTCATTCGTGACTTTTTATTACTTTTGAATATTATTATAAATTAAATCAATAATATATTGAGTCGTATAAATTAACAAAGTCTCTAAGAGTATTAATTGCGTTATGAAGTAAAGTTGAAGGAAATAACGCCCATATAAGAAAATCAAATAAGGCCCAATAAAATTAAGGAATATTTAATTGTGTTTAATTAAATTTTTTTCGCGCTATATTTTTTCTTGGGTTTGGTTTCATTGAACTATTTTAATTGGGCTTTATTTCATAGGGTGTTTTCATAAATATTCTCTAGGGCCTTATTTCATTTGGATTTTTGTGGTTATATTTCATTGGGACTTATTTCATTTGGGCGTTATAATTTTTGGGCCTTATTTCATAGCGCCAAAAAAAAAAGTTCTTACAAACATGTGAAATTGAAGTGTTTATTGGAAAATTTGTCGTATAAGTTTCATTAATTGGCCGAGAATTTGTCATTCGTTACTTGAAAATTTATTTCAAAACATTATGAGAAGATAAAAATTAGCTTTCAATTGTAACAATTTGAGTCGTAGATAATTCATTTGCTTAAAATTTGATTGTGAAGAAAAATAAGTATGCAAAAAAAATTGTAATTCGTGACTTCTTCATTTGTATGGAATTTTGTTGTTTTGGTTTTTTATATATGGAGCCATAGTTTAAGCGAAAATTTTTTTTTAACTTCGTATATACAGTGGTGGACTTTAGGCGATCTTCTAAACTAAAAATTGATTCATATATTTATAACTTAAATCCTTTCGCTTCCTTAATGTGTCATTATCAGGGAAACTGCAAATATGCAATTGCATGTTTTTTCTTGTGCGACGTATTCATGCGGGCACAAGATATTTATCCGTTTCAGAACTTTTTACCAATTTTGGCATCGATTTGTTAGTGCATATTTTTGCATATTTTGCCCTTTAAAGCATAGTTTTGCATATTTTCCCTTTAAAGCATGTTTTTGCATTTATCACTCTAACACGCATATTTTTTAGCATAGTTTCTAATTTTTAGAGCATAATTTACGCTTTTAGGGCATATTTTGAAATTAAATAAATAAAATAAAATAAAATAAAATAAATAAAAAAATTTATTTTAATTTGCTTACAAGCTTAAGTGTAGCACAAATTTTTTATTTTTATTTTTCGCCATCTAAGTCTCATTTTTAATGTTCCATTTAGTGTATAAATTTTCGTAGTTATTACGGACATTAGTTTCAATGAAAAATTCGGTTTTTCTATTTGTGACGGACTCTACCCAGAGTAGACGTTGAAGAAACATTGTCAATATATAAAAGTTTATTTAGATGTGGCATGCAACGATTTTATTTGAAAATCTATATTGACCTATATTGTTGTTTATTGCAATAAATATTATACATACAAATCTTGTCTTATTTATCGAAAATATATATAGTTCCAAAGTTTTAATTCTGATATCGTGATCTCTTTTGAACTTGAAGTTAAATTTTTACGAGATTATCAAAAAAATAATAATTTGTATTATTTGCTTTAGTCAAAATATGTATGGCAATTTTGTATCAATACGGCAGTTATTCTTTGTTAATTTTTTATTGTTTGCTTTTTTGCTTATTTTATATGTAAATGTTGTTGTATTTTTTAATTAAAAATATATTTTCATTTAAAATAAACCAATTTATTTTATTTTAAGAGCATATTTTTTGATTTTTTGTGCATATTTTCAAGTTTTTAGTGCATATTGAATGCGCATAAAACACTTTTTTTAGAGCATATTTCTGTTTTCCCTGGTCATTATTATTATTCAAACTTTTTTATTTAAAGTATAATGTGGTTTTTATAGAATTTCTCTATTCAGGCTTCCAAGGTCATTCAAATTGATTTAAGGGCAAATAAAAGAAAATTTTATTTCATTTATTCATATCCGACGTTTCGTTGGGATATTCCAACATCTTCAGGGATACTACGAGTATTTTTTATTGAAATATAGTATATACTATCCTCTAATAAAATTTGCATTTAAGTTTTAATAATGTTATTTTACGCGACATGACATAAGACACATAATTTAAAAATAATTGCAAAAATAATCAAAAATTTTAAATATCACAGCATAAAGCTTTTCTTAACGTTCTACAAGTAATATCACAGCGGGAGTTAACTTTGTTTCTTGACGAAAGCCGGTTAACTACGATCGTAAGGAATCGTTAGTCGCAAAAAAAATGAAACTCGAAAATTGTATCGCTTAAGCGGTTTTTGGCGGTTATTGCACGAAATGATAACGGTGTTTTTGTTATTGTTTTGACTTTAAAAGGGGTCCAAATCGTTATGGAGAAAAATTAAAACTGGACCAAGAACGCTATGCAGAATATATGTATGTATGTAAGTAAAACTCAGTTAAAAGTTAAACGAATTAAGTCTTAAAACAACATATTTTATTTATTGATTGTTTGGCTTTGATTTACAGTAGTTCTTAACATTCCAAGGTGGGGTAACGAATGACAAAAATTTTAGAAATTATATGGTAATAAAAAAAATAAATATAAAAAACATTTTATGTTTTCATAATCTACCAAAAATTGCTCATTTTTTCTATTTATTTTTTAAAATTTAATAAAATAACTAAATTTATATTATAATTTTTTTTTCGTTTTTGTAGGATGTTAAATGAGTTTTGCCCACCATTTTGCTATTTTTTTTTTTGTAAAACCTATTGGATAGTGAATTCGTTGTATGGACTGTGTGTGATATTTTTCACTATTTATCTAATTAAGTGTGATTTCGCTTGCTCTGCGTGAACAATGAAATATTAGCTGCAGCGTTACCGTTCCTGTCGTGTAAAATTGAAAAAATAAAAAATTTCTATAAAGAGGCCTTACCCACTTGCAATATACATACATATGTATCTGTGCCATTTTTCATATTTGACAACAATATCGCCAATGTGTATGTCATATGGGTAATTCCACAGAATGTTACGTACGATGTCACGTACGTTGACCAATCAATCAAGCGGTTAGATTTTGCCTTATATTTTAACAAAGGTGGAGCTATTTACGCTCCTCAAAAGTACGTAAAGAAATAAAGAAAAATTTTAATTTTCTCTGAAATAGAAGCTTAATTGATTGGTCAACGTACGTGACATTCTGTGGAATTGCCCATATGCGAAAGTTGCTTTTTTGGAAGACTTTTGATTTTTATTGTACAATCTAGACCTGACTTGCCCAAAGTAGCACCATAGTGACGAACATTTATCGGCTTCTTATACAACTGAATATACCTACATACGTGAATACATTTCTCTCGGTGGCCCGCTCTAAGCTAGACAATTGTGTAATATGGTGGCAACATTGTTCAATATTGTTTACTTTTTCACTGTCAGAAAAATTGGGCAATATTTTCTTTGAAAATATTGTGCCATCTATTGCATAATATAGGTCAAAATGACAATAATATGTACAACAACATAAGCAATAATATTGTTTAATGGGCCGCTTAAGGGATGAAGTATTGAAAATCATACGAAGATTTGGGTAAATTTTGCGTGAAGTTTTTGTTTTTTTTTTAAATACGTAAGTGGCTGGCGCTGAAGGAAATAATCAGGGCTATCATGAATAAAATTCCACGTGAAATTTCTCCCTTTTCCAATTAAAATTTTTTGTTTTCCCTATTACTTGCTATTAATTGGAATAACCGACAAAGTTTTGCCGCTCTTGGCTACCTTAAGTTTGTTTTGGAAAGGCTGCCAGAAAAAGTACAAAATAGTTCAAATTATCTTAATTTTACAATGCACGAGTAGTAACAGGAACGGCAACGCTGTCAAGCTGTAAACAAGTTAGCCACACCGTTACACTCTTTAATGACTTCCGTGATTAGACGACAGCTAATGTTAATCACTGATGACATAGTCATAGCCCATGTCTAACTAATCTAATTTGACGAGACTTAAACCAGTTTTACAATTTACGAGCATTTTGTTTCTTTTTTTAACAAACACTTAAAAATTCTCTTTTTTTTTAAATAACTTCAAATATTTAAATACTTTTAGTATATTTTATAATTTTAATACCGGAAATCGCATTACAAAAGTATCGAAACAATTGCCTTTTTAAATAAAGTTGTTCATTTTTTTTCTTTTCGAAGCAAAGTAAACTGAATTCAAAAGCAAATAAAATAAAATATTCGTAATAGGTATAAAAGTTGCTGGCTGCAACATTTCATTAACAATTTAATATGATTTTTATTTTAATTTCTCGACTAGTCATTATTATTTCGAGAACTAGACTTTGTGTCTAATTTATGGTTGCATTTTATGCTTAAAGGGGACCCTGAAACACAATGAATGACTAACTGAGTGACTGACTGACTGACTGACTGACTGGTTTTTCTATTGACACGCAAATAAAATTGTTCAAAGTGAAAATGCCGACAATTTTTCAAATTGGAAAATTAAAAAAAAACTAAATAAATTTTTCATGGAAACAATCAAATATCTATTGTATTAATATGTACAATTTTACTTGAATAAAACTTTTGTTACGATAACAATTATCAAATACATACCTTCCCTTCCCTTCCCTGTTATTACCAGTACATTTTTTCCAAAGTACCCCGAAATGGGTACTTTTTTTATTTTTTGCTTTTAACTGACCTTGCTCAACAATTTTGACTCATATTTGAAAAGTTTTTTGCTTTGCTTTTGCTTTTGCTTTTGCTTTTGCTTTTTGCACAAATAAACTAAATTATAAATGTTATAGTTTTTTTGTTCTTTTTTTGCAAATATAGCAACAGGGCAAATAAAAATAATGTTGCCATGTATGGCCGGCGTTTCAGCCTCATTTTTTTTTTCTTTCTTTCTCTATTTCTTCGAGGCGGTATTTATTATTACTTTCGGCCCCCGTTTTTGCGTTTTTGTGCTCTTCACTCGTTTCTTCTCCCCTTTGTTTAACAAATAGTATGACGTTTTTTCGCTGAACATTAATTTTGCTTCATTTATGCGGATTTTTTGCTTGCTTCTGTTTTTTTTTTTATTTTAATCGTATTTTGTTTATTGGTGTAGAACATTTTTTTTGTTCATTTTTCAATATTTTTTTCATTCTCACAATTTAATCTTTTATAGCGGCGATTAGTTTTTTGTGCCCTGTTTTATTGCTTCATATTTTTGGAATTTTCAAATTCTTATTTGTTCTTAATGTGACGGACGGATGGAGCGCATAAATGGCATTATGCATGTTTTTGCAAATCAATTGAGGTTGGTTGGGTAGGCGTTAAGTTCAAGTAGCGCAGATATTTGCCTACAAATACTTACTCGTATACGTCATTTTTTATGGCATTTAACACATTTTTAAGATAATAAATAAGCAAGAAAAAGAGGGAATACATATTCTATTAAAATTATTCAGCATTTTCTAATAGCGCCAAACTAAAATTTTAAGTCACAAGACCACGAATATTCCATTCGGCTTGATGAGAGGTGTATAGAAGCTTATGGAATAAAATTTGTAGCACGAAGTAATAATCTGCGTTACAAGTTAATTACATTTCTCCGTTTAGTTTTACTCTCATCCTTAAGGCTCAGTTGCGTAGAAAGCAGCTGATCGATATTTTTATATGAAAAGTAGGTTATGTTACATTACATCTCTATAACCATTTTCATTACTTTTCACATAACAATATCGATCAGCTGTTTCGTACTGTTGCAGTTACTTTACATTACAGTCGGGTAACTGAGCCTTTATTCTTCTCAAGTTGGGTGTAAGCGGTGCTGCCAAATTAACTTAATTTTTTATAAAGTAATTTTAGTTTTTGACCCGCGCTTTTTAATTATGTACATAGGTTGCCGCAACCGCCAAAAAAAAAAAATAGTTTAAACGACATAACTTTCTTATTAAATTTTTTTGCAAAAATCTATTATATATTTGTTATCATCGTATATAATAGATTTTCGTCAAAATAAAACGAGGCCCAAAATATATGTCGGTTAAGCTTTTATGGCGGTTATGGCTCGCTATAATAATCTCCAATATTTTTAAAGCTATGCTATTTATGTCACGACACAGGATGTAAGACGTGATTTTCGAAACAGACACTATTATAGTTATAAAATTATTTATGTTTTGATTTCTTTGTACTTAAGACCAGAGTACGACAATAAACGAAACAAATTGTTTGATTTTCTTTTGCGTTGTTCTTTGGAGTGAGTGAGACAAAAACAAAACAAAAATAATGAGAATGATTGCTCAATTTGTTTTTCTATTGTTTTTTGCACATAAGCACAAACCAGAGAACACAGACGATCGGCTGTAAGCCGACTAACAGCCTTCGCCGGCCACAAATAATACATTAATTTCATCGTACGCCGCTAGAAAAGAAAATAATAATAATAAAACAAATGGAAACGTTATGAAATATTTGCGGCGAATTTGACATCATCACACAATATAATTTTATTGCAGTGTTATTTAACACATTAATTGTGTTGTATATAGCTAAGCAGCATAGCTATAACCTGCTGTCCTAAGACACCTCTCTTCTTTTTTTATATATTATTGTTTTTATATAAAAATAATAAAAATAAAATTGGCGTATTTCGCCTTTAACTACGACGTTTTTGTAATAGATTAAAGAACACCACAACATTTTTGCTTTAATCTAGGACTAAAATGTCG
Source organism: Tachina lurida (assembly GCA_944452675.1). Classification (NCBI taxonomy): domain Eukaryota; kingdom Metazoa; phylum Arthropoda; class Insecta; order Diptera; family Tachinidae; genus Tachina; species Tachina lurida. Next base: position 36,318,740 of record OX101752.1, on the reverse strand, counting down.
TAGTTGAATTCTAAGTACGCCAACCAAAATAAGGCCCATTATTTTTATTTAATTTTATTTCGCCTGTCCTTTGTGTGGCTTCTTAGGAAAAATATTTTTTTTGTTTTCGTTTATGTTGTATCACAATTTTTAAAATTATTATAAAAAAACAAATATTTTCCTGAAGAAGCCACATAAAGAACAGGCGAAATAAAATGAAATAAAAATAATGGGGCTCCTCGCGGCTGCTTATTTCAACTTTAACTACGAAATTTTGTTTCTAGATTAAAGAAAACTGCTGCCGTGTTCCTTAATCTGTTACAGAAACGTCGTGATAACGCAATAAAGCTTAACTTTAAAAAATATTGTAGATTAATATACATAATTAAAACCTATGTCAAAAACTGGAAGAATTATCTATTAATTTATTGAAAAATTCCCATATACCAAAGTATAGGGTACTTATTCGCTACAGTATTGACAATGCTAATAGAAAATTAAGTTAAAGTTGGCAACACCGCTTATACCCTACTTGAAAAGAATACCGAGGAGAGAAAAACTGATGCGCTTCTTTTAGAAACGAAAACGCCATAGATTTAACAAGTTTTTCATAAGGAACTTTATGTTCTCCATTCTCCTACACTCGTCCTTTTGAGTTTTTCCCTTAACCTTCGAATAACCTTTACTTCTATGCGCAGTTTTAAAATGATTTTCATTTCATATCAGATTTTTATTTTTTCAATTTAACGCTAGTGACATAAATTTACTATTTGCTACAATTTATTCCATCATACTGATTATACTTTTATTATGCTGCTTAAGGCAGCACACGAAGCAATTGGATAGAACATAAACTAAGAAACGCTGCTCAAAATGACTTAACTGACGCGACATGACATTAAAACCCCACAGACATTTTAAATGTCATTCTTGCCGGCATGCTGATGCCAGCATGAAGGGTGGGTGCTTTTTAAATTTCACATTCTTTTGTGTGGTAAGAGAAATGCATTTTGATTTTCTGCTTTTTGAATTAATTTATTTTTATGTTGCTAAAAACTTTTTTGGGGGATTTATGATTAATTCTGGTCTTAAACTTTATATACGCAGTCATTTGACGCCATTTAACATTTGTACGTCATAAAAATTTAATGAAACTGTTTAGTCGAATTGTTGAGTTTTGAAAACTTTAGTTAGAAAATTTATGGCGTTGAAATAAATAACAGAAAAGAAAGTCAAAGAATCGAAAATGACCTGAATGTCGCCGGTTTAAGTACACACAAATTGTTATGCTTAAAAAAAATTAAGCCGCTAAAGATAATGTTAGCTATTAAAACTATTGAAAAATATATCTTAAGATTATGGTCCTTCAAACCAGCTATTTTTTTTACAAAGTAACACTCCGTCAAATAATTTTTTATGCTTTATGAGAGAAATGGAACAGCTAAAGAGAATGCCTACTATTAAAAGTAATGAAAAAATAATAAAGTTTATGGTCCTTCGAACCAAAACCAGGAACTGATTTTCAAAGATGAATAACACTCCGGCAATTTATTTTGTATGCTTTATGAGAGAATTGGAGCAGCTAAAGAGAATGCCCACTATTAATACTGATGAAAAAATAAATAATAAAGTTTATGGTCCTTCATACCAAAACCAAAAGCGGTTTTTCAAAGATGAATAACATTCCGGTAATTAATTTTTTATGCTTTATGAGAGAATTGAAGCAGCTAAAGAGAATGCCCACTATTAAGAGTAATGAACAAAAAAGTTTATGGTCCTTCGAACCAAAACCAGGAACTGATTTTCAAAGATGAATAACACTCCGGCAATTTATTTGGTATGCTTTTTGAGAGAATTGCAGTAGCTAAAGAGAATGCCCACTATTAATAATGATGAAAAAACAAATAAAGTTTATGGTCCTTCGTACAAAAACGAAAAGCTGGTTTTTTAAAGATGAATAACACTTTGGCAATTCATTTTAATGCTTTATGAGAGAATTGGAGCACGCGAATGACAACTATTAATACTAATGAAAACAATAAAAATTATGGTCCTTTGAACAAAATCCAGTAGTTGTGTTTTTTTAAATGAATAATACTCTGTCAATTTATTTTGTATGCTTTATTAGATAGTTGGAGCAGCTAAAGAGAATGCCAACTATTAATATTGATGGAAAAAAATAAACTTTATGGTCCTTCGAACCAAACCCAGTAGCTTTATTTTTTTATGAAGAACACTCTGGCAATTCATTTTGTATGCCTTATTAGATAGTTGGAGCAGCTAAAGAGAATGCCAACTATTAATACTGATGGAAAAAAATAAACTTTGTGGTCCTTCGAAGTAAGACCACTACCTGTTTTTTTTTTAAGATGAATAATACGCCGACAAATCGTATTGATATTTTAGAAATTCATTTTAATTTTTTTTTTGGAATTTCCCCAACTGGCCACAAATGACAGAAAATAAATCAATAATTAAAACAGAAATAGTACTCGTATAAAGAAAACTAATAAAAGTGCTGATACATTTTTATTAAACATTCCCCATTAACGAATTGCCCGCAAACAAAATCACCCAAAATGCCCCTAAAAAAACGTTTAAAATACTTTACAAAGAAATGTCCCAGCCAAACATACACTTACCTTAAATGTTACGAGTAACAAGAATTTATTATTTCTCAAATTTATTTTTAACAAAATTTTTACCCATTAAAGCTTTTACTAAAATTTATGCTCATGTTTAAATAAATGCAAAATAACTGAAATGAACTCAGTGTATACAATTTCCTTAGGCTGCAACAGCAAAGCAAAAAAAAAAAAAAAATAAAAACCAAACAATTTCCAAATATAAAAGAAAAAAAAGAAAAACCATAAAAGCAAATCACACAAAATATATGGCGATCTTTCTCACTACTAGTAGTTGACCATAAAATTTTATGATTTTGCTACCAATTTTTTTTTGGTTACAGCTGCAAACGCTACAGCAGCAACACCTAAAGAAAAATGCAACAAAAACACAACAAAAGCATTATGTAAGTTATGATTTTGTAAGCATGTTTAAACATGCTTAAGCCAACTTTGCTTTGAAAAAGTTGTTAATAAAACTGCAACTGCAGGCAATGAACACAAATTTGTTTTCTTTCTTCTCACCCTCCCTGTCGCTTAACATCCATCCATCCCTCCTCGTGGTGTGTGTAAGTTTAATTTAAAAACCGTTAAATTAAAATAAAAATAAAATCAAGGCAATTAAATTGAACTTTATGTCAGGTTTTGTTTTATTTTGTTAAGATTTTTCTTTCAATAAAAATTTTCTGTTCTCTTTTTTTATGTGTCTTATCTAATTAAAGCATTTTCATCTGGCTGAATTTCTTGTACTTGTTGTCCCATTCTCCGGAAAATATTCTTAACATATAATAAATAATTAACATAAATTCAGTTTGCAAAAAAAAATAGAAAATTAATGTAATGGAATAATAGTTTTAATAGAAAATATATTTAAAAGCCTTAAAAGAGTTAAATCATATAAATATGTTTAGCTCTTTAATCAGGAATAATTTCTTAATCGGGCTTAAGTTCAGTATTTTCAATTCTTGAGGAATAAAATATTTTTATAGCTATGCTGTTTATTACGCGATACAGGAGTTAGGAAGAGATTTTCGTAACAAAAATAATCGACAATATTACAGTTGTAAACATATTTTTGTTTTGATTTCTTTGTACTTAAAAGCAGATTACGAAAATAAACGAAGCAAGAACGAAGAAACGAAGAGTGAAACAAAAACAATGAGAATGATTGCTCAATTGGTTTTTTATTGCCTTTGCACATAAGCACAAACCAGAGAACACAGCCAATGGGGGCTGTAAGCCGGCCAATAGCCGCCGCCGGCCACAAAAAATACATTAACTTAATCGTACGCAGTTAGAAAAGAAAATAATAGGAAATAAATGCTAACGTTTGGAAATATTTGCGACGAGTTTAACATCATCATAAAATATAATTTTATTGCATTGTTATTTAACATATTAAGTGTGTTTTATATAGCCAAGAAGCATAGCTATAACCGGGAGTCCTCAGGCACCTCTATTCTTTTTTTCTTATTAATGAATGTGATTTTCTAAAGAAGAGAAGAAAAATTACACTGGACTTTTTAGTTGGGAGAAATACCGGCATTTTTCTGTGCAGCCACGCACTTCATCAACACCCATGGCTATCTACATGGCTGGAGATTGTTATTAACATCAGCTATTTAACATGAATTTTTAATGAAATGGAATATGAGAAATGATATTTTGTATACAATTATTTAACTCTGAAACTTAACATTTCTCAGGAGCTTTATGAAAACTCTTTATTCTCAAAGTGAAGCCTTTTTAAAATGTTCCTTCCTGTAAAAGTTTTTGGTCTTCGCCAAATTTAACAAAAACTACAAGTATGTACTTGAAACAAAAAAGTACCCCTTACCTCAATGCAAGTGGTAACTGTCAAATCGGTTGTCAAACAAAGCAGTGCTGTTAACTTACAAATTTGAGCATCTCACAGTGGCGTGAAAAAAAATAAATTATCAAGTCCTGAACTCCCTGTTATTAAGAGTGGTAGAATTAAATTTTAGAGAAATTATATTTGACAGTACCCTGCTGAAAAGACAAAGGAGCTCCAAAGAGCAGGAAAACACATACTAAAAGATATATAAGAGGTATTACAGATTGGTATAGGGAACCTAATGTTGTACCTCAATGCAACCGGGTGTATCTAGCGTATCTGATCATTGGATTTAACATACGATACAGAACTTTTTCACAGGTTAGGGCCCCGAATAGCAGAGTGGTATCTATAAAAAGGGTATATCATCAACCAAGCAAGCTCTAAACAGCGCGTGTGAAAAACTATTTCTAGCTCATGTCTTTAATAAATTTCTATCAATTTGAATAATTTTTAAATAACGTAATTTACCTTATCATCTATTCACCGACCAACATTTTCTCAACAATGAATTCTCTTAAGCATCTGCTTTTAATTTCGCTGTATTCCAAAGCTAGAATAAAACCGTTAGGCTGCTGTTTGAAAGCTTCTTTATGGTTCAAACGAAACTATACAATTTTTTTCACCAGCATTGCTGTTTGATGTTGCTGTTGCTATTTTGATATCGCAGTATTGTTTTGACGATGATGCTGCTTGCAATAGGTTGGTTGGTTGGTTGCCCTGTTCGATGTATTATATGAGTTTTGTTTAACCATAAATATCAGCAATCTAATGATTCTATATACGATTCAACAGCATACAGTACGAAACATAAACATTTACAGCAATACATAGTTAGTAACAGCAAACAACATCGTAATGAACATCTTCCTTTCTGCAAGATCATTATTATCAAGATCAACGTCATTTGGCTTGTTGTTGTTTGGCAAATGCAGACGGCAAGTAGGCAGGCAGGCAGCATCATAATTCTCGCTTACCTACTTGACCATAGCTTAAGGAGACATGAGGAAGAGAAGTGTGATTTTGCTACATATGACTCATGGGTAAGTCGGCTTAAATCTAGTTTAGGGGCACCTCCCAAAAATGAAAAAAAAGTATCCTATCCTATAGTAAATTGAAAAATAATAAATAAAAATTAAATAAAAATAATGGCGGCGAGGCTTAGTTTCCGAGTTATAGGCCTCTGAAATTCTAGTACATTATTGTCATTATACGGTGTTTTTCAACGAATATGACCAATATTGGTATTTCAAAAATTAAAAAAAAAGGTATGCTATCCTATAGAAAATTCAAAAAACAACTTTGCAATCCAGAAAATCATTACTAGGCTGCGCCGTCTCGGGAAATACCATGGTGGAGAAAATCCTTAAGCACGGCCGAAGGCCGGCAATGCAGAAAAATGTTAAGCAGGAAAACTTTGCAATCCAGAAAATCATTACTAGGCTGAGACGTCTCGGAAAACACCATGGTGGAGAAAATCTTTAAGCCCGGCCGAAGGCCGGCAGCGCAGAAATACGCTATTAGGCATGAAAACTTTGCATTATAGGATAGCATTTTTTTTTTAATTTTTGAAATACCAATATTGGTCATATTCGTTGAAAAACACCGTATAATCAAAATATTGTACTAGAATTTCAGAGGCCCATAACTCATAAACTAAGCCTCGCCGCCAATATTTTTATTTAATTTTTTTTCTTATTTTTAAATTTACTATAGGATGGGATACTTTTTTTTAATTTTGGGGAGGTGCCCCTAAACTAGATTTGTTCCCAAATTTTAATATTTTGTTGTTGTTTCAAATGTAAGTGTGCGACAAGTCATATGTATGTTGTCGACATCGTGGACAGGCCCTAAAATTGGCGAATAATCTTGTGATATTAAGCCGGTCAAAGTGGCATCACAGTGTCGAACACTTCAATCGGCTTCTTATACAAATGAATGCACATACATGAACACATTTCTCTCGGTGGCCAGCACTGGATTAGAGTGATATTTCAACTGCATGAAATGTTAGCTACAAAGATATATTGGTACTGGAGTCCAGCCTGGCTCCAATAAATACCGAAATAATTATGCTAGATTTCTTTCATTAATTAATTCACTCTAACGCTCTTTCTGACAAGAAATTTTTAATTTACACCAACTTCATTATAAACTATTACTATTCGGCAAAAGGTAGAACATAAAGTCCCATGGGAACTAAAACTCGACGGCATTCTCAGGTTGAGGGTTTTTCGACTGTACAAGTACAATTTAGACAATCAGAAGCCATCAACGATGCCACCTTAGTTTAGTTTAGGTAAGAAAGCAACCAGCAACCTAGACTAACTTATGACTCTGCATAAGCAGAGTCCGCACCGTCGAATCAACCAGAGCTTCTAGTTGCAGTTGAAAACTGGCGTCGGCACTTTGAGTTCGGGGAATTCTCTCGGGCTTTTCTCTTTCTTGCTATTCCAGGCAATAACATAAATAATAATAAATACATTTTATTCTTCGTCAATATCTTAACAACTGCGGCAAAATGCTTTGTGTTTAACATTTAACATCTGTGCATGTCTACCTACGAGGAAATGCCCGGTCAACACGGACACTAAAACCGAGATTCCTTTCCTATTTCTGGTAAGGTTGTCCCAGTTCATGCGGTCCTCTCATCCCTAGAGCTTCCGTGAAAGGCTATATGCTCCGGATTTACACGATCCTAATATTAAACTGGTCTCCCAACTCGTATAGGGATGGTCGGCAGTCGTGGGCTGTTGCTTTGTTCTTAGAAGATGTATTTAGGGACCTGGGGCCCGTTTCTCAAAATAAAAAGTTACAAATCTACAAATAAAATACACACAAATCAACAATAAAATTTGTAAAAGTGTTGTTGGTTTGTGTGTCAAGTACGATTGTTGAAGTGACATTAATCGCAACCAATCCGCAACTTCCTTGAGTTCCTACTCACTTTGATGTTTACCAGATCGAAGTGAGTCGGAACTCACCTTGCAATATAAAGACCTAACGTCCCTAAGTAAATTTCATAACCCATGGCTACACGAGTTAATATGCCTTTTTCTGCCACCTAAAGAAGTACCATTCCTAGACACTTCTCTGGATGGCCTTCAGGTTGTATAAAGGCGTTCAGGAAGTAGAGCAAGTTAGGTTTAATCAATCCTCCAGCCAATGTCGTTTCCGTTCCTCTGAGAAATACAACGAAGACGTATTGCAGAGTTTATTGCCATATCCTTGCCTCCCAAATCTAATGGTAATAGGTATACCTTAAAGCTTTTATTATTACGAAGTGGGCCAGTTGTACAGAAAGCCAAAGATACAAGCCTTTGAACCTTGGACGCCTTCTTCTCCAGGGAAGGCCACCACAAACGTGAGAATTTGACGTACTGTGACCGCATAGATATAGTGAATGATTTTTGATGTGAGACATCAAATTTTTTCAATGGATTTCTTGCAATTGTTAGTGAATCTTAACCCTCTCTGGAATATTTAACTTAAAGACTAAATTTATAGTACAGAATGACAATGAGATACTTTGCGGTTTTGAATACATTTATTTCGTTCCTCGAAAAGAGGACTAGTTCCATTTTCTTGGGATTAACCAAGACCTCGCTGCTTCGCCCATTTTGATAGATAAGAGAGACGACCGTCTTGTAGGATGTCCCTTAAAGAGAAGAAATGAGTTTTCCTCCAACAGCTTGTTCCATATCATAATTTTAAGCAACAAGTTTGCATCCAAGCGATTCTAAACATAACAGCACAGGATTTAGATTTAAGTTCCACAAAAGTTGCGAAAGGACTTTGGTCATCCTTGAAGATCCTAGAACCGAGGTTAAACATTGTCATCCAAACTCGACAGTTCATATTGTTTTCTTAAAGTTAAGGGAAGAATTTTGTCTATTTCAAAATTGTATGTTAAGGGTTGGCAAACACCGGGGATAAGGTCTACATCTCAGGAAGAGATTTTTCTTGTCCCAATCTAAAAAAAGTTGTTACTTGCACTTCTGCTTAGAGTCACAACACGGATCTCCAACATGTTGGAAGAAACGAAGTAAATAAATCTCATGTTAAGGGTGATTCTAAAATGCACCTCCACTCGCAGGCCCATTTGGGTCTATTGTGATTAGCACACCCTTAAGTCTACTGAGTTTTGTCAATACCCGGGGATAAGGCTGTCATGGTATATATATATATATATATATATATATATATGGTAATCTGATCTTGTCCCAATATTAAGACAGTTTCTACTTGAACTTCTGCTTAGAGTAACAGCAGGGTCCTGGGTGATGTTTTCAGGTTTGGGTCTGCGCTACAGGGCTTCGACGTAGAAGAATAGTTCGTGTACGAGTAACTTCTTTTTTTTAGAATTAAACGACCCTGAGAGAGCGAATTTTAGATAGCTAAGCAATCAGTCTTTGGAATATGTTTTGGGTAGAGTCCAGGAGCTGTAACGTCCAAGGTATGAATGCTGCTGTGGGAATGGCAATTGGTGGAACGGCCTTCCATTATTTTTTAAAGTAAGCAATAAAATAATGGTTGTCGATTTATTGCATGTCTCTAAATATATCTTTGACATAACTATTTTTATTTAAATGGATGTTTTCTAATTTCCCCATTTTTTTTTAACATTTTCAAACATTTGGTCAACTGGGCAATAATAAAGTAACCTGAGTATTTGGCAAAAATATGTGTGTAGCGTTTGTGAGAGTAAAATTTTGCAAGAAAAGCTGGAGCGCTCTATTGTTGGTCGGCGATTGTTGGTTGGTTGGCCTGGCCGGTTGCTTGATGCAACTAAATATTGCAGCAAATTGACGTGCGCACATTATCGTGCTGTTGTTGTTTAAAACCGCGTGATTGAAATGCGATATAAACATTTTCGCGTTTGTTTGGTAAGAGGAGCATTTTTATTATAGTACAATTATTGTCCGTCTGACTCTGTCTGTCCACCAAGTCTGTCTATCTTACATTTTATTTATAATTTTCCTTATTTCTTACTAGTTTCTACTATTTTATATATATATGTACATATATATATTTGCACATATATATTTCTATTTTCTTTTTTTGCTATTTCAGCATGGGAATTGCAACGTGATTTCCTCAATTTGGTAAACAACAGCTATACAAAAAATAGCCAACAAAAATATATAAAATACGTTAAAAAAATGATGATGGCTTCAAAACGAAACAGTCAGTCAGTCAGTCAGTTAGCCAAGCAGTCTGCCAGTCAGCTGATAGACATTTATTTTAGCATTAAAGCGTTTTAAATTATATGTAAGAGAAAAAAGAGAAACAGTTTTAACAAAAATTTATATTTGTTGCCTTAAATTCACACTGCTTTGTTGCACTGGGTACCCCTTAGCACTGCTGCTGCTCTGCCACAAGCATTAATTAATTGCCTGACTCCGTTTTAAACAACAAACTTCTTCAAACATTAAATGCGAACTAAAAACATTTAGAAAAACTACCTTTTCAAGAATTAAAGAGTTCTTAAGGGATTTATTCATTAATTAAAAGCGTAAACATCTTCAGTATTTTAAGATAAAGTGAATTATTTTTATTATTTTCTTTTCATTTACTGTGTATACAGAATTAAAGTCTTATTATATAAGCCTGCAATTAAAGTTTTTCATTTGTTTTAATTACTGTACTGTAACAAACCTTTTATACAGATGAAATAACTGTTTACTTTCTTTTGACGCTCACAGTACATAACAAATTTTCTTATTTTTACCCGACTGCGCAACGCAAAAAAGGTTATTGGGCATGATACAATAATACAAAAAAAAACATAAAAAAATCTTTATAGTTATGGCAGGACTAGTAGCTGAAGCAATTATAATTTGCATATATTATGAAAGTGGTCTAAGACATACTTCGAAATATTAAATAAATCTTTAAAAAACTTCATTAAAATAAAATGATTCATAATACAAACATATTTTTTAATTTGATCAATTGTAATCGGCTAAATATCTCGCAAAAAGAAATATATGACTTAGACGACTTTCATAATTAAGGGCACATATCGTTAGCTAAAATGCAAAAAGGCGTAACTAACAAAAATATAATTTTACAGCAGAAGCAAAAAACAAACAAAAAACTTAACAAATTTGTAGTTAAGTGCCCTTAAGTTTTGTTAATAAAAGCGTCATTTTTGGTCACAGAAGTGTAAAATTTTGTCAAAACATGAACTATTTTAAAGGCATTCATAGTAATCACTCAAAAACTGGATATTGAATTTTTTGTTAGTTACGCCTTTTTGCATTTTAGTAGCTGACGATATATAATAATTTATAGTATGATACGTCTTAAGCAAATATAGTGTTGCCAAATATGATACAAAACGTTGAATGGATGGATGATACCTCGTATCAAGGCGAATTCACATCAGGTGATCTCATTGCACCAGCTGACGATCAGCTGATAATTTCTCTGCTGTCAAATTAAAGCAAAACGTTGGGAAATATTCTGACAGCAGGAAATTTTACACTAACCAATATGCAGAGTTGTGAATATGCAGAGTTGCAAATAGAGACCACCTGGTAGCAATTCGCCTTGAACCATATCTTACAATTATTTCATATTATGTAAAGAAATAAATTTATTCATTTTTATACTTCAAAGTGCTATAAGTACATTTTATATACATGTGAAATATTTGAAGATGAATTAGGAATTTTACTTTAAAATATTTGTAGCGTATTTTCAAAATGATTTTAGTATTTAAGGATCTGCTTTCAAGTATTTAAATTTTAAAAGACCCGGCTGACAGTTAACATTGAACGTTTTCGTGGCATTTGTTTGTCTTGGTTGTTTTTTTTTTTTTTTTAAATTGCTCCCAGTGACGCTGTTTTCGCTGCCCCCGTAGGACACTGTTTGTTGCTGACGCTGCCGCTGTTAATGTTTGGCTGACTTGCAGCCCATTAAAAATAGATGTAAACTTTATGATTCCATTGAAATCGGAGTACAATATTTATATCGTTTTCGAAATCTCTTGTTATATTTAGTGTTTGGCAGAAGTGTTGAAAGCAAAAAATTATGACCACAAACACAGTAAAAAAAAATATCATAGAACTAAATAAACTCTTAATGCGCACAACAGTTGAAAGGAAAAACTAACAACAATAACAACAACTAAATACAACAAGAGCAACATTTAAAGTGCAACAATAAAAATAGTAACTGTTATAAACAGTGTGGTGTTGGTTGGGTTTGTTTGTTGCATTGGTTCTTTTCTTCAAAGCCATCGCCACCATCACAACAAAAAAAAAAAAAAAGAAACAAAAAGAAGCTCCTCAATATTCTGTTTCTAGTTATTTTTTTATTTTATTATTGTTGTAATTTGAAGCTGATTTTAAGTGAAAGATATAGATGTTGTATTATTTAATACGAGTATGTATGGAAGTGCATTTTTATTTTGTGTATGCCCCCTTGTCAGCCTAGAACCATATGTCTCTACGTCAACACTCTTTTCTCTATCGACAATTGCACTAGTTGTAATGTCGACAACTTTCCTTTTATGAGCGACTAGAGAAACGTTAGAGACAACAGTTCTAGTGTATTTCTGGTGACATTGTCAATGAAAGCGTCAGTAGTTTGTTTTTCTTTTTCTTTTTTATTATGATATGCAATAATGTTAAAAACTTACGTACATATGTATGTATGTATGTATGTATGTATGTATGTATAAAGTCTACCGGTGGATTTTCAATGACCACCGTATGTTATATTCCCATAGGCAATTACATTGGCTGGGGTACAATGTCACTAGTAAATCACTACAATTTTACTATTGACAATGAGCGAGGAAATATCGATATTGTAGACAAGGGCACCAAAAATTTACTAGTGAATTTTTGGTGCCAATGTCTCCATGTCGTCCCAAAAGAACTACTTGGTCAGCATTGCTACAGTCTAGTGGTGAATTTTCAATGACAAGCTAATGTTAAATGTCAGTAGATAATTACATTGGCTGGGGTACACCTGGTCAGTAGTACTACTGACAATGTCACTAGTAAATCACTACAATTTCACTATTCGAATTTTCTGCAGGGTGCTTAACCAAACATACATACATACATATTTATGATGTTGTATTCTCTGTTAAAATTCATAGTTTATCCTATATATGGAGAAGACCAAGACCAGGATGATGATGATGATGATAACTGTGATACAAAATATTGATGCTAGTTGGTTATTGTTATTGTTGCCATTGTTAATGCTGTTGCTGTTGTTGTTGTTGTTGTTGCACGTTGCTTAAGTGACCGTTTGTAATTTTCGCATGCTGTGCAGAAATTATCCAATTTTGGCATGAAAATCGATCAATCGATAGATGTAAAAATAAAATAAGCAAATCGCCAATAATAAATATAGCAAAACGAGCAAGGAAATATTAGATGGGGATTTGTTTGGTTTTCTTTCCTCATTTCTTTTTTTTTTTATTGCGGCTTGGTGATGGTACTAAATTGAGCCTTAACTATGGAACCATTACTAGTTTTCATGGACTTTTCTGACAGTTTGATTGATTTTATTTTTCAATATTATTGATACAATACATACACACATACATACATACATTTTTAATCCCAGTCAGCATGTGGAAAATTGTTTCACCAAACTGAGCCTTTTTCGACTGCCTTAGATGATCAAAAACTGATTAATCAGTTCTGCGCTTAAAATAAGACTCGAAAATGATATCCAGAAATACTTAGAAAGTGATTTGTTTAAAAAGCAAGCTCGTGCAGTAAAATAAAAAAAAGGTTTTTTGAATTTATGTACATATGTACATATGTATATAAAAATTTAAAACAAAAAAAAAGTGATTATAAGTAATACCACAAACTGTCTCGAAAGTGAATCGAAATTGATCTGAAACGCGAGTCATAAAAGACTCTTTTAGTAGGCTCGCGGCTAGGGTACCATTTTCTCCCGAATGAACAGTCATTTTCGACTCGCAAACGAGCGCATAAATGCTTATTTTAATTGTGCGAAGTAGTCGAAAAAGACTCGAATATGATCATTAATTTCATAAAATGCTGACTGGGATGTTTTCTGTTTGTTTGTGTGTAGGTATGAATGTATTTTACAATTTGAGCTATTCTATTCTATTCTATTTTTTTTCCAATAATAATCGTCAATGATTTGTGGTCACATAATTTTTTGTTTAAATATTTATTACAAGTTTTTTATTTATAGTGAATTTGTGCATACATATTTATAATATAAAGTAAATTTAATATAAGAAGCAAGAAGTAATAAAATTAAAAAATAAATACAGAAATGAATAATTGCTAAGTCGCACAGTGGGATGGGTGGCTTCATACTGTCAGCTGAAATGCATAACCATGTAACTTATAAACAAATTTTAAATCGTATACAAATTTTCAAACCTAATTAAAACTGAAAATTAAGAAACTTTACTTTCGGTTTTTTACAATTCAGTAAAAATCGGTCAACCGGGTTTTTTAAAGTAAGAAAATTATTATACAAAAGATTTTATTTTAGATTGCTTTATTAAAAAAAAGAGTTAACAGTGCATGTAAATACTATCAAACAATACAAAAATTAAAGGTAAAACATAAAACTTAACGTTATATACTTATGTATGAATGTGTAGTGCATATGTATATATAATATATATACATAGTCCTAGTTTACACTAAGCAAGTGTTATTGTTAAGCTGAAAAGAAACGTTTCTGTTCACCTCGTCTCTCTCTCCCTAAAACTAATCAGCTTAGCAATAAGACTTGCATAGTGTAAACTAGGATATATGAATGTATGGACAAGGTGGATATCTATCTATCTATTTTATCTACCTCTACATAATATATGAAGCAAAATGTCAGCAAAACTAAAAAACACACAAATGGATTTTGACATCCATTGCACACCATAAGGCCAATTTAATTCGCCTCTGCTATCACTCTATAAAATAATATCGCTTTAATTTCATGTTTCACTAAGTGTTGCCATGCACAAAAAACACCTAGAACGTTTACACTGAAAAAAAAAATACTTAGGAAAATCAACAGACCACGTAGGTCTAAGTTTTAACATATGTAGTAAAACAAATTTTATTGCAAAATATACAAATCGAAAAGTATTCGACTCAGCCGGTTTTTATATTGTAAAAAAAACCGGACTATTCGACATTCGAAAAATCAACATTTTGAAAAAACCGACAATGGAATTGCGAAAAAAAACCGGGTTTTAAAACCCTTTGAAAAACCGAGTCGATCACCCTAGTTTTAATGCATTTCAGCTAACAATATACATATTTTGTGGGCAAATAACTACTATAAGAAGTGGTCCTAAATCTTTGAATGTTGGCACTGAGCATTATGTTGGCTAAATTGATCTAAAAATACAATCGATCACTGCCGCCCGTTGCTCATGGTATCCAAATCGATTTTTTTTCGCTTAGAATGTTTCCTATCCAAGCGTATATCTTAAAATTAGGTACATATAGTAAAACAAGCATGCGGAGTTTCATTGTTTGTTAAAAAAAATTTTTATGATGAGTAGTTATGGACGAATTAGTAACAGACTCACGCTTTTTTTACCAATAATAAGGGCTTAAGAACTTCCGCTAACACTTTTACTGCTGTTGTTTTTGCAATTATTTTATGTGCAAATTGCATGATTTGTTACGCGTGGGCCATGCATTAGTCACGTGTGAGTCACGCTTGCTCGTGCTTGTATTTATGTGTAATAATGATTTTAAAAATATAAAGTGTGTGATTTAGCTCATTTTCTTAGGCTTAAAAAACGTCTATTTTTGGATAATTCGTATACGAAGTTATGCGTGATGAAAAAATTATAAATTTTACATTGTATTTTTTTTTTGCACAGAGAAAACAGTGCCTAGTAAATACCCATAAAATAGAACAAAATTAATAAGATCCCTCTATGGTTTTTTTTTTTAATAAGGAAATCTTATTAATTTCATAGAGAAATTTAAAAAAAACAAGAAGAAATCTTGTAGTTTTTATGAGGTTATCTTATTGATTTTTTTCAATAAAAAATAATAAAACAAATTGCGTCTTTATTCTCTGTACTTATGTATTTTCATTTAAATTCTATACCATATACATATGTATGTATGTATGTATGTATGTAGTATGTTGTAGATGTTATATTCTTAACTAACTTACTCACTAACAAGCAGCCTGAATAACCATTGAAATTATTGTTTAAAACATTCTTATACAAAAATGAAAAAGATCATGAAAAAAATTTTCTCTATGTCTATTTATAGAAACGAAATAACAAGACACCTTCATCAAGAAAATTTTCTTATTAAAAAAAAGCAAAAAGATGCTTTACACACAATCATATAGGAACCTACTAAAATCAAGAAGAAAACCTTATTGAAAAAATCAATAAGATATCCTAATAAAGTCAAGGAGAAAGCCTTTTTAAAAAAATTAACAAGGCAACCTAATAAAATCAATAAGAAATCCCTATAGTTTACAATTAATAAGAAAACCTAATAGAATCAAGAAGTTTTTCTTTATGGATTGGTTTTTTGGTGCCAAAAATATAGGAAATTTAGTAAAAAAAAAGTTGTGAATAATAGAATTTCTTCTTGATTTTATGTGGTTTTCTTCTTGATAAAATTAATAAGATTTACCACATAAAAACAACAAGGAATCTCTATGAAAAAATCTTCGCTTCTTTCTGCTGGAATACCCCTTAGCCTAAAAACGTTTCATAGAGAAAATCTTATTGATTCTATGAGGCAGTTTTTTCTCTGTGTGTTAAGCATTGTTTATATGATTTTTGTTGCTGCTGCTCCTTTCTTGTATAAACAACAATTTAGTTTATAAATTAATTAAAAATTACTTGGTAGGGACAGTTACCCGTCTTCCCTGGTGGAACATGCTGCTTAATTTAAGAGTTATTAGCATCATATTGTATATTCGAAGATATAGGAAAAATAATAATTACTTTGTATAGGGGGGCCAACCGTCTCACCCTTCTATACAGCCAAGATTTTGCTGGAACATGAGGTTTGTTCGTCTTTGAGCGTGATTGCAGCATCACCTATCGCCGAATTTTACATGCTAATTATACACGTCAAATGGAGAACTATTATTGTTAAAAACAATTCCCAGTATGATACAATTGAATTCAATTAAATGATAAGCATAAACTGTCTCATTTCATATTATTGTGTGCCACCTTATGATCACTGCTGCTATCGATATTCTATTTGTATTGAATTACGTAATGGTTTTTCTCATAAATTATCATTGAATTAAATGTTAATAAAAACGAGATACATAGGTATTAAAGTATGTACTTATGTACTCGTATGTTGTATAAAAAAAATTATTTTGCTTGCTTATGCTTTTTTATTTGCGAGTTAAGATTTTGTAGGGCTTAATTTCACAACATTTCAAGTGATTTAATTTGAATTTCAATATGTATTTAATTTAGAGAAAACTTGTTTGTTTCTAATCTAGAAACAGTCTGGTTTCAAAGGTCCTATTTTCAATTCCATTTAAATATACATACATACATACATTTATTGAACAACAAATAATAAAAATTAAAACATGTTTTATTTTTAAACTATGATTCGTTTAATAAATATTTCCATTTTCATTAAAAGCTTTCTTCAATTATGCAGCTGCGTTAAATTTACATAAATTTATTCATTAACTTTATCTTCGTCAATAAAACTTTTAGAACCTTTTTTTTTTATCTAATTTCTCTTGCTTTTACCTACATAAATAAAAAAAATTTGTATTTCATCTGTCTTAAATTTTTGTTTAAGTAAAGCTGCGAATTTGTTTGAAAATAGTCAGTCTGTGGTGATGACCTGGTTTACAATGAATGTTAATTCCTATGCCTGCTTATTTTTTTTTGTGGCCGTCCAAAGTGCTCGATTAAAGCTATGTGTCTACGCCCAATACAGCATATATTTTTTATATGTTTATACATACTTACATATGTATGTATGTACATATATACATATGTTAAAACAGGCAAAATATTTAAATAATGTTATTATGTTGTTTTAGCGGCTAAATGCGTAATTTAGGGGGCAAAAAGTACTGAAAAAACAAAGAGACCAAATAACCTGTTAGTTTACAACAGGGATGGCAGCGTGAGCAATTAAGTTTTTTGTGAACTGACACGCTTATAAGCAAATATATTATCGCTTCTATTGTCGTTCTCAACTGAACCTTTTTGTTAATTTTTAATTATTATTCGAACTTCATTTGTTTTTATATTTATGATTTTTGTATTGCGAAATGTGTGTCACGAGTGAGTATATTTTTGAAACGACACATACATACATAAATATTACAATTTTAAATTGAAAAATTACCGCGTTATCGCATTAAAGTATTAAATTGCAAAATTACCGTATTATATCCTCACTGTATTACCATTTCAATGTAAAGTTGTAAATTTTAGGGAGTGATGTTAACTTTTTTTTAAAGCAACACGCATCGTTCGTGTATAAAAAAATGCACTAAATACAATATAATTATAAACATTTGCTGGATATATGTATGTATATATGAATTCAAATTTTATTTGTACTCTTGGCCAGTTACCAAGTTAAATAATACATTATCAACGAAATATCAAAGCATTCACCCCTATCGTGAACATTTTTTCCCTCGAAATATTTCCACTTTTCACCAAATTGCAATCGTGAATAACATTTCCCTTATCGTGAATTTTTTCACTTTTCCCTTGGTTTTTTTTCACTTTATTTTTGCAGGCGAACTGAATTAATACATGAAATAATTTCGATATTTTCCTTCGAATTATATATTAAAAGTTATAAATATTTATTTTCAGGACTAGATTAGTAAGTAACCTTTACGATTGTTAACAATAATTCGCTGCAACACCTTTTTCCATTGTGTATGAATCTCTTTGGTTCACACACAGTAAATTGCAAGGCAGTGCACCGCAGTGGTATACTAAATAATTTTTTTCCACTGCATCTAGAATATTTAGAAACACAACTTTTAAGTTAAAAAAAAAATTTATTTGGGACCTAAAATTTGTGTATACCTGATTATTAAACTTAAATTTGTCTGATTTTCAATTAATTTTTAAGCTTTACAAATCTTCTTCCCTATTTTACATTCACTGGGATTGATAGCGTGAAAAAAATTTCACGGAAGATTCACGATACCATTTTTCCCTTCGAGTGGAATAAAAATTTCACGTGAACAAAAATTCCACTTGTTATTCCCGATAGGGTTAATTAAAAAAAAAACTTAAGTGGAAATGTTTCGAAATTTTGTTCGATTATCGAGTGCTCTATTTTGTCTCTAGGATGTACCACTCTTAATTCGAAACGAAAGAAAATAATTTCGAATTTGCATATTACTAAAATAATGATACATCGTAGGGTGGTTATTGGTTTGCCGCAGTCAGTAATATTGTATTTTTAATATACTGTGCGGCATACCAGTAACCACCCGACGACATGTATCTTCCTCAAAATAAGTTTCATATTACAACAGAAGCGTTGCAAGGTATTCACGTTCCTTAAAGTGAACGCTGCCCACCTCTGATTAAAACAAGATTAACAAAATCAAACTAGGTACTAGGGATGGGCAAAAATATCGATATATCGAAATATCGATATTTGAAAAAATAAATATCGATATATATCGCCGATATTTCAAAAACCGATATATCGACACATCGATTCTAATTTACGAGTATCGAGTTTCGATATTTTTAAGAGCTCTATAAATTTTAACGCTAGGATGTTGGCATGACTGCTAGTGATGCGAACAAAAAATAGAGAAATTTCATAACAGAAAAGACGCATCTATAAGGTGACCCCACTAATCCAGCTGACGTTTATTTATTAACTAAGCTAAATGTCAAATTTGGTGCGGGTATAAGACTCAAGGCAGAATTAGTTTTTACTTTCTGTTCTGTTACTAATCAGATGACCCTTTTTTGTTTATAGAAATCTTATACAAGCCGTTAGTTTTTCTCTTTCGTTATATTGTGTTTCGGTTCAACCTGTGAAAATCAAAAAACTATTAAGTAGTGTAATGTATGTAGTAGGTGTCAGCATAAGTAAAATAAAAACCTTTCGAAAGGTTTAGGAATTTAGGAATTTGAAAAAATTAAGTTTTTACCAGAAAAACATAAAACTATATTGAAACATATCAATGGACGATGCAAAACTCATCACTTTAGTTTCAAATTTATTACAGAAAAACTAACAATTAAAACTTAAGACACAGAACGGCAACAGAAAGTAAAGACTAATGAAGCCTTAAGGAGCTCAATATAAGCTTTAGTTTTCTTCACTATTAGAGTTCATTAAAATTTAAGTTAGATACTTTTTCGCGATTTCTCTAAATATTAAACCATTATTTAATGGATGCCCAGTACATATTTCTCGTATTCTGCATCGATGCACGCAAAGAAAAGATATGCTTGTAAAATGGTTGAGAAAACAATATTATGTTCTCTGAAACAAATATGTGGTCGTTGAAAACTAGTTATTGTTATTTTAAACATTAATTTCGTTACGATAAACACAGTAATGTTTGAATTTAATAATTACATTATTATATTCCTAGAAAGTGCGATATGGTTAGAGTTTAACAATATAGTTTTGTTAAAATTTTATGACTACAATATAATTTGTATTATTATGTAAAAATAATATGATGTAAATAACAATATAATGTTATTCAAAACCATACTATGTTAAGTTTTTAAAAAAAACCTTTTTCAGAAACATCTTCTGTCAGTTCAGTATTTCGTTTAAAAGCTATCGACAGTGCACGCGTGGTGTTAAATAAATAAAAAAAAGTATAAACAAAAGGGTAGATAAATAAAAATAATATGTATGTACATTTGTATGTATGTGTACCTTTTTATACAGATATGTCTGTATTTCGTGTATACACATATGCTTATATAAGTATACATTTCTATAAACACATACATACATTTTCTTTCAACAATATTAATTTATTTTTATTTCGGATTTGACGAACAGCTGTTAAAAAAGATTTGCCAATAAATATATGATTAAAAATCAAAATATTATTATTACATAAAATAATACTATGGTCATATTTAACAATATTATTATAATATTGGAACATGGTATGATAAGTCTCAATTATATTTTAGTCACATCTAACAATAGTGTTGTCTTATTTACAATAATAAGATTAGGTATAACAAAGTTAATTGTTTTTGTAGATAATATTATTATTAACTCAGAAAATAATATTATTTAAACTTTGCTTTTCCGTTGACAATAATATGATTTGACTGCAACCATATAATTCAATCATAGTATGTTGCTGTTTGATTATGGTTACATCAACCATATTTTTTCTTTGCGTGTTAAGTTTGAAGTGTTCAACACTGAGCATTCATAAAACAATTATTAAGAGCATTATTTATAAAAATTATTAAGGCTTTCTAAAGGCTTAATAAGGAAAAGTTTTTATGGAAATCTGTTTTAAAAAGCTTTGCAAAGCCTCAATAATTTGTATAAATAAGCATGTTAACATTTAAAATCGCTAACAAAATATTAAGTTCTCAAAATGATGTCGTTTAAACTTTTTTGGCGTTTATGGCGCGATATTTTAGTATGTGTATTTATTTTAAACTTAAAAGATTTTTGCAACATTTGTGGGCAAAAAATATCGATATATCGAAATATCGATGTTTTAAAAAAATATATATCGATGCTGTTCAAAAATATCGATACGATATATATCGATAAATTTTTTACATTTGCCCATCCCTACTAGGTACATACATTTAATAACAAATATAAACAAAAAACTATGATACCGTTTTCTAAAAAATGCGTATGATAATGAGAGAGTATCAGCTAGAAAGAGGGAGAAAAAGAAATAAAGAGATTAGTTAGAACACGCCATTTTATATGCCTTATTATATTAAAATTGAAGAAAGTGCGTAAGCAAAGTGAATACCCAGCAAACATATAGATGCGATCTACAAATGTGAAGCACGTATTTCTAATTTCAAATTCTTAGCTGCTTACAGTAATAGGTTTAATGTACTGTGAGAAATAATGGATTTCTGCACAAAAAAAAAAGTATTTTATATAACATCCCAGCAACAAAAAAAAAAGTCGGAACTAGTTCCACGGGTTTACACCACTTTTTTTGCATACATATTACTACAGTTACAGAATTTAATATCCTATGGCTGTGGTTTAAATCAAAAATTGTACTAGACAAATTTTTAAGCGCATACGATTCAGTTATTTGGATCACTTGCGTCCTATGACAATAATGTGTTAAATTCATTGATGTTTTACCAGAATTGGAAATACATGGAGCTGAGTTCATCAATGCTGTAACTAATTAATTTTTTGATCGGTTATAAAGCAACTTGAATTCCATAAGTTGTTTAAATTTACACATGCAATTAATGCATTATTAATTAATTAATGAAATATTGTTGCTTCTATTTCTCGGACTGTAACAGGAAATTAATTCAATTGTCATGCCCTGAGCGTTTCATAGTAGCCAGGACTTGTGCAAAAAAAATATTATAGAATTCATTATATTTATTAAAATGTAATATCTATCAATTTGTAATTCAAGAATTATTTTTTGCTATACTTAGTACTTTTTTAAATTTTTCATTGAAATGAAAATGATTTATTATTTATTTTAGGATTTTTAGATGCCTTAAAACACGTAAGCTTATATAGGGTGAAAATGTGTTTAATATTGTAATTAATGTGGTTTGTCTTAGAAAAACAAACTTAATCTAGACCGTTTGGGTCAGTGCCACTTCAGCAGCAACCACGTCTATCTTTAACAAGAACTTAGCGGAATTCAATATGAATTTTTTAAAACAAAGTTAAAACTAAACATTTTTACTTATGAAAGATATTAATTTTTAATGATTTTTTATAAAAAATATTATTCGGAATACCAAAAAAAATTTTGATGTCATTTATTTAAAAATAAAAATAAACAAACAGAATTTTTTTTGGTGTAACCTTTTTGGTCAAATAGTGATTTTCTTTAATCCCCTGCCTTATGCCAGCCATACACTACACAAGTTCACTGCACTGCACAGTGCGTTTGTGTAGTGGTGTGGGGGGGGGGGGGTAATTGTGCTGTTTACGCAGTGAACTGAGTAAATATCAAATTGATTTTGATATTTGCTCAAGTTTGAAAACTGTACAGTGAACTTGTGTAGTGTATGTTGCAAACGCTCAGCTGTCTCGTGATTTTTTAAGAGTTCAAAACAAGCAATGAGCGCAGAAAAAATATTCTGGACAGATTTCCTAGAATTATAAAAAGAATAATTATGCATTATGGCGCATTAAAATAAAAACTGCACAGGTTGCTTGTATAGTGTGTGTCACAAGCTTAGTTTACGCAGTGCCAGACTTGACCACTGAACTTGTGTATTGTAGGTTGAAAAATAAATTCAGTATGTATTAAATTTGAAATCCAATATCAATCGTTCAGCTTTATGTTTGTTGGGTTAATGCCCTATTTTATTAACGGTTTTTGCCGTTCTAGAAAAAATGTGCCTAGATATGGATTTATTAGACATTTAGACGCCATTTCTTATTTACTGATCATATAATTTTACTTTTTCGTAGAATTTGTTGTTGTAATATTTTGTGTTTGTATTAAATAGCACATGACCGAGATATCACGCCATAAAATAAAAAATTAGATGGTGCGTTAGCACTTGCCTACATACATACATACATACATATATTTATATATACATACATATGTACATATGTACAGTTAGTGTCATTAATATTCGGTTTTCAGACTCACATTCAATAAAAAGTTTACCAAACAATGGCAACCATTTAAACTGAAAAATTTCTTTCATTATTTTATTTAGCAATTGATTACAAATATGAATTTATAAAAAATAATCGAAAAAATTATATCAGTTGGTAAAAACTGACCGATTACTTGACGTACTTCAAAAAAAGTCGCGTCATTAATATTCGGTTTTTTGTTGAGTAACGAAAAAATCAAGGGAGTTCGAACCGTTTTGATTAGAATTAGTCCTTTTAAGGATATTTATCTCATCAGAGGACTTCAATTAAAAAATTTGGCAGATATTGAAGAAAAAAAAATTTACGATATTTTTTCCGAATATCAGTTTAGTTTTCATCCCTGTTGTAACTAAATTTCAGAATGTGTCACAGACTTTGCGGGATGAATTTATCACTCAAACTTTGATTAAGAATAATATCTACCAATTCGTGGGTAAGATGAACTATTTTGAAACAATTACATGCAGGCTATACCCGAATGGGGGTGTTTTATGACAAGGGTCATATCCTTCGTAATAGTGAAATGTGTTAAAAATATCTCGTTTGGTAGGATAACCTTTCTAAATCTTCCTAAATATATTTAAATACTTTCTAAAATATATATTTGCTAAAAAAAATATCAAATTTTCGAGATTACATCCTTCCATACATCACCTTGTTAGCCTCAGATTCTCTAGTCTTAGATCCTTGTTCAGGTTTTGCTACAGGATCACATTCGCTTATCATTAAAATTGAAATAATAGTGTAATGTGAAACATTCGGTAAAAAAAAACAAATATTTTTAAAGCAATGCCAAACAAATGCATTACATAGTAATTATTATCCTTAAAATCAGGATTGTACATTATTGTTGTATCTGATGGGAGCAAGCAAAGTAAAGTATTAAGAGTTTTTGCCATTTAATGTCAACTGCAGACAGTATTTGAATATATTAAGAGAAATTTATAAACATTATCAAATGAAACGAGCTATTTTTAACACATTTCACTATTACGAAGGATATGACCCTTGTCATAAAACACCCCCATTAGGGTATAGCTTGCATGTAATTGTTTCAAAATAGTTCATCTTACCCACGAATTGGTAGATATTATTCTTAATCAAAGTTTGAGTGACAAATTCATCCCGTAAAGTCTGTGACACATTCTGAAATTTAGTTACAACAGGGAGGAAAACTAAAGTGATATTCGGAAAAAATATCGTATATTTTTTTTCTTCAAAATATATCAAAGTTTTTAATTGAAGTCCTCTGATGAGATAAATATCCTTAAAAGGACTAATTCTAATCAAAACGGTTCAAACTCCCTTGATTTTTTCGTTACTCAACAAAAAACCGAATATTAATGACGCGACATTTTTTGAAGTACGTCAAGTAATCTGTCAGTTTTTACCTACTAATATAATTTTTTCGATTATTTTTTACAAATTCATATTTGTAATCAATTTCTAAATAAAATAATGAAAGAAATTTTTCAGTTTAAATGGCTGCCATTGTTTGGTAAACTTTTTATTGAATGTGAGTCTGAAAACCGAATATTAATGACACTAACTGTACATGCACATACATACTTATGTAGGTTCCTATGCAAAACAGTTACGAAAATAAGATACATACATACATATGTATGTATGTACTTATGTACATATCGCCCATTTACTTGAACAATGGCATAATAAAAAGAAACTAGTTTAAAGTATTCAATTCACACACAACTTAATGGAAAAAAAATTTAGTTCTTCTCTCAAGTTAACTTTACAAGGTATTTGTATCAAATTTTTACACAATAGCCCAATTCATAGTGTTGTCAAGTAGTGAGTATCAATATATGTATGTATGTACTATGTACATATTATACCATTTTGCACATGTTAAATGCAAGACCATTTGCACAAGATTGTCAATTAGGCTAATATGAACAAACGCTATGAGGATTAATTCTGCATTATTATTTCCAAAATTTCGTTTATTGATTTAGGACGTTGTTCAAGTAAGCAACTGATAGTAAATTTTTTATCAATAAAATTTTTTTCAGTTTTTGTATCGGGGGTTACCTTCGGCCTAATACGAGATGGTAAAATTGAGCTGGTAAAATTCAGCAAAAAAAAAAAACTTTCTGCAAATTATAATACGTTGAATCAAAACAATTCACATATTTCATTTGCAATAAAAGCTGACCCCCATATGCAAAAAAGATAACGTGTGCTTGAAGTATACATTAAAACAAAATTTCCACACAAAAACCGGTTTTTACGTACACTTGAAGCACACGTTACCTTTTCTGGATATGGGGGTGAGTATGTAAAGCAGAAATATACATCAATTGACACCACACGCAGTGGACCAAACGCATAGAACGCGTATGATGAAGGTATAGTGGCCTTTGAAAATGGCTGATTGTTCCGTTCTACTAGTGTTTATCAGAATATTTACAATTAACTTTGGTGTTATTTGTTCATTAATAATTATCACATGCTAATTAAATCAGAACTTTTTGATTGATTCAAGCAATTTGATGACACAAACAACGTTCTAATTGTTTCGTTGTAATTATCGAAATATAACAACGAATGTTTTATAGGTATAAAAATTAATTATAATTCATTACATTAAAGTTTTTCTCTGCCACTCAATGATTTAAATGATTTCAGTCCTTAGCAAATCCCCTATAAAAAATAACATTCTCTCAATAATCGTCATGGAATTAATCATTCAGTATTTAACTGTGTGCAAATTAAAGACTTTCCTCTAATAAAAAATAATAACACTTCGAAATAAGAATGAGAAAATGAAAGAAAAATGTTTTTTTATTTATGTATATTGTGCAAAAAAACAAGCTTGCAACCAACAAGCACATGCAGGTCCCGACAAGTTCGCTTGAAACACTCTCCACTACTGCACACAATCGAGGAGTCATGCATAAATTAACCATTAATAAGCGACCACAAACAATACGAAAAGTAAAATAAGCGAAAAAAAATAAAGTGAAGCGAACGAAACTTCCATCAATGGCAAATCGAAGTAGGCAGCACAACAGTGTAGGGAAAATGTACAATAAAATATGTAAGTTTTGGGCTGGTGGGCATTATGTCAATGATGGCAAAAACCCAACAAATGGCAAATAAACTAAAAGTTATTTTCAGTGGCAACTGCAAGTACACTCACTCACACAGCAACAACAGCAAAAAGTTTGGCTGAAAATTGTCATTTTGTGAGAAAAATAAAGGTGATGATGGCCGTTCGGCGTTTGAATTCAGTTATGAAGAGCGAGAAATACTACAGTTGCCTGCTTACTGCAAGGACAGTGGGAATGGAATGAGGGTGCATATATGTATACATATGTATGTCATTTTGAAACTGAAAAAAAATTTTAAATGTTTTGGTTCAAGTCTACTAATGGATTGCTTCAAAGTAGTACCAGAGTGCCGAGCATCAATCGGCTTCTTATACAAATGAATACACATACATACATACATTACTATCGTGTTTCTCTCGGTGGCCAGCTCTGATATACATATACATATGTACCTTGCTTAACCAACAATAAACAAGAGTTCTTTATGTAAACAAATTAAATTGTTATTTTAAATAAATAGGTATAAAAATATTATTAATATGTAGTATGTATGATTTTAATTGAAGTGTTTTATTGATTGAATCAAAGAAGTAATTGAAAATAAATTCAAAGTTAATTAAACTAATGATTGATTTGAAAAAATCTCAATAATTCAAAACTTGATTAAAAAACGAATTTATAATTTTCCTGGTCATATTTGTTTGTATGCCTCAATCAATGACTTAATTGAATTTGAACACTATAAAATGCATTTCCTCATTTCCTCAAACAACGTCATAACTCTAAGAAACTAGTTTGCCATACAACAAGTTCAAAGTTTTCAATTTACACAGAACTTAATGGAAAAAGTAAATTTTATTTTGCATTCCAGATATTAATTGGTATGAGTAACGATATGAGGATTAATTCTGCATCATTACGACAAAAATTCCATTTTAGGAGTTATGAAGTTGTTTGAGTAAACGAGCGATACTTGAAAAACAAAACAAAACAATTTTTTTTTGTAATAAACAAATACAATTTGAATCTAGCTTTCGTTTCTCATTTTTCCCCGCCGTTGACCCACTGTTAAACACATTAATTTGCAAGTTCTTGCCTGCTGCTTTATTCAGTTGATTTTTGTTGTTGTAAGACTTTACTGACCAACTGCCAACTTGAACTTGAGGAAGCTTTTGTTTTTCCGTAAATTTTCAACTTCTGTTGCCGTCATGATGGGCCTACTCTTCGGTTTTGCTTTATTGTTTTTTTTTTTTTTTTGCTTGCCTAACGTTGTATGGAGTGTTCATTTGTTTTGGTGTTTATTGTTCAAAAGACACTGTTTTTGTTGTTCGCCGTAGTTGTTAGTTGGCTTATTAGAAATTCATGAACATGAAGAACCAAACAACACATCATGCTGGTAAAATGCAAAAGAAAACTTATTGTAAATTTGTCGTTCGTTATAATTTTTTTTTAAACCTGGTAAGTTGTTACTTTTGCTACTTGTCGATAAGTTGCAAGTTGTTAGTTACTTTTGTCATTTTATGCTTTTGCAATTGTTGTTGCTGGCTTTAATTGTCATGGGTTACAAACATTTCGAAAGGCTTAGAAAGTCAAGTCAAGGTGTGTGTGTGTGTGTGTTTTTTTCTCTCTCTTTCTTTCGAGTGTTTTAAAGTCACCTAGGTTTAGGCCACTTTTAATAAGTTTCCACTTTGCCTAAATTAAAGAAAAAATAATCACTTAAGAGCGCTTAAAGTAATGCATTTCCTTTTTTTATAGCTACATATTTACATACATTTCTGCTATTTTTCATGTCTATTTTTATTTCACTTCAAGGGCTTTAAAGGTCTCCTAACCTTTTTATTTCTTGACATGAAAACCTAAATTGGCAAGTTGTTTTTATAAACAACATCTCAATGCAAAGCAAATAATTGCACTAAATTAAGTCTAGCTTCGAAAAGAATTTTTCTAGAGACAACAGCTAAGAAATAAAATCAATTTTTTTAAAGAGTTTTTTTCCTCTCTTGGGTTCATTCATGTTGTAAACCTAAATTTTAACGTTCTGTCAGCATATTTAGCTAAAGCCAGCAATAGTTTGTTTGCTGCAAGCATAACATGGTTGTCCTTCCCCTATTACAAACATAATATGGTTGTGATAACCATATGCTTACATATTTATGCATATGTTTCTGTATGTTGTTGTGTGCATGTTGTTTGTGTGTGGTATGTGTGTGTGTGTGTGTGTGTGTGTGTGTGTGGTACGTGCATGTGGTGTGTGTCTGTGTATGCGCGCGATTTAAGGAAAAATTATATCTAGTAATAAATCTGCATTATCTTGCCTATTGACCAGATTAATTCAGTTCAGCAAATGACGATTTGTTAGCATTATTTTTGGCTAAAACGCCACTGTGCATTGTTACAATATCAGAAAATCAGTTCTGAATGTTTAACAAAATATCTGTTGCTTCTATATATAAATTCGATTATAAATAGATGCAGCTGATAAAACAATTATCTGCCGTCTCGTGACATCTTTGTGTGCTTTGTGGTAGCAGTGTTGCCAGAAATTTATGATGGGAGAATGCTAAATCGGTCTAAACATTATGCTAAAATGTTTAACAGCAGAGAAATAAAAATGCTAGATTATGTATAGATTCACATATCGCTCAATTAGTCAAAAAACGTCATAACTCACAAAATTAAACTTTTCAGTTAGTGATGCAGAAGAATTAATCTTCATATCATTCTTGTTATTTTGTAAAAATTAAATTTTTTTATAACTAACACAACCCGCGAAGCATATAGCTACTCTGCGGTCTATGGCGGGAATCGAACCCACTGCCTCTGAACTGAGAGGCTAGCATCGCTACCACTCAGCCACAGGTGCACTCTACATACAAATATCTTGTTTACTCAACACTTGAGCAGAAAATTTAATTTTTATTTTTTCCATTAAGTTATGTGTAAATTGAAAGCTTCCAAAAAATTTTCTACCAAACTAGTTTTTCTTGAGCTATGACGAAATAATATGCCAAAACATCATCTAGTAGTGAAAATGCTAAAATGGCATGGTAAGCTTAATACGTTTTCTTTTCTAGAAAATAATGTTACATTTATTGCACTCTTCAAAGAAAATTCGCAATAAAATAGTTTTTGGAAATATGTAGAATCTACGAAAGCTAACGTGCATTTTTATAGCTATGCTATTTATTGCGCGATACAGGAGTTAGGACGTGATTTTCGTAACAAAGATAATCGATACTATTACAGTTATAAATTGATTTTTGTTTTGATTTCTTTGTACTTAAAAGCAGAGTACGAAAATGAACGAAACAAATTGTTTGATTTTGTTATATTTCGTTCTTTGAAGTGAGTGAAACAAATATAAAACAAAAACACTCAGGGCTATCATGAATAAAATTCCGCGTGAAATTTCTCCCTTTTCCAATTAAAATTTTTTGATTTCCCTCTTATTTGTTATTAGTTGGAATTTTCTTTGGGAAAAATTTCACGTGGATTTTATTCATGATAGCCCTGAATGAGAACGATTGCCAAACTTGTTTTTATTTTATTTTTGCACATGAGCACAAAACAGAGAACACAGTCGATGGGCTGTAAGCCGGCTAACAGCCACCACCGGCCACAAACAATATATGTACATACATTAATTTAATCGTACGCAGTTAGAAAATAAAATAATGGGAAATAAATGGAAACGTTTGGAAATATTTGCAGATAATTTGACATCATTATATAAAATAATTTTATTGCATTGTTATTTCACACATGAAATTTCTTTTATTTAACTAAGCAGCATAGCTATAACCGGGTGTCCTAAGACACCTCTTAATAAAAAGTTTAAAAAATATTTGCACTTTTTTTAGAAAAGAAAACGGCAGTGGAGAGGAGATATAGTAGGCTGTTTCGAGGGAAATAATATAAATAATTAATTACTAAAAAAGTTTTTCCATGCGAATACTTCCCACGAAATATAAGAAACTAAAAGAAAAAGAATATTAGAGAAGAGTGAGGAGTTCCATTTTATGAATTGCAATTTCCAATTGACAATTTAAACGAGTTCTTTTATCATATTTTATAAATGTTAAAATACTCGTATGTAAGCTCTTTTCAACAATTTCCTATTTCCCACATTAAAGTTGTGGCCTGAAGTTCTGCTGCAAAACTCGCTCACGCACTTGAATTTGAAATGAGCAACAACATTGGCAGCTTTCTCTGCCGGTCCATTCATTTCATTTAAGTTTTTCTGCTTAAGTGCTTTGACAATGAGGAGGCAGACCGACCGACCATCAGCAGCTATTTACTATTTCAACCCTAGTTAAGCCACTGTTTTCTATTCTTTAGCTGTGTATCGTTTCATGTCTGTACAATTGTTGTATAAATTTTCTTTATTTTCTTTTTTTTTGTTTGTTGTTGCTGCAATGCTTTTTTTTATTAATGAATGTGTGTGCACATGTATGCATAATGTAAAAGGGCGTTTGTAAACCATAATGAAATGATATAATAATATTTACGTACCTTTTCACAATGTATGGTTAAAAGATAACAGAGACTTTAACTGCAAGTTTTGTATGAAGAACTGTCAGTTAAAGTTCACGTTAACTCTTAACCATACATTGTGAAAAGGTACGTAAATGTTCTATAAGCCATTTCTGTGGAATGACGCACAAGTTTTTCTTTTCTATACACATGCACGAACATAGCCATGACGTACATACCCTATAGGAACTCAAACCCATTTGTAAGTAACTTCAAACTGGTTTTTTAACAACCACAACTGGTTGATTAAGTGACTTTTTTCCTTGTCGCCGACCCACTATTTTAACATAGGCATGTCATAGGCCATCTCTGCATGACTTTTAAATTGACTACTAACTACTTTTTTTTCAACCAATTTGTAGTTAATTAATATTATAGTAAAAAAAAAATATATGCATATTTATATTATATATATATACATACATATACATATATCTTTGTAAATATATAAATACATATACTACATACATACATACATATGTATATATAAATATTTACTGTTATTATATTCACTAAAAATTAAAAATACGCGTATATAAATATCTAAATACATACATCCATACATACGAACCGTTCATAGAAAATATTATTATTTAGTTTTTTTTTCCAACACAAACATTTGGCATTTGATTTCATGGCATGCTTCGTTTGATTTTTTTTATTTTCTTTTCATGTGCTTATTTTGCATTTATTTAT
Source organism: Tachina lurida (assembly GCA_944452675.1). NCBI lineage: Eukaryota > Metazoa > Arthropoda > Insecta > Diptera > Tachinidae > Tachina > Tachina lurida. The sequence goes on along the minus strand of OX101752.1, from coordinate 36,287,158 downwards.
TTCTTACGTGTGCTTCTATTCAATATGTTTGGTTGATATCTGCATGAGAATTAAACCAATTTGTAGTCACTTGCAAAATAATTAATTTATAAGTTAGTGTTTTTTCTTAACTGATTATTTTATTTACTACAGGGTACTTACATATGTATGTGTGTACATATGTACATGCATACATACATATGTACGTATTTGTATTACATTCATATGTTATGAAAAGTTATTTATTTTCATTCCAATTTTTCATTGCTTTAGCTTTGTACTCGTAATATCACAAACACAGCGGGCACCTGTCGCTTTGATATTGTGTCATTGCACAGGCAACATTTGCAGCAACAGCAGCAGCAGCAACAGCATTTGAAAGCAGCAACAAACAGCACCGCAAAAGAAGAAAAAAAAACCACTTTAACCATACAGCCCAGCGATGCCAACTTGGTGCTTTTGGCACCATTTTTAGTGCTTTTTGAAGACTCAAAACGCCAAATTTTGAGAGTTAGTGCCAAAATAAGAAAAACCACTAAGTAGTGCTTTTAAGAAATTTGTGTATTTCTCAAAATTACTTTAATAAAAACTTGGTGTATGTACTTTTTCAGTGTAAAGCATACCTTTTTCATCTGATATAGGTATTTCATTAAAGATGATACTATTGCCGAAATAGAGAATAGCTTAGAAAATATTTAACATTATTAAACTTTACTCGTTTGGATCTTCATTCGTTTTTCACGTTAGTGCTTTTTATGCCTTTTAGATCTCAAAATTACGCTTTTCAGTGCTTTTTTTTCAATTTTGATGTGCTTCCAGAGCCAAAAAAGTTGGCATCACTGATACAGCCAGCATGCATTATTTACACAAAATTAACAAATAAGAGAAGAAAAAGTAATAACGAAGTACGAGTAAAATAAATAAAAAAATTTCTCATTGTAAGTGGATGGTTGGTTGTTGTTGTTGTTGTTGTTAGTAGTTTTGGGGAACAGACGTACGGACAGACAGCAAGCGCATACGTAAATTTTTATGGTTAAAATCATATTGTAACAGGCAGCAGCTGTTTGCATGGGTTGTTTCAATTTGGCCAATATTTGTATATATATTTGCTGATGGGTGTTTCGTTTTTTTTTACTTACTTACATACATACATATGTTGGCTTGACTGCTGATTTTCAAATATTTATTTTTATAGTAGGCCCATTTAAAATGCAACATGAATACAATCAGGAAGCAATACCTACGAATTAGCTAGCGGTTCACTTATTAGCAACTTTTGTTTTTACTATTTGTTGCTTTCATAATGTTGTTCATTTTGTTGCTGTTGTGTTTCAAAACAATGTTAGGCATACATACATATACATATATGTAAATACACATATGTACATATAAATACAGCAACTACTACGCACTATCATTTCTTTCAATTAAGTTTAGCCTGTGGTTTTAAGCCATTTGAAAAGTCGAGTCGAGGAAATTTGATTTTAAGAAATCAAAAAATAAATTAAAATTTTAAAGCTTTTATATTCCCTTTTTAAGGGCCTTTGTATATACACACATAATACATATCGCTTATTTACTAAAACAACTTCATAACTAACAAAAGAAGACAGGTGTCCTAGGACACCCGCTTAGAGCTATGCTGCTTAGCTATGTAAAACAAATTTAATGTGTGAAATAACAATGCAATAAAATTATATTATGTGGCGATGTCAAATTTGTCGCAAATATTTCAAAACGTTTCCATTTATTTCCCAAATTAATGTATTGTTTGTGGCCGGAGGTGGCTGTTCTCTGGTTTGTGCTCATGTGCAAAAGAAAAAAAACCAAACCAAATTGAGTAATATTTTGCATTAAACACATTCACCACAGCAGGCTACACGAACACCACGACTTCAAATGCCGCTAGCAGCATTTGTTGCCTCGTAGCCAGCTACTTAATTATTTTTGAGACAGCAGCAGCACCATCTGCATCTGATATTCAAGTACAAATACATAGTTCAGTATTGCCACTTTCATATATTTTGCATTTATAAAAATTAATTACTTATTTCAAATGTACGTATTTCACTTAAAAGTACAAAAATGAAACAATTTATTCTTAACATAAAGTTTTGGATATTGTTTCTGCTAAATAATATGAAATAATTGTACGATAATTCAACGTTTTGCATTATACTGGCAACACTGCAATTGCTCATTGTAGCCCAAGAAATAGAAATTAGTTTAATTTGAGTACAACGACAACAACCTGTCGCCCCTGTTGCCTTGCTGTCTTCAAAAGAATCATTCTCATATAAGCATGTGTTTCTATCCTTGACATTTGGTAGTCGGTAGCTTGCTGTGGTGAATGTGTTTAACGCATATATCATTGTTTTTGTTACACTCACTTCCATGAACGACACAAAACAAAATCAAGCAATTTGTGTCGTATATTTTCATACTCTGGGCTCAAATTGTCACATCCGTGATCTTATCGATAATCGTACGAAAAATAAATTTATCGTATAAAAAGAATGGAATTTCAGTACGTACACGTATGTACATATGTGATAATCTGAAAATGCTGTTTTTTCGTGACGAGCTGTACAAGGATCTCAAAACAAAATTAATTTTTTTTTTATTTATTTAAATTTACGAAAATCACGTCCTAGTTCCCGTGTCGTGACATAGATAGCATAGCTATTAAAACTGGTTTGCTAAAAATTAAATTCTAGGGAATGTCCCACTTTCGATTTACAGTTTATATTGAAAACAAAAACAAATTTTCATATTTCATTGTTGTTTTCAATATAACTTTTCAGTCGAAAGTTTTCTTTCGATATCCTGAAACAGGCTATAAGTGAGCGAACGACAACTCGAACGTTGTCGGCATCGTGGTACAGACCCTTATTTTCCTCTCCAAGAGTTGACATTTGTATGCAACTTTTACACACTATGAATAACATTGTGAGAATTCAGTTTGCATCATTAAATCAAAAATCCCATTTTTGGACTTATGACGTTGTTTTAGTAAATAAGCGCTTTGCATGCACATTGAAACACATTATTCTGAATTTTGAGCCAACATCACTTTAACTCCACCTCAACACAATTTATTCAATTAAATTACTATTATTCCTTAAATCGTGTTTTAAAACACCGCACAGTGGGATTTTGGAATCAAAAACGCTATTTTTCGGCCACTCAATTTCCAAAATCGAATGATGCAATTTTATAGGGAAACGTTTAAATATAAAATGTCCACATGCTTTTTTAAGAAAATTGCATTTTATTTTTGAAGATAGACGACAAGTATGTTAAGAGTAAATCTTCGTATTGAAAATATATTTAGGATCGATTATACATTTGATTTCGATAGGTACGCCCTAGGGGCAGTTTAGAGCCATGCGAGTAACTTTTATAAAAATTTCCTCTTTGTAAGGGAGTCCCCTTAAGGAGAGGAGTTAGGCGGTCGGTTTGTTAAAAAAAGATGTTGGGCGGAGAAAATTAATGGGTGCTGGTCATACATTTGATCCTAGTAGCGGTGAACCCGGGAAAGTTATATGATTTTTTGTAATTTTGTTTGCTTTTACCCTCAACTTTGAGTACGAAGAGGCGACCTGTGCCCCCATCTGACCGCCACCATTTTTTGGCTCAAATATTATTTTTTCTGAACCTCATAAATTGAGGGGTTCTTGCAAGTCGAAATCGAAAAATCGTCTACTATGCCATACCTAATGTAAATTTTTAAAACTAGGACCAGGAAGGCGATAGGGGGAAATTTCCGCCTCTCCGAAACAATCAAACCGATTTTGGTGAAATTTATAACATAGATACATAGATCTGTGTCTAAAAAGTCACAAAACGACCACAGCCATTTTAAGTCTAGTCATTTTATTTCTGTATGTGAACGAAGTCGCGGGAAAATTCTAGAGTATTTATAATTTTCTGGATAATAACATTTGATGAAAGTGAGTGATGCTTTTTAGTGATCTGGAAATTATTGCCAAATATTTATCACTTGCTTTTAAATCATAAATCAAGTTACGTTTAAACCTAAATGTTTGCTGGGTACTCATAACTTTGTTTAAAGTTATATTGATATATTTCATATTGTTCGCTTTACAGTTTCGGCTCTATGCCTCCGAATCTACGGCTTAAACGCAAAAGCGTTGGCTTGAATTCTAATTTTGTTGTTGTTGGTGTGGTTGGTGTTGCTGTTGTTGTTGTTGAAGTAATTTACAGTTATAAGCAACTAAAGTTTTGTTGTTTTTTCCCTTTTTTTAAATTTTTAAATTTTTCTAATGAGAAACTCTTACGGCTGCCTCCCCACTTCAATGTCTTGAGTTGTTTAACAAAGAATTTTATGTCACTGGTCTTAATGCACGAGCATGTATGTATGTATGTACCCCTCGTATCTTTCAGGCTCAGGCAGGCAGGCAGGCAGGCCTTTGTTTGCGTTTGGTTCCCACCACATTTACTTAAATCAACGGACGTGTTTCGTTTGTTTATTTAGCCAACATTTGAATTCAGTCAAGCCATACTTATGCCGAATACACATTATGGCATTTTGTGACATCGCAATAGTGTGTATTGGTGGCATCGTGTGTCATTTCTGATATTTTTCGTTGTGTGTCATTGTTTTCCATATGAAAAAGATAATGTGAACGAAGTTGCTCACATTTTGAAAGTGACAACACAAAAAATGCCAGATGTGTACTCAGCATTACATACATATGTATGTGTATGATGGGTGTGAGTGTGTGTGTGTGTGTGTTTGTCACTTGGACTTTGGCTAAAAGTGGTTTACTAGTATTCATGTTGTAAACACACGAGAGAAAGAGTATAGTCTCTGCAAAACTGACATGTTGTAAATATGTTTTGTTACACACTCGTGCACATCTGTTTGGTTGTTAAATATGTATGTGGCACAGTTTCTTTAAATGTTGGGGCTCTGGTTGCTTGTTGTAGGGTCTATTACTTTTTCCATGTTCGTTTTGTAGCCTCCTTTTGTTAGAGTGAGTGAGTGAGTGAGTGAGTGTATGTGCGTGTGTTTGCCTTTTTATGTGTAAAATATTAATTATTTTAGTTAATATTAATTTGTTACTATAATTATGTGGAAATTAATGTTTCTACGTGCGTGTTTATTGTTTGTTTGTTGCTTTTGCTTCGTTGTTTCCACTAATTTATTAATGTTTGCATTTTTCAGTTTAATGTTGGCTTTAATGACGTTAAACTATAAATCACTTTTAAGAATAGCTTGCAATTTTTCAACAAAATGTTGAAATATTTTTATAATTCGTTTGTTTTACATTTTTCGTTATTGCACATAAAAATTTACAGTTATTTGAAATATAAATTATTGGTTTTTGTTGAAAAAAACACAAGCTGCCGCTGGTACCAGTCACCTTTTAAAAATTGCATAAAATCTTAATGAGTTTTGGTGCTTTTGTATTTTTTCCTTTAATAACTTGAAATTAACTATTGTTATAATTATGAATATTGATTTCAAAATCATATTTCGCAACCTTCAAAGCTTTTTAATTTTAATTCGTGTTGATTTTTTTTTTTTGTTAAGGCAAAATGTATAAAACTTTAGTGATACCTATTTGTTATATACGAGTATTTTAATGAAATTTAACCTTTTTCATTTTGAGAATTTAGTTTTTTGTGGATTTTTTATTGTATAAACCTTTGTTTTAACAAACTTTTGCATACCTATATCATTTTTTTTACAAAGCACCTTCTTTAAAAATGCCTTTTTTAAGCAAAACTTAAAAAAGTACTTTTTACAAAGAGTACCTTTCAAAAAATACCCTTTTTTATAAAAATGTATAAAACATGAAGTAAATTTACATATTTTATTTAAAAAAAGACTTTTTATAAAAGGTACCTTTTAAAATAAATACAATGTATAAACATTACTTTTATAAGAAACACATTTTGTAAAAAGTTCTTTTTTTAAAAAGTATCTTTAAATAAAGTATATTTTTTTAAGTTCCTTTTAAAAAAAGTAGCTTTAAAAAAGTATATTTTGTAAAAAGTACTTCTTTTAAAAAATACCTTTTATAAAAAGTACTTCTTTAACAGAAAAACTTTTATACAAAGTACCTTTTATGAAAAATATCTTTTATAAAATTACCTTTTATAAACAGTACCTTTTATAAAAAGTACCTTCCATAAAAATTACTTTTTATAAAAAGTACCTTTTATAAGAAGTTACTTTTATAAAAAGTACCTTTTATAAGAAGTTCCTTTTATAAAAAGTACCTTTTATAAAAAGTACCTTTTATAAAAAGTACCTTTTATAAAAACTACCTTTTATAAAAAGTACCTTCCAAGAAAATTACCTTTAACATTTATAAAAATAACCTTTTATAAAAAGTAGCTTTTACAAAAAGTACCTTTCATTAAAGGTACTTTTTACAAATTTATAATATTTTATAAATATTATGCGTTTTAGGAAGCACCTTTATGAGAAATACCTTTAAAAAAAGTGCATTTCATAAAAAGTATATTTTCTAAAAGGGGTCTGTTAGAAAAAAATCCTTTTATAAAATATGCATTTCATAAAATGTACCAAAAAGTATCTTTCATAAAAATTACTTCTTTTAAAAAGTACCTTTTATAAAAGGTACGTTTTATAAAAAGTACCTTTTATAAAGTACCTTTTATAAAAAGTACCTCTTATAAGAAGCACCTTACACATAAACACCTTTTATAAAAAGTTCCTTTTATAAAAAGTACCTTTTATAAAAAGTACCTTTTATAAAAAATTTCTTTTAAAAAAAGTGCCTTTTACAAAAAGTACCTTTTTTACTTTTTTACTTTTAAAAAAGTACCTTTTATAAAAAATATCTTTTATAAAAATACCTTTTATAAAAAGTACGTTTCATGAAAAGTACCTTTTGCAAAATGTACCTTTTATAAAAAGTACATTTATAGGAAGCACTTTTATAATCAATAGCTTTTGTAAGAAATACCTTTTCAAAAGTGCATTTTATATTGAGTACATTTATTGAAAGGGACCATTTTAGAAAAGATACTTTTTAATTTTTATAAAAGGTACTTTTTGTAAAAGGTTAAAATACGTTTCATAAAACGTACCAAAAAGTATCTTTTATAAGAATTACTTCTTTTGTAAAATGTAATTTTGATCAGAAGTACCTCTTATAAAAAGTACTTTTGATCAGAACAACCTTTTATAAAAAGCACATTTTCTATAAAGTAAAAAGTACCTTTTGTAAAAAGTACTTTTTTGGAAACGGCTTTACTATCATAAAAAGAATTTCTGATTAAAATTGTCTGCAATAAAATATAAACTTTACAAAAAGTACTTTTTAAAAGTACCTTTTTAGAAAGTACTTTTTTTTATAAAATGTAGCTTTTCTAAGCAAATTAATCCTAATTTAAAGTACCTGTATTGGAAAAAGTACTTTTAATAAAATGTAACGGTTGCAAAAGGTACCATTTCTAAAATTAACTTGTTACAAAATGTCTTTGCAGAAAGTGCCTTTAAAAAATCTGTGTGTATATAAAAATCGTTAATAAGAAGTACTACATATCTTTAATAAAAATAAAGAAAGAACGTTTACTTAAAAGTAACTTTTATAAAAATTTAAATAAATACCTTTTTGGTCTTTGAAACTTTTTTAACTTTTATTCTGGAATATCTTAAAAAAAATAAAAACTACCTTTATACAAAAAAAAAAATAAAAATTTTTTAACATAAAATTAATTTTTTTAAGTAAAAAAAATGGTGACGAAAGTCTTCAGAACTGTTTTGAATTGATATTTGACTGCTGTTTGAATTTTTTTTAATAAAATAAAAGAGTGTGAAGAATTTAAGCTAAGCTTTTTTTGAAGATTAAATTATATAAAAAAAAACTTTATTTTCCTACTTTGAATATTGGGAAATACTTTGTTTCGTATATATATTTTTTTTTAATCAATCTCAAACGATGCAAATTAAATTTAATATCCCTTCATTAAGCTTTGGAAACCAGCACGAAAATAATGAGCAGCAAATACAAGTTAGAGGACAAAAAAAACAGAAAAGAAAACATATTCAAATGTCCCCTCTTAAAGACATTTTGCTGCTGATGGAAATGCAAATGAAATCAAACTTCAAATCTTAAGAAAATAATAATAATGAAGTAAAAAAAACTGTGCAAACCCTAAAGCTAAAATTTTATAGAGTTTCAATGTGGATTATTGTTGCTTAAAAGTTTCTCTTAAAACTGTCGAATGTTGTTGGGTTGTTCCTCAACAAACTGACATGATATCTAACTATTTCGAACAAAACAGTACAGACACCGAGTAGAGTATGAGTATAACATCCTAAGCCCCATATAAATTGTATAGACAAACTAAGAGTAATAATAAAAAAAAATTGAATTTGCATGAAAATTGCCAAATTAAACGTGACACAACAATTTACGTTACAGTTTTTTCTATTGGAAAATTTTTTTGGCACACCAAAAAAATTAAAAAAAAAACAAAACAACAATTGCAAAATTTTCATACGAGTGTAATGTGTAGTTAAATTCTATTATGGTGTCATTGTTGCCAAAACAAAACAGAATAGTAAGAAAAAATTGGTATAAAACAGGAGGTCACAACTCGTTACAAACCTTAAGGGTTATGTTAATGGTTTTTAGGAAAACCGTCAATATCTAACTGTTCAACGAAATTATGAAACTCTGTGCAGCACGAACGAAGCTAAGAAATAAATTTGTTTGGTAAGCCTAGAAAAAAAACCAAATGATTGTTTTTTCGTCGTTTTTCTTTTTAGGCCCCACGTAATGCGAAGACAATGATATTTTTGTGCAACAGACATGTTTACAAATTCATTAAAACTTCCACAAATAACAACAACTTAACAACGTGAACAACAGGGGCAGGCAGAGGCGGCAACAACACCACACCGAATACATTAAAACACCTTTCTCATATTTAGTATTTACTTGTGATTTGTTACAAACATAAAATGTTTTTCATTATGGCTTCGGCAGAAATCATTTACGAACGCAGCTCCGCCGCCACACTCCACCCCCTCGCAGATTGAAAATATGTACCTTGTGCAATGGAAAATGCACAATCAATGTTTCATTTAATCATGCAGATAAGTGAAGGAAGTGTATAATGAATGAAAAGTGGAAAATATTGACCACAGAAAGAAAAATACACACTGCTTTATGTCATAAAAATAAAATAAAAAGCAGAGAGGAGTCTTAGGACACCCGGTTGTAGCTATGCTGCTTAGCTATAAAAAAAAAACTTAATAAGTTAAATAACAATGCAATAAAATTATTTTATATGATGATGTCAAATTCACCACAAATATTTCAAAACGTTTAAATTAATGTATTTATTTGTGGCCGGCGGCGCCTATTGGCCGGCTTATAGGTCCTATCGGCTGTGTTCTCTGGTGTGGGCTCATGTGCAAAAACAATACAAGAACAAATTGACTAATCGTTCTCGTTGTGTTTGTTTTTTTTTTGTGTCACTCACTTCAAAGAACGAAACCAAACAAAATCCAACAATTTGTTTCGTTTATTTTCGTTCTCTGGTTTTAGCGAAATCAAAACAAAATTAAATTTATAAGTGTAACAGTGTCGATTATTTTTGTTATGAAAATCACGTCCTAGCTCCTGTGTCGTGACATAAATTTTGATTTGATTTTGATTTTAAATGCTCTGGTATACAATTTAAGACGACCTGACTGAAATGGCCATTATATAAGATAGCTTTAGTAAGCTAAGGTTTAGGGTAGCAGACCATTAAAATTGGTATCAAGGGTTCGATTCTCGCCATGGAAAAAGCAGACAAGATACTGGTATATAAGCAACATTTCTAACTCCCTAAATAAACTTCAGACAACATGATATACATATAAGGTCAATTGCTTAAATTGTAATATAAAGTAATTGTTTTTTTTTAAATTTTCCTACAAATCAAAGGACTTTTTTTTCAGTGTATAAATGAAAATTGTTTGCATTTTTAAGGTTTTCTATGTTACGGTTTCAAACAACTCAATCACAGAGAGTTTTTGTTCGCAGTTTTTTTCTCAAGCATTTTCTATTATTGTGGTGGCTTCCAGTATCATATTTGTGGCAAATCCACATATTCACTTCCATAGAAAAAACATTTTTTTACAAGTTTATTATTTATATTTTTTTTATTGTCAGTAATAACTACATCTCAATTATATTTAGCATTATGGCAATTTTCAATATCATCATCAACATAATCATCATCAACATCATTATTATCGTCATCGTTAGCAGCAGCAGCAGTAACTGTAATCGCAATAGTTGGTTTTGCCAACAACAACAACAACTTAACTTTTAACTATAAATTCTAACAACTAACCAGCCGTGGCAGTACTTGCATGAACTCGTACATACGAGGGCGATTACACTATGAATAAATAATAACTGCTAATGCTAAAGTTTATTTCCTGCTGACAAATATTTCTTGTCACAAACAAATTATGAATGAAAACTTAAAATCTTGAAGATACATTTCATATGTATGTCTTTCCATCTTTAATATTTTTTTATAAACAATTCATGCCATTTTTTTATGTCTTTTGACAGCTTTTCATGTGAAATGTAGAACAGGGGTCTAATAGTCGCTTTCCGTACCGAGCTGATTCTATCATATTTTTTTCAGTTTGAGATTATGTCACTCGATATCGTACCATATTATTACATTGTTCGATTTCGAATGCCATTATCTCAAACTGAAAAAGCTAATGGAATCAGCTCGGTTTGGAAAGAGACGATTATACCTCAGGCTTTATTCAGAATAATGAATAGTGAAAATCACAAGTATAACGATTATTCGAAAGGAAATACTTAATCGATTAATCGTTAAAAGCTTAAATTTTATTGGAATAACTTATTAAATACAAATAAATACGATATACTAGTTTCATTTCAATCTGTTTGTCGTGTTAATTTTTTTTAGATTAAAGAAAAAACTTATTCCATTAATCGAATAAAGTTTAAATTTTATTCGAATATATTCTCAATTACAAATGAATAAGAAATATTACTATAGTTAATTTTTTCTAGATTAAAGAAAATATTTTATTCGATTAATCGAATATATTAAAATTTTATTCGAATAACTTATCGAATACAAATAAATTAAATATATAACTTTAATTTTAATCTGTTCCTTGCGCAAAAATTTTTTTATACTAAAGAAATAGCTAATTCGATTAATCGAATACAGCTTAAATTTTCTTCGAATAATTTATAAAATAAAAAAAAAACAAAATATACATACATATATGTATACATATTAGTTAAATTTAATCTGTTATTGGAAAAAAAACGTATACTATTAGTCCAATAAAATTTTTTATTTTATTAATCGAATAAGCAATGGCTGAAAATAATAAAACGAATAACCAAACACAAAGGAAGTAATAAACGAATACAAACATTCATATGAGCTTATGCGCAGTTTCCGCAAGTCAGGCAGAATTTGCATGAAAATCACTCAAACAAATGAGTGCTTTTCATATCAATTTTATACTCAAGTCGACCGTCTGGGTTGTAGAAACAGGGGTTTAATATATAAAGTTTATAAGCTTATGCGATAAAAACTTAAAAAAATTATTAAATTAATACAATCAATTTGTAATTTAATATTAAATTGCGAAAACAGAACTTTGTTGGAAGAATAAAAAAGCAAAAGCTAATTTAACATAGGGTTGTCAATTATTCGTGCACAATATTATTCGAATATAATTTTATAATTTTTTTTAAATAAAAATTTTGTTCGAAAAATAAATTTATTTAAACATAACAGTTTTATTTGCAAAAAAAAATAGTTCGGATAAACAACTTTATTCGAATAAAAAATTTTATAGAATTTTATGGTTTTCGAATAAGAAATTGTATATGAATAAAAAGCAAAATTACTTTTTAATAAAGTGTGGGGAAATAATTTTTTCGAGTAAATAAGCACGATTTAAGTTTCATTCGGTTAATCGAATAAATTAGGAATTAATTTTTTTTTTACAAATAAACAAATACATATTTACTCGTATGTTTAGTACAAGTACATAATATACACTAAATTGTAGTCACTTAACTATGCAAAAATATTTGAAAAAAATTAAAAAAAAATTTAATTTATTCGAATCATAGAACAGAAGACGATTATTTGTTTATTTAATTTTCGTATAAATAACGAATAAAAAAAATTCATTTAAATAAAAAGTAAATAAAGTTTGAAAATGTATTCGATTAATCGCAAATATTATATTACAAATAAATGCATAGAATACAAGTACTAATCGCTTTAATTTATGCTTGTCACTTATACAAAATTATTTGAGCAAAAATTAAAAAAAAATTTACTTTATTCGAATCATAGAACAAAAAACGATTATTTGTTTATTTAATTTTCGTTTATATAATGAATAAAAAATTTTTATTTAAATAAAAAACAAACAAAAATATAAAAGAGATTAAAAAAATTATTCGAATAATCAAATAAGGTTTAAATTTTATTCGATTATTTGTTTATTAGATTCTCGTATATATGTATAACGAATAAAAATTTTTGTTTTAATAAAAAACAAACAAAAATAATAAAATTTAAAGAAAAAATTTATTCGATTAATCGAATAATGTTAGTTTTAATCGATTAATTGAATGAATAGTGAAGTAAAAATTTTTTACAAATCAATGAATATAATACAAGTAATAATCGCTACAATTTATGGTTTTCACTTATTTGAATTACTATATAAGAACATAATTTATTCGAATCACAAAACGAAAAACGAATATTTGTCTAACTTAGGATTGTCGATAATTAACATAAAATTAAAAAATAATATGATTTAATTTGAAAAATGGACTAAGCTTCAAGTCTTATGAGCTTTCCCAAAAAAAATTATTCGAATAAACTTGTATTATTCGAATAATGCTTCGAATTTAATGAAATAGCATTTGCAGTAACATTTCAATTTCTAATAGGTTTTTCGTTTAAACAACGAAAAAGTCTAAATTTAATTTAAAGAAGAAAGGAATCTAAAAAAAATTTTAAACATAAGTTTTTAATTTGTCATTTAAAAGGAATATTTATTCCAACTGAAAATTATTAGAAAATAATTTTAAAAATCGTTTAGGTGTTACATTTTGTGAGATTATTCGAATAAAAAGTATGAAACCTTCTATGAAATTTAAACAATATGTAGTTTATTCGCATGTAACCAAATTTATTCGAATGCCTTTTTTAATCGATTAATTGAAAGAAAATTTTTGTCGAATGACGGCACAAACCTTAAAACTTATTCGATGAACTGAATAATTTTTAGAATAAAAAATAAATAAATCGAATAAAAAATTTAATCGAATAAAAAATTTATCAAATATTAAAATTTTTTTTTGTTTTTGTAAAATAAAAAAAAAAGTTATCAAAATAATTACAGCAGTTAATGGTGTTTTGCAGCTTTAGTGGGAAACATTATCGATCTACCCTCGCTTGTAAAACAATTTCTTTGTTGCATGCGTAGATTAACATTTGCACCATGAAGCCGCATTGCAAATAGAAGTTTTGTTGGATTTAAATGCATTTTTTAAGGCAGAATTTGCAGCATATTTTTCATTTTTGCTGCCTTTCATTTAAACATAGAAATAAATGTGTTTGAGTGACCCGAGGCCACTCATGGAGTTTTTATTTAACCCCTACATTACCACATTTATCTTTATGGTAAATGTGTAGTTAAAAAAAAAATTATGTTTGTAGTTTTTTTAATAGATTTCAAATGGAAATAATTTGTTGGCAATATATTTTTCCTGTGACACTTTGCAGTTAAAATAAGTTTGTTGGCAGTGTAAGGGTTAAACGAAAAATACTGGTACTTTTATTTTTTAATTTTTTTTTGTACTGATGTTGCTGTAAATGTTGCTTTTTTTTTTGTTTCATCATTCTAATATTTGGTGTAATTTTTTTATTTTTGTTTCTATGCTTAAAGCTGCATTATTATTTCTCTTTTCTTGCTGTTGCAGCAAATAATGACCCCTCGCGTAGCAAAAAGGTTCATAACAGTTGCTTGTAAAAGTATGCAGCTTATGTGTTTTTTTTTTCTTCTCTGGTAAATAAAATCTTTCTTTAATAATGATTGTACGATTTTTGTATATAGTTGTTATTGTTATTCACAAAAAAAAATATAGAAAGTTAATGTCTAATTTGTGCTTTTATTTAATTTTTTTATTTTTATTTTTTCTTTTGCTTCCCATAGTAAATGTGGTCAATTTTTTTTTTCATTATTATTATTTTTATGCATTTTGTTGTTTTTGTGTTTTAAGTGCACGTGCAACAATTATGGCAGTGGGTACTTTTTTCTCTATAACTTAAATTTTAAACAAAACATTCATTATTTTCCTATAAAAATAAACTTTCACTTTAGAGAAAAATAATTTAATTTTTGAATAATAAAAAAAATCATAATTTTGAATAGGAAATGCAACCAGCCAGCAGACTTTTAAAGAAATAATGTTCAGATTTGAAATTTGTATGTATGTCTGTATGTTCAAGTAATTTAAGCAGACAATAGTAATATCTTCCGAATAAAGTCAAATTCATGGCAACATATAAATATGTATGTACGTACCCTGTCGGAGAATGTGTGGTTGACTACAAAAATAGTTAACTTATAGTTAACTTTTCTTAGACTAACTGAAAGCTGACTGCAATGTCAGAACAGATTTAGAACAAATCCAAAATTAATTCTTAAGTTGAGCACGTAATCGAATTTGGTGAGAGCCAACATATATATTCTCAGCTACTTTAAAAGAGTGAGTGGATTACATTGAAAATTAATCCAAGTGTCAGTCAGTGTACTAGTTAGCTTAAAGTTAGTTTAATGTTAACGCAATTTCCGACAGGGTATGCATGTTTATATGTTTTATTTAAATTTAAAGTTATACCCAGCTAGCATTTGGGTGATAATTTTTGGCAGAAATATCTTATATGATTCTCTACAGATCGCTTTTGATGATTAAAAAGTGATTTATCACTTGGGCGATTGAAAGAGGATTCACTTATGATTCATCTATATGATCATATAATGATTTCTTGAAAATAGAGGAACATCATGCAAAACGCAAAAAGGTGATTTAAATGATTTAATATGAAAATTGCTCAAAAATAATCAGCAAATCGTATCATAACTGATTCTTTGGTATGATTCATCTGTAGGGTACCATTTTCTCACAACGGGAGTATCATTTATGATCGAAAAATGAGCTCATATACGGTTATTTTTCCCGTCAAGCTGATTCGGAAACGATTGGATTATGATACAAAATGCTACCTGGGTATATGTATGTATGGGTATACCTCTAAAAAGCACCCTTGATACCCAACTAGCTAGGAGCTGTTTAATAGACGATGATGTTGAATCTACAACTCCTAAATGCATCCTCTGCTGATTATTTGGAGAGTTATAGTGCAGAATTTCTGTTTAACGCTCTCTTATAAATCTTGCAACGTTTAATCGACGATACATTTATCTTAAATATGAACATATGTTCTTTTTCATTTTCATATTTAATGTTATAGATTGTTATTTTTTCTTCATTTCTTTGCTGATGCTTTCATTTGAGTTTTGAATAAGTATCTCGTCGGTTTTTTCCCAAAAGTGTTTTTATTTTTTTTTTATAATAATTAAAGTTATGTATATTAAAGTGAAGTATATATTAATTTAAGGTGTTTGGTATTTTACATCAAATATTTAATTAAATTATGGGGGTACGTACAAAGCTTTTAAAAAAAATCTAATGCCCTAATTCAGTAAGAAGAATTAGGACGTTTTTGTTTGAAAATGCTTCTGAGTTCTTGTCTTTGAAGTCTCTAAATTATTTTCTTCAAAAATGGTTTTTGTCTTTGACAATGAAAAATATAAATATTATTGCCATGTTCTTGAAACATAAAAATTCAATTAAATTATTATACAATAGTTTGAAAAATATATGAAAAAATATGTGTTGGATATAATATTTAGAACAAAATCATAAAGCAAATACACGAACCTTCTAGCATAGACAACAAATAATAATCGTTTTAAAGAATCAAAACTGCTTCTTTTTTTCGTCTATAGACAAGACGATACATTCTTCGAACAGAATTAGGGCATAATTCTTTTAATTAATTAAATTTTTCATAGATCTTTGCCATTCAAAGTTCTTGCAGCACCAATTTTGGGCACGTGAAAGATAGAAGCGATAGACGATTAAAAAAGCTAAATTCAATCATAAAGTAATCATAAAGTCTGCTTACATCAATTATGGAAGAAGAGTTTTTATTAATAAGTATTAAAAAATTCAATTTGTTTTTTTTTTATATTTAACTTGCAATATAAAGAGCATACTGAGTATTGTAAGATTCCCCAAATCATTACCGAATGATTCTTTGACAACTCTCCCATTGGCTCACATAAGATTAACGTTGAAGAGCCTCATACCGCATTCTCAGTGTTCTTTAAAAAAGAGTTGTTAGATAATATCTAGAAAAATCTTAAATGATTGCATCTACGACTAACAAGAGCGCCTTCTGCGGCTCTTGTACACGAATGATCTTCGGTAACAGTTTCTTCTGTGCGAAGCATCTTCCACGATTAAGATATGGGCTCGTCTGTGACTGAAAATGCTCTGCATACAATTCACAATAGACTCTTCTGCGATTGAAAAGGCTAGCTGGGTATGCTCATGTAATTTTACATGTAAGCACATAAAAATGTATGTACACATATGAATATTTGGCAGTTTATACACACATGTATGTATGTATACATATATATATATATATATATATATATATATATATATATATATATATATATATGTATGTATGTATGTATGTATGTATGTATGTATGTATAGTAAATATTTACATATTTCTTAGAAATTTCAATAGTTAATAAGAATAATACAAAAACAGCGATAGGAACAATAACAACTAATAAAAACAAAAAACGTAACATAAGTAAATTACGTACTATGTGGTTGTTTACGTCATCGTTTGTTTTTCTATTTCTCTATTTATTTCTTTTTATCTGTAAACATGTTGTTGCATTTTGTTGTTATTATTGATAGGGACGTTTCTTTATATTTTTTTGTATCTCTTAATCATTTGTATTTTTTTTTACTGTTTTCGTTTTTTATCTATAATTACCAGTTGACGTTTTTTCTTCTTTCTAAAGAGCAAAACAATAACTGAACACGTAAGAAGGTGATGCTTAAACTGTTATTTGAGGCCCACTCGGAAGAATGAAGTTATTAAGAGTTTGGTGTGCGGAACCCTAATAATACTCATATTTTTCTAAAACAAAATCATATATGTAAACCAGAGAACAGAAATGAGTAGCAAAAAAGTGAGTAGAGTTGAATCATGATTTATAATTTCTTGTACTTATGCGCACTCATACTTATTGCAATGTTGTCTATGAATCATATTCACTGGAAAGTTTGAAGTGCGCATCGAACTCATACTTAGCAACATTTATGACAATGTTGATTTCGTTTCTCCTTAACTCAATGCCTATGGACAATGCAAAATAAGTATGATTGAGAGTGCGAACTTAGCATATGAACATCAAAGTTCTCATTATGAGGTTATGTGTTTCTCTGTTAATTTTTTGTTTTGTTTTTTTTTACACGAATTGAAAAACACCCCTATTTACTACTTACTATTGTATACTACTTGCAAACTGTTTAATGACTAAACTTTTAAATAAATATACATGCATGAGCTGAGTGAGCTGAATCAATGTGAGTAGTATAAATATTTTCCTGAAATTAGAAATCAAACTGAGGTGATTTATGAGTGTGAGTAGTGTGGTACGGCTATTATCTCGACGTCGCATTCATATTTATTTCAACCTATACTTATAAATCAATGTCAACGTGAGTATAAGTAAAACAGAGTAGTTGAGTTTAAATGATGTGTACTACTCACTTATATTTAAAATTTCATGAGTCAGTATGAATGGCGAAAAAACGATTCATTGCCGCTTACTGATATATACACAGTTTATATATAAAAATTGCACTAAAAAACTGCATGATTCGATTTTTGATATTGAGTTGAGTGAGTTGTCCAAAAATAGAATTTTACACACCAAAACCCCACTGTGCACTGTCGCGTCAGAAAGCTGCCGCAAATGGCGAAACTTCAAAATATGTATTCCTTTGCAATTTATCCATTATTGCAGCAAAATTTTATTTCGCTTGAAATAACAAGTTCTCTTGTCAAGTTTTTCTTTTCAAGCTGCAACAGCGTAAGTCGAAATATATACGGGCCTGTTCTCTAAACCAACCGATTTGAAACAGCACGATTTTTACAAAACTAATTCCAACAATAAAAATATTTTTTTAGATTTCTTTAAATTTTTGTATTATATAGTTTCCCAAATATCATATCGGAAAGAAAGTTATCGTGTATGATTTTAAACACGTCTGCAGGTCCAGTATTAAGTTTTAGAAAACGAGAAATCTATTGGGATTCGGTTTACAGAACAGGGCCGATAGTTTCGAGAAAAACCACTTTTAACGTACGAACGTTTTTTTTTTAATTAATATGGTCAAATTAAAATAATTTTGTAAAAATTATTGCATTAACAAATGCACTCAAGATATTCACGCTTATGAGTAGACCTGCCAGACCCAAACAGTGAAAAATCTTGACATTAAAGGAAAAAATTCTTGATTTGCTTGACAAATAATTTAATTTAACAAAAATTATATTTAATTAAAAAAAAAAAACAGTTGCAAAGCTACATACATATATATATTTTTAAAGTATGTATGTGTGGAAATACAATATAATTTCATCAGCTGGTTGCTTATAATGTCAAATTACCAGTGTTGGCAAAATGTGATGTTGTGTAAAGGTGGAAAATACTTCTCGACAGTTATTAGTGTTGCAGCTAATGCAACATTATTTATACCCAGCAAAAAATTTCAAAAAAGCTAATCGGGTTTGGAATTAAGCATTTTTGGTGAAAGCTGTTCCTTACTGGATTACCAATCAATTTAATCATTTAGCAACTTGTACATAATTTTTTTTTTTAAATTTTAGGTAATGTGATTTGTAAGCGAGCAATGAAATTTGGTAGTCAGAAAAGTAAGTCATTATATGGCAAGTAGTTCTGATGGTAATGTGTAATTTTTTGCTGGGTAGTTATAAAATCAGCAAATCGAAATAAACCCAAAATATATTTAAATTAATTTTTAGCTTGACAAATAGCTTTTAAGCTTGAATCTAGACAAGCCTTGAAAAAGCTTGACAATCCAGCCAAATTAAACCCGTCTGGCAAGCCTACTTATGACAGTTGTTTATATTGACGTCACGTCAATACAATACCAAAATATTGGGGTTTGTCTATTCGCTGTCGAGAACAATTTTGTGCTATTGATAGTCTATTTCGGTTCTCTAAGGTCTAGAAAATGGCATGAGCCTGTCAATAGCAGTGAGTTGTCTTCGACAAAGGATAGACAATCCCCCAATTTTTCAGTTTCAATTGAATTGACGTGACGTCGATGTTGACAACTGTGGTGCGATTCAGTAACTTTTAACGATACGACAATCGTAATTTTTGTCTATACATTTTGTCGCTTGCAAGACCGATTGTGTGCTTCTGTAACTCAGTTGATATTTTGTGTTGATTTATGTCGATAAAATTAACAGCACATAAATAATTGCCGCTTAAATAACGACTCAGCTGACATTAACCTACAGCGAATATCATTAAAAATGTTACTGAATAGCAAATTCGATAAATTTTCGTTATAATTGTTTTAACGATGCGATTATCGTTAAAAAAGAAAAGTTAGTGAATCGCACTACTGGAATAAGGTTGATTATGAAAATGTAGTTTTTGGGACAATTTGGTGCTTACTACAAGTTTTATTGGACTCTTTGTTAAGACTTGGGTCAATATTAATAAACTTCGTTGGAGACCTGGGTATTTTATTTTGTATTTTGTGGCTATAGACATATTACTCTATTTTATCTTAAGTCGAGTTATGTTGTTATCGCTTTTAAGTACATATAATAACAATAATAATATAAAACAAAACTAGCGCAATAAAAATGTATGCGTGTGTATTCAGAGTGCGATAACAATGTGGATAATACATATTAATAAGCATAAGAGAAAAAAAACTATTCATTTATTTAACTTTAAACCTGGTACTCTGTTCAAAAGTTCACGTGAAATGTTGACATGGTCCATATAAAAAAAAAGTTCATTCATGAAATGATGCTGCAAAAGTTTTACTCGTGAAAAATTTATGAAATATATCTGGCAACATTTTCTCGCCATCTGTGAAATAATGTGACTGGCAATTATTTCGCGCGAAATATTGACAGCTGTTGTTTTTGTTTACAAAAGTCGTTAAGTGTTGCCACTGCAAATCAATAATTACGAAAGTGTAATATCGGCATCACGTGATTGATACGTGTCATATTTTTCACGCGAAATAATCAATGTTGCTGAAAAATTTTCACAATTTCGAATAGAGTACCAGGCTTTAGCTGGTGGAAAAAGCTTCAGAACGTCTGCTTTCTTCCATGTTGTTCTTGTTGTTTTTGTGTGATTACAAGCAGTTATTGCAGCAGCTTGAGAGGGAAAAAGAGTGCGCTTGCATGTGCAAAAGCATAGAAGAAGAAAAAACAGATACCGGCATTTATTTTTTTTTATAGAAAGTATTTATTTATTTAATAGTTAGAAACTTGGTTTTTTGTTGTTGTTGTTTTTGTTGAATATCTAACTGATAGATAGTTAAATATTATTGGCAAATACTTACTTACAGACATACATATGTATGTATATATGCATGTATGTACATATGTAAGTATATACAATTTTTACGATTTTATTGTTGTTCGTACGGCTCCTGGTAGTTTTTATTGTTTCCTCTTAATAACAAATACAAAAAAATAAAAATACAAACAAACTATAATGTGTTCAAACAATTACTCTAATGCCTGTTACATAGAGTTTTTCTTTTCCCGGACTTTTTCATTTCCCGGGAAAGATTTTTCGGTTTCCCGGGAAATCCCGGGAAACCCCGCCCAGTGCAAAAACAATACAAAATATTATTAAATTTAATTTACTTCAACAAAAACAGATTATAATTCATGAGATCGATTAAATAATAACGTTTTTTACACACATTATTCAAAAAATAATACCGTTTCCATTCTTTATACAATATTATAAAAAAGAAATTATACGAGTATTATTAAAAAAAAGTATTACAAAATATCCCCCTTATGAAAAAATCATTGTTAAACTTAAAATTGGTTTAACAAACGAATTTTGTATGGCAAAACCAGTTTTAAGGCATGCTTTAACTTTAACAATCGTTTTTGCATAAAGGCATATTTCTTTGGAAATAGGACTTTAGTACAGAATAAGCTGTTAATGCTGTTAACCGTACTATTTACCATATTTGTAATTTTCTTTTATTTCCTTGCTCATTTCTGTTTACTTTTATGAATTGTTGTAGAACTAAATTTTTATCGTCGCGTTCTGCTTTTTCCAAATAAAGCCTTCTAAGTCTCAAAATACATGTGTACCCGATATAAAGTCGGCCTTAGTTGTTGTAAAGCTTCAGCTATTCTGATATTGCTATCACCTTATTATTGCACCATCGCATTAATAAAGTGAATAACGACACTCATCAAGGAATGTGTACACACAAATTAAGTTGCCATAACAAAATCAAAAAATCCCGGGAATTCCCGCACAAATTTCCCGGGATTTCTTTCCCGGAAAATGTGCGGGATCCCGGGAAAATTTTCCCGGGAAATCCCGTATGAAAAACACTACTGTTACATGATGGCATGCATGACTGTTGTGTTTATAAACACTTACAGCAACTGAAACAACAAAATCCAGCGGCATTAAATACCCCAGCAAACAAGCGAGCAAACAAACAAACATACAAACAAACACACAAGCAAAAATAAAAGCAGATGTAATTAAGTGACTTATTTAGTGGCGTGATAGATGATGGTGTTGCACTAATGTATACGATACCGGTGTTTGTTGTTGTTGTTGCAAATTTTATAACAACAATCCAATAACGAATTAACACTGATGCAATGACAAATTATGTATGAGAATTAGAGTTCGACCAATTAATCGGCTTCGGCCTTCGTCCAAAAATTGGTAATCGGCCAACATTCGGCCTATGGCAAAAATCCGCCGATTAACCGAAGCCGAATATTTTTTGTTTCAAGCTTGAAAAATAAAATTATGTTTGGTTGTTGCTCGCCCACAGTTTCTATTGTGTATAACATTTTGAAAGGGTTGCTTTGAAATACAACCCTGTTGCTTTCTATTTGCTTTTACTTGGACGTTCTTGTGAGTGATCATATGAAAAAGCTATCTAGAAATTGCAAAATAGTTTTATTTTTCTTGTTATGTATCCAATAGATATTACAGCTATTTCAGTGATCTCAAAAAAGCAAACTTTTTTCTTAATTCATATAAAACATAAGTATCATTTTTAAAATCTCAAACATTCGGCTTCGGTTTTGGCCGAAGCTTAGGATTTTAGCCGAAGTTCGGCTTCGGCCAAATATTTTTTTAAATTGAGGGAATTTCAAATCGTTCGATCGACAACTTATATTGCAAACAACAATAACATTAGAAAATTTTTTGTTGTTTTCAATATAAGTATTCGATCGAACGATTTCTGGTGACACAGTGGGACAGGCTGTAAGATTATGAACAACTCTCGGTGGTTTTGAGAAAAAAAAACCCCTAAAATACTCGGCCCGGTTCTGTAAACCGAATCCGAGTAAATTTATCGTTTTTAAAATCATACACGATAATTATCTCTCCGATATGATATTTGAGAATATATAGAACAAAAAAAATTTAAAAAAATCTGAAAAAATATTTCTATTGTCGGAATTAGTTTTCTAAAAGTAGTGCGAATTCAAATCGGGCCGACTAAATTGTTAAACTTTGCGAAATTTTATAAAATACGAGGGCGTTAAGAGAAAAATTTTATACTAAACTATAACATAACTTAATAATAATTAATAATTATTCGAATATTTTTAATATGAATAAAACTTTTTAAAATAAAAGTTATAAAACTTATTTAATTTTTTTTATGCATTGCTTTGTTGGAATAATTTTATTCGAATAATTTTATTCGATTGTATCATTACAACAATTTTATTTTATTTATTGGAAATATTTTGTTGATTGTTATAATATTCTTTTTGAATTTTTAAAATTTATTCGAATAATTTTATTCGATTAATTTTATTCGATTAAGTTTATTCCAATAATTTTATTGCAACTATTTTAATCAAATTATTTTATAGTAACTATTTTGTTTATGTATGTACATATGTATAAAATTTTATTCGAATAATTTTATAACAATATTATTCGAATGGATTTATTTAATTTTTTAATTACCTTACTTTGTTGGATTAATTTTATTCAATTATTTCATTACAACAATTTTATTTTATTCATTGGAAATATTTTGTTGATTGTTATAATTTTTTTTTGCATGTGTATTTATGTAATTTTACTCCAAGTTTATTGCAACAACAATTATTGTAGAATAATCGGATGTGTTTTGTATATCATGTGAAATTAAATATTTCGGAATTGCCATGGAATTGTAGTAATAAATACATATTTCCAACAACAATTCTATGGCGATTCCGCATGTCTTAATGTCACGTGGCATACAAAACATACCCGTATATATCTTTTTGTATCTTTAAAATTCATTCGATTATATTATTTGATTGATTTTATTCGATTAATTTTATTCGAATAATTTTATTACAGCAAATTTATTAGAATAATTTTAAGGCAACTATTTTAATTGTAATAAATGCATATTTCCAACAACAATTCTATGGTATACAGAACATACCGGTATAGTATATCTTTTTGTCTTTTTAAAATTTATTCGATTAATTTCATTCGAATAATTTTGTTACAACAAATTTATTAGAATAATTTTATTGCAACTATTTTAATCAAATTATTTTGTGTATATAATTTTATTCGAATAATTTTATTACAATATTATTCGAAAGGATTTACTCGAATAATTTTAATAAGAAGATGCTTTCATTATAAAAACATTAAAAAATTAGTCGAAAAATTTTTATTCGAATAATATCTAGTCTACGAGTAATAAGGTTATTGCTATTATGCAAAGTAAAAAGTTTTTTGTTTATAGCGGGTGTTGCAATAAGACGTTTACTTTTGAAGAGTTGTAAGGACTCAAACTGTAATTACTTGACAGATGACAAGTTAAAACTACGCCATTAATAAAAATGGAAAGACATACGCTTCAACAACGAATTGAAGTTATTATTAAAATTAATTATAAAAATTTCGCGCACACAGTTCGCAAAACTAAAACATTTTTTTATGGTCATGAAGCACCTTCTCGTGTAGCAATTGTCTGAATGATGGAAAAATTTTCAGCTGTTGGAACAAATTACTGATTCAAAGAATCGAACTCATTGGATTGAATTGGATATTCTATAAATGACATTACGCTGTATTTTTTTGTTTTGCATAAGTATTTGAGTCTTAAGGGTTTTGAAGTTCAGTGAAGATAAGAACTCGCGCCTAGCTACCATCAACAACGTCGCGTTTTACTGATTGGATCCTTGAAATGCATCAAACTAAGCTGGAATCACAATTGACCACACCACTGCTCTCTTAGCTTGGGTTGATACACGGCAAATTTTTTTTACCAACTCTTTAGTTTATGGAAAAGAAAATACGATGACTGTCATCTTCTTATCTTTTGCTCTCTCTTTCATAAACACAAAAGTTGCCCAACAAAAATTGCTTTATTAAAAGCTAGGAGTGAATATCCGACACAGTCGTACGACTTATGGAAAAATAACACTGTGGTGCGATTCAGTAACTTTTAACGATCCGACAATCGTTATTTTTGTCTATATATTTTGTCGCTTGCAATAACGATTGTGTGCTTCTGTAACTTCTTTTCAACGATAGTACGCAGCTGATATTTTCTGTTGATTTTTGTCGATAAAATTAAAAGCCCATAAATTATAGTCGCTTAAAAACGACACAGCTGACATTAAACTACAGCGAATATCGTTAAAAATGTTATTGAATAGCAAGTTCGATAAATTTTCGTTATAATTATTTTAACCATGCGATTGTCGTTAAAAAAAAGTTTGTGAATCGCACAACATTTTTTGAACATTTTTATAAGCTCCATCATACCATTAGTGCGATTCACAAACTTTTTTTTTTAACAATAATCGCATCGTTAAAATAATTATAATGAAAATTTATCGAATTTGCTATTCAATAACATTTTTAACGATATTCGCTATTATCGACAAAAATCAACAGAAAATATAAGAAGCGTACTATCGTTAAAAATAAGTTACAGAATCACACAATCGTTATTGCAAGCGAAAAAATGTATAGACAAAAATTACGATTGTTGGATCATTAAAAGTTGCTGAAACGCACCACAGGGTTGTATTTTCGCAAAAGTCATACGATTGTGAATTCTAAAGAAAATCGATTAAAACCCGTTAAACAACCAGGGCCACGCTGTCCACACAAAAAAATTCGATGGATTACTTACAACGCAAACAAAAACAAATTTACTTATTTTATTGTTGTTTTCAATACAAGTTGTTGATCGAACGTTTACAATCGACATCGTGGACCAGGCCGTTAAATAAATAGAACATAACAACTAATTTACAAAGTAATCGCCAGTCATCCCTCGTATTTCCCTCAAATGTCAGTTTAGTGAAAAAAGTTGTTATATTTCCTGCTTCAGAAAACAGCAAAAAAAACATGTAATACATATTTATACAAAATGTTTTTAGAGCCATTCGTTTAAAGTTTTCTTGGGTATGCATTTGTCACATGTCATTACCGGATTTTTATTACAAAAACTAAATCTAGATCTAGTTTTTCTTATGTTTTTTTTTGTTTGTTATTGCTTTTATTATTATTATTTTAACTCAGTTCTTGATTCTAACTTTCGCCTGTTCAGCGTTGCACAACTTGTTTTCAATTATTAATTAACAAGTCGTTAGGAGGTCAGCTAGTTTATTTAATTTTTTTTTTGTTTTACTTATTTTTCTAAATTTTTAATAGTTTTATTTTTTCTACTTGAATGCGTACCATGAAATGAAAAATAATATAAAAGCTTTAATTTTACAAAGCTGCAATGACTGAATTAAAAAAAAAAAAACTAAAATAAAATAAAAAAAATTATTTTATTGAATTTTGTTTTACCGCTAGTTCGTAAATCTCTTTAAAACGGTAAATTTATAAATATTATTTGCGAAAATGTAATGCAGTAAATTACAAAAGTTTAGTTTTGTTACAGGTTATTGGATCCAAGGCAAATAAATACATATCGTTACCTTAATATAGAAAGGTCCTAAGTCACTATTTTTATTGAAATCGAGTTTTTTGTATATTTCGATAGCAGAACATTTGATGTATCGAAAAATGCAAAAATCTCGACTTGAAAAAATAATGAGTTATGACCTTTCTATATCAGATAGGGTAACGTTATATTAATTTTTTTTTCAAGTGCTTACGAAGAAAATTTCGTTTACTTAAAAACATAGGCTATTTTTGTTGTTAGTTTTTCTTAATCGAATAAACTATAAGATCAAATAAAATTTTTTTGCATCTATAAAAACTAAACGACTAAATATATTACATATCTCGCACGATACTTGTTCGAATATTTGAAGAAAGTGTTACTCAACTTTTTAAAATGAAACTTATAATAATTTAATATTTTTAATTACATAAACTTATTTCATTAAATTAATTTTATTCGAATAATTTTATTCGAATAATATTATTCGAATAATTTTCCTTTAAATTATTCGAATATTTTTAAGTTTGAATAACTCTTTTTAAAATAAAAGTTATAATTCATCTCTATCACTGTCCCTTTCATTAAGGCCACGACTCGCTATCCTACACAATCGCACGATCTTCGAAAAAATACAACCCTGGGGGCAAATTACGGCACGCGCTATCAAACGAAATTACGAAATATTTCAATAGGGTTTATACAGAAATATTTTAAAATTTTGAACCGTATCGAATGAATGTACATATCTGATTAATTGTTTTATAGACTCTATCATACCAGGATTGTATTTTCTCAAAAATAGCACGATTGTGTAGGATAGTGTATCAAGGCCTTAAAGAAGCTCAAACTTAGTAATATTACATGAGGCATTCATTGCCTCAGTAAATTTTTTTAATTGCATATATATGTTCGAAAAATTTTATTCGAACAATTTTAATCGAATAATTTTTTTTCCAATAGTTCTATTCAATTATTGCACTGCAACAATTCAAGTGTAATATCCTGTTTCACAATAACGAAACGAAACTTTCGACTGAAAATTTATATTTAAAACAAAAACAAATTTTCATATTTTATTGTCGTTTTCAATATAACTTTTTTTTCTGTCGAAAGTTTCGTTTCGTTATTGTGAAACAGGCTATATATACATACATATACTACATAGCTTATGCTATAATTATTCGAATATTTTGAATGTGAATAACACTTTTTAAAATAAAACTTATAAAAATAGTTTAATTCTTTTTATTGCATTAATTTATTCGAATAATTTTAAACGACTTATTTTATTCTGATATTTTGATACGTACAACTTTATTGCAATAATTTTATTCGAATAATTTTTTTCGAATAAATCGGCCTTGTAGATATTTTACATCTTGTAGCTTTGATAAGTTGTTGTTGCTTTGCTTTAAATTTACCAAAGGCTACAGCATGTAAAAGATCTAGAAGGCCAACTGTGGATATGATGCTTATGATATTTTATTTATTTTTACAATTTTATTCATAAAATTTTATTTGAACAATTTCATTGCAGCCATAATTATTATAACTATTTTTACAGAATTCTTTAACTTTTCTAAATTTGTTGGAAAATTTTAATCGATTAAATTTATTCGATTAATTTTATTCGATTAATTTTATTCGAATAATTCTATTGAAAATATTTTAGTCAAATTATTTTATTAGTATAATATATGCGGCCCTGTTCTGTAAACCGATCGATTTCAAATCGCACGATTAAAGAAAATTAACTCTGTTAATACAAATATTTTTTTTTAATTTTTTAAACTTTTTTTTACGAGTATTATATAGATTCTCAAATATCATATCTGAAAGTAAATTATAGTGTATGATTTTAAACACGTCTGCAGGTTAATTATTAATTTTTTGAAAACGAGAAATTGACTCGGATTCGGTTTACAAGGACATGTGTCGTTTTTTGAGCTTGAGCTTTGACGAAATCGGAAAACTACTTTATAATTGAAGTTTGTGGATTTTTTTCCAACATCGATGCCAAAAAATATTTGTATAATAATTGCGAATAAATATAAATTTTACTGTACATATTACATATACATACATACATACATATACATAACTTAAATGAAAATTTTTATCACTTGATTGCCAAGTAAATCAACAATTTTCATTAAAAAAAAAAATTTCCCTATTTGATGATATGCCTTGCTTTGTATCAAAATCTAGCCTTACAATTTACCAATATTACCAAAGTTTTTATATTTACAAAAAAAAAAAAAACAGATATCAGTTCTGGTTTTCTATTGCAAATATCGAACAGTCAGCACTCATAGATAAAACACGTAACGTCCGCATAGCTTTTGAAATTTAAACCTCACAAATTGTTTATCTATTGGTTCTGTTTTTTTTTTATTTGTTAATAACATGAAATCAATATCAAAACTGCAATAAATAATGATTGTCTTGTGTTTGGATTTTCAGTAACGGCTTAAGGCTTTGAAATTTTAGAAGAAAAAATTTACTTAAATTTTCATATGATTTATTTTCTTCCGGAGGATTGATTATTATAAAAATAAGAAAAATAGTAAATAAAAACTGGTACTCAATGACCAACAAAAATACCTTTTCAAAAACATTAGTTAGCATTTTCACTAAAAGATATTTTTTTAGAAAAAATATTTTATTAATTGATTTTTTTTTAGCAAAAGTACCTTTTTAAGAGAAGTACGCTTTTAAGAAGAGTTTAAAAAAATATTTAAGAAAAAGTACCTTCCTAAAAATATTAACTTTTTAACAAAAAGTACGGTTTTGGGAAAAAATCACTTGTAAAAAAGGTACTTTTTCGAAAGAGGTACTTTGCCTGAAAAATATAAATTTTGTAAAATGAAAGGTAGCTTTTCTTAAGCAGATATTATCTCTTTAAAAGATAATTCAGAAAAAGTTAATTTTTAAGCAAGAGTACTTTTTCAACATTTTTAAGAAAAAGTACTTTTTTTTAAACAAAACTGCTATATATTTGGAGAAAATATGCCTTTTTAAGAAAATTTAGTTTAAAAAAAATCCTTTAAAAAATACCTTAGCAGAAAAAATTTCTTTTAAAGAGATCATAAGTTTTTAAGAAAAGCAATATTTTGGAGGAAATTTACATATACGAGTATTTTTCACAAAAAGTACCTTTTGCAGAAGAAATTTATTTTTCTGAAAAAGTTATTTCTTCTTAACATAAGGTACTTTTTCATAAAAAATTGCTTTTTCTTACAAAGGTACTTTTTTTGGTAAAAATGTACTTTTGCCTAAAAAAATACTTTTTTTCTTAAAAAAACTAATTTTGCTTACAAAGATACTTTTTCTTCAAAAGTTACTTATTCTTAAAGACGTACGAGTACGTTTTCTTAAGCAGGCACTTTTTTTAAAAATATACTTTTTGTAAAAAATGTACTTTTGCTTAAGAAAAAACTTTTTCTTAAAAAAACTATTTTTTCTTAAAAAGATACTATTTCTTCAAAAGTTCCTTATTCTTAAAGAAGTACTTTTTCTTAAAAAGATAATTTTTTTTAAAAATGTACTTTTTGTAAAAAAATTTATTTTTGCTTGAAAAACTTTTTCTTAAGAAACTATTTTTTTTAAAAAGATCCTTTTTCATCAAAAAGGAAGGTACTTTTTTTAAAAAATTTACTTTTTCCTAAAAAAAGGAATTTTGGCTAAAAAGGTACCTTCTTTTCTTAAAAAGGTATTTTAACTTACAAAGGTACTTTTTGTTAAAAATTTACTTTTTCTTAAAAAATTACTTTTTTCTTCAAAAGTTCATTTTTCTTAAAAACTTACTTTTTCTTAAAAATGTACTTTTTCTTAACAAGGTGGTTTTCCTTAAAAAGGTACTTTTTCTTAAAAAGTTACGTTTTCTTAAAAAGGTACTTTTTCTTAAACAGTTACGTTTTCTTAAAAAGGTACTTTTACTTAAAAAGGATTTTCTCTTAAAAATTTACTTTTTCTTAAAAAATATTTTTTTTTAAAAGGCACTTTCTTTTAAAAATGTACTATTTGTTAAAAAGGTACTTTTTCTTAAAAGGTAAAAAAGTTACTTTTTCTTAAAAAATTAGCTTTTTCTTCAAAAGTTCATTTTTCTTAAAAACGTACTTTTTCTTAAAAAATGTACTTTTTCTTAACAAGGTGGTTTTCCTTATAAAAGGTACTTTTTCTTAAACAGTTACGTTTTCTTAAAAAGGCACTTTTTCTTAATATGGTACTTTTTCTTAAATATGCATTTTCGCTTAGAAAGATACTTTTTCTATAATATATAATTTTCTCAAAAAAGGTACTGTTTCTTAAGAAGGTTCTTTAATAGATTAAAAAACGCCGAAACATTTTTTTTTAAATCTAGGACGAAAATGTGGATCGACCTTCCATTATCTCTTTAAAAAGATAAATCAGAAAAAGCATTATTTTTTTTAGAAGAGCACTTCCCACCCGTTTGAGGTATTTTTAGCAGATGCCAGTTTTATACTCGTGGTCGAAAAATTAAGGGCGCCGCGCCTTTTAATAATAATATTCTATTACGTATGTATGTGTACACACGCATTGCTGAGAACAAATTGTGTGTATCGCATACTCTTGAGAATCAATCAGCGTTGCCAGAGAAAAAAAGTTGTCGCAACAATAAGAAAATATGTGTGATAAGAATTTACAAAATTTTTTATTTTCAGAAAATATTATGGCATATCAGAAGGTTTTGTTTGTCCACGAGCGCTTTCATGCATGAAAAAACGTGACATGCAAAAGCATTTTCAAGGATATGCTTAAATTATTTTAAGAAAATTTTCTACAAAACCATATTTTTACTGACAATTACATTGGCGTTAGCAACAACAAAAGATGCCTTTCTTTATAAACAAAACTTGAGTGTTTCTTCTGACCATAATAAAATCAAGTTTGTCTTTGGAGATTTAGAATTTCAAATTCGGGAAATAAGACGAAATTTCACGGGCAACACCGGTTTGCGTAGAGAGTATAGATCAGACAATCGTAAAATGTAATGGTATAGGTTGCCGACCACGGCTTTAAAACATCACTGAGAGAGACATATTTGTGTATGTGTATTAATTTGTATAAGAAGACGATTAAAGGTTCAATTAGACCTACCATAACCATAACCAGCAAAAAAAAAAAGCTGTTAGAACGAACCTTAAGGGCAACACATGATTATAGGTGATTTGCCATAACCATAAGAATCGAAATCAATTGAATTTTATATTTCCGCCGTAACCAGAAACAGGTGTTTGCTCATTAGACGTACTCGTACTTGTATTTTTTTCTGCTTTTACTTCTTTTTATCTCCTAGATTGTTTATATTTACATATTTATTACTTCCTTATTTTTGCTTTCTACTTATTATAGTTCATTTTTTTTAGAAAAAATAAAAATAAATAAAATATAAACAGCTGTTTATGGTTATGGCATGGTGTATCAAATACATATATTTATGGTTACGATAAAGTTTATGGTTATGGCACGACTGATTGAACTTTAAGGTTTGGTTCGGCTGGTGACGGTGTAAGCTACAGACATTGCTTAAAGTTTAAAGGGATCCACTTTTTTCCTCTCTCTTCTCAATTCTTATTTTACGGTGTGTTCAAAGACTTCTCATATTAGCTTGTTATATTATTTTTAAATTTAATTATAGTTAAAAGATCAAATTTCTATGAAGCAATTAACCAAACAACTTTAAGTGGAAATTAAAAGAAAAAAGATTTATTATTTATGTTCACTTATAGATATGAGTAAGCATTTTGAACTTTATAGCACTAGAATTACTTTATCTGTGTTCTGAACTACAGCAATTTGATGTCATAGAGAAAACGAAATCAGCCACACCCGATCGTTCATTTACTTATCGAAAGCCCCATCGAAAGCCTAATCGCAAGCGTAAACTGACAAAAGTCGTAATTATTGGCTTATTTTTTAAATGAAATAAAATTATTAATTTTTTGTGCGTATGTTTATGATTTTCTTTTGCGCTTGATTTAATTATCAATTAAGAACGTGGCCGGCATTTGCTGTGGTTCGTCTCAAGTACTGTAATCGTAAAAAGCTTTACACAAGCCATTTTTTCCGCCTTGCATTGTTAATCAAGTATTGTTTCTGTTTTTGTTATTGAGTTTTTTTTTTTAATTTGATTTTCTTTGAATTTAATGTAAGCGTTAAATGGAAAAAATAAAAAAAAATATTAAATAAATAAATTTAATAAAATATACTTATCATTCGTTATAAGCTATTTTGATTTCATTTAACTATGGCGCATTAAGTAGCGTCGCGACGTCTATGAAATAATTTATTTTTTATTTTTATGACTTTTTAATCAACTGCATAAAGTTTTTTTTATTATTACTTATAAATTTTTATTTACTTCAAGTAATTGAAAATTAATTTACCTGGCAAAATATATTAATATTACTTTAACAGGCCATTAAATGATCAAGAAAATATTATTTAGCATTTAAATGCATATTTTATTAGTTGAGACAAGATTTTACATAATGCAGAAGGGATTTCAACTGTAAGCTGAAACATGAGGCACGATCAAAATTTAATATGTATTTATTTATATAAAATTTTACAGCCGTATATAATCCAATACAGCCTTTCTGAAGATATCAAAGGATAGTTATGCTAACAAACGAACTTATGCTATTTACAAAATAAATGGTCTCATGTGTAAAAATTATTTTTCAAAAAAAATTTCAAATTAAATTAAAAAAATTTTTTTTTTTACCTATAAAAAATAAGTTAAGTGCAAATTATTTATTATTATTTATGGACTTAGACTACTCTTAACATAAATGACTCATATATAGTACATATACATATATAAGAAAAAATTTTTCAAGAAAATATCCAAAACGAAAAAAATATGTTTGCACATATTAGTTTTTTATTCTTTTACTAATGGACTTAGCCTACTTTGAAAAGAAAAGGATCTTCTCTAAAAAAAATATATGTTCAAGGCAACCTAGAAATAATTCTATTTACATAAGAACTGCGAAGACGGCGCGAAAAAAAATTATTTCAATTAATGGACATAGCTCACTTTCAAAACAATGCATTATATATACATAAGTATAACAAGCTTTTTGTTAGGAAAACCATATACATATGTAAGTATTTAATCAGTGACTCTTACAAGACCAATTTTTTTAAGAAAGTCTCCAAAACGAAAGAAGACATGTTTCAAGTTTTTTATTCTTTTATTAATGGACTTAGTCTGCTTTCAAAATAAATAGCTCCTATAAAAAAATTTCAAGACAACCTAAAAATAACTGCGTTTATACAAAAAAAACCCAAGGACGGAGCTACATAGAATTATTTTCAATTAATCGACTTAGAACACTTTCAAAATAGGGGGATCTATATAACAAACTGTTTTTAGGAAACGATGAATTTTGCTTGTGTAGGTAAAAAAATAACTAGAGAAAAAGCGGCAAATGGTTTTTTTTTTTAATTAATGGACTTGTACTAATTTCGTAATAAGCGGCTTGTTTGAAAACAAAAACTAAATATTTTCAAGATAACCCAGAAATAATTCTACTTACATAAAAAAAACAAAAACGGAGCAACAAAAAACTTATTTCAGTTAGTGGACTTAGAGCACTTTCAAAACAAAGGCTCTATATAACAAGATTTATTTTTGAAAGTTTATAAATTTTATTTTAAAACAATTTTATTGTAGATGAAAACAAGAACCAGAAAAATAGCGGCAACTATTTTTTAATTAATGGACTTATACTACTTTCGAAATAAATGGCTCAAATACAATCAGTGTTCTGCAGAAAAGCACCAAATTTAGTTTAAAATTTTTGCTTACATGAAAAAACCAAACTAATGTAAATATATCTATTTTTAATTAATAGACTTAGGCTATTTTCAAAGTAAGAGGCAAATCTGGTGTTTAGTAAAAAATATTGTAATTTGCAACCTGAAATTTAGTAAAAAAAAATTTCTGACATGAAAAAATAAAAAATAGAGAGAAATAAATAGATTTCAAATAATACACTTAGACTGTTTTCCAAATAAATGGCACATGTATAAAAAAAAATTGAGAATTAAAAAAAAACCTAAAAACAGACAGATCTAATTATTTTTACTTATGGACTTAGATCAACTTCAATATAAACGGCTTTAAATAAAACAATTTTTTTGGGAAAACCATAAAACCAACACGCCAAATTAATATGTATGACATAATGGACTTGTACTACTTACAAAGTAAACGGCTCACATACTAAAAGTTTTTTGCTGGAAACAATAAATTTTTTTAGGAAAAAATTCTGTTTCCATGAAAAAGCCAAAAGTGGGGGGTAAAAAATTTTAAATTTTAATTATGAGACTTGGACTACTTTTAAAACAAATAAATCAAATACTATAATTTATTTTAGGAAAATCTGACAAATCTGTTTTTTTTACTTAAACTACTTGCAAAAGAAGTGGCAAGCCTGATAAGCAAATCTACTGACATTGAACAACTCAAAAATACAAAGAAATATACTGATTTTAATTAATACACTTAGACTGTTTTCAAAATAAATAAATTATTTGTAGTCAGTAGTTTAGTAAAAAAAATCTGATTACACGAAATATGTATGTATATATCAAAAATATAGCGAGAAGAATTCATTATAATTAATGGGCTTAGACTATTTCTAAAGTAAGTGGCTCATGTATGTACATATATCTATGTATGCAAGCCTTTAATTTTTAGTGTTTAAAAACATACATACATACATACATATCGCTAATTTAGTATAGAAATGCCCTAACTAAGTATTCCTTTGAAATCCTACCTTAATATAGAAAGGTCATAACTCATTATTTGTATTAAATTTGTATTCGATACATTAGATGTTCTTCTATTGAAATATACAAAAAAAATCGATTTCAAAAAAACAATGAGTTAGGGCCTTTCTATATTAAAGCAACGATATGTACATATGTATATGTAGGTGTATCTTTAAATCAAAAGTCATGATCAGTCAAAGCAAAACTAAAACCGTGTTTCCACAAGCCCGGCGCAGTCGACTCGTCTAGAAAGTTTATACCAAAAGTTCTCAAAATAAATGAGTGATTTGCAGTAGTTGTGGAATGTTCGTTCGGCGCCAATTAAAATTTTGAAATTTGTGTGAAAAAATTATCTACTCAATACGACCGTTTGGATTGTAGAAGCAAGTTGTAAGGCCATTATTAGTTTCTTCAAAATAATTATTAATAATTATTTTACAGAATTGGCAAAAGCTTAGGGTTAAACATTTTAGCCTCATCTGACCATAACTAAATGATTACGTGTTCCATTTCACCTCACCGGCCGCTGTAATTAATATATTCAATACACTTTACAAATCGTGTCTGGGTATATAATTCATTTCCATTAAGTACTAATACTTTTAGAAGCAAAAAAAAAGAACCATAGATAAAAATTTTGCGACGTAACATTTTAGATTTTTTATGTCTTCCTCTTTTACGTAAATTAATTAGAATTATTTAGTTTTGTTTAAACATTTCGCTTGCTTGTACTACAATTTAAGTTTACTTTTATTGTTTGTGTAACAATTGTCTGATACTTGTCTGATATTTATTTGCATTAATTACACTATGATACAAAAAAAAAAAAAAAAATATTCAGGGATTCTAATGTACCAATTCGATTTTGTTGGAGTCCATGGATGACGAAAATACCGTTGGTTTTTTTAGGTCACTTCATAAAGTGATTTTATAACGGTAAATGTAGTGAAAAACGGGGTTTCAGTTTTAAACAGGTGTAACTTCTTTGTTTCCTAACGGATTTCTTTTAACTTTCCGTTGGTGTAAAGGACCGAATATTATCTTTCAACCAAGATATATTTTTTGAAAATCGACTCACAAATGGCTAAGTTACAGTCGTTGAAGTGTAGAAAAAACCCATTAAAAAAGTATTATTTTGTAACTCATAAGCAACTTATGGCCTGAGGAAAACAAAAGAATACTTTTTCAATGGGTTTTTTCTACACTTCAACGACTGTAACTTAGCCATTTGTGAGTCGATTTTCAAAAAATATACCTTGGTTGAAAGATAATATTCGGTCCTTTACACCAACGGAAAGTTAAAAGAAATCCGTTAGGAAACAAAGAAGTTACACCTGTTTAAAACTGAAACCCCGTTTTTCACTACAATTACCGTTATAAAATCACTTTATGAAGTGACCTAAAAAAACCAACGGTATTTTCGTCATCCATGGACTCCAACAAAATCGAATTGGTACATTAGAATCCCTGAATATTTTTTTTTTTTTTTTTGTATCACAGTGTTATGTATGTAAAATTTTATATAAGGAAATTGTGTTAATTTTGTTTGAAAAGTAATAAAAAGTATGTATGGTACTCACTTTTGTTGTGGCGTTGTTGATAATGGCACCTCAATACTGTGTGATGGTTTACGCCTGTCTCCACCCATGTCGGCTAAACGTGCAAAATCTGTATCTCGTTCTTGATCGGCTAAACGTGCTGAGCGTCGCGATTCAAGCAAACGCACTTCCTCCAAACGTTTTTTCAATTCAATGGGTTCCTGCAACAAAAAAGTTTCAGGAATTATTATAAGCCGATTAATATTTATGTATATATGTATATCTATTCTTATTTGACAGGCCGTAAATATTTGAAATAAGACTTCAAAACATATTAAGTCCAGCACTTTTTTTGAAATAATTTTTAAGTTGATGACGAATGAAAAAAATGTCCCATCGCTAAATTAATGTACAAATATGTATATGAAAAATAGTATGTGTTATTTAATTAGCACCCGAAATTCGAAAAAAATAGTCCCTGTAAGGGCCATTATTACAACTTAAAGTTAGTTAGTCCTAATTTACACTATGCAAGTGTTATTGCTAAGATGATTAGTTTTTCAGGAGAGTGAGAGAGAGAGAGAAGAGGGAAAATAAACGTTTATGTTCCCCTCGTCTCTCTCTCCAACAAACTAAACTTAGCAATAAGTCTTGCATAATGTAAATGTGGACTTAAAAGTAGGATTTTATCGGATGTATAAAAAGTTTTTTATCAGTACAATTTTAGCTTAACCTAAAGTGAGCGCTAGGCTAAAGGCAAATGTAACCTTCCAGGTAAGTTAAATTAAATTTATAACAATGAATAGCGTTTTATACGTCCAACAAAATCCTACTTTTAACTAACTTTAAGTTATAATAATGGCCCTAAAAGATTCAATTGAAAAGTTTAAAATTTTGAAACATTTATAACAATTTGCCCAGAAATTAATTATACAAAACTTAAGATGTTCTGTAAGACATTTTTATTATTCTTATTTGAGAAATAAATAACTGTAACCGCCAAAAATAATTTTGTTTTTAATTTTTAAAACTTAAAATAAAAATGCAGATAACATGAATAATACAGTTTTTATATTTTTAATTTTTAACCAAAATTGACTTCACTTTTTTGTGTGTATGACTAAGAATTTATAGAATTTTAAAATACACTTAATTAGCTATTAAATGATATACATAACGTGTTCACATGTATTGGTTTAAATAATCAGAAAAATAGCTTTAAGTATTTATTTACTTTGGATATTAGTACGTATGATTAATATCGATAAATATTAATATATTACTAATACGCACTAATATCCAAAATGTCGATTATTAAAATCGATTTATTTACTCGTTTTATTTAAAATTAGATCCCGTTAGTTTTTTTTTTTTTGAAGGGGGAGAAGGGGTCAAATGTTTTTGAAGAAGTCACTCAAATGTTTTTAGGAGCAAATGAGTCTCTCATTTAGGCCATCACTCATGGATGTTGCCAAACTCCTAAAAGTCCGACAGCTAATAAAAATTAAATTATTTTTATGTGATTTGTCCTTCAAATATAATATTTTTATTTTATTTTAAACAATTAATCAATATCAGAATAACATTCAAAATTATTCAAATTTAAAATCAAAACAACAAAACAAACTAAATATGTTAGAAATATATTTCACACTTAAGAAAACTGCTTGTGAACCACTTATTTTTAAAAAGACCTAAGTCGGGTGATTTACTTATGAAACATCTAAATCGGTGTTAAGATGATTAAATTTTTAAGTATTTTGTTAAAGTAGACTTGCAGGACCAGCATGAAATCTAGCAGATTTCAATTAAAATCCATACGATAATCTATACCGTTTACACCAACTGTTTTTACATTTCTATAGTTTTCTTATCCAAAACAAAACCCAACTGCGCCTTTTCCTAAACTACAACCCAGCAACTGCTATATAGTTAATTCACACACCTTTCTAAGTACAGAGGCTTACTTTTTAAAATAATTTTGAAGAAAAAACCCCATAGTTGCATCACTAAGTTCTACTAGATTTTAAGTAGATTTCGACAAAATCTAGTGACGAAGTTGATTTTGTTTTGTATGTGAAATCTACTAGATTTTTTATCGAAATCTGGTAAGTACTAGATCTTTTTTTTTATTTTATAAAAGGTTTTCGCTATTTTATTAATACAATCACCATAGACGTTTTTTATGAATAAAGGCTGGTACGCAGTTCTTACGGAAATTCAGGTTGGTTCCGGTTCGAAAAAAAAATTGCAAGGAATTTTTTTATATTTTTATCTAATTTTTCGACCTTTTTTTCTGTGAAAATTAAACTATTTTTCCGAGCTTTAGGTCAGTTATTAAATTCTTGTATTTATTATTACGATATTTCGTAAACCTTCGGTTTACTTCTTCAGGATATAGTATATTGTATTTTGATTTTTCTGTTTTTTTGTTTTTTCTTTTTCCTTTTTTTAATTATATTTTTTATACTTGCTGTATATTATAAGATAAGATACAATTTACAACAATTTACATCGACTCAGGAGGATGCAGATAAAAAAAAGAAGCAGGAGAGGAAGATAATTTTGGAAGAAGAAATGAAGAAGAAGGAGAAGAAGAATTTCAATAAGACCTGAAACGTGTGCATATTATGGAGAATACAGCTTTAGTTGGTGCTTTCGAATGGCGTTTCCTCAGAAATGGTAGATCTTAGAGAAAAAAGTATTAGGACAATTTCAGTAGACAATTACCTGATTTACATTTTCGCCTCAGATATTATTATTGTAATTTGACCAAAAAATTTCAAAAAGAAAACCATTTTTTTGACCTTTGACCTTGAATAAATTTTTTGCACACAAGGGATCAATGAGGACTTTTCAGAATTTCATTGGAGTGGTACGTGCCTGCAATATTTAAGCTTGTTGTGAATTAATGCAGGGATATCCCTAATTTTTGGCCTATGGAATGGAACTGGAATTAAACTGATTAAATTTTTTTAATTTGTTGTTTAAGAAGAAGTACGTGATATATAAAGTTAAATTTTAATTGTTTTAAAATTTTAAAATAAAATATTAAATTTTAATGGGCATGACTCCGCCTCTTTTTTTGTTGAAGATTGTGTCTATTTTAGAGCTCAAGGTGTGTGGTAGGTTTTATAAAAATCGGTTAAGTAGAACCACGTGAAATAAAATCATAAATTTTAATGGGCGTAACCCCGCCCTTTTTGTCAAATTTCAAACTGCGTAATTATAAGAACCCAAGATGTTTGCTTGGTTTCGCAGCAATCAAATAAGCAGACTACTATAAAATTAAATAAAAGTATTGATGGGCGTATGTCCGCCCACTTTTTTACAATTGGATCAATTGGAAACTATACCCTCTCAGTAAAAAAACAATATTTACAATCGATGTAAAATTTACCGACTTATGAAGCAACAATGTCAAAAAAAAAAAGATATAGACGAATACATAACCTACTCTTTTTTTTTTGGAAGTCGGTTAAAAACAAACTATTTTACACAAGTGCACACAAAAATATTTTTCCGTGTAGAAAAAAACGTAAATTTTTTAATGTGAACTTCCGTACGAAGAAGCAGTAGTAGGCATTTAATGTAAATATTTTACTTCAAAATAACTACATATGGGCATTTCCACAGGAATGTCAACTTTTTGTAGCGTGCGATACCAAGCAAATATGCTTGTTTTTCCAAAGAAAACTATTTTTTTTTACTTATTAATATATTTGTGTAGGCCTTAAGGTAAAATTTAAAAAAAAATCGAAGTCATGTTCAGAAATATAAGGTTAATTGCTTGCTGTCGCACGCGACAAAAAATTGGAATTTTTTGGAGAAATGCTTATAGGTATGTACATATTTAAAAAATAGTTTGCTCGTATTAATAATTAAAATGGGTCTAGGTCTAAGTGAGTCCGGGATTGTAACTGCCACCCTTAACTAACCTAACCTAACCTAAGAACTTCATTTGAAAAAAATACAAAACCTATTAAAAATTTAATGCAGTTAATCAGCTACGTCCAAACACACATACACTGATATTTGCATTTCAGGTAAACAGCTTTGAAAGCTCTTAAATTTGTTCTTGTTTCTTCGCAAAGTAGGAGCAAGCATTGGTGTCTGCTGTGTTGTTGTTGTGGATATCGCACTCTCGTTGGTGTGAAAGCACAAAAGCTATTTATAAAAGTTTGCACATTTTGCATATGGCTTGGACGTAGCTGCAGTAAATTATACTTTTGTTAAAAAATTTAATGGGCAACAATTGAATTTTTTCAATGATTGTGTGTATTTTCTTTTTTCAAATTAAACGTGTCAATAGGATTAAGATTGTGCAGTGCAAGTTTAAATAGTTTTAACTTATAGCACTTCCAAAATAAATGGCTCTTTCTAATTGTTAAAAAATAAAATTTATTCACCTGCAGTTTGTTTTTTTTTTTTTGGTTTAAATTAACATTTAAAAATTCATAATCTTTTTTAGCAAAATTAATTATGTTTCACTTAAAGTTGTTATGACACAAATCACTTGTCAAATATTTCTTTAGGTGTGTATGTATGTATTATTTTATGTTAATTAGTAAATTCACTTTGTTGTATTTGCTTTATTAATTTGTAAGCTTAAATTTTTTTTTAATAATTTATTTGAAATTCATTTGATATTTGAGTTTGAATTCAACACCTTTACACATGAGACGTTTGTAACTACTATTTCTTTCAAAGATTTCCGTTTCAACTTTTTTGTTAAGGGCCTAAGCACACACGATTTTTTTTTTTTTTATTTCTTATTTAAACTTTTTATTAATTTTTCTTTAATTTTTGTAGGCACAGATATTCATTTATCTTTTTTCTTCTTTGTTTTCTCTGCTTACTTTAGCTTTTTTAACAGTTAATTTATTGTTGTATTTAAATAAATCACTTTATCCCCTTTTTGGTGTGTTGTTGTTGCTTCAGTTTTCTTTAATTTCTTTTTATTATTGTTGTTATTGCTGCTGTTGTTGTTTTCAATTTGTGGGCCACAAATGCGTGACACAGTTTAACGACACTGATTCATTGAACACTGAACATTTTACAAACCAATTTTGAATTTTTTGTTATTTCAGGAATTTCCTTTTATTTTTTATTTTCAAATAACTGCTGGGTTTTTTTTTTTAAATACCAGTCCGTCAGTCCACAAAAACAAAAATTTTCAATACAATTTCAAATGCTTGAATTTCAATTTTAAATTTATTTTTTTAATACTCGCTGCTTTTGACACACACACACTTGTGTAAATATATACATACTTACATATGTATGCACCAGTTTGTTGTATTTTTTGCACTCACGCACAAACACACACACACACACTTATGCAAAAGTAAAAATAATGATGCAAAGAAATTTACATTTGTTGAATGTGCGTAAATTGAGTAGAAAACACCGGCCGGTTAACACGGCACAACAGCGAAAAAAAATTTTTTTTTTAATTAATCACAAAATTTATTAAATTTTAATTTTGCAGCCTGCTTGCACTCAGTATTTTTATGCCTAAAAAATTTTTGTTGGTTTGAAATTTCACTTCCGTTCTGAGTTGAAGACAATTTTCAACTGTTCGTCACCAGTAGCTGCCGTTTTGACTGGCACATTTTTTGCATAAACATTTTATAATCAATTTCATTTTATAGCTGGCGAAACGTTGTTGTTATTGTTGTTGACTTGTTTTTGTCTTGCATTGAAAATAAAAAAAAAAAACAATGTAGACCAAATTTAACAACAAAAAATTTTTGCTTTTCACCTTGCAAACGTCATACTACAAGCCGTGTATGTTTATTTTAATTTTCTTTTTTTTTTTAATTTTTAAGCAAATATTAAAGCTAATTTTAATATTTTTTTTTAATTTTTTTTTTTTGTTTTAGTTTCGCAACAGTTTTTTTTTCAAGAGATACCTATTTTCTTAATCCATGTAATAAATTCACTCTGTATTTGAAAATCACTTGGTGTAAAATTTTATTAAAAATTTAAAATTTTATTTTGCTTGACATCTCGTATGCACCCGTTTGAGTTGAATTTTATTTTTTGATGTAATTTTTTCTCAACTTTTTTTTAAATAAAAATGATGTCTACGGTTCACGCGCGCATTCAAGAATGATTCTTTGAAATTCATATAAACGAGTCACTAGCTGTAGTTCGTACACACACTTGCAAATGGTCTTCTCACACTCGCACACCAGCAAACCAACAAATAACAATAATTTAAAAAAAAAATAGTACTAGGCTAGAGACGACAAAATCGTAGACTTTGCAGTCACAGAGTATTTGGCCCGTTAGTAGGTTTTTATTTTTTTTCTTTTTGTTTTTTTGTATGCCCCTGCCAGCACGTAACAACTCGAGTCGAGTGTACTCTTTCTACGTTACAAGTATATACACACGTTTATATATTTGGCAGTACATCTATGTAGTAGGTATCGTATCTGTATCTGGCAAATACAAGTAACAAAAAATTTTTATAAAAAATTTATTAAATTAAAAACAAAAGCACCAAAATAAACTGATACGGGCACAAGCAAGAGTGCAGCCAGTCAGCCATTTTTTTTTTTTTGTTATTATTGTTATTCTTTTTTTTTTGAATTTTTTTTATTGTTGTTGCTGTTTTTTAATTTATTTTTTTTTTTCTTTTACATTTTTTATTTTATTTTC
This sequence comes from Tachina lurida, assembly GCA_944452675.1. Classification (NCBI taxonomy): domain Eukaryota; kingdom Metazoa; phylum Arthropoda; class Insecta; order Diptera; family Tachinidae; genus Tachina; species Tachina lurida. The sequence goes on along the minus strand of OX101752.1, from coordinate 36,243,753 downwards.
CCTGTAGTATGTGTTGTTGTATCTTTAACGTTTGCCTGATATCTGGCTGCGTTTTGAGTTGTTGTTGTAGTTTATTATCGTTTTTTTTTTCATTTCGTCGCTGCAAATGTTTTCTTTTTTTAACGCTCCCAGAATGTTTACATTTTTTTTTAGTGGAGTGCTTTTGTTTGAAATCTCAGCTGTTGCTCTCTGTTTACATTTGCTTTTGCTAAAAGTTATATTCTCTTAAAATGTTAGCAGTCAGTGTTGCCAGGCCATTACTATCCTTTGCTTGAAATTAGGGATGGGGAACGATTTATATCGTATCGATATTTTTGAACAGTATCGATATATATTTTTTGAAAGCATCGATATTCCGCTATATCGATATTTTTTGCTGCATTAATTCACTTTAAGAAATTTAATACAAAAGAACTAGGTATTTATATTAAGTTATACGTAAGCTACTGTAGCTCCTTATCACTTCATTAGTCTTTACTTTCTGTTGCTGGTCTGTGCTGTGCCGTTCTGTTTCTAAATTTTATTAGTTATTTTTTCTGTAATAAATTATCAGCTGTTTAGGACCTGGGGCCCGTTTCTCAAAGATACAATTTACAAATCACACACAAAACAACAACACTTCTACAAATTTTATTGTTGTTTTGTGTGTATTTTATTTGTAGATTTGTAATTTGTAGTTTTGAGAAAGGGGCCCCAGAACGGTCACAGTTTTCCACTAAAGTGATGAGTTTTGCATCGTCCATTGTTATAAGAAGGTTTTCTTTTCCCAAACTTTTTCATTTCCCGGACTTTTACATTTCCCGGAAATTCCTGACCGGTGCAAAATAATACAAAATATTTTTTATTCAATTTTAATTTATTTATTTCAACAAAAAACAAATTATAATTCATGATATCGATTAAATAATAACCTTTTATAAATACATGTCACAAAAATAATACAATTTCAGTTCCCGGCTATAATTGTTGTAAAGTTTTAGCTATGGTTCTGCCATCGCATTCATATAGTGAATAACGACACTCATCGAGGAATGTGTAAATTTGTACAAACTAAAGTTGCCCGCACAAATTTCCCGGGATTTCTTTCCCGGAAAATGTGCGGGATCCCGCGAAATCCCGTATGAAAACCACTAAAGGCCGTTTCACACTATAATACAAGTATTAATACTTTTGACGAAAATACATCCCTAATCTAATTTCTGTTTCAAAAATTTCAAAAGACAATAACAACTCAACATGTCAGAGTTGCATTTTCCACAAAAGTATTAATACTTGTATTATAGTGTGAAACGGCTTTAATTGTTATGTTTCAATATAGTTTTATGTTTTTCTGGTAAAAATTAGATTTTTTCAAATTCTTTAAGCACAATCACAGTTTATTTCGAAATGTTTTTATTTTATTTATGCTGCCACTTACAATTAGTTAACAGTTATTTTATTTTCACAGGTTAAACCGAAAGAGAGCAGAATGAAAAAGAAAAACTAACGGCTTATATATGATTTCTATAACAAATTCTCCCTTTAGACTTATACCCACACAATCCAAAAAGTCACTTGCCTTAGTTGGGTCATCATATAAATTCGCCTGGGATGTTATTATGAAATTTGTCTTTTTTTCTTCGCATCACTAGTAGTAATGTCAATATCGTACAGTTAAAAAACGGCTATAGCTCTTAAAAGTATCAAAATCCGATACTTTTAATTAACATTTTAAATAATCAAATAAACATTTGTTCAATTCACAACCTATTGTAAGTGTAGTAGGTCGTAAAGCTGTTCAATAGTTGTAAAAATGTTGTACGTAATTTTCATAGAAAAGTTTGCTACGACACCTACAACATTATTCCCTATGTTTATTGAATGTCGTAGAATGGCATCAGGAATGCATAAGCTTATAAAAGTGCTAATGTTTTTTAATTATATTTTCCTTAGTTCTTGTTTATTAATTTAATAAAAATTAGTGAAAGTATATATGTAAATAAAAAAATAAAAAATTCGCGAAATGACGAAAATGGGCAAAAAGGGAACCAACAGCAGGATGATAGCAAAGTCTAATAATGTTTTAAAATCTTCAAAACTCTTAGGACGCTAAAATCAAATCAACAAGCCGCTTTTATTGCGAACTTTGCAAAAAATCACGAAAATTGGCAAAATTTTAAACAAGCCATAAATAACATGAATTCAAAATCGCTACAACAGCAAAGAATGCAAAAAATTCGAAAAAAAAAATCGCGAAAATTACGTAAGTTTGCAAAAACTTATTACCAGCGAGATGATAACAAAGTCTAATAGTTTCTAAAAATCGTCAAGCATGCAAAAAGTCGCTTTTATCTCAAAGTTTGCAAAAATTCGCGAGAACTTGCAAAAGTGGAAGCAAGCAGGAATAAGAGTGATTTCTTTTTCAGAATCGCCTAAAATTTTTTGTTTTTCTTATGAAATTGTAATATTTCTTATTTTTTAACTACACCATTAAAAATAGAATATCTTCAAACAAATACATGACGATTTTAACTACATACGAAGTTAAAGGAAACGTGTGGATTGCATAGAATAACTGTAAATGCCGTATTTTTTAACGATCAAATTTCTAAAATGGAGGATAAGAAAATGGAATGGGAAAACTATATAAAATCCCTGTTCTCGGACGACAACAGATCTTTGAATGATGATACTACAAATATGCAACAACTCAATGGACGGACCACCAATTACAAAGGATGAAATCATGAATGCTATAAAGAACTCGAAAAACAATAAGGCCGCAGGATGTGACGAACTATCAGCGGGAAAAAATTAAACTTTTAAATGATAATAATTAAAAAATTCTCATAAAACAATTCAATGAAATATACGATACTGGTACACATCCAAATGACTGGCTTAAATCCACTTTCGTACCGAAGAAAAATAATCCAATAAAGTGTCAAGATTATAGACTGATATCCATGGTGAATCACATTTTAAAAATATTCTTGAAAATAATACACCAAAGGCTGCATGGAAAATGTGAAGATTTTATAGGCCAAACACTATTTGGTTTCAGAGAAGCCATGGATAAGCGTGAAGATCTTTTTAGCATACAAGTTCTTGTATTTGTATGTTTTATTGACTATGAAAAAGCTTTCGATAGAGTGCAACACGATATACTCGTAATGATTAAAATATTTGAACAGCTTAACATTGATAGTAAGGATATTCGTTGTACAAAAAATTTATAATGGGGTCAGGTAGCAGAAGTTCGTGTAAATGATATAAATACAAACTACGTGTCCAAGGTTATTTTCCAACAATCTATCAGCTCTATGGAAGCCAAAATAAAGGTTAATGTCCGATACGGCAGTATTGGCGGACAATATGGAGGATTTACAATCGCTTGTACAAGCAGTATGCACACAAATCAGCGTATATGGTTTAAGCCTTAATATAAATAAAACTAAATATATGATAATAAGTAGAAGCAATATGTGACAGCGCATAGAGAAAGGGACCTAAGGGTAAACAAATCAATTTTCACTTTTTTTTATGTGGACAACATCTGAGCATCGAATGAGACCGATCCCATGCCCCAAAAGTGTTCCCCCCTAGAGATATGCGCGTTTTATGAAATTGAAGTCGACGATTCTAAGCTTATGTGAAAAACTTTTCATACTAACAGAGTGATATTCACGATTTAAAAGAATTATAAATGAGTATTTATTATAATTCACAATTAATAATTTCAGAAAATAAACCCGGATTCGAAAAAACGCGAGCAAAATTTATATAAAACTCATGGAAACAGCGCGTTAGATAGAAAACAGTAAAAACCAACTACACAAAACAAGAGGTTAGAAATAACCAAAATTGGCAGCTCTGATTATTATTTATTCTCTTTAAATTTAACTCTCTGTAAAGTTTAAACTTTTAAGAGAATTTGAGTATCTTTTTATGCTTTTGATTTTGGTTATGAAAAGAAAAACAACAATTGTATGTCAGCCGATTGATGGTATGCACATTGAAAGAGGAGTTGGTTGATTGTTGTATTTTACATCATACACTTGTGCAGTCACGCGAACTAGTCAACGAGAAACCAAGTGGTTTTTCCGAGTAAAGGATAACTGGCTGGCAGGCCTCCGGATTTGTTTACATCTCTCTGGCTTTGCCAAAAACAAAAAGCAACAACAATACCCCACATTTACTCTCTCGCACACGACAACAAACTGATACCCATACAATAACAAAAAATAAGGCTAAATTAGCACTCACTTGGCCTTGTACTTGTTTCATAATCGCACTTATTTGAAAAATTGCTTTACAAAACTACGAGAAAAAAAAGCATATACATACATACATACATATATTTACATATGTAACTATGTGAGTATACATACATATGTATGTATGTGTGTTGTATATGTAAAAGAAAAGTTTGTCTGAAGAAATACCTGTAATAACCCTGCAGGAGAAAGGTATCAATTGTCTAAAAGCTACTAGTGTAATTACTAGAACAGCAAGAACTAGTGCGAAAAGGGTTAAAGTTGTTGTATAAAATTACTAGTTCTGATGAGTACTAGTATATGAAGTAGTTCCAAGGCACCATATTGCAAAATAAATTTTGACTGTCTAATAGAGCATTTGCACTGTACGAAAATTGGTATAATACAATTATTAAAGTTTTAGGTTCACCTATAAATAATTATAATCAAACAATTACAATTAACCTTTTGTATTTTTGAATTTTGATAAATAATTGCGAATTTTAACTAGCAGTTGTCACTGGGTAACAAAGGAATAAAACCACCAATTTTATATAATTTTTCTTTGCAAAAGAACTGGTAATTAACTAGTCTTAAACTAGTACCCAATAGCACTAGTAATTTTCTAAACACACTCAATGCTAATTTGAGCATTAACATGTTATAGGAAAGTTTACGGTTGGGAACTAGTGGTGGTGGCTTCTGTACTAGTAAAATACCAGTTGGACACTAGTTCGATCTCCTGCAGGGAAGGTACATAACATTACATACATACATATTATATACATACATATATCCCAGCTGGCCAAGAGCTGTTTAATAGGCGATGGTGTTTATTATACAACTCCTAAACGAAACTTACGCTGATTATTTGGAGAGTAATATTGTAGCATTTCTGTTTAACGCTCTCTTATAAATCTTGCAATGTTTAATCGACGATACATTTATCTAAAATATGTTTGTTCTTTTTTATTTTCATATTTACTGTTATAGACTCTTATTTTTTTCTTCATTTCTTTGCTGATGCTTTTATTTGAGTTTTGAATAAGAATCTCTTGGGTCGTTTCAAGTGTGTTTTTCTTATTTTTTATAATAATTAACGACATGTATATTAAAGTGAAGTACATATTAATTAAATGTGCTTGGTATTTTACATCAAATATTTATTAAATTATTGGAAGTACGTAAAAAGTTTTTAAAATAATCTAATTCTTTTAACTAATAGCATTTTTCATAGATCTTTGTCATTCAAAGTTCTTGCAGCACTATTTTGGTTACGTCAAATATTGAAGTGATAGACTATTAAAAAGCTAAATTCAACATAGTAACAGAGACCTGCGCCGAGCGATTTTGTCGGCGGCGGCTGGCTCATGAAAAATTATCGGCGGCGGCTGAAAATCGGCTGAGACAACTTCAAGTATAAACATGATACAATAATATAAAAGTAGTGAAATTCCAAAATAATAGAAAAGAGTATAATAGAAATACAATAATATAATAGGAAAGATGTAAAAATTAATTCAGTTCTTAGCTTCAAATACTAAAATGAGTGAATTAAATATGTTTTAAAAATTTCCTTTCAATCATGCATTCATACCTCTAGTACATTCGAAGCTAAAATGTCAAATTCAATAGATAAAAATTGTGAAGTAGCAATTATTTCTTTCGATTAACACACACGGATCGAATCGCCAAATCCGTGAACGAACTGTTCACGTAAAAGCACTATTTTCGGACTATGACATACGTACTGAAATCCCATTCACGTATCACTTAATTTGTTTTCGTACGACTGTCGATACGATGACGGATGTGACGATTTGAGCCCAGAACTGATGTTTCATTATTGGTTACATTGTCTTTATTAAAAAGAAACATATGTTTTTTAACAAGTTCCTTCGTCTGTAGCCAGCATAAGATATCCATCTTAAAAAATTATGATGCCCATACACGAACGAACATGTTAAAGGACGTGTTCCTGTTTCTACTCATTTCTGTCAAGCAAAGCAAAACGATCTAAAATTTTTTGCACTAACATATGCAACACAACTCTGCAGAGTTGCACATCGAGGCAAAAATTTACATACAAAACTATAAATTATATCCAAGATATATAAAAACAGTTTTTCTGCCGAAAAAACATCAAAAAATATTTCAATCGGCGACTAATTTCCAGCCGCTTGTTAGCCGAAAAATAGTCGGCGGCGGCGGCTGGTCAAAACCATTCGGCGGCTCGGCTAAGCCGGCTCTCAGCCGATCGGCGCAGGTCTCTGCATAGTAATCATAAATTCCCTATGTATAGAAACTGGTTGCATCTACACAAATATGTACATAAAATAGTATTTTAATCAATTAATAAAGAAAAGTTTTTTATTAACAAGTATGTACTAAAAATTTTAATTTGTTTTTTTTCATATTTAACTTGCAAAATATAAAGCATACTGAGTATTGAACGATTCTCCAAATCATTATCGCATGATTCTTTTACAACTCTCCCATTGGCTCATATAAAATTAACGTTGAAGAGTTTCATACGATGCTCAATGTTCTTTCAAAAAAGAGTTGTAAGCTAATCTCTAGATAAATCTGAAATAATTGCATCTACGACTAATAAAAGCGCCTTCTGCGGCTCTTGTACACAAATCGTCTTCGGTAACAGTTGCTCCCGTGCGAAGCATCTTTCACGATTAAAATATGAGATCGTCCGCGATTGAAAATGCTCTGCATAAGATTCAGAAGAGACTCTTCTGCGATTGAAAAGGCTAGCTGGGATATGTATTTACATATCTATTTATAATTGTATATAAAATTTACTTATTTATTATAAATATATATTAATATAAATATATTTATTTATTATAAATATACATACATATGTATATATAGAAAACGAAAAAACAAAACTGAAGAAAATTTATTTATTTAGCAAATGCCCCGCAAATTTTTACATACATCTTAGCTTTGACTGATACTTTCACATACATATAATATTTTGTATTTATAAGATATAAATACAGATTACATAAATACATATCACCGAAAATATGTAACTCAAACATTAACAAAATCATGGCACTTCAAGCACAAATAAATAGCTTAAATCATTAAAGTTTAATGATTAAATTCAGATTAAAGATTTAAATTAATTATTTGGTAATATTTTATATCAAGAGGAAGCTTGAGTCGTTTTCATTTTGCTCTTGAGTGAAAAAGACTTTTTAATCAAAGCTCATGAAAAGTGAAATTAAGCTGCTTTGCCTTTGTATTCAAAAACAAACTGCTTTCAAACTTTAATCAACAACTCTCTGCAGGGCTGCCAGGTAAAATAATTTCTCAAAAAGTTCATTCTTAAAGGAAGTCCCCAAAAAATCTCTATGGAAAATCGTTTTAGTGTTCCTTTGCGCCTTTTTGTTCGCTATGATGTCCATCCGTCTATCTGTTTGTCTGTAACATCTCTATGGAATACCTATGGAAAATCCTTACACCACAGGTGTAAAGGAAACCTATTATTTTCACTACGATGTATGCACGTCCATCCGTCCGCCTGTCTGTATATATGTTTGTCTGTCTGTTCGTTTATCTGTCCGGCTGTTTTCTCGAGAGCCGTAAGAGCATGTAAGTGGTAATTTTTTACATTTTACTTTCTGAAATCATCAAAAAATTTACTTTCTTCAAAATATCGTTTGAAAGCTGAGTGGAAATTAAAAACAATGGGAATGTATTGCGAATTTCTTGCAATTACCCTGCAAATAACGCGACTAGTCCATACATGCATGTTAGGACTACTTCATAAAAGACCAGGACTATTACAAAACTAGTCCAAATGTATGAATAAAACATGGTTGATTTAACATTGCGATGTCCTGGGGACGGACCACATGGTCCAAATTTGCACTACATTGCACCAACCCCCCCCCCCTCTCCAAAACAACCTCACATGAAATAGTTATAGACTACTTGCATACAATTTGTAAGTATCTAATAAGAACGATCATAATCGTTTAAGCACGAACACATATCGTATAGCATTGAATGCTTGTGTGAAAACGATATGATCCATTGCTGCATTACATGGGACCATAATGTATGTAACTAGTCTGTTTCTTGTAGATTGAACCACGTAGTCCAACATTATTTGCAGGGTAGTTTCATGTGTAAATGGTAGGTTAGAAAGAAATTTTCTAGGTATTTTTCCCATTCATTTTTTTGCGATTTATAGTTGAAAATTCCCCTAATTTGGAGTCAGAACCCGAAATCTGGCAGCCCTAACTATCTGCCACAGTCTCTCTTTCACTCCTTTCTCTTTTCATATCCAACTCTCATGTACTCACACACAGTGATGCCAACAATTTAGAGGCAAAACGAGCCAACCGAGTAGTCAAAAAGAGCTAAAAAGAGCTAAATTTAAAAATTTTAGATTTTTGCGTATAAAAATCTATGAATTATTTATTATTCAATTTGTACTTCAAGATTTTTTAACATTAATAAAAATAGAAAGATCCGTTGCTAAAAACGGTGTATGTACTGCAGCATATAATGCAAGATTTGCGTGCGCAATTCTCGTTTGTGTTGGAACGTCTGGTGAGAATGATATGTCTGGTTAGGATAGCACAAAATCGTTAAATTGAGCCATACATGTTTTATGCTTTTGAGTCTCCTAATGGCGTACTAAATCAAAATTTCGCTTTTATAATTGAATTGCAATATTTGCACAAACCTTTAGATGGACCTTTTGTTGTTTTAATCCATTTTTAAACGCGGGATTTGATTTCCAAGATTTATATATTTTTGGCAGTAATAATCCATTTCAATAATTTTTCAAACATTTTCTAATTATTCAGAAACACACAGTACATACTTAAATACATCTTACATAGTTACAAAAACGTAAATGCCTCAAAGACGAAACAATAGCCTAAAAACGGGAAAACTTACTATAAAATGCGAAAAGTGCTAAAGGTGCCGTTTCCACAATTGAAAAGAGCTGTGTTAGCTCTTTTTTTAAAAAAAGAGCTAAAGAGAAAAATTTCGAGTTAGAAGCAATTAAAAAGAGCTAAATCTAGCTCCAAAATAGCTAAGTTGGCATCGCTGCTCACACATTCGTATTAAACTCTCTGTTATTACATTTTGTAAAATTTTCATCTTTTTTTTCTCGTAGTACGTTTACGGAAAACTTTTTACATTCATATGTAGATACATATGTATGTATGTATGTGTGTGGATGTATCTTTTTATTTATTGTGTATCTGTAATTGCATATTTATGTATGTATGTACGTTTTTGATAGAAAATTTTTATTGTTGTATTTCTTTATTTCAGATACATACATACATATGTATGTATTTTAACAAATTTTATATGAATAATGATGCTATTGCTTATTTTCCATTTGCTAAATTTATTGTTGTTGTTGTTTAATATAATACCGGCATGTTCACGGTAATTAATATTTATACACTGCAATTTGTTTTCACTATGCTATTTTACAACTTCCCACATTTCATATCGTCACCTTATATGCAAACGGACGTAACTACACTTTTATATTTTTTACAGGAGAAACAAAACACGTTACAAAATCAATAATAATAAAGTATTCTTGAACATTGTCCTGTAGTAAGGATAATTATATGTATGTTTTTAACCATTTATTTCCTTTTTATATGTATATGTATATGTAAGCTTTTATGTAGTTACGTTGTTTGCAATAAAAAATATATGCATTCGTAATTATAATTATATACATATGTACGTCCGTGTGAATTTCATTAATAAAGTCGTCAGAGGTCTGAATATTTGCTTGACCATGTATGTACATACATATGTAGTTTGATAAAATGAACCTTAATCAATCAAAAACTCGATTTCAAATTTTTGTGTAGTTACGTCCGTTTGCATTTAAGGTTACGATATACAAATATTACTTTTTTAGAAATAAAATTAAACATAAGTTATTTTCTAATTTTCAAATTTATTAAAATTTTCATTTATGAGTAGTTTACAGCGTTTTAAACACATATAATGGGACAATTTCAAGTCCATAAGCCTTTAAATAAAACTTTTACTATAAATTTTATACTATTGTAACATTTCATTAAAAATATAAATAAATAAAAATTCAACTATTATGTAGAGTTGAACTTCTACGTTACCTAAATATAGAAAGGGCCTAACTAATTTTTTTTAAATCAAAACTTTTTTTTAATTTGGTGCTTTTTTTTTGTTTTGGCGATTTTTTTTTTGTTTTTGACGATTTTTTTTCGATTTGGCGATTTTATAATTTTTTAGTTTTACCGTTTTTGAAAATTTCCAGAGTTTTGCTCTTACGGTCTCCAAGATACAGCAAGTTGTCAAAATTACATAGTCAAAATTGCATAAACTGATGGAACACCCTTTAATTTAAATTTTTTAAATTTTAGTGTTAATTGTTGTAGTCTGTATAAAAATACACTAACCTTAAAAACTTAAAGTGTATATAAATACAATTGTATATACATATATTACATGGGATTTTAAAATTTTTCGTTGCTTTCGTCGTTGGCAACACCCTTTGTGTCCAAATTTCAGGTCCGTAGCTCTTACGGTTCCCGAGAAAATACCCTGTGATACACAGACGGACAGCGTAGGGAAAATAATAAAGTTTATTTTCACCTTTGGTGTGCGGAATTCTAAAAAGGTTAAATTATCCAGCTGTGGAGCTGTGGTTTTTATTTTTCTAATTTTCTATACCCAACTTTTCTTTCCAAAACATAAAATATATTTATAAATGAAAATATAAAAAAAAAATTATTAGACCTAGTTAATTTTATATATCACAAAAAAGGTGTACGTTTCCCAACCCTGGAATCATAATTTAAAATTTTTCCGATTTCTTACACCAATCTTTTTCTTTTAAGCATTTAAGATATTTTAAATTTATAGATAAAAAGGAAAAATTAGTTTAAGTAGGATATTTTTATATAACAAAAAAGTTAAAGTTGCCAACCCTGGAAACGTCTTCTTAATTTTTTAAATTTTTTTTTTCATATTTTTAATACAAATTTTATTCGTACTGAAATATAAAATAAGTTTATTTAACAAAAAATAAATTAAAAAATTGTGTTATCTAGTTACTTTTATATGGCAAAATCTAGTTTTAGTTTTCCAGCTTTGAAACCGTCTGCTCCATTTCGCTGATTTTCAATGCCAATCTATTTTGGACCATTTCTGACACACCAGTCCAAGAACGAAGTCTCTAGCATTTCTGGGAGCGAAATCATACACCAGACGGACGGACGGACGGACAGACGGACATCGCTTATTCGTCTTCCTTATTCATAAGGATCCAGAATATATTTATTATGAATATTATGGAAATTACACACGGAATGACAAACCTACATACATATATACCCTTTTCCATTTTTGGTAAAGGGTATACAATATGTGTTTAAGTTAAGTTTTGTATTTAATATTTATTTGAATAATGAAACGAAAGATTTCAAATCGCCCCTGCCTTAAATTTTTTTTCACATTTATTCGAATAATTTTGATTCGAAATTTTTTTTAAATAAAATTATTTCAATAAAATTTTGCATTTTATATAAAAAAATATTTCGTATAAAAGTTTGTTTTTAATATTTCATTGCATAATTGCCTCCGCTTACAATTTTTTCTACTTTTATTCGAATAATTTGGAATGGAAATTTTTATAAAAAAAAAAAAAATATTGCAAGAAAGTTTTGTATTTTTACATAGCAAAAAATTTTAAATTTAAATTTTTAAAAATTTATTCGAATACAATTTTGTATTTAATTTTTTTTTAAATATAAAAATAAAACCCCAAATTGGCCCTGCATAAGAGTTTTTCCACGTTTATTCGAATAATTTTGAAATGCAATTTGTATAAAAAAAATTTATTCGAATAAAATTTTGTATTTGAAATTTCAAGGCATAATGAATGAAATGCAACCTCCGCCTAAGACTTTTCCATTTTTATTCGAATAATTTTGAATTGCAATTTTTATAAAATTAAATTTATTCTAATTTTTTTTTTATCCGAATAATTATTAATTTAATTTGGGGGCCGTAAGACAATGTTTGCCGCGCTCAGCTAGTCAGCTTATAGATTTGTACTACTACTTTCTAAAAAGCTTTCTGTAAACCTAAAATAAGCACTTGTACCAATTTTAATATAAACCAAGTGAGAATTATATTATAAGCTATTTTACACAATTACCTTTACTTTTAATTTGATTAATAATTTATTAATAATATTAATATGATTTCTTTACAAGCGAAAAATATGACACTTGTAAATTCTTTGGGAATCATGATATTAGAATTTTCCAATGAAGAGTTTGGGAATAATTTGGAACATTTTATATATGTATGTATACGTACAATTATTTCTAGTAAACTGCCAATTAAAATTTTATTTATGGCAGTGCACACTTAACCAATAGGCAGATGTATGTAACTGCTTTTGAATTGCTTACGCAGTAACAATTAGTGGAATGTTTACCTGTTTTTAGATAAGATATGCTTAATGCTTAGTTCCCATTTACTAAATAAATAAATTGAAAAATAAATTACAATTGTTTTACATATTCGAAAATGTATTTACATAGATTCTAATTGTTCAAATACTAAATAAAAACGACTTATCGCTTAGAAGAACAGAAGTAAAGCCGCAGGGAAATTAAACAAATTGGTTTGCTGCAGACATAATGTATTTTGAATATACTGTGCCGCAAACCAATAACCAACCGACAAAATATGTACTTCTTATCAGTGTTGCCAGAATGATGATTTTATAATAAATTTCGTGATTTTCTTTAACATAATGTGACTTGATGATTTTTTTTTTGCTCGAATGATTTTGAATTTTTACAAGTTATGATTTTTTTGGCGTAATTGAAAAAACATATGGTATATAATATTATTATATGTATTAAGTACATAAATATTGTGGTTGTTTGCATATTAGCGAGTTTTTTTTTACTTTTAGCTGTACGCATTCATAGTTTTTTGAAGGCCAATACTCAAAGAGTACTTAAAACGATATGTTTGTCATTCTCTGTTATGTTTTCAAATACCAGCTTATGTTAACATGAATCTCAATAATGAACTTGACTTTACAAATAAAGATTTTCTATCTTCCCCCTCTATAGCAAAGTCACACACAAAAACGCATACATATAATGGGTGTTTTTTATTGAGGTATAGAACTTTAAGTTGGCATCACTTTTTTAACTGGCGGCCATTTTGTCAGCTGTCAAGTGATTAATATTTAGTTTGGTTTGCCATTTCATCATGAACAGGTTGACAAAAGAACAACGCTTGCAAATCGTGCAAATTTATTTCGAAAATAATGGTTCAGTTCGCGAAGTTTACCGCAAGCTCCGTCCATTTTATGGTCGACATAATCGTCCATCAGAGCAATTAATTCGGTTAACCATGGATCGTTTTCGCACTACGTTTACTCTATGTGATAATACGCATCCGCAGAGACGTCGAACAGTGCGCACCGAAGAAACAATTGCCGCTGTAGAGCAAAGTGTTGAAGAGGACCCGAATGAATCGATTCGCCACCGTGCACAGCAATTCGAGCTTTGTCCATCAACTTTATGGAAGATTTTGAAGATTTCGAATGTGGATGAGTTGTGGTTCCAACAAGACGGCGCTACATGCCACACAGCGCACGTCACAATCGATTTATTGAAGGAAACATTCGATGAGCGCATAATTTCGCGGAATGGACCTGTCAATTGGCCACCAAGATCGTGCGATTTGACACCATTGGATTATTTTCTTTGGGGATATGTGAAGTCGCTCGTCTACGCCAACAAACCAGAAACGTTAGGGGACTTGGAAGCCAACATTCGTGGCGTTATTGCCAACATACGGCCCCATATGCTCGAAAAAGTGGTTGAAAATTGGACCTGTAGAATTGGCTTTATTCGAGCCAGCCGCGGCGGCCACATGCCCGAAATCATATTTAAACATTAATGGCATAAAATTATCCTTCCAATAAAGCCAAATTGATGGACATTAAAACGATTTTCTTGTGTTTTATTTCAATTCGAAGTTCTATACCTCTAAAAAAAACACCCTGTACATATATACATGTATATATATATATATATATATATATAATACATATATATATATATATATATATATATATATATAATATAAAAGAGAGTAAAATGCATGGAAATGTACGTATAATAAAGAGAATAACGAATTGCCCACGGGCGGCCTTTTGCTTCTTTTTGCTCTACAGGACGTTAGTCCCTGTCTAGACTTGCAATTTTTGTTGCAGTAATTCTTCAAGATGTGGGAGAGTGTTGAAATAGAAATTTATATATGTATATATATATACAATTTGTTTTCCTCTTTTTCACTAAAAAATAAAAAGTTTCCGCAAGTCTGGACCGGTTACTGGTTTTACCGCAATTTTCGAAAATCGAGTTTTCATCATATTTCCACATTTTACGATCCCGATAGTCCGCGATGCTATCAGTTATAGATGTGTGTGTAGGTGTGAGTGTGTGTGTGTGCGTGTGTGTATACATATGTGTGTAAACATTTTATAACTTAAGATCGGATGTACAGATCGGAAGCAAATTTCCCAAATTCGAAGCATGTGGAGTTCATTTAGCTGTCGCAAGATAGTGAATCGATTCGGCTTAATAGATTTCGAAAATTATCGAAAATGAAAATTTCACAAAACTACTCTCTGTAAAAACAACTTTTAAACAACTAAGCCGTTCAATCGGCTCTTAACCTCACAAAAACAAGTCGATTGATAATAATTTGAATAAGATCGGGCGAATCGTGAAAATATTCATGATGGTTGACTACTCCTGGATGCAAATTCGTAAAATGTCATTGCAACATAAAAAGCGAAAACAAAGTGTAAAAATTTCATATTTTCGATCAAAAGTAAAATTATGTAAGCAAATGAAATGGTCTCTTGAAACATCGTACTAATTCCATTAAAATAATAAAATCAACAAAATTGGGTTTTCAAAAGTCAGTTTCGGATATTTATACTAAGTATGTCGTAACTTTAAAATTTTTGGGCATATGGCCTTAGTTACTCCGCCCATATTTGTGCAACACCGTACTATGCAAATTTACTTTGTATAGTTTGTTAAATAAATAAATAAATAAAACAAATTTTGTTGCAGATGACAACAATTTAACGCTTAATACATTTTATTTAAGATATAGGTTTGACAAAAAAATTTAATTTTTTTTTGGCTTAAGGGCGTAACTTAAAATAGTGAATTAAAAAAAAAAGCTCTATAGGGCCGTAATTCAGTGAATTTTCATACAATCAATACATACATTATAAATATGGACTGATAAAAGGAAAACATATTTTTTTATTTTTAACGTTGTCAAAATTTGCTTATTTTAAATAAACAGTTCCCAAGATTTTTGGCAATATCGTTGTGAATTGCGAATATCTCGAAAACGCTTCCTTAGAAAAATAAATGAGTGCCATATTCGTGTTCACGACCCTAATAAATTAACTGAGAAAACATTTCATTTTTGAGGTTATGGTAAAAATATAAAAATTTGTGGCATAGTGCAATCGGTAAAGAATTTTGCTTCAAAAGTGCCGAAGTAAATATCCGAGATTTTTTAAACTTCTTTCAAAACTTAATATGCCTTCTTAATTATTAATTAATAATATCTTCTGAAAATATTGAGATTTTATTTTTATGTAAATTCACAGAGAGAAAACTGCCTAATAGAATCAAGAAGATTTTCTCTATGAAACGTTTTTAGGCTAAGGGGTATCCCAGCAGAAAGAAGCGAAGATTTTTTCATAGAGATTCCTTATTGTTTTTATGTGGTAAATCTTATTAATTTTATCAAGAAGAAAACCACATAAAATCAAGAAGAAATCTTATTATTCACAACTTTTTTTTACAAAATTTCCGTTATTTTTTTGGCACCAAAAAACAATCCATAGAGAAAAACTTCTTGATTCTATTAAGTTTTCTTATAAATTGTAAACTATAGGGATTTCATATTGATTTTATTAGGTTGCCTTCTTGATTTTTTTTAAAAAAGTTTTCTTCTTGATTTTATTAGGTTCCTATATGATTATGTGTAAAGCATCTTATTGATTTTTTTTAATAAGGAAATCTTTTTGATTTTATGAGGTGTCTTGTTATTTCATATCTATAAATAGACATAGAGACAATTTTTTCATGATCTTTTTTCTTTTTGTATAAGAATGTTTGCAGAATAATTTCAATGGTTCTTCAGGCTGCTTGTTAGCATATTGGTTAGAGTGCTTGTCTATCAGTCAGATGTTTGCTGGTTCAATACTTGGTGAGTAAGTTAGTTAAGAATATAACATAACGTGTATGTATAAATAAATAACATCTACAATATACTACATACATACATACATACATATGAAAATACATAAGTACAGAGAATAAAGACGCAATTTTTTTTATTTTTTATGAGGTCGCCTAATTAAAACAAGAAGAAAACCTTATTGAAAATATCAATAAGATAACCTAATAAAAACTAGAAGATTTCTTCTTGATTTTTTTTCAAAAAGGTTTTCCCTTGAAAAAAAACCATAGAGATATCTTATTAATTTTTTCTATTTTATGAGGTATTTAGTTGGCACTGTGTGTGTTCTCTGTGTTGTTGTTACTTTTTTATTTTGAAATTTAATTGGATTTGTGATTTTTTCTTCGGCAAATAATGATTTGATTTTCGTTTCAAAGCATCTGGCAACGCTGCTTATTATTTTTATCTTAAGGCAATCAACTTATCGCACCATTCACAAGACAACAAAACTAAAAGTCAGTAAGTCACTCAGTCACATATACACAGGAATGTACATACATACATACATATGTATGTGTGTATGTACGAACACATGTATGCATATATCGCTCATTTGCTTGAACACCATCGTAACTCCAAAAGTTCGATGTTTGAGTTAATAATGAAAAATTAATCCTCACATCGTTCTTCACACTGCGCAAAAATTTTATACAAATATCTCACAGAAAAAAATTATGATAAGTTTTTGTTTTAACAAACATATCGTGCCATAACTGCCGAAAAAGCTTAAGCGGCATAACTTTGGAACTGGATTTTTTTTTCCAAAATCAATTATTTGCTATTGCAAACACTGGATTTTCGCAAAAACGAAACGTGGTCCAAAATACATACATATGTATCGGTTAAGCTTTTTTGGCGGTTATGGCTCGACATTTATGGTATTCATTTTAAGTTTTATTATTTTATTTATTTGGGTTGATGAATATACATATGTATAGCAAATTTTTATAATTATTATTATTATAAGGAAAATATGTGTTTTTAATTCTATTATGCTCTAATTCTGTTCGACGATTGTATCGTCTTGTCTATGGACGAAAAAAAGCCACAGTTGTGATTCTTTAAAACAATTATTATTTATTGTCTATGCTAGAAGGTTCGTGTATTTGCTTTATGATTTTGTTCCCAACATTATATCCAACACATAATTCTTCATTTATTTTGCAAACTACTGTATAACACTTTAATTTAAGTTTTATGTTTTAAAAACATGGCAATAACATTTATATTTTTCATTATCAAAGACAACAACCATTTTTTGAAGAAAATAATTTAGAGAACTCAAAAGTATTTTCAAACAAAAACGTCCCAAATCTTCTTATAGGGCATTTATACATGCACAAAATCTTC
The DNA here is from genome assembly GCA_944452675.1 of Tachina lurida. NCBI lineage: Eukaryota > Metazoa > Arthropoda > Insecta > Diptera > Tachinidae > Tachina > Tachina lurida. Next base: position 36,225,799 of record OX101752.1, on the reverse strand, counting down.
TATACCGTTTACACCAACTCCTTTTGACATTTATCAAGATATTTTTATCCAAAACAAAACCCATTAACTGAAAAATTTCCAAAAATACAACCAATCAACTGCAATGTAACCAGTTCACACACACCTTTTTAAGCAGACCGTAGCTAATTCACGCATCTATCTTATAAATATGTTCTACAGGGTAGTAAAAAATAAATATAAATATTAGATTTTGATTAGATTTAATACAAATCTACTGACAAAATAGATTTTGCTTTGTATGGGAAATCTAGTAAAAAGCAGCAAGATTTAGCTCAAAATCTCGTAAGAACTAGATAATGTAAATGCACTATTACTGAATTAGGGCATAACTAAGTTGTGTGTAAATTGAAAACTTTAAGCTTCTCGTAAAATTTGCTTTTTTTTGAGTTATTACATTGTTCAAGTAAATAGATTCATTTGATTTGAAAATATGTACATGAAAGATAAGAACAAACAATAAAACACAAGAAATTATCGTTCAGTAAACCACAACCTTAAAGAACAAAAGACAACAAGCAATATTATCGTTAATAATAAAAAATAATAACAACAACAACAATATTAATAACAACAGCAGCAACAACAATAAATGCTTAAACACTAAATACGAATGACAACAATATTTGTTGGTGGCGCGTTACAAATTAATTGCAAACGCGTGCCACAAACACCATTCGCATACATAAATTTCAGCCGTGTTTCGTTGCAAACTGTTTCTGTTTTTGGGTTTTTTTTTTCTACTGCTCCCAATGATACTGGGCAATGTAGCAAAGCAGCAGCAGCAGTCGTCTTTAAGCGATATTTATATAGACTTTTTTTTGGCAGCCTAAAATATCGCTGAGAAAAATGCAAAAAAAAATGCTGCAACAAAAGCAATAAATATTTATATTGGCAAAATACGAGCACAAGTACCAAAAATGCATTTTACAGTCCAGCATCAATATATGGCCTGCTCTTATTGTCTGGTTCTATGAAGAATGGTGGCTGGCTGACTGGTGGTTTGTTTGTTTCACCAAAATTGGCTGCGCACACCCTACAGTGTGGACACGAAAGGCACATTAAATTTTGATCAGTTTCACTTGCATAAAAAAACGTATGGCAAATGGTGGACCTGGAATATTCCGCGATCGAGAACTTATAATAAATTCTCCTTCACCTCAATTTTATCAGATGCTGTTTTTAACGTCCAAACAGGCAAACGAATACCGAAAATTTATTTGTCAAGAAGTTTTGGAGTGGTTCACAAAAAATTTTTTCCTAAAGGCTAGCACTGACCTTGACCAATCCGGTACACACATATATGCACACATGTGTGTGTAGCTCTGAGATGCCCAAAGTAGCACCAGAGTGCCGAACATTAATCGGCTTCTTATACAAATGAATACACATACGCGAATATATTAATCTCGGTGTTCTCTCAGTGACCAGCTTTGGTGCAGCTGCTTTACAGGACCGTCAGATATGGCGATTTCTCACCAAACGTGGCGATTTTTCAAATTGTTTGGCGTCTTAATATTTGGTTTGGCGATATGGCGATTTTTCTGGCGATAAATAAATTTGTTGGCGATTTTTGTGGCTATTTTTTGAACAAAATTGAAACTCAAAATTTTTGTAATTCAGCAAAATTTGTTTGAAGGAGTAGATAAAAAAAATAAATCCCACCAAAACTCGTTTGCAGAAAATAAAATCGGCTGGATCTTGATGATTTTTCTTATATTAATTAAATCAATTTGAATTTGGATGAGAAAAACTTGTAAAAAATAATTTTTGGCGACCTTATTTCTACTTTTGGCGATTTTTTCCTAAATTTTTATACGATTATTTTGTAAAAATTTATATTAAAAAAAGTTTTATATAAAATCAAATTTATTATCAAATATTTATTAAGAAAAACTGCATAAAATTGATTTTGGCGACTTTTGGCGATTTTTAAAATCAATTTGGCGAAATAGGTCAGAAAAAATCTGACAACCCTGCTGCTCACATCTCCATGGACAACGCACAGTGGGTGATTTTCAAGAAAAAAAGTAAAATAATTTTCTGTAGTTTCTAAAAAACCCGTCCGATTATTATAATTATGACGATTTCACACCTCACTTCAAGAGATCTTACAATTTCTCACAAGCTCTTCTTACTGAGCTTAGCTTTGAAGTTGGTATTTTATATCTTTAAAGAACCGCAAAGTGGGTTAACACCAAAACAACAAAAAATTCAAACTTATGCTAAGCTGATGTTTCTGATCTGATAAAAACAAATTTTTTTTTCAAGTAGATTTTCCCATCCGAGAGCTAAAAAAATCTAACAAATTTGCAGTTTACCAAATTTGTATTAGAGTAAAAAAAAAACGAAGAGTGATGTCTCAGGACACCCGGTTATAGCTATGCTGCTTAGCTATATAAAACAAACTTAATGTGTTATATAACAATGCAATAAAATTATATTATGACATCATGTCAAATTCGCCGCCAATATTTCAAAACATTTCCATTTATTTTCCTTATTTTCTTTTCTAGCGGCGTACGATTAAATTAATGTATTGTTTGTGGCCGGTGGGGGCTGTTAGCCGATTGGCTGTATTCTCTGGTTTGTGCTCATGTCCGAAAGCAATAAAAAACAAATAGAGCAACCTTTCTTATTGTTTTTGTTTCACTCACTTCAGAGAATGAAACAAAACAAAATCAAACAATTGATTTCGTTTATTTTCGTGCTCTGGTTTTAAGTACACAGATATCAAAACAAATATAAATTTATAACTGTAATAGTGTCTATTATTTTTGTTGCGAAAATCTCGTCCTAACTCCTGTATAGCGCAATAAATAGCATAGCTATAAAAAGTATAGTAAAACTATACTTTGGACATTGTTATGTACAAAACAAAGCCAACGAACAGATGTCACTCTACTACGAACATTTTTTTCTCAACCGCTCATTGTTTGTTCATTTTAAGTATGTCTTACCAGCAAACAGCTGTTTATGGTTATGGTGAGTCACCTATAATACAATACAGTTTTCATTGAACAGCTGTTTTTTAAGGTTATAATTGTGCCACTTTTAATTGAACCTTAAGGCCGATGTAAATATTGACAAATAATTGGCTACCACAATCCAAAACAGTGAATATCCTTATTGCTTGCTAAAGGGTGCCTTTTTAATGTGTTCACCCAACATAAAATTTCAGTTTGCTTTATATTTTTTTTTTTTTTGAAGTTTTCAATTATGGCTGGCTGTGTTGGACTAAAGTCTGAGTGTGTATGTGTGCTGTTTAAACTTTGTGTTAACAATTTTGTTAATGCCTTCAACAAACATTTTGTTTAATTTCACTTCACTTCGTGGTTGATCATTTAAAAACAAAACGCATGTGCCACACACTCTTGTGAAAAAAAAAGTTACAACCAAAAAAAAAAAAATTAAAAACAAAACGCCCATTTGGCCCAAACTAATTGGCAGCATTATATTATGATGTCGTCGCCATTGTTAAAGTGAAGTGAAGTGGAGTGAAATGAAGTGCAATATTTTTTGTGTAGCTCTTTACAAAGATTGTTAACGTTCATTTAGTACTCGTAGGTATACATAGGTATTTGTTGTTTTTATTACCCTTCTTTAAGGTAATTTATTTGTATTGAGGCGTTGGTTGCTTTCCTTTACACCTCATTTTGTAATCGTTTGTGTAAAAGACCGTATTTATTTATGTACGTTCAACTGCAAGACTATGTTTGTTTTAAAAATGCCAATATTTACCATAAATTTAGGTTAATTACTTGGTTACAACAGCATTATTGTTACGACTATACGAGTACATAAATATACATATGCAAGCGCAATTTTTTTTATTTTTTTTTTCATTATTCATATAGTGAGTTTTATGAGTTTTTTTTTAACACTTCTACTTTCAAAACAACTCCAAAGGCCAAGAAAACAGCAAACGAATCCACTGATTAACAGACTGTTGTTGAACAAATCATGTATTGACAACAACAAACATATAAGTATGTGCTACGTCAGTGCAGCCCACAAACAACAACAACAACAACAACAACAACAAAAAGATAAATCTAACAAATTTATTTACACAATGAATGTATTCTTAAATGTTTATACAAATAAATTTTACAAAAATAAATAGTTTCTTTGTTTTTCTATGCATAAATTTTAATCAGAAAAATGACACATTTAAGTTTTGTGTGTGTGTGTGTGTGAGTGTGTGTCAGTGCGTGTGTGTGTGTAAAGTTCATTTGAAATTGAGCTTTTAATATGGCCCCTATTGTTAAATTTTTTTTCAAGCGAACATGCACGCGCACGTGAATACATACATTGCACTCAGGGTGACCGTAGTGAATTACAAATTATTAAAAATATTAACCGCCTTATTTATAAAAAAAAATTATTTTGTTTTATCAAAGCTTTACAAAAGAAATTCTATATAAAAAACTGTTTTATAAACTCCTTGTTAATCAAAAAAAAATTTTTTTATCAATAAGGCCTTTATAATTCTTCTAGTTTTTCGATATACATATTTTATAATTGTAATAATAATCATTAATTTTTTAAGCTTGAGGTATCTTTTTTTTTAAATAAAAATATTATTGTGATATATATTAAATTTAATTGAACTTGATTGAATTTTAATCAGTTTACTGGTGAAGTGCGTGGCTGCACAGAAAAATGCTAAAAAAGTATAATTAAATTTTTATACTCTTTAGAAAATCACATTAATTAATAAATAAAATATATTTTTTCTTTAAGAAAGTGAAAGGGAAGTCAGGCGTTCAAGGAAGAAGTAGAGGATGGTTCCATTATTATTTACAAGGCGTATTAAATTTATTAAAGCTGTGCTTAGTAGCCATTTTATTGGTTATTTTACTTCGCCGATGATTCTGCTACACAATACCGACGAAGGTGGGCGCTCTGATATTACATTAGGATTAGTAACCGCTGAAGCTGGTCTAGTTCAGTGACCAGTGTGTATGCCTTCAGCACTGTGGAACCCAGGACCTTCGGTTTTGTAGTCAACGTCCTAACTATTTCAGCCACAACACCACCCTCATTCAATAAGAATTGAAAATACTGATTAAGAAATATTGCCAGATAAAAATATTATACAAGAAGCCACAAAATTCTTTAGGAAAATATTTAAATTGAAATTTATTTGCTGGTGGTTAAGCTTTGTCTATATATTTCATTGGTGCTTAGCCAAATCATCACAAACCCCTTATCTTATGCACAGACTTTCAAAAACAATTTGAGAATTCTCAAATAATAATATTTCTGAAAATTACAAAAGAAAAATAAGCGTAGTAGGCTTAGAAACTGTAACAAAACCCCAGCAAATAATTTATATTCGATATGAATCTATTTTATTTTTAGGAAAATATTGAAATTTTTTTATTTTTATTTTAATGAGGGGCAGTTTTTGTTCAAATGCAACAACATATCGTTAAAAGAAGGCAAATTGTGTGCAAAATTTAATAGGAATCGGTTGAATAGAAATAAATAAAATCTAACTTTAAATTTTTTAGGACGTGCGCCCGCCCGCTTTTTCTAACACGGGAAAGTGTTTGGACACTTGCAAACCAAGTTTTGTAGGAATACGTTGAATAGAATTACATAAAATAGGTGCAATACATATTAATTTTGAATGAGATTGCGCTATCGCTCACATTTTTAAATTAAAATATTTTCCCACATATTCATAGAATTTAAAATGAATTTGAAATGTATTTTATTTAAAATTTTTCATAAAAAATTTTCATATAAGGGATTTCAAATTGATTTAATTTTTTTTTTATGAATATGAGGGTATATCTTTATAAAAAAATTTAATTAAGCCAGCTATCGGTTGTGTAAAAGTGTACAAAATATGATATAAAATTTTAGGAGCCCTGCCCACTTTTTCCAATTTCTAGATTGTGTCATTAAAATTTTCTAAAATACTTGGCATAAGTTTCATAGAAAACGGCTGAACAGAAGTACAAGATGTATAATATTAAATTTTAATGCACGCAGTTACGTCCAATTTTCTAATTGTGAAATTGCATTTGACCAGAAGCCAAAATAAAAGTACTTGAAATTAATTAAAACTTCTAAAGAGGCGTGGAGTTGCCCAAAATTGTACTGTCATATCACTTGATCGACAGTTACAGACTTCACCAAAAATCGGCCGAATTTAAGTGGGCGTGGCACTGTCCACGTCTTTCAAACCAATATTACAATGCAGAAGCAGCAAAAGCAGTAAGAAAATAAAAACATTGTTGTATGACCAGAGTGCTCTAGATACACTTTTTTAAATATGTGCATACAAAAGTGCATGTTCTGTTCAAAGTTCCATAAGGATTGATTAAGTAAAAACAATCAAATAATTTGAGTTAAAAGCACAAAATAAAATTAATTTTTAGTGACATTTGAAACAAAAACCAACTGTCTTTAAAAGTGAGTCAATGGTCACACTGCTTGACAGTGCATGGCATTTATTTTTGTTTTATTCTGGCTTTAGCTGTTTTTTTATAGTTTCATTGGGGTTCTGCTTGCATGCTCTATTTTTTTTTTCTTTCTTCCAATTTTTCATGAATCATTTACTCCGTTTTCATTGCAACGATCGCTCAGCTGGAAAATAATGCGTCATTTTATATGTGAGTTTCATATTTAAATAAGTCCCTTGTGCCACTTTTGTCTTTAAATCCAAATTTATGTTTAGGGTCATTTCTTGCGGTAACTTGTGAAGTTAAGAAGAAAAAATATTAAAAATAGTATAATAAAAAAAATATTTTATGTTTCTGTAATCTTATGGCTGATTAATAAAAACGCTGACATACATAAATACATTCAAACTTAAATATAGACATTAAACTACCCAGCGGTAAAACAAAGAAGACCTTCTTGGTGCAGGCCTTATTAAAGGACTCTTTCGCATTAAAGATACGATACACATTCCACACTCCCTTCTATGAGAAGAGAGAACAGAAGGAGTAACATGTTTTGTTTTGTTTTTTTTACCAAAGCAAAAGCAAAATTCATTAACTTGAAGGCCTACCAGAATCTTTGGCGAAAGAATCAAGCATAGTAGGCCTGTTCCGCAACGAAAACATCCAAAAGAAGGCGTACACAGGCCTTCTAGAAGGCATCCTTACTGCTTCTAGTTCCCGCTGGGTATGTATGTATGTACATTACTTCTCTTTGTAAATAGTATGCGTTTTGTGGAAAATTATTGGTTTGAGAAAATAATTTTAATAATAATATTTCTTTCTTTAAATGCACATACATTTATATTTCTTATTCTGGTTACGAAACTTTTCATATATAAATTTCTAACGGAAATTTGTAAGGCCCCTTCAGAACTATTTATCATGAGCAAGTGTTTCAGTGTTTCAGTTTAAACGTCACAGGGTGTCTTAACCCAATACCCGCCATTGTCCCATTTTTAGGACGTCTTTTAAAAAGTGTTCATTTTAATAACTGCATCGTATATTTTTAAAACTTTTCTTAAAATAAGAAGAAAATATGTCATCCTCTTTGGTAATGTTTAAAGTTTTAACCAATTAGTTGTAAATGATTGTCAACTCCACTCAGACGCTGACCATTTCAACCGTTTACTAGCTTACTAGTTTTAGCATATATGAATTACAGCTGGTAATGGGTTAAGGCGTTTTCAATTGTTCCGGGCCTCATATTGATGTCAATTAAGAGTGCGACCTTGAAGAATAAGCCCCGAAGGGTCATAAAACGTATCCTATTTTACGAAATCTTAGTCTGGTGGAAAGCTCTAGAATCAGCGGACAATCAGTCCCGTATAGAAGCAATTCTCCGCAAAATGGCACTTATGATAATAGGTGCCCTTAGATCCACGCCGACAAAGGCACTTTTCGCTATGCTATGTTGACTTCCGCTGGACTCAACAGCTAGAAAATTAGCCCTACATAAGGCCGTTAGACTAAACGCAACAGGCGTATGAAACTACAGATCATGTGGTCGTGCTAGCATTCTAAACATAGCAAACAACATACCTAAACTCATTGACTAGATTTCAATAGGAAATTTAGTATTTCATTGACAGAAGGGTTCTCCCCTATGGACAGAGCAGTGCAGGTTTTCACGACGGCTCAATATGAGGGGAAGAGTTGGAGGGGGCGTATGTATTCCATAATTCGGAATGGAATTGTCCTTCCGGCTCCCGGACGAATGTAGCATAATACAGGCAGAGATATCCGCCATTAAAGGAGCAACACACTGGCTAAGTTTTTATCGAATACATAATAGAAATATCCGTATAATAACGGACAGGCAATCTGAAATCAAGTCCCTCGCAGTTGTGTACTTCACATTATTCCTTGTGCAAGAATGCCGCACAGTCATGGATAAGCTTGCGAAGCACTCTTCCATCACACTATATTGTGTGAGTGGACACGGGACTAATTCAGTCAACATAGTTGTGGATGACCTGGCAAAGAGGGGAACCCTACTCAGTAGTAGTCTCAATTCAGCTCAAGACAGATGGCGCAATAAGCCTACCTGCGTTATATCAAGAACCTTTTGGCCTCGCAATGATGAAGAAGAGGAGGAAAGCATTTCGCCTCTCCTCTGCTTCTGCAGGATCTCCGTGTGCGCTTCCTTGACAGAATATCCTTCAATAGCCTGTCCGAGTTATCGGAAATAGGACTCAGCAATCTAAGTCTATACATTAGGATATGGCATATGTATGCACTAGACCCTTTCCTGACGCACTTATCTCTCTTATCCACAAGAAACTCTTTATTTATATCTTCCGTATCCCCCTCTTCGTGTTGGATCCAAGTGAGCTGGACTCCTAGATTTTTAATTTCTTTACCAGCAGCCTGGTCACCTAACCTTACCTAAGAATGTGACCTGCTTATTCCACTTGATGTTTCTAAGTCTGTTGATAATTAATCTAAAATCTTGCAGGCCGATTCTGCACCATTTGTTCCAATGGTTCTTTTCATACTTCAGAATCTAAAATTTTGAGATATGATTTTTGAAACTGGCTGCAACTTGAGGAACAAATCCTTGCCAGAAGTAAATGGAATCCGCAAGGATATCTCCAATACCGCATTCATTATTCAAACAAGAGACACTGATCAAAGTAAACAATCCAAAATGAAACAAAACAAATCAATTCAAGCTTCAAACCGGGTAAGAGAAACCAATAGAAGAATTGAATAGTTATGGAGACATCAAACCAGCTCGGGGGACTGACAAGAAGTATAACTGCAGATATTGAGGGATCAGTATTTTCACTGTTACATATCTTCTTTTTTTCTCTGATTCCTCCTTTGTCTCTTTGTCTTAGTCTCTTCTCTCTATCTCTTTCTCTCTCTATTTAAATTTTCCTTCCTTTCTTTCTCTCGTTTCCTAGTTCTTCGTTTCTTTATATATTTCTTTTTATCGCTCTTTTTATTTCTCTCTGCTTCTTTCGCTTTCTTTCTCAGTCTTGTTCTTTTTCTCTAGCTTTTGCTCTCACTTTTACTATCTATGCCTCTTTTTCTTACATTCTCTCTCTTCCTCTTTTTTTTATCTTTTTCTTAGTTTTCTTTCTAATATATTTTCTTTCACTTTCTTTTTCCCACTTTCTCTTGCTTCTGCCTTTCTTTCTATATTTTTTTCTCTCGATCTCTATCTCTCTCGTTCTTTCCCTCTATATATTCCTATTACTCATTCACCCTTATCGGGAATAAATAAGTTCTCGTGAAATGTGTTCACTTTCCCTAAAATTTTGATCGCCAATGTTCGCGTTGTTGTTGTGTCAGTATCCTATTTTCTGAGTTTGTTGAACATTTTTGTATCATGGAAAATATTTCGCGCCAAGAAAATGTTCGCCTTTCATTACCGCCAAGGGTGAATATACCTCTTTTTCTTTGTATTCTTCTCACTCATTCTCAATGTTTCACTTTTTGTCTCTTTCTTTTTCTAAGTCTATCCCTTTCTCTCCGTTTTCTACTACTTTTCACTCTCTCTTTTCAGAGCACTATCTCTCTCTCTCTATCTCTTACTTCCTTTATTTCTTACATTAATTTTTCTTTCTTTTGCTTCTCTCTTCTTAAATCTGTTTTTGATATTTCTCTTTTTCAATCTCTTTTTACTCTCTCTCTCTCTCTCTTTCTTTCTTTTAATTTAATTTTACTTTTTTCTCTTTTTAATTTCTTTCAACTATATCTTTCTTTCTAAATTTGGGAAATCATGAAAAAATTCCGCGTGAAATTTTTCCCGGGGAACAATTCCAACTAATAGCAAGTAATAGGGAAAACAAAAAATTCTAATTGGAAGAGGGAGAAGTTTCACGAGGAATTTTATTCATGATTGCCATGAATCTCTTTTTAATCTCGCTTTAATCCCTTCTGCTCTGTATTTTCTTCCCTTTATTTCTCTTTCTTTGACCTAACTTCTCTCCCTTTTTTGCTTTACTAATTTTCCTCCCTCTCTTTCTAATTCTCTTTCTCGGTTTCTTCCTTTCTCTCTACATCTATTTGGCTGCCTCCATCTCAATATTCTCTTCGTTTTCTCTATATATATGTATATCTTTCTACTTTTAATTAACTCCCTCTCTCTCTCTCTTCCTCATTCTTTTTATATATTTCTCCTGCTTTCTATCTCTCTTTTTCTTTCTCCACATCTCTTCTTATTCTCTATCTCTCTTTCTCATCCTCTATCCCTTTTTCCCTTTTTGTGTCTCTCTCCCTCATTCTCCTTCTCTATGACTGCGTTTAGACACGAATACTTTCCAGATGGTTTCCTTCCAAATGTTCGCCCGTCTAAGCTCAGACCATCTCTCTTTCTCCTTCTCTATCTCTCTTTCGCCTTCTTTATCTTTCTTTCTCATCCTCTATTCCACTTTCTCCTTTTGTCTCTCTCTCTCTCTCTTTCTCCTTCTCTATCTCTCTTTCTCCTTCTCTATCTCTCTTTCTCATTCCCTATCTCTCTTTCTCCTTCTCTCTATCTCCCGCTCTCTTTTTGCTTCCATCTATCTCTCTGACGGTCTTTTCTATCTTTCTTTCTACCGTACTTATGCTCTCTTGATCACCTTATCTTTCCCTTTTTATCTTCTCTGGCTCTCCTCTTTCCGGTATGGTTTTGTCAAACCATTCCATAGCAGCAGTGTTGACAGATTAGGGGATTTATGGCTCATCTTTGGATATTTTGCGAGCAATGGTGTTTAAAAAACTTTTTCGGCAGCTTTTCCATATATTTTGTTTCATCATATCAACTGGAAAATTGAAAAAAATATGTAATTTGACATTAATGGTCATATGTTTACACATTTCTTTCTGACATTATCTTCACTATATTTCTTTCTTTTTATATTCTGTTAGTTGCAAACTTTGAATGTTTTGATGACTTGTACATTAGTTTTATTGTTTGTTGTCCATTACGAGGCCCATACATTTAGGCTTTTCTAGTCAATTAATTATGAGTTTTTGTTTAATTTGTATTGTTGTTGTTGCTGATGTTGCATGAATAATATTTATAAGAGTTTTCCACATTTACAGTTTAAAAACTATTCGTGTAGTAATTTTGAAACTATGAGGTTTCGACAGATTTAATGGGAGTATAAAAATTAATGTTGCTTGAAGAGCCATTGACTGACTCTGGCTGGCTGTTGAATGGACTTTAAAAAAAGGATGATGGGCACAGACGAAATGTTCAGCTATGCAGACACCTGTTTTAGAGAAATATGTTTTCTGTTTTTTTCTTATGATTCATAAATAATTTTTATAATAAATTAAAATAAATTTTTGCTTTCATTAATATTACAAATATAAATAATATGTGAATGTACTCGTATGTTTTTTAATCAAATTATTCTATACTGAAGTCTTGGGTTATTTAGCTTTTCTAATCTAAATAATAATTAGGGAAAGACAGACAGGCAGAACAATAATATAGTATTGTTTAATTATTAGGTACGTTCGTCAATCTACATTGAACAGAGAAACACATTTTTTTATTTTATATTTAATTGTTGTTTTTTTTTAGTAAATTGTCAAGTAAATGTGTTCTGTGGACAACGTTGAACATTATTTATAATTAAACGAAGTCCTCTTGATTACAACACGACCAGAATTTGATTGATTTTGTAATACGTACAAATAAACTGTTAACAAGCCCAAATTAAAATGAACTCTTCTTTCTAACCTTAGGCCGTCTTCACATTTTTATTTTGTAAGAGTGAGAGATAGTGATAATAAAAACATTATTCATTATTAACCAATAAATCATATTGTTAGTCATGCTCGAATGAGATCAGAATATGTTTAGCGCCAGCATGTAAATGTCACCATAAAACGTGATCGTGATAGATTGTAGTAAAAGATAAAAAAACTATACGCGCATTAGTCGCTACACAACATGAGTCATATTTTTTTTTTTTTTATTATTTATTTACTTAAAAGGATCCATAGTATAAAAGTGTATGTATAAATTTGCAAGGCAAAATCATCTGCAAGTTACAAAACTAGCACTTGAGGCGTCTCTTAAAAATGTTGTGCTAAAATAAAACTTAAAATAATTCAATTAAACCGATTTCCAGAATAAACACTAAAATGTTAAAATGGGTCAGATAGAAGCACGTAAAATATAATATGAATATTTAACAAGCAGGGCCCAAACCACTTTTTTAAGCATAAAATTATGTCATTCAAAGAGAAGAAACTCGTTGACAAGTTGCGCGGGAATCGAATAAGTAGGAGTACATATAGTTTAATATTAACATTTTATGGGCGTAACCGCGCCCGCTTTTTTGAACACAAGATGAAGTACTTTTTAGAGCTCAAGCTGTATGCCAAGATTCTTAAAAATCTATAAAGTAAGAGCACGTAAAATATAATATTAAAATTTAATAGGCCTGGGCACGCCCACTTTTTCAAGCACAAAATTATGTCATTCGTAGAGAAAGAACTCTTTGCCAAGTTTTGTGGGAATCGAATAAGCAGAAGCACATATAACTTAATATTAATATTTTATGGGCGTAACCTCGCCCACTTTTTTGAGCACAAGCTGAAGTATTTTTCAGAACTCAAGGTGTGCGTCAGTTTCACAAAAATCTATAAAGTAGTAGCACGTGAAATGTAATACTAATTTTAATGGGCGTGGCTCCTCCCACCTTTTTGAAAAAAAGATTATGTTTTTTCAAGAGCTCAAAGTTTACGCCAGGTTTCGTAAAAAATCGTTAAGCTCAAACACGTGAAATATAATATTAAAATATAATAGGCATCGACCCACCCACTTTTTTTAATGCAAGATTGTGTCTTTTTTGAGCTAAGGGTGTGTGATAAGATTCGTAAAAATATATCAAATAGAAGCATGTGAAATATATTAAGTTTTATTAGGCGTGGATCCGCCCATTTTTTCAATTTCGAGTTAATGTTGTTAAAAAAAGCCCCTTGTGTTGGCTTCGTTGCAATCATCGAATAGGTAAAATATCATTAAATCAAATATAATAAATAGTGGGCATGTACCCGCCCACTTTTCTTACAATGGCTTCAAATGGAAGCTATACCCTCTCAGACAAAAAGAATTTTACAATCGGAATTATGAAGTAACATAACCAGAAGATACAGATAAAGCCAATTAATAAAACGTGACAATACTGCAGTTTGTGAAGAGCAAGCTTTTTAATCATATTATATTTCAACAATGTAAGCAGGGTGAATAACAGGTAACACATCAATATTACACGAGATCAGTTTTAGTGATCAGGGATGCATAAGCCCTGGGTTCACGGACTATAAGGTCACTGAAATTGATTTTAGTAGCACACCCTACCCTCACTGGTAATTGCGGATAGGGACTATTAGGCCAAATCCGATAAGCTATACATATGAGGGTAGTGCGGTCTTTGCAAACGGATCACAAAATGGGGAAGGAACGGAAAATGGTATCTATATCTTGGGAACTAACAATCGTAGTTCTTTCAGACTGCCAAATGAATGCAGCGTTCTCCAAGCTGAGATCTTGGCGATCATCAGGACCACGGAGCTGGTGGCCAGGAATTTAGCTGAAGGTGAGAAGATAACCTTCTACGTGGAAACTTGTTAGTGACTGTAGGAGAGCCCTCAACTTGCATATGGATAAATATAGTGTCAGACTATGTGGGGTTCCTGGCCACAGCAGAGTTGAAGGAAAGGAAATTGCCCATGAGCAGCTGTCAAGAATAGAGAGAATATTTGGATTGATTTTTGGAATGAAAATTTTTAATTAGGTAATTTCATTGTGAACAAAAATCAGACAAATAGGCCTACAATTTAATTTAAAATTAACTTTCAAGCCGAATTAAACATAAAATCATGTATGTTGTTTCTACTCTCAAATATAAATAAAAAATCACCTGAAGGAAATAAGAAATATTTTTAGTTAAAATATAGTTAAAGCTCACAATTGTTATATACAACGTGTCCACATATGTTCTTCTCTTGCATTTTTTAGCTTTAACATTTTTTTGTAACTCAAAGCCTTATTTTTAAGATAGTAATTTGAACATTAAACTTTTGCTACTTTCAACAAAAAAAAAAAACAAAATTTTGTTTAAAAAGTGTAATATTAAATTTTATTTTTCTTTGCTTCTACTGCAGCTTTATCTCTTCAATTAAAATATTTTTTTTATTTAACAATTTGGCACAGATTTTTCTTATTTCTGCTCTAGTTTTAAGTTGTTGTGTGGCATTCACATAGCCCAACCCAATTAATCTGCAAATCAAACCATCAACGTACAACAGCAAAAAAAAATTGCCACACTAATTTAAACCCAATTTTTAAAGTGTGAAAATAACAATTTCATCGAACATTTGAATTTCATTCGACAATGAAATATTTCTTTAATTTTTTTAAAACCAAAAATCCATCACTAGTAAACCACAAACTCCACTTACCTTAAATGTGTCAAAATGTTGTAACTTTTAACACCTCATTGGACCTATAGAAAAATTTATCTAGCCTGTACTGGAAATGGCAATGCACCACACTGAGCCAGAGCTGGGCAAGCTTAGCAATATAATTGCGAACCAAAGGGACACCGTTTCTTAAGCAGAAAACAGTGACCTTGTTCTAATAACACCAAATTATGGTTAGAAACTATAAAATGTCTATTGAATTCAATTCTGAAAACTCTTGGCGTATTTCTTTAGTAAGTAATTCTTTAAAAAAAAATTTATAAATATCCTAATACGATTCGAATAATTATAATACGATTATTCGAACAAGTTTTATTAAACTATTTAAAAAAATTTTAAACGACTATTAAAACACGTACATAATATTTAATTATTCAAAATATTTTATTCGATTATTCGAAAAAAAAAGATTCGTCAATTAACGAATAAGTTTTATTCGATTATTCGCATAAATTTTATTCGGTTACTCGAATAAAAATGTTGTTCGATTATTCACATTTATTTTATTTGAATTAATTTTATTAGATTTTTCGAGCCAATGTTATTAGACTATTCGAATAAGTTTTATTACATAAAAATATTTTAGTGATATAAAAAATTTTCTTCCGATTAAATCAAAACAAATCCCAATTTGGAACGATTTTTCGCCACCTAACGTCAAATGTGGTCTGATTCACAACAACCCATTGGAACGGATAAGAAGGTCTTTGTTAATATGCTTTAGAAACTAATTTACCATATAATTTGTAGTTTTATTTTTAACATTTAATGATTCTTCGAACAAGTTTTATTTAATTCCAATAAAATTCAAACGATTGTTAAAATACGTTACATTCGTTTATTGAAAATCTTTTATACGATTATTGGAAAAAAAATTGTTGTTCAATTATTCGTATGTTTTAATAGATTGTTTGTAATCGATTAAAAAATATTAGTTTTAATCAACTATTCAAATACATTTTATTTTATTATTCGAATAAATTTTATTCGATTTTTCGGATAGATTTTATTCGATTATTCGAATAGGTTTTATTCGATAAAATTATTTTAGTGATATATATGTATATATACATATATTTTTCTTCCTACAGCGCCCGCTTTAATTTAGATTGATTTTCCGTCATTTCCTGTTAAATTTCTGCTCACTATAGCGGGAATGTATTTGCTACTAGCAAATCAGATATAAACCAGATACGGATCAGATATAGACCAGATACAGACCAGATACAGATCAGATATAAACCAGATACAAATCAGATATAAACCAGATACAAACCAGATACAGATCCACATTTAACGCGTATGTGTTCTTAACATGTTAACATGTACATTCCCATCCAGGGCTGGAAAACTCATATTATGAATAAATGCTCATAAAATATATGAACCAAGAAACATAATTTAAATGCATGACATTCCCATCCAGGCATGAGCAAGCAGACTTTTGTACTGAAAAAGTGACCCCGTAGCCCCACAATACAACTACTCATTTTTTCTTAAAAAAAAAGACTATTGTTTAAATTATTAGAAAACAAACTTTTAATACTCATAGAAAGAAATCTGTAATAACTGCTGTTGCTGGTACACATACAAATCGAAACTTGTGAGATAAATTGCTGCAATCAATCACAATTTCATAGTTTTAGTTTTAGTGATTTTTATTTTATCGTTTTGTGGTTGAATGAGGGGAACAAATAAAACAAGGAGATTAGATTGATTTCTGCTAATAAAATAATGACCACTTTGGGAGAGTGGCTTGCGTTTGGAAATAAAAGAAGAAAGAAAAAAAAAGCAACGATCATAAATAACAGCTGAAAGTGGATAGAAAAAAACCATCAACAAGTAATTTGCTACAGAACAGCAACAACAAGAGCAACATTTACAAATAACTAATAATAGATAGAAATCAAAGTAGAACAAATATAATATGTACAAACGAACCTGCAGTTTTTGTGTTTTTCCTGCAAACAATTACGATTCAATGCAAAAACAACACATTAGCTGCTACACATTTGTGAATCCACATACGAGGCTGGTCGTAGAATTAGCCACCACTAGATCACAATAGTATTTTGAAGTTAAAGTTATATAATACATTTAATAATTTAAACTAAACATAAATGGCTCTAGTTCTATTAAAAGAATTGACACTTTTGTTTAACATATCTTTTTTTTTTTAACCAAATACTACCGCCCCTCGTACTTACACATGTCTTCATGTCCGCTTACACGTTTGCATTAACTTTCAGTTACCAGCCAGCGCTATTCATTGGATGTTACACTATAATCTTATTTATTAGTTGCACTGGACCATATTCAGTTAAAAGTAGGCTAAAACTAATTTTGCTTCTAACCAACCAACAAACGGACTTGCTTGCTGGCTTCCCTCAAACTACGAAATAATAAACAGCGGCCATAAATGTTGGAATAACGTTTTTTTTTTTTTGCTTTAAACAAACTCTCCATCGAAAAGAAAAACTATTTCAACTCAACTAAAGGAAAAATAAAACGGAACATTAGTCATAAATGAGCTTTAAAGCTAAAAAATAAAACAAAAATATAAAAAAGAGGAAAATCGGTTTTAAAAATTACTTTATTAATAAACAACAACAACAAAAATAAATAAAAAGTGGACGGTCATTTGAAAAATTATGGTTACGTTAATTAACTTGTCTGTTTCGAAAAATGTATAAGAAATGTTAAGAAATTAATTTATCTTATAAGATGGAAATTAAAATTAGATTTAATTCATCATATAAACCAAAGAAATTTTTTAGTTTAAGAAAATGTGCGAATAAAGAATTTTACGGCCTGTTCCAAGATGTCTTAACAGAAAATGTCGAGCCATAACCGCCAAAAAGCTTAATAGTATGTTTCCACCGGCATGATTTGGACCAGCTACGTCCAAGCCATATGCACAATGTGAAAACTTTTATAAAGAGCATTTTGTGCTTTCACACCGACGAGAGTACAACATGCACAACAACAACATAGCAGACACCAATGCATGCTCTTACTTTGCAAAGAAACAAGAACAAATTTAAGAGCTTTCAAAGCTGTTTACCTCAAATGCAAATATCAGTGTATGTGTATTTGGACGTAGCTGATTTAGACAAATTATGATGATTTGAAAAAATGATGTAATTTAAATATGATTCACAATACATTTGGCATATGGATAAATCGCCTTAAAGTAGTTGATTTATTTTAAATAATGTCGAAAATGCTAATTTTCGAACTGGATTTAGTTATGCAAACCTGCATTGCTTTTAAAATTACAAACTCCAACCCTGATTGGCAATTTCGAAATAAATGACATTGAGGAATATTCAATCAATTTTAAATGTCAACTACATGTGAATAAAATTCACATTACAGCTGCTGCGCCCAAATTGAATACGAAAATTCGTACAAAAAATCACTCCCAAGCTCGGTGGAAACACTTTGAAGTGATTTACCTAAACCTACTTAATTTGAAATCGGTGGAAACATACTATTACGCATACGGATAAATTACCTCAAAGTAGTTGATATATTTTAAATAATGACGAAAAAGCTATTTTTCGAACTGGAGTTATATATGCAAACCTGCGTTGCTTTTAAAATTACAAGCTCCATCCCTGGGTCATCCATCAACAGTGAATGACAATTTCGAAAAAATTACATTGAGGAATATTTAATCAATTTTAAATGTCAATTACATGTGGATAAAATTCAGCAGCAGCTGTAATGCTGCTCCCACCTCATAAGGTACGTGTATAAGTTCAATACGAAAATTCGAACAACAAAACTCTCTCTCACAAGATCGGTGAAAATACTTCGAAGTGATCTACTTAAGCCTATTTGGTTTAAAGTCGGTGGAAACATATTATAACCAACATATTATTTTTTACCAACATCGTTTTTTTACGAAAATCGCTTATTTACTTACGATCGCAAATAGTCGATTTTTTATAAAAATTATGTTTGAAAATTATGTCGCTTAAGCATTTTTGGCGGTTATGGCACGATATTATTTAATATTTAGGCAGTTAATAATATATTATATTGAAAGCAAAAATAATTTTTTTTAATGTTGTTTTCAATAGAAATTGTAGACATCGTAGGACAGGCCATTAATATTTCCTTTTTTATTGCTAAAAATAAAATAAAACATTCTTTATTGAATTAATTTCCTTTATTTCACTTTGGGATGGTAACATAACAGTTTTTTTATTTTTATTTTTTTTATTTTTGGTTATTGAGAAATAGCAAAGAACATACGGGCCTGGGGGTCGATTTTGTTTCTGTGAAATCGTGAAAATGAAAAGTAAAATATCACTTCATTGAAAATGCGATTCTGATTTTAGTTTTTTATGAGAACTACCTGTCAAGTGAAGTGAATATGATAAATTTTTTATCACTTCATTTTTATCATAAATTCAGAATCGACCCCCTGGTCTACAAATCACGACGTGTCAAATCATGGTATTTTCAAAAAATTGGTAAAAGCTAAATCACAGCTTTTGTAAATTTCACGATTTATAGCGATGGAAGTTGGAACAAAATATTCTATTATACATGACAAAAACTTAAAATACAATAAAAATCCACTAACAAGTGAGTTATAAATAGTTTGTTTTTGAAATCACCGTGATTTTCAGAACAGGCCCGATAATGACGAATTAAAGCGTCAGCATTTGGTCGGTACGCAGATTTCTATTTTTAATTTCTAATTCAATCAAAAAAAAAAAAAATTATTCGGTTTACAGAACAGGGCCAAATATAATCATTTCTCATATACTATTTCATTATAAATTCATGTTAAATAGCTGATGTTAACAACAATCTTTGCCGAAGTAGATAGACATAGACATAGACAGAGTTAAATCACTAGATAATCTTTATTTGAAAAATATTTCCCCTTATTGTGAATGGCGTCGTCGACGTCACATCAAGACGACAGTAAAAATATTCACTTGTCTATATATGTGACAGCGCATAGAGAAAGAAACCTAAGGGTAAAAAATCAATTTTCACTTTTTTTTGTTGTGGACAACATCTGAGCATCGAGTCAGACCGATCCTTTGCCCCAAAAGTGTTCCCTCCCAGAGATATGCGCGTTTTATGAAATTGAAGTCGACGATTCTAAGGTTATGTGAAAAAATTTTCGTACTAGCAGAGTGATATTCACGATTTAAAAGAATTATAAATGAGTATTTATTATAATTCACAATTAATAATTTCAGAAAATAAACCTGGATTCGAAAAAACGCGAGCAAAATTTATATCAAACTCATGGAAACAGCGCGCTAGGTAGAAAACAGTAAAAACCAACTACACAAAACAAGAGGTAGGGACGACTTACGAGCGTTTTCAAGGTTCACCAACACGTTCCTGACGTCATGAGATGTGTCGCTTTCAAATGAGACCAATACCAACACTCAATGATGGTACACCAAAGATACACGTATTTAAATCTTTAAAATGGCTCTCCTGAACAAAACCGGTTTTTACCCTTAGGTCCCTTTCTATTTTGCGCGTCACATATATACAGTGGAATCTCCCTTAACGGACACTTCCTATAGGCGGACACCCCCTTTAGACGGACACTTTTGACAGGTACCGGCAGCGTTCCATTTAAATGTTTAGTTTTCTCTTGACCGGACAGTCCCCTTGTACGGACACATTTCAATGGTCCCTTCAGTGTCCGCTCAAGAGAGCTTCCACTGTATATATATAAATGTATTATAACGCCTCTTCATATTAATTTAATTCTATTGATTCATAAAATTTGAGCCATCTTTAGGAATTTTTATTAAATTCATATAACTTTAGTACGTTATTGAGAATGAAAATAAAATCATTTGTGAAAATATGGTTATACTGCGGGCAGTGTCATGCACAAAATATGAAAGAATATTGACTGCCGGGAAGGAAAGTAAAAAAAGTTTTATTACAGCAGTCGTAACAGCGAGCGGAAAGTTCATGTAGAATTTTTATAACCAGTAAAAAAAAAGAGAGGTGCTTTAATACAGCCGGTTATAGCTATGCTGCTTAGCTATATAAAAGAAACTTAATAAGTTAAATAACAATGCAATAAAATTATATTATATGATGTTGTCAAATTCGCCGCAAATATTTCCCATTATTTTCTTTTCTAGCGGCGCGCGATTAAATTAATGTATTGTTTGTGTAAGGCGGGGGCTGTTAGCCGGCTTACAGCTGATCGGTTCTGATCTCTGATTTGTGCTCATGTGCAAAAACAATATACGAACAAATTGAGCAATCGTTCTCATTGTTTTCTTTTTGTTTCACTCACTTCAATAAACAAAACAAAACCAAACAATTTGCTTCGTTTATTTTCGTACTTTGCTTTTAAGTACAAAGAAATCAGAAGAAAAATAAATTTATAACTGTAATAGTGTTGATTATTTTTGTTAGGAAAATCAGGTCCTAACTACTTTATCGCGCCATAAATAGCATAGCTATAAAAATAAAAAAACCCGACTGCTACCAACTTTAAACTATTAAAAATCCTGAAGGCTCATTTGAATAGTACAAATTTTGATATAGTTCGGTTGCTTGTTATTTTATTTCGTATACACAAAATGGCGTCTGTGGACCGCCATTTTGAATTCTGACTACTATCAATATCTTTAGTTATACTCCCGGGATTAAGACAAATCGATTGAAGGGTTTTCTTCATATATATAGGCTGATAAACACAATATGTTTCTTTGCCTCTTGCTGTCGGGTAAAAATATCGTTACCATAATTTTTCTGTCCTACACTTAAACATATTTGAATATTAAAACAAATTTTTTTTATTCACGGAAGTAAAACTATATTCATATTGGCCTAAATAAGCCAAAGAAAAACTAAATGAGAAATATTGTAAATTTAATACACTCAGAAAAATTGGAAGCAAAAAAATTGCAGTAATTTTTTTAAGCGTTAAAAATAATTTTTATAACAATTAAATAAGCTTTTCGCTATAACTTTTTCTTATTTAATGTGTTTTTAAGCTCATTGCAGCATAATAAATATTTTTCAAAGTATCCACCAGTTTGTCTACGTTAGTTACAGTGTACTGGTAGATGCAACAATTGGTTTGTATTATGTTTTTTGTTTGTTTTTTATGAGTCATTTCAAACATTTTTGCAGGTGTGGCATCTAACTGTTGAACAATCAAAATAAAAACAGCTACATTATGGGGATATGTCATGTTGTCTTATGAACATACGAGTATACAGATACTTTTATACGTTTCATTGCTACAGATGCATACAACATACAAACGTAGTAAATACATACCGAGTATATGGCAGAGCTATTCCAACAGTTCGTTCATACCGGCGTATAGTACATATTTATTTTTTTTACCATAAACTTGTAGCTTGTTATTTTATAATTCTACGAATATGAAAAACTCTTTCGTTTTTTTATTTTTAAAGGGGCGTTATTGTGTTTCGTTTTTTTTCTTTCTTTCTTGGTTTTATTTTTGAAAATGTCTAATGCCAGCATCAAACAACCAACCAACCAACTAACTAATATAACAAAATCAAATCTTCAAGGTTTTCCTTTTCAACCATAAAGTCAATCATAATAATTTAGGTTGATTTTTTTTAACGTTGAATTTTATGTAATTTGAAATAATTTAAAGCGTTGTATTAATTAAAGGGTGAAATTTCTAAAATAGGTTACATCGAATTTAATAGGAAAAAGTGCCATAGTGATAAAGAGATTAGGGAGAGCCAAATGATTTTTGAACGCATGAGCCGAAAACTTAATAAACTCCTTTTAGAAATTAAAAAGAACATAAACCCCGTCCATACGATAAAACATTTGCTGCCAAGCTTTTGAGTTAATGCATGAAGGGGGAAAAGCGAATGGAAAGTCTACTTTGTTAAGTCGAAGGTCTCATTCCAAAACATACTAAGTCGACATAACTTTAACTTATTAACTAAGATTGTGTAAAATTTGGCTGGTAATCGCACTATTCTATGAAATTTTATGAGTAAAAATGTACTTAGCATAATTTGTCATATTTAAAAAACTTCCCTTTTTAAATGTTTTAAGTACACTTAGCATAATTTATTTTGGAACTAGGTGGTAAAAAATAATTTAATTTAAAATTTTCTCCAAACCAAAAAATACTGTATGTACTTAGATGACCATTGAAGGTGAGGAAGGACTACCAGAAAGATGCCAAGTCTACTTACAGGACTAGGTAATAGATGTGTGTACAATTCTAAGTAGTCTAAGTCACTTTTAACTATGATCTACAACAAATGTATAAGGTTCAAATAAACCAAAAAAAAATCTATTGCAATTATTATATGATTGCAGAAAGTCTCAAGTTTCGAATTCATAACATTGCCGAGATATCATCTATAAACTTTGAAAGTGTTTATCTCAAAACTGGCTTTTTTGACTTAGCATGTTTAAGAATGGAGCCGTCGGCAAGTACTAAAGTCCTGCACAAGACCATTTATAAGAACTTTCAAGACATGAGATATTTTTCAAATCTTTTACTACAGCGAAATATTCTAAAACAAACGCCAAACAACACTGTTGGCAAGACAAACAACTGAAACAAATGTCTTGCCAACCGTGTTGCTTAGCGCTTGCTTTAGAATAATTCGCTGTAGTAAAGCCTTTGAAAAATCTCTTATGTCTCGAAAGTTTTTATAAATGATCTTGTGCAGGACTTTAGCATGTATCATGCACTTTTTGTGGAGTATTTCATTCTCATTTCAATCTTATGAAAAATATATGAAAAAGAAGAAGAAGAGAGGTGTCTTAGGACAACCGGTTATAGCTATGCTGCTTAGCTATATACAACAAAAGCTTAATGTGTTAAATAACAATGCAATAATATTATATTATATGATGAAGTCTAATTTGCCGTAAATATTACAAAAAGTTTCCATTTATTTTCCATTATTTTCTTTCCTAGCGGCGCACGATTAAATTAATGTAATGTTGGTGGCCGGTGGCGGCTGTTAGCCGGCTTACAGCCGATCGGCTGTATTCTCTTGTTTGTGCTCATGTGCAAAAACAATACATAAGCAAATTGAGCAATGGTTCTCATTGTTTTTGTTTTGTTTTTCTTGCAATCACTTCAAAGAACGAAATAAAACAAAATCAGGCAAATTTGTTTCATTTATTTTCGTACTCTGGTTTTAAGTACAAGGAAATCAAAACAAACATAAATTTATAACTGTAATAGTGTCGATTATTTTGGTTACGAAATTCACGTCCTAACTTCTATATCGCGCCATAAATAGCATAGCTATAAAAATATAAAAATGTTTCGCATCCAAAGTCCCATGTTGTGGACGGAGACATAGAAAAACATTTAATATTTCCTTTTTGTTTATATTTTTTGCTTGTGCCTATTTTACCCAAACTAAGGGGAATTAAGTCAAAGGCAGTTAGCAGACCCTTTTTTTTATTTTCACAATTTTACAATCAAAGCAATAAATGAATTTATATTAAATACAATTGTCAGGTATAGTTATTCAATAAAGATAAGGCAACAACAACAACAACAACTACTATGTATTATATTTTAATCCTCATGCATTAAAAGTTATCTGGGGCGTGCAACAAGTTTGCAATATACAAATGAGTTTAAGACTTTAGTTTGATTGAAAT
The DNA here is from genome assembly GCA_944452675.1 of Tachina lurida. NCBI lineage: Eukaryota > Metazoa > Arthropoda > Insecta > Diptera > Tachinidae > Tachina > Tachina lurida. The sequence goes on along the minus strand of OX101752.1, from coordinate 36,201,245 downwards.
TGGACGTTGCCAGACAAGAGGCAACTTCAACATCTACTGCGGACAGACAGAGTAAAAGAGCATTGCAATCAGCAACCACAACATATAATTAAGCATGTCAAACCGCAAATAAACCATTAAACCAGGAAAAACTTTAAAGGAAAGGAAAATATACAAATATAAATTTTGAATTTTCTTACCATGCATGTACACAACTACAAAGTGGTCAAATATATTGGTTTGCAGTACAGCACTACATTGCTTGTTATTAAAGATTTACAAAGCAAAAAAAAAAAATTGAAATATAGGAAAACAAAATTCAACTTAGGAAATTTTGCCTTTACATTCACAAAAAGTTGCCCGCCCAAGGGCACATGGAAAATTTGTTTTTTTATTTAATTTTTTTTTTGAGCTGCAACATTCTAACAAAATAGACAAGGTACTAGCCATGAATAATGACTTCTAAAGACACAATAAGAACATATTTTCAACGTTTTAAGAAATCATACATATTGTGATAAAGTACCAAAATTCTAAAGCAAGAGCTTGCTAGTTATCGTAAACTGTACTCTATATTTATAACCATGTATGATAGAATTCTCATTTGGTTTATATTCACATTAACATAAGTACAAGTTTACAAGCAAAAAGTGGAAGCAGTGTTACCGTTGTGATACTAAAATAACAATTTATTTCATTTTGGCTCCTTTGCCACTTTTTATAAGACTTCTTTAAAATTATCCTTTTCTATAATTTTTAAATAGTTCGTGCTACTTTTTTTAACAATTTTTGATATTAAAAATTTTTTTTTCGAACCCGACTTGAAGAAAAATGTGCTTCCAATATGGAAAAATACGCAATATGCATCAAGGGCCATATACATACATAAGTCCAGATTCTCACATTATTAAAAAATTATATATAGATTTTCAAAGAATTTCATCATAAATAATACAATACAACATTATACTTCAGACGACTGCGACTAACTTAAAAATGTTAAAGATACAAAGCAGTCATTCTCATACTGTGATCGTTACTAGATTCAACCTGTTGCGTTGAGATAATCTGATGTCACTCAACACAATCTCAGATAAATCTTAAAGATGATCGTCTAGTACATGAAGATTGGAAGATTGTCCCTTCTTTGCTTATATCTCCACAACTTCGGCTGAAAACATTATAGCACAGACTTATCCTACCAGCATGTCTGCCGACAGTCCAGTATCCTGTAATGACTGCAACGAGCCTCGAGATGTCGCTACGGTTTCTATTTGTTAATTGTATTGAGCGCCTATTATTGTAGCAAGGCCACTTAGCAACCTTGCACGTGACTACGAGGGTGGTTCAATAAGTGCGTGACTTTTTGAATGAAACACAGTTTATTTTTGCAAAACAAAAATTTATTTTTCAACATAATCTCCTTTTAACCCAATACACTTAGTCCAACGTTTCTCCAGTTTTTGTATCCCTTCTAAAAAAATAGGATTTTTCGAGGCCCTTAAAATAGGCCTTTTTTGTGAAATGATTCGTTGTTGGAGTCAAATCTCTTTCCGACGAGTCATTTCTACAAGTTTGGGAATAAGAAATAGTAACTCGGGGCTAAATCTGAAGAATAGGGCGGATGAGGGAGCACATGGAAACTGCACATGTGTGTGTGGTCGATTGCAGACAATTTTCTTAAACCCATTTGATGATTTAACATCGAAACCACACTGCCATATGAAATGCCTATGCCTATCAACAATCTCACGCACTTTTACTCTTTGATCGGCCAACACCACATCATGGATTTTTTCAACATTTTCGGGTGTACTGACTTCAATTGGCCGTCCGTCCAGAAAGTTCAGCGTCATTTGTACCTGTGCGACCACAACAAAAGTCAGTAAACCATTTTTTACCATTCAAATCGATGGTGCAGAGTGCCCATAGTATTTATCGGGCTTTTCCTTGGTTTGATTGACGGTTTTTTTATCCGCAAAAAATAATCTTTAATGAGCACACGAAATTCACTTTTTGCCATTTTCTTCTCAAAAGGCGAAGTAGTCTGCTATCAATGGCTGCCAAACATGAACAAAATGACACAGCTTGTTCAAATTTAGACAGGAGTCAACTGCCTCAAAAGACGGGAAATTCAAAGAGACACTGAGTTAATGATCCACCCTCGTATACTCAAACCACTATAAGGGTGAATTTTGTTTTTTAGTGAATAAAAGAACTAATTGAAAATAGTGAACTAGAGAGCCTGAGTAAGAAAATTTATTGCGTGAATTAAATCATATTATATGCATTAGTATTAAATTTTCCATCTCTGATAACTTAAATTTATTAAAATCCAAATTCATTATCAAGTTAAATTAGTTCGAATTGTATTGTTCTAATTATTGAAGTTTATTTTTTTTAAGTACATACATACATATATCAATTACACTCAGACATATTGGCGGATACACTCAAAAGTATTTGCAGACTGGCCTTAATATGAAATTGGGTCAAAAATATTTAGTTTATTTTACTTAAATAAATTATTTTATTTTGTATGCCAGTTATAACTAAATAATTACTCATCACATTCGTTGTACTTGTAATTATGATGATTAAGAAGTTTGTTTAATCAGTATGAATGATGTTTTTATGCTATCAGGCACAGTGGTACGAAATTACGAAATAAAAATATTGGCTTATATTAAGATTTTTTTTAACACGCCTGCCTTGTCTTTTGCAAATAATGTGCTCTTGGGAATCCAATTTCAGCGCAAATTTTTTTTTTTCAAAATGTTAGCTTTGCAATCTGAAAAAGCTTAACTTTATTAATTATTTAATTATTTCTTACTACATTGAAGGTTATTCATAAGTAGGGCCATTAGCTTATGCAACTCTAAAACTGTGCAAGAGTTACTATAGCTATAATTCAATATATATTATAACATCAGCTGTTCAAGTGTTGGCAGTGATAATAGAACGGGAAAATCATAACAGATGACAGATAGTTGTTATGAAAGAAATCTACATACGAGTATAATCAATGTAAGGGAAATTATAAAATTAAATTAACAAATCCATAGATAATATTATAATATTTAACTGGACAAAGTTAATTTTAGCTTGAAACGAGACAAGCATCAAAAAAGCTGAACAATCCAGCCCGCCTGGCAACCCATATGAATTGCCACAGTGTTACGTTCTCTATAAAAATAAAACACAATTTTATATATTTTTTTCTTTTATAATTAGAATAAATTAAAGCACTCATTTGTAATTCGACAGAACCACAGATACTAAATGCATGAGTGGCATGGCAAACGCCGTAAATAGCGCACAATTGTATTTATAAATTCAATGAAATTTGCAAAATTGCAACCAAAAAAAAAAAAAAAAATAATAATAATAATTAATAGAGTGGTTGTTTAATTAATTAGTTTTCGTTTTTAAACTTGAATTAAACGGCTTGAGAAAGTGTGAAATTTTTGCACGTTACGATCAAAGTACAAAACAGCAAGCAGACTAGAAACCCCACTAAAAAATTTTAACCGCAAACAAGACAACAAAAATTAGCAAACAAAATATTTTTGCAAATAAACAAAAAAAAAAAAATTTTGTTTCTTTAATCAATGAAAACAGCCACGAACGAAGCTGGTGTAAGACAAGCCAAGAAGAGTTGTGCCAAACTGGTGTAGAGTGCGCGCGTCTGGCATATTTCAATTAATTGCGGTTAATTTTACTTTTCTTACGGTTATTTTTCCATTTCATTTACAGTTTGTTTGCCAACTATTATTTCAATGTTGCTGATTGCATGAAAAAAAAAAAAATAAAACAATGGGCCTGTTTCTGTAAATGCGAACGATAGATTCGATCGAACATGAAATTTGTTTTTATTTTTGTTTCTAATATTGACGAATCTATCGTTCGCATTTAGAGAAACAGGGGGAATGTTTTAGTATCTAAATCGTAAATACAAGAAGGTGCTAATAAAACTTGTTTAAAATGTAATTTTTATTTTATGCAATTTAAATTGAAATTAAAAGCTCAATACATAACAATATTTATAAGCAAAGACGCATTGCTTATGCATAGAAATTGTTTAATTTTTTTTGGTAAGAGGACTTTTTCACACGCAAAGTTTAGTTTGCAAAGTCTGGAGTTTTGCTGGAGAGAGGAGAAAAGAGAATGGGAGCTCTTTTCCCTTCTATCCTACAAACTCATGACTTTAAAGAGTAAACTTTGCGTGTGGAAAACCCTTCCAATTAATTATTCTGAAATGCCCTTCATGTCATTTCTTCCAATAGACGTAAGTTTGGACATATGACAGAATTAAGCTATTGGTATGGTGAGTTGACGGATCAGCTGACAAATTCTGTAACATCAATAAAACATGTTACTGTGTAACGTATGTGAAGGTAAAAATCTACAGAAAATAGATTCCCAGCGGGAACAAGAAGGAGAAAAGATGCCTCCTTGAAGGCCTCTGTACCCCTTATTTTGAATATACATGGCCTGTTCACTCCATTCCATACCCAAAGGTTTTTATACGCAGGCCTTCCGCTCCGACTTCTTTCGCCAGCGATTCTGAAAGGCCTACAAAAAAATGGATTTTGCTTTTGTTTTGGTAAAACAAAACATGTTAAAGCTAAATTAGACGTGACATAGCCATAATGCCATAGCCACAACCAAACCAAAATTCAATTGGTTTCTATGGTGAGAGTTATGGCGTTATGGCGAGTCTCTCTCACTCTCACCACAGAGACCAATTGAATTTTGGTTTGTTTATGGTTATGGCATTATGGCTATGTAACGTCTACTTTAAGCTTTACTCCTTCTCTTCTCCCTTCTCATAGAAGGGAGCCTGGAATGTGTATTGTATCTTTTATGCGAAAGAGTCAAGGCATTCTTCAGCAGTTGGATAAGAATAGTATTTGAATAAAAATAAATTCTTAATCGGGCCTTTACTAAGGCCTGCACCAAGAAGGTCTTCTGAGTTTTACCGCTGTGTTTCTACGTCAACTTCTGGCTTATAAACATACACACACACACGTATAAAGCAAATAACAGCTGACACATTCTCTGGCAGCCTCACCTTTTTACTAACTAACTATTTAAACGATACAACTTCAAAATCCACCAACGAATCGACTAATTCTACCATTATTTCTGGCATTAAAGTTAAATTTAGAGCTTTTGCATGTTAAGAGAACAAAAGTAGCATTTGATGGCAAACATTTCTGTATTTAAAATCTCTTTTAAAAGGAACAAAGTGATCTAAATACAAGTCTGAACAAGTACGAATTTAACCGCGAAATGCATTTCAAGTTTGTCCTAATTTCAGTAATTTAAATTTGATTTCGAACATACTCACCCTTATCGGTAATAAAAGTTCACGTAAAATGTGTTCCCTTTCCCTACAATTTTGATCGTACTTTGAGTGTAATTAGGGTTAAGAATGACACTTTATTTACTAAATGGACTTATACTAATCAAAACCAAAAGCTTAAATGCACACACACACATTAAATTAAATTCCTTAAATGATTCACAACTTGTTGCCACTACGTCTACTCGGCTGTTGTATAAACACGTCTCACAAAACTGGCTGCGCTGGTCTTGAATCAATATTCCCTCTCTGCTGTTACTCACACAAGACTCACTCTGCCGACACTCACTGTTTGTTCAACGATAATCACTCACTGACTTTACTTTTACACACTTTTGCACGACTATCAACTGCTTTCAGTTGAGATTTACTCTTTCTTCACAATAATGAACTAAACTCTTAATAGAAAACTCTTTACAATAAACAAATGAATTTCGGATTGACTTTGTCATAGACTCAACTACCAGCAGATGCGTTGCCATTTTTATTCTTCACATAAGGCTTCCAGAATGTGACAGCAATGTCTAGACAATCTCAGCAGCAACTCCATTGTTTGCTTTCGATCGCGTCATTAGTTCTTGTATGTATGTATATGTGTATGTACATCATTTTAGAAGCAATTCATATTGGTTGTTTAAGGCCATGACTCACTATCCTACACATTCGCATGATCTACGAAAAAATACAACCCTGGCCTGATGAATTTTTATTGTCTTTTGAAAATTTTCATAGACTACACCATACCAGGGTTATATTTTTAGTAAATGGTGCGATTGTGTAGGATAGAGTACCACTGCCTTCCCAGGTAGCATTTTGTATCATAATCCAATCGTTTCCGAATCAGCTTGACGGGAAAAATAACCGTATATGAGCTCATTTTTCGATCATAAATGATACTCCCGTTGTGAGAAAATGGTACCCTACAGATGAATCATACCAAAGAATCAGTTATGATACGATTTGCTGATTACTTTTGAGCAATTTTCATATTAAGTCATTTAAATCACCTTTTTGCGGTTTGCATGATGTTCCTCTACTTTCAAGAAATCATTATTTGATCATATAGATGAATCATAAGTGAATCCTTTTTCAATCGCCTAAGTGATAAATCACTTTTTAATCATCAAAAGCGATCTGTAGAGAATCATATAAGATATTTCTGCCAAAAATGATCACCCAAATGCTAGCTGGGTTTACTGGTGTATCTTTTTATTAATTTTTGTTTGTGTCTGCACTACCATCTACATACATATGTGTGCTTGTATGTGTATCTTCTTAACAAGCAAAATCTATTTCATAATTGTCGCTGCTATGGTTTTTGTGTTTATTTAATCATCTGCTTGTATGTTCGTATGTATGTGTGTATTTAGTTCTTTAGCTAAACAATTCTGGATAATTCTTTTTGTTTACCAAAAATTTAGTTTTTTTATGAAAACATATGCATTTAATAGGTCTGTTCGAGTATTTTCACATAACAATAGTTCTATTTGCATACACAAAGTAGAATTTCTGTAGATTACCTTATTTCGTTATAGCTCTCTATTATTATAACTGAAAATTAGTTAAAAGTGAGAGTTTCTCGGAAGTATCAAAATTTTTTCATTAACTGATTATATACAGGCAAATCCCGGTATAACGAACAATATAAAAGCAGGCCCATTCGTTATACCGAAAAATTCGTTATATCGCAAAGTTTTTTTCAAGTGTTATTTTAACTTTTGTTACTATAGACATGATACAATACAATAAAACGAATGAGGGCAACTTCTTTTAAATAAGCTAATAAATACAAGCCAAAGGTACCACATTTTTTTTTTGCAAAAATGCTGCTGTAGATTTTCTCTAATATTTTCTTTGTCGTTCCTTATACAGAGCATATTTTTATCAAAACATTCGCTATAGGTATAAAGTAGAACTAAATGTTAAAAATATGATGCTAGCAAGTTTTTGTTTTTTATTTTGCGATTTTTTCTTTATCATTCGTTATATCCAGTATGAAATTAGGATATTATTCGCTATATAAGGTTGTTAATGTAAAATATTTGGACGTTCGTTATATCGGATTTTCGTTAAAGCGAGATTCGTTATACCTAGATTTGTCTGTATACCCACTGTAAAAATTTTACCTAATTTTTTTCTACTCATTAGCCAAAAAATAAAAAAATTGTAACTCAATTTTTGATATAAAAGCATATGAAAATAAAAACAGTTATTTTATTCTATTGAAAATTTGTAAATTTTGAATTGACCTCCTTTGGAGCAACAAGTGCCATACATACATATATTTATTCGATCCACCAATTATAAACTTTCATTTGAAACTCCCGGCAGTATAGTTTAGATATCTTTTTTCTTTACCTTTATTGCTGGCCAAAGTACTAAATGAGTTTTTTTTAAATGAATACTGGTTTTGATCGAAAAAAGCTTTGGCATTTAAAATTTTTTATATTTAAATAATTTTTAGTTTACTTTTTTTTAAATTTATCTTATTTTTTTTTTCCTTCATATTTCTACAATACCTGCCACGGTCCGTAAAATTTTTATTTAACAAATATTACCACACAAATACGATCACTCACCTGCAAAGAAACAAAAATAAAAAATAAAAGTGACGTTAAAAAAATTTGCATAAATTTTTTGTTATAAAATTTTAAATGCCTATTGGGGAAGATAAATCAATAAAATAAATGTAAACATTCCGTTGAATTGAGTTGTCAATTGAAATCATGACTAAAAATTATCACGGCTAAAAAATGGTGTCAAATAATTGCAATGAGTTCACGAAACGCAACCTAAATAAATCGTAAGAAGTACAGATCAATTTCATTTCATAACCGGCATTTCCAAATGGAAATTTTTCAATCACAAAAACGACTACATATGTATGTATGTATATACATACATACCCTGTAGTAAATAAAATAATCAGTTGAGAAAAAACACTAACTTATAAATTAATTATTTTGCAAGTGACTACAAATTGGTTCAAATATCATGCAGATATCAACCAAACATATTGAATAGAAGCAAACGTAAGAAAGAAATAAAAGCAAAATAAGTAAATGAAAAGAAAATAAAAAAATTCCAAAAGTTTGTGTTGAAAATAAAAACTAAATAATTTCAATATTTCCCAGCAAAAAATTTTCGAAATTTTGTAATGGGTAGTACTCTTTTAATGGCTTACAAAGTAACGAGTGGTACTTATTTATCTAATTATTTTATTTGCATAATAATGACTGTCATGTAAATAATAAAATAAGAACTTATTTATATCACTACGCGAAAGTACTTATTGTAGTACTTTCCAGTTAATAAGGAAATATGTATATCTAGAGAAATTTATTACAAAATTTTATTCATTTAAAATAAAAAAATTAGAAAATATAGCAAATTAATTTTGAATAAGTTTAAGCAAAAATTAATCTATATTATTTTGCATATTTGTACGCAAAAAAATAACCCATTAAATTTTGAGCACTTTTAGGCAATCAGTAATCTATTAACTTTTGTATGTTTGTAGGCAAAAAGTATAGGGTACCGTATACTTTTTGAACTTCTCAAACAAAAATAATGGGTTATTCAGTCAAATTGTAAGTACTTACGACTGAGGAGTACATACACTTTTTTGCATTCTAGTAGGCAAAGTTTTTTGCTGGGTTAATATGTATAATATTTTCTATGAGCCGTATGTATGGATATATTTATGTATGTACGAATTTTTTATTTTTAGTGAATATAATAATAATAAATATTTATAATTATATATATATATATATATATATATTATAGACATATATGTATTTATATATTTACATAGATATACATACATATGTATGTATATGGATATATACATACATATATGTATGTATATATATAATATATGTATATAATATAAATATACATATGTATATCTTTTTTTTACTATAATATTAATTAACTACAAATTGGTTGAAAAATAAGTAGTTAGTAGTCAATTTAAAAGTCATGCAGAGATGGCCAATTGACTACCGCCTATGACATGCCTATGTTAAAATATTGAGTCGGCGACAAGGAAAAAAGTCACTTAATCAACCAGTTGTGGTTATTAAAAAACCAGTTTGAAGTTACTTACAAATGGGTTTGAGTTCCTATAGGGTACCTATACATACTTACATACATATGTATGTATATACTTATGTGTTTACTATGCAAATCATAAAGTGAATGACTAATTTTTTGTCCCCAATAAATGCGGTTATAAACAAACAAACAAAAAAACTAACAAAAAAAAAGAGGTCAGTAAAACTTTTAGTAACTGTTTGTTCCAGAACATTAAAATAAAACGGCATGACAAGTTTTCCACAAGCTTCACTTGTTGACTTTTATGTGAAGTTATTGCTGTTGTTAACTCTTTGATTTGTTTATTTTTTTTATTTCTATTTTATTTTTTATTGCACATTAAAAGCATACAAAGTGAAAGTGATGTGAAGAATACCCATGGAAAACAATAAAAATCCATACCCAGGAACGTACTCATGCTGTACTCTCTTCCACTCGTACAACAAATACCGGCAAACAGCAGCAACAACAACAGTAACTTGTTTGGTTTTTCAACTCTTTTATTTTGTTTTGTTTTGATTAATGCAGCCACCCCGCGGATGGGAGTTATGGCGCCATTATTTTTCTTTCATACAATGAATAGCCCAAGATTTATGCAAAAATTATGTTTAATAGAAAATATAAAGAAACAAATATGTGACGCGCAAAATAGAAAGGGACCTAAGGGTAATAACCGGTTTTGTTCAGGAGAGCCATTTTAAAGATTTAAATACGTGTATCTTTGGCTGCGATGCCAACTATTTATAACCCAAGCGCGCTGTAGCCCTTCTCAAAACGCGCTAGAACGCGCTAAGTTACAGCATTATCAACAATTTATAGTCAAAACGCGCTGTTTTAAATTAAATTTTAATAAATGTCGATGTATGTATTAGTAAATACGAATGCAGTTCATTTTTTTAGTAACTCTTTTTCAGATTTTGCAATATTGCTTCTTCGAAATTATATCCTAAATAACTAAAATCATTTAATACAGAATCAGTTTCACCTTCCAAATATTCTAAGTTTTTATTTTAATTTAATTTAAACTTTGTAACAAATTATATAAATTGTCAAATAGTGTTGCGATTCAAATGCTTTTTGAAATACAAAAAGAATAGATGCTTAATAAGTTATATAAATTTTTTGGGTCACGAGTGCGAGTACTTATTTTTTACTGCGAAATTTCAAAACATTTCCCATTTACAATATTAAAATGCGTTTTAAATTCTAACCACAGTCAAGCTGCAATGATGCCCTGCTTTGGAGGATATCCATCTGCACTTCCTTGGCAGAATATCCTGCAATAGCTTGTCCGAGCTATCGGAAATAGGACTTAGAAACCTAAGTCTATACTTTAGGAGCATTGGCTGGTATGGCCGCTGTCCTTCGTCTACGGCATGTGTATGTACTAGACCCTCTCCTGTCCCAGTTCTTCTCTCCTTTACTCACTCTTATTCTACAGAAACTCTCCATCTATACCCTCTCCATCTATATCCTCCCTATACTCCCGGTCTCCCCCCTATTATACTTACACTTTCAACTTACAGGCAGCACAAAGGGATCATCGTATTGCACCCAAGTGAGGTAGACACCTAAAATTTTCATTCTTCACTAGCAGCCTGCTAACCTAACCTAACAGTCAAGGGAATTTTATTTGCAACATCTGAATCATTAACGAATTTAAACAAAAAGTTATATTTTTGATATTAGACAAATGTTAAATTTACACAAAAAAGTAAAAAGATTTTGAACTGAAATGATATTTTTGACTTTAATCAAATCGCGCTAATTTAGCGCTTTTTTTTTATTAAACGCGCTAAGACGAAAAAAAGCGCGTTTGGTATAGTTAATACGCGCTAAAACTAGCGCGAAAGGCGCTAAATTGGCATCGCTCATCTTTGGTGTACCATCACTGAGCGTGTTGGTCTCATTTAAAAGCGACACATCTCATGACGTCAGGAACGTGTTGGTCAACATTGAAAACGCGCGTAGGTCGTCCCTACCTCTTGTTTTGTGTAGTTGGTTTTTACTGTTTTCTACCTAGCGCGCTGTTTCCATGTATTTGATATCAATTTTGCTCGCGTTTTTTCGAATCCAGGTTTATTTTCTGAAATTATTAATTGTGAATTATAATAAATACTCATTTATAATTCTTTTAAATCGTGAATAGCACTCTGTTGGTACGAAAATTTTTTCACATAACCTTAGAATCGTCGACTTCAATTTCATAAAACGCGCATATCTCTGGGAGGGAACACTTTTGTGGCATGTGATCGGTCTCATTCGATGCTGAGATGTTGTCCACATCAAAAAAAAAAAGGTAAAAATTGATTTTTTTTACCCTTAGGTCCCTTTCTCTATGCGCTGTCACATATGTAGTTTAATGTGACAGGTATGTATATATCTGTGGTTTTCATTAACAACAGCGTATGTCCAAAACTTTAATTTTTTGGGTATAGCAAAAAAAAATATTTTGGAAGCTTATTTAAAATAAGGTAGAAAGAAGTTGTGTTATTGTTTTAGAAAAAAAATTATTATGTAGATGCGTCCGTATTTTCCAAAAATGTCTTAGAACTTTCTAAAAATCATTTAAAATATAACAATTTGATATCATAAAATCTAAATGAGATACAGTGAAACCTCTCATAAGCGGACACTCACCGTTGCACAGAGGAGTATTTGAACCAAAAAGGCAAAAATTAATTTAAAGAAATTTTAAAAACTAACGGCCCTATGTATAAGCAAAATTTGGCATGAAGTTAGCATAAGTGGCAAAATTGAACATGATCTTAAAAAGTTTTGCCATGAAACTTCACATTAAAAATTATGCTAGGGAGTAGAGGTGGGTTAAAATTAGGTAATGCAACCATTTCTAATTTCTAATTGTATGGAGGAACTCGTTAATACCTAATTCAATTTCGTCACTTTTGCTAACTTCATGCCAATTTTTGCTTATACATAGTGCCGTAAGTACCTACGCAGTTCGATACACAACAAAGTTTTAAATGATATTGTAATTTTTGAAGATACTGCTAACTCCAGGAAATTGAAGAGAATTACATGCGTTTTTAATGTTTTTTTTCGGTTTCAACATGTTTATATGATACTTTTTGTGGTTAAATGAATAAAGGTATTACGTAAATTTTTTTTGGCTCAAAGATTTGATCAAAAGCTATTTTTAGTATTAAAACAATAAAATTATCTGGAATATTAAGCTAAATTTACACGATTGAAATTTTCTTCAAACTTTCTCTTCAAAATGCTTTAAACTCGTGTAAACAGAAAAGTTTTTAAGAGTTTAAAGCATTTTGAAGAGCAATTTTGAAGAAAATTTCAATCTTGTAAATTTAGCTTTAATGTTGAAACAATTCGTTTAGAAATAAAAATATTGGGCCTTATTACGGTTCTCGAATTTTTAGATTCGACTTCAACTTGCTGTACTAGATTAAAGAAACATACAACATTTTTCTTTAATCTGGTACAAGCTCTCGAAGTCGAATAGAAAAATTCGAGAACCGTAATAAGGCTCATTATACAAAATTTTTTGTAAACGAAAAACAAGAAAAATATTTTTAAAAGTGAAGGTAGCTACACTTAAAATTATACCACAATAAAATTTGAAATCTCTAATTTTAGACGCAAAAATAAAAGGTTGCGTAAATTTGCGGAATTTTTTTTTTGTGAATTTTTGAAAATTTAAATTTTTTTTCTGTTTTTGCTCATCTTGCATGGATAAATTTGGATAAGAAACCTTTTTGCCAGTCATTAAATGTTTTACTTTGAGGGGAGAGATATTCCACCTTGCCCACAATAGCTCATAAGTTTAATTTTTATGATATTAAGCCATAAGTAGTAAATTTTTTTTAATTTTTACATTATTTTTGCAAATAAAGTTTTAGTCACAACCCACAAAAGGAAGCGAGGATGAGAATGGCATCTTACGGTCTCCTGGGTTCAAATTCAAATATGAAAAAATTTAAGAAAAAAAAATTTTATTTTTCAGAGGTGAGATTAGTTCCTCTGAGGGGAACTTTTTTCCCCTTTGTCCGATTCTTCTTGTTTTCAAACTAAAACTATGACATATTTCTGCCATATATTCTGGCACTCAATAACTTTTCACAAGCAATCTAAACGAAAACAACAGTATTGGCCAGCTTTTTGGCTCAAATACTCCTCTGTGCGTTGTGGTATTTTTCTCCGGTTATTAGTGGTGTCCGCTTTTGAGAGTTACACATTCTTTTATTTTAATGTTGGATATACAAAACTTTTCCGGTTATTAGAGGAGTCTGGTTATGAGAGGTGCCGTAAGGAGAGGTTTCGTTGTATATAACATACGTTGTTATTAAAGAAAACCATAGATATTTATTATTTTATTTCAACTATAATAAATTTTTAGTTCAAATAAAAAAATATCTATGTACAATGCATTTTTGACGTACTATGATGGTTCCACCTAGGGGAATTGAATAATATCTCTCCTAACTGACACCTCCCATAACCGGGCACCTCTAATAACCGGACAAAATTTGTAGGTCCAAGATTTTTGTTAGGCTGAGTTTACATCTGGCATTTGTTGTGTGTCATTTGCTCAAAAAAGCGTAACCATGTGATAGAAACTTTGTTCTGCGCAATGATGAATATATTTTGCATTACTTCCGATCAAATGACCGGTCAATTGACTAATAATATTTTTATAGGGTAGTTACATACATATGTACCTGAAAATAATTATTGTACAATGTTGTAAATACACTACAAAATATTTGTTGTTGCGCAATATAAATATTAAAAGACTTTTGATTTTATTCAAAATGTTGTGCAATATATCAATAAAATATACACACAAGCAATTTTATTGTAGATTATCAATTATTGTACAATAATATTGCAAGTGTGTGGGTAGATAGATACCTTAAAAATGTGGCTTTGGCACTAGACACTCATTTTGTTTTAATCAATTTAATGGAAATTCCATCTCTGAGTTTCAGCATCTATATACATACATACATACACAAACATACATATACATACATATATATTTATATAAAAAAAAATCACACACAGCACAGTTAAGTTGCAACGAGTATCATGCCGCACAGCCCAGCTTACAGCCAGGGTTGCCAGATTTTTTCCGAGCTATTTCGCCAAATTGATTTTAAAAATCGCCAAAATTAATTTTATGTGGTTTTTCTTATTATATACATATTTGATAATAAATTTGTTTTTGTATAACACTTTTTTTAATATAAATTTTTAAAAAATAATCTTATAAAAATTCAGCAGCAAATCGCCAAAAGCAGAAATAAAATCGCCAAAATTTTTTTTATTTATTTTATTAAATTCAAAACGCATTATTAATTAATTAATATTGGGTGTTTTTTATTGAGGTATAGAACTTTAAGTTGGCATCACTTTTTTAACTGGCGGCCATTTTGTCAGCTGTCAAGTGATTAATATTTAGTTTGGTTTGCCATTTCATCATGAACAGGTTGACAAAAGAACAACGCTTGCAAATCGTGCAAATTTATTTCGAAAATAATGGTTCAGTTCGCGAAGTTTACCGCAAGCTCCGTCCATTTTATGGTCGACATAATCGTCCATCAGAGCAATTAATTCGGTTAACCATGGATCGTTTTCGCACTACGTTTACTCTATGTGATAATACGCATCCGCAGAGACGTCGAACAGTGCGCACCGAAGAAACAATTGCCGCTGTAGAGCAAAGTGTTGAAGAGGACCCGAATGAATCGATTCGCCACCGTGCACAGCAATTGGAGCTTTGTCCATCAACTTTATGGAAGATTTTGAAGATTTTGAATGTGGATAAGTTGTGGTTCCAACAAGACGGCGCTACATGCCACACAGCGCACGTCACAATCGATTTATTGAAGGAAACATTCGATGAGCGCATAATTTCGCGGAATGGACCTGTCAATTGGCCACCAAGATCGTGTGATTTGACACCATTGGATTATTTTCTTTGGGGATATATGAAGTCGCTCGTCTACGCCAACAAACCAGAAACGTTAGGGGACTTGGAAGCCAACATTCGTGGCGTTATTGCCAACATACGGCCCCATATGCTCGAAAAAGTGGTTGAAAATTGGACCTGTAGAATTGGCTTTATTCGAGCCAGCCGCGGCGGCCACATGCCCGAAATCATATTTAAACATTAATGGCATAAAATTATCCTTCCAATAAAGCCAAATTGATGGACATTAAAACGATTTTCTTGTGTTTTATTTCAATTCGAAGTTCTATACCTCTAAAAAAAACACCCTGTATAAGAAAAAATCATCAAAATCAAATTGCTTTAATCGGGTATGTTCTGTATTCCACACCTTTTAATTTTACGTGGAATACAGAGCACACCCGAATATCTTGCAGACGAGTTTTGGTACCTAGTATTTATTTTTGGAACTACTCCTTTAACACACTAATTTTCCTGAATTACTAAAATTTTAAAATTCAATTTTGTTAAAAAATAGCCATTAAATCGCCAACAAAATTTATTTATCGCCAGAAAAATCACCATGTCGCCATATCAAAAATTTAGTCGCCAAATAAGTTGAAAAATCGCCACTTTTGGCAAGAAATCGCCGTATCTGACAACCCTGCTTACAGCAGTAAATTGTATGGAGTCAAGTCGAGTGCAGCGGCACAGATTTACATTTCTTTTTGCTTTTGTTGAATGTTTTGTTTTTTCGGTTTTTTGCCAGTTGTGGTGAATGATTATTGAAAAACAAACTTATTGCGAGTGCGGTGAAATAACTTCTACTGCTGCATGCAGCATTAATAAAAATAAAGCAAACAAAGATTTTGTTGAGTGTGTGTTTCGAACTTTTTGGCGCAAGTTGTTGCAACACAAACAGAGAAAAACGAATAAAGCAAAAGTGTGAGAGTCATAAACTGGTAGACAAATGCGCGTTTTACATTTAACTTGGATTATAACAAGGCACTAACTGCCATATAATGTTGCACATACCGACACACACACACACATACCCACACTGTTTGTAAAGCGTCAAGTTTTCTTATGTGAAAAGGCGTATCTTTTAACAGTTTTATGAATAGAAAAATTAAAAAAAAACGGTAAGGAGGCATTTGTTTGTTTAGTTTTTTTTTATTTATATTTTTATGACGACACAGGTGAATGAATTCGCTTTAAGATCCAGCGAAGAGGCCAACAAGTAGATTTAGCAGAAATTCACACATACAAACTGTTTTATATGCCGCTTTGTTTTTTTTTTAATCGAGTTGCGCATATTTTTAAAAAGGAATCATTTACCCTTCTCGTGAATAAAAGGCGAACATTTTTTTCACGTGAAATATTTCCCGTGAACAAAATATGGTGAACAAAATTAGAAAATATTATACTGACACAACAACAACGCAAAAGGAAAGGAATTCAAAAAAGGAATTGACATTTTAACATTTTGTTCGACATCAAATGCCGTAATTTTTTTTACCACTTCTCAATCATATTGAAATTAGGTACTATTTAATATAATCAAGCTATTTTAAATTATTTTATAAATTTAATATTACTATTATTAAGACAGGCAAGTTCACTAAAAATTAAAATTTTCTAGCAAAAAATGGTGCACAAATAAAACTTTAAAATAGGAAAAAAATATATAAACGCAGCTAAGCTAAAATAATTTAGCTTCGTCCCAGTAAAAAAAGGAGCTTCCAAAGAAGTCAATAGGATTCCGAACTTGTGATCCGCAAGTAGTGAAAATTTTGATAATATTTATTTCTGAAAATTTTTTTTACACCTATTTAGTGAATCCGAAGTCATTTTCATGATCTTAGAAAAATTTAATTTTTTGTATATTCTTTGTAATAAGTGCCAAGAATATAGGTTTTCATTACCTTTACCACCAGCTGTTGTTGTCTGTACCAGGGCTGTCAGATACAGCAATTTCTCGCCAAACGTGGCGATATTTCTGGTGATAAATAAATTTGTTGGCGACTTTTCGGGCGATAAATAAACTTGTTGGCGATTATTAACCTATCACAATGGACTCAATTGGGTCTGCGAGTGGAGGTGCGGTTAGCACCACCCTTTCTAACCTAATGCATTTTGAATTTGGATGAGAAAAATTTACAAGAAATAATTTTTGGGGATTTTATTTCTAGTTTTGGCGATATAAAAACAAATTTATTATCAAATATACATACATATACTAAGAAAAACTACCTAAAACTGATTTTTAGCGAGTTTTGGAGATTTTTGAAACCAATTTGGCGATATAGGCCGGAAGAAATCTGATAACCCTGGTCTGTGCATGAAATCCGTCCGTCTGTACGTGAAATCATTTTTCCGAAGCTCCCAGAAAAGCTAGAGACTTCTACTGGTTTATCACAAATTGTCTGAAACAGAGCTGGAAAGTTTAAACTTTATTTTGCCATGTAAAAGTAACTAGCAAAAACATATTATTTGTTTTTTTTTGTTAGTAAGAATTAAATTGATTTTAAAATAATAAAAAAAAATTCCAGGGTTGGAAAATTAAATTTTTTTTGGTTTTATAAAAGTAACCTACTACAATAATTTTTTAATTTTTTCTATAAATTAAACATATTTCATATTTTAAAAATAAATAGCTTGGTATAACAAAACACAAAAATTTAAAAGGATGATACCAGGCTTGGAAAATTGAAACTTTTTTTAATATAGAAGTAACTAGGTCAAATTAATTTTTACTTTTTCTTTTAGAAGTAAAGGGCTGGGTATAAAAATGTTCAATAATATAAAACAGCTCCAGAGCTGGAAAATTGTAACCTTTTTTTTGGTATACATAAGTAACTACATAAAACTAATTTTGTTTTCTTTGTTATATTTTATAACGAAATAAATTAGTATCAGAAAACTCAAAACTTTGATTCCAGGGTTGGAAAATTTAAATTTTTTTATGGTAAAAATTATGTTTCAAACCGAAATTAAAAAGTTGCTGCAACAAAAATTGCAAGTCTGGACCGGGACTTACTTGTTTTTTGTTAAGTTTCTGTTTATGTTTAAATTTAATCAGAATTTAGTGTATTTTTTATTTAAATATTTTTTTTTTACTTCTTTTCAGCAACATTTGTTAAATCTACAAGTAGAAAAATACCAAACAAAAAAGCATTATAATAATCTTAAACATAAAATCAACATGCAACAAGGAAATATTGTTGCAATAAGAGTGCCAACAACAAAAAGAAAAACATTACGTTCTGTAAGTGTGTTTTGTTAAAAAGCATAATGAAGACATTTACCCACAACAGCAACAGCGATAATGAAAGCAATAAAGAAAACTGTTTTTGTCTTTTGCTGTTCAACAAGGCGGCAACAACAAGAAGAACTCGTACAACATTAAATCGTATGTGCATAAATATGTCCTCCTCACATAAATAAATAAATCTATGTATATTTATGTGTTTGTATATAAGAATCATGTCATTGTATTTTGTTGTAAAGCGGTCCCAGTTGGCCAAATCGTCACAGACGACATTGTCTTCGACGATTAATGTATGACATGTCGCCTGTTCATTAGGTTTTCTAATCGAAAATTTAAAGGAAATCGTCGTTCATAACTATCTGAGCGACAATATCCATCGTTTTGTCTTCAATAAAACTTTGTTGAGGACAATCTGAGCGACAATATCCATCGTTTTGTTTTCAATAAAGCCGTGTTGACGACAATCTGAGCGACATTGTCGCCCATCTCGTCTTGTGCGACCTCGGCGCCATTTGTATGAAAATTTCGTCGACGATTTGTATGGGGCTGTCTTCAATATGTCTTCTACGACTTACCATTGTCTTGTACCCGTCGTCAAAGATGTCTTAAAGACGTGGTCAACTGGGGTAGTTTGGGTTACAAAAGGTATTTTTTTTTCTTTTGAAATTGTTGCGTCCGTGATCACTTGTTGGTCTGCCGCATTATTGCAATAGCATTTTATTTTCATGTTTCATGGATATTGTTATTGTTGTTGTTGTTGTTGCTGCTATTTTTATGAGGTGTTAACTTTCCAATGACCTTTTAATTTATGGCACAACATGATGGATGGATGGACAAATGTCATTATAAGCCGCGGACATGTACGGACAAATGGAATGTCTGCAATTGAATTACTCGCAAATATTTTTAATTTTTCGAAGTAAACGAAAGTTTCTGAAGAGAAAGGTAAGGTTTGATGAAACCTCAATTTCGTTGAATTTCGTTGGTTAATTTAACCAATTTCAGTTATCACTTTATCAGATAATGTAACTTGCTGTTGGCATTTACATATATTTACTTTCAATTGTTTAGTTTACACTTAATGTAAATGATAATCGTACATACGAAAGCATTTTCTTTTATTTTGAATTACAGAGTAGACCCTAGGGTTTGATGACGTTACATTTTAGACTACTTTTTGGTGTTAAGCTACATAGGTAATTTCGTAACTTTTTAGAACTATTTCATTGGTTAAATTAACAAACATACATAGTTAATAAATTGCACGTAATGTAATAGCAAAGATTAATCTATCTATTTTCGGTTTTTAAGCTTACTGTTAATAAACGTTTATGTTCAACACCAAAATGGCGTAAGGCACACAATCATATATAATAAGGGTCCTCATGAAAACGTTCAAAAGTCTCGCAAGCTGTGCATTTTTATTTATTATCAAAAATTTTATAGAAATTTGTTTACACAAACCTAGTAAGATGGCCAGCAACTTTGCTTCGTAAAACAAGTCTCGCCCAAATTTGCCCCACTCCACAAATTGCAGTTTTAAGAGTTCTCATGAAGACACTTAATGTATTTATATAGTTACTTATTTATTATTTTTGTATGGAATTATATTTAATACCGACAATTTACTAATATTAATTAACATTTAACAATATTAAATATACTACAAAATATATAAAACAAAATATATACAAGAAATAAACAAACATGAGTCCTTTTATAATCAAATCACATACTTATTAATCATACCTATGACCTACAGATTTTCGTAATAAAAGGTCTACATAAAAAAAGTTGCAAAAGGCTTTTCACAAACAAACGATTAAAATAAATATCGCTCATTTTTGGCAAAATAGCCATATCTAGAAAAAAAATGCATTTTTGGAGTTAATAATGCATAAAAAATCATTATAGGTATCATATTTAGTCTTGTGTAAAAATTTCATATGAAAGCTTGTTTGTATACTCCCAGCTCTGGAATACGTATGTACGTATTAAAGTCCTGCACAAGACCATTTATAAGAAATTTCAAGAGGGAGTTTTCAAATGCTTTACTACAGACAAATCTTCTAAAACAAACGCTAAACAACACTGTTTGCAATAATTAGTTTCAGCTATTGCAGGTATAGGAATAAAGAAGAAAATACTTCGTAACTCCAAAATTTGTGATGTTTTCTTCTTTCTACGCATGGGCGCGTATACAATCGTCATGCATGTACATACACACAAACGTTGTGTGTATGCTCTTTTATTTTTCTGCGCACATACAAACGTTCACAAGCATTTACATTAGTTGTGTGTGCTTGCTTAAAAAATAACCTGCCTTAAACACATAATAGCTTAGCATCTACATCTTAAACACACACTCAAACGTACAATATGTAAAATAACAAGCATACACGCATCAACACTGCTTTTGTTGATTGTTTGTTCATAACAAGAAGTCTTCACGGAATTGCTTGTTAGCACTCATATACACGAACATCAATACACCTATCGTGCTTTGCTTATAATACGACAGCATTTATTATTGGTTTAGTATAATGCAGCCACGAGAATACATTTAAAAAACAAGACGTATTTACATTTCAAGACTATTTACGCAGGTCTCTAATATGTACATACTCACACAGACAAAAATCAAAGTGATGCAATGTGCAATTGAGTACAATGTGATGTTTGGCAGTTAAAAAGTTTTTTAGTGTCATTAACTAAATAAGCATTTCATCAATATGCTTCAACTTAATCAATTGTATGTATGTAAATACATATGTATGTATGTATGTATATATGTACGTAAGCATGCATGTGCAATATTGCAAGCTATAAAACAAAAACAACGATAACACGAGCAAATGAAAACAAAAGCAAAAGTATTAAAATAACAACAACTAATAACAATAACATAAATACACAATTATTATTTACTGTAAATACACTTTCACCTCCCACTTGAGGCGATCTCTCTTATTCTCTTTCAATGATATTATGCACTTGATTGCAATACAGTTACAAAACTTGTTGATGTTGTTGTTGTTGTTATTATTATTGTTCAATGTTTTTTAGTCGACACGTGTGGTGTTTTTTTGTGAGGTAACTTTCTCAGACAATTAAAATAAATATTTATGTGTGTATGTATGTGAGCTAGTACATGTTTGTATGTGTGATTTTGTAAGAAAATACCGGAGTACATAGAGTGTTTTTTCCTCAACACTTTGCAGACAGAAAATTAGTTCGAGTTGAATACTAATTGAATACATAAGTATGTAGTATATGTAAATAATACTTTTTCTTTTTACGTTTTATTTAAATAAATTAAATATTTGAACAACTTTACTCAATCAATGAGCAGTACTGAACACAAACTTAACACATGGGTATTAAAAAAAATATTGTTTTGAGGTAAATCTAACAAATTTTGATGATTACAATTGCACCAACCAACGAAATGGGTTAAAGCAACTAATTTGGGACAGTTAAACAAATAAATATAAAACTGTATTT
Organism: Tachina lurida; assembly: GCA_944452675.1. Classification (NCBI taxonomy): domain Eukaryota; kingdom Metazoa; phylum Arthropoda; class Insecta; order Diptera; family Tachinidae; genus Tachina; species Tachina lurida. The sequence goes on along the minus strand of OX101752.1, from coordinate 36,179,096 downwards.
AATTATAATTTTTGCTGTAGGTTTACGTTAAATAGAATATAAAAAAAAATTAATCACTAAAAACTATTTAAAAAAACATTACAGGACAGCTTAATTTTAGAACCACCATACATTATTCATCTATAATTTTAAAATAATGGCAACAATTTATCATTTACATATACAGAATAGTTTTCTATTTTGATAAAAAAAAATAATTGATACATATGTATAAAATTTAATTAAACTAAAATTAATTTTAATCAGAAATAACTTCGTAATCGGTCTTAAGTTCAGCAGCATTTTTAATTCTTATAGATTGAAATATTTTTAATTAATTAATAAGACTTTTTAAAGAGGAGAAGAAAAATTAAACTAGACTTTTTAGCCTGAAGGAAAAACCAAAATTTTTCTGTGCAGCCACTCAGTTCATCAGCACCCATGTCTATCTATCTACTTGGGTAGATGTTGTTATTAACATCAGCTATTTAACATGAATTTTTAATGAAATTGAATATGAGAAATGATTATATTGTGTATACAATTATTGACTTGTAATATAATGATTTGGTAAATAAAGGTAAATCAATAAGAATTGAACATACTGAACTCAAACCCGATTAAGAAATTATTCCCGATTAAAAAAAAATACCTGCCTGTTCTGTAAATCGAGTCGATGTAAAAACGCTCGATTTTGAAAACTTAAATAAAATAAAAATAGCTAATTTTTTTACGCTTTTTTGTAGTTTTCTATTTTTTGGAGCATGAAACATCATATCTGAAATTAATTTAGTATGTATGATTTAAAACACATCAATGGGGCTATTATTTAATTATGGAAAACGATAAATTTACTCAGATTCGGTTCACGGCACATGGCCGACAATAATTTTAAAATATATAGTCTTTGTCAGTAACAATTTGATTTGCTTTAAATAAAAACTTTATTCAACCATTTACGCTATGGATTCACTAAGTATTTAAAATTTTATAGATTTTTTTAACAAAAAAAAAGTAGTTTGGGTTTTTATTATTGACCTTTTTCTATTATTTTGTATACGAGTATATCGATGGCTTAATATAAGAAAGGCGGAACTCGAATTTTCCTTATTTTATAGGAGAAGCAAAAAACTGAAGAAAACAAGAGCGTTTACATGCAGAAATAATTTTTTAAGTGGCCATAAGTCCTTGATTTTGATTTGTAACGTACTAAGATCTTCAAGGAGGATGCAATTATACATTGTCTGCCAGAAAACGATAAAAACGCGATTTCGAAAAAATTGAGATACGTCCTTTTTATATTAAGCCATCGATATATGAAGCTTTTTTTTTTTGATTTACCTAAAATAAATATTGTCTATCCAAAAAAGAATACATTGGATGAAATTTCATCAACAATTTATATACATATGTATGTAAACTTAACAATTGAAATTGGTTAGATTGACCAATTAAATTACTTAACAATGGAAATTGGTTAGATTGACCAATACAATTTTTTCTCTCTATACAACAAATACAAGTCAATATATATTATAGTTCTATATATTTTTTTACAATTACCTTCTCATATAAGAATGTCGTCGTAAGTATGGATAGTATTTAAGAGCAAAATTAAAAATCTATTTACATTAGAATCATATCAGAAATAGAAATTCGAGGGTGTACTCTATAATTTGAAGCGAAAGAAAATTATTACGAATCTACATGTTATACACTCAGGAAAAAGATGAAACTTAAAAATAAGAACGCATCACATTAATTCAATAATTTTCAATAGAATAAAAAAATTTATATTCAGATACTTAAAAATAAATAAATTAACACTGTAAATTAATACTTTTTTCATTTTGAAATAAGAATTTTCAACATGACTAGACTTTCGTTAGTGTTTCTTATTGAATCAAAATAGTTTTTATTGATTTTAAGTTCTCTTTTCTGTGAGTGTAAGCATACAAATTCGAATGCATTTTCTTTTGTTTCGAATTACACAGTAGACCCCCTGAAATCCTATCGGTTAAACCAACCATCAAAACCTACAATGATCGATTTACTGGTTCAGTTTTTTGAATTTCTAGAGATGCCATTTTATGCATCGCATTTGACTCAATAATTGTTTAAGTACCAAGCCCCAAAAACATTTAGTTGACATTAATATCTATTATTCTAAGAAAAATCTCACCTGTACGATCAGCTGTCCACTATAGACCACAAGATTTACGTTGTAATTAAGAGAAACAAAAAAAAAACTTTTGCTCAGAATTTTCTTCTTAAAAGCAGGGCAAAACTAGTTGCGTAGCATTTAATAAATGTGCTAACTATGCATCCACCACTGTATATACATACCCTGCAGGAGATCGAACTAGTATTTTACTAGTACAGAAGCCACCACCACTAGTTCCCAACCGTAAACTTTCCTATAACATGTTAATGCTCAAATTAGCATTGAGTGTGTTTAGAAAATTACTAGTGCCATTGGTACTAGTTTAGGACTAGTTAATTACCAGTTCTTTTGCAAAGAAAAATTCTATTAAATTGCTGGTTTTATTCCTTTGTTACCCAGTGACAACTGCTAGTTAAAATTCGCAATTATTTATCAAAATTCAAAAGGTTAATTGTAATTATTTGACTATAATTATTTATAGGTGAACCTTAAACTTTAATAATTGTATAATACCAATTTTCGTACAGCGCAAGTGCTCTGTTAGACAGTCAAAATTTATTTTACAATGTGGTGCCTTGGAACTACTTCATATACTAGTACTCATCAGAACTAGTAATTTTATACAACAACTTTAACCCTTTTCGCACTAGTTCTTGCTGTTCCAGTAACTATACTAGTAGCTTTTAGACAATTGACACCTATTCTCCTGCAGGGTATGTATATCCTTAAATATTGCATACATAGACATGTTTATCGCCACCTAAAATCCAAAAAGCCTTAAGTATATTTTTAAAAATTTTATAGGAGAGGAAATACATATACACCAATTTTGGAATATTTAGGTCAAAGTAACGGTTTAAGTTTCGTTATTGAAATCCATATTTTTGTTATTTTGACGTTGATTATAATTTTTATTTTATAAGTTAGGGCCTTTTAGATTTTCTGCGACGATATATGTACATACACACGTGTTGCATTCTTACTAACTTCCTCGAGCAGCATTTCACAGTAAAACACAAAAAGCACATGTGTTTTTTTACCAGAAGGCGTATGTACGAATAGTTCGTTTATACCCTTGGCTTTCTTTATTTAAACTTTTTTTTTTGTGCAATATCTGGAAATCGCCAGTTTAAACAAAGCCTTTGGAAAAAAAAAAGAAACTAACTAACTATTGAATGATTCATATCAGTGTACAATTTTCAATTAATTTTCTATTATTTTCCTTCAAAGGCTAAAGCATACGTACACACATACATAAATACGTATTCGTAAATAGACAAACACACGTACAAACGCAGTAGTGCTATTTTTCTATTTTTGCTTTTGTTGTCATTGTTCTTCATCTAATGCAGCTGTAAAATTTCAATTTATTTTTTTGTTATTGTTTCTTTCTATTTCAAATATTAATTTTTAATTAATCAAGTTTGATTTCTTTGTTTTCAGTTTAAACAAGACCGCTCGCTTCACTGTCATATACTTAAGTAAGTATTTCATCATGCATTTTCATTATGATTAATTAGTTTATATTTTGCGTGACTTTTATTTGTTGTTGTTGTTGTTGTTGTTGTTGTTGTTGTAAATATTCACTTAACCTCTTAAAAGCTGCGTTAAGAAAATGATAAATTAAGTTTAATTTGAGTTTACTAGAAAAACAAAAACTTAAATGCTTGAATACAATGATAGCCATACATATGCTGCGAAATTTTAATTAGAAACTTCAGACATTCTCTATTTGGAAAATTCCGGAAATCCAAAGACATCAAGTCAATGTGAACATTGAACATTACACAGATTTTACATAAAATGCCAAGCGATTTTCTAAATATTTTTGCTAAATTTTAAACTCTATGAGAAGATTAACAACAACACAACGCAAGGCAAATATAAAAACTGCATTTACAATTCTTTTTAATATGTATATAAATAATTAAAATTGAGCAACAAGTCCAGCATAATAAAGTATAAAGACCTTTTTTTTTAGTTGCAATCTTGCTTGAAGGTAAATTAAATAAAAAAAAGTTACATTTAACCACAATACGGGTAAACTATGTACATATGAACACACATACTCTGTTGTAATCTCTTCTTCTACTGCGTTATGGAAAGCAGCAGGAGTGCCACTAAATCATATTAATGATTGGTTGATTTTTCCCCCTTTTTTATCATTGTCTTCTGCACACACATAAATTTATTTCGAAACTTAAAATTAAATACAGGGCCATTTACGAGCATTTCTATTCACTCACGTGAATCACAAACGCTAACTATTTACTACGCACAAAAAAAAATAAATTCAGTAAAGTGCGACTTTGACTCGCGCACGAAGGGTTCCGTACGTTGGGCATTGAGCATTTTTTTAATACAATGTTTTTTACGTTTTTTCAGCTGAAATAATTTTTTTTTATTATTTTTCGCCTTTTTCTCGTTTTGGCGATTTTTTAAATTTTGGCGATTTTTTTTTTTAATTTTGGCGATTTTTTTTTCATTTTGGCGATATTTTCATTTTGGCGATTTTTTTCATTTTGGCGATTTTTGTTTTAATTTGGCGATTTTTTCATTTTGGCGATTTTTTCATTTTGGCGATTTTTTTCATTTTGGCGATTTTTTTCATTTTGGCGAAATTTTCATTTTGGCAATTTTTTCGGTTTTTCGCGATTTATTTTCGATTTAGAAGTTTTTTTTAATTTGGTGTTTTTTTTTTGTTTTGGCGATTTTTTTTTATTTTGGCGATTTTTTTTCGGTTTGGCGATTTTATAATTTTGAGATTTTTTTGTTTTACCGTTTTTGAAAATTTCAAGAAGTTTGCTCTTACGGTTTCCAAGATACAGCAAGTTATCAAAATTACATAGTCAAAATTACATTAACTGATGGTACACCCTTTAATTAAAATTGTTTAAATTTTAGTGTTAATTGTTGTAGTCTGTATAAAAATTTACAAATTTCAAGTGTATATACATACAATTGTATGTATATTACATGGGATTTCAACATTTTTCGTTGCTCGTTTTGGCACACCCTTTAATTTCCAACTCTCATGTATTTGTTGTTGTAGCGGCCAAGGCTCTACACACTCTGTCCAAATTTCAGGTCCGTAGCTCTTACGGTTCTCGAGAAAATACCCTGTGACGGACAGACGAACAGCGTAGCGAAAACAATAGGGTTCGTTTTCACCTTTGGTGTACGAAACCCTAAAAACACAATTCTTTAGGGCCTTTAACAGTTTGAATTGTACGCTTGTGTGGTCACCACTAGTTGTGGCCATATTGATGTCTTACAAGGTTGCAACGCACCATATGTGACCAACACTTTTACAACAATAATTTCTTATGTAATTTTGCCCTCCTTTATCGCTTACTGAAATTAAGCCAAACTGCGTAAAAGCGGGTAATGCGGTAGTTAAAATAATTGGCTACTTTGTTAGTGGTTTCTAAAGGCCCGCAGGAAGAGACAACCCTTATCAACACGTTAACCACTTTTTAAGTGCATTAAACCTTATGCAAATTGAAGTTGCAACTCACGCACTAGTGCGTTTATTCAAATATTTAAAAAATATAGAGAATAAAATATCTGACATTATGCCATAATAGATGAGATGCTAAAAATGCATTTAATTCCAGAGCTACAAAATCATTGAAACATAAAGCAAACATGTTATCAGAAAAGAGATATGGAGACTTATTTTCGATTTAATCGTAAGCGACAAAAGTTAAATTTTTTTTTATATATCCAAATATGCTTTTGTACGTAAATTGTCGCTTACGATAAAATTGTACAGCCCATATCTTAAAAGTTATCAAACGTTTTTGGCATTTTGATAATTCTAAACTATGGGTGTAGGCCTATAAGATTTTAATTTTAATAAAAAAAAGTATATTTTCGATAACATGTCGCTTACGATCAAATCGAAAACAAGGCTCGATTTCATCACTATAAAAAATTTTTATAAAAAGCCACATCGAAAAATGTGAAATATTATCATCAATAAAAATTTTATATCGAAAAAATAACTGAAATTAATTTTTTTTATATACAAAAAGATTACAAATAAAATTTTTCTATAGAGATATTGGGCATTAATAGAATTTCTCTTAATTGAAAATTTATCGCAAAAACAAAATTTGCTATAGGAAAATCAATGAAAAATTGCCATAGGATATAAAAAAATATTATTTAAAATTTTCTTAAAAAAATATAAAAATATTCAAATGAAAAATATGATATGTATTTTCAAAAGAAAATTATGATACTTTAAAAAAAATATATATAAAACTTTTCAAACAAAATATATGAACTTTTTAAAAAGAAAAATTTATATAAAATTTTTCAAAAGAAAAATATAAAATTTCAAAAGAAAACCCTGATATTATCAAAAGCAAGATGTAATTGATATTTTTCGAAAAAAAAATTAGAAAATTAAAAAAAAATTTTTAAAAAAATATATCAAATTTTTCGAAAAAAAAAAATTAATATTTTTCAAAAAACAAAAAAAAATTCTTCAAAAAATTATATAAAATTTAAAAGAAAAATAAATTTTTTTTAAATTTATAAAAAAAAAATAAAAGTAATAAAAAATATAAAATTTTTCGATAGAAATATATGAAATTTTTCAAGAGAAAAATCTGATATTTTCAAAAGCAAGATATGATTGATATTTTTCAAAAAAAAATTATAAAATTAAAAAAAAAATTATATTAAAAAAATATATATAATATTTAAGAAAGAAAATTGATATTTTTCAAAAAACAAAAAAAAAAAAAGAATTCTTCAAAAAATTATATAAAATTTAAAATAAAAATTAAATTTTCCAAAAGAAAAATACATGTAAAATTATTCAAAATATGTTATAGGAAATGTTTCAGAAGAAAAATTCTAAATTTTTCAAAAGAAAATTATGGATTTTTTTTAAAGAATTATATGAAATTTTTCAAAAGTAAAAATATTGAATTATTCAAAAGAAAAATACGTAATTTAAAAAAAACTGATATAAAATTTTTTAAAAGAAATATATAAAATTGTTCAAAACTAAACTATATAAAATTAAAAAAAAATGGACTTTTTCAAAAAAAAAAAAAAAAATATATCTAATTTTTCTAAACAAAAATATGAAATTTTTAAAAAGAAAAGTAGTATAAAATTTTTCTAAAGTAAAATATAAAATTAAAAAAAAAAATATATAAAAATTAAAAAAAATGTGAAATAATAAAAATATATGAATTTAAAAAAAAATTATATAAAATTTTTCAAAAGAAAAATATAGAGTTTTTCAAAAGTAAAATTTAGAATTTAAAAAAAAAAAAAAAAAAATACATATCGATGGCTTAATATAAGAAAGGCGGAACTCAAATTTTCGATATTTTATAGGAGAAGCAAAAAACTAAAGAAAAACTAAGGACTAATTTTTTAAGTGGCCATAAGTCCTTGATTTTTAACTGTAACGTACTGAGATCTTCAAGGAGGATGCAATATATGTTACCTCCCAGAAAACGTTAAAAACGCGATTTTCAAAAAAAAATTAGAAACGCCCTTTTTATATTAAGCCATCGATATACGAAATTTTGCAAAAGAAAATTATGATATTTTTCAGAAAACAAGAAAATTTTCAAAAGAAGAACATGAAATTTAAAAAAAAAACAAAAATATGAAAATTTTCAAAACAAAAATATGAAATTTAAAAAAAAAATTAATTTTTTAAAGAAAAATATGAAACTTTTTAAAAGAAATATTTAAAATTTAAAAAAAAACAACTGTAATTTTCAAAAAAAAAAATGCAATTTAAAAATAAAATTTATCGGATTTTTCAAAAGAAAAATATGGCTAGTGCTTTCTGGAATTTTTTTTTTAAAGAAAACTATGAAATTTTTCATAAGATAAACATGAAAATTTTCAAAAACAGAAATAACCTTTTTCGAAAGAAAAATATAAAAGTTTGTAGAAGAAAAATTTGAAATTTTTCGAAAGAATTATAAAAAATTTTTTAAAAGATAAATATGAATTTAAAAAAACAAATGAAATTTTTCAATGAAAAGAATGAAATTTTTCAAAAGAAATATATGAATTTTTTCTTTACAACAAATACATAATTTTTCTACAACAAAGTTATCTTTGATGAATCTTTTTTCACAGAAAAGTTATTACCGAAGATAAAAATTATTAGGATAGAAAAATTATCACATTAAAATTATTACCAATTAACTTTTTCTATAGAAAAATGTAGGGCGTTGGATTTTTCCCATACAAAAATTGTTAAAAATTATGAAATTTATCTACAGAGACGTTATCATCGATACAATTTTTCTATAGAAAAGCTTTTATCACTGAAATTTTCTATAGAAAAGTTATTACAAATGGCATATTTGTGCATAAAAATTATCAGCAATAAAATGCTTTCATACAAAAATTATCACTAATGAAATTTTTCGACAGGAAAGTGATCGCTTGTGAAATTTTTCTGCAGAAAAAGTATTGGCGATAAAAGTTTTCTATGGGAAAACGATTGCCAATTATTGTCAAGAAAGATTATTAATAATTAAATTTTTAACAAATGAATTTTTTTTTATAGACAAAATACCACAAATTTATAGTTTTCCTAAATAAATGGTATAAAGAGAAAAGAAAAATTATCACCAATAAAGCTTTTCGATAGGAAAGTTATCATCAGTGAAAATTTTCTATAGAAAAATCATTGGCGATAATTTTTTTTATGGGACTACGATAGCTAGCGAAATTTTTTCTTATAGAAACATTGTCACGAATGAGAATTTTTTCACAGAATTTTAAATCATCAATAATTAAAAAGAAAAATTATCAAGAATTAAATTTTTCTGAAGAGAAATTTTTTTTATAGAAAAAATATCATATATTGATGTATTTCTTAAATACAATAGTCTATGGCGGTATTTGATGTTTAATGCAAATGGTCTGGCGTAAGTGCAAATGTAAAATATCGTAGCGTATTTTCTTGTTGGCTTTTAAGGTTAAATCTACGATATTTTGCATTTACACTTACGCAAGACCATTTACATCAAACACTGAATACCGCCTATGAGATAAATGAAAGTTTTGCTATAAAAAATTTGCCACCGATATGAAATTAAAAATATAATAAATTTTGCTGATTTCTTTCAGTTAAATTATAAAAAAGACTTTTCATTACAAAAATTATGAACCGTGAATATTTGCTAAGGAAAAATTATGGCATATGTAAATTTTTCCCATGAGTGGTATTTTATTATTTATATTATGTTTTGCTATTAAGAAAATATATTAAATTAACTTCTAAATCTAGATAAACCAAGTCAAAGTAGATAAACGCATCATTATGACTTTTAGTTTTTAATATTCAATTTTGTACTCGCAATTTAAAAAAAAATATATAATAATAATACAAAGATAAGAATCTGTTGTTAATGAAATTATTAATAATAATAACAACAATTGCATATACATATGCACAAACATACTCGTACGTAATCGTAACAACAATTTTGTTGTACATTTTCGTTAACACAATTAACAACACATTAACAGGTTTTCATGTTGTTTTAACTTTTGTTTTTTAGCTTGTCTATAATTAGAGACTCTTTTTTTTAAATTCTACCTCACGTTATGTTTAAAATTAGACTGACATTTTGTTGTAATTTTCGTCATTAAAACAGTCACTGGCGGATTATACAATAATATGCGGCGTTGCGTTCTTCGCTCAACACACATATGTAAATCATATTCAACCAAATGGAACGATTTTTTTTTACTTTTTCAAGATTTATTATTCTTTCTTTGTCAAATTAATTGTAAAAAAAAATATGTAGTATTAAAATGGACGTACAAGGTGAAATTTAGTGAAGCAATAATATTGCATTAATATATTGCAAACACGCCATGCGTCGGTGTTGAACAATGCGCAACGCATAATTTGACACTTGGTTATGCATGTGCATAACAAAAACGGACATCAAGTACTATTCAAAACAAAATAAAAGAAATTTCGGTCAACAAACTTATCATCTGGGGAAATTTTCCTGTAGAAAATTTTTCAAACATGGAAATTGAAGTTTAACATATTTTTTTTTTTTTTGTAATACTTTTTAGTATTAACAATGAATTAATTAATGAGTGACATAGTTTTTTTATAATAAATTTTTTTTTTAAATTATTAACAAATTTTTTTTTATAAAAATATAAGAATTAATTGGTTTTTTTTGCTAAAAATTTTTTTAACAGAAAATTTTTTAAATCTTCTCAAAATTGTAATACAATTTTTCTGAATAACATATAATCTTCAAAATTTTCTATAGATATAATTATTATACTTTTTTGGAAAAAATTTCTATGCAAAAAAAAAACGTATAAACATTTTGTTTCTATTAAAAAATGTAAACATTTTTTTTAATAAAAAAAAATATTATTAAAGCAAATTTTAAAAATTTTCTATAAAAAAATATTTATAAAATTTGTTTCTATAAAAATATTATTATTCAAAGCTTTCCATAGAAATATGTATATTTTAAAAAACATTTCCATAGAAGTTTATAAAATTTTTGTATACTATACAAATCTATATATACACACATATATAAAATTCTCGTGTCACGAAATTTTGTATGTGTACTCGATAGGTTATAAATTATTTTTAGTACCCGTAAGTGGTATATGCCACGCCCACACGAACAAAATATCTTATATCTGGTTGCAAAGAACAATTGAATGGCGTTTTTACAGATACCCTATAAACTTCGTACGAACGATCGCAATACATTCTGGCGGACTTAGTCTGTGCAACTTCGGGAATGTTTAAGGTTATTGTCTTTTTTAAAACTATGACCAGGAGGGCGATAAGGGGAAATTTCTTCCCCTCCGATACGTCTAAACCGAATTTAATGAAATTCAGAACACATTTGTGTGGCTGAGTGGTAGCGATGCTAGCTTCTCAGTCCACAGGTCGTGGGTTCGATTCCCACCATAGACCCCGGGTATTTTCCGCAGACAAACTAATCGTTTCGCGGGTTGTGTTGTGTGTTAAAACTTTAAAAAGATAGATCTCCATTTAAAAAGTCACAAAGGTTATCTAAATGTTTAAAAGCAGGATGCCCTCCGGAACATTCCAAGCGATTTTGATGAAATTTATAACATAGATACATCTTTGTCTAAAAAGGCACATAGACTATGTACATTTTTAAAACTAGTACCAGGAGTACAGGCGACAGTTCGGGGGATTTGTGTCCCTCCGAAATGTTCCAGCCGATTTTGATGAAATTTAGTACATAGATAGATCTGTATCTTAAAAGTCACAAGTCACCATATATTTTTTTAAATAGGACCAGGAGGACAATAGGGGGAAATTTCCCCCCCTCCGAAACGTTCAAGCCGAATTTAATAAAATTTAGAACATAGATAGATCTGCGTCTAAAGAGTCACAGAGGTTATCTAAATTCTTAAAACTAGAAAAAGGAGGGCGATTGGGGGAAATTACTGCCCCTCAAACCGATTGTAATGAAATTTAGAACTAAGATAGATCTGCGTTTAAAAAGTCACATAAAGCTTACATAGGCTCTGTACATTTTCAAAACTAGGACCAGGAGGGCGTTACGGGGGAAGTTTCTGTCCCACCGAAGCGTTCAAACCAATTTTAATAAAATTTAGAACATAGATTTATCTGCGCTTAAAGAGTCACAGAGGCAACAGAAAAAGATATTATAAAATTTTTCTATAAAAAATATTATACAATTTTTCTATAAAATATATTATAAAATTTTTCAATAAAAAATATTATAAAATTTTCAATAAAATATATAAAATTTTTCTATAAAAAATATACATGTAAAAAAATTTTCTAGAGAAAAAATATAATTTTTTTAATAGAAAAAAATTAATAAAATTTTTTTCTAGAAAAAACTTAACAAAATTTTTCTATAGAAAAAACTTAACAAAATTTTTCTATAGAAAATAAATTCATATTTTTTTTTTATAGAAAAAAATTATAAAATTTTTCCAAAAAAAAAATTTATGAAATTTTTCTATAAAAAAAATAAAAAATTTATCTTTAAAAAAATGTAAGAAAAAATTTATAAAATTTTTCTAAAGAAAAATTTTTATAAAACTTTTCTAACAAAATTTTTCTATAGAAAAAAACTTAATAAAATTTTTCTATAGAAAAAAAAATAATAAAATTGTTCTATAAAATTTATAAAATTTATTTTAAAAAATAATTATCAAAAATATTTATAAAATTTGTCTAAAGAAAATTATTTATGAAACTTTTCTATAGAAATAAATTTATAAAAATGTTTTCTATAAAGGTAATTAGTAAATTTTTATAAAAAAAAGAAATTGTTTATAGGAAAAAATTCACAAAATGTTTCCACAGAAAATATTTGATATAATTTTTTAATATTTTGTTTGAAAATATTTAACAATCTTTTCTGTTAATAAAAAGATTTTTAATGAATTTTTTTATTGAAAATTGGTATAAAATTTTCTTAAGAAAAAATTTATGTACATAAATATTCCATACCAAATTTTTATATAGAAAAAATTTATGAAATTTAATTTGCATAGAAAATTTATAAAATTTTTCTATAGTAAAAAATTAATAAAATTTTTATAGAGAAAAAACTTAAGAAAATTTTTCTATAGAAAAAACTTAAGAAAATTTTTCTATAGAAAAAACTTAAGAAAATTTTTCTATAGAAAAAAATTTATAAAATTGTTCGATAAAAAATATTATAAAGTTTATTTTAAAAAATAATTATCAAAAATATTTATAAAATTTTTCTAAAGAAAAATATTTATGAAACTTTTCCATAGAAATAAATTTATAAAATTTTTTTCTATAGTAGAGTAATTAGTAAATTTTTATAGAAAAAAAATTTTTTATGAAAAATAGTTCACAACATTTTTCCACAGAAAATATTTGATAAAATTTTTGAATATTTTGTTTGCAAATATTTAACAATCCTTTCTTTTTAAAAATATTTTAATGACATTTTTTTATTGAAAATTGGTATAACATTTCCTATAGGAAAAATTTATGAAAATATTCCATACCAAAATTTTATATAAAGAAGTAAAAAAAAGTTTAGTTTTCTTAAAAAAAAACAAGCATATTTGCTTGGTGTCGCACGCCAAAAAAAATTTACATTCTTGTGGAAATGCCCATATGTACAATATATGCTATGGACACATATGTAAGTATGTCCAATAATTTTAGCCTTACTTATTTTTAATAATTTTAATTTATTTGATGGAATTTAAATTATGTTAAAAAGTCATACTAATTTAGATGAAATTAGTGCTCGCGTTACGTTGTTTACTGGCAGTATCTTTAGTTTTTTAATACCAAACAAATACGAGTGGTTCTTAAAAAAAAATAAATTCGAAAAATTCTAAATTGTAGTCAAGCAAACAAAGCAGGTTGCTTCGCCTGCAGGCTCAATCAGCAACAAAAACCACTAGAAGTGCACCCCACTACCACCACCACCACCATCACTGACGCCTCCAGCAGCATGTTAAAGTGACAGAATGTGACTCCTACCTTGCGATATCTGATTCAGTTTAGGCTTTCTCAAAATGCGTCTGTCTGTCCATCCGTTAGAGTCTGTTTTCGGCCTCTAAAGCCTTAGTGCATATGCTGGTTATTTTGTTTATTATCAAAATAATAAAAGCAAAAGAAACCGGGAATAATTTACAACTCACTAGTGGGAAACTACTTGGCAAAAAATAAAAAAAATTAATTTTTTGCTTTATCATTTTTATGATTTTGAGTTGCATAAAAAACATAATTTGTTGTCTTAAACCGGCCAAGCAAAGAAAGCCACAGGGAAAAGCCAACAGGAAAATATAAATAAACTTTTGATTTTCTTCTATTTTCTTTCGTATCATTTTATCGTTAACGTCGTGATGCTTGTGGACAATCATTTGAATGTTTGTTTATTAACCGTTAAATTGTTGTCAATTGACAAACACACACGCAAACACCGGAATGTGTGACCACTCTTTCCTGTTTCTTATTTTATATGTCATATAATGTGTTTGCGTATGTGTGTTTGTCTGTATGTGTGTGTGTGTGTGTGTGTGTGTATGAAGCGCCAGACTTCTATAACGGAAGTTGTTGCCTGTAACAGAAGACATTTAACAATTTTTTTTATTTTATTATCTCTATTTTAAAAGATTTTAACACATGTTTATTTCTTTTTTAAAAATATGTTGTTTGTCCGTTTGCAATTGGACATGAAATGAGGGGAAATTCATCATTAATTAGCAATCAAATTGAATTAATTAATAACAAAAATAACTGACACAAAAACGAAAAATTCATTTAAATATTAAGTAAATAATAAATAATAATGGATATTAATAAAAATAATTATATTCAAAAAAAAACTATACACCAAATATACATACATACATATTTCTTTAAATATTCGATGTAATTTTTTTTGCAGAAAAAAATTTGAAGTTTTTTTTAGCAAAATTTTAAAAAATATTTTTGTGGAAATAATTACATATGCATACATAAGTTTTAAAGAAAACTCTACAAAAAATCATAACAGAGAATTTTAAACAGGTTTTAAAGAAATTTATTTTTTAAATCATTCAGAAAATTTTTCAATTTATACAATTTTTCTATAGAAAAAATTCATACAATTTTTCTATAGAAAAAATTTATAAAATTTTTCTATATAAAAATTCATAAAATTTTTCTAAATAAAAAATTCATAAAATTTTTTTATATAAAAAATTCATACAATTTTTTTTATATAAAAAATTCATACAATTTTTTTATAGAAAAAATTCATATAATTTTTCTATATAAAAATTTCATAAAATTTTTCTTTATAAGAAATTCATAAAATTTTTCTATATAAAAAATTCATAAAATTTTTCTATATAAAATAATCATAAAATTTTTTTAAATAAAAAATTCATAAAATTTTTCTATATAAAAAATTCCTACAATTTTTCTATAATTTCTTTATAGAAAAAATTTTTATAATTTTTCTACAGATTTTTTTTTTTTAATTTTATCAAATTTTCCAGAGAAACAGAGAAACCAAAAAATAAAATTTTTCTATACACATAATTTAAAAATTTTATTTAATTTTTCTCTCATAATTTTTTTTTTTAACATTTTCTGCATAAAAAAATTTATAAGATTTTTTTATAGAAAACTCATAAAGTTTTTCTGTAGAAAAAATACTATTTAATTTTATTTATATAATAGCAAAAATTAAAAATTTTAAAAACCCCGAATTATCTAGAAAATATGTGACATCTTCTAAACGGCTTGACCGATTTTCTTCAAGTCACCTTTCCAACAGAGAAAACTAAATCAAAATCCAGCCGTTTGGGCTGTACGTGGACACGGACAGACACACAGATACACAGACACACACTACAATCTTATAACACCCCTTTTTTTGGCCGGGGGTTAAAAATAAATTCCAAAAATTTTTCTGTAAAAAAATATAAATAAAATTTTTCTATAAAATATATTTAAAAATTTTACATAATTTTTTTCTCAAAAATTTTTTTAAACATTTTCTGCATAAAAAAATTTATAAGATTTTTCTATAGAAAATTCAGACAATTTTTCTGTAGAAAAAATATTATTTAATTTTATTTATATAAGAACAAATTCCAAAAATTTTTCTGCAAAAAAAAAATAAATAAAATTTTTCTATAAAAAAATATTAAGTTTTTCTAACAAAAAAAAAAATATGTATATATTTTTTTTTGCAGAAAAATATTTATAAAATTGTTCGAAGCAAAAACTTATAAAATTTGTTTATAAAAAAATTATAAAATTTGTCTATACAAAAAAATTTTATGAAATTTTTGTATAGAAAAAATAACTAAATGAAATTCGTCTATAGAAAAGCAATTTATGAACTTTTTCTGTAGAACAAATCTTAAAATTTTTTTAATAGAAAAATATTTATAAAACTATTCAATAAAATTCAATAAAAAATATTTATAAAATTTACGAAATTTTTCTATAGAACAAAAAAACTAAATTAAATTCGTCTATATTTTCTATTCTATTTATAAACTTTTTCTATAGCAAAAAAAATTGCTTATAAAAAATATACAATAAAAATTTATGAAATTTTTGTATAGAAAAGAACTAAATTAAATTCGTCTATAGAAAAGCAATTTACAAACTTTTTCTATAGAAAATAAATTGCTTATAAAAAAAAAATTACAAAACTTGTCTATACAAAAGAAATCATTAAATTTTTGTATAGAAAAAAAAAATAAATGTAATTCATCTACAGAAAAGCAGCTTATACAATTTTTTTTATAGAAAAAAATCTTAAAATTTTTTTAATAGAAAAATATTTCAAAAATTTTCAATAAAAAAAATTTGTAAAATTTTTAAAAAGAAAAAATTTATAAAATTTTTGAATAGAAAAATTTTATAAAATTTTTGAAATAGAAGAAAATTTATAAAATTTTTGGATAGAAAAAAATGTATAAAATTTTTCAACAGAAAAAATTATAAAATGTTTAGATAGGAAAAAATTTTTAAAATTTATAAAATTTTTGAATAGAAAAAAATTTATAAAATTTTTCAATAGAAAAACAATTATAAGATTTTTAGATAGAAAAAAATTTGTAATACTTTTATATAGAAAAAAATTTATAAAATTTGTCAACAGAAAAAAAATTATAAACTTTTTGAAAAGAAAAAAATTTATAAAATTTTTAGATAGAAAAAAATTTATACAATTTTTGAATAGAAAATAATTTATAAAATATTTAGATAGAAACAAATTTATAAAATGTTTAGAAGGAAAAAAATTTATTAAATTTTATAAAATTTTTGAATAGATCAAACTTTATAAAATTTTTCATTAAAAAAAATTTATAAAACTTTTCGATAGAAATAATGTGTAAAATTTTTCAATAGAAAAAATATTATAAAATTTTTCAATAGAATAAAATTTATAAAATTTTTCAATAAAAAAAATTATAAAACTTTTAGATAGAAAAAAATTTATACAATTTTTCAATAGAAAAAAATTCTAAAACTTTTCAATAGAAAAAAATTTATAAAATATTTAGATAGAAGCAAATTTATAAAATGTTTAGATAGAAAAAAATTTATTAAATTTTATAAAATTGTTCAAAGGAACAAAATATATGAACTTTTTCAATAAAATTTGTATAAAATGAAATAAAATATAAAAAACTTTAACATTAAAGTTATTATTATCGTTTTCTATAGAAATAAATTAAAAAGCTTTTCCTATAGAAAAAATTTCATAAGTTTTTGTATAGAATAAACTAAATATGTATAATTTTTCTATAAAAAATATTAATATCTTATGTAGAAAAAAAAAAATGTATAGATTAGCGTGGCAGTTATTTTTGTTTTGATTACTTATATTCTCTCCTCCAAATCGGTTCAGTTTTATGTAAAAAAAATATACAAAAATAAGTTCATAGTGTTTTAAGAGGTGTGCGTCCGCCCCTTAAAGTTGGTCATCAAGCCCGTTTATTCAATGTAATTTGTTTCAATACAACTAATGGCCACGCTGATATACATAAGTCCTAGTTTACACTATGCAAGTCTTATTGCTAAGCTGATTAGTGTGAGGGCGAGAGAGGCGAGGGGAACAGAAACGTTTCTTTTGCCCTCTGCTGCTTCTCCTAAAAAACTAATCAACTTAGCAATAAGACCTGCATAGTGTAAATTAGGACTAATGGAATACAGAACATACCCGATATTTAACTTTTTCTTCTAAAAAGTTTAAAATGTGCCGCATACAGCGCATAATTTTGTATGATCAAGCATTAAGAAGTTGCAACAGTCGTAAAACCTTTTTTTTTCTTTAATTCCACAAAAAATTATTGTATGTTAACAACTTATTTAATATATGACAAAATCATGATAAGCAAATCGCATAAAACAAATTTATCGTTTTCAATTTTCAAAATTCAAATTCAACATTAAATTCAAGGTCCTTGCTGCACTACATACATACATACACGTACATAAATATAAAAACTAGAATTTTCACAAACGAATAGAAAAAATAAACTATTTTGTCCAAAGCTGTTATTATTTTACGTAATAAATAAAGAAAAGAAAAAATTTTATGCAAAAAATCATTAACAACCCAATAGTTACTTACGATAAGATTTGGGGCGACATTTAGCAGCGGCTTGGTTTTAAGTCATTTTGGCAATAGTTTAAGGTAACTTTAAAGGCACACCCCTTTAGTTTTATGGTACCAAATACATAATTATAGCCCAAAGTAGTTTGTTCATATTCGTATGCCCAGCAGTTCTAAAAGCAGTGACTGCTTATACTCGTACTTAATTATTTGCAGTAAGACTTTTAGAACCCTTGTCTAACAGGCTGAAACGCATATTTCACCATAATGGAATTCTCATTTAGTTCATAAGATTTTGCAAAAATATCTAGTGAAAATTGATTTATCTTTACTAAATTTACTTAAAGAAATCATTGGAAAGCTAATTGATAAAAAATGCTTTTATGGGATTTTTTTAATTTTGTTTTACGATCTGAAATTATTCAAAACTGTTGGGTACATGACAATATGTTTAAATATTTGTGCAAAGTCTAAAACGCATAGTTGAATATCAGCCAGTCTGCATAATTTTCAGTTAAAAAAAAACTAAAATTCAAAATCATTGTAAGTATTTTTCATATAAAACTTAACAAACAGTTATTGGAAGTCTTGAAAAAAAAAACTAGTTTTCAATATTAAATTCAAATTTTAAAATTTTTGAGGTCTTGTTGGAGGTGTCTGTCTCATGCCGCTGCTGTCACTGTTGTCAATTTATGAAAAATGTTCAATTGTGGTTTTAAAAAACACTCGAAAAATTTTCGGGGTTATAAGGTTATAATCAGTCTTATCTATGTCATAAGTTTAAATCTCATTTTTGTGGTAAGAGGGAAAAGTAAGCTTGTCACACTATGGGCCTATTTCACCAACTTATTTAAATATCAATGCATATTTAAATGTAATTTTTTCATACAAAAATTAATGCAAGTCGACATTTAAATATGAATTGATATTTAAATAAGGTTGGTGAAATTGGCCCTATATGAGACATTGGACTTTCGACGAAATCCTAAAGAAAAGACTAAATTTAAAAATGCATTCTTGACGACTGGTTTTAATTGTATGGTCCTTCGAGCCAAGCTGCATTAAAGTGTGGGGTTTAATAAAAATTTTATAATTTGTTATGCAATTGGCAACGGAGTCTAAAATACCTTGTACAGCATTACTGGATCAAATAAAATTCATACAATTATTTTTTTATTATAAACATTGGTCCTTCCATTATAAATAATTGTTAGTCATCGGCATTCATAAGATCATACGATAATTGTCTGCCTAGAAGCTTTTATATTTTTTTTTTTCAAAATATTGACAATAAGAACTAGTTTAATTGAAGCAATTCCAAGAAAATACCATTTACTATTGTTAATGGTCCTTCGAACCAAAAAAAAAAAAAATTGCGCCATCCGAGCAATATTGTGCTTGCTCACGCTCGCCCCCACAGCACAAATTTACTAAAACAATTTTTCGAGTGTTATGGTATTATAACCAGTGCTGCCAGAATGATGATTTTATCATATTTTTGATGATTTTTGGACCAAAATATGATTTTAAGATTTTTGTTCTTGAATGATGATTTTTAATTTTGCAAATTATGATTTTTACTTTCAATACATACATATGTATGTACAATTTTCCTTGTTGTTCTAGAATGTTTATCAATAGCTACACCTATAAACAAAATATTTTTGTTCCAGAGAAAATATTCGTCTTCATGGAAACAGGTTGGTAAGGGGCAGAGAGCACAACTCTCCCTCCTCTTCTGGGGTAATTTGAAAAAAAAAGAATAAGAAAACGTCACTTTACAAAAAAAAGTCATGTTAGAGAAGTGACGAAAAATCGGTCCGGAATATATTCAAATCTCGTTTAAAAGAAGTCATTCGTCGCCAAGGAAAAGCAATTTGCCTCTAAATTTTAGAGTATAAATAATGTGACCATCCGTCCCGATTTCGGCGGAACAGTCCCGATTTCCGGTTCACAGTCCCGGTGTCCCAGAAGGAAAATGGGAAATTTCCAGTAGCATTATAAACATGTTTGAAAATGTACAAAAGTTAACAATTTTTGTTCCGTACGTTATTATTTTGCCTTGTCCCGGTCGGTGTCCCGCTTTGAGTTACAAAAAAATGGTCACGTTAAGTATAAAACAACTGTACATCAGTGATGCAAAATGTAGCACTATTGGGCCATTTGTGGCACTTTTGGATGTTTGTGGCCCTGTGGTACTCTCTAGGATATTTTGGGCCTTTCAGCTCAAAATTCAACTAATTCCTTCAAACCTTTGAGTACACTTTTTAATTGAGTTTTCTTCGTTTTAAAAACTACTTTTATTTTTAAAGATTTTTATTTAAAATGGTTTTGAGTGAGGAAACCAATAGTATTATACCACTTGCTATTAAACTTTTTCAAAATTAAACAGAACAAGTAAATAGGCAATATCGTAAGTTCCAGAATTTAAAAAGCTCAAAGATTTAAGTAGAAGTAAATGTTGCAAAAGGATTTCTACCATTAAAAATCGTTTATGTAAACTTTTGTATACAAATATATACAGAATTATTCAATGAACTCTTTCTATTCACCAATCCTCAGCAGGACTGAAAATTTATATTGAAATCAACAATAAAATTTGAAAATTAGCTTTTGTTTTCAATATAAATTTTCAGTCGACAGTTTTCTTTCAATATTGTGAAACAGGCCATAATAGAAGAAATCGTCCTCATGTAAAAAATACTGTGTCATATTTAATACAATTAAAAAATTAATGAAATCGAGTTCTAATAATTGTTATGATGAATATATTTTAAAACTTAACACAAAAAAAAAATGCTTTTAAACAGGGGTAAATGGAGGAACTTTTGGACTATGAATTTAGAGATTATGTTTAATAAAATTAGAATTACATAAATAATGTTTTTTAACTAAAGTTTAGTTTTTTTAAGCAACATACATACATACGAGTATAAATTATGTATTTACTTTAATTTAACAAAAAATACTTTAAAAAATTTGAACTTTAGTCGCTAAGTTCTGTTTTTGCTCTAAACAAAATAAATCACATATTATTGATACATACTTTTGTCTTTATTTAAATTAAAAGATTATAGTCGAGTACATTTAAAACTTTTTTGGCCCTATCAAAGGTATTTTGGCCCTTTTAAATCGTTAATTTGGCCCTAAACCAAAAAAAGCCAAAATGCATCACTCCTGTACATACATATATACATTATATGATAAGAACATTGGCAATGTCGAATACTTATTTTGTTTGAATTTCTTAACTAATTTTTCATTTAATGTTATTTTTATATAAGTTACTTTAATGATCTCATTTTTTTTTATTGAATTTAATTTGAAAATGCTGTCTAAATTCTTTTTGTAAAGTGAGCTAGTAAATACCTTTTTATTGATGAAAACAAAATAAAATTGGTGTACGTCGAATAGTTTTGTTTGTCCACTGTAAATATGGCAATTGTTACTTTTATTATTTGAAAAAAAAAAAAAATTGGACTTGTGATGATTTTTTTCTTCAAAATATGTTTTTCTTTCCGAAAAATTATGATTTTCTTCGCAAAATTTCTGGCAGCCCTGATTATAACCGTTTGCTTGGCATACACTCGTACATACATACATTCATACATACATACATATTTATTGTGCTGCCAAGGTGGCTTGGCATTATTCAAGCCAACTGCACCGCGAGACACAAAATTTAAACACCAAACGGGCCAAACAAAAAATATATATACATTCATATATACCACAATGTCATTAATTATAGAAATCTGAAAATCAGCCATTGTTGTAAATGAAGTTTTTAAAATAAGCCAAGAGTAAAAACTTTACAACATAGAATTTTTAAATTTTCACAAATAAAAATATAACATTTTAACACATTTTCATTTGCAGATACGAATAATTTTATAATGTCAGTTTGTTTATACTGAAATGAATTATTGAAGAAATTAAAAATAAATTGAAAAACTGGCTGAGATACGATATAATATTTAGATGTACGAGTATGTTTGTGCAGCAATGAGCGGCGTGTTAAAAACCTCAATTATAAATTTAACTTTATTGCACTCAATACTTTTAAAATCAAATAGCCATTGGGCCCAATATTTTATTTCCAATTGGTTGGGTTCGTAAATCACTTCTGCATTTTGTGGTTTCTTTTTTAGTGCCTGGATAATTTTATAGCTGAAATTACTCTCATGAGCATTAATGAGAACTTGATTTTGTAATTAAATATTTATTTATCAGTTTCATGCGTAATTTTAAAAGTCATAAATAAGTGTAATAATATATTTAGTGTTTGTTTGAGGTAAAGTTTAAGTGGTTTAAATAATAATCGTTTTGTTTTAAGTTGCAAAATCATTAATTAATTAATGGGGCCGTCGAAATATACTTGGTTATAATTATATAAATTTTAAGATATTGGGCATTATTACGAGTGTTGTGTTATGACATCGACTACGACTATTTTGTACTAGACTAAAGAAGATTGCAAGAATCTTTCTTGAATCTATTACAAAATCGTCGTCGTGGTAGTCGAAATACGAGTATGACACTCATAATTATGCCCATTGGCTTCATGAATGAATAAAAGTACCTTTTCCATATAATTACTTCGTTTGAAAGGTACCTTTTATATAAAGTGCCTTGATAAAAAGTACCTTCTATAAAAAGTACTTTTCTGAAAAAGTACCTTCTGTAAAAAGTTCCTTTTATAAAAAGTACATTTTATAAAAAGTACATTTTATAAAAAGTACATTTTGTAAAAAGTATTTTTTATAAAAAGTGCCTTTTATAAAAAGTATCTGTTACAAAAAGTACCGTTTGCAAAAATTACTTTTATAAAAAGTACCTTTTATACAAAGCAACTTTTATAAAAAAATTCTTTCTATAAAAAGTACCTTTTATAAAAAGTATCTGTTATAAAAATTACTTTTATAAAAAGTACACTTTGTAAAAATTACCTTTTATAAAAAGTGCCTTTCATAAAAAGTACGTTTTATAAAAAGGACTTCCTATAAAAAGTACCTTTTATAAAAAGCACCTTTTATAAAAAAAATTTTTAATAAAAACTACCTTTATAAAAAGTACCTTTTATAAAAACTACCTTTATAAATAGTACCTTTTATAAGAACTACCTTTATAAAAAGTACCTTTTATAAAAAGCACCTTTCGTGCAAAGAATTCTTTTAACTACCTTTTTTACAAAAAATTTTATCTAAAAAGTACCTTTAATAAAAAGTACCTTTTCGAAATATTATCTCTCATAAGAAGTACATATTTTTAAAGGTACTCTTCATATAAAGTAATTCTTATACATAGTACTTTTTGTAGCAAGTACCTTTTATAACAAGTAGCTTTTAGAAGGACCTTGTATTATAATACCTGTTTTGTAAAAAAAAGTACCACAGGTATTTTTTATAAAAAGTAGCTTTTATAAGAAGAAACTATTACAAATACATTTCTTTATAAAAATACGAGTAGTATCTATCATAAAAAGTATAATAAAAAGTATCTTCCTTGAAAAGTACCTTTTTTTGAAAAGTACTTTTTTTTTTAAAAATCACCTTATTTGAAAATGTTCTTAGAGCATTTTACTAATCCTGTATATACATATATGTATGTGTTTTGAAAAGAATTTTTATGAAAGTGTTTCAGATGTTACACTTTCTTCTCAGCTGCTTTAAAGAGGACTTTTTAAACTGCAGCAATTTTAATTTCGCACTTGGCTTAGTTCGTGTGCCTTGCATATAGCCAAAAGATATGAGTGTCATAATGAAACAAGCCATTGGTTGCAATAACAAGAATGTAGAAAAAAATTATTTGCGTTTCGTGGCAGCTTTAAAAGACATAAAACCTAGGAAAAAATTTAAAAAAAGATAACCATGTTTGGAATTAAGCATTTTTGGTGGAAGCTCTTCCCTACTCGATTACCAACTTGATGATTTTAACAAGACGTGAGACTAAAAAAAATCGATTATAGAGAACTATTTACATTTTTTATTTGGGAACATATTCACGTAATCTATGAAGACTAAAGGAATCATTCTTATCATCAATGTGATTGGTAAGCGAATAATGAAATTTGGCAATCAGAAATGTAAATCAGTAAATCAGCGAGTAGTTTTGATAGTAATGTATAATTTTTTGCTGGGATACACTCTGCTCCCACATTTGAGCATTTACCAAAACTAAAAAAAAAAATTATGAATTTGTAATTTCTTTTTGAAGAAAAAAGTTATGCATGAAATATTTTGCTAAGTCTTTTATGTTGTGTAAGAAGCCGTGTTCGTGTTCTTAAAGTTTACTTTAATTTGTAAACAGTGGTATGAATGCATTATTTTGTGAGTAAAAGATATAAATGCTTAAGTCGACTTAAGTTAAGTCGGCAATAACTTCCTTAACAGAATTTTTGCTGGGTTAAGTTTAAATTTATTTTTATTTTTTAGTAAAATTCTGGCAAAAAAATATTTCCTTGCTTAATTTAAAAATATGCTTTAAATTAAATTTGTATGTGATATTTTTAAAATTGATATTAACACTCAGTTTCCACAGCCCAAACGATCGACTTGGGTAGAAAATTTATATGAAAAGCACTAATTTTTTTTAGTGATTTTCATTCAAATATTTGAGCCGTCACCTGCCTGACTTGTAGAAACAGGGCTTTAGACTATTAAGGTCCAAATTCACAGTCCATAGTTAACTAACGCCCATGGTTTAGCTAACGATTTTTCTTGTCAGTTTCATTGGTTAAACCACCTTCATGAGTTAACTAAAGACCGTATGAATTTGAGACTAAGCGATTAAGTTTAAACGTCACATATTTTATGGGAGTATTATAAGAAAATACTTATAAAGCTTAAAAGAGCTTTTCGGAGAAACTATAAAATCAGTTTTATGTAGTTTTTAGGGTTCCGCACACCAACCCTATTGTTTTCGCTACGCTGTTCGTCTGTCCGTCTGTCCGTCACAGGGTATTTTCTCGAGAACCGTAAAAGCTACGGACCAAAAAATTTGGACACAGCGTGTAGACCCTTGGCCGCTACAACAACAAATACATGAGAGTTGGAGATTAAAGGGTGTGCCAAAACGAGCAACGAAAAATGTTAAAATCCCATGTTATATATATACAATTGTTTGTATATACAAACAATTTGAAATTTGTAAAGTTAGTGTATTTTTATACAAAATACAACAATTAACACTAAAATTTAAAAAATTTTAATTAAAGGGTGTACCATCAGTTAATGTAATTTTGAATATGTAATTTTGATAACTTGCTGTATCTTGGAAACCGTAAGAGAAAACTTCTTGAAATTTTCAAAAACGGTAAAACAAAAAAAATCCCAAAATAATAAAATCGGTAAAACAAAAAAAATCGCCAAAATCCAAAAAAATCGCCAAAACGAAAAAAGCAACATATTAAAAAAAATCCCTAAATCGAAAATAAATCGCGAAAAACCGAAAAAATCGCCAAAATTAAAAAATCGCCAAAATGGAAAAAATCGCCAAAATGAAAAAAATCGCCAAAATGACAAAATCGCCAAAATGAAAAAAATCGCCAAAATGACAAAATCGCCAAAATGAAAAAAAATCGCCAAAATGAAAAAAAATCGCCAAAATGAAAAAAAATCGCCAAAATGAAAAAAAATCGCCAAAATGAAAAAAAAATCGCCAAAATTAAAAAATTGCCAAAATGAAAAAAAATCGCCAAAATTAAAAAAATCGCCAAAACGAGAAAAAAGCGAAAAATAAACAAAAAAATATATTTCAGGTGAAAAAACGTAAAAAACACTATTAAAAATATGCTCAAAGCCCAACGTACGGAATCCTTCGTGCGCACTTTACTGAATTTATTCTTTACTTGGCACATAACTTATGCGTGCGAGTGCATTGCGCTAAAAATTATTTACTACGAAAATGTTTAAATACCTGCTGCAATCTCCACTGTACTTGTGCATGACATAACTTTGACTTTGTTGTGTATTTTTCGCCGTGTTCTATTAATTTTCTTTGCAACTGTTTGCTTTATGTAGCTGGTAGGTCAGTTATGGTTGTGACAAGATTAGACTTTGAGACGCGACATATGGGTGCGGTCTGTGACAGGTTAACATTGCATTGCAACAACAACGACTATTGTCAAAGGCAATCAAAGAGAACAAAAACATTCTCCACTTACTGCAAAACGTATAAAAATGCAACAATTGCAACAACATATTTATATAAAAATCATTTAAAATTATTAATGTTTCATCAAAAAAAAAAAAAAATAATAATAAAATAAAAGCGATAAAAATCTTGCAAAATATTGAACAACAATAAGTTAGCAAAAAAAAAAAAGCAAAAGGCAAAAAAGAAACGTTGCAAAAGCTTATCTACGTACATAAATATATTTTTCTATAATCTTGAACCGGCATTTTATTGCTACTGCCGCTGCTGTTGTTTTGTTTGCTTATTGGTTTAATCAGCCACCGGCTTTTTGTTTTTGTTGATTAAATTCATACTCAACTTTTATGCATGCACATGTTGCACATGCATAATTATGCGGCAAGTAAAGCAATAAAATAGAGAAGCGAAAAAAAAACTATTTTCCTATTGCCTGGCAAGGCAAGTTGACAAGTTTCCAATAAAGCCAAAGTCATCACGAATGTTGCATTCAATTACTTGCGATTGAGCTTTTTATTATTATTATTTTTTTGTTTTATTTTATTAACAGCTTGCACTGAATTTAACGACCAAAAATGGATTTTAATATACACAAAGTATCGCATTGGTTAGATACATATATTTGAAGGCATGCGTGCGTTCATGCCTCATATAACAATAGCAACAATGTCTGTCTTCAAACTAGGTTTGATATTTTAAAAAATTTGATAGACTGACTGACATTTGAATTAGTTTTTTCTGCAACTTTTTTTTTTTTTAATAAAAGCTAATGCACTCTTTGCCCAGTTGTCAATCTAAAGCAGCTTTGTTATTCAGGCAACTTGTCATATCAAATCATTACGATATACAGTAGTGATAAGATTTATCGGCTTTAAGAGAATGACTAAATAATGCTCAAATATATATGGGCAAACGGGCTTTTGCGCTATTGCTACAACAAATTATTTCCATTAAGAAGTTCATTTAATCAATACAGCCATAGTAGTCTTTGAAAGCTGATTAATTTTATAACGATTTTTCACTTTTGTAAATGTGTATTATCTTGTATGCAATACAATGCAAGGTTCTTACGCTAATTTCAAAATATTGTTAAAATAAAATCATATAAAAAAACAAATTTATAATTTTATTTCACGTAACAAAGAAGGTAATATTGATAATAAGGTAATATAATCAAATAATTTCATCATATTAAACAAATAAGAAGTAAAAAAAGAAATACAAAAAAAATTGTCGTAATATTTTTTTAACTTTCCGCTGTAGGAAGGAAAGTTACTGATTGTTGTGTCCTGAGCTTTGAAAATCGAGTTTAAATTTCGCTGAACCACCAGCAGATAAATTTCAAATTTGCTATGACTGTACTGTGACTGTCAAAACTTTAAAAGCCTACAGCACAGCGAAAGTACAAAACAAACAAAAAAAAGAACGAAGGAATGACTGTCGAATGACTGTCGACTTTAAACCAATTAAAATTTAACTTAACTGTTGCTGCGCTGTGAAGATCTTCGCAGCTAAAGCCAAAGCAACAGCACACAAATATCGACTGTTGCTTTTGATGTCGCCTTGTTTTAGCTGGGCTAAACTTCGTAAACCATTAACTACAACAACAACAACAACAACAACAAACAAATGATGATTCACACCTTTGGCAGTATAGCATAAATAGTACCCGGAACTTTTGAAATGTTTGTTTAAATGAAAATTTACTAATTTACCTGGGGAATCATCGTCGCTTTCGATAACGAGCTAATTTGATCGTTTTTTTTCAGTTTGAGATTATGACATTCGATATCGAACAATATTATTACATTGTTCGATGGTTAAGCCCGTAATCTGAAACTGGAGAAAGTGTTCGAATCAGCACCTGTGGGGCGATTCAGTAACTTTTAACGATCCAACAATCGTAATTTTTGTCTATATATTTTGTCGCTTGCAATAACGATTGTGTGATTCTGTAACTTCTTTTTAACGATAGTACACAGCTGATATTTTCTGTGGATTTTTCTCGCTAACATTAACAGCACATAAATTATTGTCGCTTAAATAACGTTACAGCTGGCATTAACCTACAGCGAATATCGTTAAAAATGTTGCTGAATAGCCAATTCTATAAATTTTCGTTATAATTATTTTAACGATGCGATTATCGCACTACTGGTTTGGCAAAGCTGAAGTAAAATTGTTTGTTTGTTGTTTATTTGGTTTTTGTAAATTAAACAATCGTGTTTTCTTAAGCAATTCAATCAATTGAGGTACGAGTGAATAAATAACACAAACAATTATTATTTCCAATACAATTTTGTTTTAATGCAGATCAATTATTGTTGTATGTGTATCGTAATTTTTTTTTTATAAATTATTTGTTGCAAAATTGGTAACAATAAAATAAACTGAATTGCTAAAACCTTTCAGTAAAAAGTTTTTTGATTGTCTATTGAACCAACCACCAACCAGCAACCCAAACGTTTGCTTAACCTTGAGTATAAATTTATTTATTTATTTATTTGTATACATATGTAATTTATTTCTTTTTAACATTTTAAACTTCTAGAGCAACAATATCCACTTTAAATGCAATTGAAGTTGGCTAAAAGAAAAAAACGTCAGAATCGGTTGGAGGTTTGAGTTCATTTTATTTTATTATTACTATTACAGTGGAAGCTCTCTTGAGCGGACACTGAAGGGACCATTGAAATGTGTCCGTACAAGGGGACTGTCCGGTCAAGAGAAAACTAAACATTTAAATGGAATGCTGCCGGTACCTGTCAAAAGTGTCCGTCTAAAGGGGGTGTCCGCCTATAGGAAGTGTCCGTTAAGGGAGATTCCACTGTATTAATTTTTTAATATTTTTTTTTTATAATTTAGCCATTTTATGGTCATGCTTAAGAGGTTTAAAAAATTCAACAATCATTAAAAATAATATAATTTTGAGGCTATAATTGCACTTATTAAACAAAATGATTTTTATATTTGTTGGTTTTCTTTACAAGGGTTTTATCAAGTCAAGTACTTAAATATAAAATAAACTAAGCGGGCATTTTATATAAAAACAATTTTGTAATATAATTTAATCGACATTGCATGCAATCATTTATACTTTACTTGTTCTTGCTGGTGAACATAATTATTTGTTTTTATATTACCTGTAAAGAAATAAAAGATAAAACAAAAAGCAAAAATTAATCAATTAGTTTTTATAACAAAATTTAATATGATTATCATATGAAATGCTGTTAAATTAATTAATTACTCAATAACTAAATGTAAACTATATAATTAAATAAAAAAAAATACTACTAAAAACTCAGAACATTATTATAAAAAAAAATATGCTTTTCTAAATCGTCATTGCAATGCTAAGAACACAACTAGAGCGATTGGCGAATTTCGCCCAACATGAAAAAATTCGTATGTAAAACTTCGCTGTGTTAAACCAAACATGATCATATGCTTTTGATTTTTTCGTCATTCGCCGGCGTAAGAAATATAAACAATTATAATGCAAAGTTTGTCGCTTATAGTGAATTTCGGCCGGCGCCATGATTGTGTGTACTTAAATCCAGCCTGCCCAAAGTAGCACTAGAGTGCCAAGCATATACAAATGAAATATATTTCTCTCGTGTTTCTCTCGGTGGACAGCTCTGATTTAAATACACGCAACTATGTTGGCGGCGAAAAATTCGCCTTTCGTCCCAGTTGTGTTCCTGGCACAACTTAACTTCAAACGTTACAACAAAAATTTTATGTAAAATACAAATTAAGCAAACTACAAAATTGTGTTTTTTTCTCTCTCTCGTTTGAAATAAAATTATTTCATTAGATACACACAATTAAAAATAATTAAACAAACAACCTACACGCATTTGAAACTTGTATTATTGAAATGGAAACAATTAGAGAAAAAAAAAATAACAACCAACCGACAACACTGACAAAATGAGCAACAACAATTTGTAATTCAATGTCAATGACGTACAATTGTAGAAAAAATAAATAGATATAAATTAATACTATTTAATAATACGTTGTTGAATGTGAAAAAGTAAAAAAAAAATTAAAAAAATAAAAATTTATCAAAGACTATGAAATTTGTAAAGTTTTACTTTTCCTTGTGGAATTTTACGCATGCAGGGTTGGAAAAGTACACACATTTGTCTTTGGTTTTGAGAAATCACATTTTGATTTGAAATCATATTAAGCCATGTTGAATTAAAGTTTAAATCATGATGTACATATGTGACAGCGCATAGAGAAAGGGACCTAAGTGGAAAAAATAAATTTTAAATTTTTTTTTTTGATGTTGACAACATCTGAGCATTGTTCCCTCCCAGAGATATGCGCGTTTTATGAAATTGAAGTCGACGATTCTAAGGTTATGTGAAAAAATTTTCGTACTAACAGAGTGCTATTCACGATTTAAAAGAATTATAAATGAGTATTTATTATAATTCACAATTAATGATTTCAGAAAATAAACCTGGATTCGAAAAACCGCGAGCAAAATTGATATAAAACTCATGGAAACAGCGCTCTAGGTAGAAAACAGTAAAAACCAACTACACAAAACAAGAGGTAGGGACGACCTACGCGCGTTTTCAAGGGTGACCAACACGCTGCTGACGTCATGAGATGTGTCGCTTTCAAATGAGACCAATACCAACACGCTCAGTGATGGTACACCAAAGATACACGTATTTAAATCTTTAAAATGGATCTCCTGAACAAAACCGGTTTTTACCCTTGGGTCCCTTTCTATTTTGCACGTCACATATACATTTAGTGTGTATCTAAAGAATATTTAAGAATGTTGTGGCTGCATCGGTAAGAGCGTTGACTACCGCGTGTTTAGTTCCGAGTTCAAGTCTTGGCCGGGGAAGCCAATTATATGCGTATATAATGGCTATTCCAATATACCCACGTAAGTTAAATAACTAACCAAATACAATGACTACATTCACTCTTATCGGGAATAAAAGTTCACGTCAAATGCGACCGCCAATGCTTGCGTTGTTGTTAAGTCAATATACAATTTTCTAATTCTTCAAAATTTTTTGTTCACGCCAAATATTTGACGTGAACCCACTGATCGAGTTTTAGCAGCAACAGATAATTTATGGGTTAAAAAAGAGCATTGTCCCAAGCAGAGAATGACAATGAGTACTCAAGAAAAAAAAATATTCACATAAGTATATATATTTAATTTTAATAGTTGCGTATAATCATAATTGTAGCGCAAACAATTCGTATGCTCACGTATGTTTGCTCACGTAACTATGACTATAGCCGATTCCCACAAACAAGTGCATCTCAACTTCGTTTATGTGAAAAATAAAATACGCTACAGCTAACTATAAATGAAAAGGCGCATGCGTATTAAGCGTATTGACTCTCTGTCATACTTATAGTTAGTCGGAGTATGCTTGTACTCAGAGTATGGATAATTGGGCGGACAAAAAAATATACGCATGATTCTCTTCGCCAGCGTGCGTATACATACATTTCGGTATATAAAATGGAATGGAAAATGTAATTTGGTGGTTTGAAGCATAAAGCATATTTATGTGTGTGTGTAAATAAAATAGCCCTGTGTATGCGCATGTTTAGCCGATTAATACTCAGAGTATTTTTATACAATACATTTCGGTTGTAGTCGTTTGTGCTGCGCAATTTAATAAATGTGTATGAACATACTTATTGGCAGTTTAAAGTCATACGTATTCGGTTTAAAAATAATGCTTGTGTGTTGCACAAGAGCATGTTTTTTATTTCTAGCTGTACGCATTCATAGTTATTCGGCGACCAATACTCCAAGAGTACTTAAAACTATACCTTTTTCATTCTCTGTTCTCGAGGGTCTTAAAGCTAAGGCCTGAACAGACGAAATTCCAACTACTACTGCACATGAACAAAAAGGATCTGAGGATGGGGAAACAAGTTTTGAGTAAAACAAATTTTTACACTCCATCTTTGATTTCCCCATTCAAAGGAACTGCGTTAACATTGCTTATCTGTCGATTGTGGCTCATGATTTTGTCAAAGATTGTTGACAACAATCAAGAAATAGCTTAGTTTTTTCTATTACATTTTTAAATAAAAGTGGACCATTGCTGAGCGATGTTTGCGACTATGAGAAAATTTAAAAACAGAGAGAGAGAGAGAGAGAGAGAAAGGGAAAAAGCACTTTAAATGTTAGCGGAAGTGCAGCAGGCACTTTTTAACTGACTGCAAGGAGGAGTTTTCGTGCTATTTGATTTAAATAATTTTTTTTTACTTTTGCTATGATTAGTGCAAGATACTTAAATATGCACTATGATTTAGTTAATGAATTACAACACTATTATAATAAAGTCAATGTTATCAGAAGCACTCAAGCATGTTAATACACAATTGGAAAATAATGTTTAATTAACCAAATACATAAATATTTAACTACGAATTGTATTGAAATGCTATACGGCGAGGATATTGCATACATACATATTAATTATATTCGATATAGCGTATTATTGGCAGAAATCAATCTTTAGGCAAACATTTGCTTAAAAAAGCGCAACCATGAAATACTTATGAAAAACCTTGTCGATTAAGTTAAACAATTTATAATAATGTTGGATTCTATGTTCATGTCTATTAATTATTTAGGTAAATTAGTCCAATTTCAATTTAAATTGTAAACTTTTATAAAATTTTAGTGTCTGGCGGTAGCTTTCCTGGCGGCGCCTACGCTTAGAAACTTTGCCAACGCATTTTGCAAATACACATAACCTTTTGATATACATAGGTACATTTTTAAAAAAGTATCTTTTTGAAAAAAAAAAAATACATTTTTGAAAAAGTACCTTTTTGAAAAAAGTACCTTTTTGAAAAAAGTACCTTTTTGAAAAAAGTACCTTTTTGAAAAAAGTACCTTTTTGAAAAAAGTACCTTTTTGAAAGAAGTGCCTTTTTGAAAAAAGTACCTTTTTGAAAGAAGTACCTATTTGAAAGAAGCACCTTTTTGAAAAACGTACCTTGTTAAAAAAAGTTCTTTTTTGAAAGAAGTACCTTTTGCAAAAAGTACTTATTGGAAGAACCTATTGAAAAAAAACATCTAACAAAATACATTTTGAAGAAATTTACCTATTGAAACTCATATGAAAAAAGTACTTTTTGATAAAAGTACCTTCTTATGAAAAGGAGTATCTCTTGATGGTATAAAGTATGCTATGAAAAAAGTATCTCTAGAAAAAAGTACCTAATATCTATAAAAAAAATTTTAAGAAAACAGTATATTTTACAAAAAGTACGTTTTTGAAGAAGTACATTTTGAAAAAAGTACTTATTGCTATAACCCCTTAAAAAAATAGTACGTATTTATCTTAAAAAAATTAGATATTGAAAAAATTTACCAATTGAAAATCATTATAATAAAAAATACTTTTTGATAAAAATAACTTTACAAAAAAGTACTTTTTAGAAAAGTGCCTTTAGCAAAAAGTATTTATGGAAAAAAACTATGTTGTTTGGGAGAAAAAGTATATTCAAAAGCTCTCTTTGAAAAAATATCTTTGTAAAAAAGTACTTTTTGAAAAAGTACTTATTGGAAAAAACATTTGAAAAAGTGTATATTTATCTTTAAAACAAAGCACATTTGGAAAAAGATTACCTATTGAAAATCATTATCACAAAAGTACTTTTGATAAAAGTATCTTAAGATGAAAGTACTTTTTGGAAAAACTATTTTTTGAGAAAAAGTCTGCCTAAAAACTACCTTTCTAAGAAAAGTACCTTTTGAAAAAAAGTAGTTATTGGAAAAAACTATTAAAAAATGGTGTATTTCTCTTTAAAAAAAGTACATTTTGAAAAAATCTGCCTATTGAAAATCATTAGAACAAAGGTACTTTTTGACAAAAGTACCTTAAGAAAAAAGTACTTTTTAAGCAAACTAATTTTTTGAAAAAAAAAGTATCTTCAAAAAAGCTCCCTTTGAAAAAATGCTTTCAAAAAAATATATGTACCTTTCTAAGAAAAAAGTACTTTAAAAAAAGTATATTTTTATTGGAAAAACTTTTTCAAAAATTATGTATGTAGTTATCTTTAAAAACAAGTACATTTCGAAAAAAATTTACCTATTGCAAATCATTAAAAAAAATACTTTAAGTAAAAAGTACTTTTTGAAAAAATTAGTTTTTGAGAAATATCCCCAGAAACCTTTTGGAAAAAATATTTACCTTTCTAAGAAAAATACTTTTTGAAAAAAAGTAGTTATTGGAAAAAACTATTAAAAAAGTGTGTATTTATCTTAAAAAAAAAGTACATTATGAAAATATTTATCTATTGAAAATCATTACAAAAAAGGTACTTTTTGACAAAAGAGCCTTAAGAAAAAAGTACTTTTTAAGCAAACTAATTTTTTGAGAGAAAGTATCTTAAAAAAAGCACAATTTGGAATAATGCCTTTAAAAAAAACATGTATCTTTCTAAAAAGTACCTTTTGAAAAAGTATGTTTTTATCTTAAAAAAATACTTTTTGAAAAAATTTATTAAAAATCATTATAAAAAAGTACTTTTTGACAAAAGTGCCTTAAGAAAGATTTGCTTTTTAAACAAACTAATTTTTTGAGAATAGGTATCTTAAAAAAAGCACAATTTGTAAAAATGGCCTTTCAAAAAAAATATGTATTTTTATAAAAAGTAATTTTTGAAAAAAAATTCTTAGTGGAAAAAACTACTGAAAACGTATGTTTTTATCTTAAAAAATAAGTACATTTTGGAAAAATTTATTTATTGCAAATAATTATAAAAAAGGATTTTTTGACAAAAATTACCTTAAGAAAGAAGTACGTTTAATAAGAAATAATTTTTTGAGACAAAGTATTTCCAAAATAGCAAAATTTGAAAAATGCCTATTCAGAAAAAACTATGTACCTTTCTGAAGAAGTAGTTTTTGAAAAATTTATTTATGGGCAAACCCTATTGAAAAAGTATGTTTTTACCTTTAAAAAAGGTACTATTTGAAAAAATTTACCTATTAAAAATTATTATAAAAGAAAAGTACTTTTTGACAAAAGAACCTTTAGCAAAAATTATTTTTTGAGAAAAAGTATCTTCAAAAAAAGTAACTTCTGAAAAAATTAATTTAAAATAAGTATTTTTTGAAAAAGTAATTTTTTTAAAAAGTACTTTTTGAAAAAATAAGTAATTTTTCAGAGAAAAGACAATGGATATGATAAGATGTAAATACTTTTTGAGCAGTGCTTTATTTGTTTTACCCTCGTAATATTATTTAAAAATAAATAAAAAATAAGAGAGCACTTATTCACACATTAATTTATTACTACTCGCATTTATGCACCTGTACAAGATCTGTCAGATTTTATGTGCCTTTTTTTAGTCGTAAGTATTAAATTACCGGTAATTTTCTGGCTTTTGTTAATTTCCGTTAAGCTTAAAATGAGCACATGAACAATATTGTGCAAGATATATAATGCGAATGGTTTGACTTACATGCATAGTGTATTAAATAGGTTTACAGTTGTCTATAATATAAAGAAAACTATCTTGCATCGTAGCATATGCAAAATGGTAAAGTATATTCATACTCACCACTTAACAATTCTTAGTGGTGAGTATCAATATACTATACCACTTTGCAAATGCTACGATGCAAGACCAATTGCACAAGTTTGTGAATTGAGCTATTAAGAATAATGAAAACATATCTATAGACTTACAACTTTCTTTACGCAAGCGACTCACAGTGATTGTTCATAAATTAAATGAAGAAAGAAAAAAACAACAAAAAAAACAAGTTAATCATGCATTCATGCAAGTGCAACTGCAACTGGCAGCGATAAATTTTTTGTTGCAAATATTTGTCGCCGGTGTGTAGTTGTTGTTGTTGTTCTTGTTGTTCCTAAAAATAAGGCGATATCACGTGACGCATACCATGAAGTGCATACACATGCATACATATTTGAGGGTAGATCTTACAGCAAAACACAGCAAGCCCTTGCAAAAATATTTTTGCAATCAACAAAAAATAAAAAAAACATTTGTTATCATGCGGGCATGCCGGCAATCGCTTTTTTTTCTTGGCTCTTGTGTTGTTGTTATTGCAATGTAACATTTTCATATTTTGTTGCATCATAAATATTTGCCAAGAAATAAAATAAAAACCGGGCCTTCTTTTGCTTCGTTTCGTATGTTGGTGTTTTTTTTGCGTTTGACAAATTATGATTAAGATTCAGTAAATTTGCGTGTTTTAGTTTATAAAAATTTATAAGAATTTACAAGAGTATGTCGCTGTCGTTGTTCTTTTATATTAAATATACATACATTTCATATTTGTTTAAATGTTTTTATAATTAAGCATTTAATAACCTTTAATTTAGACACACCTTGGTCCACATTTGATTTCTGATTTCTGCATGATGTGTGGACAATGAAATCAGATTTTTAGTGGTGTACTAAGAACAGACATTCAAAGGACTGCAAACTCGAATTTTGCATAAGAATAGTAAAATACATATATATACAAAATTATATATTTTTAGATTGATTCAAGCCACTTGATGTTTAAAACCGGGCAACAAAATATTTCATATGTCGTGCTCCAGACGTGAAACACGTAAAATTTCATGGCAGAAAAAAGCAGAATTAGCGTGTTCCGACCCAATGTGAGCTACAATTAATTTTTTCATCCTACAAAGTAGAGGTGGAATACTATCGATAGTGCCACTATCGAAAGTTTTCGATAGTTTAAAAAACTTTATCGATATATCGATTCAAAACTATCAAAAGCTAGAAAAACTATCGATATATCGACGATACTTTCGTGATAGTATCCACCCCTACTAAAAACCACTGTATGGTAATGGGTATAGACTTTATAAAAAAGTATCTTTAATGAAAAATTACCTTCTATAAAAAAGCACCTTTAAAAAAAGCACCTTTTATAAAAAAGTACCTTTTATAAAAAAGTACCTTTTATAAAAAAGTACCTTTTATAAAAAAGCACCTTTTATAAAAAAGTACCTTTTATAAAAAAGTACCTTTTATAAAAAAGTACCTTTTATAAAAAAGTACCTTTTATAAAAAGTACCTTGTATAAAAAAGCACCTTTTATAATAAGGTACTTTTTATAAAAAAGTACCTTTTATAAAAAAGTTCCTTTAATAAAATAGAACCTTCTATAAAAAACTACATTTTATGAAAAAAGTACCTTTTAATAAAGAAGTAACTTTTATAGCAAAGTACCTTTAAACAAAAAAAAATTTTTATAAAAAGTACCTTTTTAACACAATACATTAAAAAAATGCCTTTTATAAAACGTACCTTTTAAAATGAGCAACTTTTATAAAAAAAGACTTTCTATAAAAAGTACCTTTTATAAAACGTACCTTTTATAAAAAGTAAATTTGTTTAAAAGTACCTTTTACACAAGAAGTTTTTAAAAAAAGTACTTTTTATTAAAAAGTTTTTTCATAAAAAGTACCGTTTATAAAAAGTTTTTTTTTATAAAAAGAACCTTTTATAAAAAAGTACCTTTCATAAAAAAGTAGCTTTTATAAAAAAGTAGCTTTTATAAAAAATAGCTTTTACAAAAAGTACCCTTTATGAAAGTACCTTTTATGAAAAGTACCTTTTATGAAAAGTACCTTTTATGAAAAGTACCTTTTATTAAAAGTACCTTTTATAAAAAGTACTTTTTGTAAAAAGTATGTTTTATAAAAAGTACCTTTCACCTTTTATAAAACGTACTTTTTATAAACAGTTCTTTCTGTACCTTTCATATTAAGAGATTTTGTAAAAAGTACCTTTTAAAAAAAGTAATTGCGTAAAACTACCTGTCATAAAAAAAACTTTTGTAAAAATTAACGTTTCTAAAAAGTGCCTTTTATAAAAAGTACCATTTGTAAAAAGTACATTTTCTAAAATAGTACTTTTTGTTAACAAGTACCTGTTGTAAAAAAGTACCTTTCGTAAAAAAAAAGTACTGCTTGTAAAATAGTACTTTTTTGTTAAATAGTACCTTTTGTAAAAAGTACCTCTAGCAAAAAATTCTTTCTTTGAAAAGTATATGCAGTTTTTGATTTACAAAAAAAAAACGGTTGTGGAAACTTATATAACTTAGATTTGTGATTTCCTTAAAATTTTTCAAATATGAGAGGAATGTAAATTTTTTTTCTAAAAACTATACATGCAGGCATATTTACATAAGTACATATGTAGTATATGATGTTTGTTAAATGAAAAGTAATATAAAATGATTTGACTCTTTAGAACTGCGCTGAAAAAGAAAACAATTTAAACTTTTGTGTCTTTTTTTTTATAACATTTAAATTTATTTTAGTAACTAGTGCTCTGGATATGGCCGGCACAAATTTGGTCAAACACTCCGCCCGCTTTGACGCACTTGTTCGTTCACCTGGCTGGCAATTTAAACTTTAAACACTTCATTTATTTGCTTGTACATGCTGTTGCTGTTGCTATTGCTTTTTTTACCAAATGCAACCTATGCAAGTGGCACAAACAACGGTCGTTTCATTTAATTCTCAATTTTATTTTACAGTTTCTTGTATTTTTTTTTTATAATTTCAAATATTTTTTTGAATAACAATTTTTTAAGTGCGTGCTTACTCGCTCGTACATGGACAAATCGTACATACATACATACATACATACATACATACATACATACATACGTGGTATGTAATTTATTTTGATTTTGTACAAAGTGCAAATTTATTTGCATAAATTAAAATATTTTATTTTTTAAATTTAACCATTGCTATCAGCTAAGAGTAAAAATGTAATAGAAATAAAAAAAAATAAATTTTTAAATGCGTTTGCGTACGCCCGCCTGCCTTTTTGCCTGCTCGACTACTGGCACGTTACGTGCATTAAAGCAAAACTGGCTTATAAATTTATTCACCTCTCCCGCCCCCACAAAAAAAACACCTTCTTAACCACCAGAAAACAGGTAGGAAAGGTAATTGCATGTATAGCGCTCAAGACGGAGGAGTTAGTTTATCAAAATGGCAACAAGCTCAGCAGGCCAAACTGCCGGCCGGTCAATCGCCCAATTGCCTGATATTTCATTATTTTTCTACCAACATACGCGCACAGCCGTCGTTATACTGCAATGTGTTATTGAAATTTAAATTTTTTTTTGGTTTAAAAATTTTCACGCTATTTTGAAGCCGAAGGAAAAACTAAATACACTGTTTGTTGTTGTCTTTATGCCGCCAATAAAAATACCTTGAAGAGTATCGAATCATTAACTTCAATTCAAAATTTTTTGCAATCGCAATTGAAATCAAGCGAAAGAAATATGTAGTAACGAAAACAATTAAAAATTTATTTGAAAAATTGCTCAGTGAATTAATTAATGAATGATTTTAATTTGAACACAAACTTGAATGGCATAAAAGTGTATTAAAAAAAAAAAGACTTTGGCGATTCAAAGTAATTAAAATAATGCACAATGGCCCCACTCTCTCAAAAAAAATAAATAAATAAATAAATGAAACAGAAGGCTTAGGCAAAAATCAGCGCGATATTTAAAGGATACAAATACTTTTATTTAAAAAGCTGATATGTTATAACAAAACCATTTTTTTATAATATATTATATTAAATTATATTATACTTTTAGGAAAGTGTCGCTGATATAAGTGTTTTATTTTCATAGATACTTGTAACAATCTTTAAAAAAAAAGTACTTTCTACGAATATTAAAGAAGACGTTTTAGGGAAATATTATACATTACCCATATTTCCCCAATTTACCCACTCTAAATGCCAAAGCAAAAGTATAAATTAATAAAAATAATAAAACAAAAACAAGAAATTAAATAAACCGAATTAATCACAAGTCGCACTTGTGAGCAAAATATTCATTCGTGCCATAAACAAATTAATTGCAACAAATTTGTATCGTTGATAACTTCTATGAACTCTGCATGTTTTCCCAAATTGCAGGCAGCTCTTATTGCCGTTTCATTTGATTTGTTTAATTACGTAAATAAATTTAAAGTTTGAAGAAAAAAAAAAGAGACACAAACAAATGAATTAAATAACGACTGAAACCAAGTGC
The DNA here is from genome assembly GCA_944452675.1 of Tachina lurida. Classification (NCBI taxonomy): domain Eukaryota; kingdom Metazoa; phylum Arthropoda; class Insecta; order Diptera; family Tachinidae; genus Tachina; species Tachina lurida. The sequence continues at coordinate 36,138,605 of OX101752.1, read as the reverse complement.
ATACACGAAAATTTTCAGCTTAAAACTTTCATTTGCAATAATGTTAATAAACTTGTTGACTTTTAAGGCAAATAAATTAATTTAATACACACATACACACACAAGCACAAATTGCATTATTTATTCGACAAACCATAAACTTGTTCAAAATCGTAAATAAAAAGTTAGCGGACAATTTTCATGAACGCTACTTTTGGGTTCAAAGAACTTTTTGCCAAAGGGACTTTTATAAAAAGGATGCTATTTATAAAATGAAACTTTTTGTGAAAGGAATTTTTTTTTGTACAGGTACTTTATGTATAAGGTACTTATTATAAAACGTACTTTCAATAAAATCTACTGTCTGTAGAGATACTTTTTATAAAAAATACCTTTTATGGATGTTTCTCTTTATAAAAGGTACTTTTTACGAAAGGTACTTTTTATACTTTAAATACTTTTTAGAAAACGTTCTTCTTGTAACAGGTACTTTTTGTAAAATCTACTGTTTGTAGAGGTACTTTTTATGAGCGGTAATTTTCTAAAAGGTAATTTTTCTAGGAGTTACTTTTTATGGAAAGTACTTTTTATAAAAGACACATTTTAATAAAGATACTTTTTATAAAACCTACTTTTTATAAATGTACGTTTTAAAAAAAATTACTAAAATATGGGTTTATAAGTAAATTTTATAAAGGTAATCTTTTATAAATGATACCTTTACAAAATGTACTTTTTGAAAGGAAACTTATGATAGTAAATACTTTTTGAAAGGTACTTTTTATAAAAGTTACTTTTTAAACAAAGGCATTTTTACTTAAAAAGTGTTTGTTGTAAAAAAATATTTTTATTAAAAGTATATTTTATAAAGGTACTTTTTTATAGAAGGTAATATATTTATATATTTTTTATATATTTATATTATTGCAAAAGGTACTTTTTACAAAATGTACTTTTTTTATAAAAGTTACTTTTTTTATAGAAGGTACTCTCTTTGTAAAAGGAACTTTTTATAAAAGGTACTTTTTATATAAGGTACTTTTTATATAAAGTACTTTTTATTAGAGGGACCTTTTGTAAAATCGACTGTTTGTAGCGGTATTTTTTCTAAAAGGTACTTTTTTTAAAAGGTGCTTATTATAAAAGGTACTTTTTGTAAAAGGTACTTTTTATGAAAGAAACTTTTTATAAAAGGTACTTTTTATAAAAGGTACTTTTTATATAAGGTACTTTTTATATAAAGTACTTTTTATTAGAGGGACCTTTTGTAAAATCGACTGTTTGTAGAGGTATTTTTTCTAAAAGATACTTTTTTTAAAAGGTGCTTATTATAAAAGGTACTTTTTGTAAAAGGTACTTTTTATAAAAGGTACTTTTTATAAAAGGAACTTTTTATAAAAGGAACTTTTTCTAAAAGGTACTTTTTTTAAAAGGTACTTTTTATAAAAGGTACTTTTTATAGAAGATGGTTTTTATAAAAGGTACCTTTTATAAAATGTACATTTTAACCCCCGACCAAAAAAAGGGGTGTTATAATTTTGTAGTGTGTGTCTGTTGATCTGTGTATCTGTGTGTCTGTCCGTGTCCACGTACAGCCCAAACGGCTGGACCGATTTTGATTTAGTTTGCTCTGTTGGAAAGGTGACTTGATCGAGATCGTTCTTAACCATGTTTGAAGAAAATCGGTCCAGCCGCTTAGAAGATGTCACATCTTTTCTATATAATTCGGCAGTTCTTAAAATTTTTAATTTTTGTTATTATAAAAAGGTTTTGTTTTTATAAAAGTACTTTTTATAAAAAACACTTTTTATAACATAGTTTTGATAAAAAAAAAGTACCTTTAATAAACGATTAACTACTTTTCGCAAAATGTACTTTGAATAAAAGGATACAGAATAATAAGAATACAGAAACTACATTTCACAGGAAGTACATTTTACAAAAAGCATCTTTTATTAATTAATATAAAACACATTTATGTACATATGTATGTATGTATATATGTACATTTTCCCAGTATCCCACTCTAAGACGTGTAACTGTGGCCTGTTCCTGATTTTGCTTCAAAAGTGTTTACAGTTGCTAAATTCACATTGTGTGGCACGAAAAAAAAATCATGGAAAATTCAATTATTTTATAGATTTTCATAATGAATTTAAAGTGGTCAATAAAGCTGTAATTTAAGTTTATAAAAAAGCAAACACAACAGCAACAGCAACAATATTAATAGCGAAATACTCGTTATGTATCTATAATGGATCAATAAACAAACACGTACTCTCGCTGGCCAAAATATTGATACGAAGCGAGTATTTGCATGGCAAGAACATGTGTTTGCGTGCAAAGTTATGCTGGGGCAGGCACTGCACTGGCTGTTGCTGTTTATGTTGTTGTGTAGTGTTGTTTTTGTTGTTGGTGTTCATTGGCTTAAAATTTTTAACAGCAATGTGCAGCAATCGACAAGTTGCAGCTTATTTAACCCAATTTGCATACAAGACGATAATTCAATAAAGCCATAAAACCGCATAATCAATCTGTAGCAAACATTATTGGCAAGAAGAAGAAAAATATACACATTCGTAAATAAATAGTGAAATATGCAAAAATGTAACACTAAAACAACAGAATTAAGGCAAGACATGTATTTTGTTTTACACTCTACAGACAAGCTTTCGAGGTATGATAACAGAATAGACGCGATCCATATAAGTATATATTTTTTTGTCGAATGGCAGTAAAAGCCGGTCTTATGATATCCAGGAGATCTATCCTGTATTTCGAAATCAAAGAAAAAGCTTTCGAATTTAGATGTTATGGTAGGTACTCACTTTGCAACTTGCTTACGCAAAACGTTTTCGAATATTTTGACGCAGACACTGCAACCTACAATGTAATCCATAAACATCAAAACATTTTGATATTTTCGAAGCTTCGAATGCAACTTCGAACGCAACCATAAACAAGACTACACACAGAGAAAACAGTGCCTACTAAATACCTCATAAAATAGAACAAAATTAATAAGAAATCCCTATGATTTTTTTTCAATAAGGAAATCTTATTAATTTCATAGAGAAAAGCTTTTCGAAAAAATTAAGAAGAAGTCTTGTAGTTTTTATGAGGTTATCTTATTGATTTTTTCAATAAAGTTTTCTTCTTGTTTTTATTAGGCGACCTAATAAAAAAATGTGTTTTTATTCTCTGTACTTATGTATTTTCATTTAAATTCTATACCATATACATATGTATGTGCCCTTAATTATGAAAGTGGTCTAAGAAATTATTGTGCAAACATTCTTATACAAAAATGAAAAAGATCATGAAAAAATTGTCTCTATGTCTATTTATAAATATGTAATAACAAGATACCTCATAAAATCAAGAAGATTTCCTTATTAAAAAAATCAATAAGATGCTTTACACATAATCATATAGGAACCTACTAAGATCAAGAAGAAAACCTTATTGAAAAAATCAATAAGGCAACCTAATAAAATCAATAAGAAATCCCTATAGTTTACAATTTATAATAAAACCTAATAGAATCATTATTTTTTTTTGGTGCCAAAAATAACGGAATTTGAGTATAAAAAAAGTTGTGAATAATAAGATTTCTTCTTGATTTTATGTGGTTTTCTTCTTGATAAAATTAATAAGATTTACCACATAAAAACAATAAGGAATCTCTATGAAAAAATTTTCGCTTCTTTGTGCTGGGATACCTCTTACCCTAAAAACGTTTCATAGAGAAAATCTTATTGATTCTATGAGGCAGTTTTTCTCTGTGCAGACTATGCGACCGACAATGCCTGGTTGCATAAACACGTTGCTACGTCTGTACCTGCCATTATGAACAATCCAATTCGAAAGAAAGAATTTGCTTTCATTTCGAGATGTAGCCAGGGCTGGGAAAACATTCTTGACATTTGGTCAAATATTGAAGCAACCGGTTGAGTGCTTTAATATTGACTTCTGGTTCAATGATTTTGAAATTTTAAGCAAGAATCTTTAATTTTTTTTTCTCATTCTCTTTTATTGTTACACTTGCTTCACAAATTAAATTTAATGAAAAATTGTTAGAAGTCTTCTAGTGCTGGTGGTGGCCTTCATGTATGCAAAGTAAATTAGAATTTTTTTTATTTGCATTCAATTATAATACATCAGATGTAAAGATATGAGAGATAGCAAAAAAACACAACCATATTGTTAAACAAGATAGAAATATAAAAAATAACGCAATTGCTGGAAGCTGAAGAGAAGGTGGCTCTTGTGCGAGTATTTGTTATTTTACATGAATTCAATTCACTGGCGCACCGCGCACCCAAGTATACCAAATACGAGCATATTCTGAGCTACCAACCGGCCTTATATTATGTTAAAAACAAAAAGAAAAACTAAGAGAACCAGTTTTCCTATTTTAAATTGAGATTTATGCCTTATTTATACAATCGGCTGAAACTACTGTAAATTAAAGTATTTTTACGATTTGTACAAATGATTGCATGGACTTGTAAATGCTGCGATGGTGGTTTAAGTAATTTTTTTATAGTTAATCTGAATTATTGTATTAAATTGTAACAACTTTATTGCAGTTAAATGGTGGCAAATTGAAAAACGCAGGTGGTATAGTGGTATGGTGGTATGCACTCCTATCAGTGATCGGCAATGAATCGTTTTTTTTTTTTGCTATTCACGCTGACTCATGAAATTTTAAGTATAAATAAGTAAGTAGACATTATTTAAACTCAACTACTCTGATTTACTTATACTCACGATGACATTGATTTACAAGTGTAGGTTGAAATAAATATGAATGTCCCGTCGACATCATAGTCATACCACACTCACACTCCTAAATCACCTCAGTTTGATTTCTAATTTCAGGAAAATACTTATACTACTCACACTGAATCAGCTTACTCAACTCATGCATGTATGTTTATTTAAAAGTTTAGTCATTAAACAGTTTGCCAGTGGTATACAATAGTAGTAAATTGCGTTTTTTTCAATTCCTGCAAAAAAAAACAAAAAAAAAAAAAGCAACAGAGAAACACATAATGAGAACTTTAATGTTCATGTGCGAAGTTCGCATTGTGAATCATACTTATTTTGCATCGTCCGTAGGCATTGAGGAGAGTAACGTCATAAATGTTGCTAAGTATGAATTCGATGCGCACGAGAGAATATGATTCATAGACAACATTGCAATAAGTATGAGTGCGCATAAGTACAAGTAATTATAAGTCATGATTCAACTCTACTCACTTTTTCACTACTCATTTCTGATCTCTGACTCCTATCAATGACTTAAGCAATAGGCAACGAAAATTAACAAACGGAAACATTTGCTTTCATTTCGTTTTATTTTATGCTGAGCAGTGAATAACATAAAAAAAATATATAAAAAGAATAAGAAAAATTTGAGCCATTTATGTTCCGACTGTGTGTTAGTTGCGTTGTTTGCTATCATGTAAGCAACCGCCAAAAACCAAAAAAACCGGAAAAATCGCTTAAACTAAAAAAAAAATCGCTAAAATTAAAACAAACAGGAAAAAAAACGGGAAAAAATCGCTAAAACTAAAAAAAATCGCTAAAACTAAAATAAACATGCAAAAACCGAAAACATCGCCAAGAACAAAAAAAAAACGCCAAACCAAGAAAAAGCGCTTAAACTAAAAAATCCCTAAAAACCGAAAAATAAGTTTACCGGGTACTTAAAACTTTTAAAAAAATGTCTACATCAGGTAAGATATTCGGTTACATAGGCTTAAGTTCGTATGGTATAGTAGTAGTATAATGTATGTACGGAACCCTTCGTGTTGGAGAGTCAAAGTCGCACTTTACTGGATTTTTTATTTAATTGCAAATTTTCGAAGCTACTATAACCAACGTTTTTTTTTAGGTGAGGACCAATTCTGGCAATTTCAGAGCTCAACTGAAGTGGTATGGTTATGCTTACACCCCTTTTAAACACGAAAAGTTTACTTGCAAAGTCTTGATTCAGCTGGGGGAATGACAGAAAGATATGGTATTCCTCTCTCTCTCTCTTTCACACAGCTGAATTAAGACTTTGCAAAGTAAACCTTCCATGTCTAAAAGGGGTATTAGTAGATGTTCTTTCATTTTATTAGCTGCACTGAGAGAAATTAATGGTGGCAAATAAATAATAAAACTGTATGAAAAAAAGATATTTAAAGAACATATGGAATATTGTATGAATGTATGTTTTAAAAGGCATTGTGATTCTTTTAATTGCAATGAAAAGTGAATATGTGAATACTATTTTGATCCTGGGACTTTTCCAATGAGGAATCACGAAATCTTTATCGTTAAGGGGCCCTGAACATTAACAGAAGCTTTCTACAGCTAACTATTGTCTGCTCATTCCCGACAACAAATTCCTTCTTTTGCTAGCCACAGATAGATAGATACCTGCACACTAATAGATTTCTATGGGTAGAAATAACTGGCTAATGCCCGTAATTTCTACACACAGCTAATTTACCTATGGTTTGTACCTACGATAATAGATATTTATTGGTACAAATAACGGGCACACTATTTAACCCTTGTGTTGTATGTGCCTTAAAGAGCATACAAGAATGACACGTATTTCATATTTTGCATTCTGAACTATCTTATTCCATTGGGCGGTCTTCTGTGAACACTTTCACTAGAAGATCTATGGTAAAAAAGATCCATTAAGCCGAGAAGTGTCGGTTACTGTTTTAGAAGAAATTTTTAGAAATCGTCTTAAAAAAAACAACAACACAACCCGCACAAAAATTAAGACATTCCATTTAAGATTAACAACGAAGACTCATTTAAAAGTATATTTTTTATTAAAAAGTTGAATTCCAAAAAAAATATACTTCATAAATCTTTTGAATATCAAACGAAAATTAATAGCCAATGACAAAATATTAGACATTTCTTATAAATCACAATAAAATTTTAATAATAATGACAATAATGATCATCCTCAAGATGATTATAATCGACTTGAAAATGGAGACGACAGACGATGATTATCATGATCTAAAGATTGCTGCATGAAATGCTCAGACTCGTAATGATTGCAATCAAGCAAATTTAACAAACAATTTATTTAAATGATCACCATCAACTTCTTCATATTGACTTTTCCTTTAATTTTTTTTTTTGAGGAAAATAAATAAACACAAAAAACAATAGTGAAAAATTAAAGAAAAAGTGAATGGCTGCAACAAATTGCATAATATATTATTTAAAATTGTATGACTGCTTTTAGTATGATTAAAAGTTTGCTAATTAAAATATTTCTTATAAAAAGCTTAAAATGTATGTATATGTATATATTATCAAACAGCAAAGGACCACTTCTAAGGATTTTAATTGTAAAGATGTTTATAAGAAAAAAAAACAAAAGGCATTTCCTTTAAAATTTAACATTCCAAGTCTTTTATCTAATATATCCATCCATTCCTTTTAACTCCTGCAAGGAGCATAACTAGGGCCGTATCTAATCGCATATCTAAACATCTAGGAACTTGAATTACAGGATACCTCAACAGCCGATGCCTACAATAGCAACCTTTATTCGTTTAGGACTTTTCTTTATAATTAAATTTTAGAATAATCAACTTCCTCTAAAAGTTTTATATAAAGGTGTCTGTCTGTCTGTCTGCTTGTTTGGTTGTTCAAACTTGGTAATTTATTTTTCTTTCCTCTTTTCCTACTTTGTGAAGAAAAGCCAGAGAATACAAATTATAGTTTTATTGCAACACAATGACTACTTAAATGCGGAAAATGATGTTTTGAAGCAAATCGATTTTCTGGCATTTTTTTATATTTCGCAATATTTTTGCAACAAATTAATATTAAAAAAGTGAAAGTACGGTAACAGATGTACAGTGGAATCTCTCTTGAGCGGTCACTGAAGGGAACATTAAAATGTGTCCGTACAAGGGGACTGTCCGGTCAAGAGAAAACTAAACATTTAAATGGAGCGCTGCCGAGACCTGTCAAATGTGTCCGTCTTAGGGGGGGGGGGGGTATCTGCCTATAGCAAGTATCCGTTAAGGGAGATTCCACTGTATTTTATTGATTATCTTTAACATTACATATGTATGGATATGTATATTTTTTTATTTGATAGCTTTTTTTAATTTTTAAAATACAAGCATATAACCGATATTGGCAAACACTTGAGGCTTGGCAAAGTTTTAAATAATAGTTATTAATAAACTGGTAAATAAAACACGCTGAAAATAACTATTTTTTAAATGTACTTTAAGGCTTATATTCATGAAAAAAAAATAAAATGTATTTGAAATCTATTTAAAAAAAATTTCTATGACAAATTTTAACTAAAATACGTTAAAAAGTTTTTTTTTATATCACAGTGCAACACGAAAAAATATAACCATAGACGGACACCACTACGTCATAAAAGACCAAAAAAAAAGAACCGTGTCTCCTAGTTTTGCCCCCCCAAGTCGTGCACTTTTTTTTATGGGCCCCCAAAGATTTGGGGGCTCTGTGTAATTTTTGCATTTCCTCAGGCTCATATCTTGCAAACCGTTCGGAATTTTGATTTACTCTCTGAGGCAAAGTTGTAGCTCGTGTCATAAAGAACAAAATTTGTGAATATATAAAAACAAAAAAAAACTTCATCTTAAAGATCAAAATCGCAAAAGATAAAAAAAAATATTTAATAATATTTAATATTTTTAAATTTTTTGTGAGACATTTTTTTTATTTTTTAATTGAACTGGAGTAAATTTTAATCAGAAATAATTTCTTAATCAGGCTTAAGTTCAGTAATTTAAATTCGTACCGAACGAAATATTTTTTATTAATTATGTGAGTTTCTAACACAATCAATTCTCATATTCCATTTCATAGAAAATTTAAGTTAAATAGCTGATGTTAATAATAATCTCTACCTCAGTATATAGACGTGGGTGCTGATGAAGTGCGTGGCTGCACAGAAAAATATCGGTACTTCCCCCAGCTAATAAAGTCTAGTTTAATTTTTCTTCTCTTCTTTAGAAACTCACACTAGTTAATAAAAATATTTCATTCGGTAAGAATTGAAATTACTGAACTTAAGCCTGATTAAGAAATTATTTCTGATTAAAATTAATTTTTTTTTTACTTTCTTTTTTCCCTGTTCAGGTCCATAGGTAGAAAACCGTTAAAAACAGCATGTGACGGACAGACGGACATCGTAGCGGAAACAATAGGTTTCCTTTTCACTTTTTGTATACTTAATGTGACCATCCGTCCCGCTTTCGGCGTTACAGTCCCGATTTTCGGTTCACCGTCCCGGTGTCCCGGAAGGAAAATGGGAAATGAGAATTTGTCCCATAATATAATAGCATAATATACATACATGTTTGAAAATGTAAAAAAGTTAAACATTTTTGTTGCGTACGTTATTATTGCGGTGTCCTGGTCTGTGTACCGCTTTGAGTTACTAAAAAAATGGTCACGTTATGTAAACGGAACCCTAAAAGGTATGAATTGTATCAATATCTTATTCGTTTCGCCACATGACACACAGAAAAAAAGCAACCAAGTAAATAATTTGTGTATGGGCATTTCTCCGAAAAATTCCACTTTTTTGTCGCGTGCGACAGTAAGCAATTAACCTTGTGTTTCTGAACAACGTGACTCTAATTTTTCTTAAAATTTTACCTATCGTAGAGCTGCCGACGTCCTTCACAAATATATAAAGAAGTAAAAAAAAAGTTTCGTTTTGTTTGAAAAAAACAAGCATATTTGACATTCCGGTAGAAATGCCCATATCCTAAATTTCTCTGCTGAATGCCAATCCAACATGTGCTGTTCACTCAAAGTATAGAAAAAATATCTTCCTACAGAAAATTTTAAATAAAAAAATATTATTCAACATATTTAATAACCAGCTTATAAAAACTTGGCGGAACATTATACCACCCCATTATGTTTTATTTCTCTAATTTTTTTTTAATGATTTCTAATGATACTTTTTAAAGCAGTTACATAATATACAAGGTGTTGATCCCCCTCAGAATTATTCGTAAAATTTTTTTTGCATTTTGCATTAGAATGTACACAGAGATAACAGTGCCTACTAAATACCTCATAAAATAGAACTGAATGAATAAGAAATTTTTATGGTTTTTTTTCAATAAGGAAATCTTATTAATTTCATAGAGAAAACCTTTTTGAAAATAATCAGGAAGAAATCTTGTAGTTTTTATGAGGTTATCTTATTGATTTTTTCAATAAAAAACACAAAAAAAAATTGCGTCTTTATTCTCTGTACTTATGTATTTTCATTTCAATTCTATATTCTGTATATTCTATGTATGTATTTAGTATATTGTAGATGTTATTTATTTATTAACTAACTTACTCACAAAGTATTGAACCAGCAAACTCCTACCTGATAGACAAGCACTCTGCCCAAACAGCCCGAATAACCATTGAAATTATTGTGCAAACATTCTTATACAAAAATGAAAAAGATCATGAAAAAAATTGCCTATATGTCTATTGATAGATAGAAATAACAAGACACCTCATAAAATCAAGAAGATTTCCTTATTACAAAAAATCAATAAGATGCTTTACACATACTCATATAGGAACCTACTACAATCAAGAAGAAAACCTTATTGAAAAAATCAATAAGGCAACCTAATAAAATCAAGAAGAAAACCTTTTTAAAAAAAATCAAGAAGGCAACCTAATAAAATCCATAAGACATCCCTACAGTTTACAATAATATAATGAAGAAGTTTTTCTCTATGGATTGTTTTTTTGGTGCCAAAAATAACGGAAATTGAGTAAAAAAAGTGTGAATAATAAGATTTTTTCTTGATTTTATGTGGTTGTCTTCTTGATAAAATTAATAAGATTTACCACATAAAAACAATAAGGAATCTCTATGAAAAAATCTTCGCTTCTTTCTGCTGGGATACCCCTTAGCCTAAAAACGTTTCATAGAGAAAATCTTATTGATTCTATGAGGCAGTTTTTTCTCTGTGTACTAACAGCAGAGAAAATTCGTGACTCGTGGTAACGGAAATGAGCGAACGCATCAAACGCATATTTAATGTGTTCTAGATCAGTGATTTAAATTTATTTATATGCATGAATATTTTCATATTCATTTATTTATTTATTTGTTTTTGCAATAGAAACTCAGTTTTAAAGAGTTTTAATGAATGCGTAAGCGAATGCGTTCGTTAATGCAAAATGAAGAGAAGGGCTTCATTCATATCTCATGTACCCTTGTTAACTTTGCAGCATTGGCGTAGCTATAAACTTTTTCTAGAGGGGGCATTACGACTGGTGATCTTCATGAGTTATATTAAAATAAATAATTACATGCAATTTTTTAATAATTCAAGGGGGCTGGAGGCAACGGCAATTCTTGGGGGCCAATGCACCCCCCAGAATGGCCTTTCTACGCCTATGCGTTGCAGTTGTTTTTTTTTAGAATCAAATTACTGGCAAATTAAACACAATGAATGCAGCAAACCTCTTATTAAAACACGTACAAATAAATTATAGTGAATGCACACTGTCATTCAAGTAAGTAAAGAATGCAGAAGAACTTGAACAATAGCATACATGTCCAAACTCTTTTTCAGTATTTACATTTACATTTTTTTTATTTCTCAATTTTTAACAATAGAATTTTATAAGCCCAGCAGCCACAAAATTTCATATCTAACAATCTGATATTTAATTGCCCTAAAATCCCTACTCTTGTGACCCGTAGTGTAAGTCATTTTAATTTCAGCCCCTTATCACCAAATTACCTTGCAACTTGTGAACACAAAAAAGAAATGCGGAAATTCATGTGACATTTAACTCTTTTTCCAATATCAAAACCGCCGTACCACACTATCTGAAAGCCATGGCTGAAACAAAGGGCGGGTATAATGATTAAAATTAACATTATGCAAGGTTATTATTACATTTTTTTTTTAATTTGCATAATACAATGTGGGTTATTATTGAAGTTTTAATGCTAAATTTTTGTAGTTATTTCTTTTTTTAAATACAATAGAATTTGATAGCCTTACAGGATGTCTGAATTAAATGCTGAATGATCATGCAAACATTTATTAATATCATGTGTTGCAAGATTATGCCTCAAATAACAAAAGCATTACAACAAGTCAATATTAAATTTGTAAAATATTATAATTAATGGGGATAAGTTTACGCGTGTTGCCCAATAAAATCTGAGCATTTACTTCGACCCACAAAATTTTGGGCAAAAGGTAATTTTTGTATGCATAAAAATATTTACTATAGCTCTAGGTGGTATACTTGTGCTCATTGCTTGAGATCGTACTCAGTAGACATAACTTGAGTTAAAGCTCAGTTTTTATGCATTAGACCCATTGTCTTTGAGACTACACTGGCAAAACCATATAAAAATATTAATATTCATAGAATTCCAGCAAACATTGATCAAATGTATTTTGCATTTTTTTCATCTTCTTTGATGCAAACACACAAAATAATAAACGATTTACTAACAAAGAGACGACTAATGTGATGTCTGTGTCAGTAATCGGCAATCAATAGTTTTTTCGCGCTATTCATACTGACTCATGAAATTTTATATATAAGGGAGTAGAAATCATTTAAACTCAACTACGCTGATTTACGCATACGTACACGTTGACATTGATTTATAAGTATAGGTTGAAATAAATACGAATGCGACGTCGACATCATAGTCATACCACACTCACACTCATAAATCACCTCAGTTCAGAGCTGGCCACGAGAGAAATGTATTGGCGTATGTGTATTCATTTGTATAAGAAGCCGATTGATGTTCGGCACTCTGGTGCTACTTTGGACAGCTCAGCCTCAGTTTGATTTCTAATTTCAGGAAAATACTTATACTACTCACATTGATTCAGCTCACTAAACTCATGCATATATGTTTATTTAAAAGTTTAGTCATTAAACAGTTTGCAAGTAGTATACTATAGTAGTAAATAGGGTTGTTTCTCAAAGAAAACAAAAAAAAAAAAGCAACAGAGAAACACATAATGCTAAGTTCGCACTGTGAATCATACTTATTTTGCATCGTCCATAGGCATTGAGTTAAGGAGAGTCGAAATCAACAACGTCATAAATGTTGCTAAGTATGAGTTCTATGCGCACTTCAAACTTTCCAGTGAATATGATTCATAGACAACATTGCAATAAGTATGAGTACGCATAAGTACAAGAAATTATAAGACATGATTCTCCACTACTCACTTTTTCACTACTCATTGCTGTTCTCTGGTCAGTAGCCCTTATTCATCTCCCAGACAAAAACTTCAATATTTTTAATAAAACAATAGCTTTTTTAAAGAAGTATCTTTGAATAACGGATAACTTTTGTAAAACGTGTCTTTTAACAAAAAGTAAATTTTTTCATAATAACTAAATTTATCATACAGAATACCCTTCTCCTAAAAATATTCGTTTTATTAAATGTGCATTTCCAAAGAACACTACATTTTTCATAAAATTACTTTCTGTTAAAAAAAAGTACATTTTTCATAAAAATTTCGTTTTTTAAAAAACAATCAAAGGTACCTTTTTTCCATGAAAAGTACCTTTTCCAAATAAAGAAATTTTTTTGTAACTTTTCATGAAAAGTACCTTTCACAAAAAGTATCTTTTTTTAAAAAACAATTCTCTTTTCAATAAAAAAGTAATTTCTTTTTAATAAAAACTAAATTTTTTAAATAAAAAGTAGCTGTTTTTAAGAAAAAGTTTCTTTTTTTCAATAAAAAAGTATTTTTTTTTTATAAAAAAAATTTTTTTTTAATAAGAAGTACCTTTTTTAATAAAAAGTAAATTTTTTTAATAAAAAGAAATTTTTTGTAACTTTCCATGAAAAGTACCTTTCACAAAAAGTATCTTTTTTAATAAAACGGTTCTCTTTTCAATAAAAAGTAATTTCTTTTTAATAACAAGTAAATTTTTTTTAATAAAAATTACCTTTTTCAATAGAAAGTAAATTATGTATTATATTAAAAGTACCTTTTTTAAAAAACTACGTTCCTTTTAATAAAAAGTACCTTTTTCAAAGAAAGTATGCTTTTGTAAAAGGCCACTATATCATAAATTGTACCCATTTCACAAAAAGTACATTTTTACAAAGCTGCTCTTATAAAAAGTACTTTTAATAAAAATTTAAATTTATTGAAAGATACTACCATCAAAATTATTATTTATGAAACAAAATTTATAAATACAAAGTACCTTGGAAAAAAAGTACTTTATGAAAAAACTATTAAAAAAAAATACATTTAAAGCAAGTACTTTAACAGAAAGTACCTTTTTTGTAAAAAGTACTTTTTTAAGATTTTCGTGTAAAAATTACCTTTTGGAAAAACGACTTATATTAAAAAGTATATTTATAAAAATAACTTTAATGAAAAATAAAATTTTATCATCAAGGCTTTTATAAAAACTACGCTTTATTAGAACCTCATTTACCTAAAGGTATGAAAAAGTAGATTTTATAAAAATAGCACTTTATAAAAACTGCCTTTTTAAAAGAGTGGATTTTATGAAAAGAGCATTTTTTCGCTAAAAAGTACCTTCTGTAAAAAGTGCCTGTCATAAAAAGTACTTTTTATCAAAAGTTCCTGTTATAATTAAAAAAGCTTTTATAAAAAAATATTTTGTAAAAAGGTGCCTTTACAAAAAGTACCTTTTGAAAAATTTCCTTCATGAAAAGTATCTTATTAAAAGTAACTTAAATAAAAAGTACTTATAAAAAAAGTATCTTTATTAAAAGTATTATTTATAAAAAGTAACTTTCGTAAAAAGCACCTTTTAAAAAGTTCGTAAAATGTACATTTTACATAAAGTAATAGATATAAAAAGTACCTTTTATAAAAAGTACTATTTATAAAAAGTACCTTTTGTAAAAAGTACTATTTATAAAAAGCACCTTATATTAAAAGTACTATTTACAAAAAGTACCTTATATAAAAAGTAATATTTATAAAGAGTACCTTATATAAAAAGTATCTTATATGAAAAGTACTATTTTTAAAAAGTACCTTATATAAAAAGTACTATTTATAAAAAGTACCTTTTATAAAAAAAGCCTTCTAAAAAAGCACATTTTGTAAAAAGTTCTATTTATAAAAGTACATTTTACAAAAAGTACTATGTATTTATAAAAAGCACATTTTCCAAAAAGTACTATTTATAAAAAGTACCTTTTTTACTACTACTAGTACTATTTATAAAGAGTATCTTTTATAGAAACAACTATTTATAAAAACTATGTATCTTTTACAAAAAGTACCTATTATAAATAGTACTTCTTATAAAAAGCACCTTTTACACAAAGTTCATTACCTATTATAAAAAGTACTTTTATGTTATATACCTTTTATAACAGGTATCTTTTTTATCAAATAAATTTTTCTAAATATGTACTGCCTTACATACCTAGTATGTAGTAGTTGTTATAAAAAAGTAACTTTTAGAAAAAATTATTCACCATTCATGTAGCCTAAATCATCACAGAACATCTTGACATCTCAGGTAAGTAGTAAGTAAATGATAAATAGATGGATGCATGAGTGCAACGTGGCAGGGGGCAGAAGATAGCAGCCCTATCACCAATCTAAGAAATGAGAGCTGGCAACCCACATTTTTGACAAAAGGTGAACATTTCTGTGGAAATGCCCATATATATATAATAGAACATAGAATTGTACCTGCCTTTTAAATTTAATTACAAATATAACGCACATAGGTACGTATAAATACATACTACGTATTAATTTCTGCAAATTAAAATGTTTTACCGGCCATCTTTGCTAGAGCCTTCTTTCTACTCGCATTATTTGGGGTATTCAGCATGAAATTTATTCACGATGTGCGTTTATTGTTACATTGAATTCATGTTAATAAATTACACATTGTTAACAAAACGTTTTGTTTGAAAAAATATTCTTAATAGTTAACTTACTTATTTACGAGTATCATTAGCCAGAAGATGTATTTTAAAAATATTTTAATGTTTCTGCACTATGGGTTGAAGACATCACTTACCTGAAAAGTAAATGAAATATTAGCAGTATTAGTAATTTGATAATTTTTAGAAGAAGAATATAATTAAACAATAAAATAGGAGCTATTGTTAGTGTGATAACTGTCTAAAGTGTGGCATAATGGAAAGAATGAATTTGTTTGCTGGGATTATAGCAAAAATTTGCAAAAATTTCAAAGAATTTATTATATATAAAGGAAACAAACTTGTAATTTTGAATTTAACCTAAATAAACGCCCCCATACGAAATGGCCACTACTTAAGTTTTTATAGGATTACACAACGCCTACAAAATAACTTGAAGTCATTTATTAGGGAAGCGCACATTTGTTAAGGAGTCACAGGAATCATGAATGGGGCCTTAGTGTCATTTTTGCATTTTCTCAGGCTTATATATTGCAAACCTTTCAGAATTTTGATCTGCTCTCTGAGGCAAAGTTGTAGCTCTTATCATAAAGAACAAAACTTGTGATTATATAAGATCAAAAAAACTCCATCTTCAAGATCAAAATCGCATAAAAATTAAACAAAATTCCATTTCTTTTACCTTTTTTCCCCTGTTCAGGTCTATAGCTAGCAAACCGTTCAAAATTCAAGGAAACAATTAACTACAAAAATGTACCTGAGATCTCAATAAACAACTTTCTAGAACATATGAACTTGCTAGAAATAATTCTTAACACCGTTTAGGTAGCGCTTAGGTAGCCGCAAAAGTAAAAAATTACCAAACAAATGAAATTAAAAAATTTTCGGGAAATATTTCACTTTTGGGGCTACCTAAGCGCTACCTAAACGGTGTTAAGAATTATTCCTAGCAAGTTCATGTGTTCTAGAAAGTTCTTTATTGAGATCTTAGGTACATTTTTGTAGTTAATTGTTTCCTTGAATTTTGAACGGTTTGCTAGCTATGGACCTGAACAGGGGAAAAAAATTTAAAAAAATCAAATTTTTTTTTAATTTTTTGCGATTTTGATCTTGAAGATGAAGTTTTCTTTGATTTTATGTGTTCAGAGTTTTTGTTCTTTATGACAAGAGCTACAACTGTGCCTCAGAGAGTAAATCAAAATTCCGAACTGATAAATATTTCGTAAATGCAAACCTTAAAGAAGGCGTCTACCGCCAGCATACATGGCTCAAGGATTTCGGAGGGCGAAAAAAAAGAACGATAAAGGTCTTATCTTCATATTTTTTCAGCAGCAAAAAGTTTCGTTAATATTTTTTAAATAATGAATTAGTGGCACCCTAATGTGCAACATGAGGATTTCGACGTGCTTTAAAAATTCCAAAAATTTCTTTCGAAAGTGTTCAACACTTGCAACAGACACACAAAAAACATTCTGATAAGCATCACAAATTAATGCGATTGTCTTTAATTTTTACAAGACAACAAAAGAAACATTTTCAGCAGGAATTTTTGATACTCAAAAATGTTAAAAATAAATTGCAAAAAAAAAAACTCCAACCAAGAAATTCCATTTTAAAGGAAAAATTATAACAAGAAATAAAAGATATCAAAATAAAATTTTTTTTTATTGGAAGTCCCCAAATTTATTTAAAGAGTTTTAATTTATGGCTAAAAAAAATATCAAGTTAATGAACTTTAAGATGAAATACAAGAAATAAAAAACAGCAACATTTTGAAAGTAAATTTATGAAGAAAAATATTAGTTGGGCCAGTTTTCTACAGAAACTTTGCTGAATCACAAGGAATAAGTTTATTGACCTTGTTCGTCGTAACCAAAGCCAACGGGAGCAGCAGTGTCAGCGAAAAAGTAGGCCATCCTCATTTTTTAAATCGCTAAACAAAGAAATGTGCAATATAAGTAAATATAAAAAAAAAACAAAAAATTGTGTGTCGAGTTGGCAAATACTCGTAAATTGTTGGATTACAGGAGGTATGTGTCAAAAATCCTGAATTTATGCGATTATGCCAATAATACTAAAGCACAATCTTTGTATTCCACGCATACCGGTAGTTATTTTTAATTTAAATATGCTTTTGACAACCGGCCGTTTTTGCTGGCGCACTCACGATTTAACACAAAACCAAAACAAAACACACACTCACACACACGTCACACACTCACACACACGTTTAAAGTCACACTATAAAATTGCGATTTGTATCTTCTTCTTCTTCTTCTTCTTCTTCTAAAGTTGTGGAGTGGAATTTTTAAAACAGTCCTTTCATATAAATACCAAATGTAGGGAATTTGATAAATATGCTAAACATAACCCAGCAAACATTTGGATACAGGAGTTAGGATGTGATTTTCTTTGTACTTAAAAGCAGAGTACGAATATAAACGAAACAAAATGTTTGAACTTGTTTTGTTTCGTTCTTTCAAGTGAGTGAAACAAAAACAATGAGAACGATTGCTCAATTTGTTTTTGCACATGAGCACAAACCGATCGACCGTAAGCCGGCTAATAGCTGCCACCGCCCACAAACAATACATTAATTTATTCCTACGCCGCTAGAAATAATGGGAAATATATGGAAACGTTTTGAAATATTTGCGCTCGAATTTAGCATCATCATATAATAAAATTTTATTGCATTGTTATTTCACACATTAAATTTGTTTTATATAGCTAAGCAGCATAGCTCTAACCTAGGTGTGCTAGGACAGCTCTCTTCTTTTTTTATAAAAAAAAAATATCGCATTACCACCACACAAAAAATGGATATAATGTAGCAGGTGAATGTATACATAATATAAGTAAAAATTTGTCACGCGAGAGTGAAAAAGTAAGTTTTTTTCTTTAATAAAAAAGAATGACAAAGAAAATAACTCCTTTTTAAAATCTTTCGGCAACTTTGGTTCACAGTCACTTTACCTAGTGTCTTGTGTGTGATTTCAAATAACAGTTGAGCTGTATTTTAGTTTTGAAAATTAAAAAAAATTTAATATAATATCGAAAGTGAATATTATTAATATATAAAACGAAAGTTGTCACGTCTGAGAGGAAGTGAAAGTGAGTGATAAGAAAAGTTTTTCATCGTGAGATTAAGTGATGAAAACTTTAAGGACGTTAAGAGGTGTGCTTCAAAAGTTGTCACGCGGGACAGAACGTGACCGTAAGTGATAAGGAAGTTTCTTCATCGTGAGAGTTAGTGATTAAAACTTTAAGGACGTTAAGATGGAGGCGTCAAAAGTAGTCACGCGTGAGAGAACGTGAGTAATATGAACAGTTGTTCGTCGTAAGATTAAGTGATGAAAACTTTAAGGAAGTTAAGAGGCTTTAAAAGTTGTCACGCGTGAAAAAACGTGAGTGTGAGTGATAAGAAAAATGTTTCATCGTGAGATTAAGCAATGAAAACTTTAAGCACGTCAGGAGAGAGGCTTCGAAAGTTGTCACGCGTGAGAAAACATAAGCGTCAGTGATAAGGAATTCTTTCATTGTGAGACTTAGTGATGAAAACTTTAAGCACGTCAAGGGAGAGGCTTCAGAGTTGTCACGCATGAGTTATAAGAAAATTGTTTCATCGTGAGAATAAGTCATTAAAAGTTTAAGGACATTAAGAAGGAGGACTCAAAAGTAGTCACGCGTGAGAGAACGTGAGTAATATGAACAGTTGTTCGTCGTAAGATTAAGTGATGAAAACTTTAAGGAAGTTAAGAGGCTTTAAAAGTTGTCACGTGAGATTAAGCAATGAAAATTTAAGCACGTGAGGAGAGGCTTCGAAAGTTGTCACGCGTGAGAAAACGTAAGCGTCAGTGATAAGGAATTCTTTCATTGTGAGACTTAGTGATGAAAACTTTAAGCACGTCAAGGGAGAGGCTTCAGAGTTGTCACGCATGAGTTATAAGAAAATTTTTTCATCGTGAGAATAAGTCATTAAAAGTTTAAGGACATTAAGAGGGAGGACTCAAAAGTAGTCACGCGTGAGAGAACGTGAGCGTGAGTAATATTAAAAGTTTTTCCTCGTAAGATTAAGTGATGAAAACTGTAAGAAAGTTAAGAGGCTTTAAAAGTTGTCAGGCGTGAGAAAACGTGAGTGTGAGTGATAAGCAAAATGTTTCATCGTGAGATTAAGTGATGAAAACTTTAAGGACGTCAGAAGAGAGGCTTTAAAAAGTTGTCACGCGTGAAAAAACGTGAGCGTCAGTGATGAAAACTTTAAGGACGTTAGGAGAGAGGCTTCAAAAATTGTCACGAGTGAGAGAACGTGAGCGTAAGTGATAAGATAATTTTTTCATAGTGAGATTAAGTAATGAAAACTTTAAGCACGTCAAGGGAGAGACTTCAGAGTTGCCACGCATGAGTTATAAGAAAATTTTTTCATCGTGAGAATAAGTGATTAAAAGTTTAAGGACATTAAGAGGCTTCCGCACTTTGATACCAAAAAATCATTTCAATCGGTCCTGACGTAAAATTTCCTGTATTGCATTTGGTCTGTTTGAGACTTTAAAACTTTTTTACGTTTTTCCTGCCTGCCTTAAATGAATATTTCTTGGCACTGACATGATTATTATGCGTAAGACGTATTTTAAAATTGAAAACAAAACTTTGGTGTTTTTTTGTAATGAATTCGTTATTATCTTTTTGTTTGCACAGCAAAATCTGTTTGCATTACTTAACATTAAACGCTAAAAAAATGCTTGCAACACCTATAAAAGAAATAAAGTGGCATGTTTAAGATCGCAATAAAATCCAATAAAATGACACCAAAACCTAAAATAATTTCAAGGATTTTTTTATTTAATATTTTGCTGCTGATGTTGAAAAAAAAAATATTTTCTTAGCTGGATTAAAAACTATTTTAAAGTTAAAACATTATTTAACACCCACTTTTTGTTTTGCATAAAGTTATTTTTTTTTTGTGCACAGGCAAATGTTAAAAATGAATAAATGCATTAACTTTAAAAAAGGTCAGTAGGAAATAAATGCTAGAAGCGAAAAAAATTATTAAATCAAATTAAGTCTTTTGATATAGTTCGCCACTTTTTTTATATAGAATTTAATTTTGTTACCCAGTTCTACCAATTACCAATTTTTATATACAGATACAGATATTTTCCTACCGGGTAATTCTACTTCATAATTTTATAAATTTTCATTATTATTCAAATTCTCTTTAATTAATCGTATTTACACTGTATCGTTGCTTTTTATATGTCTTTAAGCTCAAACAACTGAAGAATAAAATTACAAACAATTTATTTAGCCACCCTCTTTTAAATTTAATTCTTTAGTGCTGCACTATGGCCCCACAAGCTTATAATAATGCTGAAGTAAAAAAAAAATACAACAGTATTCATAAAAGGTTTCCCCAAAACAATTTCCTTAAACAAAATTTGTACTTTAAGTTAAAATTAACTTTAACAATCGTTTGTGAATACCGTTGTTAAATCGCATAATAGCACCCACGATCACAATGATATTTTCCTTTTCCAAAACTATCCGATATAAAGGATGTTTTTTTAGAGGTATAAATTGATATAAAACACAAAAAAAATTAATTCCACTTTATTCTAAGCTATTTTTATTTGAATATGAATTCCTGCTCGCTGGAAAAATGTAAAACTGGAAAGTACAATAAAGGTATTCATTTCAGTTTTTTTCTGTTGGAAAAATGGAAAAATGTATTTTTTTTACAACAAACACAGGAAAAAAAATTCCACCAAAAGTTGAATTTAAAATTTCAACTTTTGGTGAATTTTTTTACCTGTGTTTGTTGTAAGAAAAATTACATTTTTCCATTTTTCCAACAAAAAAAAACTGAAATGAATACCTTTAATGTACATCTACTATTGCAACAATGAAAATTTTATCTCAGTGATGATAAATAGACTAAAGTTTTCTTCTAAAACGTCAGTAGTGTGTGACTTCAGGCAATTCACCTAGTCCTAAAGAAAAATAGTTGTTTGACCTTGAAGGACAATTTAAGTTCCATTACCTGAAATTATTTATTCACCCTACATTTCTTTTAACAAATTAACTGTGCCACGCTCTGTGTGAATAATTTCACCTGTAGAAAATTGTACCCATTTTTGAAACAATTTTCGGAAGCCACCCTCTTAACGTCCTTAAAATTTTAATCACTTAATCTCACGATGAAAAAAATTTCTTATCACTCACGTTCACGTCCTCTCACGTGTGAAATTTTTTGAAGTCTCTATCTTAACGCCCTTAAAGCTTTCATCACTTCATCTCACGATGAAAAAATTTTCTTATAATTCACGCTCATTTCCTCTCACGCATGACAATTTTGAAAGCCTCTCTCTAAACTTCCTTAAAGTTTTCTTCACTTAATTTCACGATTAAAATATGTTCTTATCACTCACGTTCACGTTCTCTCACTTATTCTCACGATGAAAGAAAAATGTTTATCACTCACGTTCACGTCCTCTCACGTGGGACAACTTGTGAAGTCTCTATCTTAACGCCCTTAAAGCTTTCATCACTTCATCTCACGATGAAACAATTTTCTTATAATTCACTCTCATTTCCTCTCACGCGTGACAACTTTGAAAGCCTCTCTCTTAACGTCCTTAAAGTTTTCATCACTTAATTTCACGATTAAAAAATGTTCTTATCACTCACGTTCACGTTCTCTCACTTATTCTCACGATGAAAGAAAAATGTTTATCACGTCCTCTCACGTGGGACAACTTTTGAAGTCTCTATCTTAACGCCCTTAAAGCTTTCATCACTTCATCTCACGATGAAACAATTTTCTTATAATTCACTCTCATTTCCTCTCACGCGTGACAACTTTGAAAGCCTCTCTCTTAACGTCCTTAAAGTTTTCATCACTTAATTTCACGATTAAAAAATGTTCTTATCACTCACGTTCACGTTCTCTCACTTATTCTCACGATGAAAGAAAAATGTTTATCACTCACGTTCACGTCCTCTCACGTGGGACAACTTTTGAAGTCTCTATCTTAACGTCCTTAAAGTTTTCATCACTTACTTAGTAGTAGTTTCCACAATGCAAGCAAGCCACTTGTCTAGAATAAATATATGAAAAACATATTTTAGACAACTTTTTTAGACAAGTCGCTTGCTTGCATTATGGAAACTACACATTAATCTCACGATGAAAATTTTATTTATAGTTCACATTCATGTCCTCTTAGGCGTAACAACTTTCGACTAATATTAATAATACACTCACCTTTAACTTTATTTTATTTATTATTTTTTTAATTTTCAAATACTATAAATTTTCATTATAAAAACTTTCACTACACTTAATCGGTATTTGAGAAAGCCATAAAAACTAAGTCTGTACTAGAGAATGACAATGAGTACTCAAAAAAGAATATACTTCAGTAAATAGTCTTAATATTAGTAATTGCATATAATCATAATAGTAGCGCAAATAACTCGTACGCTCATGTATTTTCTCTCAAGCAACTATGCCTATAGATGATTCCAACATACAAGAGCATACGCTTATGCGAAGAACTAAAATACGCTACAACTGAAAATATAAAGGCACATACCGTACTGACTCTCTGTCATACTGATAGTAGTAGTATGCTTATACTCAAGAGTATAAATATTTAGCAGGACAAAAAAAATATTCGCCCAATACTCGGGATATTTATTAATTTTTCGCCACCGTATGCGTACATTTTTGTATACCAAATGGAAAGGAAAATGTTATTTTTTTGCTGTTTGAAAACATACTTTATGTGTGTGTGTGTGTGTGTAAACAAAGTAGTCTTGTGTATACGCATATATTTAGGCGAATAATAGTTAGGACTATTTTTATACTCATGCGTATGATTGTAGCTCATACGGTCTATAAATTTTAGTTATAGTTTTTTATAAAGTCTGTATGAACAAATATAGTTGTTGGTTGTTTATAGTTATACGCATTCGGTTTAAAATTAATGCTTGTGTTTGCACATGACCGTGTTGTTTATTTTTAGCTGTAAGCATTCATAGTTGTTTGACGTCCAATACTCAGAGTACTTAAAAGGATACTTTTGTCATTCTCTGGTATGTACTTCCCTGAGCTGATAACTGTGGAAAACAAGGTTGACTCCTCTAACATCTTCTAAAAAAGCGCTAAGTATCCTTAAACCCCTACAGTTAAACTTATTTAAAAAAATAGTATATTTTAAAACTAAAGTATCCCAAAATTCAGGAATGGAGTCGCTGTGCTCTTTTCCGGAATTAAATGAAATAAATAACAGGGTGGCGTTGCAACAAACAGGTTCAGCGACTCCATTCCTGAATTCTGGCACACTTTAGTGTTAAAATGCTTTAGGGGTTTAGGATACTTCAGCGCTTTGTTCGAAGATGTTGGATGAAGTAGTTAGCACGTTGACTACAAAACCGAAGGTACTGTCATCAAATAACAACACCACGCATTTTTTTTGGTGTGCAATTAGTGTCCATCAAATTTTCTAAAGTTATTGTTGTTTGCAATACAAGTTGTCGATCGAACGATTTCTGGTGACATCGTGGGCCAGGGGCCGTATGTATCAATTCTTGTAGGAAAGTTCAAGTGATGAAGGCATAGAGGATACTAATACTAATGTAACATCAGAGCGCCCTCCTTCGTCGGTGTTGTGTAGCAGAATCATCGGCGTAGTAAAATCTATTTATATAAAACAGGATGTGTGTGTATGTATGTAACGTATGGACTCCAAAACAGCTGGGGCGATTTTGATGAAATTTTCAGGGAATCTTCAGAATATTCAGTGTGCTTCGCTACCGGGTTAAGCTAGTAGCAAATAAAATGGCTACTAAGCACAGCTTGAAAAATTTAATACGCCTCCTTGACACCAGAGGCGCTGCAATATTGCATTACTGAAAACGTGCAAGGAAAAGCAGAGTTGTTAGAGAATAAAGCTTCCCTCTGTCTCTTCCTTCAGCACCTGTCTTCTCTAGCACTATCCCTTTCCTAAAGAAGGTAACGCCTAGTGTTTTTTCTTTAAAAAAAAAAAATCTTTTATCCTTTTTCAATCCCATAGTGCCTTACCGCAGACCATCGTGTTAGTTTTGCAAGTGTTAACACCAAATTCAATTTAACTGTTATTTCGAGAGATGTGAGTAAATATATGTTGATAGCGTTATTAAATGTTTAGCTGTCAGTTTGGTACTTGTGCGGTGCACCTTGGCTCAATTTAACCAGTATTTTAATTTATTTTTTTTGCTGTTCTTTGGTTCATGTAATAAATCAAAATTCTTAAACTTGTTGCTTAGTTCACAATATCAGGCACAATTGTGTGGTTTTAAATAGTCATAATTTTATTACTCTCCCATAAGATAATTTTTATGTTATATATTGTTACCTTAATATATAGAAAGGCCCTAACCGCGTTATTTTTTTTTTTACATTTCTATAGAAGAACATCTAATGTAGCGAAAAATTTTAAAAACTCGATTTCAAAAAAAAAAAAAAAACGAGTTAGGGCCTTTCTATTTTAATGTAACGATATTTATAGGTATTTAAATTATTTTTGCCAACCAAAACCAGTTTATTTTTGTAATAATTGTTCAACTTTTATTTGTGTCAAGATATGAATATATATAAAATGTTGGCGGCAAAAACATATCGTACATGCATAATGCAAAAAAGAAAAAAAGTTGTTGGTACCAAGAAAGAATTTTGTTTTTAGAGCGCATGTTATATTTAGATTGAAAGATTTCAATGAAGTCGCCATAGTCGTACATACACATAAAGTAGAGCTCGATTATAATGAACTCCTCAGCATCTGTTAGTTTGAGGCAACGCAAGTCTCTCATCATATAACAACGCATACTTAGTTGTAGCCCTGCAAGAGGCATTAAATTTGGTCCCAACGGCAGATGAAATCATAATCATAATTCTCCGAAGAAGCAAACAGAGATTCCCAGGGATTGCCTTTGGTCTTTCAAGCAGAACTACACCCAGAGAAAAAACAGCTTAAAATCAATAAAAACCATATTGAATTAATAAGAAACATTAACGAAAGTCTAGTCATGTTGAAAAAATATTAATTTACAGTATTAATTTATTGATTTTATTTATTTTTAAGTATTTCAATATACATTGTATTGGAAATTATTGAATCAATGTGACGCAGCTTTTCCCTGAGTGTACACATCCACAGTTTCAACATCTTTCAAGTAATTTTTCTTTCTGTGTATTCAGCAAATAAATGTGAAATGATAAAACAAAAGAAGAATTTGTTTTGGATCAAACTACAAGTTTTACAAAACACATACACACACACACACACATAAATGTGTATGCATGTATGTATGTATGTATGAACATGTGTTAATTTATTTAAAATATGTCAAATCAGCATGTTTTCAAAATCTTTAATCATAAATTTTTGAACAACATTAAACGGAAAACTATAAAAAAAAAGATTTATTTTCAGAAAAGAAGCACGTTTGACAGTTGCATGACAATTACGTGACAGCTAGTCAATTTAAAAGCATTTGCTGTTTATAATTTTTGAAGAAAACAATTAAATAAATGCATTTCAAATCGACACGTTCTAAATGGTCTTTATGTTTTTTTTAAGTTTCATGTTTATTTTTTATTTTTATTTTTTAATATCAAAATCATTAAAATATTTTATATGTACGATACATATGTATGTAGTAAATAAAATGCAATATAAATTGAAAAACACTTTTGTTTTTTTTTTTTTTTGTTTTTTGTAAATACTTGACAAAAATTTTAAATTAAGTGGACATTAAAAATGCAAAGTTTTCCTATCGAATAACTCAACATTCGTCAAAGTCAGAGACTTGTACACACATTCCTACAAGTAAAAAATGTGAAACCCCATCTCAAGGTGAATCAATTTTGATAAACATTTCAATAAGCAATTGTGACATAAAACAAGAGCGCTGCAAAAAGAATGTCAAATATTTGACAAAAAATTTTATGAAATAAATATAATAAAAAATTAAATGAATTTTTTCAATGTTTAAAAAAAAAATTTGAAGGCAAAGACAAGAATATGTAAGTTAAATGTTGTAGTTTGATTGAAAATAAAATAATTTTTTAGGGAAAAGGAGCAGAAGATCAACACATAAGGGAAAACAAAATTATGGAACTCTTCGTCTAATATTATTGCAAAAACTGTCTTTATTTAGGCACATATTCTCACGGCCTTTGAGTAAATTTCTTTTAGAAACGATTCCCATGTGGTTCAAGTCTTTAATAATTTATATGCCGCTTTGGAGGGTAAACATTTGTCATTTATTACCCTTAAGTCATTGAACAAATTTTTTACTTCTTATAGCTATGCTATTTATTGCGCGACACAGGAATTAGGACGTGATTTTCGTAACAAAAATAATGGACACTATTACAGTTATATATTTATTTTTGTTTTGATTTTTTTGTACTGAAAACAAGTGTACGAAAATAAATGAAACAAATTGTTTGATTTTGTTTTGTTTCGTGCTTTGAAGTGAGTGAAACAAAAACAAAACAAAAACAAAAGAGAACGATTGCTCAATTTGTTTTTGTATTGTTGTTGCACATGAGCACAAGCCAGAGAACACAGCCGAACGGCTGTAAGCCGGCTAACAGCCGCCGCCGGCCACAAACAATACATTAATTTAATCGTATGCCGCTAGAAAAGAAAATAATGGGAAATAAATGGTTACGTTTTGAAATATTTGCGACGAATTTGACATCATCATGTAATATAATTTTATTTCATTGTTATTTAACGTATTAGGTTTGTTTTTTAAAGCTAAGCAGCATAGCTATAACCGGGTGTCCTAAGACACCACTCTTCTTTTGTTTTTTAATTCCAGACGTTTCGCTTTACTAGTTCTATTTCAAGAAAGCCGAAGCACACGGAGAGCTGTTCAAACCTTATCCATCTATTTCCATTGTATTCAGCAAGCGAAAGATATTTTGTGCGGTGATTTTGATGCGGAACTCAAAGACGGCCCTGGTGAGTCAAAAACGTCCGAAGGTGATGAATTGTAGCCATTGAAGATCCATAACTATTGTTGTCATTTTCAAGAGCTTGCTAAATCCATGGGAATTTTTAAAAGGATTTGCAAATAGCATGACTTTTCCAAAAGCAAAGAAATAGGGTAAGAGAGACTATTGAAAGACTATTTTGCATGTCCGAAATACTTCAACCATAAAAATAAGTAATTTTTTATTCGAATCCTTATTTGCGATAACAAAAAAGTGGGTTCAAGTCGTGTGTGAAGATCGTCCCATTAGGTGAATCAACGCCAAAGAGGAAAATCTATGACGACAAGGTGATGCTCTATATTTGGTGGTACCAGAAAGGTGCCAGCTATCATGAGCTAGTGAATTGGGCCCAAACGATTACAGGGATTCTGTACCGAATACAATTGATTTGTTCGAAGCGAGCATTGGTTGCAAAATGCCCGGAACATACGACCAGGAGTCTAATCGTAGCTTTCGATAACTAGCTGCTTCGAGCGCGTTCTTCAGTTTGAGATTATGGCATTCGCTATCGAACAATGTAACAATATGCTACGATATCGAATGCCATAATCTCAAACTGAAGAAACGTGAACGAATCAGCTAGTTATCGAAAGCAACGATAAGACCCCAGATATGAAGCCGTAATACCTCCTAGCGTCCGTTACATGTAGCAGGGCGCGTTTAAAACTAATTACAAAATAGTGGTTTCGAAATTTCGATTTATAGTCCAGATTCTGTTTCATTCGACAACCACTGTCATTGATAGTCGCTTCAATTCGGAACAAGCTATTCGCTCTTGACCTAACAAATGAGCAGCTGTTTTTGGCGAGGTAACCATATGTTGCCAGAGAGATGGGAAAAGGTCATGGCTAAAGCGATGCACATACGGTTGTCAGATCTTACAATATTGCCAGTAAAATGTGCTCCAAATTTCTCACAATCGTTTGAACTGGCAATTTTTGTCAGATGGCGCTGCCAGAAAAAGCATTGTCAGTCCATTGCAAGACTACCCATAGCAGATGACAACAAATTGTCAGACATCTGACAATCGTGTGAACACATTGTAAAATTTTTGCCAGATATTTGTCAGACATTTTAATATTTTTAATATTGTCAGATATTTCAAGTTTATGCATCTGGCAATGCCGTCATTGTCAGAGAATTCTTTCTATGGGCAACACTGCACACGCTGGATTTTAAAGAAAAAAATATATAATAAAATATAAGCAAGCAAAATCATTGCAATTACTTCTTTATGGTCCATAATAATTTATATTTTCACTTTTTACATTCAACACAACCACAAACTATTGATATATATTTAATTTTTAACAAGTGCTTTGAGTCTGGCAACGCCTAACAACAGGACCTGAAAATTTTTGCAGGATCTGACCACCGTGTGAACTGACAATTTTTCGACTGCCGATTTTGTCATACAACCATCTGGCAGTAAATTGTAAAATTTTCCGACAAATTTGATACAACCGTGTGAACTGACTGATAATCCTCCTTGTGCTGGTAATTTTTGATTGCCAGTACATTGCCAGTTCTGACAATATTGTAAGATTTGACAATCGTCTGTACATAGCTTAAGGATGGCAAATGGTTGGTGGTTTTTTTTTTTTTTTTTTTTTTTTTTTTTTTTTAAAGAGAAGTGAGAGAGAAGACAGGTGGTGAAAGAAGAGATAGAGGAAAGCTTCATTCTTTTACAACTCTGCTTTTCGCACGCTTTTAATAATGCAGTGTTGCAGCGCCTCTCTGATGTTAAATGGGGCGTATTAATTTTTTGAAGCTGTGTCTTGTAGCCATTTTATTGATTATTTTACTTCGCCGATGATTTTGCTACACAACGAAGGAGGGCGCTCTGATGTTACATTAGGACTAGTATCTGCTGAAGTCGGTATAGTTCAGTGACCAGTGACTATGCTTTCATCACTTGAACTTTCCTACAACAACTGACACAAAGGGACACTAATGCACATCAGAAAAATGCGTGATGTTGTTATTTAATGACTGTCGGACACAGGGATTGAACCCTGGACCTTCGGTTTTGTAGTCAAAGTGCTAACTACTTCAGCCAACGCCACCCTCAATTTGGTTTGCATGGCTGCTGGCAACTTAAAAGCCAACAAATATAATCGTGAGATACCACTCTAATTGTCCGAATTCTAACCCATGAAAAAGGTTTGGATTCAATGCTAGAACCATACCGTTACGTTCAGTTACAGCATGTGGCTCTCCATACTAATCACTGATACTCTCGACAGGTCGTCTAGTAAGTGATTTTCCAGAAACTTGTAAGGACGGGTATTCGCTGAGCAGGTGAAAAACTGTCTCTGCTTTGTCTTTTTTTTTTAAACAGCTGCTCAAAACTGTTGAGACCTAGCTAGCACGACAGCCGATCGGCCTGGACACATCAATACCACGACTAACCGCTAGATGCTCATTTTGCTTACTATTTCTTATAACCGTTTATTGTGAAACAATGCTCACCCATTATCTTGGCTACCCTAACTACACATTAAGTTTATTTATTTGCAGCTTCAACAAGTCATATCAATGTGTAATAGTTTAAACCTCATAAAATTTCTCCACTAAAACAATAGCAGTATTCGATGTTTGATGCAAATGGTCTTGCGTCAATGTAGCTTTTCTTTAAAAATCCAACAACAAAATAATTCGTATTATACACACACACAATACAAAGAAAATCTACGATATTTTGCATTTGCACTTACGCAACAACATTTGCATCAAGCAACGAATACCGCCAATATATTATCAATATTTTTAAGAGCTCTTCCAGTGGCTGCATCTGTTCTATTTCTCTCTCTGTTACTTGTATAATTGCTCGCGGCAAATTTTCATTTTTTCTTTTGTTTTTGACATAATACCCCACTTGGATCTTAATCATACTCACATCCTTATTTGGCTTCTCATTGAAAAGAAAAAGATTCTTATGTTAAATTAATGATTGCTGGCAGCAAACCTGTTGCTTCATAATTTGTTCCCTGCCCGTAATCATCATCTGCCCCAATACACTTTAGTGAAATATAACTAAAGCCTTTTGGCCTTTCTTCTTTTTTTTCTTCGTTTTTATTAAAACAAATTTATATCTTATGCCGGTATTTAGAATATAAATACGGAATTTAACTTCATAAATATTATTTGTTGTTATAAATCAAAATTAAATTTTAAAATTATTCACACAGCAAATATTTACATAAAAGAAATCCAGCTATTTGGTGATAAATTAAAATGAAATCAATTTGAAAAAAGTTGTCTTATGCAACACAATATGAGCAGCAGATTATATGGGGTGATTTTTTGCTATTTATTTTTTTTTTTTTCAGTGTAAAAAAAGATTCGTGAGTCAAACGAATAATGCTTGCAACTCATTGAGTTGTATTATTAAAAATTTGGGCTGTGCGAGAAATGTGTTTCTATCGGAAATACATTCTTCAGCCACGAAGCACAATTTTGTCTTAATTTACGAATGTTGAGTTAAGAGCAGGCAGAGGTAGTTCAAGAGCTGTAAAAAGCACTCTTGGGTGCGGTTTGTAGGCCGCACACTGTCGCGAAGGCGGCCAAAAATGAAAAAAAATAGGTTTGAATTAAAAATTGAAAAACGAACAAATTACACATGCAACATTTGTTATTTATTAAATAAAATAAAAAAGAATTTTTTAAAAAATATTTAATTTCTAAAGAGTTTTGATGATTGAAAGTCAACAGCTAGTTTTAGGGCAGTATGCAACTATTTAAAAATATAGTACGGACACATTCTAACTTTAGCAGGTTAATTAAACAAATTTTTAGATATTGAACTACAACTTCCAATAAAACATAAGGGGAATGTTCTTATAGTATGGCTACAGTACATTTTTAGGGTTCCGTACACCAAAGGTGAAATGGAACCCTATTGTTTTCGCTACGCTGTCCGTCTGTCCGTCTGGACGACTGTCCGTCACAGGGTATTTTCTCGAGAACCGTAAGAGCTACGGACCTGAAATTTGGACAGAGTATGTAGACCCTTGGCCGCTACAACAACAAATACATGAGAGTAGGAAATTAAAGGGTGTGCCAAAACGAGCAACGAAAAATGTTAAAATCCCATGTAATATACATACAATTGTATGCACTTGAAATTTTTAAGATTAGTGTATTTTTATACAGACTACAACAATTAACACTAAAATTTAAAAAATTTTAATTAAAGGGTGTACCATCAGTTAATGTAATTTCGACTATGTAATTTTGATAACTTGCTGTATCTTGGAAACCGTATGAGCAAACTTCTTGAAATTTTCAAAAACGGTAAAACAAAAAAATCTCAAAATTATAAAATCGCCAAACCGAAAAAAATCGCCAAAACGAAAAAAGCACCAAATGAAAAAAAAATTTCTAAATCGAAAATAAATCGCAAAAAACCGAAAAAATCGCCAAAATGAAAAAATCGCCAAAATGAAAAAAAAATCGCCAAAATGAAAAAATCGCTGAAATTAAATAAAAAAACCAAAATGAAAAAAAATCGCCAAAATGAAAAAAATCGTCAAAATGAAAAAAAATCGCCAAAATTAAAAAAAAATCGCCAAAATTTAAAAAATCTCCAAAACGAGAAAAAACGAAAAATAATCAAAACAAAATTATTTCAGCTGAAAAAGATTAAAAACACTGGTTTCATTACAACAATTTTTGATATAAACCACAGCAAAAAACCCAAGACAATCACCCTTATTCTAATTGTCGGCATCGACGTCACTTTAACACAATACCAAAAAATTTGGGCTTGTTTACTCGCTCTCGAGAACAATTGTGTGCTACTGGCAATCTATTTCCGTTCCCTAAGGTCTAGAAAATAGCATAAACCTGCCACCAGGAGTCAGTTTTTTTCCCAACGGATACACAAGCCTTGATTTTTTGATGTTGTGTTAAAGTGACTTCGATGTCGACAATTAGAATAGGGGTGCATTTTTTTAAATGTCTACATCAGTACTGCGATTCACTAACTTTTTCCTAACGATAATCGCATCGTTAAAATATTTATAAATAAAATTTACTCAATTTGCTATTCAGTAACATTTTTAACGATATTCACTGTAGGTTAATGTCAGCTGTGTCGTTAGTAAAACGACAATAATTTTTCAGAAAATATCAGCTGCGTACTATTGTTAAAAAGAAGTTACAGAATCACACAGTCGTATAGTATAGACAAAAATTACGATTCTCGGACCGTTAAAAGTTACAGAATCGCACCTCAGGTAAGATATTCGATTATATACACGTGTAGTATCCGTATGAGACACTTCGTGTGCACGTCACTTACTTTACTGAATTTATTTAAATTTCAATATTAATTGGTGTAGTCTGTTTCGTGGCTCGCTTTAGAACACCCTTTAATTGGTAACTGTCATAAATTTGTTATTGTAGCGGCCAAAGTTTAACATATTCTGTGAACATTTTAGATCCGCAGCCACTTACGGCCCTCAAAAAAAAAACTGTGAAAGACAGACAGAAAACAATAGGTTGAATTGCCTTTTCACCAGAGTGCGGAGAGTGCTCGAATTAAACTCGCTCGCAAACGAATTCAATTCGAGCCAATTTTATTTTTTGTATTGAAAAGAGCTACTCTTGTCTGCTCGCGAGTAAAAAAATAAAACTCGCGAGCGCATTTAATTTTTGAGAATCGAAAATAGGACTTGCGAGAAGAATTCGCGAATAATTCTTTTTAATTCGCGAGTCGAGTTAAAAAGAATTATTCGCGAGTTTTATTAATTTTTTGTTTGCTCAAATTCTGTTTTCTATAGGTCGCAATGTTGAAATTATATTTTATTACTGATAGTTAAGCATTTGCTTAACTTTTCATGAAGCAGAAGCCTTAAAACATTTGAAAAATACCTCATGACATAAAAGTAACAACATATATTTTTATATATGTTTATGCATTTGTAAGTACTATACTTTTCAAATTCGCATATAAATACATATACTTTTTCGAATAAACAAAAAAAAATTTTTATGTTTATGCTCGTTTTGCACTCTTTTAAAATTTGTGCTTACGAGTTTTAAAATAAGACTCGCGAGCACAAATTTTAAGACGAGCGAGTTAATAAAAATTGTTCTCGCGAGCAGAATTTTTCCCTACCCTGCTTTTCACCTTTTATGTACAGAACCCTAAACAGGAAAATGTTGTTATGTATCTGTGATTCCATATTTCGCCCCTGGCCGCAGTTTAATTGCTTTAGCAAACCGCAAAGTTGCCATAATAACTTTAATTATTATTTTTTTAATTATTTTGCTAATTCCTTGAATTTTCAGTATATAATATTTATAATTTACATGTGGTCAGCAATAATAAATGGAAAATTTTTTAATATGATTATAATTTAGTTTGTGTCCAACTGGGAATATTTTGTGGTTTATATCAGCATTGTCTCTTATCAAACAATATTTGAAAGTAGACAATAGATATTAAAAATAATTTTTTTTTCACAAAGACAGACCGTATATTACCACAAAAATTTTCTTCATTTGCATAAATTTGCAGATAAATGTGTTTACAAATAAAATTTAATATTTTTATGAAATATTTAAATTAACAATTTCAAACGCTAATTTAAATTGACATTTAAATATTTTAGCGTAGGCATAAATACAATTATTATCTTCTAAAATAAATAAATTACAAGTTAAGAGTTAATAAAGTCACCTGAAGCAATGAATGTTTGCTGATATTGTGACTTCGATTGGTTTAAGCAAGACACACAAAAATAGTTTTTTTTTTCGAAATGTAAACACAAGTTTTGGTATTAAAAACCACCAGCAGTTTTACAAGAATATACATTTTTAGCACAATTTTATGATATTACTAGCTTAACCCGGTGTGCTTCGCTACCCCTCCCCTCCCCGCAAAAAAAATAGTTTTAGAGGCCGACCCACCTATGCCAGTGACACACCACTTGGAACCACCCCCGGGCGGGTTCCCCATACAAACATTTGTTATTTTTCTAAATATTTGTATGGGGAACCCCCCCAGGGGTGGTTCCAGGTGCTGTGCCACTGGTATAGGTGGGTCGGCCCTCCAAAATTAGGGGGGGTCGATCATACATTTTGACTCGATTGAGGAACTCTAAATGGGCCAAAGTGAGATTTTTCAAAATTTGACCCTTCAAGAAAATTTGACCTTTCGGATCAAAAGTCGGGACATCAAAATACATTTTAGAGGTATGGTTCCTTCGGCAAAGTTTCTTATTTTCATCCCTAGAATACGATTTTCCTTGTAATTTGGGCGATTTTTAAATCGACCCGCCCTAATGTATATATTAGTTCCTGTTGTTCCTATAAGGATCATAGGGCCTCGACGAATTCGTTCCATTTCTGCCTGTTCGCTGATATGATGTTGACTTCATTCCACGATTTGTTTGTTCTGCCCACTTCAATTTCTAGCTGCCTCCTCCAGGTATGACTAGCTCTTCTTCTTCTTCAACTGCCTTGAGGATTCCATTCTATGGCGCTTTTCGTAACGTCATCCTGGGGTCTGCGCAGCGCGTGTCCGATCCACCTCCATTTACGTTTTTCAATTTCTTTTTCTATTGGCGACTGACCAGTCTCAGCCCATACTCGGTGGTTGCTGATAACGTTTGGCCAGAAAATTTTTAGAATTCTGCGCAGTCAACGGTTTATAAATGACTGTAGAGCATTGAGATCGCGCCGGTCTGAGTTGCAGCTTTCACTGCCATATAATGCCACCGATTTATTTAACAGCTGTTAAATATGTTAATTTTCGTTCGTCTGGATATATGGTGTGAGTTCCAGACTGAATTGAGCTGACCGAAGGACTGCCTG
Source organism: Tachina lurida (assembly GCA_944452675.1). Taxonomy (NCBI): domain Eukaryota; kingdom Metazoa; phylum Arthropoda; class Insecta; order Diptera; family Tachinidae; genus Tachina; species Tachina lurida. The sequence goes on along the minus strand of OX101752.1, from coordinate 36,102,813 downwards.
GCCTTGTTTATGCTGTTCGACACATCTGCTTTTGAACCACCGGTTGTCGATATTATACTGCCCAGTTAGCAGAAAGTGTCAACGTTTTCCAGCTGGTGGTTATTTAGCAGGAATTGCTATTGGAACAGCTGGCGGGGTTGATTCGCATTACTTTTGTTTTTGCAGTATTGATCTTCAGGCCCCATTTTAGGGCCTCACTTTCTAGGGCTTTAAGTTTGGCCTCCATATCCTCGAATCGGTGAGAAAATAAGCAGATATCATCGGCATAGTCCAAGTCTTGCAACCTTCTGCAGAAGCCCCAAGTGATGCCCCTAGGTGTTGTTGTAGCGCTTGCCAATATATTATCAAGAACTACATTAAATAATAGAGGGGATAGGTGTTAGACAGCCCTGTCTAACACCTATGTTGACGTTGATTGGGCTGCTGGCGGTAGTTCCGTGCAGAACACGACCTTTCGCATTATTATATATGCCCTGGATCAAAGATATGAGTTTTTCAGGGTTCCTTTTACATCTGAAGGGTATCGAAAGCTTTTTCAAAATCTATGAAAATTAAATAAAGTGGAAATCGCCATTCCACTGACTGCTCTATTATTATCCGAAGGCTGTTGATGTGGTCAACTCAAGATTTTGTAGGCCGGAATCCTGCTTGTTCGCTTCGGACTTCGCGGTTCAGAGCATCCGATAATCGCTTATGTAAAATGTTGGCGATAACTTTAGTGATCATAATGAGTAACGTTATGCCTCTCCAATTCTTACATTCCGTCAAATTGCCCTTCTTTGGTATGTTAATAATCATGCCTTCTGTTAATTCGTCATGAAGATTGCCAGAGGTAAAAAAGTCGGATATCATCCCGTATATTAGTCGTGCGCTTATGTTAGGGTCAACTTTAAGGAGTTCCGGGGAAATGTTATCCATTGCAGGCGTTTTGTTGTTTTTAAGATTCCTAATTGCGCTTTCAATTTTACCGATGCTTGGAGGGTCGGTTGGTATGTCATCTCTTTCAGTGTGCTCCCGGCAACAATGTAATACCATACGATGGTTATTGCTCAGAAGGTCTTTGTAGTGGTCTACACAGAGAAAACAATGCCTACTAAATACCTCATAAAATAGAACAAAATTAATAAGAAATTTCTAAGGTTTTTTTTTCAATAAGAAAATCTTATTAATTTCATAGAGCAAACCTTTTTGAAAAAATCAAGAAGAAATCTTGTAGTTTTTATGAGGTTATCTTATTGATTTTTTCAATAAAAAAATTAAAAAAAATTGCGTCTTTATTCTCTGTACTTATGTATTTTCATTTAAACATGTATTTATGTATCTAGTACATTGTAGATGTTATTTATTTATACATACATACATACACATTAGGTTATATTCTTAACTAACTTACTCACCAAGTATTGAACCAGCAAACTTCTACCTGATAGACAAGCACTCTAACCAATATGCTAACAAGCAGACTGCACAACCATTGAAATTATTGTGCGAACATTCTTATACAAAAATGAAAAAAATCATGAAAAAAATTGCCTATATGTCTATTTATAGAAACAAAATAACAAGACACATCACAAATCAAGAAGATTTCCTTATTAAAAAAATCAATAAGATGCTTTACACATACTCATATAGGAACCTACTAAAATCAAGAAGAAAACATTATTGAAAAAATCAATAAGGCAACCTAATAGAATCAAGAAGAAAACCTTTTTAAAAAAATCAAGAAGGCAACCTAATAAAATCAATAAGAAATCCCTATAGTTTACAATTTATAAGAAAGCCTAATGGAATCAAGAAGTTTTTCTCTATGGATTGTTTTTTTGTTCCCAAAAATAACGGAAATTGAATAAAAAAAGTTGTGAATAATAAGATTTCTTCTTGATTTTATGTGGTTTTCTTCTTGATAAAATTAATAAGATTTACGACATAAAAACAATAAGGAATCTCTATGAAAAAATCTTGGCTTCTTTCAGCTGGGATACCCCTTAGCCTAAAAACGGTTCATAGAGAAAATCTTCTTGATTCTATGAGGCAGTTTTTTCTCTGTCTACCCATATTTCAAGCTGCCCCGTTGTTGTTGTGATGAGTTCTCCGTGTTTGTCTTTTAGTGGCTTCGAGCTGAAATAATTTTTGTTGGATAGTTGTTTTATCGCTTTGTATAGATGTCGGCTTCTGTTGGTCTCGGAGGCTCGTTGAGCCTCTTTTGCGATGCCCTCAGTCCATGCGCGTTTATTCTTCCTGGCGCTACATTTAACTTTTTGTCCGCTCTGGTGTATTCTTCTTGGAGTCTTTGTTACTCGCTAACAATTTCTTAACGTGTTTTTATTATTCTCTTCGATGTTAATAAAATAATAATAAATTTAATTGAACTACAATGAATTTTAATCGGGAATAATTTCTTAATCAGGCTTAGGATCAGTATTTTTAATTCTTATTGAATAAAATATTTTTATTAATCAATATGATTTTCTAAAGAAGAGAAACAAAATTAAGCTAAACTTTTTAGCTGGAGCGATATACCATCGGCATTTTTCTGTGCAGCCACGCACTTCATCAGCCAGCACCCAAGTCTATCTATATAATAGGGTAGAGATAACATCAGCTATTTAATGTAAACTTTTAATGAAATAGAATATGAGAATTGTTATATTGTGTATAAAATTTTTGATTTACCTTTGGTAAATACATTTGTAAATATCACTATTCATTTAATTTTTTTAATTTTTTATTCAGGTTAGCACGAAGTTATAGGTAGAGTGATATAAACGATTTTGAATTTGAGTACATATCGCACGCTAAATCATAAAGAGTCACAACTCAAAATAATAAAAGTGCTTTTGCTTTTTTATAAACCTTTTAATTGAAGAAATCTATAACGACCGCAACAATTTATTTTGCAATGCAGTCTTCTTGAAGAATATAAAATACCGTTATGCTTGTTTTTATGTCACATACTTGCAACATTTGTGCCAGTATCAACAGTTTGCAACTACTCAGCATCCGAAATTGTTGGAGTTGTGACTCTTTATGATTTAGTGTGCGATAGGTATGCATGCGTATATGTTTATACATATATATATATACACAATTATAAGCCGACCACAGCCTTAACTTTATACAGTGAAGTTCGGTTATAACGAAATCCAGGGAACTGTTATATTTTGATGGTTATGAGCGGAGTTATTTATAATCGTAATTATTAATTTTTTATTTTTTATTTTTTTGAAGTTCTGGGGTCTAATCGTCGCTTTCGTTAACGAGCTGATACGATCACGTTTTTTCAGTTTTAGATTATGGCATTCGATATCAAACCTTATTATTGCATTGCTCGATAGCGAATGCTATAATCTTAAACTGAAAAACTTTATCGAATCAGCTCGTTATCGAAAGCGAAGATTAGACTCTATTTTACTATAAAGTACTACGAGTACTTAGATAACTTCTTTTAGTTCAGGGAGCAAATTACGGCACCCGTTATCGACCGAAATTACGAAATATTACAATAGAGTATATATATAAAAATATTTTAAAATTTCGAATCGTATCGAATGCAAATGGGGCAAATGACCCCAACTCAGTTTTTATTTTTAAGCTAGCAGAAAACAGCTGATGGCGCTACCAAATTCCTTTTTGAAAAGCACTACACATAAGTTACTATGCAAACATTTTCTTAGCCGTTTTATTTATAGAACTTAAAAAGCAAAACTGCTGGGAGTTGAAAAACTGTTTATATTATATTATATAATTCGTTACAACCGTACTCCACTGTATTTTAACTTTCTTTACATATTTATTTTTCTAATTTCCTGCTGCCTGCTGCTGCTGTAGATATTAAATTTCAAAGCAAATTTTCAAGGTATACAAAATAACCAACAAATAAACAAACGAACCAGCACTTTCATCTAAGATTACCTGTCATTGATTCTATTTACATTGTAACATTTTAACATCAAACGAAATTTCACTTTGTTAAGGAACATTATTGCAACTTATTTTACAATTTACAAACTCGTACGTTTTCATGTTTTTTTTTTGCTTTAATAAAGAATAAATTTTTTTGTTAAGCAAGACATTTTTTTGAATAAGAAATTCTTCATTCTCAACAAAATTGTGTTATATTTTTTAAAATAACGGCTAACTTTTTTTTAACAATTTTGTTAATGAAAGCGTCATTTTGTTCACAGAAGCATAAGATTATGGCAAGCCACGTAGTTTAAAGGAATTCATAATAATTAAAAAAAAAACTCGATTTTGAAATTTTTGTTAGTTACACCTTTTTGCATTTTATTTAACGATATGTGTGTAGCAGATAGCGAAGAGAAAAAGCTGCATCGAGCTCCCCCCAAAAAATTTTTTAAAGCCTACATGCCAGAAAATCACTTCTTTTAAAACTCCAACATCTGACAGCTCAGCAGTTTAGCTTTTCTGTCAAGCTTCCGTTGAAAAGTTGATGAAAAGTCACACATTTTATAATGTTTCATTTAGTTTACTTAAATTTCTTTTATTTTTTTTTTTTTTGTACAACTTTTCTTTTCCATTGAAAAAACTTATTCATTTGAACATAATTAGTTCTTTGTGTTACAGAAAATAGAACAACAACTAAATTTTAAGTACAATAGATCAAATTACCAAGATTTCTTCCGGCTTCCAACAAAGAATATCATACACAAGGCATTGAATAACTTCTGTCCGTAACTTTAATTTTGTGGTGAGTCAGTTTTTTTTTTCTTTGTGTGTTTTAAAGTTACGTTTATTTTTTAATTTCCATTTTGTATAAATATGTATTATGTAATTATAATGTTTTTGTTTTTGTGCTGGCATATACTGAAGAAACGGCAAGATAATTACAAGAAATTTTCCATTAGAAAGTCTTTAAGAAAAACTGCTAAAGTTTAAACATATTATCGCTACTTTATTGCAACGTAGACATATCGCAAAGGAATGATTTTTTATAGTTAATAATGCAGAATAAAGAGTTGTATGATATTTAATCTAGTGAATAATTTTCATATAAAAAGCTTGTGCACTACCTCTTGAGCAAAGAAAATATTTATTTTTATAACTTCATTGATATGTGTTTAAATCATAGAACCGCAATGAGTAGTGAAAAAGTGAGCAGAGTTGAATAATGACTTATAATTTCTTGTACTTATGCGCACTCTATATGAATCATATTCACTCGAAAGTTTGAAGTGCGCATCGAACTCATACTTAGCAACATTTATGCAGTTGTTGAGTTCGACTCTCCTTAACTCAATGCCGATGCAATATAAGTATGATTCACAATGCGAACATTAAAGATCTCTTTATGAGTAGTATAAGTATTTTCCTGAAATTAGAAATCAAACCGCGGTGATTTATGAGTTTGAGTAGACTTGTGTCCAACAGTTCTTATTGAACTAGTTCGTTCAGTTGAACACAAGTCCGATCAAAAACATCAATGAAAATTAAATGGGTGTGAAACAACAATAACAGTTCAAAATAGACTTGGGTCGAACTCGTTCACTAGTTCATTTTTGCCACAAACCTATGATCAAACCCATGTAATTTAAATGGGTTTGAGCTAGACTTGTGTCCAACAGTTCTTTTTGAACTTGTTCGTTCAGTTGGACACAAGTCCGATCTAAAACATCAATGTAATTTAAATGGGTTTGATCATTGGTTTGTGGCAAAAATGAACTAGTGAACGAGTTCGATCCAAGTCTATACTGAACGAGTTCGACTCAAGTCTAGTTCAAAAGGAACTTTTGGACATAAGTCTTAGTGTGAGTGTGGTATGACTATGATGTCGTCGTCGCATTCATATTTATTTCAACCTATACTAATAAATCAACGTCATCGTGAGTAGTATGCGTGTAAATTAAAAACTCTTCACTTATTTTCTGTAAAAATAGCTTCGTCTCTGTTGCAATTAAGCGGTCAGTCCATAGATAAAAAAAGAAAGATTTTTCAAATAGGGCTAGGACTCACTATCCTGCACAATCGTGAGACTTTTGAAAAAAAAAATACAACCCTGATTTAATGAATTATTGTTGTTACCTTTTGAAAAATTTTCATAAACTCCCTTAAACCAGGGAACAAATTACGGCACACGTTATCTAACAAAATTATAAAATATTTCAATAGAGTTTATATGGAAATATTTTAAAATTTCGAATCGTAGCGAATGCCAGGGTTGTATTTTCTTAGAAGCCCTACAATTATGTACGATAGTGAATCCTAGCCTTTACTTGCTTTCTGAACGTGAAAATATGTTTTTAAATATTATAAAAATAAATATTTATCAAAAGTTTCCCGGAAAGTTGCTACTTATGATTTAAAAATATATTTCTTCAAAATGCTATAAAATTTACTATTTTTACAAAATGTATGAATACATTACGAGCTCGATTTGCGCAACCAGCGTTTATTGCAACAACCCGTTGCGCTACAACAGGTAATTTTTTTTTACATTGCAGTCCTTATAAATAAGTGCAAGATTAAAAAAAAAACAGTCTCGATAAGCGCAACTTTTTATAACTTTGTTAATGACATGAATGAATTTTTTGTACTTAACTATTAAAAACAAATTATTTTATGTCAAATTATAGTTTCGTTTATATAAAGTTTTTAGTGATCGATTATTGCAACATTTCGCTAAAAGCAACAACCTCGATTTCCTTTCGGTTGAGCAAATCAAGTTCGCACTGTATTTGCTATTTTTATGAAATTACAGTTTCATAAAACTCTTAGGGCGTGCGACAAGTCGAACGAACGTTGTCGACATCATGGTATAGGCCCTAAAAGTTTTATAGAACTTTTATTTAATAAAAATAGCATATAATGGCAAATTTTGTAAAAAGAAATAATATTAAAATTTGTTTTAGTTTCTTAAGGAATTTTTTTTTAAATCACTCATATAAATAGCAAATTTTCAGGACACGCTTGAACAAATTTATTTCAGTTTGACATGTAAGTGTGCTACAAGTCGAACGTTTTCGGCATCGTGGCACAGGCCCTTAAGTATATATATAATGGTTAGTGGGATGAAGTTTTTTCTTAGCCAACATTTTTCTTATAGATTGTATACTTTCTATGTTTTATTATTTAATCTGCTAGTTTGATATTTACTAAACAATTTATTAAAATTTGCTATTTATTTATGTGTTTATTTGAACTTGCTATTTTTTGTAAATTTTATGAAAATTAACAAACTTAAACAAATTTTATGGATACTCACTATTTTATTAAAACTATGATGAATTTCTGAAGGAATTTTTAAAAATTTGCTATTTGTTTGAGGAACTATGAATATTTGCTACTCACAAAATTTTATGGAAATTTGCTATTTATACAAATATTTGTCTGAAGTTAATATTTTTATGAAAATTTGCTATTTTTTGGGGTGACTATAAATATTTGCTACCTATAAAAATTTAAAAAAAAATTTGCTACTTATAAAAATGCTATATAAATTTACTATTTATACAAATTTTTGTCTGAATTTAATATTTTTAAGAAAGTTTGCTATTTGTATCTAAAGATAATATTTTTATAAAAATTTGCTATTTTGTTGGAGTGACTATAAATATTTGCTACTTACAAAAATTTTATGAAAATTTGCTATTTATATAAATTTTTATGTAAAATTAATATTTTCATAAAAATTTACTTAATTTAGTATTTTTATCAAAATTTGCTATTTGTTGCAGTAACTATAAATACTTGGTACCTATAAAAATTTTGTGAAAATTTGCTATTTATAAAATTTTTTATCTTAATTTAATATTTTTATGAAAATTTTGCTATTTTGTTGGAGTGACTATAATTATTGCTACTTACAAAAATTTTATAAAAATTTGCTATTTATATAACTTTATATCTAAAGATAATATTTTTAAAAATATTTACTGCTTACAAAAAATTTATGAAAATTTGCTATTTATATAAATTTTGATGTAAAATTAATATTTTCATAAAAATTTACTACTTGTTAGAGGGGCTATAAATATTTGCTACCTATACAAATTTTATGAAATTTTGCTATTTATAAAAATTGTTGTCTTAATTTAATATTTTTATGAAAATTTGCTATTGTTTGGAGTTAAAAAAAAAATTTGCTACTTATAAAAATGCTATATAAGATTACTATTTATACAAATTTTTGTCTGAATTTAATATTTTTATGAAAATTTGCTATTTGTATCTAAAGATAATATTTTTTTGAAAATTTGCTATTTTTTGGAGTAACTATAAATATTTGCTACCTATAAAAATTTAAAAACAAATTTGCTATTTGTAAAAATGTTATATAAATTTACTATTTTTTGTCTGAATTAAATATTTTTATAAGAATTTGATATTTTGCTTGAGGTAGCAAATATTAAAAAATTTTTATGAAAATTTGCTATTTATCTAAATTAATTTCTAAAGATAATATTTTTATAAAAATTTGCTATTTTGTTTGAGAGACTATAATTATTTGCTACTTTCAAAAATTTTATGAAAATTTGCTATTTATATAAATTTTTATGTAAAGTTAATATTTTCATAAAAATTTACTACTTGTTTGAGGGGCTATAAATATTTGCTACCTATACAAGTTTTATGAAATTTTGCTATTTATAAAAATGTTTGTCTTAATTTAATATTTTTATGAAAATTTGCTATTTTGTTGGAGTGACTATAAATATTTGCTACTTACAAAACTTATATGAAATGTTGCTATATATACACATTTTTATTTAAATATAATGTTTTTATGAAAATTTGCTATTTCGTTGGAGTGCCTTAAATAATTACTACTTACAAAAATTTTATGATAATTTGCTATTTATTAAAATTTTTATTTATACATATTTATAATATTTTTATGAAATTTCGCTATTTGTTTGAGTGACTATAAATATTTGCTACTTGTAAAAAATTTATGATAATTTGCTATTCATAATTTTTTTTTATCTAAATTTGATATTTTGATGAAAATTTACTATTTTTTTTGAGTATATATTTGCTACCTACGAAAACTTTATGAAAATTTGCTATTTGTATAAATTTTTATGTAAATTTAATATTTTTATGAAAATTTGCTCTTTTTTGAGTGACTATAAATATTTGCTACTTACAAAACTATTTATACACATTTTTATCTATATATAATATTTTAATGAAAATTTGCTATTTTGTTGAAGTGACTTAAATATTTGCTACTTACAAAAATTTTATGAAAATTTGCCATTTATAAAATTTAATATTTTTATGATCTAAGTGTATGAATTTTTGCTACTTAAAAAAATATTTATGAAAAATGTTCTATTTATTAAATATTTTATTTAAATTCTAATTAATGAAGTTATTGATAAAAAAAAATTTATAAAAAAGTAATATTAAGAAAATAGCAAATGATGCTAAAATTCCTAAAATTTTAGCATTATTTGCTAGTTTTTTTAATATTACTTTTTATACATTTCTTTATCAATAATTTAATTGATATTTATTAAAGAACTTATGCAAATTATCTATTTATTTATGTTATATAAAAATTTGCTATTTATTATAAATTTTATGAAAATTAATAAACTTATAGAAATTGTGTGCATATTCGCTATTTTGGTGCAGTTGTGAAAAATTTGTTAAAGAATTAATAAGAATTTGCTATTGGTTTAAGAGGACATTCTGATTATAATTTATTACATACATACTTTTTTAATAATATTTATATGCAGTACGTCGTGGGATCATTTGCTGCAACAATGTCATAGCTCAAAAATGCTATTTCTTCCAAAAATGGAATTTTTCTCTCCAGAATGCAACCGTATGAATCAGGGAAGGAAAATGACTTCTTGGATTTTGTACCAACCGTGAAAACAAAATGTACTTTTTGGACCATGACGGTACCATTTTTTTTAATTTTTATTAATTAAGAACGGAAACGTAAAAAACTGTTTAAAAATTCAGAAGTAAACAATAAAAAACAGAAATTTAACAAAAATGTGAATAAAACTTCAGTATAAAAAATAACATAAAAAATTAAATATTACATTCATGAGGGTACATTCGTACATTAGACTTGTTAGAGATCGGTTATTTTATAAATTTTGCTTATTAACAGGCCTGTTATTTTCATACACTATAAAATCTAAGTTATGCGCATAAAAAATGCGCGATAAAACCTAAAACACACTATTGAAGTAAAGGAGCGATATGTAGTTAACAAAAATAAATTTAACCACAGCCAGGGTGAGTTCATGTACGAGGCGCTGTCAAGTTAACAGGTATAGCTAAAGTACTAGACAGATTTTTTTGTTGCAGACTTGAGACCACCTGGTACATGAATTAGCCTTGACAACAGCATTGCAACAAAAACCGAGAAGCTGGCCGTCTAAAATAAAACACACACAAAAAATTAGAGACAACATAGGATTAATTAATGTTACCATATAGTGAAACATTGGCATTTTTAAATTGTACCAATTAACTCGAGGTAGTACCACGGTACCAACGTGGTCAAAATGTACCATAAAAAGTACAATTGTACCATGATTTCCATCCGTGGTATGAATTTTTTAGACAAAATAATATATGATATGCCGAATTATACTTTGTTATTAACTCCACAATTGCACTTTTTTTTGGAGTTATAACGTTGTTGAATTAAATGAGCGTTATGTCGAATAAAACCGTAGTTGTCAATTGAATTTAACTTTTTGACAGAAGAAAAAACTATCTTCATCATTACAATGATTCTCAACACGACAAATAAAATCATCGTTATCACTGTGATTTGTTGTCAAACATAACGACATTATTTGCCAATAAATAGCTGTAACACAAAAAGAAAAAAGTTTAAATATTGATGACATATCACGACAACCATAATGACAGTCGTACTTAATAACGAATGTATTGAAAAATCCATGCCCCATCACATTCTTATTTTATGTTTGCATTACAAATTACTGACATACATTTTCATTATTTGTTTAAATTGTTTTTAATAAAAATAAAAAATAAATAAAAAGAAACAACATCTGTGTTGGGGGTATTTTTAACAAAACAGATTTTTTTTTTGAAAATGTTCAAGTATTTTTAGTTCCATTGTAATGGATTGTAACTTGAAGCTTTTACACAAACAATTTGCTCACTTGTCCATTTACATTGAAATTTTTTCATGTCATTTCTCTATTAGTGTGCGTGAGTATGTGTTGTTATTCCCAGTAAATTGTTTTAAATTGAAAAATTGTCTATTTGCAGGTTAAAAAAATAACTAACAATATCCACAATAGCCCAATTCACAATCTTGTGCAAATGCTCTTGCATCGTAGTATATTGATACTCACCACTACGAATTGTTAAGTGGTGAGTATCAATAGCTCAATTCACAATCTTGTGCAAATGGTTTTGCATCGTATCATGTGCAAAACGGTATAGTATATTCATACTCACCACTAAGGATTGTTAAGTGGTGAGTATCAATATACTATACCACTTTTGCACATGCTACGATGCAAAACCATTTGCACAATTTTGTGAATTGGGCTAATATATTAACCATTTTGCAAATGCTACAATGCAAGATCATTTGCACAAGTTTGTGAATTGGGCTAATAGCTTTAATGTTTAAAAAATTTTCCTTTCTTGCAATGAGAAGCTGCATAACCCAGCAAAAATTCATTAATGAGCTGAAAATAACTGTGTTAAAAGGATAGCCAAGAAAAATGTTTAAGGGCCTTTATAATTTAATTGTGTACAGTACTGAAAAACATACGAAAAAATACAAAACCAAATTGTTCTTGAGACATACACGCTAAGCCTGTAAGTGCTATGTTTGTAAAGATTTACAATGAAAATGCTTGCTGGGATATGCCATCAATAAACTATTGCTGTTTTTATTATATTTATTTCCTTATGTTGTCTATTTTACAGTAGAGCACAACTAAAATGTGTTCTTTTTTAAATTTTATTTTGATTTCAAACAATTGTGCCTCTTCCAAGTTTATTTGTTCATCTCTGTCACAGCTGCTAAAATACTACATAGGTATTCACTCAATTGTTTTTTTTTTATTGCCAGTCATTTCCCGTGCCTGACCTTGAACAAATATTTAAATTGGCCTTTACCTTGTCAAAAAAAAAAACAAACAAACAAAATTTCGCTTTTGTTCCCAGCTTTAAGTTCTTTCCAACAAAACAACTACAAATCCCACAAGCCCTAAATTAAGTTTATTCAAAAAGTTTGTTTTAGAAAAAAAAAACAAATAAAACTATATTTGTAGTACAAAAGCTGCTGCTTAGCACAAATATTTAATTATGTATTACTAAGAAAAAAATTTCTTTGCATTGTAGTTGTAATTTTACAATTTAGTACTCAATACTTTTGGTACTAAATTTCTAATTTACCTAATGTTACCAAATTTCTTTTCATTCTAGTTGTAATTTTACAATTTAGTACACTATAATTTTAGTACTAAAATTACAATTTGGTACTAAACATTTTTAATTTAATTCCAAGAGTAACACAGAAATAAATCGTTTGACATTTGCATTGTTATCTAAACTATAAGTTTAGAGCAAAATTTCATTTTGGTACTAAATCAATTTTATGTGTTTAAGTCCCCAAACATTGCTTTACAATTTATTTTACCATAGTAATTTTAAAATGTGATAAAAAGTGGATTACAGTGCAATTGCAATTTAGTACAAAAGATCACAATCTAAAATTTTAAGGTTCATGCAGTTTAGATAGAACTAAATTTAGTTTCGGTACTAAATCACTTTTGTTTGCTAACAAAAGTTTGCTTTAGGAAAAATATAAATTTTTAACACTTTACCATTTAAGTTTTGCAAAATTTTCATTTAAAGATACAGTCAGTGCACAGCAGACTGTACTAAAAGTACAATTTAGTAAATAAAATATAATTTAGTACAACAATTTCACAAATGTTTAAAAGTAAATTTTTTTGTTGCACTAAATAGCTGAAATTAGAAGTTAACTTTTTATTGTAAACAGTATACAATTAAATTTACAAAACTTCATAAAATGTTAAAGTTTAACATGTAGAATTTAGTACAGATCTGTTTGTTTAAATTCAATTATTATTTTATACAACCCCTTAAGAATTTAGAAAATTCTAAAATTTTACACTTTTACTGCAGTCCGTTTTGAAAAAAATATACAATTTAAGACCTTTCATTAAATTTTCTTTCAAAATTGTAATTTTAAAATTAATTGAAAGAAAATATTTTTTAAACAAAAAAATTATCATTTATTTTTGCGCTTTTACTTTAGTTTAGAGTTAGATTTTCTCACTGTAAGTTTGTGCCAAAAGTCCGCGTTTGTACAAATATTTTTTTTAATTTATCTAGTTTTAAAATTTTTATTTAGTACTTAAACTTCAATGTAGTACTAAAATTTTAATTTGGAACTAAAATTTTAATTTAGTACAAAATGTAAATTTTTAATTTTAAAAATGAGTAAAACAAAATATGTACTAAATTATGTACTAAAACTATTATTTATTTTTGCGCTTTTACTTTAGTTTAGTTTAGTTTTCACTTTCAGTTTGTGCCAAAAATCCGCGTTTGTGCAAAAAAAAATCAATTTAGTACTAAAATTATAATGTAGCACAAAAATTTTAGTTTGGAACTAAAATTGTAATTTAGGGCTAAGATTTTAATTTAGAAATAACATTTTAGTATAGAACTAAAATTTTAATTTAGTGCTAAAATTTTAATTTTGTACTAAAATTTTAATTTATTACCAAATGCAGAATTAAGATGCGGAATATGTGTAAATATGTGCATGTTAAACATATTATTATACATTGTACACCCTAACTACAGGTAGGTATGAGAAATAATTTTTGTACTAAATAAGAATCAGTTGGAATTATAAAAACCCTTTAGAAAATTAAAATTTACAACAATGTTATATTTCGTTGAAATATTGTAACTTAAAATTTTGTAACAATAAATTATCTTTGTACTAAAATTATACGGGCTGGCTCACGATGTCGACAAGAAATTTTCTTTCACTTATTTATATTAAAAAAAAACAAAATAAGAAAATTTGTTTTTGTTTTGAATATAAATAAGAGAAAGAAAATTTCTTGACGACATCGTGAGTCAAGCAGATAATTTCATACTCCTAAATAGTTTGCGCTATTTATGCAATTGAGTACTAAAATTTATTTTCGTACTACATGCAGCTTAGGATATACCTATACATATGTTTGTACTAAAAATTAGTACTGAATTCAAAACTGATTAAACACATTCAGAAATATTTTGCACTTTAGCACAAAACTTTATTTACATAAAAAATCGGTTTGTTTGTCATTTAAAAAAAAAACTAATTTATATTTTCTAAATTTTCCTTTCAAAATTTCAATATTAAGTACAAATTACTTTTTTGTACTAAAAAAAACTATTTAATGCAATATGCAAAACTTAGATGCGGAAAACATATTCCTGAAAATTTTGTTTGTACTTTCCCTGCGGTTTAAAACAAAACTACATTTAGGTGTGGAATGTATGTATTTTTGGTTCGAAAAATCTGCTTTAAAAAAAATAATATATTAAAATCTTTAAAAAAAAAATTTTGTATTATTGTTATTTAAGAATTTATTAGAAAACTAACAGCCTTATTAAGGCTTTATAAAAAATTAAAAAGAAATTTTTTCTTATAAAAATCTGTTTTAAAATCTCCTTATGAAGCCTTAATAGTTTTTATAAATAAGACTGTAAATGTTTAGTACAGTTTTAGTACTTAAATCGGATTTAAGTATATGTAATTAAAAAAATATTTAATACTCGCGTTTTTTGGGGAAAACGAAAAATAAGCTAAACATTTATTTCTTTTTCAGGGGAAAGGAAATAAATTTCATAAATTTACGAGACCGGTGGGTGCACTCTTCCAAAAATTTAAGTTAAAAAGTGTCAAATTTTACATGTATCAGCTTTGGTTGCAGAAAAAAGAAGAGAGGTAAATACATGGTATATATAACTTGCTCTTTCTCTCTTACACACTCTCTTTCTCTCTCGGTCTCTCACACACATAAACACACACACAAAAGAAATGTATGTTAAACGGCGCACTATGAGCCGTTTTCGTAAAATATGCAGTTAAGAACATGAAGAGAAATCTTTGGTTTAGAACAGAAAATATATATGTAACATTATTAATTCGAATAGTTAGAGCAGAAAATAAATGGACCTTTTTTCTCTCACAAAACAAGTATGTACTAAATAGCATTGGCTTGTAAGTGTAGCCGCTGTTTTTCTTTACTTTCATAGGTCGCACCGAGTAATTATGACAATTTGTTGGTTTGTTTGTTTGTTTGTTGTTTGGCTTTCGAAATCCATACAATCAATAGTGCATAAAAATATTTAAGCATATTATTTGTTATTAAATGCACGTTTAAATAAAAACAAGTAAGTTTTATTGCCGGCATTTTGCGCTGAGATGCTGTAACTGAGTGTTTGCCGGTTGTGTCGGTCGCTGAGCTGCATGTTCTTACTTGATTGGCTTGTTGCTGCATCATTGGTTCTAAATAAATATTTAAATAAATGTAATTATTTCTTACATTATTTTTTTTTTTGCTTTTGGATTTTATATTTTATGGTTTGTTTGTCCATTCGTTTTAATATGACATCTAAGCGGTACAACAATAATGAGGCAGACAAAAAAAAAAAGAAGAAAAATGTAGGTGAAGGTGTTGCTTTATTTACATTTGAATTGTTTCAATGAATGTTTTCTTTTATTTATTCAATTGATAACAATTACATACATACATATTTATCTGTCCAAATATACAAAAAGGAAATTTTTTGTGGGGGCGATGTGATTTGTGTGTCAATTAAATATTTGATTTGCATTGCATGCACATATTTTTATGGCATTAATTTAGAAAAATTATATAAAAATAAAGCCACTGTGCAAGCAATAAGGCTGTGTTACATTACACCTCTTCTCACTTTTGCTATACAAAATTGAACTAAATAATTTAATACTTTTTTTTTTAACAAAATAACAAAAATGCATAATTATATCATCTTACTTCAAAGCCAGCCAGTACAATTATTTTTGATCATTTAATTACATACCTGTAATGAAAAAGAAACAAATAAAAAAGTTATGAGAAAAACGAACCAACGAATCTAGAGTAAGTAAATTTAATAATACAAACATACATACATATCGTCACCTAAGATCCAAAAGGCCGTAACAACCAAAAAATTCAAAATATACTTTTTGCTTGATTATGGTGTAATTAACCAAACAAAACATTTTACTCACATGTGTTCCAAAATACCGATTTTATTCATTAAATCCAAAAGACCTTCTAAAGCAAATAAATAGTCTTAAATTTACAAAATTTTTTGCTTCTCCTGTAAATAAGTAAAACTTGTACTTACGGCTTTTTGGCTTTTAGGTGACGATATGTACATTATTATATCTACATAGTAAAATGGGTATCTACAACATACAAAAAATAGTAACCTTGACATTTTTCATTAATCTTTATGTTTACTTTAATGTGATCGATAGCTCGAGGTATTTGTAATCAATAAAATAATGACGCTTTTGTGTGTTCTGACCATTAAAAAAAAATTTTTGGTCAGCAAACTATAAATAAAATGAAAGCAAAGTATTGCACTTAACAATTGTATTAAGATAAACAAAAATCAAACCTTAATTTCTTAATTAGACTCAGTTGAGAATCAGTTCAGTATAAAACCATTTCTCATATTCCATTTCATTTAAAATGTATGCGTAACAGCTGATAATGAAGAAAAAGAAATGCAAGAGTTACAGACAAACCTAAACAAGAGCGGTAAGCAAGCATTGCTTGGCTGTTGAATTTGTATAAGGCAAACCGTAATAATGCACAGTGGGTCTTTGGTGGCAAAAATAATATTTTTCCAGCAGCTCTCAAATTCAAAAATCGAATGATACACTTTTGTGGAGAAATTTTTAAATATGCAATGTACAGTAATGGCCATAATTTTAGTATTATGACATAATATTTTTATAACGTCTAGACGAGATTTATAAATTTATTTATGAAAAAAAATTACAATTTTCATACAAAGTCTTACTTTTAAGCAGCCAAAGCACTAAAAATTAACTTTAAAAATAACTTATTTCGATAAAGCAAAAAAAAAAAAAGAAAAACCAAAATTTGATACCACAACAACGTACGTATTATGAATTTTAATTTATTTTTTTTATATCTCAAACACAAATAATCATAAAATAATTGTGCTCTTAATCAAATAAGGAAAGAAATAAAATGTTGAAAGTTTTCAGTTATAAACACCACGTACATCACGTGCAGCGGATAAAAAAGTATTTAAAAAATATGACAACGAAACGCATAAAATTTGTTTTGAAAAAAAAATATTTTTTCCAGTATTTTTTATGGCTTTTTATTAAAGTTATAAAAAAATTTAACTATGCCAATATATGTAGTTATTATCTATTAGTAGACAATTTCCTTTCCCAAAATCATTTTTATTTCTCTGCTCAAATTAAAAGCCAATAAAGTATTATGTCATCTTATATAAAATTATGGAATTTCGTTATGAAAACGAAGCTAATTAAAGTCGCCTAATTTCGTCGCCTCAGAATTGTTTTAGCCCATACGCCACATATATGGATGGAGTGGAAAAAAACGACAAAAAAATTTTGCATGAAGTTTTCTCAAAATAGACCAAATGGATTTATTTTATAGCTATGCTATTTATGTCACGCAACAGGAGCTAGGACATGATTTTCGAAACAAAATTAATCAACACACTATTACAGTTATAAATTGATTTTTGTTTTCATTTCTTTGTACTTAAAAACAGAGTACGAAACTAAACGAAATAAATTGTTTGATTTTGTTTTGTTTCGTGCCTTGAAGTGAGTGACACAAAAAAAAAAACAAAAACAATGAGAACGATTGCTGAATTTGTTCTTGTATTGTTTTTGCACATGAGCCCACACCAGAGAACACAGCCGATCGGCTGTAAGCCGGCTAACAGCCGCCGCCTGCCATAAACAATACATTAATTTAATCGTACGCCGCTAGAAAAGTAAATAATGAGAAATAAATGTAAACGTTTTGATATATTTGCAGAGAATTTTACATCATCATATAATAAAATTTTATTGCATTGTGATTTAACACATTAAATTAGTTTTATATAGCTAAGCAGCATAGCTATAACCGGGTATCCTAATACACTTCTCATCTTTTTTATTTGCATGTTTGGAACAAAAATTAAAATTTTTGTGAACTTTCGTGAATTATGTTAGAAGTTAATACATATTACTCTATTTTAAGAGTTAAAATACGTTTTGTAACGCATACACCACTTTTCTTAATTTATTTTCAAAAAGTAGCTTTTTGCGCTACATACGTATCAGAGAACAGCAATGAGTAGTGAAAAAGTGAGTACTGGAGAATCATGACTTATAATTTCTTGTACTTATGCGTACTCATACTTATTGCAATGTTGTCTATTAGACTTGGGTCGAACTCGTTCACTAAGTCATTTTTGACACAAACCTATGATCAAACCCATGTATTTTAAATGGGTTTGATCATAGGTTTGTGTTAAAAATGAACTAGTGAACGAGTTCGACTCAAGTCTAGTCTATGAATTAGACTTGTGTCCAACAGTTCTTTTTGAACTAATTCGTTCAGTTGGACACAAGTCCGGTAAAAAACATCAAAGTAAATCACATGGGTTTGAAACAACTTTTGATTCAAACGCTCTAGAACACAAATCTACTATGAATCATATACACTCGAAAGTTTGAAGTGCGCATCGAACTCATACTTAGCAACATTTATAACGTTGTTGAGTTCGACTCTTTTTAACTCTATGCCTATGGACGATGCAAAATAAGTATGATTCACAGTGCGAACTTAGCATATGAATATTAAAGTTCTCATTATGAGGTTATGTGTTTCTCTGTTGCTTTGTTTTTTTGCAGGAATTGAAAAACAACCCTATTTACTACTATTGTATACATACTACTTAATGACTAAACTTTTAAATAAACATACATGCATGAGTTGAGTGAGATGAATCAATGTGAGTAGTATGTATATGTAAGTATTTGCTTGAAATTAGAAATCAAACTGAGGCTGAGCTGCCCTAAGTAGCATCAGAGTGCGGGACATAAATCAGCTTCTTATACAATTGAATACACATATGCAAATACATTTCTCTAGTGTTTCTCTCTGAGGCCAGCTCTAATCTTAGGTGATTTATGAATGTGAGTGTGGTATGACTATGATGTCGACGTCGACGTCGCATTCATATATATGTCAACCTATACTTATAAATCAATGTCATCGTGAGTATGCGTAAGTCAGAGTAGTTGAGTTTAAATTATGTCTACTCACTTATATTTAAAATTTCATGAGGCAGTATGCATAGCGAAAAAAAATTATTCATTGCCGATCACTGATACGCACACTTTACTGCTGTGAATTGAGACTTTTGTCTCAGAAAGAAACCGCAAACATGCATAATTAGGATTTATTTAATTTTATTTTAGTGTTCAATAAGTTTATATTAAAACATGTAATCGGCGGCTACGTCTGCTACGTCGCCGTTGAGTTTTTCTTATGGCACCTTCTTTTTTTATTATTCATTTCATTTTATTATAGAAATGAAGCAAAACAATAGCTAACTTTTCTGCGTATGGTTTTGTATGATGAATTTGACTCAATCACCAAACAGTGGCGTGTACAGCAAAACAATGCTTATTAAACCTAAAAATAGTGGATACGGAGCAAAATGAATGCTTAATATCTCAGAAACCATAATAAATTTAGTGAAACGTGATTTTGATTGAGAAAGAAGGTATTTGAAATACACATATTCCATACCTAACTGATTTTTTTTTTGTTAAGAATGGTCGGTGGAGCAAAACTACTCTATTGAATACTTGAAATTTACAGCACTTACCCTACGTCTACACTTGATAGATTTTTATTATAACAAAAGTCAAACTTTATATTGAAAAATAAATTGTTTTATGTTAGCTCTTTTTTCTATGTGGGATTTGAAATTTGTTATGATAAAAATATATCAGGTGTAGACGTAGGGTTATACAATCAAAAATTTTTTGTTAGAAACATATCAAGAACCACAACCACTTTGGTATAATAAATCCAAGTTTCAACACAGGAGTACCTATTTATTGAAGCACTAGCTTAGCAGTCCTGCCGAAGGCTCTGGATAATGTCTCTAGAGAAGCCAAAGTAGCGGCGCAGACTCTTGTTATTTTAGAAAAATGTTAATTATATTATATTTTGTTATAATAAAGTGTAGTGAAACTATTTTTAACCCCCGACCAAAAAAAGGGGTGTTATAAGTTTGTAGTGTGTGTCTGTGTATCTGTGTGTCTGTCCGTGTCGACGTACAGCCCAAACGGCTGGACCGATTTTGATTTACTTTTCTCTGTTTGAAAGGTGACTTAATCGAGATGATTATTAACCATGTTTGAAGATGTCACATATTTTCTAGATATAACGGGGGTTTTTAACATTTTTAATTTTTGTTATTATAACTTTAAAGCTGGGTTTGGCCCTTAAAAAAAATTTCAAGTGTGCTAGTTTTTTTCTATGAAAAATTCTTAAGCCATTTCAGCGAATCCAACTTTGGTAACCCAGAAACAACCAGTCAGTCATGTGCTTAAAATTTGTTTCAAATTTGTTTTATAAACTCAAGAAACCCACCAACAAATTAGTGTTAAACATCAACACCTTCTTTCTAGCTGCTTAAAAGCTGGTATAGAATTTAAAAAAAAAAATATATCTTTCGAGTGTAGCATTCGTACAGAGTGACCTCGGGAAAAAAATTAAGATAACCTTGTGGCGGCGATACAATAAGAACTACTTACTTGATTTGACAGCTTTTGAAATTTCTTATGAAAAAAAAAAATGTCTAAAACAAACAGTGATCTAAACTTTAGACTCTAAAGAACAAACATAAAACACAGTTGGTTATATGACCAATAAAACATTGAACACACATACTGACAGATAACTACAATATGAAAGATAAAATAATAAAATACAGTGGAATCTCTCTTGAGCGGACACTGCAGGGACCATTGAAATGTGTCCGGTCAAGAGAAAACTAAACATTTAAATGCAGCGCTGCCGGGACCTGTCAAAACTGTTCGTCTAAAGGGGGTGTCCGCCTATAGGAAGTGACCGTTAAGGTAGATTCCACTGTATTACAAAAATTAGTAGGAATATCGTTCTGTTGGATAGAGTAAGCCTTTGTATGCAAGTACTCGTGTATATATGGATATATCTTCAGATTTCTCTTTAGTTTCGATAGTTTAGAATCGATATATCGATAACTTTTTTTTAAGCTTTCGCAAACTGTCGATATTGACACTCTCAATAGTTTGACACCTCTAAGCGATACTTACATATATAAATGCATACGAATACATCTTATAGAATTAATATAGAGCTTTTTTTGCATAGCAATATTTTAAAAAATAACCAACTGCTTGCTTCTACTGATAGTTTTTTTTTTAAATATTCAGCAAAAAATTTTCAATTTCAATTTAATTTTCAGAAGTCATTACAGCTTGTTAACCTTTTTTATGGAACACAAATTACCTATTTACCATGGCCATAATTTTTTTTTTCTTTATAATTTCCTTTAACAAAAATGTACTAAAACGAATTTCGTTATAAAAACTGCAAAATACTTAAAATATAATTTTAAGCCTCATTTAAACTACAACTTAATCCTCTTACCGCCAAGCTCACAACCAGTAAATAACTCATTTTATGGCGTCATTGTTTATTAAAATTAAATTCCATCATTAATTAATAATAATAAAACTTATTGTGCGTGTTAACAAAAAAAAAATACAACAAACAAGCAGACATTTTTCGAATAAAATAAAAATAAAAATGTATGTTTAACAAAACACAAACACAAAAAAAACATTTTACTTGGCGCCAAAATATACTCATCAAACAGTTTCGAGCCATAAATACCACGCACAACTACAAAACATTTAAAGAAATTTACTTTTACCTCTGATTTTAACATAAATAAGATATTTAAAAAGATGTTAAAGAAATACTTAAAAAATTATTGCCTTTTAAATTAAAGCTTTATAAAAACTGGAAACTTTTTAAAATTAATTCACATTTAGTACAAGTTATGCATCAATTCAACCGTACATTTAGTACCACCTTTATTTTAATAAAAAAAGTACTTTTCATCAAAAGTATATTTTGCAAAAAGTATCTTTTATAAAAAAAAAACAAATTCCTTACAAAGGAACTTTTGTAAAGAGTACCTTCCAAAAAAAAGCACCGTGTACAAAAAGGGCTTTTTTTAATTAGTACATTTTATGTAAATAAACTTTTTATAATGACTACTTCGATTAAAAAGTACCTTTTTAAAAGAGCACATTTTCTAAACAAAATTTTATATCAGAAGCACCTTTTGAAAAAAGTACTTTTTATAGGAAGGACCTTTTATAAAAAATATTTATTTTTAAAAAATATTTTTTTTAAAAAAAAAAAATTACCTTTTATAAAAAGTACCTTTGATTAAAAAAGTTCCTTTTATAAAAAGTACCTTTTATAAAAAGTGCCTTTTATAAAAACTGCCTCATTTAAAAAGCACCTTTTATAAAACTGCCTTTTTTTTAAACTGCCTTATATAAAAAGTGCCTTTTATATAAAGTGGCTTTCATAAAAAGTGCCTTTTATAAAAAGTACGCTTTACAAATAGTGCCTTTTATAAAAAGTGCATCTTTTTTTTTTAAATACCCTTCATAAAGAGTACCTTTGATAAAAACTAACTTTCATAAAAAGTACCTTTAACAAAAAGTGCCTTTATTTAAAAAAGTTTCTTTTATAAAAAGTGCCTCTTTTAAAAAGTACCTTTTATAAAAAGTATCTTATATGAAAAGTAGCTTTATAAAACGAACCTTTTATATAAAGTACCTTTTATAACAAGTACCTTTGATAAAAAGTATCTTTTATAAAAAGCGCCTTTTACGAGAAATACCTTTATTTAAAAAAGTTTCTTTTATAAAAAGTGCCTCTTTTAAAAAGTACCTTTTATAAAAACTGCCTTTTATATAAAGTGCCTTTTATATAAAGTGCCTTTTGTAAAGGGTTTCTTTTATAAAAAGTGCTTTTTTATAAAGTGACTGTTATAAAAAGTGCATTTCTTAAACAGTGTCTTGCCTAAAAAAGTGCCTTTTATAAAAAGTACGCTTTACAAATAGTGCCTTTTTTTTACAGTACATTTTTTAAAAATACCTTATACATAAAGTGCCTTTTATAAGAATTAGTTTTTATTAAAACTACCTTTAATAAAAAGTGTCGTTTATAAAGTCTTTTATAAAAAGTACATTTTATAATAAGTACTTTTTATAATAATTACCTTTTATAAAAAGTACCTTTGACATCAAAAGTACCTTTTACATAAAAAGTAAATTTTTCATAAAAAGTGAATTTTAGATAAAAAATACAATTTACATTAAAAGTACCTTTTACACACAAAGTACCTTTTACATAAGAAGTATTTTTTACATAAAAAGTACCTTTTACATAAAAAGTACATTCTACATGAAAAGTAGCTTTCACATAAAATGTACCTTTTACAAAAAAAGTACCTTTTGCATAAAGTGTTTTTTATATAAAATGCACCTTTTACATAAAAAGTACATTTTGCATAAAAGGTACCTTTTGTAAAAAGTACATTTTACATTAAAAGTACCTTTTGCATAACAAGTACCTTTTACATAAAAAGTACATTTTACATAAAAGGTACCTTTTGTAAACAGTACCTTTTACATAAAAAGTACCTTTTACATCAAAAGTACATTTTACATCAAAAGTACCTTTTACATAAAAAGTAAATTTTCCTTAAAATTCACCTTTTACATAAAAAGTACCTTTTACATAAAAAGTACCTTTTACATAAATAGTACCTTTTACATTAAAAGTACCATTTACATAAAAAGTACCATGTTACATAAAACGTGCCTTTTATATCTAAAGTACCTTTTACATGAAAAGTTCCTTTTACATAAGAAGTATCTTTGACATTAAAAGTACCTTTTACATAAAAAGTACCTTTTACATACAAAGTACCTTTTACATAAGAAGTATTTTTTACATAAAAAATACCTTTTACATAAAAAGTACATTCTACATGAAAAGTAGCTTTCACATAAAAAGTATATTTTACATAAGAAGTATCTTTGACATTAAAATTACCTTCTATAAAAAAAAAATTATAAAAAAAATTTGCCAACATAATTTTAGTATTTGTAATAACATTTGTTTAAAAAAGAAACTAAAATTAAAATTTTTAACTGTTTTAACTGGACAAATCTTCTTTAAATATTCAATGGGAAAAACCAAATATACATACATATGTCTTTGTGTGACTGCATCTGCTATTTGTTTAATTATTTTCATTTGCAAAAAAATACTTCACACATATATTGCGAGCCGCATAATTGTACATTTAAAATTTATTTATGATGTGACAAGATGTGGTGTCACATACTAAAGTAGTTCTCATACTTTCGCAAGCATTTTGTCACATGATAACGGTATCATACGAGTATAAAAGACGAATAGACGACATTGCTTGTTTGCTACACTGTTGCGCAGCGTTACCATATATATTTTTTAAAAAACTTCATAAATCTGAAAAAAAAAACTTTTTTCTACAAAAGTACCAAAATTTTAAAAGAAAACAGCTGATCGATATTATTATGTGAAAAGTAATGAAAATGGTAAGGCTAACAACTGACCCTTTAGACACTGTTGCAGTAATAAGGGTGTGAGAAAGTATAAGATCGCTTTATTGCATACAAACATCACTTAATATTTTCATTCCATATACTGCAAAAGTTCAATTATGGACATATTTATAAAAAAAAACTTGAAAAAACTTTATATTTTCAAAAAACTTGTTGGCATCTCAAAAAACTTCCAAAAAAAGGGAAAACTTGACAAATGGTAACGCTGCTGTTGCGAGAACTTTTGCTTGTATGCAGCACATGCAACCTGAATATTAATTTTTGTTGTTGTTGTTATTTTTTTCTTCGTTGTACAAATCAGTTATTCCCAATTGTTGCTTGCACAATTTATCATGTTTTTCTTAACTTAAATGTTTCGTTTGGGGTGTGTGCGCATGTGTCCTGAACCGGCCATTTGGGAAGAAATCCGAGTTCTTCGGTCTGGTACATATTTCTTTTAATGATGTGGCAAGAGAAATTCTGAGTTTAATTTTTAATTTATCGTTTGGCACTATATATACATATATTTTTTTTCATAAACACCATGACAAACGAGATGGCATTTGGCAAAATTTTTCTATATTTTTCATTAAATTAGTGAAGAAAAAAACATGTTTGCAGGAATTTAGTAGACACAACTGAACAACAGGCTATTGGCATGATTGACGTTGTATGAATTGATTTAAAATAATCTAAGCATAAAAAATATTTTAAGTTTAAAATTTCATTTGTTTAAATGAAAGTTTATAACATAATAACTCTAGTTGTTCTAACAAATTTGGGTAACGGTTCCCTGATGATCTGCATTAGCAACAGTGAAATGCGCATAGGATCCAGCTAAACCCCTCAATAATCAATTTAAATGTATTTTTAATAAAAAAAATATTTTACTTAATAAGTAAAATAATAATTTGGGATTATTAGTGCGTTTAAAAATTTTAAACTTAAATTTTAACTATTCCCATATAATAAACACTAAAAAATATTTTTGATTTATAAAAGGTTTATAAAATAGATTTCCATAACAAACATTTTTTTGCAAAGCCTTTATTAAACAGAATTGTTTTTTTTATAAATAAGACACTTATAGTTTAAAAATGTCTTGGTAGTATGAATCAGAGAACAGAAATGAGTAGTGAGAAAAAGTGAGCAGAGTTGAATCATAACTTATAATTTCTTGTACTTATGCGCACTCATACTTATTGCACTCATACTTATTCACTCGAAAGTTTGAGGTGCGCATCGAACTCATACTTAGCAACATTTATGACGTTGTTGACTGCGACTCTCTTTAACTCAATGCCTATGGACGATGCAAAATAAGTATGATTCACAGTGCGAACTTAGCATATGAACACTAAAGTACTCATTATGAGTTTATGTGTTTCTCTGTAGCTTTTTTTTTTTTTTTGTTTTTTTACAGGAATTGAAAAACAACCCTATTTACTACTATTGTATACTACTTGCAAACAGTTTAATGATTCAACTTTTAAATACACATACATGCATGAGTTGAGTGAGCTGAATCAATGTGAGTAGTATATGTAAGTATTTGCTTGAAATTAATAATCAAACTGAGGCTGAGCTGCCCTAAGTAGCACCAGAGTGCAGCACATAAATCGGCTTCTTATACAATTGAGTACACATATGCCAATACATTTCTCTAGTGTTTCTCTCTGAGGCCAGCTCTAATATGAGGTGATTTATGAATGTGAGTGTGGTATGACTATGATGTCGACGTCGACGTCGCATTCATATATATGTCAACCTATACAACTTATAAATCAATGTCATCGTGAGTATGCGTAAGTCAGAGTAGTTGAGTTTAAATTATGTCTACTCACTTATATTTAAAATTCCATGAGGCAGTATGCATAGCGAAAAAAAACTATTCATTGCCGATCACTGATACGCACACTTTACTGCTGTGAATTGAGACTTTTGTTGTGTTGTTTCTTTTTTATGCTGTTCAGAGAAATAGGTCGATGGTTTAACGCCGACCAAGAAACCGCAAACATGCATAATTAGGATTTATTTAATTTTATTTTAGTGTTTAATAAGTTTATATTAAAACATGTAATCGGCGGCTACGTCTGCTACGTCGCCGTTGAGTATTTCTTATGGCACCTTCTTTTTTTATTATTCATTTCCTATAGAAATGAAGCAAAACAATAGCTAACTTTTCTGCGTATGTTTTTGTATGATGAATTTGACTCAATCACCAAACAGTGGCGTGTACAGCAAAACAATGCTTATTAAACCTAAAAATAGTGGATACGGAGCAAAATGAATGCTTAATATCTCAGAAACCATAATAAATTTAGTGAAACGTGATTTTGATTGAGAAAGAAGGTATTTGAAATACACATATTCCATACCTAACTGATTTTTTTTTTGTTAAGAATGGTCGGTGAAGCAAAACTACTCTATTGAATACTTGAAATTTACAGCACTTAGAAACATATCAAGAACCACAACTACTTTGGTATAATAAATCCAAGTTTCAACACAGGAGTACCTATTTATTGAAGCACTAGCTTAGCAGTCCTGCCGAAGGCTCTGGATACTGTCTCTAGAGAAGCCAAAGTAGCGGCGCAGACTCTTGTTATTTTAGAAAAATGTTAATTATATTATATTTTGTTATAATAAAGTGTAGTCAAACTATTTTTAACCCCCGACCAAAAAAAGGGGTGTTATAAGTTTGTAGTGTGTGTCTGTGTATCTGTGTGTCTGTGTGTCTGTCCGTGTCCACGTACAGCCCAAACGGCTGGACCGATTTTGATTTACTTTTCTCTGTTTGAAAGGTGACTTGATCCAGATGGTTCTTAACCATGTTTGAAGAAAATCGGTCCAGCGGTTTAGAAGATGTCACATATTTTCTAGATATATCGAGGATTTTTAACATTTTTAATTTTTGTTATTATAACTTTAAGGCTGGGTTTGGCCCTTAAAAAAATTTTAAGTGTGCTAGTTTTTTTTTTCTATGAAAAATTCTTAAGCCATTTCAGCGAATCCAACTTTGGCCACCCAGAAACAGCCAGTCAGTTATGTGCTTAAAATTTCTTTCAAATATGTTTTATAAACTCAAGAAACCCACCAACAAATTAGTGTTAAACATCAACACCTTCTTTCTAGCTGCTTAAAAGCTGGTATAGAATTTAAAAAAAAAAATATATCTTTCGAGTGTAGCATTCGTACAGAGTGACCTCGGGAAAAAAATTAAGATAACCTTGTGGCGGCGATACAATAAGAACTACTTACTTGATTTGACAGCTTTTGAAATTTCTTATGAAAAAAAAAATGTCTAAAACAAACAGTGATCTAAACTTTAGACTCTAAAGAACAAACATAAAACACAGTTGGTTATATGACCAATAAAACATTGAACACACATACTGACAGATAGCTACAATATGAAAGATAAAATAATAAAATACAGTGGAATCTCTCTTGAGCGGACACTGCAGGGACCATTGAAATGTGTCCGGTCAAGAGAAAACTAAACATTTAAATGCAGCGCTGCCGGGACCTGTCAAAACTGTTGGTCTAAAGGGGGTGTCCGCCTATAGGAAGTGACCGTTAAGGTAGATTCCACTGTATTACAAAAATTAGTAGGAATATCGTTCTGTTGGATAGAGTAAGCCTTTGTATGCAAGTACTCGTGTATATATGGATATATCTTCAGATTTCTCTTTAGTTTCGATAGTTTAGAATCGATATATCGATAACTTTTTTTTAAGCTTTCGCAAACTGTCGATATTGACACTCTCAATAGTTTGACACCTCTAAGCGATACTTACATATATAAATGCATACGAATACATCTTATAGAATTAATATAGAGCTTTTTTTGCATAGCAATATTTTAAAAAATAACCAACTGCTTGCTTCTACTGATAGTTTTTTTTTTAAATTAGAAATCAAACTGAGGTAGACTTGGGTCGAACTCGTTCACTAGTTTATTTTTGCCACAAACCAATGATCAAACCCATTTAAATTACATGGGTTTGATCATTGGTTTGTGGCAAAAATGAACTAGTGAACGAGTTCGACCCAAGTCTAAACTGAGGTGATTTATGAGTGTGATTAATGTGGTATGACTATAATGTCGACGTCGCATTCATATTTATTTCAACCTATACCTATAAATCAATGTCATCAGAGTAGTTGAGTTTATATTATGTCTACTAACTTATATTTAAAATTTCATGAGTCAGCGTGAATAGCGAAAAAAGGATTCATTGCCGATCACTGGTATGAATTAGCAATGTAGCTAACGTTCCCTGAACCTAATCGTTTCTCATTTTATATACATATATTAGCATTTCGATATTTAAACAGCTTTCTTAAGGACTGTAAAATCATTTATATGTTAGAGAAAAGCTGCGTTATATGGGCATTGCCCAAAAAAATTATCAACTTTAGCCATCTGTCACATTTACTGCAATTGCCCTTTAGTTCCCAAAGTACATATTACGTTGTTTTTTTTTTTATTTCTTTTTTTCCATTACATGAACTGCAAGTACACACTCGTGTCAAGTTTTATTTATTTTGCCAACAAAACAAAAATCTGGTACACTTGCCAAAAACAAAATATCTCAAAATGTTTTAAATGGGTCATTGTGTCATCGTGAAAATGACGGAAATTGTTCGTGTGCTAAAAAAATGTTTTTTTTTTTTGTAGCAAAAAATAAATGGGGTAAAATGTTAAAAGGTACTTGTTGTGTATAACTAAATGTATGTGCTCGTAAAAAATACGGGTCAAAAAGTTTATGCAATTTTATGCGCAAGTGTTTGGTAAAGTGTTTTCGATTTTTAGTTTCAACAACAACAGTGGTGCCAGCAACTAATTCTGAGAGCCCGGTTGATTATACAACATGCAGGCTGTGATAACATTATTTTGTTTGTGTTTGATGAAAAAATAAATAAATAAATTTGTTATATGAAAAAAAAGCATTTGAAAAATGTTAAAAATATATTTGAAGAATATCTAAAAGTTGACAAGTATTTTTCTATTGAGAAATTGGTGTTATTTAAAAGAAATTAAATTTTTATTTACTTATAATTATGGGTAAAATAGAAGAAAATTTATTTTAATGTAAATTATGTTTTTACAATTTTCAGTTTCGCCGAATCTGTTAAGGAAGCTGCAAAAAAAAATCTGGTTACACTGGTTATATACATATATATATATTCGATTTAGAATTGGTTAAGCCCATACGCCACATAGAAGGAGTGGAGAAAAACGACAAAGAAGGTTTTTATATGAAGTTTTCTCAAAATATACCAGATGGATATCTTTTATAGCTATGCTATTTTTGTCACAACACAGGACTCATACGCCCACATAGATGGAGTGGAGAAAAACGCCAAAGAAGGTTTATATGAAATTTTCTCAAATATACCAGATGGATTTATTTTATAGCTATGCTATTTATTTCACAACACAGGAGCTAGAACGTGATTTTCGTAACAAAAATAATCGACAATATTACAGTTATAAATTTATTTTTCTTTTCATTTCTTTGCACTTAAACTAGAGCTGGCCACCGAGAGAAAACGGAGAGATATGTATTGGTGTATTCATTTGTATATAAGAAGCCGATTGATGTTCGGCACTCTGGTGCTACTTTGG
Organism: Tachina lurida; assembly: GCA_944452675.1. Classification (NCBI taxonomy): domain Eukaryota; kingdom Metazoa; phylum Arthropoda; class Insecta; order Diptera; family Tachinidae; genus Tachina; species Tachina lurida. The sequence goes on along the minus strand of OX101752.1, from coordinate 36,072,388 downwards.
GCAGCTCAGATCAGAGCTGGCCACCGAGAGAAAACGGAGAGATATGTATTGGTGTATGTGTATTCATTTATATAAGAAGCCGTTTGATGTTCGGCATTCTGGTGCTACTTTGGGCAGCTCAGACTTAAACCCAGAGTACGAAAATAAACGAAATAAATTGTTTGATTTTGTTTTGTTTCGTTCCTGAGTGAAATAAAAACAAAACAAAAACAATGAGAAGGATTGCTCAGTTTGTTTTCGTAGTGTTTTTGCATATGAGCACAAATCAGAAAATACAGCCGATCGGCTGTAAGCCGGCTAACAACCGCCGGCGGTCACAAACAATACATTAATTTCATCGTAGGCCGCTAGAAAAGAATATAATGGGAAATAAATGGAAACGTTTTGAAATAATTGCAGAGAATTTGACATCATCATATAATATAGTTTTATTACATTGTTATTTCACACATGAAATTTGTTTTATATAACTAAGCAGCATAGCTATAATCGAGTGTCTTCTTTTTTTTCTCAGTGTACTTAGTTAACACTTGAAAATATGTTACAATTGCTACAAAAAAATTAGCTGTCAGTTATTTCTGTTAAATGCAACTATCATTCAGACATGTAAAGGGCAACAGAGGCCATTTAAACAATAAAATAAAATATTTCAGAAATTACACAACCTGGAATTAAAATTGCTAAAAAAAAGTATTAAGCACTAACTGGTTGTCATAGAAGTGATGCCGGTGTGTGTGTGTGTGTGTGTGTGTGTGTGTATGTGCCTGTTTGTGCAACAGCTGTAAATGACAAACCATATGATTGCATAATGCAATAATGTCTGTCTCTGGGGCCGTAAGCATGAATCTAATAAATGGTCCCTTTTTTTACATTCGCTGCAATTTATCATATTTATTATGCAAACTACTTGTTGTTTTTATTAGAACAGCAAAAATAAAAATAAAAGTAGCAAATACATAAATTCATAAGTATTTATTTTTATTTATTTTTTTTTTTCTAAAGATACAACAAGAAATATGATTTTTATTTATTTCTAAATAATTTTTTTTGTTTTATTTTACTTTATTTTGTTTTTTTTTTTTTGTCCGTAATAGACACGTACTTTAAACAAGTGGCGGGCGGTATGATGACGCTAAAATTTATGTATAATCTAGAAATATTAGAAATGAAAAATAATATTTTGTTTAATTTTAACTTCCTCATATTTTTAAAGAAACCCAACAAATTCAGAGAGATGATATTCTTGGCAGTTTGCAAAATTTGTTTAATCAGAAACGTGACAAATCTTACTCCCAGCCTCTGCAAACAAAATTTTGCTGAATATGTATTTCTTCTTAAAGCAGATGTGTTTTTTTACACTGCGTTTGAAAGATAGAAAAAAAATTTGGCTACAAAAGCTTCATATTTGCCAAAAAGAAAAGCATAACCGACACATTTTTTGGACTTAATCGATTTTGGTCAAAAAATTAAGGCCAAAAAAGAGAAGAGAGGTGTCGTAGGATACCCACTTATAGCTATGTTGCTTAGCTATGTATATAAAATAAACTGAATATGTAAAATAACAATCTCTTCAAAGAATGAAACAAAACAAAATCAAACAATTTGTTTCGTTTATGTTCGTACTCTTTGCCTCGTTTCTGTAAGGAATGTGAGAACTTTACGAGTCGAAAAAATTGTTATCATCCTATGGAACACAGGGAGAGTAAGAAAAAACTGTATTTGTGCATATTTTTTTAAGCTTATATAAGTTTTTATGTGCAAAATAGAACAACCCATATAATTATTTAATTTTTCTCGATGCGAGAACTCCTCAAAAGTTACAGAAACGGGTTACTGATTTCAAGTACAAGGAAATCAAAAAAAAAAATATATAACTGTAATAGTGTCGATTATTTTTGTTACGAAAATCATGCCCTTGCTCCTGTGTCATGACATAAATAGCATAGCTATAAAAATTATATCGCTTAAGGTTTTTTTTTGGCAGTTATGGCACAATATTTTCTAGTTATCAGAACTAAAGTGGCTCACTTCAGTTGTATTTGGGAGGTAACATTTAAGCAAGGAGAAATGTATTTACAACATCTCCTCAATTCATTGCAATAGCAAACCAGGCCTTAATAAACTCCTCTCTCAATTGGGCAATTGGTTCGCGTGCTGTTAGCACGTGTTGGTACCGTCTTGTTGCAATTATATGTTAGCCAAGGCCAGCTCTTCCATTTTGGTTAAAAAAAAATTTGTAATCATCATTACGGTAGTGCTGAGAACGGCGGATACAGCTGCTATATTTTCCTCTGTACGCACTCTACGTATGAGTGTTGGTGGTTTAATGCCCAATACTGTAACTTTAATGAGGAATTTAGCCATAAGATTCCGAATAGCTGCCTCGCCCAAGGTTAGGTTAGGTTGGAAAGGGTGGTGCTATACCGCACCTCCACTCGCAGACCCAATTGGGTCCCTTCTATTGCCCAAAAAAGTAAATGTGGCGCCCCCTCTCCACATTTGTACATAAAAGTGACCCTATTATCCGTCATTAAGCCACTGAATTCCCATGATGAAGCCTCTATTTTCCTCCAGTTTACACTTCCCGATATCAGTAATGCTTTCATGGAAACGTCTGCGCAGCCATCTAAGCCTATGACGTTGCAGCTTCGGGCAGTGATAGATAATATGTTCAATGGTTTCTGGTTCCTCTTCATCCCCGCACATCCTACAAAAATCTGGATTGCCAGTTTCCCAAATGCTGGTTCTTGCTCTGACCGAGCAGTGCCCTCTCAACGCGCCTATCGCGATTCGCATCGCCTTTATATTCATGTCAAGTAAAAGTTTGGATCTTCCTAAATCCAGTTTTTGGCCACACCCCTAACTCTACAATCCTACCCACTTCGCCATGAACTGAGTTCCCTATAGTAATGACCAATCGGTCATTTCACCGTATCTGTCTGACATTCTCTCATCTAATGCCGACCCGATTCTTGCCAGCTCATCGTCAATTTAATTTCCCTCAACAACGCTGTGGCCAGGAACCCAACATAGTCTGACACTATATTTATTTATAAGCAATTTGAGGGTTCTTCTACAGTCACTAACAAGTTTCGATTTGACATTGTGGCAGTTCAAAGATTTTAGCGCTGCCTGTTACGTCGAGTAGAAGGTTACCTTCTCACCTTCAGCTACATTCCTGGCAACCAGCTGCGTGGCTTTGAGGATCGCCAAGATCTCAGCCTGGAAAGCGCTGCATTCATTCGACAGTCTGAAAGAACTACGAAGGTTCCTTCCCAAGATATAGACGCCCAAACTGGCCATAAAGTGGAAGAAGTGCACGATGCCCTAATATAACCGAGCATGAATTTTGATAATAAAATAAATAATAAGTTGATTCATAGTTAGTTAAATTATAGACCAAACCGGACATGGTTCAACAGCAACGTGTTGCACGAAAACAGCTGAGCTGCAAAAAAAAATAAGTTGGCAGTTAGCAATCACTGCCGGTCTGGCAGCGCTGATACACTGACCAACAAAATCAATTTTACAAAATCGCATACATTTAATTATAAATATGTAGTTAAATAATGTTTTAATGTTTTGCAAATCATAGGAAATTATATGCTTTTGCACCACTTCCGCATAAAAATATTTGTATCTTATTGACTGACTTATTTGAAAGTTTATTTTTCTTGCATTTCAGAAAATAGTGCAATAGCTGCTGGAAATGGTTCATAGAAATATTACCAGGGAAACCCCAAATATGCAATTTGCATATTTTTTCTGATGTGACGTATCAATGCGGAGATAAGATATTTATTCGTTTCAGAGCTTTTTATGAATTTTGGCATGCATTCTTTAGTGCATATTTTTCCCCTTAAGGCATATTTTGGTATATTTCCATCTAACACGCATATTTTTAGATTTTTTTTTTTCGAATTTTAAAAGCATATTTAAGGCTTTTAAGGTATATTTTGATAATTTTTTAATTTACAAAGAATATTTTTCTTCGTCTAAATATCATTTGCAATGTTCAATGCAGGCAGTGTATAAGTCCATACATTGGCCGACATTCTTTTTATTCAAAATGGGAAATGAAGAGATGGAAATTTTTTTGGAAGAATATACAAACTACAAAATGCTCTCTGAGATGCTTTTAGGTACGAAATATGAAAAAATAATTTTTTATAGATTTATAAATAGATGAAAACACCGATAGATACCACATGTATTCTACACATTCTGGCAAAAAACTAACCAGTCAAAAAATTCAATAAAAATATTGGACATTAAGAATATATTTTCATTTCCAAATAAGCCAGTTTATGCTATTTTTAAGAGCATATTTTTTTAAATTTTGAGTGCATATTTTCAAGTTTTTAGTGCATATGCGCATAAAATACTTTTTTATAGCATATTTCTGGTTTCCCTGATTGTTACCAAGTATTTGTTTGATTTGTTAGAGCCAACAAAAAATTAATAGCGCACAATACATACATATCGTTACCTTAATACGAGTATGGAAAGGCCCTAATTAATTTTGTTTTCAAATCGAGTTTTATTTCAACATTTCGATAGAACAACATCTAATGTAATGAAAAATGCAAAAAGTTCGATTTCAAACATTTAAAAAGTTAGGTCCTTTCTATATTAAGTTAATGATATATAGGTATATTTTTGTTGGGGGGGGGGGGGGGTTTTGCTCTTAAGCGTACTACAATTTTTTACTTTTACTCTGCCGTATTTTACTAAATAATTGTTTCTTGGCAACAGGTGGCCTGATTTTAATTGCCACATAAACATTTTATGTTTGCAAAAAAAAAAAAAACATTTGATTTTATTAGAGCATAAATTTATAGAAAATGGAACATAAATATGTATATACAACAGACAAATAATTAGAGTTATTCTTGTTATAAAATAAATTTAATTTCACTTTGACAGAAACGTGACACATGCGACCTAATTTGAATAAAATGTTCTCTAATAATAAAAATAAAAGTTAAAAACCATTAGCAATTTAGCGTTATAGTTTTAAACTATTTTGCCTGTCAATAGACAATAGCGAAACTTTGCCTGCGTTTCGTTTTGTTTGATATTAAAATAAACTTTCACGCACAGCCCAACAGTCAGCAGCACACGGTAACAGGGAAACGCAATCTTAATATTCAAATTTAAATTTTTTATTTCAGCTTTTAGCTAAAATTATGGCCCGAAGAGTAAATTGTTTGCAAATAAAAAATGTAGGCTTACCTGAGGCTGCCTTCTCTATTACTAACGCCTTTTACTGAATGTATTTGAAATATTTTTTTTTTAAGTTAAAAGAATTTATGTCATTGCGATTGAAGAATTTAATTTTCTCATTGCTTTCCATTAATGAGTAATGCTATAAACACAATTAGGACGAACGACGAATATTTCGGTGCGAACTTTCGTAATAAAAAATAAAACACATTTGTGCATACGCACATGAACACAACACCCCCGTAGAACGAAATTCGTCGTGTGTGACGAACTCTGAGATATGTTTATTTCTATTTTGTACGCCGACGATCGACGAAAAACCAATTTTCTCTCTCTCTCTTTGCATACACAATAACCAAATTTATAAATTATGAGAGCAGAATTCGGTGAGTAAATTCGTCGTTATTGTGCTTCATACGACGAATTTACTCAGCGAATTCTTATCGACAAATTCGTCAACGTGAACGAAATTCGTCGTTCGTCCTAATTGTGTTTATAGCATAATGTGCCTGTAATGTAGAGTCGTCAGTCAACTCTTTTACATATGGAATTCGAACCTGGCACATTTCGCTTAAAATTACAGTTGTGAAGCTGAAAACATTATGCAGCAAATGAAGACTTTTGGAAAAACATATGGACTGGACAATAAAGGTTCGATGGTACTACCAAAGGGCAGTGAAAGTCTATATCACCAATTTGGCGATATTGGTGACCAATTTTATTTTATGCACCCCAAAGATTTCGAAAATCAGTGCGCCCTCAAAAAAAAAATTGTATCAAACGTTTGCGGACAAAGCCGTGTGTGTTTTTTTCACTGTTGTACAGTGAAACCAAAGATATCGATGTGACTCAAGCTTCAGAGTTTTTTTTCGTTCCTGTTAAGTTCCTTTCGAAAATTAACACTTTTGGTACACAGTGGGCAATTTGAGGTCCTCATCTTATTCTGAATTTTTGTTTAAAAGGCAGAAATAAACAACAAAAAATTAGTAATAGGTTAATTTAACCAATTTCTACGATTAAAATTGCGCCAACCAACAAACTTGGTTAAACTAACTAATGTAAGGCAGTTAAAAAAAATTATAATTCTGCATTAACTTTACTGCCATAAATATTGTAAATAAAAATTGTAAAGTGCAGCCTCTTTAAGGAGCACTTTCTTTCTATTATCAATCTAAAATCATTTCAATCTCAATCCCAAAAAAGACTACCACAAACCTGTTGAATTTTGATTTTTACCAAGTGCTATGAGAACTACATCCACCAGGGCATTGGAGACCATTCTTTATGTCCAAACTATAGACATTCGTAGCAGCTATTGCTAAAAAACGCCTACAAGTGATGGGGGGAATGGATCGGACAGGACAACATACCACACCATCAGAACATATGGACATCACTGAACGGATGCGACCAGACTTTGGAAATGTCCGACAGGGTACGTCAGACTAGGGTTATAACTGAATGCGAGACATTGATACTAGACAGATACTCCTAGGTCAATCGAACCCTTAGAACAAAAACCCGTGGGAGTTTGCTGCTACACGGATGGCTCGAAGCCAAGGGAAAGATCGGACCTAGGTTTCTTCATATAGAAGGACCGTAGACCGAGATTTAATTCCGCTTGCCTGACGATAATACTGTTTTCCAGGATGTTTTAAAATTGATCAGTGTGAATATTAGACCCACAGGGGTCAATATATTTACCGACAGCAAGTCGCCAATTAGGGCAAAAACGGAAAGAGTAAACTCTAGGACCGGTTTAGATTGCAAGAATATTATAAATGATTACGTAGTACATGACAACATTCGTCTGGTATCGGTGCCAACCTACCGGCCGGTACCCGGTAACAGCAAATGATCGTGCAGATGAACTGGCGAAAAAGGCCAGAACGTTACGGACAGTAACACCAACTAATGCGAAGCCTTTAAAGGCTAGGAAGATTGAGTTACAAAATTGGGCGAAATTGGCCCATAGAACACGATGGAATTATGATACTGTGGGTAATTTAACCAAGGTTCTATGGGGCGACCCGGACGAAGGCAAAATGAGGGAACTGTTGAAACTAAACAAGCCCAAGCTAGAAAAGTTGGCCGGTATCTTAACGGGGCACTCTAATCTATGAGGGCATTTGTAGCGGATAGGAGCCACATATGACGAATAATGCAAAGCATGCCTGAAGGACATGGAAACAATGGAGCACTTCCTTTGTCATTATCCCGTTATTTTGGGGATGACATTTTACCGGACATTACCCACCTTTGTACACTTTGTAATTTAAACTTATTTTTTTATATTTCAGTACGAACTAAATTGGTAATAAAAATCAAAATAAATCGAAAGGGCGACTTTTTTTTGTTATACAACAGTAACCTACCTAGAGAAATTTTTCTTTTTTCGCTATAAATTAAACATAATTCATATTTAAAAAGAAATATTTTGCTAAAAGAAATAAAAAAAGCTAAAAAGGATATAGTTCCAGGGTTGGAATATTTAATGTGTTTTTATATAAAAGTAACCTACTAAAACAAATGTATCTTTTTTCTCTATAAATTAAACATATTTTATATTTAGAAATAAAAAATAAATAAAAAGGATATAATTCCAGGGTTGGAAAATTTAATGTGTTTTTATATTAAAGTAACCTACTAAAACAAATGTATCTTTTTTCTCTATAAATTAAACATAATTCATATTTAAAAAGAAAAATTTTGCTAAAATAAATCAGAACAAATTTAAAGGATAATTCCAGGGATGGAACTTTTTTTGTTAAAGTAACCTACCAAAACAAATTTTTCCATTTGCTCTATAAATTAAAAATAGTTTATATTTATAAAGAAATATTTTGCTAAAAGAAATCAGAAAAATCTAAAAGGATGATTCCAGGGTTGGACAATTAAATTTTTTTTTGTATACAGCAGTAACGTACCAAAACAAATTTTTCCATTTGCTCTATAAATTAAAAATAGTTTATATTTATAAAGAAATATTTTGCTAACAGAAATCAGAAAAATCTAAAAGGATGATTCCAGGGTTGGACAATTAAATTTTTTTTTTGTATACAGCAGTAACGTACCAAAAAAAAAATTTCCATTTGCTCTATAAATTAAACATATTTTATATCAAGAGAGAAAAATTTTACTAACAAAATTAATAAAAAAAAAACTAAAAGGATGATTCCAGGGTTGGAAAATTTAATGTGTTTTTTGTGTATATAAAAGTAACCAGTTTAATTTATTTTTTTATCTTTAGAAATTAAAAATAACTAATGTTTTAGAAAGAAAAGTTCGGTATACAAAATTAGACAAATTAAATAAACAGCTCCAGAGCTGGAAACTTTTTTTTTGGTACATAAAAGTAACTAAATAAAACTAGTTTTTTTTTTGGTTAAATACATATTTTCTATATGAAGGAATCAAAGACATGAGTATGTATTAAAAATCAGACAAATTAAAAAAACTATAGCTCTAGGGTTGGAAAATTAATTTTTTTTTATATAAAAGAAACAAAATAAATTGTTTTTTGTTTCTTTTTAATTAAACACATTTATATATTAGCAAGACCTTTACTAACTTTTTATATCTAATTTAACCATAAGCATTGGAACTCATTAGTCTTAGTCCTGGTTTACACTATGCAAGCCTTATTGCTAACTTGACTAGTTTGTTAGGAGAGAGAGAAGAGGGGAAAAGAAACATTTCTGTTGCTCTCGTCTCTCTCTTCCTGAAACTAATCGTTTTAACAATAAGACTTGCATAGTGTAGACTAGGACTTACGAAGTGCAAGCTTGTTTTTATTTACTAATATTTTCTGTTGCAGCAGGCAAATGTTTGAAGACCGGGATGATCTAAATGATGCAGCATTTTCAAAAGGTTTAGTTTTTCCTAAGTCATGTTTTAGACACAACAGTTTTTCTTGAAGCAAGTCTGAGTTTATGCGACAGATAGAGTGCGAGAGGGGAAAGAAAAGGGTTATAGCATTACTTGTCGGTACAAGTTACTTCAACTCTCTTTTGTTATTTCATTCACTGTATTAAAACAATAGGAAAATTTAACAAGTATTAGAGATGAACGAGCGGCGGCCCAGCTGCTTCAATTGTGCTTGCTTGTGGTGACCAGTACTATGGTCACCTTTTCCACTGCACCACAGCAGAAGCACCAAATGCAAATAGTTTCATTACCGTATATATACATATCGTTAGCTAAAATGCAAAAAGGCGTAACTAACAAAAATGTAATTTTACAGCAGAAACAAAAACAAACAAAAAACTTAACAAATGTGTAGTTAAGTGCCCTGGTGTTTTGTTAATAAAAGCGTCATTTTTGGTCACAGAAGTGTAAAATTTTGTCAAAACATGTAGTTTAAGGGCATTCATAATAAACACTCAAAAACTGGATTTTGAATTTTGTGTTAGTTACGCCTTTTTGCATTTTAGCTGACGATATGCATGTATGTATGTATTTACATCTATGTGCACATATCTAATTATGTATGTATATGTATCTAACAAATTTAGTTGCACTCATACTTGATGATTCGGTTAAGCGACAATGTCGCACCGAAATTTAATGTGCGAAAAAAAAAACTTATTCATCTTAAATGTAAAATGCTATTTTGTAGATTTTTAATTGCAAATGATGTGACAATGACACAATTATTTTTAGCTGCTTTTTTTTTTAAATGTATAAAAGTAATATAAAAATAAACATAAATCATGTACATATGTATGTAACGCACAACAATTTGTACAAATATTGTAAATAGAAATGAAAAAGTAGCAAACGAAATGCATTTATAAGAATATTTTCTTTTTTATTTAGAAAATTTGTGATAGTACAAACTGCCAAGTGTGATTCGAACAGGTAAACGAAGAGATCCATGAGAAAGCAAATTTTTAGAAATGATATACATACATTCTGGTAAAATTTAAAATACGTCAGCTAAGATAAGCGAACGAATGCACAAACGTACTCAGGAATGCAGTTTCTTAGAGAGAAAAAAAGAAAATAGGTTTTTTCGAAAGCATCCCTTCCAAAGTGCATGCATACCTGTATTGGAGCGCTTCCGTGTATGCGCAAAATCAAGTTGGATATCGTTTGATTCGTTTGTCAGACACTCTGAATTTAGTGGACTGTTTACAATTAAATACTTAACATAAACATCAATTAAGGCAGGATGTTCATGTCTTAATATGATTAGGGCCCATCCCTGATACATACTGTGATGCCATTACATTATGTAGAGCAATTTGAATTCTTTTCCAATCTTTTTCTTATAACGACGTCGGATTATTTGTATAAAAAGTATAAGTTCGTTACTTGATCACTACGTTTCGCACAAACCAGTTGGTATTTTTCGCTCTTTGAAAATATAATTGGATATTTTTCTTATAAATAAAATTGTAAATTTGAGGCAAAAGAATATAAGACATTGGACTTTCCAATCGGTTCGGACACATTTGAAAGTTGGTTTTTCTCTTCCTTTTTGATTGTTTTGCTAATTTCCCTACATTCATTCCATTTTCGCTGAAATCAGCCATTTGGAGGTCGACGACACTGGGCCTACACATTCACACAGACCAAAGAACTGATGCAGCCATTTCCATATCCTGAACTTCAACAGGAATGATTTACGGTTTGCTGCAGGTTTTCTTTTTGGTCGCTTTGGGCTGAACTATCCGCTGTGGAAAATTAACCAAGTTCCTTCACTTTTGTGTCGTTCATGATTCGAAGATGACGGGAAACATTCACCCTGGAATAAAAGTTCACGTGCAATGTGTTCCATTTCCCTAAAATTGTGATCGCCAATGTTTGCGTTGTTGTGTCAGTATACTACTTTCTAATGCTGATCACCATATTTTTTTCAACGGAAATATTTCACATGAACAAAATCTTCGCACTTTTTTCCCAAATCATCCTTGATTCTTGGTGAGACGATACGTCTTGTGTAACCGTAGTAGTTACTTTGTTCAGATGATATTAGGCGAACTTCTGTAAACTCTGTGCTGAATTTCATAAGGAGAGTCATACAGAGCTTGATTTAATTTACAGATCTATGGCACAAAATATCCATCAAGTGTCGCTGTGATGGTCTTTGGGCCACATCTTTCCCCTGTTCTATAACATAAGCATCAGAATCAACAGCCTATCAAAACAACAATTTGTGCCGTTCTGAGATAGTGTTTGTCTAGGTAAGGTTAGGTAAGGCTGTCAAACAGTATCCCAGACTCAGTTAGACATTTATGATCCATTATGATACCACGGAGACTCTGCTTAAGCGGAGTCACCACCGTGGAAGCAACCACAGGTCCATATAAAGCTACGAGTACCACCATTTTGCAGTTCAATCCTCACAATGGCAGAAAGTTCCCTAAGGTTAGATTAGGTTAGCAAGTGTGGTGCTATAACACACCTGCACTCGGAGACCAATTTGGGTCCATTGTGATTGCTTTCTAATAACAATAGGTAATAGTAATATTTAACCCCCAATTGTAGCCGGAAGTGCCCTATTATCTGTCTTTAAGCCACTGAATTCCCATGATGAAGCCCCTGATATCCTCCACTTTACACTTACCGATATCACTAATGTTCTCATGGAAACGTCTGCTCAGCCATCTAAGCCTTCATCCTTCATCCTACAGAAATCTGGAGTAACAAATTCTCAAATACTGCTCCTTGCTTCCCTAAACTCAATACCGTTCCTTATCTTCTTAATCCAGGTCAATAACACAGAAAATGTTCTTCGTAAATATCCTGGCAACAGCCTGCCTATGAGACAGTATACGTTGAATATGGATACTAAAAATCGAGAAGTGTTTCCTATTCCTTAAAAGCCAAGAAACCGCATTTTTCTTATGTAGGTGAGTGAGTCCATTAAATTTTCGGCATCATGGGTCATCTTTTCCCCCTCTTTCTTCTTGCTTGAGATTAAGGCCAAATTCCATATACAGTGGGATGTATAAGCTAGTGCCAATTCTGGCAAAATTATCAAGGTACAAGGCAGATACAAAATATACACCCACAGCAAAATGAGACCATAAGTGCTCAAACTGTTCAAATTCTTTGCCAAAAGGGTATTAACAACGTTTGTGTTAAAATTGCAAATACCGTAGTTAACTCGCTAAACTCCTCACGAACAAAGCGAAATATATAAACATTTCGATTTTTATAGCTATGCTATTTATGTCACGACACAGGAGGTACGACATGCTTCTCGTAACAAATATAATCGACACTTATTACAGTTATAAATTTGCTTTTGCTTTGATTTCTTTGTACCTAAAACCAGAGTACGAAAATAAACGAAACAAATTGTTGGATTTTGTTTTGTTTCGTTCTTTGAAGTAAGTGAAATGAAAACAATGAGAAGGATTGTTCGATTTATTTTTGTATTGTTTGTGCACATGAGCACAAACCAGAGAACACATCCAATCCACTGTAAGCCGGCTAAGAGGTGCCGCCGGCCACAAGCAATACATTAATTTAATCGTTCGCCCGCTAGAAAAGAAAATAATTGGAAATAAGCAAAAAGGTTTTGAAATATTTGCGGCGAATTTGACATCATCATATAATTTAATTTTATTGCAGTGCTATTTAACACATTAAGTTTATTTTATATAGCTAAGCAGCATAGCTATAACCGGGTGTCCTAAGGCACTTCTTTTCTTTTTTTTTTTTGCAACAACTTTTCATCAAAAATTAGCATGAGCGACGAGCCCCATTTTCATCTGTATGGAGACGCGAATAAGCAGAATTATCGCTGCTGGGTCAGCGAAAATTCACGCATCCGCTCGAAGAGCCAATACAACAGCTTAAAGTTAGTGTATGGTATGGTGGGCATAATTATTATTTTTTTTTTTCATTACAGGGTATCTTTCAAGTGATCTTTTTAAAATTTTGTTTTAGCATTAATTTATAAAAAGAGAACTAGCTAGATGGGAGTCTCACAAGTTTTAGTTTGAGACCCTTAAATCACCCTCCCCACACCCTCTCCTGTAAAATTTTTCACTTAAAGTAAAAGATATCCCTAAATCCAGGGGTAAGCCCCTTACCATGGCAAGACTAGTATATGTATAGTTTTTAGAAGTGTGTGTCAACAAATCATTCAACATTTGATTTTATGGTATTCTCTGCTTTTCAAATGTATGTTGTAAGATAATAAACAATAGATATCGAAACAATAAAATCAAATTGAATTAATAAATTAAGAATAAACATATTGTGCGGATGACGCCGTTTTTTTTTTTTTTTGCTGATAAAATAATAACAACGGCTGTCGGTTGCGCACTCTGTAATATATGAAGTATATTGTAGTTTAAACTAACATGATAATGATGATCATGAACATTGGTTTTGAACCATGGAAAATAACAAATTAATAAATAACAACAACAACAAGGCAATTCAATATCGTTAATTGAAGGTTAGCCGCGAATAACGTTTTAAGTGACAAAATAATAATTTTTCAGGAGAGCCAAAAAACGTATTTTAAAGCAAGATTGGTTTTTTCGTTTAAATTTTTTTAGCTTATCGAAAATAATGATAACTAGCATTAAATTTTCTTTTTGTATCTCTGCTACATTTATCAATTATTTTCGACAATTTCGTTTGCATGATTTTATTAGTTACTTACAAAGTTTTCCACCGACTGATTGGATTGTAATTGTATTTTGACGGCGATAAGATGCATAATTTTGGATGATTTGATGTTTGAACAACGCAAGAGAGTTATGTTAGTGTTAATCTGTGAAAAAAATGGTTTTTTAAAAAATGTCTTTTACAACGTTATTCGCGGCTGTGCTTCAATTGTAGGAAAAATTGTTCGCACAACAATAACTACACTTTAATGTATGTATGTATGTATTACAACAAAAAATAAAATAAAACCAAAAGTTTAACAGTCAAGAGTAAGTAAATCGTTATGAAGAAAAATAAATTTTTGATAAACAAAATGACTCGTTCGATATGGCCCTGATATCAATTAACATATAAGAGGCCCTGATCTTTTCAACATTTTGGAGCTGCAGACGTTTCAACTTACTTGGCTACAGCAAAAGCTCGCATAAAGCGTTTTTAATCTCTTTTTTAACATTTGATCGATCATCTGATTTTTTTTTTAATAAGTATGTACTTCCAATTTTTTTCACTGTGTGCTGGAATATTAAATCAACATGTAATTAAGTTATTCCAAAAGGAAAAATTTTCTTTGAAAGTTACTGTAAATCAAGTTGGATTAACATGATTTACAAATATGTACACATGATGCAAGCTCACTACGAAGAAAAATGTTATATTAACCTTGTTTTCGTGTACACTTTAATATGGAATTTTTCTGTGTGTATGGAAAAGTTTTTAATAATTTAGTCTTTGCAGAAAGTTTATTGAAATTAATGCAAAAAAAAATTAATTTGTAGTTCAAGTGTGCTTTAGAAAAAATGTTTATGGATATTTGGTTTTAACGTACACTTCAAGCTCAAATTATAATTTTTTCATAACTGGTTAAGTCTTTGTAAGGATCGAGCATTGGTAACGAATCTGCATCCAGCAGATATACACAGAGAAAAAACTGCCTCATAGAATCAAGAAGATTTTCTCTATGAATCGTTTTTAGGCTAAGGCGAATCCTAGCAGAAAAAAGCGAAGATTTTTTCATAGAGATTCCTTATTGTTTTTATGTGGTAAATCTTATTAATTTTATCAGGAAGAAAACCACATAAAATCAAGAAGAAATCTTATTATTCACAACTTTTTTACTCAATTTCCGTTATTTTTGGCACCAAAAACACAATCCATAGGAAAAACTTCTTGTTTCTATTTGGTTTTCTTATAAATTGTAAACTATAGGGATTTCTAATTGATTTTATTAGGTTGCCTTCTTGATTTTTTTTTAAAAGATTTTCTTCTTGATTTTAGTAGGTTCCTATATGATTATGTGTAAAGCATCTTATTGATTTTTTTAATAAGGAAATCTTCTTGATTTTGTCTTGTTATTTCGTTTCTATAAATAGACATAGAGACAATTTTTATCATGATCTTTTTCATTTTTGCATAAGAATGTATGCACAATAATTTCAATGGTTATTAAGGCTGCTTGTTAGCATATTAGTTAGAGTGCTTGCCTATCAGGTAGAAGTTTGCTGGTTCAATACTTGGTGAGTAAATTAGTTAAGAAATGTTATATTCTTATATATTCATACATGTTTATGTATGTATGTATGTATAAATAAGTAACATCTACAATATACTACATACATACATACATATGTATATGGTATAGAATTTAAATGAAAATACATAAGTACAGAGAATAAAGACGCAATTTTTTTTATTTTTTTTTTATTGAAAAATCAATACGATAACCTCATAAAAACTACAAGATTTCATTTTGATTTTTTCAAAAAGGGGTTCTTTATGAAATTAATAAGATTTCCTTATTGAAAAAAAAAACCATAGAGATTTGTTATTAATTTTGTTCTAATTTATGAGGTATTTAGTAGGCACTGGTTTCTCTGTATACTACATATCGTCGAAGTTTTGCTCCACCGACTATACTTAAAACAAATCAGGTATGGAATATATATATTTAAAATACCCTCTTTCTCAATCAAAAACACGTTTCACGAAATTTATTATGGTTTCTGAGATATCAAGCATTCATTTTGATCCATATCCACTATTTTTAATTTTAAGAAGTATTGTTTTGCTGTACATCCAACTGTTTGGTGATTAAGTCAAATTCTTCATACGAAGTAAAGTTAACTCTTGTTTTGCTTCATTTCTATAAGAAATGAATAATAAAAAAATAAGGTGCCGTAAGAAAAGTTCAACGGCGAGTGTTAAGCAAAAAACATCATCACCCAGACGCAGCCGCCGATTACATGTTTTTATATAAACTTATTAAACACTAAAATAAAATAAAATAAACCTTAATTGCGCATGTTTGAGTAAAAAATAAATCATTTCATTCTTTATATTAAATACACTTCAATTACTTGTTTTTCTTGTGTAAGCGAATCGATAGTTAAAAATATTACAGCGGCGGCTTCTTGGTCGGCGTTAAACGATCGACTTATTACTCCGGACAGCAAGAAAAATAAATTTGAAGCATTAAAATTTTCGTCACAACAACAATACACAGCAGCATAGTATACGTATGGAGCACAAAAGGCTACTTTTTGAATATAAATTAAGAAAAGTGGTGTATGCGGCACAAAACGTATTTTTACTTTTAAAATAAAGTAAGATTAGCTTCTAACTTTATACATGAAAGTTCAGAAAAATTTACATTTTTCTTCAAAAGCAGTGGTGCAAATACAAAAGAAATTTATCGGGTAAATTTTGAGAAAACTTCATATAAACCTGCTTTGTCGTTTTTCTCGACTCCAACTTTGTGGAGTATGGGCTAAACTAATTCTGAGGCCACGATATATTTATAAAAGCTCAAATTTGTTATGATGGACAATAACTAATATGCTCACTCTCTCTAATATATTTTGAGCCACCCTAATTCGGTATTGATTGGTTTATTTTCCTGGCTGCCCACTCACTACACCCACGCATTCAAGTAGATTCCTTTTTGAAAGGACCACTACACTCATCGATGTCAACTTATGTAGAACCGTATCTAAGTATTTTGATACGGTGATCGTTACTAGATCCAACCTATCGCGTTGAGAATCTGATAAGGTCATTCAACCCAATCTCAGATAAATTTGTGAGATCGTCTAGTACGTCATGCCTAAAAATGTGTATCTCGAGAGTTGCAAAGCTGGACATTCGCAGAGAAATTGGAAGATTGTCTCTTCTTTGCTTTCTTCTCGAAAACTCCGGCAGAAGTCATTATAGGATAGACCTATCCTACTAGCATGTCTGCCGACCGTCCAGTGCCCCGTCATGACTGCAACGAGCCTCGAGATGTCGCTACGGTTTCTATTTGTTAATTGTAGTGAGCGGCTATCATTGTAGCAAGGCCACATTTTCTTATGCCGGCCATACACTACACAAGCTCACTGCACAAGTCTGCCACTGTACAGTGCGTTTGTGTAGTTTATGGGGGTGGTTGTGCTATTTACGCAGTGAACTGAGTAAATATCAAAATGATTTTGATATTTGCGCAAGTTTGAAAACTGTACGGTGAACTTGTGTAGTGTATGTTGCAAATGCTCAGTTGTTTCGTAATTTTTTAAGAGTTCACAACAATAAATGAGCGCAGAACATATATTCTGGACAGAGTTCCTACAAATATACAAATAATCACCAGCATTATGGCGAATTAAAATAAAAAATGCACAGTTTACTTGTATAGTGTGTGTTAAAAGCTAAGTTTACGCAGTGCCAGACTTGAGCAGTGAACTTGCAACCTTCAGCCTTATAAAGATACCGCTTCGGATAGCACCAAACGGCATGGCTACCGATTCGGCATTGGAGGCATTCATAGCAGAGCCATGTCTAGCAAGCTCATCAGCCCGTTCGTTACCTAAAAAATTGCTATGTGCTGGAAGCCGCCTGGCTATCGACAAAGATGGCAACTTTTCGCTGTACCTTCCTATCAATCAGCACTCTATCTTGATTTCAGCCTGAAATACAGCGGCTTCGTTAGGGAGACGAAAGGAGCATTATATACCAAGATCAGCTGAAAAGACTCCAGAACCGACACCACAGACCATTCTTAATGCATTAGTGTATATTCTGACGCTATATTCCCTTAACATTGTGCCTCCCTTTCACTCCCGTCTGGATGAAATCAGAACTTTAAACACCTTGTCACACATGTAATCAGTAGATTTCTTCAACGTGGGTGGTATTTGATCCAGGATTCTGGCATGGCTATAGAACGTTGATCTCCACCACCCAGATGCCGCTAATCTTGTCGCACTATTTGAGGATACAGGCAATATATGAAGATCGATCGGAATAAGGTTTAGTATAGCGTTCAGAGCCTCCGAAGGACTAGTACGTAAACATGCCGTTATTCCTACTCAAGCGGATTTCTATATCCTATAAAGTATATCTACCACGTATTTCTTACCTGTGGCAGACCATCATACTACCGAGCTAATTCGGTATACACAATACGCACTTGCCACCTCAAAACAGCCAGCAAATATTACAAAATTATAGCAATATTTTATTAATTTAATTTAAAAAAAAAAGTAATTTTGGAGATGGAGAAAAAAATCACTAAAACAAAGCGAAACCAGATAAATTTATGTACACATCAGTGACCTGCAACGGGTGATTGGTAAAATAATCATACGCAATCAATATCCTAAAAACATGACATTTTTTTTTTTTTGAAAAAATCAAACTTGTTCAAACACGTATATTCATTGCTAAGTTTTAATCGCTCAAGTGAGTGGAGTATTGTTGGGTGTGAATTATAATCATGCGTAGCATCATACCAATCAGTTCGGACGATTTGTATTTGGTTCGACAATGAGTGTTTTGAACAAGAATATAATGCGAAAGAAAAAAATGTTCATTTTAAATCAGCATCAAGTAGTTGATGCAGAGTAAAAGCGAAAATGAAAAAAATCATTGTGTATGAATGCGGTAATTATTAAGACCCAACGCAAACTGCTGTCATAATAACAAACCAATTTTTAAGTATATATGTATTTGTGTAGTTAAGTTGGGTGTTTTATATCAGGGATGGTAAAATTAAAGAAACTGTCTAATAGAGCTACTCGCTACGAACTTTTTGAAAAATATTAGAGACAAAAATGTTATATAAATTTCAGAGATTAATTGTTAAAAAAATGCATTTTAAAATAAAATTTGAGCAGGATTTTCAATACAAAAACTAATTTTTGTTAATTAACTTAACAGAATTTATGTTTGAAATATTGAGCCCTATTTTCGACTTAATCGTAAGCGACAAAAACTAAAGTTTTTGGGAGAATGTTTTTTTAATATTGAAAAATATGTTTTTGTACGTAAATTATCGTTAACGATAATATGTATTTTAAAAGTTTTGAACAGGCAATTTACTACCCAAAATTTATGTTAAAAATTTTAACAGCCTTGTTTATAAAATATATGTACTTACATATTAATAAAGGTCTTTCGACAACTATCGCAAAGAAAGTTGTTAAATCAGCTCTAAATAAGCATCAAATATTTTTTGAAAACAAGAAGGCTAAACTTCAAGAGGTATATAACAGGTTAAATGAGTTCCCCTTATGTAAGTTCTTTTGAAGATTTATCGCCATATTCATAAAAAAATATTTTAGGTTTATTACAGGTTTATTTGACAAATTTTCCATAGAATTACGTCAAATAAGCGCTTCATAAACCTAAAATATTTTTTATGGATATGCCAGTTAGTTGTTAATACTTAAAAAAATGTTGCCTTTTTTATAATTGGAACAAATACAAACCTCCAATTTTCCATCCCTGTTTCACACGTTTATGTGTGTGTGTTTTAAAATAAATTGAAGGAACTTTACTACTTTGATTTTATTCAACGTCATCGCTTGTTCACGTAGAAGTTTGAATAAAACTAGTTCGAACACTCGACTTACAATTATTCAAACGATGCGTTCGTTTGTACGATGCTGATTAAATTCAACATTGAGTTTTGTTGCATGATTAAATGTGAATAAAACATTTCTGGTATGGTGAGTGAATTGATTTAAACATGTTCGATCGCTACACTCACAATCACTCCAATGAACAGATATTACTACGACGCTGATTTTATTGAACGTTGAATGTTTTGTACGTGATTAAATGTGAGTAAAAATTTTAATGTATGAGTAAATCATCAAAAAGCATGAAATTTGCAGGTCTCTGGTACACATTCTACACATTATAATCAAACCAAAGAATATCAAACATTATAAAAACAACTACTGCAGTCTGCAGTGTAATCTCTAATTGCCATACGAACACATGAATTTATATTTACAATAAGAATAACAACAAAAAACACACAACTCCACACATGTACATAAACCTAAAGTGTGCATTATACTTATAAAAAAAATACAACAACAAATGCAATAAGTAAATATGTACATATGTATGTATGTATGTACAACAAATGGACTGAACTTACTCATGACCCATTAACCCACTTTTGTACTTTATTTACACACAAAAACAAAACTCACTGCCACACATTTAAGCAGACATACATACATACATTCAAACATACACACATACATGCATACATACATATGTACACGTACATGGAAGTGTGTGCACACAATTCTATAGGCGACTGTTCAAAAGTGCACCCAGCCAGCTGCACGAGTGTTTTTATTGCTTGTACATATTTATTTGTGGAAGTTGCCGTGTGTGCTTTTGTGTGATCAACAATCAAATCAATTTTTAAAAGGCAGAGCGAGTGCTAAAAAACAACACCCATCCAAACGCATTGTCGCTACAAAAAAACACATTAACACACACACACACACACACACACACACACATTTACACTCCTGGGCCGGCCGGTTGTTCGTTAAATGCGTAATGAAATATCAGAGTAGGAAAACAACAATAAGATTGACACTTCAACAAAAAAATTTATAATAAATACAGAAAAAAAATTAATTCAAACAACGGGTTTTCCAATAGGGTCTTCCAAACTTTGTCAAGTGATAGGGATCATATGGTTGAAGCCTACAGCTGTCAAATGTACTGCTGTCATTTATTCAGTCTATTTTGCCAACTGACCAAGGACGAATATAGCATTCATGCGAGCGTTCAAATAATTTTATTGAAAAGGGTGTATTTCGCTCGCTTCGCCCATTTTACGGTTGCCATAATCGTCACAGCGAGAGAAATATTCGTATTTGATTCGGTTGTTGCAGTAAACATTCCACAAACACCAACTTGAGCTGCCTCCAACTCGTTCAGTTGTTAATTTTTGACACAAACCTTTGATCAAACCCATTTAAATTACATCGATTTGATTAAAGGTTTGTGTCAAAAATGAACGATTGAACGAGTTCGACCCAGCTCTAACACCAACGCAACAACTAAAGTCGTGCAGCAGCAAGATCTACAAAAACCTGGGGTCTAATGGTCACTTTCGATAACGAGCTGACTCGATCACGTTTCTTCACGTATTCTTGTGATCGACGCGAAATTGAGTGGCTCAGATTTTGCTTCACACTCTCACAGACAAAGGCCACAGGGGTCTAATTGTTGCTTGCGATAACGAGCTGATTCGATCACTTTTTTTAAGTTTGACATTATGGCATTTGATATCGTAACATCATATTATTACATTGTTCGATCGCAAATGTTATAATCTCAAACTTAAAAAAGTGATCGAATCAGCTCGTTATCGCAAGCAACAATTAGACCCCTGTGGCCTTTGTCTGTGAGAGTGTGCAGCAAAATATAAGGCACTCAATTTCGCGTCGATCACAAGAATATTGCCATTCGTATATCAGAACTTGCGAAATTTGCGCCGTGAGTTGAGCCTGCACTCATACAAAATTCAACAGACCCAGCAGCTGGAGATAAGGCACCATAGAGAAATAAGCTCTGGATCAGTTGGAAACTGATGATGAGGCCCATTTCTGGTTGAAGTAAAGGTAAGCCACGAAAAAAAATTGTTGAATTTAAGACGATGCCACAGAATGCCACTTGGATGAGATCCAAGAGCGTCCTATGTATTCAGAAAAAGTAACTGTTATATTTATAGCTCTTGGTCCATATTTCTTTGACAACGACTCTGGTCAGGCCACCACCGTCAACAGCGCTATAAGTCAATGATTGCCAATTTTTTTTTTGACACACGGGTAACGCCACATTGGAGATTCTCCATGAGCGATTTGAGGGCCTCTTCATCCCACGCAAACGTGAAGTGAACTGGACATCGATATCGTGCGATTTGGCTGACCACCGAGCGTAATGTATTCGTGTATGTGTATTCATTTGTATAAGAAGTCGATTGAAGTTCGGCACTCTGGTGCCAATTTTGCCGACTATGTGTTGGACTTTTGCTTGCTGGGTTTTCTTAAGTGGCAAATCAAAAAGAAATTTTTTTTTTAGAATTGAATGATGTGGACAACAACAATATATGATTTCAACAGCAAGGTGCTACGTATCACACAGCTAAGATGAAGTGATCTGACCATCGAGATCTTGCGCTTTGGCTCTGTTAGACTTTTGCTTGCTGGGTTTGCTTAAGTGGCATGTCTATAAACCAGAATCTCAGCGGCCTAACTGTTAGACCGTAACATAGCCCATGCAATCGAATAAATTTAGCCAGATTTATGCACCATACTTATGCAATATTGCAACTTTCGTTAGCGCATCACCTACCGAATACCCGGCGGATATTTACACGATGTTATATTCCCTACATAATGGAAACGACACACCTTTCAAACGAATAAAGAATTTCTATGATAACTTACTTAACTTAAAATTAAAAATAAGATGCTCTTAATGGAAAACCCTTTACATACAATTCTCTAGTGTGACCATTTTAGCATTTTTTGCTAGTAAGTCGTAAAATTTTTTTTTTTAATTTTCGCAGATTTTGAATTTAGCATTATTTTCAGCATTTTTGGTTATTTATTTAAAATTTCTTAGCCTTAATTAATATAAAATATTTAAAAGAAAAAATTTATTTTATCTCATATTAAAAAAAACACCCGCGTCATAACTAATCCATATTAATTATTCATGTTAATTTTATAAAGTTATCATTAATATACTGGTTTAGACAACAATTAAAAAAAAATTGTTTAAAAAACACATTTTTTTTTAATAAATAGAAACAACTGAAATCAAGGTTCAAATAGTTTTTTTCTTCGTTAGATGGCTCTCACACAAGGGGAATTTTTACTTTGCAAGGCCTTGAATTTGTAGTAGTTAGAGAAGGGAAAAAAACTTTCATTCTCTTTTCCCTTTTTAGATAATATTTGTTTTCTGTATTTGTTTTATTTATAAATTTTTTTTTGCAATATAAAAAACTACTTATGGGATTGGCAAAATTATTTTAAATTTTAACAATATTTTTTTTAACAATTCATTATTCTTTTTAAAATGTGTAGCATTATTTCTGGGTCGACTTAGTAGCTACAGAGTTTTGTTTCGATTTGGTAACACTGCACTTTACACAAGTGCATGTGATCTCTTGCATTGAGAGAAAGTACCCAGCGGGAAAAAGAAGGAGTACGGATGCCTTCTAAAAGGCCTCAGAACTTTAAGCTCAAGAGACCCATACAGTATCAACAAGTTTGCTGGTATTGCGTGTTTGACGTTACAAAATATTGGTCGACTTGGTGAAAGTTACATGGAAAAAGAAACCCAAACTGTGTAAATGTAAAAAAAAATTTGTTCTTTCTCATACAAAATTAACCGTTTGTAAAAGAGAGAGAGAGAGAGAGAAACGCGTTGAAATTCTCACGTTTATTTCATTTTAGAAATGTATGGCAAACAAAAACTATTTTTGAATATTTGTTTTTGTTTTACTGTAAAGTCTCACTTCTTCGAGGCGTTTTCCAGAATACCCACCATTAACTTCTTTCTTTACTGGAAATTTATGCATACAAATTTAACAACTAAAATCGTTTCGTTTGTTTTTCTTGTAACTTTTTCTCAACGCGATACAACCTGACCATGTACGAAATCTGATGTTGTCTCAGCAACACCTCCTGTTGAGTCGTGCGTGTTCATGTCACAAAAAAATATATAACACGAGCCCATCTCTACTTCAGGCACATTGGCGTGAGCGTGCGTGAGTGTAATTCTTGCATGAATATTTTGTAATTTATCATGGTGATCATGAAGCACATCATATGGATATCAAATGAGAGGAGTTGTTGCGAAGCAATTTTCAATGTACACCCATATGCGAGTCATTCAGCACAAAAGTGGTGCAAACCAAAATTTTTTTTTTTTTTGGTTGCTGTTCTGGTGTTACATAGATTCTAAATTATTTATGTATATCTAAATATTAATTTTTAATTAATATTAATATGATGAAATACCGAAGAATATTTATGTGAGATAAAGTCTTTATTTATTTTTTCTGAAAATTTGGGTTGAAGTCTACTGATAAGTTCCAAAAGCGGGAACGAAATGCATATAGACCGATGCTTAACCATAGACTAATAATGGGTGTTTTTTATTGAGGTATAGAACTTTAAGTTGGCATCACTTTTTTAACTGGCGGCCATTTTGTCAGCTGTCAAGTGATTAATATTTAGTTTGGTTTGCCATTTCATCATGAACAGGTTGACAAAAGAACAACGCTTGCAAATCGTGCAAATTTATTTCGAAAATAATGGTTCAGTTCGCGAAGTTTACCGCAAGCTCCGTCCATTTTATGGTCGACATAATCGTCCATCAGAGCAATTAATTCGGTTAACCATGGATCGTTTTCGCACTACGTTTACTCTATGTGATAATACGCATCCGCAGAGACGTCGAACAGTGCGCACCGAAGAAACAATTGCCGCTGTAGAGCAAAGTGTTGAAGAGGACCCGAATGAATCGATTCGCCACCGTGCACAGCAATTGGAGCTTTGTCCATCAACTTTATGGAAGATTTTGAAGATTTTGAATGTGGATGAGTTGTGGTTCCAACAAGACGGCGCTACATGCCACACAGCGTACGTCACAATCGATATATTGAAGGAAACATTCGATGAGCGCATAATTTCGCGGAATGGACCTGTCAATTGGCCACCAAGATCGTGCGATTTGACACCATTGGATTATTTTTTTTGGGGATATGTGAAGTCGCTCGTCTACGCCAACAAACCAGAAACGTTAGGGGACTTGGAAGCCAACATTCGTGGCGTTATTGCCAACATACGGCCCCATATGCTCGAAAAAGTGGTTGAAAATTGGACCTGTAGAATTGGCTTTATTCGAGCCAGCCGCGGCGGCCACATGCCCGAAATCATATTTAAACATTAATGGCATAAAATTATCCTTCCAATAAAGCCAAATTGATGGACATTAAAACGATTTTCTTGTGTTTTATTTCAATTCGAAGTTCTATACCTCTAAAAAAACACCCTGTATTAATATCTAATTTAAGAAGGTATACAAAAAAGTATTACATAGTTGTTGAGATCTGAATATAAAATTAATATGTAGTTTATAGTCATTGGTTTCCAATAGTGCTGAAAAAAGTACAATTGTACCAACTTATCCAGCCCTGATGCACATTACAGGGCGAAGTGTGACAATTTTCCGGTTGCAAAAATATACCGCACACACATGTCATAGGTATTGTGTAATTTTTATTTTGTCGCCTAATGCTTGCATTCAGACAGTTTCGTTAGTAAATAACTAATTACATTAAAATTTCATTACGAATATAATATACTACATAAAATTAAATTTTATTTATCGTACATATGTATCTAAAAGTAAGCAAGAGACAGATTTTAAGGTGCGTTAATGTGCTAAATTTTACCCTACAGCTGCACATTTCTTAGTTTGCCGGCAAAATTAATTTACAAATTAAAAATTAAAAATAAACAAGGACAGTCAGTCTTGCACTATGGCTATTTTACTACAAATTTTGCCTATTCTAATTTACCAATTTTTTAGAATTCAATTTTTTTTAATCTTTTTTATTGTAAGGAAATAAAATAAAAAAGATCTTAAAATATAACTTAAATACATAAATACATATCGTCAGCTTAAATGCAAGCGCACGTAACTACACAAAAATTCGTTATGGAGTTTTTGATTGATTATGGTTAATTTTAACAAACTACATGTTCACGCAAATATTTAGAGCTCTGCGATCAAAAAATTACCACTTTATTAAAGAAATTCAAACGGACGTAATAACGAATGCATCTATTTTTTATTGCAAAGAATGTAACTAAGATAAAAGCTTAAATATATATATATATATATATATATATATATATATATATATATATATATATATATATATATATATATATATATATATAAAGGATATAAATGGTTAAAAACATATATATATCCATACTACAAGTAAATTTCAAAGAAAATTTTCAAGAATACTTTATTATTATTGAGATTGTAATGTTTTTGTTTCTCCTGTAGAAAAGTGTAATTACGTCCGTTTGCACTAAAGGCGACGATATGATATACCCAATATACATATTTCAGAAAAAAAAATAATTGTTCCCTTTTTTCCTCGATTTTATGCGATTGCTACGAAACTTGGCAAACACCTTGCGCTCGTGTGACGACACAATCTCGAGGTTAAAAAAATGGGCGGAGTCATGTCCATTAAAACTTAATATTATATAGCACGTGCTTCTATTAGACCAATTTTTACGAAACGCCCATTAAATTTAAATACTTTATTTCACGTGCTGGTACTTCACCGATTTTTACAAAACTTGGCACACACCCTTACGACACAAACTTGAATTAAAAAAAAAGTGCGCAGAGCCACGCCCCTTAAAATTTTATTTTATATTTCATGCGCTTCTACTTTACCTATTTTTACGAAACTTGGCACACACATGCCTTGAGGTCTGAAAAATACTTAATCTTGTGTTTAAAAAAATGGGCAGAGCTATGCCCATAAAAATTTAATATTGCATTTCACGTGCTTCTATTTTACCTATTTTTACGCAACTTGGCACACACACACACACCCTGAGATCTTAAAAGCACACAATATTGCATTTAAAAAATAGACGGGACCATGCCCCTTACAATTTAATATTATATATCTTGTGCATGTACTTCACCGATTTTAACAAAACTTGTCTTGAAAAAAGACACAATGTTGTATTAAAAAAGTGGGCAGAAAATACGCCCATAAAAATTTAATTTTATATTTCACGTGCTTCTAATAGACTAATTTTTACGAAACTTGGCACACACGCTAAGCCATAAAAAATACACAGGCTACGTTCGTAAAAGCATTTATAGTGCAAGTCTGCAGCATCACTAACATCTAACGTTCACAAATGCATAACTTGGCAGCACTGTTCAGAGTCAAACGTTTTTTAATGCATTTAATCGGCATACCTGCCGCAAATCTGTGCAAATGGCGCAGTAAATTATTTTAAGATGCAAGAAGTTGCAGTGGAACAATAAGTTGAATATATCTATGTATTTTGATGTTTAAATAACATGTTTCGAATCTTACCAAAAAATGAGATTGATAAACTCGAAAATAACTTTGAAACACATAATCTTAGTGTTCAAAGGAGTTTTTTTATTTTAGTTGTATTCTTTTTAAGGCCAATGCTGTTCTCATAAGAAATTGTCGCTTTGATTTTCTTTTAAATTTTTTGCTTACTATAATTTAAAAGAAAATTGTCAATATTTTCTTAAATAAAATTACTTGCCAATTTTAAAATTTTTTGCAGTTTGTTCAAAAATGTCAACTGAGCACAGATGTTGAGCAGTTGCAAAGCACGTGCAGCAGATAATCACGCATACGCAGTAAAACCTGGCAGAACTGCCACATTGATGCATAAATTTGCAGCATTTACGAACGTACCCACAATCTTGCATTGAACAAATTGGGCGGGGCCATGCCCATTAAAATTTTATATATTAAATTTCACGTGCTTGTACTGCACCAATTCTTACAAAACTTGGTACACAGCCAGAGCTCTTAAAAATGCACAATATCACATTCAAAAGCTGGGCGGGGTCCCGCCCCCTTAAAATGTAATATTTTTTTTCATGTACTAACACCGATTTTTATTAAACTTTGGAAACACCCTGAGCGCAAAAAAATACACAATCTGGCATTCAAAAAAGTGGGCAGAGTCACGCCCACTAATATTTAATATAATAATTCACGTGATTGTACTTCACCGATTCTTAAACAAGTTGACACAGACTCAAAAATACTTACAGCCTTATTTATAAAAATTATTAAGGCTTTATAAAGGCTTTTTAAGAAAAATTTTATATGAAAATTTGTTTTAAAAAAACTCTATATAGTCTTAGGGCCTGTTCATCTAAATGCGAACGATAGGTTCGATCGAAAATTTACATTAGAAACAAAAACAAAAAACAGAAATTTGTTTTTGTTTTCAATATAAATATTCGATCGAACCTATTATTCGCATTTAGATGAACAGGCCCTTAATAAGTTTTAAATATAAGGCTGTTAATCTTTTGTTCCAAAAAATTGGGCGGGGTTACGCCCATGAGAGATTAGTACATATTAAATTATAGGTACTTATGCTTAACCGATTCCCACGGAACTTGGCAAATATTTTCATCTATTAGAATAACATGGTTTTGTGCTTAAAGAAGTGAGCGGGGGCTATGCCCATTAAAGATTAATATTATATTTTTCGTGCTTCTACCTGAAGGATTTTTACGCGATTTGGCATGCACCTTGAGCTTTGAAAGTGGCGCGATCTTGAATTTAGAAAAGTGGGCGGACACTAACATTTGCCGAATTGGGCGTGACCACATTTCTAGAAATATATAAAAAATTAAAAATAAACCGAAATAGCAAAATGCAGAGATATAATTTTTTTTATGTTTCTTTATTGGGACGATGTTTTCTCTTGGAAAAAAACGGTATGCATTTAAGGCTGTAATTTAATATATTAATGTTAGGGCCATGTATAATTCTTGGGTCCTCACTCGTTTCTCGTAAAAAAATAATTTATTCATTTGTTGCCCTTTTTTTATAAAAAAAGAAAAAAGTTTTGTTAGAACTTTATTTAAGTATTTAAATGTAAAAATGTATAGCCACCATTTAGGGCATTTCTAGGTCGTTGTTTGCCATTTTAGTCTAGTATTTACGAGTATATAATGATCAAACAACTGAAAAGCTGGTATTTGTTTATCTTCCGTTTATTAAATTTTAAAAATAAACTATTGCCCGCTCGTTACGTCATCACTTATTACGTTTTGTTTAATTTGTGTATCTATGTATCGTTCATTATATGTATGTATGTACATATGTAGATATACTTTATTTTTATCTATGAAGTCGTCAAATGTTTTATAATATTCCCATTTGTTTGTGTGCAAAAACAAAACTGGCTTTTGAAAGTTTTTATTGAAATTCAAATATATTTATTGAAAGCTATAGAAAATAATATCGTGGAGTCTAGGAAGTAGTAGTACTTCTTGATAATGAGTGTGAATGCCAACTAATTCATTATTATTATTTTTTTTTAGATTAAAGACGATAAGCAATCTGTCAAAATGAGTGAGTAAAATAGTTGCATCAGGGTGTCTACTCTGTAACTCGAAACGAAAGAAGTGAATACTTTCGAATTTGTATATTAATAACACGCAAATTCGGAAGCATTTTCTTTCGTTTCGAATTACGGAGTAGACCACCAGGTACGAATACGTTTATACCTTTTGTTTTCTGAAGACAATACTTACACTGTATAACAAAATAGAGACAAAGAGTGAGAAAAAGAATACTAGTATTATTTTAGTATCTTTTAAAGTAAAATAAATTAAACCTACTGCCAATGCAATAACTACTGGAACAATAAAATAAGACCAATGACCTGATTTCTGAGCTCTTCGTCGACAAGCCACAACGTACATACATACATACATATTGCAGCCAGTCGAACCGGGCATTTTTATTTAGTGTCACATAAAAAATAATTATCCAGTTTTTAAATGTATTAAAAGCCAATTAAAAAAAATAAATTTAATGAATCTGAACATTTTCTACAGTTGCGTGCATATAAAAACAACAGACGGAGCGGGTCATTGAACTCCAATTGACAAAAGCTGCAGTAGTCGAAGGAGGAATATTGTACTTAAGAAAAGACAATTCTTTTGCTTTTTAACAGAATTCTAGGAAACATATACATAAATACAAATGAAAGTCACAAATAGCAAAGCAAGAAAATAACCAAGTCATAAACTCATGCATACTCATATATGTATACGCAAATTTCACTACCCAGCAAACAAAAAGGCTTGAACTCCAACACTTATTTGAATTATTTAAGCACCAGCTCCGGCTCAGTGCATAAAATAAAACGTGAAGAAGAGAAAATAATAAATAAAATAAAATAATAAAAAATAAAATTGTTAAAAAAAATTAAACCGACTTCAAAAATAATCACTAAAAAGCTACAATTAATATAGATCTAGTTAAATAAAAGATTTTTATATATGTTACCTACAGTGCCGTTTGAAGTTGGTGCCAGCAACATTGGTAACTAAGCATATACATATGTACATATATATGTACATAAAAATTACTTGCAGTTTTTTTACCGCGCATGTTCCTATGTGTTTAGTACCCGTATTAATGGCACCAACTTCAAACGGCACTGTAGGTAACATATATAAAAATCTTTTATTTTACTAGATCTATATTATTTGTAGCTTTTTAGTGCTTATTTAGAAATATGGTCCAGTTTCGCAAAAATCGATTAAGTGAAAACACGTGAAATATAGTATTAAATTTTATGGGGCGTGGCTATGCCTACTTTTTTAAAACAAGATTGTGTAGTTTGAAGAGTACAAGGTGTGTGCCAAGTTTCGTACAGATCGATAAAGTAAAAACACGTTAAATTAAGTATTAAATTTTATGGGGCGTGGCTACGCCCCTTTTTTTAAAACAAAATTGTGTATTTTTAAGAGTTCAAGGTGTGTTACAAGTACATGAAATATTATACTAAAATTTAATAGGCGTGCCACGCCCACTTTTTTGAACGCAGGCTTGTGGCTTTATTAAAGCTTAGGGTGTGTGCCAAGTTTCGTAAATATTGGTTAAGTACAAGCACATGAAATATTATACTAAAATTTAATAGGCGTGCCCCGCCCACTTTTTTGAACGCAATTTTGTGCCTTCATTAAAGCTAAGGGTGTGTGCCAAGTTTCGTAAATATTGCTTAAGTACAAGCACATGAAATATTATACTAAAATTTAATAGGCGTGCCACGCCCACTTTTTTGAACGCAGGCTTGTGGCTTTATTAAAGCTTAGGGTGTGTGCTAAGTTTTGTAAAAATCGGTGAAATAGAACCCTGTGAAATATAATATAAAATTTTAATGGGCGTGACCCCGCCCATTTTTTTTTTAAAGATTGTGTTTTTTTAGAGCTCAAGGTGTGCTAATTTTCGTAAAAATCGGTTAAATAGAACCACGTGTAATGATATAATACATTTTTTCCCATTTTTTCAACTTAAAAATTTTGTAATTACAAGAACCAAAGATGTTTGCTAGGTTTCGCAGCAATCAAATGAGTAGAAGATCACAAAATCAAGTTTAAAAAATTGTGAGCGTGACCCCGCCCACTTTTTTCAAATGCGACCAATGGGAAGCTATACCCTCTTAGACAACAAAAAAATTTTTACAATCGGTCTAAAACGCACCGAGTTATGAACCTACACACCTAAAAAAAAAAAAAAATAAAAATAGAGACGAATTGTTAACCTGCTTCTTTTTTTTTGAAGTCGTTTAAAAATAATTATATAAAGTTTTCAAAATAGTTTGCGTAAGTTACGAAAAATCAGGAATGAATATAAGAAAAATAAAACAATTTTAATGCTCTTATGCAAAAACGATTGTTAAAGCTAAAGCATGCTTTAAAACCGGTTTTGCCATACAAAATTCGTTTATTAAACCAACTCTAATTTTAACAATCGTTTTTGCATAAGGGGGTAACACTTTTAATTGCAGAAAATATTGAAGCATATTTAATTAAAAAATTGCATAATAAATATTCATAAAAAAATATTTTAGGTCTATTAAGCGCTTATTTGACGTATTTCTATGAAAAATTTTATTATTTTTATGAATACGGCGGCGGTAAATATTTTTTTCAACACTCAAATAAATTTTTAATTAATTTTTTAATTAATCAGATTGTTAAATAGTTAAGTTTTTAGTTGATTATTTTTGTATATTTTTTAGTTGACGATTTTAAAAAGGAGGAACCCACCAATATTCTGTGTCCTCAGGTAATAAAATAATTTGAGAATAACATTGGAAAAAAAATTCGGAAACATTTTAGTTTAATTATTTAGATTTATATTATAAATTAAGGCGATGACACAGATGAGCTGTTTTCTTTCATTTCACATTAAATTTTGTTCAGAAGCTTCAAAATTGATTGACGTCTCAAAAAAACAAACGATAAATGTCACAAGAAAATTTAAATATGAAAAGTATTTGAACAGCCTGTCCCACGATGTGGACAGAAAAAGTTCGATCGGTTACTTATGTATACTGAAAATTAAAAACAAATTTTCTCAAATTATGATTTGATTAGGCCAAAGTTCGTATCGCTCTGTAAGCCGAATAACATGTGATAATTATTAATGAACACATAACACTAAAGTTAATTGTAAAAATTCTGACAAACACATAGTAGAACGGAACAACTAGCTATTTTCCAAGGTCACTGCACCTTCAACATCAATAAATTTTCTTATTTTCTTATGGCCTTATGTTAAAGTTAAAGCATGCGTTAAAACCGGTTTTGCCATACAAAATTCGTTTGTTAAACCCACTTTAAGTGTAGCAATCGTTTTTGCATAAGCGGGTTAATGTTTTCAATACAAATTGTATTTAAAGAAAGTCAAAATTAATACGAATTAAAAAAAATTATTTCATTTATGTATTATATATAAGCAGCAACGAAATGCATCTAATTTTCCTTTTAACCAACAACAAAAGATTTTTTTTAAATTCATGAATATTATTTTGTAGAGAAAAAAAAACATATTAAAAAGCATTAAATAAAGAAAAATTTTGTTAAAAGGTGAAAACTTTTTAAATCTTGCCAATTTTTTTTATTAAGAGCCGGTGTACAGTGGGATGGCTTCTTAAAATTTTGAGCAGAAACTACAAGAACTGCTCCTATATCATTGAAAGCTGGCAAAGAACATCATATCTACGAAATTAAGAAAAATCGGATTTTCATCAAAATCAGCCATACCCACTGCCCACTGTTCATCACCCATGCAATCCAAATTGATTTCAAATTCGTTACACACAAAAGTAAAGCATAAAAAAGGGGCATGCCTAGTTTCCTCAAACTCCGCCAAGACCACCGCCCCAACGCTCATTAAACCCATAAAAAATATAGGAAACAATTTTGTTAATATTTTGCTAAGCGCTCTGTTTGTTTCCAGTGAAATATTTTCCGCGGCATTTTCTGCATAATTGCCCACCATATGTTTATAACTAGTAAGAATCTTAATATGTTATTGAAAATCACAATCATTAATTTTCATTTTCTATTAACTTTTTACAATCAGTTGCTCGCTGGGACATTCACTTAATTAAAAAACTCGTGCACTTTACCATAAACTCCCTCCAACACATCAATTTATGTGCAATCAAAGTGTCAGAGATAGAATACTTATTGTAGTTTTTTTTATGTGCCAATATATTTAAGAATTCTTAAAGTATTATTACCCAACAAACACTTCTACCAGACACTCAATCATATACAATAATTGTGATTTGGAAGTAGTGTACACATGCGGTTCAATTTCAGGTTTACACTTTTTCATCAGAGGACCACAGCTGTAATGTTTCCAGTTCAAAGAACCGCACGCCATACCACAATTGTGGACAATAAAATCGCACACATGCTTATGCTCTTTAATTTAGTCGTAACTGAGAAAGCGACGGATGAAGTTGTGCAAGCATGTACGAATTTTTAGCTGGTTTTTTGTTTAGTTTTTTTTAGCACACTGAACGAAATTAAAGTTAAAAAAAATATGAAATAATTATCGAAGCTGAGAAATATTTCGTAATAAAAAAATGCTTTTGGTAATATGCAATCCATTTTATGTTAAGAAACACTTAAAAATAATAGGGGAGATAGTTTAAAAAGGCATTCTAATAGTTTTCACAGCGCTGTGAATAAATTTAATTTGGAATTTATAATGTATATATTATTTATTAGTTTTTATTAAACTGCTTATTTACAAAAAATATTTAAACAATTAATAATTAAACAATTAATTTTATATTTAAAAAAAGTGTAACTTTATTTTACCCACATTTTTCTCGCTAATACAAATATATTTTATTTGGCGGACCACTGTTCCGGTCTCTTCACATTTCTTTATAATCTTGCGAATTCCTTGCTCAGTAGTTCTATTATGGCGACCATAATCAGCCCTAAAATGCTCGAAAAGAGGCCACCACTTTTATACTAAGTTTTAAATATTTTTGCGTGTTCTTTGTCATTAAACGATACATATTCGTAAATGGCAAATCTTTCACTTCAGATGATAGATATTTAACAGCTGACAACCTTGCTAGACCGGCGGTTTTGAAAGCACTATATGGATATCCCTGTACATACATACATACAGACATTATAGCGAAAATAGCCTGAGGCGACTCCCAGAAACTTAAAGCGTCAAAATATGATGAAAACTCGATTTTCGAAAATTGAAGTAAAATCAGTAACTTCCTTCCTGTAGCGGGGAGTTAGAAAATTCAACAAATTGACTTACTAAATATTACCTAAAACGAAACTATCCGAAAAAAAACTTAAGCGACATAATTTTCGAACTTACCCCTTGTTTCTATAATACGAACGGTCGACTTAAGTAGAAAACTTATATGAAAAGCACACAGAGAAAACAGTGCCCACTAAATACCTCATAAAATAGAACAAAATTAATAAGAAATCTCTATGGTTTTTTTTTCAATAAGGAAATCTTATTAATTTCATAGAGAAAACCTTTTTGAAAAAATCAACAAGAAATCTTGTAGTTTTTATTAGGTTATCTTATTGATTTTTTCAATAAAAAATAATGAAAAAAAAATTTGGTCTTTATTCTCTGTACTTATGTATCTTCATTTAAATTCTATACCATATACATATGTGCCCTTAATTATGAAAGTAGTCTAAGTGGTCTAATAAATTATTGTGCAAACATTCTTATACAAAAATTAAAAAGATCATGAAAAAAATTGTCTCTATATCTATTTATAGATATGTAATAACAAGACACCTCATAAAATCAAGAAGATTTCCTTATTAAAAAAATCAATAAGATGCTTTACACATAATCATATAGGAACCTACTAAAATCAAGAAGAAAACCTTTTTTAAAAAAATTAATAAGGCAACCTAATAAAACCCATAAGAAATCGCTATAGTTTACAATTTATAAGAAAACCTAATAGAATCAAGAAGTTTTTCTCTATGGATTGTTTTTTGGTGTCAAAAATAACGGAAATTGAGTAAAAAAAGTTATGAATAATAAGATTTTTTCTTGATTTTATGTGGTTTTCTTCTTGATAAAATTAATAAGATTTACCACATAAAAACAGTACACAGGAATCTCTATGAAAAAATCTTCGCTTCTTTCTGCTGGGATACCCCTTAGCCTTAAAATGTTTCATAGAGAAAATCTTATTGATTCTATGAGGCAGTTTTTTCTCTGTGCACTAATTTTTTTGAGTTATATACCTACAAATGTTCTGGACGAGTCGCCTGCCTGACTTGTGCAAAGAGGGTATTAATTTTTTGACAAAAATCTATAATTTGCAGTAATAATAAAGCGATTTTCATCAAAAAAAAAAATCGAGGTCGAAAAAATGTGTCGGAATAAGCTTTTTTGGCTCAAGAAATTATAACAAATTTTGTGCTTGAAAATTTTCATCTTTGCAAAAAAGAATTATTCTTAAGCATTCTTAAAAATAGCAGCACAAATCCAAACCCTGCTTCTAACATTTCTATGTTATAAAAAAAAAACAAATTCCTCTACGCACCCTTTTCCCATGCACATGTTTGCTGGGTTGCTAGTTGCATATGATTTGCCACAGAAGTGCGAGTGTTTATAGCAGTGCGTTAATATATGGAAAAATACCCTTTTTTTTCTTAGAAAAAAAAATAAGTAAATGAAATACTCATTCATATCGCACTTGTGCATTTGAATATAAACACAAGTACGTACGAGTATTTTTGTAAATATGAACAACAAACATCCATATGAGCCATATGAGTCTTGTAGGGGAGTATCTTTCAAGGCATATACAGGGAGCAATGACCATGTAAAAAAAACAAATACAAACACAAAAATATTTAAGCAACTGTTGTAACAATTTTACTGTCAACACCTTCTGTTCTCTGCCGTTCTGTTCAGCTAATTGAGGTTGTCGTAACTTGAACAAAACAAGGAAATAAAGACGACCCTTTCTACATCTCATAAAGTCATTTGCGGCATAAAATAAATACGAAAACAAAAACAACAGCCAATAGATAAAAAAAATAATTATTTTTCAATGTGTTGCAATAGCATTTTAATTTCTTTGGGGTTTTCTTTCTTCAATTTTGTTGTAATTTATGTATATTTTTAATAGGCGCCCAATTACTTTTACACACGTATTTATTTATTCTCTAGTATGATCAAAGGAAAGAAAAATTATTCTACGAGTATGTGTGGTAAGTTAAATCAATATGTTTAGTTTTCCGGTTGGTCAAACATTCATTTTTAAGTGTTAATTTTTTATTTAAATAACTTATTGATTTACATATTTTATTATGTTTTCTTAAGAACAAAAAAAAATGTAGCTTAGATTACCCATCTCAAATTTCAAGATTATGTGAGTAAAAAAGCGTTTGGCTGATAATATTTATATAAGATAAGTAAGAAAGATGTTTAAGAAACTCTTTTTTACTGACGAGGCCAACCAAACACAATCCAGCGAACACACAGACACAGTCTATCTTTAATTTTTAAGAAATAAACAAAATATTTTGACCACAAAAAAACCCCTGTCAATTCAAAAGCAATTCATTCACAGCCTTAAGTCCACTTTGGCATAAGCCCAGGTAACAGAAATGTATTAGCACGCTTCATAGTAACTATTTAGAGAGAATGAGGCCACACTCTTGCTGTCAGTTTCACAGAATGACAATGAGTACTCAAAAAAAATTATATACATATATATATAAGTAAATAGTCTTAATTTTAGTAACTGCGTATAGTCATAATTGTAGCAACTGTGACTACAGCCGATTCCAACATACAAGAGCATCTTTACTTTATGCGAAAAGCTAAAAATACGTTACAACTAAAAATAAAACGTCACTGCGTATCAAGCGTATCACTCTCTCTCTCATGCTTATAGTCGTAGTATGCTTATACTCAGAGTATAGATATTTAGTCGGACAGAAGTGTTTCAGATTATCGTGAGTACCTGCCATTACGGCCTAATCTCGCGGGTGGTATAACCACGCCAAACCATCGCCCCTATTCACCCTTATTCACCCTTTAGAATGAACTATGTGCCCACTCCACAAGGCAACATAGGTTGCAATCTTCGATCATAGTAGTTATCCCTGTATTATGGCAAGTACCTTGCTGGGGTACACAGACCCATCTAAATTCTTTGCCGTAATGACATTGTCAAAACAGTACCATCTCTTGTATGGCAACAGCATCTAGCTTAGCTTACACGCACAGCGAGGTCTCCAAGAGAATACCTCACCATATGCCGGCACAGCTCGACCACTCATCAGAGCTGGACGCATGCCTCAAAGTCATCCATTTAACCCCGTGGGGTAGGACGAACTCGACCTTTTAGCAAAGGATCCTGACGACCGTTACATACACGCAAACTCCTAAACAGCCTTACTGTCGGGCAGCCGGCACCCGTGGTACCAGAGACAAGCATTTGGTGATACCTTGAAGTTAGTTCCACACCGAAAGGCTTCACCTCTATCATCTTTTGAGCTCAGGGAAGTTCCAGGTGACGCTGCACCTGGTTGACATAACAGACCTGTTTCCTTTTATAAATATGTGCACATCCTTTGCTCTGTTGCCAGAGATTGGCTACTAACTAGAGTTGGACCGTTTAATCGGCGTCGGCCTTCGGCCAAAGATTGCTAATCGGCCAACATTCGGCCTATGGCAAAAATCGGCCGATTAGCCGAAGCCGAATATTTTTCATTCCAAGCTTGAAAAATAAAATTATGTTTGGTAGTTGCTCGCCGACAGTTTCTATTGTGTTTAACGTTTTGAAAGGGTTGCTTTGAAATACAACCCTGTTGCTTTCTATTTTCTTTTACTTGGTCGTTCTTGTGAGTGATCATATGAAAAAGCAATCTAGAAATTGCAAAATAGTTTTATTTTTCTTGTTATGTATCCAATAGATATTACAGCTATTTCAGTGATCTCAAAAAAGCAAAATTTTTTCTTAATTCATATAAAACGTAAGTAACATTTTTAAAATTATAACATTCGGCTTCGGCTGCGGTTTTGGCCGAAGTTTAGGATTTTAGCCGAAGTTCGGCTTCGACTTCGGCCAAAAAAAAAACGCCTTCGGTCGATCTCTAGTACTAACACATAAGTTCTATGGGTACGTCAACGAAAAAATCCACATCGCCCCAGCTGGGGCCCGGGATATTACCAACAGCCGTAATCCAAAACAGATCTCCCTTGGGGGAATTTAGTCGGACAAAATTTTTTTTTTTCATCCAAATTTTTGCTTTGGCAACATGACGATTTTTTTGGCGATAAATAAAGTTGTTGGCGATTTTTACAGCTATTTTTTTTTAAACAAAATTTAACTTAAAAAGTTTTGCAGTTTCAGGAGAATTACGAATAGTTTGTTGAAGGTGTAGTTTAAAATAAATAAATCCCACCAAAACTCGTCTGCAAAAAAAATTAAAACAATTTGATTTTCATGATTTTTCTTATATTAACTATAGTAATTAATGCGTCTTGAATTTGGATGAGAAAAATATACAAGAAATAATTTTTGGCGATTGTGTTTCTACTTTTGGTGATTTTCTGCTAAATTTGTATACGATTATTTTGTAAAAATTTATATTAACAAAAAAGTGTTATATAAAAACAAATTTAATATCAAATATACTTATATTAAGAAAAACCACATAAAACTGATTTTGGCAACTTTTGGCGATTTTTAAAATCATTGTGGTGAAATAGGTCGGAAAAAATCTGAGAACCCTGGGTGATAGAGTATGAACACAATGTAACGATAATTTATTGCGGTGCGGTTTTTCATACGATTTTGAAGTACAAAACTGCAGTGCGGAACGGTATAAAATTAAAATCTATTTTATTTTCTCTGCGGACTTTCTTATTCTCTCAATTTTTTACTCTCTTTCTCTCTCTGATGTTGCCATAGTTTTTGAATAATTGGCGGTGTTCACAACATTATTGTGAACAAAAAAATGATTTTGAAGTTC
The DNA here is from genome assembly GCA_944452675.1 of Tachina lurida. Classification (NCBI taxonomy): domain Eukaryota; kingdom Metazoa; phylum Arthropoda; class Insecta; order Diptera; family Tachinidae; genus Tachina; species Tachina lurida. The sequence continues at coordinate 36,033,079 of OX101752.1, read as the reverse complement.
AAAAACTTTTGCCATAAAATACATAAGTTTAAAAAATATATCAATTATATCTGCCAATGCATAAAATGTTAATCGTTTTTTATTTTTATTTACTGCCATTACAGATTACTATATATGTATGTATATATGTTCCCGTCGTTTCTATAGGAGCATAGGGCCTCCATTACAAAATATTAAACAAAGAGTAAAATTTTTAGAAAATTTTATAAAAATGTATCCACAAAAAAATTAATAAAAATTTAAACAAACATTGACAAGTATTGCCGTAGCCGTCTTCCGTTGTATTATGTTTATTTTTCTCTCCCGCAACGAGAAATCGCATCGCACCGCACCGCAAACATTGTGTTTAGACTCATACTCGGGATATTTATTCAGCATTCGGCACCGTATACAATCATTTGTGTACTCGTATATAAAATGGAATGGAAAGTGTGTGGGTGCCTGTGTGGGCGGGTGTGTGTGTCTGTTTGAAATCATGGTTTATGTGCATGTGTTAATAAAATAGCCCTGCATTTACGCATGTGTAGCCGATTAATAGTCAGAGTATTTTTATATTCATGCGTATTTTTATAATCATACAGTTAATTAAGTTTAGCTACAGTTTTTTTGTGCTGCGTAATTTAAAAAATGTATACAGATAAAAATAGTTATTGGATGTTTATCCTTATATGTATTCGGTTTAAAATAAAGGCGTGTGTTTGCATATGAGAGTGCTTTTTATTTTTAGTTGTTCATAGTTGTTTTATACTTAAAACGATACTTTTCTCATACTCTGCTGCCAACTGTATTCATAGGAACTGTCAACAAATTCTAGCTATTTTGTTTTAATTAGAACAAAAAAGGGGCATGAAGTTTGTTTATGTAAAATGTGATATATTGAAGAAGCCCTTGCGCGCTTTGAAACTGAAGGGTTACGGGAACGTCACAAACAGACTGATTAAAACTTTCCATGTTTTCTATCATTCTAGAAAGTCTTGGTCGCCCCAATTTTGGTGTTTCCAATGGTGTAACATTCTCTTTAAAATTTTTGGCGCATCATTTAAGTGGGGCAGATATCTAATATTGCGCAACCTTGAAACCGCTACAGTCAACGAATTATCACACTTTTGTACCGAGAAAAATCTCCATAGCGAATAAATTTCCAAAAGCCAGGCTGGCGATTGGCACAATCCGCATATTGGACAAATTAATTGCGTACTAAACATATACATACATTGTCGGGTGGTTATTGGTTTGCCGCAGTAATAATATATTCTTAATATACTATGCGGCAAACCAGTAACCACCCGACGATATGACATTTGCTTTTGCAAAGAATTATTTCGAAAGCAATTTCTATCGATTCAAATTACAGCGTGTATCTCCCGGAATAGGCTTGATATAGTGTTTGTACTTGGGGTTCTTTTCAGACTACATATAATACTGCCAGACTATAGTACTGCTACACCCAAAGTTAATTATTTAAACAACCTGTGGTAATAAAGATATTTTGAAAATGTTTCTTCTTGCACCAATCACTTTCTACAATTTAACACTTTTTAATTACTTTGTATGGGGCATAAAGTAAAACAGGGAAAAACTTAATTACATATACACACATATATACATATATTAAAAAAAAGCCTGCTTATCTACATCAACATTAAACTGAAAGTTTATTGACCACTTTCTTACAGGTTTGTGAAAAGAGAAAAAAAAGAAACAAAATTTTTAAAGGCACCCTAAATTTACAACTAAAATCATCTAGATTTATACAACGAAAACAACAACAACAACAACAACAAAAGTTGGCCTAAAAGAATTTTGAGGAATCGTATAAAAATAATAAATGAAATATTGCTGCACACTGGGACTATACCGAGAAAAATATAAAACTTAAAATTTGGCAATAAATTTAAAAAGATTTTTCAAGAAATTTAGCACAACAGAAATGTTGCTATTTACCTACTATGTACATATGTATGTATGTATGTTTGTATATATACATACGTACATACATATGTATTTAAGTTTTATTTCGAACTTGATTTCGAATTGTTATGTATATATAATACACCAAAGTATAAATACATATTTTTATGTAATCGTATTAATTCATCTCACTGGAAAATATTCTATATTGTAAAAAATTTAAAAAAATTATATTCGAACTTAATTTCGAAATAAGCAAAACGAGAATTTTATTTGAAGATACAATTTTAGTATACATAGTCTATCAAAAAATCTTTCCGATAATTTTCGTTTTTGTCTTAATTTTAATTTCGAATATTCGAAATTTCGAATAACTCTTAGCTACTACAAAAATAAAATTTTATGGTTTATATGTCGAGATACAACTTTAGTATTTATAGTCTATCAAAAAAATTTCGAAGTTTCGAATATTCGAAATTTCGAATAACTCTTAGCTACTAGTAATGAGCGAATATTTGGTTTCAATGTATGTATGTATATTAAAAATGTTCAATTTATACACTAATATTTTCAAAGAACTTTCGAACTTTATTTCGAAATTTGCAAACATTAATATTTACGGCACAATGACACAGTTTTGATATTAATAAAAATTGCAGACTAATCACCGTATTCGTAATCCATAGAAAACTTTTTTTCATATATTAATTTTACAAACTGAATGAATAATTTAAAGCCGGGATCCCACTATCGGCACAATGTACCGATTTTCGGAGGCTCACTGCAATAAAGTCGTCAGTAATAAACCGAAATTAATTCGGAATAAGTCTATATAGCTCCATTACCAATGCAGTGTGGGACAATTGTGTCCTTATATTTCAATCAGTTGAAAAATACGGCCAATTTAGCTTAATACTTATTACTTTATTTCAGTGCGCTGACGAAAATCATCACATTGTGCCGATAGTGGGATCTAGGCTTAAGCACGCAAAGTCACACACACGTCTGCTCAATTTTATTTTTATATACGTACGAATATTTATTTTTAAAGCATATTCGAAATTTCGAATAGCACTTATCTACCATGGATGGGGTGAATATTTGAATTTGCCCTAAGAAAATATTTTCAATATAATTTTATAATTCTGATGTTTAAGGCATATTATACATTTCGAATAACACTTACATACATACATATCTACTACGGACTGCTGTACATTTGTTTTCAACACATATTCGAAGTTTCGAGTTTGTAAACAATGCATAAATTTTCGAAGTTTGGAAAATATTGAAATTTCGCACTTTAATTCGAAATTTTAAAAAATTATATTAAATAATTTCGAAATATTTTCGAAAATTCGAAGTTAAATTCAAATTTTTAAATATGGGCAAATTTCTAGTCTAAGAATTTAGATTTAATAAAAATTTATTATTTAAGCAAGATAAATTAAATTTTTGTGTTTTCTGCAGGATTTTAAATTCGAACTTGAGTTCGAAATTCATTAAAATTTGTTAAAAGTCAAGGTTTGACTCAAGAATGTTGCTATCGTATATATGTATATATATATATATATATATATATCATACATGTGTACATACAGATACTTATATACCTACAAACATGGATACATACATGTGTACATATCGTTAGCTAAAATGCAAAAAGGCTTAACTAACAAAAAATTCCAAATCGAGTATTTGATAAATTATTACAAATACTATTAAACTACATGCCTTGCCAAAATTTTACTTTTCTGTGACCAAAAATTTCGCTTTTATTAACAAAAATCAAAAAAAAAAAACAAAGGGTCTTAACTACAAGTTTGTTTATTTCTTTTTTAGTTTTAACTTTTTGCTTCTCCTGTAAAATTATATTCTTACTAGTTATGGCTTTTTGCATTTTAGCTAACGATATGTATGTATGTACGCATGTGTGTATAGAAATATATAATGGTTTTTTTAATTAATTGATTTGATTTCATTTGATTTAATTTAATACATATCGAGCCTTATTTTCGATTTTATCGTAAGCGACAAAAATTAAATTTTTCAGGAGAAGGTTTTTTATAATATTGAATTAATACGTAAATTGTCGTTTACGATAAAATTTCACAGTCCGTATCTTAATAATTTTAAACTATGTGGGCCTAGCCATAAAATTATAATTTCAATAAAAAAAGTCTATATTCGATAACATGTCGCTTAAGATAAAATCAAAAATAAGGGTCGATATGTAAAATTACATAAATTTTTTCCACTGAGATTTTCGTCATTTTCTTGCTGTTGGAGTCCAAAGTTTAATTTAAAAATCACAAAACATTGCGAACAATAATTTATCACTATTTTTTAACTCATATTTATGTCGCAGTTAGACTATTTTTTATTGAATAGTTCCACTGTTAAATTAAACTGATGTAATGTTAAATAAATATTAGACGCGAGTTTCTGTTGTTGTTGTTGTTGTTGTATCCAGAAAATAGTTGAAGGCCAATGGCTCACATATAAAAGGTAAAATTCGTTCGTCAGCATTAAAAAATGAGAAGAAAACTATTAATTTTTTTTTTGTATATGAGCAAGAATAAATATTTTTTTTTAATACCTGCATAACTATGTACATATCGCCAACTAAAATCCAAAAGGACGTAACAACCAAAAAAAAAATTCAAAATTGACATTTTGATTGACTATGATATAATTAACCAAAATAGTACATCTTTCCTTAAAATTTTACTCACATATCTCTCATTTACTCAAAGAATGTCATAAGTCAGAAAACCTAATTTTTTAGTTAATGATGCAGAATTAATCGTCATATCGTTGTTCATATTTTGTGAAAATTTCGTACAAATATTTTGTTTACTCAACTTTTGAGAGCAAAATAAAATTTTCTTTTTTCCATTAAGTTATGTGTAGCTAAATTGGAAACTTTAAACTCGTTTTCTGGCAAACTAGTTTTTTTTAGAGTTATGACGTTCTTTGAGTAAAATACCGATTTTATTCATTATTCAATTTGGCACCTAACAACTAAAAATATTCTTAAATTTATGAGGTTTTTTTGCTTCTCCTGTAAAAAAAGTGTACGTACTTAATATATAAATGTCCTAACCCATTATATTTTTGTAATCGAGATCTTTGAATTTTTCGATATATTTGATGTTCTATTGAAATATACAAAAAGCTAGACACCCTGTTATAGCTTTGCTGTTTATGACCGTAATTTCTACCCATAGATATCTATTAGTGTAGAGATATCTATCGTGTAAGTTAAATTTTATAAGGCAAACTCGTGGGTAAAAGCTATAGGTATATAATCTGTTTGTAGAAATTACGTGCATTAGTTATATAAAACAAATTTCATGTGTGAAATAACAAATTAAAATTCTCTGCAAATATTTCAAAACGTTTCCATTTATTTCTTTTCTAGCCGCGGCGTACGATTAAGTTAATGTATTGTTTGTGGCTGGTGGCGGCTGTTAGCCGGCTTACAGCCGTTCGGCTGTGTTCTCTGGTTTGTGCTCATGTGCAAAAACAATACAAAAATAAATTGAGCAATCGTTCTCATTGTTTATGTTTTGTTTTTGTTACACTTACTTCAAAGATCGAAACAAAGTAAAATCCAGTTCCTTCAGTTATTTTCGTACTGCACTTTTAAGTACAAAGAAATCAAAACAAACAAAAAAGATTTATAACTTAAAATAGTGTCGATTATTTTTGTTACGATAATCACGTACTAACTCCTGCATCGCGCAGTAAATAGCAAAGCTATGAAAATAATGAGTTACGTACGACCTTTCTATGTTAAGGTAACGATATGTAAGAGTATGTAGGTGTATGTATATAAGGAAATATTATACTTATACTATTACAGCTAGAACAAACACACTTTTAGGCCCATCAAGCTTTCACAAAGTTCGTGGAACGTCAACATTTTAATCATCATCAACGGAAACAACATCTTCCAGGGTCAAAGACACCACCTCAACAAAAGTGTTTGTTTGTTGTTTATTTAATGGGTGCATGGCGTGCTTATGAGCAAAAGTTAGATTCGTAAAACAAGATGCAGCTACTTTTCTAGAAAAGTTTTCGTCCAACTGGTTTTTTTGGTATCCACGCTCACATTCATCAGAATATTTAATTTATTTATTTTTTTTTTTTATTTGATCTATTAATTTTCACTTTTTGTTTAACACTCGAATAGGTTGAATTGTAAAGAGATTGTGTTTCTTTGATTGTTGTTCTTCGTCATGTTTAGTTAATTTCTTTTTTCTCGTTAAATACATTTTCCAGGTTTCTCGCTTACCACGAAAAAAATTTAATGAAATAAATAAAGAACTAGAGAGAGAGAGAGATTTTTTTGTACTCGATTTTATAATGTAATCATTTTTATTTTTTTCTTTAGGCCCAATTCTTGTAAATGGTTTTTTTTCTTCTTCCAAGCTTTTGTGTTGACCCAAATATTGTCCACGTGGGCTAACCTAACATACATCTTATGAATGCCAGCTTTTAGTGGCCTATCGCTGAAGAAAATGGTTCTTACATGCAAATGTAGTCAGTGGCAGGCAGTATACAGTGAACAAAGAAAAAACTTGTACAGCAAACGCTCCGCTCTTCTAATCAAAATATCTCTGTTGCTTTGTAAGATTTTAAGATAAAACCAAAAGCGATTCCAAGGAAAATTAATCAGCTTTCTATGAAAATCTTTAATTTTATTAACAAATTTATTTTAATGCGAAAAAAATAACCTAAAATATAATAACACTATTTTCCAGAGCAAAAAAAAAACTTGTACACTAACTCTTCTTTCAGGAAGGAGCTATGAAATAAGGAATACACTAAAAATTAGTACTAAATGTGGCCACGTCTATCATCTAATAGATTATTTTCATAGAATGAACTGGGTTTTTGGTAATTTTGGGAGCTATATGGTCCAATATGCCCTGGAGAGCACTTTTGAGTTAATTTTTACACATAATCTACAGCTCGCGTAATTTTTTGTTCACATACGCCCACAGAATTTCATTTGTACTAAGGCCAAGGATCTAGGGAGGATGTACCTGCAATTTTTTTCCATTGAATGGAAGCCATTCTCTTATTATTGAAGACAAATGTTTCGGGTACTTAACTCTAACTAATCAATAGTCTCCACTTACATTTAATTTGGCAGCTAACTGTGCTAAATTATCTCTTAGTATTTTTAAATAATTCATTTTATTTATTGTACGTTCTATAAAAACCCGATTTCATACACCACTCGATCCCATTGGGCCCCATACCATCATATTACACCCCCCATGCTTCACCGTGTTATTCAGGTTATTATCGTTAAGGCTGGAGCTTTTCTTTGCCACGCAAAGAAAGATTATATTAATCACTATGATGACTTTTGGGACACTGGTGAATCCAAATTTAATATATTTGGATGTTATCGTTGTAGATTTTTGTGGCGAAGAGGAATTCCAGCATTAGTGATAAAAACCTGAATAACACGGTGAAGCATGGGGGGTGTAATATGATGGTATGGGGCCCAATGGGATCGAGTGGTGTATAAAATCGGGTTTTTATAGAACGTACAATAAATAAAATGAATTATTTAAACATACTAAGAGATAATTTAGCACAGTTAGCTGCCAAATTAAATGTAAGTGGAGACTATTGATTAGTTAGAGTTAAATACCCGAAACTTTCGTCTTCAATAATAAGAGAATGACTTCCATTCAATGGAAAAAAATTGCAGGCACATCCTCCCTAGATCCTTGGCCTCAGTACAAATGAAATTCTGTGGGCGTATGTGAACAAAAAATTACGCGAGCTGTAGATTATGTGTAAAAATTAACTCAAAAGTGCTCTCCAGGGCATATTGGACCATATAGCTCCCAAAATTACCGAAAACCCAGTTCATTCTATGAAAATAATCTATTAGATGCTAGACGTGGCCACATTTAGTACTAATTTTAAGTGTATTCCTTATTTCATAGCTCCTTCCTGAAAGAAGAGTTAGTGTACAAGTTTTTTTTTGGCTCTGGAAAATAGTGTTATTATATTTTAGGTTATTTTTTTCGCATTAAAATAAATTTGTTAATAAAATTAAAGATTTTCATAGAAAGCTGATTAATTTTCCTTGAAATCGCTTTTGGTTTTATCTTAAAATCTTACAAAGCAACAGAGATATTTTGATTAGAAGAGCGGAGCGTTTGCTGTACAAGTTTTTTCTTTGTTCACTGTAGGTATTTCGATAATCCATATTGTAAATAATATTAATGAGTTTATTTTGAATAATTATAAGGAATTTAAATTAATTTCTCTAGATTAAAAGCCAGATGGCAATAATTTTTCTAATGTACATATATTATACATTTATTTATGTAGATTTAACAAAGATTAAAAAAACTTTAACTTTAATACTCCCAGTTCTGCATTAGAGCAAGACAAGGTTTTGGTATTATATTGCACTCCCCCTTATCGTGGTTCGCGTATTTCAACTTCGACTAAGACTTTTTTGTCAATTGATTAAAATATACTTCATTAGATTTTCTTTAATCTATGATCCAAAACTGTCGTAGACGTAATAGAATCACATCAAACACGACAAGGCCAATCATTATATTTTTGGTGGTCTGGAACCAGTGCCTGAGAACAAACAAAACATTACACAAACGTATTTTTTGAATAGTTTTGTGCATGAGCAAACACAAAACAAATACTGCAAAAACTGCGCAACCAACACAAAATTTGAAATTGCATTTTCAAGTAATGCTAAGAACACAATTGGGACGAACGACGAATTTCGTTCACGTTGACGAATTCGTCGATAAAAATTCGCTGAGTAAATTCGTCGTATGAAGCACAATAACGACGAATTTACTCACCGAATTCTGCTGTCATAATTGATAAACTTGGTTATTGTGTATGCAAAGAGAGAGAGAGAAAGAAAATTGTTTTTTCATCGTTCGTCGGCGTACCAAATAGAAATAAACCTATCTCAGAGTTCGTCACACACGACGAATTTCGTTCTACGGTGGTGTTGTGTTCATTTTCATATGCGCAAATGTATTTTATTTTTTATGACGAAAGTTCGCACCGAAATATTCGTCGTTCGTCCCAGTTGTGTTTCTAGCATAATTTGTGGGTATTACATCGCACAGTGGCGTGAAATAATAAAAAATCTGGCAATTTTTATATGTTTGAGCCATAAAAAAGTATTTATTTAAAAAATAATAGTTAACAACAACTTCAAGAGGTTTTTAAAAATGTGGGTTTGCTTGAATAGCAGAAAAAACACGTAAATTTTCACCTGACGTGTTATATTTATCTACACATTTTAAGACCGATATACATAATAGCAAAGGTTTACATATTATACACCATTGAATAGACAATAACATCTTCTATTGCGATTGCTTAGAAAAGCTTAAGAAACATTTGAAACAAAAAAAAAAAAAAATATTAAAAGAAGAACAATTTAGTCAAAAAGAAAAAAAATTTCGAAAATTTAATTTTATAATCAAAATTTGATTTGAAATATTTCGAAAAGCATTGAAGTTAGGAGAATTATTTTTTCCCCCTTTGCAAAACTAAATGTATACTATTGAATTAAATTAAAATGTTTACCAATATATAATTTTAAAAAACTTTTTTGTATTAGGAAAAATTTTAACATTTTTAGAAAATCTCCTCTTCTGTCTACATTTATGTGTAGGATGACAAGAGTTCCTTAAAAGTTTTCTAACAACAAGTTTATTTATAATAAAAGAGCAAATTAGATTTTTTGAAAAAAAAATAATTTTTCGACCAATGGTGGATATAGGGTCCACCATAAAAAATCTCTAAAATTTATTTCACAGTCTTTCTTAATACCTCTGCTCCCAGAAACAATCAAAGTTTTCAGCAAATATTTAATAATTTTTTAAAATATTCCAAAAATAATTGACAATACTTTTTTCACAAAATTTATAAAATTGTCTCATAATTCTTTTCAAAAATCCAAATTGCAAAATTATTTCTTGCTAATATTTGTAAGATATCAAAAAAAAATTTTTTATATAAATTGTAATGAAGTTTTCTTTCAAAAATAATAAAACTAAATGATTTTTGCCAAGTAATAAAAAAGTTATGTATTAAAGATTAAAAAAAAGTCAAGGCAAAAAAAAAAAAAATTTCAAGTCAAATTACTTGGAAACTGTGAGAGATTAAATGGTGCTCTAAGCATGTTTTATTTTTGTTTCTTAACGTTGATTGTCCCGCTGAAACAATTATTAAGATCCGTCGACAGGAGGAAGGAATTTTGACACCCGCAATTCACCACTTTGAGGGTCTTTGGAGCTATCCTGTCTTACAACAGATTGCCTCCCAATATACTTTCGTAAAAGCTCAACACTTCTTCTTTCCAGAACAGTTAGTTTCATCGAAACCGGTTCACTAATTCAGAAGTTACGTGCTTTTAATCACTTTTTTTATTTCACGCCACTGTGCATCGGAACATGTCACAGGAAGGGTTCCGTACGGACACTAGATATGTAATCATATACGAACTCTAGCCTATATAATATACATTTTGGATTTTTTTCGTTTTTGAAATTTTTTAGGTTTTTGGCGTTTTTTTTAGATTTGTCGTGTTTTATTTTATATTTTGATTTTTTAGGTTTTATGCGTTTTTTTTTTGTTTTGACGTTTTTTTTTATTTTTCGATTTTTTTTTCATTTTGGCGATTTTTTCGGCGTTTGGCGAATTATTCTAGTTTTGGGATGTTTTTTTTTATTTGGCGCTTTTTCTTCGTTTTGGCGATTTTTTGGTTTTTGGCGATTTTTTTTCGCTTTGGCGATTTTATAAATTTGGAATTTTTTAATTTTACAGTTATTGAAAATTTCAAGAGTTTGGCTTTTACGGTTTCCAAGATACAGCAAGTTGTCAAAATTACATTAACTGATAGAACACCCTTTAATTTAGACTTTTTTAAATTTTAGTGTTAACTTTTGTATAGACTTTAAAAGTACACTAACTTTACAAATTTCAAGTGTCTATATACATATATACATAGTAAAATTGTATGTATGTATATTACATGGGATTTTAACATTTTTCGTTGCTCGTTTTGGAACACCCTTTAATTTTTAACTCTTTAGTATTTGTTGATGTACATACTCTGTCTAAATTTCAGATCCGTAGCTTTTACGGTTCTCGAGAAAGTAGCCGGTGACGGACAACGTAGCGAAAACAATAGGGTTCCTTTTCACCTTTGGTGTACGTAACCCTAAAAATCAGCCCAATTAAAAATGAGAATAAAGAAAATTTACTTCAGTCAAGAGATGGGCGTCAGTTGGGCCACCAATTAATTGAAAAAAAAATGAAGAATTTGGTACAATCGCACTGAAAAAAGTAAAATTTTTCTTAAAAATTTGTACAATTTGTAAATCTGATTTCCCATCCCTGGAATGCACAAACTTCTTGCTTCGGAGTTGCAGCTCTCTGAGAGGAGAAAGCTCTGCTGAGCAGTAGAGCTGGGTCCAACTCGTTCAGTCATTCATTTTTGACACAAACTTTTGGACCCAGCTCTATTGAGCAGCAATAGCGCTGCTAGAGTAAGTTATTTGTTACGACGAACTGTGATAATAATATTTATGTAGCTTTGGTAGAAGTATCCTATAAAATCTAAGTCCACAGCTAAAATTGCTAACGCCTCAATAACATCTCCACCAGAAAGAGGAAGACCTCACGTATATATACAATGAAATTAATAATATAGACGAGACTGACTGACTGACTACCTTAAGGAATTTTTGGCAAATTAATTTTATATACGCAGTATTATTTTAGGCCATCGATTACAGAGGTCTTTTAACAACAACATAACACCGTTAATTTTACAGTTGGTTTTCCAGTTTCTTTCTCTTCCTATCCCACACTCTCTTAGTTAGCAGGTGTCTGGGAGCAGAGTTACATATGAATGAGTATGAGTGAGTCTTATTTTTTCTCCCATTTTGGCCGGAGCTACAAAAAAAAAAATAAATAAAAACAAAGACGACAACACCCAAAACCAAAAAATAAATAAAATTTGTATACAACTCCAATACAATAAGAGCAACAACAACTGAGTGGAATGGAATTTTTGTGACCAACTCACCCTTAGGAAAATTTTCCTAAAATCTAGGTGAATGAAAGGAAAAATATATTTTATATGTATGTATGTATTAGAGTTCGACCGATTAATCGGCTTCGGCTTCGGCCTTCGGCCAAAAATTGGTAATCGGCCAACATTCGGCCTATGGCAAAAATCGGCCGATTAGCCGAAGCCGAATATTTTTCATTCCAAGCTTGAAAAATAAAATTATGTTTGGTCGTTGCTCGCCGACAGTTTCTATTGTGTTTAACGTTTTGAAAGGGTTGCTTTGAAATACAACCCTGTTGCTTTCTATTTTCTTTTACTTGGACGTTATTGTGAGTGATCATATGAAAAAGCAATCTAGAAATTGCAAAATAGTTTTATTTTTCTTGTTATGTATCCAATAGATATTACAGCTATTTCAGTGATCTCAAAAAAGCAAACTTTTTTCTTAATTCATATAAAAGAAGTATCATTTTTAAAATTTAAAACATTCGGCTTCGGTTTTGGCCGAAGTTTAGGATTTTAGCCGAAGTTCGGCTTCGGCTTCGACTTCGGCCAAAAAAAAACGCCTTCGGTCGATCTCTAGTATGTATAATGGAAATTTTTTTTAAGTAATAAGTGGAAGAATTCGTATGTATAGATTTTGTTTTGTAACCCGATTCCAATGACTGACAGCAAAAAACAAAAAATAGACGTTAAAGCGTATAGTGGAAGAACACCCCCAAACATTAATAATATGTTAGTTGAATTATGTTTGTAGGGAGGATTAGGGAAAAAGGAAACGTATGTATGTATACAAAAAGTATTTCACAAGAAGTTCTTTGAATTAAATTACCAGTAGCCTTGAATTTTATTAGTATTTGAAATCAACAAGGAAGTGCACAAAACTAATGGAATGGGTAAGTTAACTTTTTTTCTTACAGAATGTGGCCTAACCCAGTTTAACAAATATTGAGCCATTTCGTAATATTGTGAAATTTTTTGGGAATTTTTCTTTTTGTTATTGCTACATACAAGTTTTTTTTGAATTTAGTTATTTTTTACTATTTTCTTATACATATGTACATACATATATATACTAGCTGACCCCGGTCCGCGTTGCTGGCCCTAAGCAAACATTAGTGTTGTATATGGCATAGGTGGTACAATATGAAAATTGGATTTTGCCCACGAATAAACTAAATATTGCGCCATCTGCCGGAAGAACTTCAAACTAAACAGAAACACTTCTCACGCCCCATAGAGCATGTATATAAAGTTTGGTCGAAATCGGTGCAGTAGTTCTTGAGTTACGGTGCAAAATCACAAAAAAAAAACTAAATATGGCGCCATCTGTCGGACGAACTTCAAACTACACAGAAACACTACTCACGCCCTATAGAGCATGTATATGAAGTTTGGTAAAAATCGGTTCAGTAGTTCTTGAGTTACGGTGCAAAATCACAAAAAAAAACTAAATATGGCGCCATCTGTCGGACGAATCACTATTTCTGAAAGGGGCGTAGCATTTACCGAGGTAGAATATATATAAAATACGCGCCGGTCTTTTACAAGTATTTTGTGGGGTGGAAGGCGAAAATCTGTTGGGGCATTGAAGAAAACACCTAGGGTCTATGGCGGGAATCGAACCCACGACCTCTGGACTGAAAGGCTGGCATCGCTACCACTTAGCCACAGGGGCATCCAAGTATAGATTGACGCTTGAACAACTCTATCCAGATTTACTTTCAAAAGCAGTCAATAATTTCCGCAACTTATAGACAATTTCATGATTATTATGGCTCACATAATCGTATGTCCATCTGAACAAACCATCCAGGGAACTGTGGATCGATTTTATATCCCTCATACTCTCTAAATAATGCCATAACATCCACACACCGAATTAATGTGCATGCTGAAGCGAATAATGCCACTGTAAGTCCTAATTTACACTATGCAAGTTTTATTGCTAAGCTGATTCGTTTGTGGGAGAGAAAGACGGGGGGAACAGAAACGTTTATTTTCCCCTCGTCCCTCTCTCCCCTTAAGAAACTTAGCTCAGCTTAGCAATAAGACTTGCATAGTGTAAATTAGGACTAAGCGGAAGTGTGGAAGAAGATCCAATTGTATCGCTTCGTTGTCGGTCGCAAAAAAAAACTCAAGGCATGCATAAGCTTGCTCAGTTGGCTTCTTATTCTGATTTTATTTCAAATATGTTTAGGCAAAAATTATTTGTTATTATTTTTTTAATTTCTTTGCAACCTCCTGCACCTTTTTAGGGTTTTGTACACGAAAGCTGAAAAGGAACCCTATTGTTTTCGCTACGATGTCGGCCTGTGATGTTTTCTCCAGAGCCGCAAGAGCTCCGAACTTGAAATTTCAGAATATGTAGCACTTTGTCCGCTACAACAATAAATATATGACAGGGTATATTAAAGGGTGTTCTAAAGCGAGCAATGAAAAATTTTTAAATCCTATGTTTAATATAGGCAATTTTTTATACACACTTGAAATTTTCAAAGTTAATCCGGGCAATTACAGGCAAATCCCGGCATAACGAATGATATAATCTCAGGCCCATTCGTTATACCGAAAAATTCGTTATATCGCAAAGTTTTTTTTTCGAGTGTTATTTTTGAATTTTATTTTTTATTTATTTACTTTTTTTACAATAAAAAGAATGAGGGCCATTTTTTTTGAAATAAGCTACCAAAAATTTTTTTTTGCAAAAATGCTGCTTTTTTGTATAATTTTTTTTTGCCGTTTGCTATACAGAGCACACCTTTATAAAAAAAACATTCGCTATACTTATAAAATAGAACTAAATGTTAGAAATATGATGTTAGCAAGTTTTTGTTTTTTTAATTTTGCGATTTTTTCTTTATCATTCGTTATACTCGTATACAGTATAAAATTAATTAATAAAATTCGCTATATAAGGTTGTTAATGTAAAATATTTGGACGTTCGTTATATCGGATTTTCGTTAAAGCGAGATTCGTTTTACCGGGATTTGCCTGTATGAATAAAATTCCGCAAGAAATTTCTCCCTTTTCCAATTAGAATTTTTTGTTTTCGCTTCTACTTGATATTAGTTGGAAACACAGAAACAAGCCGATCGGCTCACAGCCGGCTCAAGAGCCGCCGGCGACTTTCAACGTAAATTTAAGCCGCCGCCGATGCATGCCTCGGCTCAAAATTTCAGCCGACTAATTGTTTTTGTAGTGGCAAATTTTTACCACATCTTAAAAATTATGATTTTTTTTATAGAAATTTGCTTAAGAATCGTATCAAATTAAAAACCAGCGGCTTTCAATGTCGCCGCCGACTTTTTAAGACGGCTTGTTTCTCTTGTTGGAATTGTTCCCCGGTAAAATTTTCTTGCGGAATTTTATTCATATTTGCCTCAATTCTTATACAGACTACACCAATTAAGACTGAAATTTAAAACAAAATCAAAATTAAAGGGTATTCTATTCAGTTAATGTAATTTTGACAACTTGCTGTGTCTTTGACACAGTAAGAGGCCAACTCTTGAAATTTTCAAAAACATCAAAAGTAAAACATCCCTAAATAAAAAAACGCCAAAAACCGCAAAAATCGAAAACATTTAAAAAACCAATACTAAAAAACGCCAGAAAACGAAAAAATCCAAAAAAAAGTACCAAAACTAAGAAAAAGCTCCAAATGTAAAAAAACGCTAAAACTAAAATGAATTGCCAAAACCGCAAAAATTGCCCAAAAACACCATTACTAAAAACGCCAGAAAACCAAAAAATCAAAAAAAAACGCCAAAATTAAAAAAAAACTCCAAAACTAAAAAATTAATTGCCAAAACCGCAAAAATCGCCAAAAAGAAACAAAAAACCATTACTAAACAACGCCACAAAACAAAAAACTCCCAAAAAAGCACCAAAACTTAGAAAAAACTCCAAAATTAAAAAAAACGCCAAAACTAAAAAACGCTTAAAACAAAATGAAATCAAACGTTACTAAAAAAACGCCTGAAAACGAAAAAAAAATCCCAAAAAAAAGCGCCAAAACTAAGAAAAAGCTGCAAAACTAAAAAAAAATCGTCAAAAACAAAAATAAAATTATACCTAAAATTTAAAAAAATATGTTTCCATCAGGCAACATATTCGATTATATAGGCTAAAGTTTGTATAGTATTATATCTGTGGCAATAGGGAAAAAGTGCTTATGTCATATTTTACTGTTTTGCAGGAGAGCATTTTTAAGCTTTCAAGTGGATTTTCAGAAATTGATTTCTTTTACAGTTTTAAATTGGAAAATTCTCTGTTAACCCTTATAGTTTTTAAGCCAATATCGTTCTACACACTACAAGTAATACATTTATGTTAAAATATGCAAAAGTATAGCCTAAATTAAAATATTATTCCAAATAAGTTTAGAAGTCTAAAAAAGATAAGGTGTAAGTCATACTGCTATAACTTCCTGAAAACTCACACAAATTAATTGAGATTTTGACCAGGGGTACTTTCGAATATGTAGATGACGGAGGTACCGTTAACTCAAAATCAGCTTATCTCGACTTAAGCACTTTTTTCTTTCCCTAAAATTGTGATCGCCAATGTTTGCGTTGTTGTTGTGTTATTTATTACTCGTATTTTATTTTCTAATTTTGTTCACGAGAAATATTTCACGTGAGCAAAATGCTCGCCATTTATTCACGTTAAGGCTAATTGTGTGAAGTAGAATTTGTGCATCTTTATAGTTTTATTTTTTTTTTTTTGCATAAAATAAAATTGGAAGAAACAATTTACTGGACCAGTAGAAAATATTAACTGAAACTTAATTTTTATTTCAAAGAAACGTTTGTTTGAAAATTTTTTGGTAATATTTTTTTAGTGCTGAGAGGACGAGTATGACATCACCAGCATTTTCCACCAGTACCTGAATTCAGTAACTTTTTGCGAACCGAAAATCGTAATATTTATGGATACACATCAATGTCGTTCTGTAAGTTCTTGTTTACGATAGTGTACATCTATGTTTTATTAACCATTTAAATGTCAAAATAAGCGAAAAGCAGAACAAAAGAAAAACTAAATGAATCTGAGCTGGCGACTTTACTTTTTTTTTACTTTAAGCGATAGCGAATATCGTTAAAATATGTTACTGGATAGCACAGTCGATAAGTTTTCGTTATATTTATTATAGCGATACGATTATTTGGACAAAAGTTATTGAATCCAGTTATAGGGGTTTCCACTAACTTTCGTTTTACGTACCGCTTGTGAAGAATTTTATTTTACCGCAGGTCTCACTAATACCTAGAATGTGTTATATTATGGTTCTGTGGTAGATCTTTATCGTTTTTATGTTAATCCAAAATATTTCTAAAAGTATTGCCGTTTTAGTTTTTTTTATTGAAATACGAAAGCAAAATCAGCTGTCAATTGCATGGTACCGAGCGTTTGATATTCTTAGGAGATACATAGTCCCAAGAGTTTTAAGCAGTATTGGGTGACCATTAATATTTACAGCTGTGTTCAAAATAATAAGAATAGGAATGGTAACCATTATTTTTAGATGTCAAGTTTGTTAGTCTGGCAACTGCTCAACGATACGAAAAATAGGATTACAAATTTTTTCTTTATAAAATTTTCGTTTAGCTGTTTTCTCTTGCTCCAGACCTTAAGCTTAAATTAGACGTGACATAACCATAACCATACAAAACAGCTGTTCGAACCAAACTTATGGGGGCAACACTGTATTTGATTATAGGTGATTCGCCATAAAGCCATAGTAGCCATTACCATAGAAACCAATTGAATTTTGGTTATGGCTATGGCACTATGCCTATAGAACGTCTAATTTAAGCTATAATGACAAAGACTTGCACAAATTGGTGAAGCATAGCGCTGTAATGATTGTTGAAAATACACAGAGAAAAAACTGCCTCATAGAATCAAGAAGATTTTCTCTATGAACCGTTGTTCGGCTAAGGGGTATCCCAGCAGAAGGAAGCGAAGATTTTTTCACAGAGATTCCTTATTGTTTTTATGTGGTAAATCTTATTAATTTTATCAAGAAGAAAACCACATAAAATCAAGAAGAAATCTTATTATTCACAACATTTTTTACTCAATTTCCGTTATTTTTGGCACTAAAAAGACAATCCATAGAGAAAAACTGCTTGATTCTATTAGGTTTTCTTATAAATTGTAAACTATAGGGATTTCTTATGGATTTTATTAGTTTGCCTTATTGATTTTTTCAATAAGGGTTTCATCTTGATTTTAGTGGGTTCCCATATGATTAGTGATTTTTTTAATAAGGAAATCTTCTTGATTTTATGAGGTATCTTGTTATTACATATCTATAAATAGACATAGAGACAATTTTTTTCATGATCTTTTTAATTTTTGTATCAGAATGTTTGCACAACAATTTCTTAGACCACTTGGACCACTTTCACAATTAAGGGCACATATGTATATGGTATAGAATTTAAATGAAAATACATAAGTACAGAGAATAAAGACGCAAATTTTTTTTATTTTTTATTGAAAAAATCAATAGAATAACCTCATAAAAACTACAAGATTTCCTCTTGATTTTTTCAAAAAGGTTTTCTCTATGAAATTAATAAGATTTCCTTATTGAAAAAAAACCATAGAGATTTCTTATTAATTTTGTTCTATTTTATGGGGTATTTAGTAGGCACTGTGTGGAGTTATTTTATATTCTGTTATATTTTTAGCACTAATTTTAACTTTTTAATAAAATGAAAGATTTTCATAGAAAGCGGACGAATTTGCCATTAAATTGCTTTTGGTTTTAGCTTAAAATGTTGCAGGACAACAGAGATACATACCAGAAGAGCATAGCGTTTGATGTACAAGTTTTTTTTATCGTTCACTGTATATTAAATATTCTTATTCTTACCAAATTTTTGAGAAATATTTGTATAGCACTCGTATAGGAAACGTGAGACGACATTTTTGTACGTACCTGAAAGAAGAAGAAAAACAAAAAATTACTCATAAAAATTCCTAATATGTGTTTTAATTTAAATGTTAATAAAAATCTTATTGTGTAAATAACAACATTTGCAAAATGATGTAGGCATTTCAACGAAGGTTTTTATTTTTTTTTTAATATATGTGTGTAAGTATGTGTACACCCATACTTTTGAGCTGAAAACAACTCAAATGTAGCACAAGACAGTTAAAATTACGGTTAACGTTTTCTTTTTATTTTGTGCCACAAACCGTTATTTTACGCACTCTCTCTACCCAATGCCACCACTCTCTCTTACCAAAAATGTCTGGCAATATATAACAGAGTATGAGTTAGTTTGTTTCTCCCGTTTTGGCGGGAACAAAATGAACAATGAAGACAATACCAAAAAATAATAATAATAATAATAATAATAGACATGTATGGCAACTATATAAAAATATCCAAATCAAAAATAGAATTCAACTCAGTGGAATGGAAACAGTAAACCACCCCTAAGGAAATGGTGACGAATGTGGGTGAATGAAAGCAGCTAAGAGAGAAAAAAAATGGAAATACATAATTTTTCAGAAGTAGAAAAAAAGTTTTCATTTATTCCAGCCAACTTGTAATTATTGTTAATAATGAAGGGAAAAAAATGGATTATTCCATTCACATCCCCCTCAAGGCATTTAAGTGTAAATTATTTACGGCAAAGGGCGGGGAATTAATTAAAATTTTCGGAGAAAACAGGAAATTAAGATACTTATGCATACATATACTACGTGCAAATCTATGTACAGTAGATTGGTTCGAAAAAAAAAGAGTTGTGCCAGTCACTCCCTAGGATTTAAGATAATGTAAAAACAATTCCAAAAATATATATTTTTTTTTTTGCCACGCCTACAAATATCGCCCTATTAGTATTTTTTTTTTCACTGTGTCGCCATTTTTAGTCCGATCAGATTAGAAGATTTATAGTATTTTCTCTGACATTTTTATATTCTATACCGAATAGGTCCCTATGGTATAGTTCAGTGAGAAGTCACAAACAAAGCATCAATTAACCCTATCCTATGCCAACCCCATGTAAAAGTGACTGGTCAGCTTCATAGGAAGTGTTAGAACTCCGACTGATACCTATCACTTGGGGACCGGTCACGTGACTAGTCCTGTTTTAGTTCGATTTCCTGCAGGGTACATACATATGTATGTATGTCTGTTTATATCTTAAAGTTTCAGAAAATCCCATGGAGTTGTTGTTAAAAGCATAATTTACAACAGTACCTGGATTCAGTAACTTTTTGTGAACCGAAAATCGTAATATTTATCGATACGATAATGTGATTCTGTAATTTTTTTTTTTACGAAAGTGTAAATTTGTATTTTACTCACTAGGTATTTATTTGTATAACATGTGGCATCTCTGTGGCATACAAAGAAGAATTAAAGAAAAACCAAATGAATTGGAGATTATGAGTTACTTTTTTTACCTCAACCAACAGCGAACGAATATCGTTCAAATTTTTTACTGGATAGCAAAGTCGATAAATATTTGTTATATCTATTATAGCGATGCAATTATCGTAATAAAAGTTACTGAATCTAGAGGGCAAATCACGGCATTCGATATCGATCGTAATGCCCATACAAACACAATTAAAGTTGTATGAATGAAAATTTAAACCATAGATATCGAATGTCATAATTTTGTGCCCAGGTACCGGCATCTTCAAAACACTATACGTGCGAGATGCTCTCAATAATAGCGCTCAATTTTAAATTATAATTTGGTGTAAGACTGAGAACTAGTGCTGGGATACTATCGATAGTACTATCGATAATATCGATAGTTTTAAAATATCGAAAATATCGATATCGATATTATTGAAAATGCAGTTTTGAAAACGTGAGGTGTTATAAAATTTTTTTAACTGACATCAGCACAATTTTTCAAAATCTGTCACCTAAAATAATGTTCTTAGATACATATTCATACATATTAAAATAAACATAAGACCAATAAACTTTCAACAAAGTGATAAAAAAAAAACTAACTGTGACCTGATGAAAAATTAGTTGTATTTTTCTCTCTCAACTACAAACATTCAGTCGATAGTAATATCGATAGTATCGATAGTGAAATCTAATCTATCGATAGATATCGATAGTAGAAAATATCGATAGTATCCCAGCACTACTGAGAACAATTAAAAGAGAATGAGATGTTTTGCAGATGCCTGATCTACATGTACGATATCTATCAGGCCTGGGACTAATTTAAAATGTACTTGATATGTGTACATACATATGTATGTACATATTTATGCGTCTTATTCAAACAAATAAATTTCGTGGTTATATTGACCATTGACGCTCAATGACTTATTGACCCAATTTTCTCCAGAAATGTGTACACATGTACTTATTTTTTTTATATACATATGTATATACATACAGGGCGAAGTAAAAATATATGTATGTAGGTTTATGTAGTACATACATACATACATAGCTAAGCACAATTTTTATTGGAATTAATAAAATGAATGCGACAAATCAACTGGCCTTGGTATTTTGCCGATAAGCGTTCATTAACATCAAGTACAACATACAAATTTAATTTTAATGTGAACTTCGTAGAAAATATGTTTAGGTAGTCAATTCTAGAAAAAATAAAAAATATGACAAAAGCACAAACAAAAAGTGGAATCATTTTCTATAATCTATGTACAACAACAAAACGAATTTATAAAAAAAAAAATATGTAAATGTAAAAAAAACGACAGACCCAAACAAAACATTTTAGATAAAATCCCCTAAAGAACAAAACAAAAATGTAATACGTAATGCGTAAAATATATTCGTAGTAGCATAATATGAATACAGACACGCACACTGCCTTTAATTTAAGTAGATACGAGGGTGGTCGCCAAATTAGTCGTTAATGGGAGAACCGGTATTTTTAGCGTCTTTAATTAAGAAGAATATACAGATACAAATTAATTAATGATAGGAATGAATGGTGGATCTCCAACGCTAACATAAAATTACTAAAGGCCGACTTACATAGAATCCTTTATATCTTACAAGTCACCTTTTGCAACTGACATTAACGCTACGACAGAGGAAGTTGACACCATGAATGCTTTGTTCATGGAAACATTTGAGCAGCTTCAATAGGTTTATTCTCCATTTCGTTAATTAAACTTAAGTTTTTTTTTAATTTCTTTTGTTTTATTTTATTTTTGCTCCCACAAAACACAAAAACCTAAATAAAAAAACATATAAAATAAATTCAGTAAAGTGCGACTTTGAATCGCGCACGAGGGATTCCGTACATTCGGGTTTGAGCATTTTTTAACATGTTTTTTTTCAGTTTAAACGATTTTATTTAGTTTTGTCGCTTTTTCCCGTTTTGGCGATTTTTTTCGCCTTGGCGATTTTATAATTTTTTGATTTTTTAGTTTTACCGTTTTTGAAAATTTCAAGAGTTTTGCTCTTACACAGAGAAAACAGTGCCTACTAAATACCTCATAAAATAGAAAAAAATTAATAAGAAATCTCTAGGCTTGTTTTCAATAAGGAAATCTTATTAATTTTATAGAGAAACCCTTTTTGAAAAAATCAAGAAGAAATCTTGTAGTTTTTGCGAGATTATCTTATTGATTTTTCCAATAAAAAAAAAAATTGCGTCTTTAATCTCTGTACTTATGTATTTTCATTTAAATTCTATACCATATACATATGTATGTATGTATGTAGTGTGTTGTAGATGTTATTTATTTATACATACATACACATTTTGTTATATTCTTAACTAACTTACTCACCAAGTATTGAACCAGCAAACTTCTAGCTGATAGACAAGCACTCTACCCAATATGCTAACAAGCAGCCTGAACAAGCATTGAAATAATTGTGCAAACATTCTTATACAAAAATGAAAAAGATCATGAAAAAATTGTCTCTATGTCTATTTACAGAAACGAAATAACAAGACATCACATAAAATCAAGAAGATTTCCTTATTAAAAAAATCAATAAGATGCTTTACAAATAATCATATAGGAACCTACTAAAATCAAGAAGAAAACCTTATTGAAAAAATCAATAAGGCAATCTAATAAAATCAATAAGAAATCCCTATAGTTTACAATTTATAAGAAAAGCTAATAGAATCAAGAAGTTTTTCTCTATGGATTGTTTTTTTGGTGCCAAAAATAACGGAAATTGAGTAAAAAAAGTTGTAAATAATAAGATTTCTTCTTGATTTTATGTTGTTTACTTCTGGATAAAATTAATAAGATTTACCACATAAAAACAATAAGGAATCTTTATGAAAAAATCATCACTTCCTTCTGCTGGGATACCCCTTAGCCTAAAAACGGTTCATAGATAAAATCTTCTTGATTCTATGAGGCAGTTTTTCCTGTGTTTACGATTTCCAAGATACAGCAAGTTGTCAAAATTACATAGTCAAAATTGCATTAACTGATGGAACACCCTTTCATTAATTTTTTGTTAATTTTAGTGCTAATTGTTGTAGTCTGTTTAAAAATACACTAACGTTACAAATTTCAAGTGTATATACATACAATTGTATATATTTATATTGCATGTGATTTTAAAATTTTTCGTTGCTCGTTTCGGAACGCCCTTTAATTTTTAATTCTCTTGTATTTGTTGGCCAAATTTCAGGTCCGTAGCTCTTACGGTTCTCGAGAAAATACCCTGTGACGGACAGACGGACAGTGTAGCGAAATCAATAGGATTCATTTTCACCTTTGGTGTAGGGAACCCTAAAAACCGACTAATAGCTGCCAAACTACTCAACGTACGCTAAAAGTTAACATTTGTCCAACTATTGTACTACAAGCTGACGGAGACGTATTGCATATGACAAAGCTCATAAGCAGGAAAATCAGAAATATGCTTAAAAAAAAGTGTTTTATGCGCATTCAATATGCACTAAAAACTTGAAAATATGCACTAAAAAATCAAAAAATATGCAATTAAAAATAAAATAAACTGGTTTTTTTTGTAATTTTTTTAATTCAAAAATTCAACAACATTTGCATATAAGATAAGAGAAAAATAAAATAAGCAGAAAAGGAAATAATAAAAAAAAATTAACAAAGCATAACTGCCGTATTGAAAACACATAATTTGGGTTTGAAGTGTACGTTAAAACAAAATTGACATATAAATTTTGACTAAATCTAATAATACAAATAATACTCTCGTAAAGACTTAGCTTCAATTTCAAAAGAGATCACGATATCAGAATTAAGGCTTTGGAACTGCCTTGGATTAAAAATAGACAACCTATATATTTTTAACTTAGATTTTGAAATAAAAATCGTTGCCTGTCACATCTAAATACATACATACATTGACAATGTTCCTTCAACGTCTACTCGGGTGACAGTCCGTTACAAATAGCAAAACCGATTGAAACTAACGTCCATAATAGATGGTTAAAAATAAAAATGTTTACCAGCATTTACCAGCTTGAAAGCATATTAAAATAAAGTATCAAAATATGCCTTAAAAGCCTAAATTATGCTCTAAAAATTAGAAATTATGCTAAAAATATGTGTGTGAGACTGATATATATGCAAAAACATGCTTTAAATTGTAAAATATGCCAAAATATGCTTTAAAGGGTAAAATATGTAAAAATATGCACTAAGAAATCGATGCCAAAATTCATAAAAAGTTCTGAAACGGATAAATATCTTAATCCCGCATTAATACATCACACAAGAAAAAACATGCAATTGCATATTTGCGGTTTCCCTGCTCATAGGAAACCCTGTATTTAAACTTCGCTGTCAGTTGTAAAAGACAAAGTTTATCGTGTAACGGATTCTATGTAAATCGGCCTTAACTTTAATAGTAATTTCAGACAGAATTTACTCTCCATATCAAACAACCCAATTAAATTTTACTTGCAGATAGTGTTAAAGTTAAGCTTAAATTAGACGTGTCATACTATATTGACATAGCTGTAACCAAAACCAAAATGCAGTTGATTTATATGGTTATGTGTATGGCGTTGTGGAGAGTGACCTAAAAGCTTAAATTAGACGTAGCATAACCATAACCATATAAAACAGCTGTTAGAACCAAACTTATGGGCAACAGTGTATTTGTTTATAGGTAGTGACTCGCCATCGGTTTCTATCGGTGGTAATGGCTATGGCGTTAGCCATTACCATAGAAATCAATTGAATTTTGGTTTGGTTATGGCTATGCCACGTCTAATTTAAGCTATAATCAAATAGAGTGTTGCCCATTAGTTTGGTTCGCACAGCTGTTTTGCATGGTTAAGGTTAATGGAAGCTTCAGTCATTTCATGTCAGGTGGAGACGTAGAGTAAGAGAATTTTTAAGTTATACCTTGAAAAACTATGGGAATTTTTTATTTATTTTTTTCCAAAGAGAAGTAACACTCAGGCAATGAATGTCTACTAATATTATTAGGTGTTACCTTCTTTAGGAAAGGGATAGTGATAGGGATAACTATATACAAAGATTGCAGCCTATGCACCGTGCTTTGTTGGGTGGGCACATTTGTTCATTCTAAAGGGTGCATGGGGACGTTGGTCTGGCGTCTAACCCACACCCGGTGCTTGGCAACCGTGAGATAAGGCCGTAAGCGTATATGGTCACGGAAATCTGTCTTCTCTATCAATATCCCTTCCCTATCACCCTCTCCCACTATCTTCTCTTTAACTAACAGGTAGCACAAATGGATCATTGTATTGGACCCAAGTGATCTGGGGGTCTACTCTGTATTTCGAAACGAAAGAAAATGCTTTCGAACTTGTATGTTATTAACATTAGAATTCGAAAGCATTTGTTTTCGTTTCGAATTACAGAGTAGACCCCCTGGACTCTAAATTTCACCCTTCCTTACCAGCAGCCTGCTAACCTAACCTAACCTATAACTATTATAGCGAAATGTTCTCCTGTATTTCCATATTTCACATATCGTCGCTGTTTTAACTAACTGACCTAACTGACATTTTGTAAATTTTACAGGAGAGGAGCTTTTATGATTGTTTTCTACATTTATGGAAACGTCTGGAATATTTTTACTGTTATAGGCTCGACAGTAATGTTTACAGTCATAACAATTGTGGACAAAGTCTATTATGACTCATAAAGTCTAATAGTGCACTTAACTCATTTTTCAAAATAATGTCAGTTAGGTCAGTTAGTTAAAACAGCGACGATATTATCTGAGGAGTCTTTTTGCGACTGACCTCGTACACCTGTTAGTATGTATCCAAGGCTAAATATGTAACGCTTGTGTAGAAATTTTTACGCATTTATTTTGTTCTGTAGTTTGTTTTGATGTCATCTCTTTCCTTTTTTTTATTTTTATTTTTATTTTTATTTTTACGGGAGCTTGAATGAATGTGTGAGTTTTTTTTTCCAGTTCTTTGTTTTGCTTAGACTTTTCGTATTTATTTGTTTACCTTTTATATGCATGTACAAACACACATAGCAGGTCGTCATCAATAAAAGTGCTCATACGCATACACGGGCGTTCAAATGTGTGTATGTATGTATGTATATATGTATGTATGTATGTGTGGATACCAGTTTGCCAATAATACATACTCTTACCCCCAGAAAGAGGGCGAGAGTGAAATAAACTTCAGTCACCTAGACCTGTGGTTTCCATGAATGTCAACAATAGCGCATGTCCATTTTTGTCTATGCTGAATAATTTATGAGAAATTGCTTTGTTTTGTGTGTTTTCTTCTTTGCGGATGTAAAAACTTTCGGAATAACATGAACCTAGTCGAAAGTTCTACATTTACTAATCCTTTGCTAGAGCACTGACATTTTGGATAAGCTCACACGAACTACATTATAGCTATCTCAAGAATTTGAATAAATTTTCACTTACAGCCAGATGTAGTGCGAATTAGAATCATCTCCAATGAATTGAAGATGTCGTTATGGACCGAAAACTTTCGATCAATGAATGACATATCGTCCCTACCACGTCAAACTATCCAATATGCAAAGTTCGCATTTCTTCGATTCGTTGTTTTGGTATCCTAGTTTATACGATATGCCTCGTTCCAAAATGCTGAAATTCTTATTGACGATAGATAACTCAATAAGAAATGTTCTAAGCCTGGCACTTTTAGGAATACGCTGTCCTTAAATTCACAGTTGACGGGCCTTGTCTTCCCGCTCTTCAGAAAATTACAAATTTGCATATTGGATAGTTTGACGTGCATATGTATGTACATATCGTCGGGTGGTTATTGGTTTGCCGCACAGCGACGATATGTACATTGAACACATCGTCTTTTTATTTTTTTATATCAATAAAGGTATTCATTTCAGTTTTTTTCTGTTGGAAAAATGGAAAAATGTAATCTGTTTTACAAAAAACACAGGAAAAACAATTCCACCAAAAGTTGAATTTATAAACTCAACTTTTGGTGAATTTTTTTCCTGTGTTTGTTGTAAAAAAAATTACATTTTTCCACTTTTCCAACCAAAAAAAACTGAAATGAATACCTTTAATAAAAAAAGTTTTTATTTTTTTATTTTTCGATAACCTACCCAGCTCTGACCAACTAACACTTCAGCGCCACAGCCAGTTGTACACGTTGAAAAAATTATGCCTGGGCCCCATAAGTGACATAAGTACATAAATGAATTTTATTTTTATTTTGGTGTAAATTTTCTCTTTTTTTTCATTGACATTGAAAAACTGTACATTTTTTTGTAACACAAAAATTAAGAATTTTCTTTATAATTAGCAACGAAGGCCATAAAATTTCTATAAAAGAAAAATTTGTCATTGCTTATTTATTTATGGTTTTTTTTTTCATGAAGTTGGGCAACATGCCAAATCATCTTTTTTGATTGTCAAATTTTGCCATGGCCAACTAAATAAAACGGAAAGGAACCAACTGTCTGTCTATTTCATGTTCATACATTCATTTGTATGTACATATCGAGCCATAACCGCTAAAATAGCTTAAGCGTCACATTTTTTGGACTTCGATTTTTTTTCACAAAAATCTACTATTTACAATCGCAAGTGATCGATTTGGGTAAAAAAAATTATGTTCGAAAATTATGTCGCTTAAGCTATTTTGGCGGTTATGGCACGATATGTACGGTTAATGTTGTCACATACAACGATAATGAAAAATTGCACAAATATGTAATAAGCCTTTAAATTAGATCTGGGGGTCTACTGTGTAATTCGAAACGAACTTTTGAGGATAAGAGGTGTTAGTTTAGTTTTTGTATGGACTTCCATACTATTTGTAGTTGCTATAAATATCACCTAGTGAATCTTTTGTCCCATAGATCTGTAAATTAAATCAAGCTCGGTATGACTCTCCCTATGAAAGTCAGCACAGCGGTTAGAGAAGTGTCTGTGAGAATGTGCAGGATAATCCGAGGCAAACAATATCGAGTCGCTCACAAGAACTCTTTTTTTCGCAATCACATGCACTCCGTACAAAATTCAACTTATCCAGTGGCTGAAGGTGAACGACCATAGACAACGACGTGTGTGCTCTGAATAAAGCTTAAATAAGACGTGACATAGCCATAAAGCCATAGCCATAACCAAACCAAAATTCAATTGATTTCTATGGTGAGAGTGAGAGTGAGAGAGACTCGCCATAACTCTCACCATAGAAACCAATTGAATTTTGGTTTGGTTATGGCTATGGCGTTATGGCTATGTCACGTCTAACTTAAGCTTAAGCCCTGAAATAACAGGAAACTGCGACGGAGGCCGTTTCTGTATGAATGGCTACGTCACACAGTGGGCAATCTAAATAATTCGGAAATTTCTAAACGGGCCGTCTGATTGTTATAAAATTTCATACAGCATTTGAAGAGGTGTTGCAGAGCAGTTTGGAATTTGGAAATTTGTATGTATATATATATATTTAAAAGCGGCGTAGCCACAAAGCTCCAAAGTGGGCAACCTCGGGTTAATGAAAAATTCAAACCGATGCCAAGCTGATGTTTTTGATCTGATAAAAAAAAATTTACAAGTACATTTTTCTAACCAAGAACTAAAAAAAGTTTCCTTCATTTATAAGCTTTTGCTTACAGTTTAGGAAATATTAGAGCAAAAAAAAATTTTAATTTTAACTTTTTACCAACCTTGGTCCACTGTTCTGCTCCGATTTGATAAAAAAAAACATTATGGATTTATAACAAAAATTTTTAATATTTAAAAAAAATTGGTAGCAAAAACACAATTTAGTCAAAAGTTATAGCCAATTTAAATTAAAATTTGGAAAAATAACAACAACTAAAACTTTTAAAAACCCCCGAATATATCTAGAAAAGATGTGATATCTTTTAAACGGCTGGACCGATTTTCTGAAAACATAGATAAGAACCTTCTCGATCAAGCCACCTTTCAAACAGAAAAATCAAAATCGGTTCAGCCGTTTGGTCTATGCGTGGACTCGTACAGACACACAGTCACACACTACAAACTTATTTAAAAAAAAAAATAATGCTAAAGAAAAATTTTTCATCTCTTAAGGCATAATATTTTTTTAAATATATCTAAGAATATTATCTGCGCCCAACGAAAATTGAAAAAATACTGAAAAAATTCCATTTTTGGGATTTTGCGAAATGTTTTCTGAAGTTGCCGGGAACTGAAAAGCAAATTGTATTTGTTTTTATTTTATGTGCATTAATTGCATCATTTTCCACCAGGGTGAGAATTTTCAGCATAAATTATTCATAAGAGCGAATTTTATAGCTTTCCTATGTGTAAGAAGTCTGTGTTTTCGTGAAACTCTTCATATGTTGTGAGCAGTAGTGCTATTTACTAACTTTTTTTTTTAACGATAATCGCATCGTTAAAACAATTATAACGAAAATTTTATCGAATTTGCTATTCAGTAACATTTTTAACGTTATTCGCTGTAGGTTAATGGCAGCTGTGTCATTATTTAAGCGACAATAATTTATGTGCCGTTAATTTTATCGACAAAAATCAACAGACAATATCAGCTGCATACTATCGTTAAAAAGAAGTTACAGAATCACACAATCGTTATTGCAAACGACAAAATGTATAGACAACAATTACGATTGTCGGATCGTTAAAAGTTACTGAATCGCACCACAGTAGTGCTATTCACTAACTTTTTTTTAACGATAATCGCATCGTTAAGACAATTATAACGAAAATTTATCTAATTTGCTATTCAGTAACATTTTTAACGTTATTCGCTGTAGGTTAATGTCAGCTGTGTCGTTATTTAATTATGTGCTGTTAATTTTACCAACAAAAATCAAATGAAAATATCAGCTGCGTAATATTTTTAAAAAGAAGTTACAGAATCACACAATCGTTATTGCAAGCGACAAAATATATAGACAAAAAGTACGATTCATTGATAGGATGCAGTACAGGAAAAGAAAAAAATATTACACCATTTGCTATTGAAATTACTGAACCGAGAATAAGCGTTAAAGTGTCAACTCTACTGGAAAGTACAGCATTGCGGATAACTTCATTTTTTATGACGGAGCGCTTGGAAAGAAGAAATAACTCCAATTTGCAGATGATCTGTAAATGGGGATGTTATGGTTCGTCATAATACAAACAAGTAACCACAAATTTAGGGCCTCACTATGTAGTTCCTTTGAGAATTCGGAAAAATGCTGACGG
Source organism: Tachina lurida (assembly GCA_944452675.1). Taxonomy (NCBI): domain Eukaryota; kingdom Metazoa; phylum Arthropoda; class Insecta; order Diptera; family Tachinidae; genus Tachina; species Tachina lurida. Next base: position 36,002,419 of record OX101752.1, on the reverse strand, counting down.
GAACTTTACATCAACAAGTTTTGAGGATATTTGGATTAGCCCAAACCCTGGATCGAAATTTTTTTGTAGGTCAATTAGCTTGGAATATAAGAAATGGAGTCGAATATTTCAACACAAGATTTTGGATAATTTTTTATTTCAATAGAGTTATGTGTCTCACAACGGACATATGCCATAACCGGACCCCTCTAATAACCGGACAAGTTTTGTAGATCCAAAATTAAAATAAAAGCATATGTGACAGCGCATAGAGAAAGGGGCCTAAGGGTAAAAAAATCAATTTTCACTTTTTTTTTTATGTGGACAACATCTAAGCATCGAATGAGACCGTTCCCATGCCCCAAAAGTGTTCCCTCCCAGAGATATGCGCGTTTTATGAAATTGAAGTCGACGATTCTAAGGTTATGTGAAAAAATTTTCGTACTAACAGAGTGACATTCACGATTTAAGAGAATTATAAATGAGTATTTATTATAATTCACAATTAATAATTTCAGAAAATAAACCTGGATTCGAAAAAACGCGAGCAAAATTGATATCAAACTCATGGAAACAGCGCGCTAGCTAGAAAACAGTAAAAACCAACTACACAAAACAAGAGGTAGGGACGACCTACGCGCGTTTTCAAGGTTGACCAACACGTTCTTGACGTCATGAGATGTGTCGCTTTCAAATGAGACCAATACCAACACGCTCAGTGATGGTACACCAAAGATACACGTATTTAAATCTTTAAAATGGCTCTCCTGAACAAAACCGATTTTTATCCTTAGGTCCCTTTCTATTTTGCGCGTCACATATGTACCTCTCTCATAAACGGACACCTCTAATAACCGGACAAAAAAAACCACGATCGTGAGTATCCGGTTATGAGAGGTTTCACTGTAATTGATGGAAAAGTTGATAATGCTTTTAAATTTGTATGTTATTAGCATTACAATTACACGTAGACCCCCAGGTAGAGTTTCTACGCGGGAAAAAAATCCCGGAAATCCCGGGGAATTATTTTTTCACAAATCCCGGGAAATTTTCAACGGCAATTTTCGGGAATTTAATATATCCGTTTTTGGAATTTACTTTTCTTTCATTGATGTTCGTTGTTTTATTACTTAGAAATATAATGTAATAGAGGCTTCCGAGGTGAATCCACCAACTTGAAGCATTACGAAATAGTTTCAACTTAAGAAGTCTTTTTAGGAAATAGTATCTAGATTGGCAGATGTAGATGGAATTTCCATCCATACTATAACTCAAAGCATATGAATTTTTTTTCGTTTTGTTTTTTAAATATTGTTCATAAAATGAACGAATAAAGTTGTTTTGTTTTTAACCCCCGACCAAAAAAAGGGGTGTTATAAGTGTGTGTCTGTGTATATGTGTGTCTGTCCGTGTCCACGTACAGCCCAAACGGCTGGACCGATTTTGATTTAGTTTTTTCTGTCTCAAAGGTGACTTGATCGAGAAGGTTCCTAACTATGTTTAAAGAAAATTGGTCCAGCCGTTTAGAAGATATCAATATCGGGGGTATTTAAAATTTTTAATTTTTGTTATTAATTTTAATGTTTTCATAAAATTATATTTTTTATAGAGGTAATTTAATTAAATTCATGTTTTTGAAATTCTCGGGAATAAAACATTTTACTTCTCGATTCCCGGGAATTGAAAAAGAACGGGAAATTAGAAACCCTACCCCCAGGTCATCATACATAATGGCAGCGAAAGGCCTTTCAAAATTTCTATGACATCTGAGACACACTTTCGTTTTATTTAAATTTAAAGATAGGAAGCGCTTAATAAAACACCCTTTACATACTACATACATATCTAATAAAACATTTTGATGATAGCCTTCAGTTTTTTAATTTTACTCGTACAAAAATTCCATAAATTATGTTCGCAACATAGATGACATCATTTAAAATAATTTGTTACAACAATATCATTTCAATTAAACAAAATGAATTGTAAGAGAGAGAGAGAGGGAGAAAAAAGAAGTAACATAACAAAACATTTCCATTCATAATTTAGTTGTAACTCACACTCTGTCACTCCTTTTACAAATAATTTATGTAGACATATTTTTCTTTTACGCGTATCTCAATAAGAGTTTACATTTGCTTTTCTCGTTAGCAAACAAAATTCTAGACACGCAAAATTTGTAGTCTAAAATTGAATTATTTTGGTCTCCCCCCCCCCCCCCCACCCTCCTTCCCAATTTTTAAACACAAAGTAGCATAATTTATGAAAACAACATGAATTATGTTATCAAAAAAAAAATTATTAAATAATAATAACAAAATGGCAACATTAGAGTAGAAAATAATAACCTGATAAAGAAAAAAAACAACGAAATTGTGTTGTAAAATTCAGGCCGTAAAGGAATGTGATGAGTTTTTCTATTGCAGCTAAGGAAAGGCTTCATAATTCCCTTGGAACCCCGAATTTTTGTACAAATTAAAAAAATCAAAATGTCTGACTGCGAGCAACTTTAAAACGTTAAAGTTCCTAAATGGTCCTTCGAAATCAAAAATCATATGAGAAAACTGAAGATGGTTTTTAAATACCTGTCGAATGATAGAGTTTGATATAGTTTTCGGAATTTTTATTTGTTTCGCATGGCGTTTGTTGGCCGCCACATTGAATTTTGACCACTGTCATATCTCTTGGTCCTTCGAAATCAAAAATCATAAGAGAAAACTGAAGATGGTTTTTAAATACCTGTCGACTGATACAGTTTCATATAGTTCGCCGACTTTTTATTTTTTCGTAATCACAAAATGTCGTTTGTTGGCCGCCACATTGAATTTTGACCACTGTCATATCTCTTGGTCCTTCGAAATCAAAAATCATAAGAGAAAACTGAAGATGGTTTTTTAATACCTGTCTAATAATAGAGTTTGATATAGTTTTCGGAATTTTTATTTGTTTCGCATGGCGTTTGTTGGCCGCCACATTGAATTTTGACCACTGTCATATCTCTTGGTCCTTCGAAATCAAAAATCATAAGAGAAAACTGAAGATGGTTTTTAAATACCTGTCGACTGATACAGTTTCATATAGTTTGCCGACTTTTTATTTTTTCGTAATCACAAAATGTCGTTTGTTGGCCGCCACATTGAATTTTGACCACTGTCATATCTCTTGGTCCTTCGAAATCAAAAATCATAAGAGAAAACTGAAGATGGTTTTTTAATACCTGCCGACTGCTACAGTTTGATATAGTTCGCCGACTTTTTATTTTTTTCGTAAGCACAAAATGGCGTTTGTTGGCCCCCACATTGAATTTTGACTACTGTCATATTTTCTGTGCAGATTCTGTGATTACGACTATGAAACTCCAGAGCATATTCTGAAAGAGTGTGAGGCGTTATGCCACAGAAGATATATCCAATTGGGCAAGCACCTATTGGAGGATTGAGAGCTGGCGACACTAGACCCACCGGCAATCTTGAGATTCATCAGGAGAGTAGGTCTAGATGAGGTGCTCTAGCACCTGACAAGGTTTGCAATTGATCTACTTTGGTCGCAGTGTCCTGTCTTTCCCGTTAACTCAATTTATTCATTCATTAATTCATCTTTAGTGAAAGTTCCGGAATTATGACAAAAAGCGATGGACATACACAGCCCCAAAGGAACACACATATGTACATACAAACATACATACAAACAGTGATAAACACAATACCCTGCTTTGAGTTGCGCAGTCTGCTAAAAAAGTAAGAAGTTTAAGCGTGACATCCAGTAACGTCCTAACCTTGCCCAACGGCGAATACTTAATTGGGATTGTGCCGCAGATAATGAGTAGGAATTAGTAAAATTCAGAAGCTTAGAACGATACATGGAACATACAAGTATCTCTCCAAAAAGAAAAAAATACCAATGTAAAATCACCATGCAAAAATTTTGATTTGAAATCATATTAAATCATGTTGAATTAAAGTGTAAATCATGATGGTATATATTTGGTGTGTATCTGAAGAATATATAAAGCAGAAATCTATATCAACTGACACCACACACAGTGGACGCTGTGATGAAGGTGTAGTGTAGCCTTCGAAAATAGCTAGTTGTTACGTTCTACTAAATGTTTGTCAGAATATTTGCAACCAACTTTGGTGTTATTTGTTCATTAATAATTATCACATGCAATTTGGCTTACAAAGCGATACGAATTTTAGCCTAATCCAATCATAAATACAGAATATTTAAGATTGTTATGGCTGCAGCTTTAAGCGCATTAACTGGCACGCGATGAGTTCCGAGTTCAAATCTTGGTCACCTTAAATGCAAACGAACGTAACTACATTTTTATATTTTTTTAATAAGGTCTTCTTCATTTCTGATCGCCGAAGTCTAAATATTTGCGTGAACTTGTAGTTTGATAAAATGAACCATAATCAAACAAAAACTCGATTTCGAATTTTTGTGTAGTTACGTTCGTTTGCATTTAAGTTGACGATATATACATACAAACATTTTTCTGATGTCTTTTCTAGTATATATACGTAAGTTAAATAATTAATAAAACACAATGACTACATTAAATTAAATTCATGTTGTTTCAACTTGAAATAACTTCGATTCAACATGGTTCTTAGTTTTATTTCAGTAACGAACTTACGTTATTCCAACTTCGGTTAAACATGATTTTTCATTTTGATTTATTAATACGGTAATGCTAAATCAACATGAAATAAATATATTTCAAAAGGAAAAATTTTCTTTGAAGATTACTGTAAATCATGTTGAATTAACATGAAACACATATGTACATATGATTCAAAAACATTGCCGAATAAGTTTAAATAAACCTTGTTTGCGTAGACTTTAAGTTGAAATTTGTCGATGTGCTAAAGCTGAAATAGTAAATAATTTAAATGAAGCTTGGCAGGGTATGTTCGATATTGCAAGAAATCACTATTTTAAGACTCCCATTTGTGTTGTTTAATATATTATGAGGCGTAGGGTGAAAAGTTAAACAATTTAAACATACATTTGTATAAGTAGATAATATATGTTTAAACTAGGGCTGTCATTAGATAAATACGCACCCAGACTCACCCATATGTTTGAATTAAATATATGTACGCATTTTCGTGGTATAAGTGTATTTTAAAAAAAATTAAATTTTTGTTACAAACAAAGATCACATACATAGACTATGTAACGCGTAAATGACACCTACGCATATCATTCATAGCGCTCGTTTGCTAAAACAACGGCATAAGTCAAAAAATCTGATTTTCGAGTTAATGATGCAAAATTAAGCCTCATATTTTTATTCGCATTGCGTAAAAGTTTCATACAAAAATTTTATTTACTCCAGTCTGGGAAGAAAAAATTAAATACAGTTGAAAACTTTTGACTTTTCTTTTTCTGACATACTATTTTCTTGAGTTATAACATTGTTTTACTTAATGGAGCGATATGTATATGGCATATTTAAACATAAAAACTATCCTAACAAATCAAATTATGCAAAAATAAAAAACAATACTACAAAACTAATTCACAAAATTCATAAATATACGAATAAATTCATTTGTTATGCCTAAGGTCACACCAAAGAGAAAGAAAAAACACAACAAATATGTATAAAAGACAGGAAGACGCATTACGAAATATATGTTAAAAAATTTAAGCAAAAAAAAAAATATACACAAAATAGTTTCTAATACTGAGTTTTTTACGCTATCTTTTGTTTTAAATGTTAATATCGTGAAACATTTCCTGGTTTTATAAGCAAAAGCGTAAATCGATTTTTTATCGAGTGGCAAAATGGATTGCGAAATACGGGTTTGGAACTGTTAAAAGAGCGTAGCTGCTGTAGACTAACAGGCTGGCGCACATCCACTCGGCTACAGTCACACCTACGAAGAACTATCGAGATAAGTTCGAAGTTCGAAGCTTTGGCGAACGTTTGAAATTTTTTTAGATTTGCGAAAAAATACCGAACAATTGTTTCGAAATTTCTGCGCTTTAGTGGGCATTCGTTTATATCGAATGTCAGGTCAAGTGGGTAAACACAATAACCTTCTTTGCGTCGCACAGTGGGGTAAAAAAGTAATACCGTTCAAACACATTTGTATAACTAAATAGATTTATTAAAATAACTTAGATAAAGAGTTTTACTTTTTTAGGGTTTCGTACACCAAAGGTGAAAAGAAATTTGGACAGAGTGTGTAGATCCTTGGCCGCTACAACAAAAAATACATGAGAGTTGGAAATTAAAGGGTGTGCCAAAACTAGCAACGAAAAATGTTAAAATCCCATGTTATATACATACAATTGTAAGGTTAGTGTATTTTTATACAGACTACAACAATTAACACTAAAATTTTAAAAATTTTAATTAAAGGGTGTACCATCAGTTAATGTAATTTCGACTATGTAATTTTGATAACTTGCTGTATCTTGGAAACCGTAACAGCAAACTTCTTGAAATTTTCAAAAACGGTAAAACAAAAAAATCTCAAAATTATAAAATCGCCAAACCGAAAAAAAAATCGTCAAAACAAAAAAAGGCACCAAATTAAAAAAAATTTCTAAATCGAAAATAAATCGCGAAAAACCGAAAAAATCGCCAAAATGAAAAAAATCGCCAAAATGAAAAAAAATCGCCAAAATGGAAAAACCGCCAAAATAAAAAAATCGCCAAAATTAAAAAAATCGCCAAAATTAAAAAAATCGCCAAAATGAAAAAAAAATCGCCAAAATGAAAAAAATCGCCAAAATTAAAAAAATCGCCAAAATTTAAAGAAATCGTCAAAATTAAACAAATCGCCAAAACAAGAAAAAAAGCGAAAAATAATAAAAAAAAATTATTTCAGCTGAAAAAACGTAAAAAAACTGTTTAAAAAAATGCTCAAAGCCCAACGTACGGAACCCTTCGTGCGCGAGTCAAAGTCGCACTTTACTGAATTTATTTTAATTTCAAACTGTTATTTTATTTTTTTTATTGGTTCAAGCAATTTAATGATTAAAATCAATTTTCCCTATGTGTAAGCCACCCCACCCAAGTTTTTAACGAGCATAAATAATTTTCACCTTATTTACTCCTTCCCACCCTCCTCCCTTTTCGTATATTTTCAATGTCATACTTGTCCCACTTTTGCCCTTGATTTTATGTTTCGTCATAACAGCAAAAGCTTTAAGATATTGCTTATATGAAAACAAAAAGCTTTTGGAAGGAGAGCGAAGTAAAATAGGAATTTGACTTTGAACTTTAAGTTTGACACATTAAATAAACCCCCATCAAATGACGTGTAAGCTGTGGAACGGGGGGGGGGGGAGGGGGTGGGGGATGTACAAATCTTTTGCTGTTTAAGGGTAAACTTTTAAAGCCTTTGGAAAGAGAATGAATATTATTTTTGTTTTTTTAGATAAACAAAAATTAAGCGACAGCTTATAAATTTATATTTAAAAATATGTTAGATGGAAAAAAAATTCTCCATCATTCTGCCATTATTAAACACTGAACTGAGGGTATGGCGTTGTTAAGCCTGAGGGCTTTTGCATAGATACTTCAAATAAGCAAAATTTAACCCACATTCGCCGTTGACAACCAGCATTAACAAAAATTTTTTAAATTTACATATAAATTCAAATAAAAAAGAAAAAAACCAACGACCCACTTCCCCACTTGAAAAAACAACACAACCTGCTAAACAACGCCCCACCCAAAAAAAAAATTAAATGCGTAAAAAGAAAAAGAATATAAAAAATGCCTTTATGTAATGCCTGCTGAAAGCTAAAGGTATTCATTCAAAGAAGGAAATAAATAGACACAACAATAAACCCAAATATGTGCCAGTAGGCAAAATATTCACACGCACTTTTATGTTGCCTTAGACGGGCAACAAAAAACTCTAAATTTGTTTAGAAAGCAAAAAAAATAAAGTTATACCCATCATCTTCTCCAACATTTTGTTTTATTTTTACGTTTCAGCACTTTATGGAAACCTAATGACAGTCATAAATATATGTAAATGTGTAAAGTAAGCTTAGCTAAAAAAAAAAGCATAATAGATATAATGAAAATATTATAAAAATGTGTAATACGCCTAGAGGAGCTCTGGACAAGGTCAAACAAAACCTTGACTTGAGTCTTACTGCTCGTATGTCATTTCGAATTAGTTGTTAAAATAAATTAGCCAAAACGAAATAATATGAACAATATTAATTAATTCGTTTAATTTTTAATTATCTTCGTTTTACTTTTTTAGGGTTCGCGTACACCAAAAGTGAAAAGGAACCCTATTGTTTTCGCTACGCGCTCCGTCTGTCTGTCTGTCCGTCACAGGCTGTGTTCTCGAAAACCGTAAGAGCTGCGTACCTTAAATTATCACAGAATATGTATATGAGGCCTAAAATTTTAAGGGTGTTCCAAAGCGAGGAACGACAAATGTGGAAATCCTAATGTACTATACAAAAAATTATATATATGTATGTGACAGCGCATAGAGAAAGGTACCTAAGGGTAAAAAAAATCAATTTTCACTTTTTTTTTTTGATGTGGACAACATCTGAGCATCGAATGAGACCGATCAAATGCCCCAAAAGTGTTCCCTCCCAGAGATATGCGCGTTTTATGAAATTGAAGTCGACGATTCTAAGGTTATGTGAAAAAATTTTCGTACTAACAGAGTGATATTCACGATTTAAAAGAATTATAAATGAGTATTTATTATAATTCACAATTAATCATTTCAGAAAATAAACCTGGATTCGAAAAAACGCGAGCAAAATTGATATCAAACTCATGGAAACAGCGCGCTAGCTAGAAAACAGTAAAAACCAACTACACAAAACACGAAGTAGGGACGACCTATGCGCGTTTTCAAGGTTGACCAACACGTTCCTGACGTCATGAGATGTGTCGCTTTCAAATGAGACCAATACCAACACGCTCAGTGATGGTACACCAAAGATACACGTATTTAAATCTTTAAAATGGCTCTCCTGAACAACACCGGTTTTTACCCTTAGGTCCCTTTCTATTTTGCGCATCACATATACAGACACTTGAAATTTTCAAAGTTATTGCATTTCACCAATTAAACCAGCAATTTTAAAAAATTTAAAATTAAAGGGTATTCTAATAGTTAATGTAATTTTGACAACTAGCTGTATCTTGGAAATCGGAAGAGGCAATCTCTGGAAATTTTCAAAAGCGCTAAGACTAAAAAATCTGAAAATAAAAAAAAAACGCTAAAACGAAAAAGATCGCCAAGTCTAAAAAAGCACAAAATTGAAAAAAAATTGCCAAAAATAAAAATTCGCCAAAAATAAAAAATCGCAAAAACGAAAAAATCGCAAATTTAAAAAAAATCATTTAAACCAAAAAAAAAAAAAAACGCCAAAACAAAAAAATCGCCAAAACGAAAAAAAGCCCTAAAACTAAAAAACCCCAAAACTAAAATAATTCACAAAAAAAAAGAAAAAATCGCCAAAACGCAAAAAAAACTGAAAAAAACTTCAAAAACGAGAAAAGCGCAAAAAGTAAGTAAAGGCTTGACTAAAAAAATCGCTAAATCGTTCAAACAAAAAAATCGCTAAAACAAAAAAATCGCTAAAACTAAAAAACCGCTAGAGTAAAAATATCGCCAAAGGCCGAAAAAAATCTCCAAATCGCAAAAAGCGCCAAAACTAAAAACCCGCTTAAGTAAAATAATTCGCAAAAAAAAGACCCAATCACCAAAACGCAAAAAAAACGGAAAACCCCAAAAAAAAATTCCAAATCGAAAAAAGCGCCACAATTAAGAAAAGGCGTCAAAATTAAAAAAAAATCGTTAAAAACCGAAACAACGTTTACCGGGCATTTAAATTTTTTTTATTAACCCCCGACCAAAAAAGAGGTGTAATAAGTTTGTAGTGCGTGTCTGTGTATCTGTCCGTGTCCACGTACAGCCCAAACGGCTGGACCAATTTTGATTTAGTTTTTTCTGTTTAAAAGTTGATTTGATCGAGAAGGTTCTTAGCTATGTTTGAAGAAAATCGGTCCAGCCGTTTAAAAGATATCACATCTTTTCTAGATATGCCGGGGTTTTTTAAAATTTTTAATTTTTGTTATTTCTACATCATTTGATTATATGGGCTGAAGCTCGTATAGTAGATATTACATATGCAGTGTTCGTACGGAATCCTTCTTGTGCGAGTCACAGTCGCACTTTACTGAATTTATTTCTCATAATCTTCTGATTAATGGAAAATTTCGTTGTTTTAGATCAGCATAGTTTTATTATTAAATTGGCATAATCCTGACGCGAGTAGGGGTGTAGAGTTGCCGTACTTTTATTCATAAAGGTAGGGTAACACGATTGGCTCAAATACACCAATCTCACCCAATAAAATTGTCAGCAAAAATAGCGTTACGTAATATGTGAATTGCCCCTGAATAAATTTCAAAAACTCCCGGTCCCTTTCTTTTCCTTGCAAGACAACAGAAATATCTTTAAGAAATTTGCCAGCTTTAATTTCAGTATACTTTATTGCATTATTTAAAAAGAAATTTTATAAAATGTACCATTTTTGTTGGTTAACTTAACAGATATATATACAGTTGAAAAGAAAAAAGTAAGCAGTTTTTAATTTACTGCGATTTTTTTTACTATTATACATTTTATTTCTTTTTTTTTATTAAATTTTAATATTAACAAATCTCATTGTTACTTTTACTGTACATAAAAGTTTATGGTTATGAAAAAACTACTTAAAATTTCAGTTTCTCATAGCTTCTTATTTATTATTAAAAGATTTTATACGACGACACGTGTTTAAGGCCTGATAATTTTGTAAAATTTTATTCGCATAAAATTATTCGAATTAAGTTATTAGAACTAAATTATTCGACTAAAATTATTAGAATTAAATTATTTGGTAAATTTTTGGGGAAGAAATTGTTCGAATAAAATTGCTTAAAGCCTCGTCATTTTGTAAAATTTTATACGACTAAACTTATTACAATAAAATTATTCGAATAAAATTATTAGAAGTAAATTATTCGATGAATTATTCCGAAAAAAACTATTCGAATAAAAGTAATAGAATTAAATTATTCGCAAGATTATTCAGAAAAAATTATATGAATAAAATTATTCGGAAAAAAATATTCGAAAATAATTTTTGCAATCACAAAGGATGCTCCGAAAATAGGTTTTATTTCGATATGAAAAAAGGGAGTATTTTTTAAGCGAAATCATCGGGTGTTTATTTAACCCCTGCCATACACGACAATGTTTAATATTTGTATCATACTTTTTCGCAAAATTAATCCCCCTTATTGTGAATGGCTTCGCGGACGTCACATCAAGACGGCAGTAAAAATTGTCATCTTGTCTAATCTCCGTCGACAACAATTGACCACTATTAACATGCTACTTTAATTTACAAAGCCTTAGAGATTAGTAAGAGATTGTCTATAATATCCAATTATTGCCAATTGCCAAGCAGACAAGTGACATTATTTACTGTCGTCTTGATGTGACGTCGACGACGCCATTCACAATAAGGTGGAATATTTGCTTTAAGCTCGTTTTCTGTAAAACTTTTTCATAGTTATGACATTGTTGAGGTAAACGAGCGATGTAACAAAAATATATTAAGATTGGGCTCAATAATAATAAAACTGCTGGATATGGCGTATGAGAAAACGAATAATAATAATAATAATAAATAAGAAAATATAGCTCTATTGATTAGAAACATATTAACACGAAAAATAGTAACCCACCAAGGGTGGAAATCACGCATCACATTAAAAAAAGTAATTGAAATATTCACAAAGAAAAGAATATAAGAAATATTAAAGAAACAAACGAAATTTCTATTTACTTCGTTTCTTGTTGTCTAAGGGAAGTCTTTGATATTTATTTATTTATTTATTTTATACTTCATTCAGCTCGCCCTTTTCTATTATTATTGGGGTCTATTTATTCTTTGTTGCTTTACAAAATGAAAAAAAAAACTTCCTGGAGCAGGCTGGCTGCCAGTCACATTGAAAGCTTTGTTTACTTTTTTATGTATTGGGGTTCTTGGCACTGCGCACCACAAAAAAAAATTGGGTTATTTCGGTAGTTAAAAAATTACAAAAAAAAACAACAAAGAAAAATTCGTTTATTTCATTAGGGCAGCTCATGTTCACAGAAAAAACAAAATTTCATTTTCAGTAACCAAGTTCATTCAACACAACAAATCCTGTCATTTGTTTTGATTATTTTGCTAAACATTTAATAAGACGCAGACTGCATTTGTCTCTTTTTAACAGTGCGCAAATCAGCTGATTTTAGCTTTCTTCATAAGTCACTGTCTCCAATTCTGGTGTCCTCTGTGATTAATAGTTTGCAAAAGATGAAATTCTGCTGCAGAAAACTGCTTGAAAATTTAACATTCCCATTGGACGTCCTTATTGACTACTAAGCCGAAGGTCCTGGGTTCCAGCCCAGACTCCGACAGTAATTATATAATAACACCACGCATTTTTCTGATCCGTTGTTTTAGGAAGAGTTCTAGTGATGCAGGCATAAGGCACTGGTCACTAAAAACTACACCGGCTTCAGCGGATGCTAATCCTAATGTAACATCAGAGCACCCTTCTTCGTCGGTATTGTGTAGCAGAATCATCGGCGAAGTAAAATAAACAATAAAATGGCTACTAGACACAGCTTCAAACAAACTTAATACGCCTCATTGACACCAGAGGCGCTGCAACTCTGCATTATTTAAGAGTTGTACAAGAGTGAAATTTTCTTTTAGCTCTTCCCTCACCGCCAGTCTTATCTATCACTATGCCTTCTCTATCACCCTCTCTCACTATCTTCTCTTCAACTCACAGGTAGCGCAACTGGATCATTGTATTGGACCCAATTGAGCTGGACTCTAAATTTACCAGCAACCTGCTAACTTAACCTAAGCTAACCTTGACTACTTACTTCCAGACGGCCCAGGTTGCCGGCTATATCATGTGTAATTAAAAATGACAAATAATCACTTTTGGAATACAGGCAAATTCAGGGCAACTAGCAGCATTTATTTGTGTTTTATTTTAGTTTCTATAACTCTCCAAAACACCTCTAGGTGGATGTGTTTCTTATTAACATTAGCACCTGCCTTTGCTGCCTTATCTAACGGTTGTATAAACATCGGATGAAGTTAAGCGTCCAACCACGCCCCATACACCCTTAAAAAACACCATGTGACTTACCAAGAGCACATAGGTTGCAATCTTTGAACACAGTTATCCATGTACTACGAACAAGTACTCGTACCTCTCTGAGGTACTTTGAGCTATCTAAACTCTTATTGCTAAAGCAAGTCAAAGCAGCTTCTGTTGTATGGCAACAGCACCTAGAATAATGTCTGGCTGACCGGGTCACTCCAATCACTAGCATTTATTTAACACTGGGAAGCCAAGGGTATTCTCCTAACGTTTTTGGTAGCAACCACAGCCACCAAGTAAGATTCTCCGTGATCACCCACTACAAGTGTGGTTGCTCACACTTACAGCGAGTACTCCAAGAGAGTTCCTCGCAAATTACCAGAACAGCTCAACAACTCATGTTTGAGCCGGACGAATGCTTCAGCCGACACAATCCAATACCTACTACACACAAATCAACATCATATATTTAACACCGTTGGTTTAGACGAAATCGCCCTTTTAGTAAAGAATCATGCCGACATATTACACCCATCCAACTGCTGGAGCAGCTGGGTTGTCGGGCCAACGACACCACTGGTTAGACCTCGAAGTTCCACCCCGAAAGGCTTCACCTCTATTCGTATTTTGTACTCACGGCAGTTCCAGTTGACAATGCACCTGTAAGCCAACATATTAGCCCACATACTTTTATAAATATGTGCACATCCGTTAATCTGTCATTTCAGAGTTTTATGGCTAAATACCCAAAGGTATGCCTAAGGAAAAAGCTATTTTAACCCCCGGTATTTGCCACAAGTGTAATCTACTAATAGAACCCCTCGGGGTAGGGTCTCTAAACAAAACAAAAAATATTCTATATTTCACACAATTACAAGAAAAACAAAAATAAAAAGAAGAGAGGTGTCTTAAGACACCCGGTTATAGCTATGCTGCTTAGTTATATAAAACAAATTTCGTGTATGAAATAACAATGCAATAAGATTATATTATATAATGATGTCAAACTCGCCGCAAATATTTCAAAACTATTCCATTTATTTCCCTATTATTTTCTAATCTAATTATTAGAATTAATGTATTGTTAGAATTAATGTATTGTTTGTGGCCGGTGGCGGCTGTTAGCCGCCTTACTGCCGATCGGCTGCGTTCTCTGGTTTGTGCTCATGTGCAAAAACAAAACAAACAAAAAAATTGAGCAATCGTTCTCATAGTTTTTGTTTCGCACACTTCAAAGAACGAAACAAAACAAAAGCAAACAATTTATTTCGTTTATTTTCGTACTCTGGTCAGAGCACGAAGCCGATATACAATGGTGATCGGCGGCGGCTAATACCAAAAATCATCGGCGGCGGCTACTAGCCGGCTGTGAGCCGTAAAAATTTCGCCACCGGCGGCTAACACAATCATTTTGTTTTCTTGCTTACATGCAAGGACTATGGATAAAGCTTCTTATTAACACAAAAGCCTGAATCTGAACCGGATTCTGAATTAACTTTTTCGGCATTATTTGAAAAAAAAATTTTTAATGCTTGTTGAAAAATTATGCCAAACGTTTCACAGATGACAAGAAAATGTTGCCAGATACATTTCATACTCGAGTGGTCGGCTGAGCCAGTCGCATGCATCGGTGGCGGCGCAATTTCGAGAAAAAATTCGGCGGCGGCTGTTAAGTCGGCTATGCGCCGAACAGCTTCGTACTCTGACTCTGGTTTTAAGTATGTACAAAGAAATCAAAACAAAAATAAATTTATAACTGTAATAGTGTCGATTCTTTTTGTTACGAAAATCACGTCCTAACTCTTGTACAGCGCAATAAATAGCATAGCTATAAAAAATGCCCAAAAACGGTTTTTAAAGTATCGTGCTGTGCAAAGTTTAAAAAAACGAAGTCCATGAAAAATATTTAAAAGCAAATCCTTGAAAGCAGCGCCTCCAACAGCGGTTCCAAAAGTATACTAAAACAGCAAAATTTAGTGCGTAAAAAAGGCTTTTACACACTCAAAGTTCACTTTGCAAAGTCTTGAGTTTGTGGGAGAAAAGGAAGGGAAAAGCCCAAGCATACGTAATTTTGAAATACATATTTTTATATAAACGATATGTAGCAGCATCACCTTAATTTTGTTTGTAGTTTTATAAACATAATTTCCACAAGCTGTTCGTTATTTTTTATTTTTTTGTGTTTTAGGGGAGGTTTGCCACCAACACAAAATACTCGTACGTACTTTAATAGACTTCATATCTTCTTCTTCTTCATCTTTTTTTTCTGACAGCACAGACATTATTTTCCTAAATACGTAATACGCAAAAAAAAGCTCATGCACTCTTGCTCATGCCCAGAAACAGGCACATATGTACTTACGATATTTCCGGAATTAGGTCATTCGCAGTTCTTTTCGAATTTAGGTCACAGACAAATCGCATACCAACAACAAACAAAGCCAATGAAAAACGTGACAAAATAAACATGGAAAAAAAGCTACTACGACAACAAATAATGTTATGACTCCCACCCAAAAAAGTTTTGTGTATCCAGACAAATTTTCCACCACCAATTTTCACTTGTTTACTTTTCATTTATTTACGTTTACGTTCACAAAAGAAAAAGCAAAAGAAATCTGGAATATATGCATGTACGAGTATAAGCATGTGCATATTTGTATATAATTCAAAGAGGAGAGAAAGTTATGTAAGTTTTTTTTGGAGGGAAAAAAAAGTAGAAGAAATAAAATTTACAAAGTGTTGGTCCCTGGGACTTCAAGAAGATTTTGGCCAAAAATTTTTTTTTTTAATATTCTTGCGCAGTGTTAAATATTAATTTTCAAGGTCAAGGTGCCAATTTTTTCCTTTTTTTCCGGTCTTAGCGACCAGGTTTCAAGTTTTTTTTCTAATGGGCTTTGTGTCATAATGCACAGTGTGATTTTAGTGTCAAAACGCCTGTTTTTCGATTACTCGAATAAGGCAATTTTATATTGAAGCTTTTTAATGGCCTGTTTCACAATAACGAAACGAAACTTTCGACTGAAAATTTAAAACAACAATAAGATATGAAAATTTGTTTTTGTTTTCAATATAAATTTTCAGTCGAAAGTTTCGCTTCGTTATTGTGAAACAGGCCATAAATATGAAATTTTTTAGAAAAATTGTACAGGGTGTTTTTTTAGAGGTGTAGAACTTCGAATTGAAATAAAACACAAGAAAATCGTTTTAATGTCCATCAATTTGGCTTTATTGGAAGGATAATTTTATGCCATTAATGTTTAAATATGATTTCGGGCATGTGGCCGCCGCGGCTGGCTCGAATAAAGTCAATTCTACAGGTCCAATTTTCAACCACTTTTTCGAGCATATGGGGTCGTATGTTGGCAATAACGCCACGAATGTTGGCTTCCAAGTCCCCTAACGTTTCTGGTTTGTTGGCGTAGACGAGCGACTTCACATATCCCCAAAGAAAATAATCCAATGGTGTCAAATCACACGATCTTGGTGGCCAATTGACACGTCCATTCCGCGAAATTATGCGCTCATCGAATGTTTCCTTCAATAAATCGATTGTGACGTGCGCTGTGTGGCATGTAGCGCCGTCTTGTTGGAACCACAACTCAGCCACATTCAAAATCTTCAAAATCTTCCATAAAGTTGATGGACAAAGCTCCAATTGCTGTGCACGGTGGCGAATCGATTCATTCGGGTCCTCTTCAACACTTTGCTCTACAGCGGCAATTGTTTCTTCGGTGCGCACTGTTCGACGTCTCTGCGGATGCGTATTATCACATAGAGTAAACGTAGTGCGAAAACGATACATGGTTAACCGAATTAATTGCTCTGATGGACGATTATGTCGACCATAAAATGGACGGAGCTTGCGGTAAACTTCGCGAACTGAACCATTATTTTCGAAATAAATTTGCACGATTTGCAAGCGTTGTTCTTTTGTCAACCTGTTCATGATGAAATGGCAAACCAAACTAAATATTAATCACTTGACAGCTGACAAAATGGCCGCCAGTTAAAAAAGTGATGCCAACTTAAAGTTCTATACCTCAATAAAAAACACCCATTATTTAATTTTTTTACCATAAAATTTTAAATTTATTTATGCCCTAATTCAGTAAGAAGATTTAGGACGTTTTTGTTTGAAAATGCTTCTGAATTCTCAAAATTATTTTCTGCAAAAATGGTTGTTGTCTTTGATAATGAAAAATATAAATATTATTGCCATGTTTTTAAAACATAAAAATTTAATTAAAGCATTATGCTAGAAACACAACTTGGACGAACGACGAATATTTCGGTGCGTACTTTCGTCATAAAAATTAAAACACATTTGAGCATATGAAAATGAACACAACACCACCGTTGAACGAAATTCGTCGTGTGTGACGAACTCTGAGATAGGTTTACTTTTTATTTTGTACGCCGACGAACGACGAAAAAACAATTTCTCTCTCTCTCTCTCTCTCTTTGCATACACATTAACCAAGTTTATCAATTATGACAGCAGAATTCGGTGAGTAAATTCATCGTTATTGTGCTTCATACGACGAATTTGCTCAGCGAATTCTTATTGACAAATTCGTCAACGTGAACGAAATTCGTCGTTCGTCCCAATTGTGTATCTAGCATTATACTCGTACAATAGTTTGAAAAATATATGAAAAAAATATGTGTTGGATATAATGTTTGGAACAAAATCATAAAGCAAATACACGAACCTTCTAGCATAGACAATAAATAATAATTGTTTTAAAGAATCAAAAATGCGGCTTTTTTCGTCCATAGACAAGACGATACAATCGTCGAACAGAATTAAGGCATTATTTTTTTTTTTTTGTAAAAAAAGACAAAAAAATAGCTTTTTTAATGCTTTTTTTTTTAATAAATGAATAAATAGTATGTGCCAGTGCTCTATCCTCTTGGAAGCACATATTCTCCAGTTGAGGAAAGAGAAAGTCATCGCACACGGCCGTTCCCAGTAATCGTTTGCTCCGCGGCGTTTTCAAACAAATAATGCTCGCCATAACATGCAGTAACTTTCAGCGAGTGTAATGACTTCTTATATATGGATTTTCGGTGCCCCAGAAGCGATGAAAATTTTCGCAATCGACATAATTAGTCCACGTTCTTGATGAGTATGGCGATTCATATCTTATTGACATATATTTTGTATATGTTTACACCATAAATGTCAAAGTGGAACTGACATTAAAGCAAGAGTATTTCCTTTTGAAGGTACTTTTTTTCTTTTTCTTCAAAAAAAAAGAGACAGTGAAGACATATCCAGAGAAGATTTAGATTCAAAGAAGAAGGTTTAGTTTCAAATGATGCGTAAAAATTCTCTGCTTCAAGTGCCCTGGAGACGATCAAATAAACTCATCAATCACGTAATAGTGTGCGTGCAGTCGTGTGTAATCGGCTACACGTGTGCGTTGTCGGCAATCAAAAGGTTTTGATTTTTTTTGTACTAAACGGCTGACAATTTTTTTATTTTTTCTTCTACGTTTGGTTATTTATTTGATTGTCTCCAACTCTGATTGTCCAAAAAAAAAACACATCCATCATTTTCTTGGTGATTCTTGTTAATAATAGAGAAAGTGCGCCGCTGAACAAAAATTTATATTGCCTTAATGCGAAATGGGGCGCATGCCTTGTTTATGTATTTGTACGTCTCGTTTTAAGCAACAGGCATACGATACTCACACATATGCACTGATTGAGAGGTATATTTGATCGTCTCTGGGCCACTTAAGATTTTAAATGTAAATCGTCGGTTGGTTATTGGCTTGCGGCAAAGTACATTCAAAATACATTATGCCTGCAGCAAATCAATAACCAACCGACGATATGTAATACTATACGAACTTTAACCTATATAATCGTGCAGTATGATGTAGACATTTTTGAAAAAAAAATTTAACTACCTGGTAAATTTTGTTTCGGTTTCTAACGACTTTTTTTTAGTTTTGACGCCTTTTCGTAATTTTGGCGCTTTTTTCGTTTTTGCAATTTTTTTTCAGTTTTTTGCGGTTTTTGTTTCTTGTTTTAGCGATTTTTTCGGTTTTTTCCAAATTATTTTCGTTTAGCGATTTTTTTAGTTTTACGGGGTTTTCGTTTTGGCGATTTTTTCGGTTTTCGGCCATTTTTTGTTTACACGACTTTTTAGTTTCGGCGATTTTTTCGTTTTAGCTATTTTTTGTTTAAACGATTTAGCTATTTTTTCATCAGGCCTTTTCTTAATTTTTGCGCTTTTGTATTTGTTGAATTTTTTTGTTTTTTTGTTTTGACGATTTTTACGTTTTTTTGCGAATCATTTTCGTTTAGCGGTTTTTTGGTTTTAGGGGTTTTTTAGTTTTGGAGATTTTATCGGTTTTTGGCGATTTTTTCGTTTTAACTATTTTTTTGTTTAAACGATTTAGCTATTTTTTAGTCAGGAATTTTCTTAATTTTTTTCGTTTATTTTTTCGTTTTTTTTCGTTTTCTCGTTTTGGTGATTTTTACGTTTTTTTCGAATTAATTTAGTTTAGAGGTTTTTTTAGTTTAAGGGTTTTTTTGTTTTGGCGATTTTTTCGGTTTTGGCAATTTCTTTTTTTAATTTTGAGATTTTTTCGTTTTGACGATTTTTTTTTTGGATTAAACTATTTTTTTTCAATATTGAGATTTTTTGGATTTGGCGATTTTTTCGTTTTAGCGTTTTTTTAGTCAAACCTTTTGTTAATTTTTACATTTTTTTGCAAACTATTTTAGTTTAACGGTTTTTTAGTTTTAGGTGTTTTTTTCGTTTTGGCGATTTTTTCGCTTTCTGGCGATTTTTTTGGTTTAAACGTTTTTTTTAGTTTTTAGATTTTTTCTTTTTGGCGATTTTTTTTTTGTTTTAACGATTTTTTTTATTTTGAGATTTTTTATTTTTGGCTATTTTTTCGGGTTTTAACGATTTATTTTAATTTTGAGATTTTTTTATTTTTGGCGATTTTTTTTAATGTTGAAATTTTTTTAATATTGAGATTTTTTAGTTTTAGCGTTTTTGAAAATTTCAAGAGTTGGCCTCTTTCGGTTTCCAAGATACGCTAGTTGCCAAAATTACATTAACTGATAGAATACCCTTTAATTTGAAATTTTTTAAGATTTCAGGGTTAATTGGTGGGTGCAGTTTGCATAAAAATGCACTAAATTTCAAAATTTCAAGTGTGTATATGTGACAGCGCATAGAGAAAGGGACCTAAGGGTAAAAAAATCAATGTTCACTTTTTTTTTTGATGTGGACAACATCTGAGCATCGAATGAGACCGATCCCATGCGCCAAAAGTGTTCCCTCCCAGAGATATGCGCGTTTTATGAAATTGAAGTCGACGATTCTAAGGTTATGTGAAAAAAATTTCGTACTAACAGAGTGATATTCACGATTTAAAAGAATTATAAATGAGTATTTATTATAATTCAAAATTAATAATTTCAGAAAATAAACCTGGATCATGGAAACAGCGCGCTAGGTAGAAAACAGTAAAAACCAACTACACAAAGGTTGACCAACACGTTCCTGACGTCATGAGATGTGTCGCTTTCAAATGAGACCAATACCAACACGCTCAGTGATGGTACATGTATTTAAATCTTTCAAATGGCTCTCCTGAACAAAACCGGGTTTTACCCTTAGGTTTCTTTCTATTTTGCGCGTCACATATACATATAATTGTCTGCATATTCCATTAGGATTTCAACATTTGTCGTTGGTCGCCTTGGAACACCCTTTAATTTTTAGCCGTCATATATTTGTTGTGCCGCCATATATTCTGTGGAAATTGAAGGTCCGTAGCTCTTACGGTTCTCAAAAAAAAAAAAACAGCCTGTAACGGACAAATCGTAGCGAAAACAATAGGGTTCGTTTTGTGTACGGAACCCTACAAAAAAATAATGGCCCTTGATTGAGATGAAAATAGTGCAAGCATCAAGCATATTTTATATTTTACAAATTTAAAATAAATCTAGGAAAATATATATTTATTACTTGATAGTCGTAGTTCTTGACTGTCTATTGCTCAAGGCTGCCGATTTCATTCAAAGACTCCAGAGCGTTTCAACTAAAACAGGGGGAAATGCCTTCTATGCTATGTTTGGTATTTAAGGTGGCAATATAATACCATATTGTACTTCTAACAAAAAACAAATAAAGCAAATACAGGCAAATCCCGGTATAACGAACGATATAATATCAGGTCGATTCGTTATATAGCAAAGTTTTATTCCAGTGTTGTTTTAACTATTATTCTTGTAGACAGGATACAACAATACAATAAAAAAAATTAGGGCAATTTTATTTTCAAATAAGCTACCAAATAAAGGGTGTTTTTTTTAGAGTGTCACAACTTTAGAGTTGACATCAATGCTTTATTTGAGCACCCATTTAACAGCTGATAGTTGCTTTTTAGGGTTCCGTACACCAAAGGTGAAAAAGGAACCCTATTGTTTTCGCTACGCTGTCCGTCTGTCCGTCTGGCCGTCTGTCCGTCTGTCCGTCACAGGGTATTTTCTCGAGAAACGTAAGAGCTACGGACCTGAAATTTGGACACAGTGTGTAGACCCTTGGCCGCTACAACAACAAATACATGAGAGTTGGAAATTAAAGGGTGTGCCAAAACGAGCAACGAAAAATGTTAAAATCCAATGTAATATACATACATACAATTGTATGTATTTTTGTATGTATGTATATACACTTGAAATTTGTAAAGTTAGTGTATTTTTATACAGACTACAACAACTAACACTAAAATTTAAAAAATTTTAATTAAAGGGTGTACCAGTTAATGTAATTTCGACTATGTAATTTTGATAACTTGCTGTATCTTGGAAACCGTAAGAGCAAACTTGTTGAAATTTTCAAAAACGGTAAACCAAAAAAAAACTCAAAATTATAAAATCGCCAAACCGAAAAAAAATCGACAAAATAAAAAAAAATCGCCAAAACAAAAAAAAGCACCAAATTAAAAAAAAAATCTAAATCGAAAATAGATCGCGAAAAACCGGAAAAATCGCCAAAATGAAAAAATCGCCAAAATGAAAAAAAATCGCCAAAATGAAAATATCGCCAAAATGAAAATATCGCCAAAATGAAAAAAATCGCCAAAATGAAAAAAATCGCCAAAAAAAAATCGCCAAAATAAAAAAATCGCTAAAATTAAAAAAAATCGCCAAAATTCAAAAAAATCGCCAAAATTAAAAAAATCGCCAAAAAGAGAAAAAAGCGAAAAATAATAAAAAAAAAATTATTTCAGCTGAAAAAACGGAAAAAACACTATTAAAAAAATGCTCAAAGCCCAACGTACGGAACCCTTCGTGCGCGAGTCAAAGTCGCACTTTGCTGAATTTATTATTTTGCTATTTTTTCCTTATCATTCGTTATATCCAGAGTATAATAAAATTAAGATAGTATTTAGCTATATAAGGTTGTTAATGTAAAAAAAATTTGGACGTTCGTGTTAAAGAGAGATTCGTTATACCGAGATTTGCCTGTGCACGTTCCATTCGACATTAGAGAAATAAAAATTATGTATTTTCCCCTAAAAAAAATCAACATAAAGCGTTTGGGAAACCGGGTCGATCACCTAATCTCCTTGCTTTTTTATTTGTTAGTTATGAATTTGTTTTGTAATTGACTTGAACTTGTTATTATCAAGCACATTCAAGAATACTACAATACAATCTCATATTATTGTATTATAATTATAATATGCACACTAGTTTTTTGAGTGTATTCTTCTGATATAGTTAAATGTGTAAATGTAAAGGGTTTTGCAGAACAGAACATTTGACTAAAACATGATGAAACATGAAAGATGCCCGAACTTTTGAAAATACTGCTCAAGTGTCATCACTGTCTTATGTCAGACATATGAGCAAACCCTTTACGTTCATAAAAGCACCAGATACACACGTTAAGTATCACTGGTTCATTTTAGTCTGTCTGTCTGTCTATTCAGACAAATTGTTCAAATATTTATTCAGAAAATAGAAGAGAAAAAAAGCAGAGACCTTAGAATATTGAAAAGTTTGAGTCTGTGTGAATATTAATTTGTTTATTTGTTGTTTTTTTATAGTTTTCTATTATCAGACGACGAGTGAAGTTTTTTTTGTAAAAAATGTAAACTAAATAAAATTTTACATAATTGCTAATGATTATAATTAAGGCCGCTGCTCTTGCCTTAATTTTCAAGGTCTAACGTACACGTGTACGAGTGAGTAAATGCCAAGAACAGCAAAAAATAAAACTGACAAATAATTTTAAATCTGAACATACTGTACTCTGCTGTAAATCGTTTATTGTAAAAAAAATTTATGATTTGGCAAGAAGCAGATCTCAAGTGCCACAAAATTTATTATTTGCTCAATTCACCACCTATTGTGGGATTCGTAGTTCGTACAAACGTTGTTGCTAATTTCTATGTAAACATTTGTTTATAAACAATAGCTCAATTCGCAACCTATTGTGGGAGTCGTAGTTCGTTTATGAGTTGTTGGTAATTTCAATAAAAACATTGTTTATAAACAAATGCTTCCATAAAAATTACCAACAACGTTTGTACGAACTACGACTACTACAATAGGTTTTGAATTGAGCATATGTTTTAATAGAAATTACCAACAGCTCATAAACGAACTACGACTCCCACAATGGGTTGTGAATTGAGCAATTGTTTATAAGCAAATGTTTACATAAAAATTAGCAACAACGTTTGTACGAACTCAGAATCCTACAATAGGTGGTGAATTGACCAAATGTTTTAATAGAAATTACCAACAGCTCATAAACGAACTACGACTCCCACAATAGGTTGTGAATTGAGCAATTATATGTGTCTGATAGGTAAAATTTTTCAGCACAGGTAAAAAACAATTAATTTTTGCATTGAGTCAACATCTGTGATGACAAATGTATGCATTACTAAAGCGTATTTTTTTATAGTGTCACAACTTTGAGTTGGCATCACTGCTTTATTTGAGCAGTTAAATAACAGCTGATAATTGCTTTTTGTTTAGTTTGTTTTGAAATTGCATTATCAATGGACCAACACCAGAGCAACGTGTGCTAATTGTTGAAATTTTTAATCAAAATGATTGTTCTATTCGTCAAACCCATTGTGCACTTCTTTCATTTTAAGGCGTACATAATCGTCCTTCAAAGCGGCTAATTCGAAGAACAATAGATTGTTTTCGGACCACATTTATT
The DNA here is from genome assembly GCA_944452675.1 of Tachina lurida. Taxonomy (NCBI): domain Eukaryota; kingdom Metazoa; phylum Arthropoda; class Insecta; order Diptera; family Tachinidae; genus Tachina; species Tachina lurida. The sequence goes on along the minus strand of OX101752.1, from coordinate 35,978,042 downwards.
ATTACTGACAATGTGCATCCCGTGAGCCGCCTTACAGTGCGCACCAGCGAACAGCAATGAGTAGTGAAAAAGTGAGCAAAGTTGAATCATGACTTATAATTTCTTGTACTTATGCGTACTCATACTTATTGCAATGTTTTGTATAAATCATATTCATTCGAAAGTTTGAAGTGCGCATCGAACTCATACTTAGCATACTCATACTCATACTCATACTCATACTCATACTCATACTCATACTCATACTCATACTCATACTCATACTCATACTCATACTCATACTCATACTCATACTCATACTCATACTCATACTCATACTCCTCTTAATTCAATACCTATGGACGATGCAAAATAAGTATGATTCACAATGCAAACTTTGCAAGCGAACATTAAAGTTCTCATTTTGAGGTTAAGTGTTCCCCTGTTGCTCTTTTTTTTTGTTTTTTGCACGAATTGAAAAACAACCCTTTTTACTACTATTGCAAACTACTTGCAAAATGTTTAATGACTAAACTTTTAAATAGGCGTACATGCATGAGTTGAGTGAGCTGAATCAATGTGAGTAATATAACTACTCATATTTTCCTGAAATTAGAAATCAAACTGAGGTGATTTATGAGTGTGAGTGTGGTATGACTATGATGTTGACGTCGCATTTATATTTATTTCAACCTATACTTATAAATGAATGTCATCGTGAGTAAGCGTAAATAAGAGTAGTTGAGTTTAAATGATGTCTACTCACTTAACTATATTTAAAATTTCATGAGTCGGTATGAATAGCCAAAAAAAAGCGATTCATTGCCGATCACTGGTGCGCACTGAAGAAGCTGAAGCCTCTGTACGGGAAAGCTTTCAAGATTCCGCTTGTGCATGAATTAAAGCCAAACGAACCATCGTATGCGCCGCCAATTCGGCGAATGGGCTGAAGCACAAATTGATATTGATTTTGAATTTCCATTCAAAATTTTATTTTCCCACGAAGCCCATTTCTGCTTGAATGGGTACGGAAATAAGCAGAATTGTCACATTTGGAGTTAGGAGAATTTTGTCGAAACACCATTGCATTCACAGAAAATTACTGTTTGGTGCGCTTTATGAGCTGGCGCAGTCATGTGCCGTGTCTTCAAAAACGATGATGGTGAGAATGTTACTGTCAGTGGTGAACGGTATAGGAATATGAATTGAAATTTTTTCGTAACTCAATTACGTGGCATTAATCTTGCTGATATGTGGTTCCAACAAGACGGAAACACATGCCACACAGCCAGCGCTACAATTGATTTACTTAAAAAACTTTTGTTGATAATAAAAAATAATTTTACGTAATGTGGCCCAATTAATTGGCCACCAAGATGGTGTGTGATTTAACACCATTGGATTATTTCTTTGGGGTTATGTTAAGTCACTTGTGTAGGTCGATAAACCACAAACAATTGAATACTTGGAAATCAACATACGAATTGTTATCGGCGAAATACGGCCTCAAATGCTGCGAAAAGTTGTTCAAAATGTGTGTTCCCAGATGGCGCCTTCTACACGCCATTTGTGGCGGCCACATGACAGAAACCATATTTAAAGAGTAATTTCATAAAATTTTCTTTCCAATAAAGCCCGTTTCATTGATATTAAAAATATATTTCCGTGTTTCATTATGATTTAAACTTGTGTCACTCTATAAAAAAAACACCCTTTACTCCCCCTCGTATACAAATTACAATAGATTTGTGTTTCAAACGAGCATTGTTCGGCCAAAGCATGGAATATGCTACTAGACATGAAGCCATAATATTCCATCACGAAAACGCTCGGCAAGACCAGTTAAAAACTGTTTAAAAAGAACCGATTGAGAAGTTTTGCCTCAACAGCCTTGTAATCCTAACTTTGCCTGCTTCTAATACCATTTGTTTCGATTGTTGCAGAGCACTCGCACCCGAATACGCTTCACCTCAGCTCAATGTATCCAACATTTGCTTGATGCGTTCGTAACCCCAAAAAAAATGCGCAGTTTTCTTTTGGCATGGAATCCATATGGAATAGGGGCATACACGTATCTAGCTGGCGATGGCCAATATTTTGATTAAATTTTTATGGTATCAATGCTGCGCAATAAACGCAAAAAATTTGCAAGAACAACGCATTTTAAAGTTAAAAAAAATTTTCACAATTTATTACCAATTCATAATTTCACAAATAAAAAATATTCCTACATCTTTCCGCTTAATTATTGATTTAAATTTTATTTATTTTCTCTTTAATTAAAAACTGGTTTTTTATGAAGTTTATCTTTCCGGATTTGTTTTACTGCCTCAAAATGACCACCGTTTATTTTTCTTTTTTCTTAAATAAGTTTTTATTTTTTGTTAATATTCCATTAAATATTCATAAATAAAATTTTTGCTGTTTTTCAGGAATTCCAAAAAAAAAAGAAACGAACAAAGGAAAAATTGCTTAAGTCATATTTAACTGTTTTGTAGTTAAATTGGGAACTTTGGCTTTCCATTTTATTTAATTTTTTTAGAAAACATCCTTCTACCCTACATACACTATAAATAATACGTTCAATTTGTAAGTCCTAGTTTACACTATGCAAGTCTTATTGCTAAGCTGATTAGTTGGTTAGGAAAGAGAGAGAGAGACGTCCCCCCTCGTCACTCTCTCTCTCTCTCTCCAGCAAACTAATCAGCTTATCAATAACACTTGCATAATGTAAACTAGGACTAATATACTAAAGTATAAGCTTAGTTAGCTAATTATTATTATATCGTGCCATAACCGCCAAAATAGCTTAAGCGACAAAATTTTCAAACTAGATTTTTTTTACCAAAATTGATTATTTGCGATCACAAATAATCGATTTTCGTCGAAAAATCAAAGTCCGAAAAATGTGTCGCTTAAGCTATTTTGGCGGTTATGGCTCGATATGTCTATGATATTATAAGTCGAAAAAAGATAAGCAGCAAATCTTTGCGCTATAACTTCCTGAAATATTCGCATAAAATAATTGAGATTTTGACCCAGAGGTACTTTTGGATATTAAGATTTTAGGATTGCCATTAATTCAAAATTAGCTTATCTCGACTTAAGCACTTTTTTCGGCATCGTATCATATTTGATGAAGACTTTTGAAGTTATAAAACTAAATGAATTTTTTCGCAATTTTTGCCTAACGAATCAAAGTGGCAGCAACAGACCTTTAAAAGTTAAAATTTTTTTTTGTTTTATGAAAATTTTTGAAATCTAAAGAACCGAATTGATTCACTATTTTAGGACCTCAACAACTTTCTAATGCGGCACATTTTTCGGCACTAATTTAATTTTTTTTTGGAATCTGTGGGGAGTGGGGCAAAGTGCCCCTCCCCAAAAAAATATTCGTTTATCAAATAACTTTATCAACAATAAAAAAAATTTTTTTAATATCGTCAGCCCATTAAAAAAAAATGAGTTAGGTATGGTGTATAGATATATATTTCGAATATCCCCTTTCTAAATCCAAAACATGTTTCGCGAAATTAATTATGGTTTCTGAGATATTTAGCATTCATTTTGCTCCATTTTAACTATTTTAAGGTTTAATAAGTATTGTTTTGCTGTACATGCCATAGTTTGGCATTTGGTTCAAATACTTCATACAAAAACGTAAAAAATTAATTTTACTCTTGTTTTGCTTCATTTCCGTATTGTTATAAACACAATTGGGACGACCGACAAACTTCGCATAGTTCGATGAACTTTTCTTCAAGAATTCGATCTGCTGCAAATCTCTGCTTCGCTATGGATGTATTTGTAGCCCCATGGATACCAAGTTATGCAAATATTAACTGCAGCACAAGTTACTAGCATAATATGCAAAAAAAAATGCATTATGGACTTGAAATAAAAACTCAGAAATTTTGAATAAATCACACCTATTGCGAGAACAAGCCCAAAACTAAAATTGAGCCATTAACACGGGATAAAGAGCAAAACATTATGAAGGTTCAAAAATAAGGTTGCAAAATTTTTTTAATTTTAATTCCCTAAATAAAAATAAATAAAGACACCCAAAAACTTTAAAAAAAAATTATATCTTTCGAAAAAAAAAAAAGAATTTCGCCAAAAATTGCTAAATTTCAAACAAGCCATAATTTTTATTAAAAATCGATAAAACTATAAGAAATGCTAAAAATTCGCAAAAACGCAAAAATTGCGAAAATTCGGAAGTGGTTCGTAATTTTTCTTTTAATTGGAAAGGGGGAAGGGTGTCGCTTAATGCCCGCCCTATTCATTTATTATCAATATAACTTCGACATTTGATGACAAATTGTCAAAAAGCTTTTTGCATATGGAAGGGGTCCAGTAAATTTTTTTTGTGAAAAAAAGAGGGCGAGGGTCGAACTGTGCCCGCCAAAAAAAAAATTACCAACTATCACATTACTTTGTCATTTGTAAACTAATTTTCAAAATGAATTTTTGGATATGGAAAAGGTCCACCAATGGAAATTACGGGTGGATTGAAGCAAAGTGTCCGCCTCAAAAATTGATTATTAAATAACTGTCATTTGTGGATCAATTTTTACAAATTTTTTGTTATGGAAAAGGTTTACTGGAATTGTTTTCTTCTTTTTTTTTTTGGTAGCAAATCACAGCGGGTTTTTGATAATTCTAAACTATGGCTAGACCCATAAAGTTTTAATTTCAATAAAAAAGTTTATTTTTTGCTACATATCACTTGCGATTAAATCGAAAATAGGGCTCGATATGCCCTCAAGACTTGCTTAGTTTCTTTTCCCCTCGTCTCTCTATCACTGAAACTAAGCAGCTTAGCAATAAGACTTGCATAGTGTAAACTAGAACTTACTTCATTTTACATTACAAAGTGAACTACATATTTTATTTTTAGTCTAATGGGGAGAAAAAATATAATTTATCATTGAAAATTACTAAATTATCTCTTTAAACGGAGTTAAAGATACAAATTGTGTGTTTAAAAGGACTTAAACGGAGTTAAAGAAATACTTGTAATTTTAGAATGAAACATGTATTTTTCTATGGCTTTATATAAAAATATACTCGTATTATAAACATTAAAAGCAGTATGTTTCCCTTGATGATACTAATTTAGAGTAAAAGAGTAGAAACTTGAGGCCGGTTCGAAGGACAAGGAGTATTAATGTAAAATTTATAGTCATATATCGGCAGTTACAGTTACAGTTACGGCGTAAGTCTAAAAACATAGTTTCGAGAAAAACCTTTTTTAAAGTATGAAGGGAGTTGTCTTAGGACACCCGGTTATAGCTATGCTGCTTAGCTATAAAAAACAAACTTAATGATTTAAATAATAATGCAATAAAATTATATTATATGATGATGTTAAATTCACTGAAAATATTTCAAAATGTTTCCATTTATTTCCCATTATTTTCTTTTCTAGCGGTGAACCATTAAATTAATTTACTGCTTGTTAGCCGGCTTACAGCCGATCGGCTGTATTGTCTGCTTTGTGCTCATGTGCAAAAACAAATTGAGCAATCCTTTTCATTGTTTTTGTTTCACTAACTTCAAAGAACCAAACAAAACAAAATCAAACAATTTGTTTCGTTTATTTTCGTACTCTGCTTTTAAGTACAAAGAAATCAAAACAAAAATAAATTTATAACTGTAATAGTCTCGATTATTTTTGTTACGAAAATCACGTCCCTGCTCCTATGTCGCACAATAAATAGCATAGCTATAAAAATCAATATGGGCAAATTAAAATAATTTTTTCGTTATATAAATATTACGACAGTATTAACGAATTCCCTCAAGATTTTATGAAAATATTGTATTTAGCATAATCTGGCGTTTATTGCGAAATTTATTGGACTTGTTTTTAAGATTTAGATCAATATTGCTTTCTTTATATCTTTATAGTAAATTTCGTTAGAAGCATGTAGATTTCACGTAAATATGAAGCTGCTTCGTTTGTAGAATTTTGTAGCATATATAACTCGATTTTGAGCTAAGTCGACTTATGCTTTTATTGCTTTTACGCATAGATATTATGGAATTATCAAATACATATTTACAAATCAGAATTTATTGTTGGTTATAATTTTGATTTACAAAAGGTAGTATTCATATAATCATAATATTAACATAAATATCTGGTAATACAGTCGCATATTCAAAATTTGTTTTTTTTTTTTTTGTTGCTAACAAATGTAAAAATTGTTGTTGTTGTTTTATCGCCACAAATTTCAATATTCGAGCGTTGGTATTTGGGTCAGTTTAAAATCGTTTCACTTTTACTTTCTTCTCGGTGAATGGTATGATTTTGATTTCATTAATTTTTTTTTGTTTGTTTTTAATTCATTAAAGTTTATAACGGCTCTTCCAATAGAGACTACCAAATTTTTACATTTTATAGCGGCGATATTTTTGAAGCTAGATGTATAGACTTGGCTGTGTTTTAATCATTTTTATTTAGTGCTTAACAACACGTGCAAATAATCAAGTTGTTTGTTCAAAATGCTTGTCCCGTTCGGTTGGTATTCCGCGAGCTTCACAATGTGCTGCACACAGTGGTGCGAAATAATACGAATGTGATAATAAGTATAGAACTATTGAAGTACTTAATAACTTTGTGCGGCTTATAACTTTATTAAATAGTGAACAATTAATAAAATTTTAAAAATGGAAGTTGCATACTTATTACCACTTCATTTTTTTTTTAGGGTTGCGTACACCAAAGCTGAAAAGGAACCCTATTGTTTTCGCTACACTGTCCGTGACAGGGTATTTTCTCGAGAATCGTAAGAGCTACTTGACCTGAAATTTTGACAGAATATGTAGAGCTTTGGCCGCTACAACAAGAAATAGCTGAGAGTTAAAAATTAAAGGGTGTTCCACAACCAGCAATGTTAAAATTCCATGTAGTATACATACAGTTGTATATAGACACTTGAAATTTGCAAAAACTTTAACAATTAGCAATAAAATTTAAAAAATTTAAATTAAAGGGTATTGTATCAATTAATGTAATTTTGACAACTTGCTATATCTTGGAAACCGTAAGAAGTAAAAACTCTAGAAATTTTCAGAAACGATAAAACTTAAAAATTACAAAATTAAAAAATCTCGCAACCGCAAAAAATCGCTAAAAAAAACTCTCTAAAACTAAAATAAATCGCCAAAATTAAAAAAAAATCGCCAAAATGAAAATAAAGGCCAAAAACAGAAAAAATCGCCAAAACAAAAAAGCGCCAAAACTAAAAAAATTATAAAACTAAAATAAATTGCCAAAAAACGCAAGGACCAAAAAAACGCAAAAACAAAAAAAACGCCAAGACTAAAAAAAACGCCAAAACCAAAAAAAAGCCAAAAACAAAAAAAAAACGCCAAAACTAAAAAAAACGCCAAAACCAAAAAAACGCCAAAAAAGTTTCAAAAACGAAAAAAAAATTCAAAATTCGTATAATAGGCCATGAGGTGGATTGAATTCCGTTTCTGTACGGAATTGAACTCTGTGACATCCCCAACTATTACATATCTAGTGCGAGTCAAAGTCGCACTTTGTTTTTACTTTACCCCACAGTGCGTCGTATGATTTTTGAAAACTTTCAATTTCGTTGTGCAGTGTAATAAAATAAAAGAAAACGGTAGGCATTCCACTTGATACGAGTATCAAGCGAAAACAAATTATATCTTCTTTAATCTCGTTAAATTTCTTTGTTATCTTCTTCACTAAAGTTTCAGCTAATCTAGTTTTAGTTTTAATAATGGAAATTTAATAAAATAAAATATGCGACTATAAATGCCTCTATTAATCGTACTTTGCGTATACACATTGAAACTATTGTTATCAAACTATTTTTTATCGTTCTTTTCTTCTCAAAGAGGCCAGACACGCACAATTTATATGAATTAATTATATTAAACCTTGCACAAGATTATGCAAATAATTTGCTGTGTGGCATACTTTCAACTAATTTTATGTTACATTTGTGTTTCTTACTCCCCAGTGTGCTGGGAAATAAATTAAATATTTTGTAGTAACATTGTATTTTTTGGGCAGAAAATAAAAGTGAAAGTATGTTTTAAACAAGATTGAGTTGAAATTACGAAAAGTTTGAAAGGAAATAACACAAAAATTATGTTAAGTTCGCAAACAAAAAAAAATTACATACATACATATACATCAGGCCAGAGATGGGATAGTGAATAGTACGCGTAGTGCGTCTCACGATCGTACTTTCAAGCAGAAGCATGGGTAAATGTTGCAAGGCTTATTTTCATTGCAAACAAAATTTAAATTAAACTGCAGTAAGCTTGACTCTTGTGTGTGTTTCTCCCGCTTTGTTTTATTGAAAAGTTTTTTTTAAATGCTCTATGTGTGAATACTAGTGCATTTGAAATGGACCAAATTGGTCTAGTTTGCTTAAATTAAATTTAAATCTCTTATGTTTGAAAATAGTTTGCAACCCGCAAATTCTCTAGGCAAGGGGAATTTTTTCTCCAAATTTTTTTATTTTTTTTAAATCCATTCTGTCAACAATAGTGGTATTAATATAGAGCAACTTTGCTCAATTTCAATTAGCGATTGTTCGAGAAATATTCGCGAATAGTTTGGGCAACATAAAATTCTCAACCTTGCACATTTTTCTCCAGCGTTGTTTTTAAACTTGTTTTATTAACACTTTTGTTACCACATTAAGGCACATGAACTGAAAAACACTTCTGGGTCAATTGAACCCTGGAACAAACACACATTGTATGGAAGCTAGAGGCCTAAGAATGGGCCTAGGTTTCTTTATAGAAGAACTTAAGATAGAAATTTACTCCCCCTCACCTCACCATAATACAGTATTTTTGGAGGAAGTTTGTGCGGTAACGGATGTCTTACGATGGATCAGTGTGAATATTAGAATTATTAATGAATTAGACTCTAATTTTGCCCAATTTTAATTACCGAACGTTCGAGAAATATTCGCGAATAGTTTGAGAAACATAAAATTCTCAATCTTGCACATTTTTCTTCACCGTTGTTTTCAAACTTGTTTCATTAACACGTTAAAGCACATGAACTGAATGTGAGACATTGATACCGGAAAGACACCTCTGGGTCAATTGAACTCAGACTAATACGGATGGATCGAAGCTAGAGACCTAAGAACCGGCCTAGGTTTCTTCATAGAAGAACCAGGGACTGAAATTTATTTTCGCTTACCTGACCATAATGCAGTATTTTTGAAGGAAGTTCGTGCGATCACGGAGGTCTTAAAATGGATCAGTGTTAATGTTAGGGCCACAGATGTCAATAACTTTACTGACAGCAAATCGCCAATTAGAGCAATCACAACCGATAGAGTCAATTCTAGGACCGTTTTGTATTGCAAGAATTATTAACGATCCGTAATCGGTAGATAACAAGCATACAAATGGCCTGGGGAAAAAAGGTCACAACGTTACAGACATTTTTAATGAAAAGCCAAGATTCAAGGCAGCGAAGATGGAGTTATATTTTATTTCAAAAGTTTTGAGCTTTTGTTTGCTGGGCAGCATTAGCGCAGACAGACAGTATATTTATTTTTTGCTTCTTATATTTTGTCACATTTCATTGTGACAAATTGCCGCAACAGACATGTGCCAATGCAACATTGAAGGAGGATAGAAAGCGCGTCATCAGTTCAAAGATCACACAACAAAGTTTCATTTCTTTTTCCTTTTGCTAAAAATAGCAAGCAAATAGCAGAATATAATAATGAGGCAGGAATTTTTCCCGTATACATTGTTGCGCTAAGAAATTTAATAAGAAAGAAAAACTTAAACGACAATAAATGAAATACAAACCATAAGAGGACACTAAAGACAGCGACCATAAAAAAAATTTTAATTTATTTATCAGATTTCTAAGATCTTGCAGCAGGAATTTGGTACTTTTTTCTTCAATGAATTGAAAAGCAACAAAAAAAAAATAAGTCGACTTAAAAAAAAATCGAGTTATATATGCTACAAAATTCTACAAACGAGACTTGATTTGTATGTGAAATCCCCATGTCCGAAGCGATGTTTATTATAAAAATATAAACAAAAAAATATTGACTTAAGTTTTAAAAAAAAGTTCTACAAAATTTATAATAAATAGCAAATTATACTCAAAACTACATTTTCATAAAATCTCGTGTGCTTTCGTTAATATCGTTGTAATCTTTACTCGTGCTTTGCGACAAAATTATTTTAAAATTAAAAGTTCGATAAATATGGACATTTCCTTAAGAATATCAACGTTTTGTAGCGTGCGACGCCAAGCAAATATGCTTGTATTTTTTTCAAAGAAAACGAAACTTTATTTTTATTTCTTTATATATTTGTGTAGACCGTCAGTAGCTCTACGTTAGGTAAAATTTTAAGAAAAATTGAGTCACATTGTTCAGAAAGACAAGATTAATTGCCTGCTGTCGCACGCGACAAAAACTGTAATTTTTCGGTGAAATGCTCATATTTATGTTTTACGACTTACGACTTAAAATTATTGGAATTCATACCCATTTGCACCAACTGCGAAGTTTTTTTCCCCCAAGTCATTTAGCAATCAATAAAGTTGTCCTAGGTAACTTCGTTTAAGCGTTTAATATTTTTCTTTTTTAAGAGAAGCAACACTCAGGCAATGAATGCCTACTCCTATTACTAGGTGTTACCTTCTTTAGGAAATCGAAAGTGATCGAGAAGGCAGGTGGTGAGGGGAGAGATAGAAAGAAGAAATCTTCATTCTTTTACAACTCTGCTTTTTGGCACGTTTCTAATAATCAAGTGTTGCAGCGCCTCTGGTGTCAATGAGGGGTATTAAATTTTTTTAAAGCTGCGTTTAGTAGCCATTTTATTGGTTATTTTACTTCGCCGATGATTTTGCTACGCAATACCGACGAAGGAGGGCGCTCTGATGTTACACTAGGATTAGTGTACGCTGAAGCCGGTGTAGTTCAGTGAGCAGCGTCTATGCCTTGAGCACTTGAACTTTCCTACAACAACTGATATAAATGGACACTAATGCCGATGGGATTTTGTGACATCGCAATAGTGTATACTGGTGGCAAAGTTTGTCATTTCCGATATTTTTCGCTGTGGCTCCATATAAAAAAAACATAATGGCATTGCACACATTTTGAAAATGACAGCACAAGAAATGCTAGATGTGTACTGGTCATAATGCACATCAGGAAAATACGTGGTGTTGTTATTTAACGACTATCGGAGACCGGACTCCAGCCCAGGACCTTCGCTGTTGTAGTCAAGATGCTTATGCCGGCCATGCACTACACAAGCTCAGTGCCCAAGTCTGGCACTGCGTAAACTAAGCTTGTGGCACACACTATACAAGTAAACTGCGCATTTTTTATTTTAATTCGCCATAATGCTGGTGATTTTTTGTATAATTCTAGGAACTCTCTATCCAGAATATTTGTTATCCGCTCATTTCACTACACAACTGAGTGTTTGCAACATACACTACACAAGTTCACTGTACAGTTATCAAAATCATTTTGATAGTTACTCAGTTCACTGCGTAAATAGCACAATCACCCCCATACACTACACAAAAGCACTGTACAGTGCCAGACTTGTGCAGTGAACTTGTGTAGTGTATGGCCGGCATTAGCACTTTAGCCAACGTTTAATTGAAAGAGTTAATATTACGAGTATTATTATTATTATTAATTATAGAGTTAATATATATTTAAATTACATTTTAAATACATATTGGGAAGTCCTTAGAAAATTCAACTAGTCCAGACTTAAAACTGGACATGCCTTTTTCATGTCTTTCTTTCTTTTTTTTGTGAAATGTAGTATTTAAATAAATATTAATCAAACAAAACGGCAATTGTTGTTGCAAAAACAAGCAGCAGAAACACAAATAGCATCAACTAATTCATTTAAACATGCAACATTTATAAATTCGTATTTTAGAGTAAAGAAAAATTAAAAAAAAAAATACACACAAACAAGAAAACAGGAGCAACCAGAAAAAATTCGAATGCACCTTAAAGCCATTTTACCGGCACAGACCAGACCAGACGGTCGGGTTATTTTTTCTTTATCTCTTTTTTTATTTGTGTTGCAAGTCTGTCTACTGTTGCCGTGTTGTTGTTGTTGAAATGTTGTTGATTACCAATTTAACACTGTTCTGGCACAGCTACTGATTGCTTTGTTTGGCACCAGCGATGTACAAGAACATGAAAGAAACTGCTGGTGTTTTTTTCTTTAAATCCAGCTGTGATTTTGAGATCATTAATTTATGTCTTTGCTACAGCTGATATAATTCTTTTTTTTATTTTTTAGTCTAAAAACAAAGTTTTAGAAATATGCATAAGCAGTTTTTTTTGCAAAACCGTATAAATTTCGTTATTGTGTTGTCGATAAAAGACTTTTAAATATTTAGAATATTCTTGAGCTGATCGGAGGACTATAATTTACTCATATATTATTATCCTAGGCGAATTCACCAGCGATGTCAACTTGGTGCTTTTGACATAATTTTTAGTGCTTTTTGAAGACTCAAACGCCAAATTTTGAGCGTTTGTGACAAGCTAAGAAAAAGCACTAATTAATGCTTTTAAGAAATTTGTGTATTACTGGAGGGTGGGGTTGGCTGAAGTAGTTAGCACGTTGACTACAAAACCGATGGTCCTGGGTTCAATCCCTGTATCCAACAGTGATTAAAAAAATAACAACACCACGCATTTTTCTGATGTGCATTAGTGTCCCTTTGTATCAGTTGTTGTAGGAAAGTTCAAGTGATGAAGGCATAGTCACTGGTCACTGAACTATGCCGACTTCAGCAGATACTAATCCTAATGTAACATCAGAGCGCTATCCTTCGTTGTGTAGCACAATCATCGGCGAAGTAATATAATCAATGAAATGGCTACTCAGCACAGCTTCAAAAAATTAATTCGTCTCATTGACACCAGAGGCGCTGCAACACTGCATTAAAAAAAACGTGCAAAAAGCAGAGTTGTAAAAGAATGAAACTTTCCTCTATCTCTTCTTTCACCGCCTGTCTTCTCTATCGCTGTCCCTTTCCTAAAGAAGGCAACATCTAGTGATAAGTGGCGATTTTTCGACGTCGGTGATTTTCTTTCCGTAGTTTTAGCTTTTTGCGGCTATTTAGCTGACGTTTTTTTTCGTTTTGGTTCTAGCATTTTCTTTTTACTTTAATCATTTTGCGTTTTGCGGTTTCTTTTGTGGTGGCCATTTTTCCCTTTTTGACACTTTTTGCGCTCGCAATTTTTTTTAATGTTCGGCCCTTTTCTGTAAACCGATACACGATAATTTTCTTTCAGATATGATATTTGAGAAAAATTCTGAAAAAATATTCCTATTGTCGGAATTAGTTTTCTAAGAATCGTGCCATTTCAAATGTACAGGCCCAGTTGATGATTTTGCTGTGGTGATTTTTTCCGTGAGCAAAATTTGTTTGCTTTCGTTACACAGAGAAAAAACTGCCTCATAGAATCCAGAAGATTTTCTCTATGAACCGTTTTTAGGCTAAGGGGTATCCCAGCAGAAAGAAGCGAAGATTTTTTTCATAGAGATTCCTTATTGGTTTTATGTGGTAAATCTTATTAATTTTATCAAGAAGAAAACCACATAAAATCAAGAATAAATCTTATTATTCACAACTTTTTTTACTCAATTTCCGTTATTTTTGGCACCAAAAAAACAATTCAAAGAGAAAAACTTCTTGATTCTATTAGGTTTTCTTATAAATTGTAAACTATAGGGATTTCTTATTGATTTTATTAGGTTGCCGTATTGATTTTTTCAATAAGGTTTTCTTCTTGATTTAAGTAGGTTCCTATATGATTATGTGTAAAGCACATATGTATATATGGTATAGAATTTAAATGAAAATACATAAGTACAGAGTATAAAGACGCAATTTTTTTTATTGATTTTTTATTGAAAAAATCAATAAGATAACCTCATAAAAACTACAAGATTTCTTCTTGATTTTTTCAAAAAGGTTTTCTCTATGAAATTAATAAGATTTGCTTATTGAAAAAAAAACCATAGAGATTTCTTATTAATTTTGTTCTATTTTATGAGGTATTTAGTAGGGACTGTTTTCCCTGTGTAGGCGATTTTTTTCGTGTTACTGAATTTTCCGTGTTGGCGACTTTCTTTTATTTTGTCGACTTTGGTATTGACGATTTTATTTTTGTTTTTAATTTTGCCATTACGACAACTTTTTTGTTGTGGCGTGTAGCGTTGACGATTTTTTTTATTTCGTTGGTACTTTTTTTTGCATATTCTTTCGTTTTAGCAACTTTTAGTGTTGACGGTTTTCCGAAGCTCCCAGAATAGCTAGAGACTTTGGTCTTTGTCAAAAATGTTCCAAAATAGATTGGTATTGAAAATCAGCAAAAACGAGCAGATGGTTTCAGAGCTGGAAAACTTAAATTTTATTTTGCCACATAAAAGTAACTAGCTAAAACTAAATTTTGCTTTTTTTTTTGTTAAATAAACTTTTTTTATATTTCAGTACGAATAAAATTGGTATTATAAATAAGAAAATATATAACAAAAAAATATCAAAAAGACGTTTCCAGGGCTGGAAAACTTTAACTTTTTGTTGCTATATAAAAGTAACTCACTAAAACTAATTTTTCCTTTTTGTCTTAAAAGCAATAGATTGGTGTAGGAAATCAGAAAAATCTAAAAGGCTGTTCCAGGGTTGGGAAACTTACAGTTTTTGTATATAAAACAAAATAAAACTATTTTTGTTTCTTATTTCCTTTTTTCTTTGTTCACATATTATATATATTTTTTTTTAACTAGATTGGTGTAAGGAATGAAAAAAATCTAAAAGAATGATTCCAGGGTTGGTAAATTTATTATTTTTTTGTAAATAAAAGTGACTAGGTCACATTAATTTTTTCTTTTTGTTTACTACTTAAATATACTTTATGTGTTGGAAAGACATAGATTGATATAAAAAATTAGAAAAATAAAAAACATAGCTCCAGAACTGGAAAACTTAAAACTTTTCTGGTATACAAAGCTAATTAAATAAAAATAATTATTTCTTTGCTAATTAAATATATTCTATATTTTAGAATGAATTAAATTAGTATTAAAAACTAGAAAATTTTAAATTAAGTTTCCAGGGTTGGAAGTTGAAAAAAAATTTGGTTAACAATATAAGCAAAATTAATCACCCTTATTCCATTTGTCGACATCGACGTCACTTTAACACAATACTTAAAAATTGGGGTTTGTATACCCATTCTCGAAAACAACTGAACCCTGTTGGCAGGGTAATGCCATTTACTAAAATTAAGGGAACGGAAATATATTGCCATTATCACAAAATTATTCTCGAGAGCGAGTAAACAAGCCCCAATTTTTTGGTATTGTGTTAAAGTGACGTCGATGTCGACAAATGGAATAAGGGTGAATTTTTGTTTTCAGTTAAACTTATTTCATGTTTTTGGAAAGATCTTTACTCAAGAGCATGTTTAAATTGAGACATTAAATGGTTTTGTTTTGTCAAAGATTATTAAACACGGGAAAATATAATATAGGCTAGTTTACCTGGTATGGAGATAAAATATTAAGACTATTTTAGGATTATTAAACAGTGGCGCGATTTTTGAAAACCTCGAGAGCGTAAAAAGAAGCCCAAATTTTATGGTATCGTATGTATTTACGTGTTGTCGATATTGACAACTGGAATAAGGGTGAATGTAAAATATTTCTTAAATACAGAGTGTAGAATAGAATATTCAACTAATGCTAATACTAAAAAAAATCTTTGCATCAAATTCTTTAGTGGAAAAATACTGAGGGGTCACTTACTAAAATTTGCACTAGAACAAAAAATTATAAATTTTTTCACAAAACAAATATGTACGTATGTGTGTATGTGAACGGTTTGCTTTGTTCAGGTCCAACAGAGGAAAAAAGGTTAAAAAAATCGAATTTTTTTAAATCTTTTGCGATTTTGATCTTGAAGATGAAGTTTTTTTGATTTAATATGTTGACAATTTTTGTTCTTTATGACAAGACATACAACTTTGTCTCAGAGAGTAAATCAAAATTCCGAACGAGGCCTCAAATCTTTGGGGGCCCATAAAAAAAGTGCATGACTTGGGGCAAAAGTGGGGAACATGGATCTTTTTTATTTTTCTTTTATTACGTAGTGGTGTCCATATATGGATATAATAATAATAAGCGCATAGAGAAAGGGACATAAGGGTAAAAAAATCAATTTTCACTTTTTTTTGTTTTTTTTCATGTGGACAACATCTGAGCATCGAATGAGACCGATCCCATGCCCCAAAAGTGTTCCCTCCCAGAGATATGCGCGTTTTATGAAATTGAAGTCGACGATTGTAAGGTTATGTGAAAAAAATTTCGTACTAAAAGAGTGATATTCACGATTTAAAAGAATTATAAATGAGTATTTATTATAATTCACAATTAATCATTTCAGAAAATAAAACTGGATTCGAAAAAACGCGAGCAAAATTGATATCAAACTCATGGAAACAGCGCGAAAGGTAGAAAACAGTAAAAACCAACTACACAAAACAAGAGGTAGGGACGACCTACGCGCGTTTTCAAGGTTGACCAACACGTTCCTGACATCATGAGATGTGTCGCTTTCAAATGAGACCAATACCAACACGCTCAGTGATGGTACACCAAAGATACACGTATTTAAATCTTTAAAATGGCTCTCCTGAACAAAACCGATTTTTACCCTTAGGTCCCGTTCTATTTTGCGCGTCACATATACGTACGTCGGTGAAGGGTATATAAGATTCGGCACAGCCGAATATACGAGTAGAACTCTTACTTGTTTTGCTTTCATTAGAAGACGGTGTTGACGATTCTTTCTCGTTATGCCGATTTTTGTGCCGACGTTTTCTTCCGTGGTGAAATTTTTTTTGACGTTTCTTTTTTGGTGTTTAGAAATTTTTTTTTGCGAATAAAGCAACTTTCTGGGTGTAAGAAAGCCTGCAAGTACTTCCCTGTCATTCTATGTTCTCTTCTCTTCAATATCTTGCGATTTTTCAACAAAAAAAAATCCAACCCTGGTATGATGGAGTCTATTAAAATGATCAAAAGACAATAACAATTCACTAGATCAGCACCTGGATTCTGTAACTATTGGCGAAACGAAAATCGTAATATTTATCCACATATTTATTCGCTTGCAGTAACGATAATGTGATTCCCTAATTTATTTTTAAGATAATCTCCAGCTTTATCTTACTCACTAATTAATTGAATATTATGTGGCATCTCCATATAGAAAATGTGAAAATAAACGAAAAGTACAAAAATAATAAAGAAGAACTCAATGAATTCGATCTTGTGATTTTTTTATTTTTTCTCCAACCGACAGCGAATATCGTTAAAATCTGTTACTGAATACCAAAGTTGATAAATTTTCGTTATATTTATTATAGCGATACGATTATCGTAATAAAAGTTACTGAATCCAGGTACAGGGTTGTATTTTTTCGTAGGTCGTGCGTTTATGTAGGATACTGAGTCATCGCGTTTAAATCCACTCTAAATAGGCACAGAATTATAATTAATGCCAATATAATACTGCAGAAATAACAATATGTATGTAGTTAATTTAACAGCAACAGAAACCTAAGCTATTTTACACATTTCATGCCTTGATTTATTTTTATTTTTATTTTTTTTTAATTTCAAATAACTTTTTTTTTTTGCGGCTTTAAATTCACATTTGTAGAGCAAGTGTGAGCAAACGCCACACAATTAATTTTAATGACATTGAAACCGTTGCACGTCAAGTGAGAGTTTTTATTTATTTATTTTTACTTTTATTTTTTATGTTTTCTCCTTTACTTGCTACCGAAAATAAATTTTGTTTACTTTAAATTTTATTGTTAGCGTCGTAAATTGTTAAATATGTAGACGGTCTGGTGTGGTCTGGTCTGGTCTGGTCTGTTAGTTCCAGATTTTTATGCTTTTTTTAGGGGGGGTACTCATGTGTGTCTTGTTAGACCGTTATTTATTTTTGTTTTAGTTGCAATTAACAAGCAGCATAAAATTGCAACGAAAAGCATAAAAAGAAACTTTGAAAAGTTGAGCACTTACATATAATATTTTGCGCAAGCAATAAGCCTTCAATAGAAGAGGGCCCCTCACCCACCGTCTGTCATTTAATTGCATATTGTTAAGTTTTGTTGCCTTTTATAAATTTGTATGGGGAATGTGTCATTTTGAATTTCTAAAAAGTATGGAAAAGCAAGTTGCAGTTTGTCTACGTCGTGTTCCCAGATGGGGACTTCTACGCGCCAGCCGTAGCGGCCACATGGCAGAAATCATATTTAAACATTAAACCCATTTCCTTGTTTTATTATGATTTAAACTTGTGTCACTCTATACAAAAAAAAACACCCTTTACATACATATGTATATATTTATACATAATGAAAATAACATTTAAACAATTTCGTTTTAAGAAAAACTTAAAAAAAAGTAACAAAAAAATATGCATTTATCCCACATTAACAACATGCCATCCATGACTTCAATTGAAATTTATTGCATTAACAGCAGCAGCAGCAGCAGCAGCACCAGCCAACAACCAACCATGTTCTATATCTTTCATTGTCTGACACAGATATAAATGTTACGAAATTTTTTAAGAGATTGGAGTCTGCTTTTGGTCTGGCAAACGAAATAAAAATATTTAAAAAAGCAACAACAACAACATTTGCTTTAATAGAAAAACATAATAAAACATCTGTTAACACTTGCCCAGCCAGACGGAGGGAAAATACAAACAACATCAACAACTGAAACAACAACATTTTAAGAAGGCATCCATCCATCCACAGCCATAAAGTTTTTGAACATGGAAACAGAGCGTATTTGTCTAAAATCTCTATAGGACTTTTATCCACAAAAAAAAAATATATACAAGATATCGATACGAGGGAAATCCAATAAGTCTTTATAATAAAAAAGATGTATTACATCTAAATGCATTTCGTTGCTACTAACACTTTACAACTAAAAATAAAAAGGCACATGAGTATCAAGCGTATTGACTCTCTCTCTCTGTCTCTCTCTTTCATACTTATAGTCGGAGTATGCTTATACTCAAAGTATGGATATTTAGTCGGATAAAAACAAACATACGCATGCTACTCGGGATATTTATTCATCATTCGCCACCGTATACATACATTTATATATGTATATAAAAGGGAATGGAAAGTGTGTGGGTGAGTGTGTGATTTATCTTCTATGTTCTGGCTTTCACATCGTTTCCTGTGAATTCGGATGTTAAAACACATGATACACCTGTTTAAGTTGCAATTTAGAAAATACTAATTAATAGTATGTGTTCCAGCATCCGAATTTAGAAGAAAACAATTTGGAAATGGACGATTTAAAATTTTTTGGTTTGTTCAACAAAACTAATTAAAAATCTTTCAAGTTTTTTTCTTCAAAAAATCTTCTTATTTTTTTCTCAAATCTTACACATATAGGGCAATTATGTAAAAAAAATCCGCAGGAAATTTCACCCTTTTCCAATTAGAATTTTTTGTTTTCCCTATGATTTGTTCCTGAGGAGAAATTTTCTAATTGCCCTGATAAAATCTTTCTTTTTTCATACTCAATTCATAGTGCATGTGTAGTTTTTAGAAACTTCTTGATTATCCCTCGTTGCTGCTCTTAACTTTTGTGTTTAATTAAATTATTATCTAAATCTCTTGCCGCCGTTGGGATAAACAGAGTGAACAGAGTGATCTAAACAAAACTAGCGGCTAAAACAACATTGAAATAATGCTAATGAAATGCTAAAAATGCTAAAAAGAATAAAACATTTCATAAAAATAATGCTAAAGCTTTCAAATTAATTTAATTTTTTGTTTGCCCAATATTTCGCAATTACCTTGCATTTTATATCGTTTATAGAATAAAACAAAATTCAATAAAGAAAAAATTATTTGCAACAAGAATAAAAGGTGTTAAAACTAAACAGAAAGATATACATATCATTAAAAAATTTTCTATAAAATTTGTTTTTTTTAATTTTTAACCCCCGAGCAAAAAAAGGGGGTGTGTGTCAGTGTATCTGTTTGTTTGTCGAGTCCACGTACAGACCAAACGGCTGCACCGATTTTGATTTAGTTTTTTTTTCTGTTTGAAAGGTGACTTGATCGTGAGGGTTTAGAAGATATCAAATCTTTTCTGGATATATTCGGGGTTTTTTTAAATTTTTAATTTTTGCTATTATATTTACATAATTGTAATTTAAAGGCCTTATCGACAAAAAATATTTTTCAACTGGCCCAAATTGTACGACAATTCTTCATATGTGACAGCGCATAGAGAAAGGGACCTAAGGGTAAAAAAATCAATTTTAACTTTTTTTTTTTTGATGTGGACAACATCTGAGCATCGAATGAGACCGATTCCATGCCCCAAAAGTGTTCCCTCCCAGAGATATGCGCGTTTTATGAAATTGAAGTCTACGATTCTAAGGTTATGTGAAAAAATTTTCGTACTAACAGAGTGATATTCACGATTTAAAAGAATTATAAATGAGTATTTATTATAATTCAAAATTAATAATTTCAGAAAATAAACCTGGATTCGAAAAAACGCGAGCAAAATTGATATCAAACTCATGGAAACAGCGCGCTAGATAGAAAACAGTAAGAACCAACTACACAAAACAAGAGGTAGGGACGACCTATGGGGGTTTTCAAGGTTGACCAACACGTTCCTGACGTCATGAGATGTGTCGCTTTCAAATGAGACCAATACCAACACGTTCAGTGATGGTACACCAAAGATACACGTATTTAAATCTTTAAAATGGCTCTCCTGAATAAAACCGGGTTTTACCCTTAGGTACCTTGCGCGTCACATATTGAAAAAAAAAATTTACTGCCAATAGGCTGTAAATAGGCCGACGAGAATTTTTTTTGGACCTCGTTTTTTTACGAAAATCTATTATTTTTTTTTTTTAATGGTCGATTTTGGTAATAAAAATAAATTTCCAAAATTATGTCGCTTAAGCTTTTTTGGCGGTTATGGCACGATATTTTTCGAGCTTCACTTTTATACGAAAATCGATTATTTACGATGATCATCAAATGAAAATTTTTTAAATGAAAATAATACAAAATGCTAAATAAACAATAAAAAAAAATGCTAAAAATAATGCTAAATGCTAAAATTAGCACTTAGCAACTTTTAATTGCAAAAATGCTAAGATGGCCACACTGGTAATAAATATCGTGTACGAACAACTTTAGGACTGAGTTGTACTATCTTTTAATCAAATAAAATTTTTATACTTTTAAGAAATTCCATAAAATCACCAATGAACCAAAATCATTTACATAGCAAGTGCAATTGCAGCACTACGAGTAAAGAAATATTGTTTATCAGTTACCTATAGGCTATTAATACTTCATTACAACTAAAATAAATGAGTGTGTGGTGATGCGATACTAATTTTTCACACACCTTGCGTGAAATTTTATATTGATTTTATTGTCTTATCAGGGCTAGAAATCACAATTTTAATGGGACGGCCAGAACGATATATTATAAACAAAAAAGTTTACAATATAATGGCAAGTGTTTTTTCGTTTTTATTTATTGTTTACAATCTTCTAATAAAATTAGCAAATTTATGTATGTATTCAATTTTTTAATAAAATTTTAAAAATTTAAAGAGTGAAATTCTATTTCATCAAATGTAAATAAATTGAAAAAAAAATTATATAAAGAACATAAAATGTTTAAGTTTATGGCGCACAAGCAAATTAATGTTAAAAAAAATATTGTTGAAGAGAAAAGCAGGAATAAGCACTTTTTTTCTTAAACTTAAGTGCATCCATCTAATGGGGAAGTATGAGATGGGCCGCGCTCAAAAGTCTACAAAAATGTTTAAAGCTCAAGTAAATTTTTTTTCCGTACACCAAAGGTGAAAAGGAACCCTACTGTTTTCGCTACGATGCCGGCCTATCAGCATGTCCGTCACAGGCTGTTTTCTCGAGAACCGTAAGAGTTACATATGTTCCTGAAATTTTCACAAAATATGTAAAACTTTGACCGCTATAACAGCAAATATATGTATGACATTTAACAATTAAAGGGTGTTCTAAAGCGAGCAAGGAAAATTTTTGAAATTCTAATGTTATATACAAGCAATTATATATGCATATACACTTGAAATGTTCAAGGTCAGTGGTGTATTTAATTAAAAAAAAAAAATCTAAATTAAAGGGTATTCTATCTGTTAATGTAATTTTGACAATTTGTTGCTGTATCTTGGAAACCGTAAGCGCAAACTGCAGAATTATTTTCATTTTTAACCGACTTCAAAAAATGGAGGTTATCACTTCGTCTCTATTTTTTGTTCAGTGTTACTTCATAAATCGGTTCCTATTAGACCGATTGCAAAAATTTTGTTATTGTCTGAAAGGTTATAGCTTCCCATTGGCAAAAAAAAATGGGCGGGCACACAACCACAAATTTTTTTATTTGATTTTATGATATTCTGCGTATTTGATTGCTGCGAAACCTAGCAAACATCTTTGGTTCTTGTAATTACACAATTTTAAAGTTGAAAAAATGGGTGGGGCTACACCCATTAAAATCTATTATTATATTTCACGTGCTTATACCTAGCCGATTTTTACGAAAACTACCACACACCTTGAGCTCAAAATGAGACACAATTTTCCATTTTAAAAAATGGGCGGAGTCACGCCCATTAAAATTTAATATTTTATTTTAAGTGGTTCCACCTTAACGATTTTTACAAAACTTAACACACACCCTGAGCTCAGAAAAATACAAAATTTGTCATTTAAAAATGGGCGGCGGCACGCCCATTAAAATTTTATTTCATATAAGTTTTTTTTTGAAAATTTTCTATCAGATCTTTGCATTGAAGTCGGTTCTTTTTTTTTTGCGAGAATTATTTTAACAAAAAAGCGACTTTCATCCAAGAGGCCGACACACAGTATCGTGAGTTCATATAACGAGCGGCCAAAAATAGGAGTTATCGTAAAGAAATAAAATTTGGAACACATGCTTTAATTGGTAAAATATAATCACACATAAAATTTGGCCATTTAATTTCTAAGGATTCGTGTCCTTCCCATATATCCTGAAATAAAAAATTATCATAACAGAGAGAAAAATAATTGCAACTCAATGAAATTGCGTAAAGACACTAATTTTAACATATTTAATGCTTCATAAAAATTTCGGTCAATTCAGAGAAAGGATACGCAAACCTCAAAAATGTCCTTTTTCAAAAAATAGTAAAACGAATCAAAACAAATTGTCTTCACTTATAGTGAGTTAAATGTTTAACTAGACGCAATATATAATATAAATCACACCTACAATTTGGCCATTTAAATTTCAAGGACTAGTGTCCTTCCCAAATGTCCTGGAACTAAATAATATACAGAAAATATACAAATTATAACTTAAAAAATATTGCAAAATTAAATTGTAAGGGGGAAGAGGTGCACAAGAATACAAAAAAATTTCAATATAGTTACTTGTGGAGATATATTCTGAAAGTATGAAAAATATATATTGATATATTTTTTTCTATGGACCACTGAACTCGTACTTTTTTCATTTAAAGATGTTTTTCTTTCGTCAAAACTCTTTAAAATATAAACCTTTTTTAAAAAATTACTTTTTATTTTACTTAATTAGAATATTACATACGCAACAAAGTAATTTGTTCGTTTAAATTCAAAACAAATTTTTTTCATTTTTGGCCGCCTTCGCGACAGTGTGCGACATTGGTAATCGATATCTGTCAATAGTAACCGGAAAATAATTCCCAATTATATAATATAATAATTTTTTTTTTTTTCTAAAATTAGAATCCTTAAAATTAAAA
Source organism: Tachina lurida (assembly GCA_944452675.1). Taxonomy (NCBI): domain Eukaryota; kingdom Metazoa; phylum Arthropoda; class Insecta; order Diptera; family Tachinidae; genus Tachina; species Tachina lurida. The sequence continues at coordinate 35,954,128 of OX101752.1, read as the reverse complement.
AATTTTGCAGTCAGCTTGCAAATTTTTTTTTAAGTATGGAAAAAGAAATAGGGAATAAACTCCTGGGAAATTGTTATTTAGAATAAGGCAAATTTTGTTTTAAATATTCCCCGTTTGTGTGTGTGTGTGTGTGCCTGTAATTCGTTCAATCAAGTTGTGCTTAAAAATGGACTTAATGAATTTTCAAAACTTTCAAGTTTTTTTTTTTTTGCTTTCTCATGAAATGCTACTAGTAAATGTATGTATGCGTAAGTTTACTTGAATGCGATAATATTTGGCTAGAACCATTTTTGGCTAAATAAATAAAACAAAAAATATATACATACCTTGACCATGCACAACAACAGGCATGAAATTGTGAAAATAAAATATAATAAATAAATTTAAAAAAAAAGTTTAAATTAAACAACATGAAAAAGCTAAAATTGGAGTGTCTGTCTGTTCACAATGAAAATACGCTGAGGTTGCAATTAACAATTGCACTCATTCACTCAGGCATTCATTCGTTTATTTTAGTTTAAAAAAAAAAACGTTTTTTTTTCTTGCTCATAAAACTGTTACCAAATGTGTTTTATTACAAAGAAAACTAATTCACCGGGGGGCTAAGTCACTGATTGGCTTGGCTCGTGTGTGTGTGTGTCACAACACTTTCAATACTTTTATTTTTTTATTTATTTTTTTATTTATTTTTTTTTTGCAGCTCCTAACATTTTGCTGTTTTATTATTTTTTGACAGCTGTTTTGCTTTTGTGACAAATTTTGGTATAATTTTTTGTTTTAAGTCCACTACATCTTTTATTCATTAGACAACATGGATTTTGCTTTTGTCTCATTAATTGTAAAATATTTTTTTTTTTAATTTAAAATTAAGTTTCAGTGCATTCATGGGTGGAATGTTGAAATTCATGGCATTTAAAAAAAAACTTTCATGAATATAAATATAATAATAGTTATACATATGTATGTATGTATGTACTTCCCGGAGATCCTGCAATTGCATTGCCGTGTCCCAAAACTCAATAAAGTGCATGAAAATTAATATGCCGAGTTAAATTTGTAACATAGTTGCTAATGGCTCGATTATGGATGGCAACCGAACTTTAGTTGCGTTGCCAGCTATCGGAATTTTATTACGTATGGCAACTGACGATTAGCAGCTGTTAGCTTTAGTTGCCAAATTTTTATTTGCTGCTTAGTTTTAATTCTTTTTTTTTTTTTTTTGTTTTAATTTAAACTAAACACAAATTAGATTAATGGTCAATTGTTTTTGAAAAAAAATCCCAAAATCAATATGTGACGCGCAAAATAGAAAGGGACCTAAGGGTAAAACCCGGATTTGTTCAGGAGAGCCATTTTAAAGATTTAAATACGTGTATCTTTGGTGTACCATCACTGAGCGTGTTGCTATTGGTCTCAGTTGAAAGCGACACATCTCATGACGTCAAAAACGTGTTGGTCAATCTCGAAAACACGCATAGGTCGTCCCTACCTCCTGTTTTGTGTAGTTGGTTTTTACTGTTTTCTACCTAACGCGCTTGTTTCCATGAGTTTGATATCAATTTTGCTCGCGTTTTTTCGAAACCAGGTTTATTTTCTAAAATTACTAATTGTGAATTATAATAAATACTCATTTATAATTCTTTTAAATTATGAATATCACTCTGTTAATACGAAAATTTTTTCACATAACCTTAGAAGCGTCGACTTCAATTTCATAAAACGCGCATATCTCTGGGAGAGAACACTTTTGGGGCATGGAATCGGTCTCATTCGATGCTCAGATGTTGTCCACATCAAAAAAAAAAGTGAAAATTAATTTTTTTTACCCTTAGGTCACTTTCTCTATGCGCTGTCACATATTATGACTGTGTATACTTTCCGGGTCGTTGGAAATATCAAATGTTATATAAAGAGGCATAGATAACGAATTCGGTTTAAATTTCAAATTTCGTTCAAACGACAACTGGTATTGAAGACGACAATAAATTAACATTCGGCCCTGTTCTGTAAAACGAATCTCAGTAAATTTCTCGTTTTCAAAAAATTAATAATGTTCCTGCAGACGTGTTTAAAATTATACATGAGAATTTTCTTTCAGATATGATATTTGGGAGTCTATATAATAAAAAAAAAATTAGAAAAAATCTAAAAAATATTTCTATTGCCGGAGTTAGTTATCTAAAATCGTGCGGTTTCAAATCGATCGGTTTACAGAACAGGGCCGATGGTTTTTAAACAACAAGCTCGTTAAGCCGAAAATCGGCCTTTTCGCTCAACACAATTTGATATCGAATTTCGAATTACAGAGTAGACCCTCAGTTTCCAATTGTTCTAGAGCCCAATTAGCGAAAGAGTGAGTTATATCTGCTCCAACTGTATTTTAAACGGGTGTAGGCCGAGATTTTTAGCCAAAACTTTTTAATTCTCACAACCAACCAGCAATCGATACTTTTTCATCTTCTGCCACACTTTCGAAACTATAAGATATGAAATCTGTTTACAGTTATACGCAAGGCTTGCTCAGATGGACGATTAGGCGCGTCTTGAAAATTACGAATCCGCCTATAAGTTGCGCAAAGTGATATTCAAACTAAATATCGATATTTGTATAGCATTGTTCAATCGTCAAGCAATCATAATGATGATTTGCCGTAGTATAGTGACCATTAATGTCAACAAGTGAGCTTAGTATGACAGTTCGTTTGACAGTTAACACTTTCGTAAGTTATTTGGCCTTAAAAAGTAACAACAAACAACATTGATATTAAGTAGAGCAAAAACAAGCAAATTAACTAACATGCATAATTAGTAAAGAACAAACGACAATGGCAAGACTGTTGTAAATTTAGAGATGGTAAAATGTTACAAAAAAGCTTTCAGCAAGTTGTAAAACAATTCACATATTCTATTTGCACTGAAAACTGAGTATGTATGTGTATATAAAGCAGTGGACCAAACACAAAGAACGCTGATGATGAAGGTTTAGTGGCCTTCGAAAACAGCTAGTTGTTCCGTTCTACTACGTGTTTTTCAGAATATTTACTTTGGTGTTATTTGCTCATTAATAATTATCACATGTAGTTTGGCTTACAAATTCAAAATTAATATGAATTTAAAAAAAATTTTGCTTTTTTAAACAACATTTATCAGAAATGAAAATTTCCCCTTTTATGCTTTTCGAACTCATTCAATTCGTTTTAAATTTTTTTTTTCTCTATCCGTAAAAAAAATTTTTTACGTACTTGTTAGAAAAATATGAAGCAAAAACAAAGGAAAAATAATGATTTTGAAAACTAAAGCGTCATCATGAAATAGTTAGTTGTTGCTTTTTGTTGTTAGTTTAGTTTAAAGAAACCGGCTGTATAATATCAAATGCGGTATAAATGATTAATCGAAATGCTTTAACCCCGCAAACATTTTATCGTGCGCCGCACCAATCAAGTCGATCGTAATTTTATGCCGGAAAATAATGTTCGGAAGTCATATGAAAAAAATTTAGATTGCAAGAACAAAATACATATAAAATTCGTCAACGCTAAGCCATATTTTAGATTCGGCGAGTTTGCTTGCTCAACTTTTGATTTTATAATGAGATAGAAAAAGATAGGTATACAAAAGGTATATACTACTTTCTCAACTCTCTCATAGAAAATCAAAAGTTGAGCAACTAAAACTGAAGAGTCTAAAACCTGACTAAGCGTTACATTTTACACAATTATGCCCGTACTTTATTAAAGGCTGCTGGCTAGTCACTATCCTACACAATCGCACGTTCTACGAAAAAATACAACCCAGGGGCAAATTATGGCACTCTTTATCGAACGAAATTACGATATACAGTGGAATCTCTCTTGAGCGGACACCGAAGGGACCATTGAAATGTGTCCGTACAAGGGGACTGTCCGGTCAAGAGAAAACTAAACATTTAAATGGAGCGCTGCCGGGACCTGTCAAAAGTGTCCGTCTAAAGCGGGTGTCCGCCTATAGGAAGTGTCCCTTAAGGAAGATTCCACTGTATTTCAATATAGTTTATATGGAAATGATTTTAAATTTCGAACAGTATCGAATGCCGTAATTTGCATCCTGATCTAATGAAAATTTTCCTAAACTACATCATACCAGGGTTGTATTTTTTCAAAAGTGGCATCACTGTGTAAGATAGTGGTTGCTAACCAGACTTAATTAAACCTTGGAGTGGAATATAAGAAATTGACCTGCGGTCATCTAATAAATATTATTCGTTTTATTATATGTAGATTCATAATTTTATTTTATTTTATTTTTTTTAATCGCTCTTTTCATCTTCTGCTCTGACGTAATTTGTTGTTGACACTTTGCAAAGTGACAATTTGAATGTTTACAAATACGGCAACGAATCTAAAAAAAAACACTTTTCATATGAGCACGATGCCAACATGAACAATAAAAATTACATATGTATATTGAAATACATAAACATATTTACATACATACATATGCACATATCGTTACCTTAATATAGAAATTCCCTATTTGGCAGTACTTTTTTAAATCGAGATTTTTGCATTTTTCGATACATTAGATGTTCTTCTAGCGATATATACAAAAAACTCGATTTAAAAAAAAATAATGAGTTAGGGCCTTTCTATATTAAGGTAACGATATGTATGCATACACATATTTACATAATAAATATTTGTGTAGAACATTCGTAAATTGTTAAATTAATATTTAACGAAAATAAAAAGGTAAGTATAGTATATATGTACATACATATCGTCGGTTGATTACTGGTTTGCCGCACAGATATTATGAATACATTATTATTGCGGCAAAGCAGTAACCACCCCACGCTATGTACCAGAGAAAAACAACGCATACGAAAAATGTTGGATACTCTAGCACAGGGGTCCCACCCCTTTTTAATGCCCTCTACTTTTTATTTCCCATTTAGAACATTTTAATAGAAATTGGTATACAATTTCTTCTTCTTCTACTATTTGTTAAATTTTGAAACCACATCCATATTTGTTTCTCAGCCAAATGAAAATTTTTATTTTTGTGTTGAAAAAAAATTAAGCAACTTTGATTAAAAGTAACCTAAACGACAACGCTGCTTCACATTCAATCAAATAACCCTTTTAGACACGGAAAGTTCACTTTGCAAAGTCTTAATTCAGCTGGGAGAAAGAGAGAAAGTGAAATTATTTCTCTCTCTCGGCCTGGCTCAGGATGTCGACAAGAAATTTTCTTTCGCTTATTTATATTGAAAACAAAAACAAATTTTCTTATTTTGTTTTTGTTTTCAATATAAATAAGAGAAATAAAATTTCTTGTCTGTCTCTTACTCAGCGGAATTAAGACTTTGCAAAGTAAACTTTGCATGTGCAAAAGGGGGTCTCACATCGAAACACATTTCCCTACTAATTTTCAAACATTTATCATAACAATCAGCCGAATTTAAAATGAAAATAATTCTTTCTGACAAAAAAAAACCGACTTCAATGCAAAGATCTTATAGAAGAAGATAAGAAGTACATGAAGGGGCGTGCCTCCGCCCGTTTTTTAAATGCAAGATTGTGTGTTTTTCAGAGCTCAGAGTGCGTGTGTTAAGTCTTATAAAAATCGTTAAGGTAGAACCACTTAAAATAAAATATTAAAATATTAAAATGGGCGTGACGACTCCTCCAATTTTTTTTAAATAGAGGATAGTGTGTGTCTATTTTAGAGCTCAAGGTGTGTGGTAAGTTGCGTAAAAATCGGTTAAGTAGAACCGCGTGAAATATTATAATAAATTTTAATGGGCGTAACTCCGCCCATTGCTTCAACTTTCAAATTGTGTAATTACAAGAACCAATGATGTTTTATAGATTATGCAGCAATAAAATAAGTAGAATATCATTAAATTAAATAAAAAACTTGTGGGCATGTATCCGCCCACACCAATGGAAAGCTATACCCGCTCAGACAAAAAGAAGAATTTTTACAATCGTTCTAAGATTTACCGAGTTATGAAGTAATAGCCCCTCCCCCCTCCCACCAAAAAAAAATTGAGACGAATTTTTAACCCCGACCAAAAAAAGGGTTGTTATAAGTTTGTAGTGTGTGCCTGTGTATGTGTGTATCGGTGTATCTGTGTGTCTGTACGAGTCCACGTACAGACCAAACGGCTGGACCGATTTTGATTAATTTTTTTCTGTTTGAAAGGTGACTTCATCGAGAAGGTTCTTAGCTGTGTTTTAAAAAAACGGTCCAGCCATTTAGAAGATATCACATCTTTTTTTAATATTTTTAATTTTTGTTATTTGAAGTCGCTTAATAAGGTATCATTACTTGACTCACTTGAATAGTTTTCTTTAGTTTTTTATCTCCTATAAAATTTAAAAAAGTGTAGCTATGAGATTTTGCATTTTATAAAATTTTATATTTTAAATTTTATAAAATTTAAAAATATGTAGTACTTCTTATTACATTTAGTTATGACTAAAAAGTAGGGATGTAACGAATGTTCGCATTCGCAAATTATTCGCTTACTTTTGCTAATTGCATTCGCTTTTGAATGCGCTAAAATGTATGCGAATATTTCAAGCGAATACAAAAGACAAATCCCCATATTCATAAAAAAATAAAATGAATTTGAAATCAATTTTAGGAAAATTTTGTATGAAAAATTTGAAATAAAATACATTTCAAATTTTTGTACTTACTTCTTTTAGGAAAAATAGTTTACGATTAATAAACGTCAAAAACACCAAAATTATTTTAAGCCACCATGAAAAAGATACAAACTTATACTTACAAGTAAAGCATTCTAATCGAAGCTTTAAAATTTTAGCGGAAATCTTTTCTATAAATAAGTTCTCATAAGTATAAAAATGAAACCAAAATCCAGCGGTGTTTGGAAATATTTTTCAGTTTTTGAAAAAGAAAGCGCAGTGTTTGACTTGCGCAAAAATGTTTTCTACTTAAGGCCGGGTTTACAATCTGTGTGCAATGCGCCAAAGAAAGCATAACCACTAATTACTAATGAAAAACAGGACCGTGCTGATTTTATACTGTGGCACAGTGTAATTTAAATATTTATAAATTGCATATTTAATTTTAAAAAGCTTTTCTTCATAGAGCAAAAAGGGCCGCATATCTCGCGGCACCTAGGGCGATATCAATCATAAGTCCGCCACTGGGTAGATCTTCTTATACAAATTTATTTTCATGTGATTTTTTTAAGGTATTGTAATATTTGCATTCGCTATCGCATTCACATTCGCTTTCGCAAAAATTAAAATGTATTATTCGTTTTCGCACTCGCATTCGCTAAACTATAGTGCGATTCATTAACTTAATCTCGTTGTTAAAATAATTATAACGAAAATTTATCGAATTTGCTATTCAGTAACTTTTTTAACGATATTCGTTGTAGGTTAATGTCAGCTGTGTCGTTATTTAAGCGACAATAATTTATGTGCTGTTAGTTTTATAGGCAAAAATCAGAAGAAAATATCAGATGTGCAGTACGTATCGTAAAAAAAAGTTACAGAATCACACAATCGTTATTGCAATCGATAAAACGTATAGACAAAAATTAAGATTGTCGAATCGTTAAAAGTTAGTGAATCGCACCACAAATGTGCAGTATCGTTAAAAAGAAGTTACAGAATCACACAATCGTTATTGCAATCGATAAAACGTATAGACAAAAATTAAGTTTGTCGAATCGTTAAAAGTTAGTGAATCGCACCACAGATGTGCAGTATCGTTAAAAAGAAGTTACAGAATCACATAATCGTTATTGCAATCGATAAAACGTATAGACAAAAATTAAGTTTGTCGAATCGTTAAAAGTTAGTGAATCGCACTACTGGTATTCGTTACGTCCCTACTAAAAAGAATCCTCATTAAAAGTTTACATTACTACAATATAAAAGCAAAGCACATACAAAAACAATAGAAATATGCGGAAAGAAAGAAATAGAATTGCTTTCTATGTTGTATCCAAGTAACACTAACACCTTTACATCTCTTAACGCATTCAGACTTAACACTTTTTTTACCATTTTTACACTCGTATACTATGCAGCTTTTATTTGTAGTTTTTTTTTTCAAACCTTTACGAAGCAACTTAGCCTTGACATAGATACCAATATATATTGTATATATACATATATATTTGCCAAGGTCATATTTTTGCAAATGCCATGGCTTTTGTTAAACAAAGTGTTTAATAATCGACTACAGCAATTGGAATTAGATACACAACGAATAAGAAAACGAGTACGTGTACAGTGTGTTAAAGCAAAACGAGTGCATCGTAGTTAGTGAATGCATTTACACAGTGCATGGATTGATAGCAAAATGCTTGTGGAGACAGACTGACATTACAAATCACCCACATTATTTTATACTACATAATGGAACTTTTTTTTATTCAAAAGAACAACGAAAGCTTTAATTATATTTAATATATAAGTTCCTTTAACTGCCATTGGAGCATAGGGCGCCTAAAGCTTTAATGAAGTTAAAAAAAATTTTCTATTTTCTTAAAAAAAAAATTAAATCATTAATAGGGCATTTACATCAGCACAAAATCTAGCATATTTTGATTGAAATCTTTATGAAAATCTATACCGTTTACACCAGCTTTTATTGACATTTATCAAGATTTTTATCCAAAACAAAACCAATCAACTGATTTGTTTCCAAAACTACAACCAATTGTAGCCAATTCACACACCTTTTTAGGGTTTCGTACACCAAAGGTGAAAAGAAACTTATTGTTTTCGCTACGCTGTCCGTCTGTCCGTCTGTCACAGGGTATTTTCTCGGGAACCGTAAGAGCTACGGCCACAGTGTGTAGACTTTTGGCCGCTACAACAACAAATACATGAGAGTTGGAAATTAAAGGGTGTTCCAAAACGAGCAAGGAAAAATGTTAAAATCCCATGTAATATAAATATATACAATTGTATGTATATACACTTGAATTTTGTAAGGTTAGTGTATTTTTATACAGACTACAACAATTTACACTAAAATTAAAAAAAAAATTTAATTAAAGGGTGTACCATCAGTTAATGTAATTTTGACTATGTAATTTTGACAACTTGCTGTATCTCGGAAACCGTAAGAGCAAACTTCTTGAAACTTTCAAAAACGGTAAAACAAAGAAATATCAAAATTTTAAAATCGCCAAACCGAAAAAAACGCCAAAACAAAAAAAATCGCCAAAAGGAAAACAAGCACAAAATTAAAAAAAATTTCTAAAACGAAAATAAATCGCGAAAAACCGGAAAAATCGCCAATATTTAAAAATTGCCAAAATGGAAAAAATCGCCAAAATGAAAAAATCTCCAAAATGAGAAAAAAATCGTCAAAATGAAAGAAAAATCGCCAAAATTAAAAAAATCGCAAAAATTAAAAAAAAAACGCCAAAATGAGAAAAAATCGAAAAATAACCAAAAAAAAAATATTTCAGCTGAAAAAACGTCAAAAACTTAAAAAAAACGCTGTATTAAAAAAATGCTCAAGGCCCAACGTACGGAACCCTTCGTGCGCGAGTCAAAGTCGCACTTTACAGAATTTTTTAATCAGACTGTAGCTAATTAGCTCACTTTTTGTTGTATAGGGTATTAAAGAATAAATAAAAACATTAGATTTTTATTAGATTTCCTACAAATCTACTGAAAAATTAGATTTCATTTTGTATGGGAAATTTAAAAAAAAAAGGTCGAAATCTCGAAAGTATTAGATTTTGAGACAGTATAAATGCACTATAAGATACGAGTAATTTTTGGGAAAAAGACTTTTTCACTTACCTCATTGCCAATGGTGGTTATCTTCACCAGAACTTCATCCCTTTCGCTGGCATGCATCAACACATCTCCAGAGATTTCACGGCCATTGTGAGTCAAAAAGACTCGTTGACCCGGCTGCAGTTGAATACCCATTATCGAACGAAAACCCGGTCCTATTAAATCTGATTCAACAAATTCTTTAATCATAGCATTGCGACGTAACGATTGTGCTGGACTTATATGCACACTGACAGCACGACGCGGCTCCATGATACTGTCTTGCGTTTTGAAATCGAAACGTACTATATATTTAGCTTCCGTAGATGTATTGTCCGTAGTTTCAGCTGTAGTTACGGTTGCTGAAGGTGGTGTTTTAACGTCTTGTATAACACCCGAATACCAAAGGCCATCAGGGCCCGGAGCGCAAACTTTAGTGCCGATTATCGAACGTTTAGCTAAACGGCGACCAGTAGACATTTTCAGTGGCAGAGTTGAGGTAATTAAAACTTTACACCTCGAACTGGGAGGTAAATATTTAAGATAGGTATTTTTATGTATGTATTTATTTTTTAACGTAAGTATTAAATTAATGCGTGGTAGTTATAATAATTTTGTATTTTCATTCACAAGATTTAAAACATTAGTAGTGTATAAGTTTAAAATTACATATTTTTATTTGATACTTTTTAATTTTATTTTTTTAGTGGCAAACATTTTTAGAGGCATATTCCTTACTCAATTTATCACTTTTTTTTAATAAAAATTTTATTAACATCAACTTTTTATTTTATTTATTATTTATAGGTTTAAGTTTCGTTTTTTTTTTTAAATAAAATATTGCACTCTTTTTAATTTCTGTTAATTTTCCTTTTTTTGTGATTATTTTTATTAATTTTTTTTAAGGTAATGAACACAATTTTTCAGTAGTTTCGGTTTCGTTTATTTATTTAACTTAGTGAACACAATTTTTGGATAATTTTAAGTTTTTTTAATGATTTTATATTTACACTTAGTACATTTCCTTATACATACGTATGTATACAACACTTTTGACCTAAACTGTTGTTTGGTGCTTATTGCTGTTAACTTAACAGTAGTCTGGAATTGTTTGTTGATCTCTGTTAATTTAAGTGAGAGTAGAGAGCACATACATACATACATATGTATATAATTATGTTTTTATTTTGCTTCAGATTTTTCATGTAATTTTTATTTTGCTTTTCCTTTTTAATAAATGTTGTTTTTATTAGTCTTTTGCTTTTATTTGCTACTACGAATCTTAGGTATTTGTGTTTTCTATAGTTTAATGAGGGAATTTATTTTGCTTTTGTCAAAAATTTTAATAGGTATTAATTTTAAATAGGCTTTTTTTATGTCAGTGTAATTTTTAAATTACTTCAAATTTTAGTAAGTAGGTATTTCCGTATTTTTAGATAAATAAACTGTTACACACACATAAGTACATACTTATGTATGTACGTAATTATTGTTGTAGTTACCTTGAACTTACTTAGAAAAGCGATTGATTAAATGATATTTAGCACGATAATGAATTGGTTTTTCTTATCTTGATTTTTTTTTAATTTATAGGTACACACAGGTAGGTAAGTATGTAGTTCCATACAATTTAATATCTTAAAACTTTGTTTTTTTATTTTACAATTAAGAAAATGAACACATTTTTTCACATAAATTTTCATTCAACATAGTAAATATGTATTTATTTATTAAGGTACATAACCACTTGACATTTCCCATTAGATTTAATTAGATTGTCATACTTTTTACTTGCGGCTGCTGGTCGCTTATTGCTCTTCACGTAACATTTTATACTAAAGTTATTGGCTGATCATAGAGAGCAAGTTTGTTTTGCCTTTATTTTTGCCTTGCATTTATTACATACACACACACACACCCAGACAGTACTGTTAACAGTGCTTTTGTTTTTATTTTGAGTATAAAGTTGTTGTTATTGCTGTGGTATAACTGTTTCGGCAACAGCTGTTTTCTTTAGGAATTTTGTTTACTATTTATTACTTGATTAAAATTGAAAAAGATTTGTATAGGTATTATTTTTTTTTTGCTTTTATTGCTTAAAGTTTGCCATTTTATTTATTTAATAACATAAACTTATTTTTCCAGCATAATATTTTAGCAGATATGTTTATACATACATATGTACGTATGTATGTATGTACAGGTACATGCCTATACAGACAAACCCTCCGAAACTGTTTAAGCGACATTCATTATGGGATAGAGGAATCTTGTTCCACGATTTTCATATTTTTCTTTAATACCTATTATAGGTACTTACTTATTTTTTCAAAAAGGTCTGCATTAATACTTTTTCTATAATGGGTATTATTTTTTCCTTTGTAATAAATTTTAATTTTTCATTATTTGTCAATTACCTATTTAGTTGAGTTGTAAATTTTTATACATATGTACATACATATGTATGTATGTATGTATGTATGTTTGTTGATACCAAACAAGTATGTAGGTGTGTAGCATATTTTTTACTCAAAAAGTTTGCACATTTTCTTAACAAGTACACTGAAAAGAAGAAGAAATACATACTTATTATTTTATTACTATTTCTTTTTACTTGTGTGCCAAAGTAAAATCTTTACAGATTAATGCCCTTATGCAAAAACGATTGTTAAAGTTAAAGCATGCATTAAAACCGCTTTTGCCATACAAAATTCGTTTGTTAAACCAGCTTTAAGTTGAACAATCGTTTTTGCATAAGGGGATAAGAAGTCAGCTTTTCTAACTTAAGGCTCAGTTAAGTATCAGTTAAAGTTAATGTAACTGCAACGTAGGAAACAGCTGATCGATATTTTTATATAAAAAAAAAGTAGGTTATCATAGATTACAACAATAATGATCAGCTGTTTCCTACTGTTGCAGTTACTTTACATAACAGTCGGCTAACTGAGCCTTGATCCTTTAACCATTTTCTTTACTTTTGACATAACAATATCGATCAGCTGTTTCCTACTGTTGCAGTTACATTACATTAAGGCTCAGTTACCCGACTGTAATGTAAAGTAACTGCAACAGTAGGAAACAGCTGATCGATATTGTTATGTGAAAAGTAATTAAAATGATTATAGAGATGTAATGTAACGTAACCTTCTTTTCATATAAAAGTATCGATCAGCTGTTTCCTACGTTACTTTTGAATTACATTACCGTCGGGTAACTGAGCCTTTACCCGACTGTTATGTAATGTAACTGCAACGTAGGAAACAGCTGATCGATATTTTTATATGAAAAGTAGGTTACGTTACATTACATCTCTATAAGCATTTTCATTACTTATCACATAACAATATCGATCAGCTGTTTCCTACTGTTGCAGTTACTGTACATTGCAGTCGACTAACTGAGCCTTTACAGTGGGCTTACTGAGCCTTTATTAAATACACGTGCAAGTTCAAATTAGAAAAACTCAATACACTCAAACTCTTTTACTAACACAACTACACTTTCGGCTCTTGCAGTCTACTTCCAACTCAACTGCCAAGGAATTTTACAAGACAGTGATTTGTTTTCACTTTAAGCAAGTAAATGAAAAGTTTATGAACAGTGCGGCCCTATTAATATTTTAGTACAAATTAACTGAGTGGCAGTATAATGTAATTGTAGTTTGGACTCATTTTTCATAAATTTAAAAGTTAATTTGCTATTTTTCCCCTAAATATTCACAAATCAAGCAGTTAATTAATTTTGTCGACATAAATATCACTGAAACAATACGAACAAATTCCAATACTATATGGTGCCCTTGAAACTAAACTTGTTTATTTTATGACAGTCGAGTATTTTTTCAAAATTTTCGTTGATAATGCGTGCAAAGATCATAGGCCGGGTTTACATCTATGTGCCATGTGCTTAAAAAAGCGTAACCACTAATTACTAATGAAAAACTTTTTGATTCAGACACGTATTTATTAAGTTAAACAGTTACATATGTATATAACTAATAGACAATTTTATAAAATCCAACAAGTTTGCAAACTGTTTAAATCAGTAAATATATGTCTGAATCAAACAGTTTTACATTAATAAATAGTGGTTACTCAATTATTTACAAAAACATATGTTGTTTGGAAATAATAAACCAATAAAAAAGCATAATTGTTCGCAATTTTTTAAAAATATGTACAATAATTTACGGATAAAACGTCAACCTTAAACATCTCAAATGAAATGTGAACAATTGTGTTTAGTTTTTTAAAACACTTGCTTTAAACACGACCATAAGTGTGATCTTAGTATAAACACTTCATTTGAAATGTTTAACAAAACAAGTCAATGAATGAGGCGTTAAACACGCAAGTGTAAACATGGTATAAATTAAAATCCCTTTTCAAAAATCTCCAACAAAAGTGCCGGTTAATTGTTACTTGAAAATTTTCACAATTGGTAAAACTAAATAAAAGGATGTGGTAACTCTTAAGCAAGCCACAGACCTTGCGACTGTTGGTACAACATGAGGAAGTTGTGTATAAGATTGTAAAGTGTGTGGGGTCGTTGTATGAAGTTGTGTATCAGTTGTACGAAATATTAAAAAGATTTGATTTTTTGGCAAGTTGTATAGACAGGTTGTACAATTTAGGAGTTTGTTGTACAACTTCATTTAATTTTGTTCTTATTTTCGTTGTGGTCATATGAAAAACATCGCGCTCGGATTCAAATTTGCGTATAAAATGGAGAATTAAACAGAAATAAGTGATTTTATATAATTTTTTAAGAGTTTGCGCGGAAGAATTGCTTTTGTATATGCATCGGAACTTTTGACAAAAGGTCATTGAATACTTCGTCTGACACCTACGTGTAATTTTTATAGTCCATTGGCTCACTTTCTTTTAATATTTCCAAAAGTTTGTTATTAGAATACGTTTTTTTTTATATAAATCACTCCTTTAACCAAATTCTTTTTTCTATCCTTTTTTACGTTATTCTTCTTCTTATTTTGTCACCAAAAAAACCATCCATTACAATACGCGACATAACACCCGATGTCATGTTTACTCAAAAAAAATTTAGAAATGAAGTTGTGCTCTAATGTTGTACACGTTGTTGTAAAGTTTGTGGGCAAAACACACAACTTGTTAATCCAACGTGTTGTATCAACGGTCGCAAGGTGTATGGCTTGCATTAGAATCATATGTTTATATTTACTTTTTTCATTCCATATGCACATGTGTAGCAGTGTTGCCGTATTCATTTTTAAAAAATCTTTAAGTCGAGCAAACAAAAATCTTTTTTTCTTTAATTAAAATTTTTTTTTTTTGCTATTTTATTGAACGACAATAAGTTAAAATTTAATTTGTTTCCAGGGAACTACTAAGCGTAAAGCTAAATAACACAAAATATTTACTATATAGAACATGTGTAAGATTATTATGAAGCAAATCAGAAAATATGTTAGTAGTTTAGTAAAAAGACTCCTCAATAATATATTAAAAGTACCAAAAGTCACATTTTTAAAAATCTTATATTTATCTAAGAAATCTTTTTGGTCGTTTTTTCGTGTCTAAAAACTTTAAAAAAAAAATAAGATAAATCTTCATATATGGTAACACTGATGTGTAGTAAACATTGTGTACATACAAACATACATGCATATGTACGTATGTACATAATCATTGCAGCCTGTTTAACCATGTTATCTCACATTTTTTAATTGCATTAATGGATAAATTAACAGAATGTCGGATGTTAATGTATGTATGTCCGACTCGATTGACACAATTCTGTATGGTCTACAGCCAGGGTTGCCGTTGAAAATTTCGAAAGTGTCATAAAAAGGCTATTTAAGAAAAAATTGACAAAAAAAAAGGGTATTTCAAAGTAAAATAGGGTCAGTTTTTTTGTGAACAAAAAAAATAACATTTATTTCAATAAAA
This sequence comes from Tachina lurida, assembly GCA_944452675.1. NCBI lineage: Eukaryota > Metazoa > Arthropoda > Insecta > Diptera > Tachinidae > Tachina > Tachina lurida. The sequence continues at coordinate 35,938,434 of OX101752.1, read as the reverse complement.
AAAACAGACATGAATTTTAGCAATTAATTAAATACCTACATTGGACTAAAATAAAATTAATTAGCACACTTTAATTATAAATCAATGTTAACCCTTCAACCGGCCAGATCGTAAAAATGATCTGATGAAGCTAATAATTTTTATTTTTAAGTTTATGTAGGCAAAAGAACCGTAAGTTTTAATTTACTGGTAAAAAATTATCGAAGGTCAGGTAAAGAATAGTGAACAAGGTATGTATACGGTATTGCCGGTTTGCAAGTGATGAAAAATCACATTTAAATTTTATTTATAAAAAGTTTTATTAAGATTAAAGATGAAAGTAAGTTAAAATACATATTTTTTTAACTGTGATACTCACATAAATAATTTGCACTTCGAATCAGGGATTTGGGTGTCAGATTTTTTGCAATATCTTCACTATTTATTGGCTTTTCTATCGACCAAAACAATAAAATGGATGATAAACTTTGATTCGTCCAATAATTAAGCACAGTGATGGGAAATGAGATTTGCATTTCGGTACCAAAAAAAATTTTTTTAGTACTTTTTTGATGCCGAGAGTACCAAAAATTATTATTATATTTTAGTAACATTTTATTCACAAAAAATTATATAAAATTCATTTACAAAAAAATAAAAAAAGGAACACAAAACATATACTTACATATCGATGGCTTAATATAAAAAGGGCGTATCTAAATTTTTTCGAAATCGTGTTTTTTAACGTTTTCAAAATCAAGGACTTATGGCGACTTAAAAAATTATTTCTACATGTAAATGCCTTAGCTTTTCTCCAGTTTTTTCCTTCTCCTATAAAATATCAAACATTCGACTTTCGCCTTTCTTATATTAAGCCATCGATACTGACATATCACTACCTTAATATAGAAAGACCCTAACTCATTATTCTTTTTAAATCGAGTTTTATGTATATTTCGACAGAGAAACAACTAATGTATCGAAAAAATTCAAAAATCTCCATTAAAAAAAATAATCAGTTAGGGCCTTTCTATACTAAGGTAACCATATGTAGGATTGTATAAAGTTCAAAGATACTGTTGGAACATAAAGCCTATTCCTTTGTTTTCTTTTCATGAGATTTTGGTAAAAGAAAATCCTTTCGACATTTGAAGAGAAGTGAGGTATGGACATAATTCTGTAAGCTACTCTCGATATATCAGGAAACATGTATTCATCTAATGAGGTTTTAGTTTTAGCCACTGTACAGTGGGGAATTTGGCAAAATAAATGGTAATATGTTTGGAACTTCTAAACTACTGTATGCACGATGTGCAGTCCATGAAATAACTTTTTTTAAGAAAAATTAATTTTTTCTGAAACTTCGACATCTTTAGAGGAGTAATTACGAATTAGGCTTTATAACACATATGTATGTGTCTTAACATCCTTCTCGCTTAAGCCAAAAGTTTAAGATTTATTACCATTTATTTTGTAAAAGTCCTCACTGTTAATAGTTTCAGCTCCTAAACATCAGCCAATGCTCTATATTGGTTGTTAATATTTTCAAAGTTCTACTTTTCGCTGCGAAACATTTTAATTAAAAGTTGTTTAATGCCGTTGCTTTTACCAGATAAAACATTTTCAGGGGAAAACTTGCTAAACCAAGCTAATTTTCTGTCAAAGTCCACTTTTGCCCTTTGTCAAATTCAATTTTAAATTTAATATAAAATTTTCTTTAAACTGGTTAAAAAAAAGTGTTTTCAGCATGATTTATGTTTATATATAGATCCACCTCTGTGCCACGGAAAATATCATTGAGTGAAATATGGTTTTCGTTTATATATAATTGTGAAATTACACTTTTCTAAAATAAGTTTACTAATTAAATTTCGTAACATTTGTGGAAAAAGAAAATTTAGTTCCTGGCTAAAATAAATGAGAGGATCAAATGTGTTGGGTGAGTACTACGGTACTTTTTGATGTGAAATAGTATCAAAAAAAGTACGATCGCACCAACTTTCCCATCACTGATTAAGCATATGATTGCCTTACGTCATACATTTTGTTAAGATGATACAAAGGGATAAATTAAGAAAATGGTCATAAAAAGTGTCATTTACTACGTTTATACGTTGGGCTTATTTGCAAATAAAACAGTAAATTGTTGCCATGTTATTGTTTTTATTGCGACTTACTAATTCAGAAAACTATTCACGATTAACGCACTATTTGCAAATAAAATGCTTGAGGTTGCCACGCTTACAAATGTTTGATAACAAAAAACAATAAATGGATAAATATTGCAACAAAAAATATTGGTAGAAGCAAATAATGACGATTAAAACAAACAATTATTTGATATTTGTACAATTACACTATTTTTTTGTCAACACAAGTAAGTTTTCTATAGAAGTGCTACCAAGTTTGTGTTCTTTTGCTATGCCGTATAAACAGTGAGTTAATTTATTTGCAAATAATTTTATTTGCAAATAGTGCGCGTATAAACGTAGTAATTGGCACGAAAAAGGGTGATACAAAAGTGATACTTTAGTGTCACAACGGCAACGCTGTCTGCAGCTTTTGCCGCCTAATCTAACCTAGAAATTTTACTTTTTATTAATTTATTTCTTAGCAAAATTTCATGATTGTTAAATTTTGAAATTTATATAAAATTAGCATACATAAATACATACATATGTACATATGTATTTTAAAATACATATCTAAATAGATTTCTTTACCTTTCTCTTTTCTTTCACTTATCACTTTATCAACCAGCGTCTTTGTCTATGAGATTTTCATGAGGTGATTGATACCTATGGCCGTTTAGGTATTTTGTAAAACTTTTTCAAAATATTCTTGTGATACAAATCCAAAGTGCAAGTGATGCGTTGATTGAATGTTTGATCAAACTGTAACATTCGATTTAGACGCCACAATGATTTCTTCTGAGCGTAACTTTTATAATGCTCTTGTTGTTGTTGCTGCTTTTTTTGCAGGTAATAATTTCTGGAATGCTGAAATACGTCAGCTACATAATGTCTAACACGGTTTGATAATCTGTTTTTGCGTTTTATATGAAAACTATGCATAATCCAATTATTAGAATTTTAACGATTGAATGTTAAGTAGGTATGTCTCGGTATTTATTAGTTTATATGTATCTATTGTCTATTATTTAAAATAGAAATTTTGTTTGCGGAAGCTGAACTTTTGCTGCCGGGTTTACCGGTATTTTTGTCCGATTGTTTATTTTTTGTGGAACGCAATAATTTTAACACTGACAAAATTTCGAGGTATGTAGATATTTCTCACAAATTTAGTTTACTTTCTTATTTGTTTTCGAAAATTTCACAAATTACATAAAACACTAATTAAATGAACTTGAACAACACACAAATCAAATGAATTTTAAATGCGGGCTTCTTCTTCTTCTTATTATTATTATTGGTTTAACGTAGTGGAAGACGAAAATGTATGTATGTAGTTCGTTTTATTCCGTAAATTTCTGGTTGTTGTTGTAAAACGCGTAAGATACGCTTTTACATATATACATATGTATGTACAAATGTATTGCTTTTTTTTTTTTTTGTAAATTCACGTAAAAAGGCCCGTTTATTGTTATTTCATTTGTTTGTTTGTGGGGGTGATTATGTTGATGTTTTGTTGCTGTATGTGTGTTTGTCTCTTTCTTCTCCAACAAAAAAGCGCTTATCGTCTATACAGGAGAGTTTGCTATCAACGACTGATTTTACGTTAAGTCACTTTGTTGTTTTGTGTTGTACACTGAATTTGTTTTGTGGGTTTGCATGGGTTTGTTTGTGTTTGTTTTGCTTTTGTGTGGCGCTGGCTGACTGACTACTTGTTACTACGTACTATGTAAGAGCGGCGAATGGATTCGTTTAATAAATGTGTGCATATGTATGTATGTAAGTATGTATGTGTGCACGTTGTATTGGGTTGTATATAAATATAATTGTAAGCTTAATGTTCTTTTAAGTTTCGGGTTCAAATAAAAGTAACAGAAGAAACAAATATGTACCTACATTAGAGTGGCCGTTAATATTTTTTTTTTATTTCTTATAGGTAGGTACCTACCTATTCTCTCCCACAAATCGGTTCAGTTTTATGTAAAAAAAAATACAAAAAAAATTCATGCGTCCCACTGTGTGGTGTCAGCGGCCAAAAATAAAAAAACGACTTCTGGAATTTTAAAAATCTGTTAAAACAGTTTGATAAACTAGATTTCAAATTACAATAATCAAAAAGAATTTTTGAAAAAAAAATATTTTTGACAAAGTTATAGCCAATCAAAGTTGAAAGTTTTTGGTAAGTATGCAATATGCACACAAAAAACGTGAAAAATAGCGTATATACAAATGGGTTAATTTAACGTAAATTGTCGATAATGCAGTTAAATTGTTTATAAATATAAAAGTATGACATTACTAAAATATAGTAACATATTTTTTTTACATTTAATTCATCATGTGTTTTGTACCGTTATTCTGAATGTAAACAGAAAGAAATTTTTTTAATTGTTTACAACTTACAAGTTTATAGAAAGTCTAAAAAAAAGTTTATTCGAGTTTATTTTTGATACTTTAATATAATATTGATACAAGTATGTACATTTAAAAAAAATGGGTCTCTTTTGCAGAGCTTGGCAGAATAGTAAATTTTTTTTACTTTTTCAGTGTCAAGGCAAGTGCAAATTAGGCAAATTTTCAATATTTGGCACAAACATACAACACACTCCCTAGCCCTTACGGAAATTAAAAATCATTTAGAAGATAAATTTAAGACACAATTGCAACAGAAAAGTATTGTAAGACTTAAATCAATTCTAGCTAGAATAAAAAAAAGTTGGGAAAAATGCTACAGAAAGAAATCTGTGTTTGAAAACAAAAACTTTTTCTGGCTAAATTCATTTTTTGATGTGGAAGAAGTTGATGAAGAAGTGGAAGAAGTAGAAGAAGTGGAAGAAGAAGAAGATATATACATTGTAATATCATTATCTGAATATTTATTTTTTATAATATAATAAATAACATGTTTTTTTATTTATTAAGGGACCAAGTACAAGTCGTAAAGGAAGACCAAGAGTAGGCTTTAATGAAAGTTCTGAACGAACCAAAAGAAGAAAGGTAGATGATCTTGTGAGGTCTACATGCCCTGAGCAATTACGAAGAGCTGTTCAAAGAGTATCTAGCCCAACTCCAGAAACTTCTATTTCCGTAGAAAAGGCTTTAGCATTATTAATAGATAATGATCTATCGTATAGACAATATGAAAATATGCGAACGGTTGTAAATGATGTGCACAAGAACTGTTTTCCATCATATTATAGTCTACAAAAAGCAAAGAAAAAATATATTCCGGAAAATATATCAATATCAGAAACGTCAGTAAAATACCATTACAAAATTTTCTAAATATGACAGCCAAAAGTTTATTAGATTTAAATGAATTTGAAACCCAAAATGATGTAGTTTTGGAAATTAAATGGTGATTTGATGGTAGTTCAGGCCATAGCAATTACAAACAAAAGTTTAATGATCCAAATTCGCGGGATGAATATTTATTTGTTGCTTCATTTGTTCCATTAAGATTTTTAGACTGGGGTACAGAAAACAGTTTATGGAATAATTTAAAACATTCCTCAATAAGGTATTGTCGTCCAATATGCTATTATATGGAAAAAGAAAATTCGGATTTGGTTAAAACTACAAGGGCAATTATTCAAGAAGAAATTGATAATTTGCAAACATTTGATTATGTTTCTGATAAAAAAAACCTTACCGTTCATTTTGACATGAGATTAACAATGGTAGATGGAGCTGTTCTTAATGTGTTAGCTGATAACAAAAGCAGTTCTTCTTGTTTTGTTTGCGGTGCAAAACCCACTGAAATGAATTTAATTCAAGTATTTGAGAGGGACCTTAAAAAAAGAGAAGAATTACATAAACACGGATTATCAACATTACATGCATGGATAAAATTCTTTGAGTGTATATTACACATAGCTTACAGGTTGCCTCTAAAAATTTGGAGAGCTTCAAAAAATGATGATAAGCAAATTTTAAATCAAAGAAAATCTAAAATTCACGAAGATTTTAAAAAGGAGCTTGGATTAAATGTAGATAAAGTTAAAACCGGTTTTGGTACAACAAATGATGGGAATACTGCGAGACGGTTTTTCAGCAACATTGATGTCTCATCTAGCATAACGCAGGTTGACCCATCACTAATTAAAAATTTTTCTTTGATTTTAAAAACTATTTCAAGCAGTAAAACAATAAATATTATAAATTTTCAACAGCTGCTTAGAGAAACATGGAATTTATATGTTCAAAAATATTCTTGGTATTGTATGCCTGTTACTGTCCACAAAATACTAGTTCATGGAGCAGAATTTATAAAAAACTCCAAGATTCCAGTAGGTATGTTATCTGAGGAAGCTATAGAAGCCATTCATAAAATTTTTAGAAAAACTCGTTTAAACCATACTCGAAAAAATAGTCGTACAAATACTAATAAAGACCTAATAGAAAGAATGGTTTTGCAGTCTGAACCAAAGTTATCTATACATACATAGAAAAGAAGATAAAATAAGTAAAAGGAGTTGTGAAGAAATAAATGATTTCATTATTGAGGAAAATAATATTTATGCGGATAATCAAGAAAATTTAATAAACCAGCTTGAAGAAAGCGATTCGGATGAATAGAGTAAACAAATTCTAACATTTTCTTTTTTATTGTATTTAATAAATAAAAATTGTTCAAAACATTATTTTTTATAATTTATTTAAATAATAAAACAAGTGTAAACATTAAAAAGTAACATTTACTTTACTTTCCATTTGAATTTTTTTCATTGAATTTTTTTCGTTTTTAAAAAAATTTAAGACAAAAAATCGCCAAAAATTTTATTAAAAAAAATTAATATAAAAAATTGGTAAAAATTATTAAAATTGGATAAAATTTGACACACACATTATTCTTGTTACAAGTGTTTCGTGTATCAAATTAATTTAAAAATTTAAATTTTTGTTCACTTTTTTTTAATTTTTTGAAAAAGGACACTTTTGAGATAGGCGAGTCCTTGCTCCGATTTGGATAAAATTTTATTAAATCATTTAGGGTATCAAACTAAATGACTATACAAAATTTCATGAAGTTCGGACTTTTTTCTATCTTTTATGACGTTTTTTAATTTCAGGATATATGGGAAGGATACGAATCCTTGCTCCAAAGTTTTTGAAATTTTAATATTTTTTTTCTTTTATCAAATAAAATACGTGTGCCAAATTTCAACTCTTTATAACCACTCCTTCTATTTATGGCCACTCGTTATATGAAATCACGACACTGTGCGTCCGCCCCTCAAAGTTGGCCTTCAAGCCCATTTTTCAATGTAATTTTTTGCATATGATTATCTTTTTAAAAAATCATTTTACAAGCAAATGATATAGGTACCTATGGCAATATTTTATTTATTTTTTATACCTAATCTAAAATTATTTCGAGGCCTTCTTAATGCAATATTGAATATTCATAATTTTATTCAGTGTTTTTTATTTATTTTTTGTTTTAAATAAACATATTGGCGCGTAGTCATAGTCAAATCAAAGTACACTTTAAGAAGTTAAAACCAGTAGGTATTACCATACAAAATACTAGTTTTAATATCTTAAAGTGTACTTTGTTTTGACTATGACTACCTACGCGCCATTATGTATTATTTTAACTCCATCGCGGTTGGTGTGTGAACTTTTTTGACCTTAGCAGAAAAATAAATATACCTACCTACCTCCGTTCCCTTATAGTTTTTTATGCTCTATCGAACTGTGCTATGTCAGTTTTGATATTTTAAAAAATTGTTAAAAAGTTATATCCCTAATGTACATACATACATACATATACATATATGTATGTACATACATACATACATATATATATATGTACATACCTGCCAAAATTATATTTACTAGATATAACAAACGGACGACACAATCGTCCGTATTATAAACAGAAACAAAATCTCTTTATTAAACCTAATTCAATTTATTGAACTCTCGTCCTATAAGTTTTATGCAACGTGACCGTTTGACCGACTAAAGTGGCAAATTGCCACTTTTTCGACTGTAGTGTAGTTTTCACGTCTTTTTTTAATTTTGCCCCTTTTTTCTGATAAATCCCCTATTTGATGCAACTTTTAGAAAATTGTCATCGGTCACCCTGGTTTTATGGCTTTCATACAATAACAAATAAGAAAAAAAAATTGGAATAGCAAGAAAAATATTACACAAACCCTCTAGTCAGCCAAGAACCATATGTCTCTATGTCAACACTCTTTTCTCTAGCGACAATTGCACTAGTTGAAATATCGACAACTTTCCTTCTATGCGCGAGTAGAGATACGTTAGAGACAGCATTTCTAGTGTGTTTCTGGTGATATTGTCAATGAACGCGTCAATAGTTTGTTTTTCTTTTTTATTATGCTATGGAATAATGTTGAAAACTTACGTACATATGTATGTATGTATTTAAGTTTGTTGCCCAACCCTTATAAAATTGTAGACGAGGGTCACTAAAATGTACTAATGAGTCCTTAGTTCAAATGTCTCCATATGGTCGATTACATTGGCTGCGGTACACCTATTCAGTTGTACTATTGACAATGTCACTAGTAAGTCACTACTATTTTACTATTGACATCGAGCGAGGAAATATCGATATTGTAGACTAGAGCCCCTAAAATTTACTAGTGAATCTTTGGTGCCAATGTCTCCATGTGGTCCCAAAAGAACTACTTTGTCAGTATTGCTACAGTCTAGTGGTGGATTTTCAATGACAAGCTAATGTTAAATGTCAATAGATGATTACATTGGCTGGGGTACACTTGGTCAGTAGTACTACTGACAATGTCACTAATAAATCACTACAATTTCACTATTCGCATTTTCTGCAGGGAATATACACACACACACAGTGTAAGCTAACAAATGCGTGTGTACTATGTTTGCATGTAGTAGTAGCAACTTTAAACGCTTATAGCTCCCAAAATACTAAACCGATTTCAATAAAATATAGATTCTGCAAATCTGTGCAGAATTTCCTTTAAAATGATATAAATCTTTCCAAAAACGGTGCAGTAGATCCGGCGTAAAAGGGATTACAAAAAACGTGTTCGCCTATTAATTATATAAAAGATAAAAGATATGAAAATTATTTTACTAAGCATGTACAATAAGAGCTCATATCGTCCCTACCACGTTAAACTATCCAATATGCAAAATTCGTTTTTTAGATTCGTTACCTTGGTACCCTAATTTCTAGGATATGACTCATTTCAAAATGCTGAAATTTTCATAGACGATAGATAACTCAATAAGAAATATATTAATCCTGAAATTTTTAGGAATAGGTATGTACCTATGCCGACTTTAAATGCACAATTGACAACTCTTTGAGCTCTTCTGAAAAGTACAATTTTGCATATTGGATAGTTTGACGTGGTAGGGACGATATCTATTAAATTTTTTCATATAGGTATACATAGGTACCTATATTAAGTGTAGTCATAAGAAAAGTAAAAAAAATTACATTGAATAAATGGGCTTGAAGGCCAACTTTGAAATTTTTTGGTATTTTTTTTACATAAAACTGAACGGATTTTCGGGGGAGAGAATAAAAGAAATCAACAAAATAAATTCTCCATACAACTAACGGCCAGGGTTGTCAGATTTTTTCTGACCTATTACGCCAAATTGATTTTAAAAATCGCCAAAAGTCGCCAAAATCAATTTTATGTAGTTTTTCTTAATAAATATTTGATAATAAATTTGAGTTTATATAAAACTTTTTTTAATATAAATTTTTATAAAATAATCGTATAGAAATTTAACAGAAAATCGCCAAAAGTAGAATTAAGGTCGCCAAAAATAATTTTTTGTTTTCAAATTTTTCTCATCCAAATTCAAAATGAATTAATTAAAATAATTAATAAAAGAAAAATCATCAAAATCAAGCTGATTTAAAATCGTGCAGACGACTTTTGGTAGAATTTATGTGTTTTAAACTACTCTTTCCACAAACTAATTTTCCTGAATTACAAAAATTTTTTCAATTTTGTTAAAAATAGCCACAAAAATCGCCAAAAAAGTTATTTATCGCCAGAAAAATCGCTATGTCGCCAAACCAAAAATTCGGACGCCAAACAATTTGAAAAATCGCCACGTTTGGCGAGAAATCGCCATATCTGACAGCCCTGCTAACGGCCACTCTAATGTACATACTTATTGTATATGTGTATAAATGTATGTATGTGTGTGTATGTGAATTTATTAATTTTTTTTATTGCATTGTAGTCAATTTGGAGATTTCCCGCTCGGTTTGAAATATTTTGTTTTTTGGTGGTTAGTAGCAGGGCTGTCAGATATGGCGACTTTTCGCCAAACGTGGCGTTTTTTCAACTGGTATGGTGTTTAAATTTAAGATTTTGCGATTTTTCTGGCGATATATAAATTTGTTTGCGATTTATATGGCTATTTTTTTTTAACAAAATTGAACTTCAAAATTTTTATAATTCAGGAAAATTACTTTGTTGAAAGAGTATTTTCAATAAATAAGCAAGAAATTAAAACAATACGATTTTGAAAATTTTTCTTATATTACATACGACTGTATTTCAGATCAATGCTTATAGATTTTTTCTTATCTTTTGGCAAATGTAGAGCTACTTACGCTCCTCAAAAGTTCATAAAGAACAATTTAAATTAATTAAATCTCTGAAATACAAGCTTAATTGATTGGTGACATCGTATGTGACGTTCTGTGGAATTGCCGATATGCAGGTGGAGGATTCAAACGAGAATATCGTGTGTATTATAATGTCATAATGATTTAAAATTTTTGTTTGAAAGAAAAAACAAAAGCAAAAATAATACATATTAAAATTATTTGAAACATTATGGCATTATAGAAAAAAAATTATTAATAAAATCAGGGCTATCATGAATAAAATTGTTCGTGAAAAATTCCAACTAATAGCAAATAATAGGGAAAACAAAAAATTCTAATTGGAAACGGGAGAAATTTCACGCGGAATTTTATTCGTGATAGCCCTGAATATGTATTGTGACATATAGCATATGTACATATTAACGTACTGGGTTCTAAATTATTATAAAATACAGTGTCATCTACAATTATCTTTTGCTCTTATTATTCGTTTTGAAATTGTTTGTGAACACTTATCTTATTTCAAAACATAATCAGGGCTATCATGAATAAAAGTCCGCGTGAAATTTCTCCCTTTTCGAATTAGAATTTTTTGTTTTTCCTATTATTTGCTATTAGCTGGAATTTTTCCCTGGGAAAAATTTCACGTCGAATTTTATTCATGATAGCCCTGAATTCTTTTAAATTGCTGCAACAAAAATTGTAGGTGTGTGCACTAATGCAATTTCAAGGCAGAATTTTAAATAAATTGCAGTAACAAAACTTAAGTATATTTATGTAATATTTATTACGATACATTGACTAAAACCTGTTGTACTTATTTTGTAAAACGCAACGGCAAGCGTTGACAAATTTTGCATTTGTTTTGTTTTTGTAATTTAATTTTTTTTTTCATAGGTATAAAATTTTTCAACGCTGGGCGCTGTGTTTTACAAAATTAGGCACTAAATTTGTTAATTTTTTATCAAGGCAGGTATACCAACCTACTTTTGTTTGATTACGTTTACAAATCTGATAAGAAAGTTCACTTAAAAGTCCTTATAGGCACAACTTTAAGAAAAACAAACCCATCAAAAGTCTAAAGGCCGTGATACACTATCATACACAGTCGTACGATTCATTCACTGGCAAATCGGATTGAATTCTGTCACACTCCAAAAAAATCGCAACAAAATCTCTTATAGAAGCCATACTATTACACAAAAAAGATGCAAAAACATTTAAAATAATTTTTAGGTTTAATTATTTTGCATTTCTAAAGAAATAATAACGCAAAATGTAATTTTCAAAATGTTTCTCTCTATCTTTAAATAAATGAAGCAGAATTTGCTGTTTTCTTATCAACTGCCTTACAATATGCATGTCTGATCTATTGGAAATCGGACAGACTTGTCAAAAAATCTGTCACACATGTCAAATTTTAATCCACACTATCTTACATTTTGACCACACACGATTTTTTTGACAGATCGAACGACTGTGTATGATAGTGTATCACAGCCTTAACAAAAAATCTCTAAAACTGTTACAAATGAAATAAGTTATCATCACTGACTTTGTTATTTGTAAATATTTTCGCACACAAACATAGTTCGTATTAAACTTGCGTGCTGCTTACGAAATAAAACTTGAAATACAATCAAAAGAACAAACGTAACGTAGGTACGCACACAAACAAGGAAAAACTGATAAGAAAGATGGAGAAACAAAACAAACTAAGAAAAATATAAGCAAAATTTATACATACCCTGTAGGAAATGTCACTAGTGAATCAGTACTGATTCACTATTGACTTTGTCGCCAGTACTACTGACTAATTATACCCCATACAATGCCTTTTGCTATAGACATTTAACATGTGCGTGTCATTGAAAAGCAACTACTGACGTTGGAACTACTGATTAGATAGTTCTTTAGGAACCATATGAAGACATTAGAAACAGATGGTCACTACTACATTTTAGTAGTATATACTTTTGATAATGAAATTGCATAGTTTGTTCGCATTTTGGTATTTTATTAAACAAATATGTATATAAAAAATGGAACTTATGCATAAAAACATACAACAACAGGAACTAATTCATTCATTCGTTCAGCGTATTGCCAGCAAGTATGGATTTTGTTTGTCATTTCTATTAAATACACATATGTAAATCAAAAATTATAGGTTTCGCTGAATTAGTAAAGTCAAACACTAACAAATGGATCTGAAAGTGTGACAAATCTTTAGCTGATGGCACAAAATCTTCCATAGGATCAAATTAGAATTTCCATAATTGGCACCTTTCATTTAAAATCGTTTAATTCTTAATTTTTTTTTTGTATATTATTTTTGTGTAATTTTTCTAATTATCGTTGAATACGTTTAAATTAATGTTTTAATTTAATTTCTTAAACTAATTTTGATAAACACTTAAAATTTGCTTAACGTCACTTTTATTTTCAACAAACCAATAAAACATTAAGAAGAAGCATAGTTGTGTGTATTTGAAAAAATGTCTTCTACGCATTAAGAACAATATTAATAGACACTCCGTTGACAATGTCACAAAAAATAGTCGACAAAAGTGATGGCTTGGGGACACTTAAGCCCACGTTTCCTTCAGGTACATATGTACGTACATCCATACATACATATAAACTTTATAAATTTTATAGACACCCTATAGGAACTCAAACCCATTTGTAAGTAACTTTAATCTGGTTTTTTAATAACTACAACTGGTTGATTAAGTGACTTTTTTCCTTGTCGCCGGCTCACTATTTTAACATAGACATGTCATAGGCGGTAGTCAATTGGCCATCTCTGCATGACTTTTAAATTGACTACTAACTACTTATTTTTCAACCAATTTGTAGTTAATTAATGTTATAGCAAAAAAAGATATATGTATATTTATATTATATATATTATATATACATATAGTATGTATATATTCATATATATCTATGTAAATATATAAATACATATACATACATACATATGTCTATATAAATATTTATTATTATTATATTCACTAAAAATAAAAAATTCATACATACATATACATATACATATGTATTTATATATATCCATACATACGAACCGCTCATAGAAAATATTATTGAAATTATTTAGTTTTTTTTTCAACACAAATATTTGGCATTTGATTTCATGGCTACTTATTTTGCTTTGGTTACTTATTTTGCTTTTATTTCTTTCTTACGTGTGCTTCTATTTAATATGGTAGATTGATATCTGCATGAGATTTAAACCAATTTGTACCTAGTCACTTGCAAAATAATTAATTTATAAGTTAGTGTTTTTTCCCAACTGATTATTTTATTTACTACAGGGTACATTCATATATTGTACATAGTACATACTTACATACTTACAAATATACATCCGTGTTTACTATTCATCCGATAAATATGCTACTTAATATATTAATACATACAGTACTGTGCAGAACAAAAGCAACAAAAACCCTATTTGACTTAAAATTTAAATATTTTAGACATTTGATTATTTCAAGCAGCTCTTTTCACAATCTTTTGTAGGCATTCATACTAACAAACGAATTCGTATTTTAATTTTTTAATATTGATATTTCCTGAAAAATAAAATAACTAATATTCTCAAACCCATATATCGAGATTGTGCAGAACAATAGCAACAAAATGGAAAATGTCATAATTACCAAAAAACTCTTTGATATATCCCTATAATTCCAAAGTCCAACAGGCTTAACAGTACTTATTAGTCCTTATACTAAATATTAAAATGCATTTCTCAATGTTATTGGTGCTGCTTGATTTAGCAAGAATGGGGAAGAGTAGGTATTGCTGAACTTTCTAATATTTAAAAAAAAATAATCAAAAAACATTAGATAAGCCGCAGTTACTTATTTAAAAGTGTAATAAAAATATATTTCTAGTTCGCTGATGGATAGGTCGGCATAATAATTTCGTATTGAGCAGTTTTGGGTACCACCACGAAAAACGTCCGCAGGTTATCATAGCTAAATGCATTTCAAATAATCCAAAAGCTCGTTTTCTGTTCCTCGAAATCTTAGTGTGCATTAGGGTACAACTCGAAACCGTGCCAGAGAAGGCAATTGAAAAAGTTACATACTAAGAAAATACTATAGTTGACCAAGAGATAGATACTTAAAAAAAATCCAGGTAAATCTTGTATTTAGTTCATACAATTTTATTGTTTTTTTGCTTAAAACGGAGTTCAGTAGTACACACCGTAATTGAATCCTAATAAAATGGGAAATCGATGTTTTTATTGAAGAATTCAAGTTCGATATATGGAATTGGTATATCATCTCTTCAATGCGGCGCTTGCCTAGCAAACCGTTTTCGCCACGAAATGTTAAAATGAGTTTTAAACATAACAGCGGTTAGGTGATTTTGATATCTTATTTTCCGACGTATAAAGTTAGACCATTCCCAAAAATTTGTAAAAAAATATCCTTGAAATAAAAATTATTTGGCATTTCGAGTGGAATATTACTCTTTTATGGATGTTTCAATGCGGTAGTATTCCATAACATACTTGGAGGTTGGAAAAAAAGTCAGGAACATTAATTTAATTCCAATCCTCGCTTTACCGACAAACGCAGCTTTCTCGATCGACATTGCAAACCTCTTTGCAAGAATCCGAAGGAGTGTTTTCGGAAAATGGATCCTAAATTGCAACGAACACTTCAAAATTCCATTAACTTAGCCAAAATGTATTCCTTAATGCATAATAAATAATATTTGAGAATTTATCCACTTTGATATCCACGTATTATGAAAAAACTAAAGATTATACAAAAAGGATTAATTTGTTGCTTTTGTTATGCACAGCTTCATATCAAAGTCTGGACTATTTTCTATAACTTTCGAAACCCCAGGTTTTTTAAGAAAGATTTTATTCAATACGATACATAGGGCATATAAATACAAATAAATTATGCTCAGAGTTTTTGTTGCATATGATGTATATTCTGAAATAATCGTCTCCATTTATTTTTGCGGAGTTTGTTGCTTTTGTTTTGCACAGTACTGTAGGTACATATCGCTGGCTTAAATGAAAACCATGTAGATAATGTAACTAGGTACATATGTATGTAAAAACAAATTCATCATTCACCCAAGCTTTAAACATGGGTTTTAAAGAATAGCTACAGTAGGTATAAACAAATATCAAAGTACCACTACCAAAAACACCCCCATTATCACTTGAACCAAAGACTATAAATATATATTTATAGTCTTTGCTTGAACAGTTTTATATACAGTGTTTATTCGCCTAGTAAAGTTAAAATAAAACTTAGTTAAATACATACATACATATGTATGTATGTATGTATGTATTTACGCACTCGGTTTTTCGTTTAATTTAACGATACATACATACGTACATATATACATACATAAGTATGTACATGCATGTGGATACACACACACATACGTCATATATACTACGTTTATACGCAGGGCTTATTTGCAAATAAAACAGTAAATTGTTGCCATATTATTGTTTTTATTGCGACTTACTAATTCAGAAAACTATTCACGATTAACGCACTATTTGCAAATAAAATGGAAAAGGTTGCCACGCTTACAAATGTTTCATAAGAAAAAACAATAAATGGATAAATATTGCACAAAAAACATTGATAGAAGCAAATAATAACAATTAAAACAAATAATTATTTGATATTTTGTGCATTTTACACTTTTTTTTTGTCAACATAAGTAAACTTTCTATAGAAGTGCTACCAAGTTTGTGTACTTTTGCTATGCCGTATAAACAGTGAGTTAATTTATTTGCAAATAATTTTATTTGCAAATAGTGCGCGTATAAACGTAGTAATATTCATACATACGTTACACTGTAAGGTTTACATTGTAAACCATTTCCATAACATAATTGATATTATTAAAAATGTTGTCTTAACAGCTGTTTTTCGTACACTACACAATTTCTCGCACCCATACACACTTGCTGCACATATGATGGTGTTATCAACATTTGCTAGAAATGTAAACAAACCCATAAACACCGGCCGGTGTAAAAGTAAAAAAGAAAAAAATTCTCACACACCACTACTTAGCAGTAAAAACAAATCCAAATACTCACACACATCTACACTTAAAATCAAAATAAAAATTTCTTACTCTCATACTCTGTTTTTACTTTTGCGATAACCAGCGTTACCGCTGTACAATTTCATAAAAATACAATTTCATATAACATGGTTATATGAAACATGTCACATAAAGTACTTTTAACGCAAAGCGAAGCAAAAATTTGGGCAACTCTCAACTTTTTGCGTGCTTTGACAATCAGTTGGTATACTTTTCTTAATTTGTTCAACCAAACTCGCATGTAAATATGAAATTTTATTAAACTTTTGGCAAATTTACATAAAAAACGATATAGTGGCATCAGAGTAATAGAATTGTGCTGTATTTTATGCATTAAACAAAATAGTAAAACAAAAAGTGAGTGTTGTCAAAGTTTTCATTGTGTCATGCATATTTTGCGTTACGCTTTTTTCCCAAAGTTAGACACGTCACGCAAAGCGTTGAAGTTGTATCTGACACCGCCTTAATAATGTATATATTTTTAATATATAGTGGGGCGAACCAGTAACCATCCGACGAAATGTAGTAAGCTTGTTTTTAAATTTTTAGTACAATAATAAATAAAAAAACAACAGAAAATTCATACTTTGTGAAGAGAACAAATGAATATTTTTACAAAATTAAATGAAAGAATATGCTGTATTGAATTTAAAAAAAAACTATTAGCATCAAAAAAATTATTAAAATTTGTTTTCAAATGATTTCGGATTTCGTTTTAAGCATTTTAATTCACAAATATTAATTTTTACCACTTACTTAGACGCAGTTTACCATGTATATTTTCTGCTTGCCTGTACAGACAGGCTTTTTTAGTTTGTTGATGAGAGGAGGTGAGAAGCTTGCGGGGTAAAACAAAAGACACGAAATGAAAATTCGTAGGGATTTTTGACATTTTCCTTTGCCTTTTTTGTACTTTCAGCATTAAACGTGTATATAAGTATGAAAAAGGCATGAAGAAAAAAGTGTTAATGTTAATGTTTTTTTTTTTAAGAATATGGTCAAAAGGTGGCTGAAAAGGCATAGTGTTAAATGGCTCTTACAAAAATAACTCACCAAATGAGACCACCAAGTATAAAATCAAATTGCGTTAAAATATTACCCTGCGAAAGAAAAAGTAAAGTGGAGTTGATGACGGTGTGGGCGAGACTGTCCTAATACACAATTATCTGCCCTCTCGTGTCATCTCTGTGTATCATCTGTAATTAGATGCAACTCTGCGCTTTTCACAAAATTTCATAAAGTAATTGACAAAAAATTGTATGCATCTAGTCGTTCCTATCAGGACCAGAGAGCCTCAGATAATTATGTACTTTCAAATAAATTCTTTAGGTGAACGAAAATCAGCTGATGAGTAATCTCGCTTATAAGAGTAGCTGTTTGATATGCCATGAGTTGTAACATATCTACAATTTGAGAAATCAGAATACATAATTTGTTTATTTTTTTTAACAACTTAACTCAAATTTTTTTAACATACTGTTGGACAGTTCATAAATTTCAATACTGTGCCATATTGTTATAGGGTACTAAAATTTTTTAAAAAATAATATTATATTGAAACAAGCTGAGCTTGGCAAACGTTGTCTTACCCTCAACTATTATATTTTTGTAACTACAAATTGCTACACAAAGTGGTCACATGTTGGGTCAAAAACAAAACAAAAACCTACAGGGTTTTGACCCGAACCTGCGTTGAAAACTTAAGCTGCATAGCTCTTATAGCTCCAGAGATCATGATTTACGAACAAATACACACTACAATTTTATATACATACATATAAATAGCTTAAATACCGACTGCAGCACCATCTGCCGGGCTGATTTGTGAATCTAAACCATCCAGTCCACCACTCAAACGCATACAAAAAAAAATTAATTCAAATCGGTCCAGCCGTTGAAGAGTTCAGTGACATACACACGTACAGTAGAAATATGTATATACATACATATGTATGTACATATATAAAGATAATTTAAGCATAATGAAAATATGACATAATAGAACACCTTGTGAATTGGCCATATGGATTTATTGAAGGTGTCGTAAGCTTCAGAACAGGCAAATCAAAAATAAGTTTTGCGTATAATGCAATTAAAAAAATGCTGATGTCAAACTTTAGTAACACTAATGGTAACGCTGCTGATAACGGAATCGTTTATTTTTCGAGGTGAAAAAATACACAAACGTACTCATGCTTTGCTTTACAATGTAATGTAAAGTTTACATTTTGTCTGCTGTTGTCATTTTTCCAAACGTACGAATTTTTGTAGCATAAGCGAGTAGCTATGCGAAGGCAGTTCAATCAGGTACCACAGAAGCCAGTTGGCTAGTGTGTGTGTTGTTAAAAACACTCACAGGAAAATAGATACAAATTTTGCTGTAGAAGTGGTGGTACCTGATTGGGATGCCCTTGGCCTATGTGATATTCGTAGGCAGCCAAAACTTACTATGAGGTTGTGTTTTTGTGAGCGAACTTACCCAGCACACACGATGTCAATGTTTCGAATATGATTTAGCATTATGGGTCCTTAGGTAATATTTTAAGTTTTGAGTCGTTAAGCAGCTCTGGGTCGGAGAACATCTTTCGCGTCATCGTAATTATTTCTTAAGTGCGGTCAGGCTTGTGTTTGTTGTTTGGCCTTCGATAATTTTTCGTCTCGCTCGCACTGGTTGACTGATCTGCCACGGATAACCGTATAATCTTGCGGTTTTTTGTGGAATTTATTTAGCAACCACGTTGCTACTTCCTAAGTGAAGGCATAAGGCGTGTACAGTCAGTCACAAAACTTTTTAAACTACTGTTAATAATATCTTGGCCATATGGTCTTACTTACTCAGCCCATATTATGCAAATTTACTTTGTATAGTAGGTTAAATAAATAATATTTTAGGTTTATCAATTGAATAAATATTTTTTAAATAGTATATAATTTAATTTGCCTAAATATGTATATATGTATGTATGTAAGTGTTTTGATTTAAGAAAGATTAAGCTATGCACATACATTAGGCTTGCCAGACGGGCTTGATTTGGCTGGATTGTCAAGCTTTTTCAAGGCTTGTCAAGATTCAAGCTTAAAAGCTATTTGTCAAGCTAAAAATTAATTTAAATATATCTTAGGTTTATTTAGATATGCTGATTGTATAACTATAAATTATGTTGCAATAGCTGTAACACTAATATGTGTCGAGAAGTATTTTCCATCTTTACACAACATCAAAATTTGGCAGCACTGGTAAATTGATATTATAAGCGACCAGCTGATGAAATTATATTGTATTTCCACACATACTTTAAAAATATATAGGTATGGCTTTGCAACTGTTTTTTTAATTAAATACAATTTTTGTTAGATTTTTTTTAATATTTTAAACTATTGTAAAGTTTTTTTTGGAAATCAAGAATTTTTTTTTTGTCAAATTTAAAGTTAAGAAGTAAATTGGCTTAAAAACACAGTTTTTTGACAAATTCAGTGTCATTGATACCAATTTAAAGTAGAAATATGGGAATTAACTAATAATGGAATATGATGTCGGGCAAATGCCCACCTCTGGCACTTCGGCAGACGTCTGCTCTTTTCGCAAAATTTTGAACCACATTTTGCAATAAAGCTTCGCTTATCTCGTCAATAGAGTTTATAATTTCATGTTTAAGTGCGTCAGTTGTTTCTGGTTTGTTCATGTAAACCCGGTATTTCAAATTAAAATTCACAAATTTCAAAATTAAAATTTTTCGTTCTAGAGCGTAGCGTTCCAAGGTAAAAATGTCGCAACTTTTTACTAAATAAATGTCAAAGGATTATTCTTGGATTCTTGACATTCCATAATTTAACAGCCTATTTACTGCCTAACCTTAAATTTGCCCATCCTTTATGTAGGTACATGATAAATGGAATTTTCAAGGACTTTATGCTTTGCTCATTTTAACCTACTTTTTATGATTTCTTTTGAAGGTCCTACTATGCCAGTTTTATTTTGTTTGTAGGCCAAGGATTTTGCCAAAATAAATATGCATGTATGTAGATCATTGAAGCGCCATTGAAAACATAAAAAAAACTTGTATGTGCTTGTATACTCTTATTAATACAATACAAGGTATATATGTATGTATATTGAATACATACATATTGTATATGCTTATGCATGCGTGTATATATTATACATATATAAATACAGTAATCCCCAGTTAATTGCCATGTCCAAATGTGCAGAATTTTGGATTGTTATGTACATATATACTTATGTATGTCTAAGCTTTAGACTCTAAAGCTGAGTCACATGAGTGACAATTTTGCTCAAATTTCGGCTCAATCGAGAGTATAACAGTAAACCACAGAACCTTTTGAGGTTGAGTGACAGTCAGGGGTCATATCAGTGATGGGAAATGTGGCACAATTGTGCCATTTTTGGCACTTTTAGACGTTAGCTGGCACTGTGGCACTCCCGCTCGTTTTCTGGCACTTTTTGTCCATTCGAACCATAACCGCCAAAAAAATGTCCAAGTGGCATATTTTTTCACTTAGTTTTTTGACGAAAAAAAATTATGTTGCTTAAGCTTCTTAGGCGATTATGGCTCGCATTAAGGTGGAAACTTTGCGGTACAAAGCCGTCAACAAATGGCATCAGAATATGGTCTAATATATTTTTAAAATAGCAACTGTTGACATTAACTCCGAAAGTACATATCTGCAACAGTTGCCACGAATGACACGATTGCCCTTTAAACATTAACACTGCTACCACCATTATTAACTGGATTTTAATTTAATTCGTTATTATAGGTTAGGTAAAATAAATTCAATAGCGTCATTTGTAGTAAATACTTTCATGAGTAATATTAAAATAGATAATCACATGAAGTTTTTAATAGCAATACCCCCCACCCCCACCCCAGGGAAATATTGCTATTTCTACGCCTATGGTTCAGACTACTGATCAAATTTGTCACTCAAACTGGCATTCAAGAACAAAATTGTACCCACAAACATAGAAAATAAGAAAATTGGATGCGCTTTATTGATAACAACTATATTTAACATCTCAGACAACCTTAAATTTCATAAAAACAAATAAATCAATTAAGGTAGAGGTCCATAGCTCGCTTTTTGCGCGTTACGCTTTCTATGTATCTGTCCAAAAAGTAGAATCAATGTAATAGTATGTGACAAGTTACATTGCAAAACACGCAGAACGCGTAGGCGCATTCAAAGCGAAAAGTAGGTCTACTTTCTACTTTTGTACGCGTTACAAGCTCCATGAAAGAAAGTCAGCTGTTCTTGAAAGCTAAAGATGTTAAATAATACTTTGTTTCTTACGTTAAAGCTAAATAGCTGCTTAGAAAAGTTATTGCTTAAGCCAATAATGTGCATACATTTATATGTAATTTTCAATTTACTTACATTAAAGTCAAGAACAGCCGACAATCTGCTGGAATAGCCCTGGCCGAGTTCTTGTCAAGACTATCTTTTAAAATTCTGAATAAATAGTCAGAGACGTCAGCAGACATTCTTGTCGCGGTCCGAAATTGCTCAGGGTCAGAAGTTTTAATTTTTTTTAAATGTGGTTTCAAAAAACCCACTTAATTTCCGTTCTAAATACAACGGCCGCACCCAAAACCTTTTCTTTTTTTGAAATTGTTCATAGGCATTTTTTGCACAAACTCGACTAACTCCACAAATTCTTTTAAAAACTCGATTTCACTCTCCATTTTTTCTTTATAAGTATTTATAAGCAAACGCACACAGCTGATCAAAACAAAAATAAAATGGCGCATGAAAAGCAGTGCATGTAACTCAGCGCGAACAAAGTATAGAAAGAAACAAGAGGATGAAACGCGTATAAAGCATAACGCGTAAAAAGCGAGCTATGGACCTCTACCTTTATGTTACAAATAGCATCTCTTGACTGACACTTTTTGGTACACGCTCTCAGTCAATAACCAATATGACCCAGTGATGGGAATTAAATTTGGTTCAATTCAATTACTTTTTAAAGAATTTATACTCTTAAATATAAAAAAATGACAATGCAATACCGCCGTATGAATTAATTATGGCCAGAGTAGTACATACATACATACATATGTAAATACAAATGTACATACAGTGGCTCACAGCTTATGTCGTTCATGTGCAAAATTTAGCTTTGAACGCTTGTAACAAGAAAGCTAGGGATTTAATCAAAAAGAAAATTTTTGTAAAAACATTCTTTTATTTAAATAAAAAATGTATACTCATATTTTTAAGTATATGCAAAAGTAATTAAAAGAAAACTTAAAATATATGAAAAATTCAAGTCACAGCTTATTTCTTTAAGGCGATTTTCCATCGAGGCGACAAGTTTTTGAGTAGTTTTGCAGGGGATCTTTTTTTACCACTCCTCCACTAGAGCAGTTTTTAGTTCATTCAGTTCCATATCAGCCACGACTGCACAATCCCAGATGTGTGCTTCGGGTCATTGTCATGGTAATACCGAAAACGATCGCTTATACACAAATCATTGGCACTTTGCAATAAATTGTCTTTCAATATGTTTAAATACATATTTTTGTCCATTGTGCCTTCGATAAAATCAATGTTGCCTACTCCAGAGGCAGCCATATAAGCTCAAACCATTACACTTCCGCCATCGTGTTTGACAGTTGGCTTTAAGTGTTTATTCTGGAGCTCTGTATTTGCCTTACGACACACGTAATTTATGCTATCCGAACCAAAAATATTAAATTTCGACTCGTCGGCAAAAATAACGTTTTCCCAGAACGTAATTGGCTTTGTCACATGATCCTGGGCGAATTTAAGCCGACTTTGTATATTCTTTTTTGATATGAACGGCTTCTTTCGAGCTATTCGGCCGTGGAAGCCATGTTCCCGCAGCACACGGCGAACTGTTTCGGCACAGCCTACTTTACCCATTTCAGTTTCAATCTCCACCACCAACTTTGGTGCCGATATCTTTGGATTTTCTTTAATTTTCCAGACAGTTTTCCTTTTTTCAGCATCAGTAAAAATTGTATTTGGCGTATTTCTTCCTTTGTCCGCTACTCGACTCTTGTGTACATATCGCTGTATAATATATTGAACTGTAGTGGCACTCAGTCCTACCATTTCAGCTATTTTACGCTGATTTTTTTCTTTTTTAAAATGCATTAAGACCAATTATCGTTTTTCTAAACTTGTCCGTTTAGCCATCTTTCAAAACACACGTGCTACTCTCTTTGGATATAGTTTTAGAATAATTATACGCAAATAAATAACAGAAGCAAATACCAAATAGGATAAAACATAACGGTATCCTATGTCGTATGTATGTGTGTAGTTTAGTGTTTTTCATACGGGATTTCCCGGGAAAAATTTCCCGGGATCCCGCACATTTTCCGGGAATGAAATCCCGGGAAATTTGTGCGGGATTTCCCGGGAGTTTTTGATTATGGCAACTTAATTTGTATGTACACATTCCTTGATGAGTGTCGTTATTCACTTTATTAATGCGATGGTGCAATAATAAGATGATGGCAATATCACAATAGCTAAAGCTTTACAACAACTAAGCCCGAGCTTACATCTGGTACACATGCATTCTGAGACTTAGATGCCTTTATTTGGAAAAAGCAGAACGCGACGTTCAAAATTTAATTCTACAACAATTCATAAAAGTAAAAAATAGAAATGAGCAAGGAAATAAAAGAAAATTACAAATAATTACAGATTCTCTTTGGTAAATAGTACGGTTAAAAGCATTAACAGCTTATTCTGTACTAAAGTCCTACTTCCAAAGAAATATGCCCTTATTCAAAAACGATTATTAAAGTTAAAACATGCGTTAAAACTGGTTTTGCCATATAAAATTCGTTTGTTAAACCAAGTTTAAGCTTAACAATGATTTTTTCATAAGGGGGATACTTTGTAATATTTTTTTTAATAATACTCGCATAATTTCATTTTTATATGGTATCTATGTATTATTATATAAAGAACGGAAAAGGTATTATTTTTTGAATAATGTGTGTAAAAAACGTTATTATTTAATCGATCTCATGAATTATAATTTGTTTTTGTTGAAATAAATTAAATTTAAAAATATTTTGTATTGTTTTGTACTGGGCGGGAATTCCCGGGATTTCCCGGGAAACCGAAAAATCTTTCCCGCTTTCCCGGAAAATGAAAAAGTCCGGGAAAAGAAAAACTCTAGTGTAGTTACACAGAAACGCTAATAAAAAAACTGCACGAAATAAGCTGTGAACTTTTTTTTTCTCAAAACTATTGCTGTTTGATATTTATAAAAGAAAGGATAACATTTTCGGATTTTTGTAATAAATCATTTTATTATACAAATACTATTTAGTTAAAATTGTACGATAAATTTTTTTGAAATTCATCATTGGTTTTAATTTTTTAGGACTACAAAATTTTGTTTTGCATCTGCACGAAATAACTTGCGAGCCACTGTGATTTAGACCACTTTCAGCATTATACGTCCATATGTATGTACATACATACATACATACATGCATACAAATGTATGTACAGTTAGTGTCATTAATATTCGGTTTTTTGTTGAGTAACGAAAAAATCAATGGAGTTTGAACCGTTTTGATTACAATTAGTCCTTTTAAGGATATTTATCTCAACAGAGGACTTCAATTAAAAAATTTGACAGATATTGAAGAAAAAAATGTACGATATTTTTTCCGAATATCAGTTTAGTTTTCCTCCCTGTTGTAACTAAATTTTAGAATGTGTCACAGACTTTGCGGGATGAATTTGTCACTCAAACTTTGATTAAGAATAATATCTACCAATTCGTGGGTAAGATGAACTATTTTGAAACAATTACATGCAGGCTATACCCGAATGGGGGTGTTTTATGACAAGGGTCATATCCTTCGTAATAGTGAAATGTGTTAAAAATATCTCGTTTGGTAGGATAACCTTTCTAAATCTTCCTAAATATATTTAAATACTTTCTAAAATATATATTTGCTAAAAAGAATATCAAATTTTCGAGATTACATCCTTCCATACATCACCTTGTTAGCCTCAGATTCTCTAGTCTTAGATCCTTGTTCAGTTTTTGCTACAGGATCACATTCGCTTATCATTAAAATTAAAATAATAGTGTAATGGGAAACATTCGGGTAAAAAAAACAAATATTTTTAAAGCAATGCCAAACAAATGCATTACATAATAATTATTATCCTTACAATCAGGATTCTACATTATTGTTGTATCTGATGGGAGCAAGTAAAGTAAAGTCTTAAGAGTTTTTGCCATTAAATGTCAACTGCAGACAATATTTGAATATATTAAGAGAAATTTATAAACATTATCAAATGAAACGAGCTATTTTTAACACATTTCACTATTACGAAGGATATGACCCTTGTCATAAAACACCCCCATTCGGGTATAGCCTGCATGTAATTGTTTCAAAATAGTTCATCTTACCCACGAATTGGTAGATATTATTCTTAATCAAAGTTTGAGTGACAATTTCATCCCGCAAAGTCTGTGACACATTCTGAAATTTATTTACAACATGGAGGAAAACTAAACTGATATTCGGAAAAAATATCATACATTTTTTTTCTTCAATATCTGTCAAATTTTTTAATTGAAGTCCTCTGATGAGATAAATATCCTTAAAAGTACTAATTCTAATCAAAACGGTTCAAACTCCCTTGATTTTTTCGTTACTCAACAAAAAACCGAATATTAATGACGCGACATTTTTTGAAGTACGTCAAGTAATCTGTCAGTTTTTACCTACTGATATAATTTTTTCGATTATTTTTTATAAATTCATATTTGTAATCAATTGCTAAATAAAATAATGAAAGAAATTTTTTAGTTTAAATGGTTGCCATTGTTTGGTAAACTTTTTATTGAATGTGAGTCTGAAAACCGAATATTAATGACACTAACTGTAATTATTTCTATGATAATTTCTTAGCTTTTGATGTCATAATTTTACTACGCAGTTTAAACATTATCACGAAGAAAATACGGAAGTACATAAATACATACATACATACATACATATACGTACATAGAATGTACATATTTATTTATTTATGTTTATATGTACATACATTAAAGAGAGAATAGCAACGAATAAGAGCTATTAGTTGTTGGAGCATAAAGCTCTATAAAAACAAAAACAAAACTAAAATAAAGCATAATAAAACGCATAGGTACATACATACATACAACATCGATACAAAAACATACACATGCATGCATAACTTAACGAAGAAGAAGAACCAAAACATTTCCACTCAAAGAAAATAAAATCATGTGTAGCCCAAAAACGAAAAAAAAAAACAATCAAAAATATGTAGGTCAACGTCAAGAGATGGCAATAGAGGAAATGATACAAAGAAATCCCTGCTATTCGTCTTTCTCTAACACACTCAAGTTTAAAGGGTCACCTAATTAGAAATTTTGCTACAGCAACAACAATGATTTGTTTACATTTTTATTATTGTTTGGATTTTCTATTACACTGTTCGTGTTTTTATTTTTATGCTTCCAGCAATTTCAACACATGCACAGATGTACATACATACATATGCATATGTATGTAAGCATAAACATAAATATAGTGTCATCCCGGTTTAACGAACGACAGATTTTCAGGACCGATTCATTACTCGTAAATCGAAAAATTCGTTAACTACGACGGTATGCTGTTTTTACTTTACTTTTATCCATCAATTAAAAATTTATAAATATGTAGGTATGTATTAATAGGTATATTTTTTATTCTTTTATCTAATTTTATGACCTCTTTTATATATTTAATTAAACTATTCTTTTGAGCTTTAGGTGTGTTTATATTTGTATTTTATTTGGTCAATATTTCTTTAACCTTCGGTTAACTTCTTCAGGATATATGTACCTACCTATATTTGGCTTTTATGATATTCAATTTTTCTTTTCTTCTTTCAATTACAAATTATTTTTACGAACACATTACACATTATTCGAATATTATTGTTATAAATATTTATGTCACGGCAAAACAGGAAATAAACATTTTGCTTACAAAAAAAAACTGTTTATGAGTTACATTTAAGTGATCTACATATCGCTCATTTACTTAAACAACGTCATAACTCAAAAACTGCAATTTTCTAGTTAACGATGCAGAATTAATCCTCATATCGTTATTCATATTGTGTAAAAATTTCATACAAATATCTTGTTTACTCAACTCTTGAAAGCAAAATGAAATGTTCCTTTTCAAATAAGTTGTGTGTAAATTGAAAACTTTAAACTGGAAAAGTAGTTTTGTTGAGTTATGACGTTGTTTGGGTAAATGAGCCATATGTACTTACTCGCACCGTCGTCCAAACTCCAAAAGCACGTAACAGCACTTATTCTAATTTTACGGGAGAAGCAAAAAATATTATTAAATTAAAAATTACATATTTCCATCATTTAAAAACATATGATGGAATGTGGAATTAAAGCACAACAACTATATCGAGCCTTATTTTCGATCTTATCGTAAGCGACATGTAATAGAAAATATAATTTTGTTATTGAAATTAAAATTTTATGGGTTTACCTAATAGGGATGGGCAAATGAAAAAAATGTATCGATATATAATCGATATTTTTGAACAGTATGGATATATGTTTTTTGAAAACATCCAAATCTAAAATAAATATACATAACAGCCAAAAAAAAGTTTAAGCAAGGCTTCATTAGTCTATTTCAAAATTTTAATAGTTACTTTTTCTGTAATAAATTAGCTGCTTCTGACCAGAACGGGCACAGTATGTTTCAATATAGTGCTTATGTTTTTCTGGTAAAAATGATATTTTTTAAATTCTTAAAGCACAATCACAGTTTATTTCGAAATGTTTCTATTTTATTTATGTTGCCACTTACAATTACTTAACAGTTTTTTGATTTTCAAAAGTTGAACCGAAACTGAAAAACTAACGGCTTGTATAAGATCTATATAAACCAAAAAGAGTCAGCTGATTCGTAACAGAACAGAAAATAAAAACTAATTCTTCCTTTAGGCTCATACCCACTTAATCCAAATATGGCATTTAGCTTAGTTAACAAATAAAAGTCACCTGGCTTAGTGCAGTCACCTTATAGATGAGCCTGGGCTGTTATTATGAAATTTCCCGTTTTTTTTCTTCGCATTACTAGTAGTGATGCCAATATCGTAGTTAAAAACGTATATAGCTCTTAAAAATATCGAAACCCGATACTCGTAAATATATAGGTTTTTGAAATATTGGCCATATATATCGATTTTTGTTTCCTCGAATATCGACATTTCGATACATCGAGATTTTTTCCCCATCCCTATAGTTTAGAATTATCAAAACGCCAAATTATTAATAACTTTTAAGATACAGGCTGTATAATTGTATCGTAAGCGACAATTTACGTATGTAAAACATATTTGAATATTTAAAAAAAAACCTTCTCCTAAAAGCTTTAATTGTTTTCGCTTACGATAAAATCGAAAATAAAGCTGGATATAAAGATTGATTTTTTTTATTTATGTTCTATATTTTGTTCACAATTGATTTCCTGACGATGTTTTAATAAACTGTTAACAAAATATCGAAAATAAATACACAATCAATTACAATTTTATAAAACCGATTTCGAGTTTGACAAGCATTAGAATATTATCTTCTTTTGATAAAAAGAATGAAGTTTCACTAAAATGAGTAATAAAACTATAAATAATAATTTTAGCATTTTTTAACGCACTAATAATACCAAATCATTATTTTACTGATTCAGTAAAATATTTTTTATTAAAAATACATTGAAATTGATTATTGAGGTGTTAGCGAATTCGTTAAACCGGGATACTACTGTATGAAATACAAAAAAAAAAGAATACAATTCTCTTTCATTCTCGTTTGTACAGCAACATAAATATCATTAAAGTATAAAAACTGCGTAATTATGTACAGGCAAATTTCGGTATAACGAATCTCGCTTTAACGAAAATCCGATATAACGAACGTCCAAATATTTTACATTAACAACCTTATAGGATAGCGAATAATATCCTAATTTTATACTGGATATAACGAATGATAAAGAAAAAATCGCAAAATAAAAAAAAAAACTTGCTAGCATCATATTTCTAACATTTAGTTCTACTTTATAAAGCGAATGTTTTGATAAAGGTGTGCTCTGTATAACGAACGGCAAAAAAAAATATTAAACAAAATCTACAGCAGCATTTTTTAAAACAAAATGGTGCGGTTAGTTTGTATTTGGTAGCTTATTCATAAAAAATTTATCTCATTCTTTTTATTGTATTGCATCATGTCTACAGCAATAAAATTTTAAATAATACTGGAAAAAAACTTTGCGATATAACGAATTTTTCGGTATAACGAATGGGCCTGACATTATATCGCTCGTTATACCGGGATTTGCCTGTATGTACATTTACTATGTGCATGTACATAGTATGTGCCCTTTATTATGAAAGTGGTCTAAGTCATACATTTCTTTGCTTGAGATATTTAGTCGATTACATTTGAACAAATCAAGTAATAATTTTATATTATGCAACTTGAAATTTATGGTTCAGCGATGTCTATATGCATTTCATTGTTGCTGTAACAAATCGTCAGTAGACTTCAACCACACATTTTGACAATATGTCGAATAATAAATTTCTTATATATTATACAACATTTTAATTTAGAGTTGTACTGTTCTCGATTAATATAAATTTATTTAATACTTGTTAAATATTTATTGAAGTTTTTTCAATACTTATTTAATATTTCGAGTCAAAAATGCATGTGACTTAGACCACTTTCATAATTAAGGGCATAGGTATATACATATGTATGTGTGCATACATCTCCATACATAGCCTGTCGGAGAATGTGTGGTTGACTACAAAAATAGTTAACCTATAGTTAGCTTTTCTTAGACTGACTAAAAGCTAGCCGCAAAGTCATCCAGAACAAACCCAAAATTAATTCTTAAATTGAGTGAGTACGCAATCGAATTTGATGAGAGCCAACAAATTTATTCTCAGCTACTTTAAAACTCATTTCAGTTTTATATTAACATTTTGCTGTTGTTATTTTAGATGGCAGCTTAGCCGAGTGGTAGCGCGTTGAGTACACAACTTGTGATGTTACATGTTCGAACCCCAGAAATTTTTTTTTTAATTTACTGACTATCAATTGATTTAAAAAAGTCAACTTTAAGTTAGCTGAAAGTAGTGCAGAGTGAGACAATTTACTACCGCCTGGGACATCGCAATGTAAAAAAAATAGTCAGTTGATTACATTTCAAAGTAATCCAAGTGTCAGTCAGTACTAGTTGCGAAATAGTTAGCTTAAAGTTAGTTTAAGGTTAGCCAAATTTCCGACGGGGTATTTATAAAGTTTACAAATGTAAATGTTTTATGTTGTAAACACTTTACCGAGAGTGATGAAAGAGAAATTATCATAGAGAAGCAATGTAATCAACCCAGCCAGCATTTCTTGACATTTTCAATCAAATTCAAGCCTTTTTCGATTCCTCTGGGCGATTAAAATAATCATCATAATGTAAATTTTACATTGTAAAATCTACATTGTATGTATATATGTAATATGTCTGTATTAGGGAAGCCAAACGGGAAATCCCGATCCCGGAAATCCCGGGATTTTCGGGATTTGGCAAATTCAATCCCGGGATTTCTTTTTCGGGATTTCGTAGCAATTTTTATATAAAAAACTTTATAGATTAAAATTTTCGTTGATTTTATGGTATTTTTTATAATATTTAAAAGTCCCATGCAATTTTATACGTGCAGTTTTAACAATTTAATGACTATTCGTGGCATATTTCTTATAAATTAACAACAAGTGCAAAATAAATTAACTACTTTCTCACGGTTATTTTCATCAAAGGTGATACAATATACAACTAAGAATTATTTTGAAAGCGAAAAGAAGCATATGAGCTTTGGAAGGAAAATAACATTTGGAAAATTCAATAAGTTTGACAAATTTATTGCGTCTTACTGCCTTATTCATAAAAAATATTTCTGTTTAATAAGAGGTTTATAACACAAATTTTCTATGGAAATTCGATTAATAAACCTTTTATAAAATCAAAATATTTTTTATGAATTAGGCCTTTATTCTATATTATAAGGCCAAATGACACGAGAAATTTTGCCCGGGGAATAATTTCAAACAGTAGCAAATAATAGGGAAAGCGAAAGGAAAAGGGGGACATTTCTTGCGGAAATTTATTCATAATTGCAGTGTATAACTCTGTATATCAACTCCTCAACCCTTTTCCACTTTTCGGTAACAATTGAGTACTACTGACAGCTCCTTACAATTGAAGTAGAAAATAAAAAGTCGGGTTGACGTAAAAGCGAGAAATATTTACAGAATAATGCGAACTATTTTGTGTAAAAAATTGCTCGAGTGTGAATGTATGTTTTTTTACATTGCAGTTCAAAATTATTTTCGTTAGACCGTTTGGTCGTTTTTGATACAAACGACTCAATTATAGTTTTATTCGAGTTGCAGGGTAGAAGGACAGCACACTAATAAACCATACTCCTCTTAGCGGACGTAGGAATCCCGGGATCCCGAATATCCCAGGATTTTCGGGATCGGGATTTACAAATCCCGAATCCCGGGATTTCCAAAAATCGATCCCGATTGGCATCCCTAGTCTGTATGTACGTATGTGTGTTTTATAGTACAAAATCAACACAGAAACAGTTAAGGCTCAGTTACCCGACTGTAATGTAAGGTAACAGCAACAGTAGGAAACAGCTGATCGATATTGTTATCTGAAAAGTAATGTATGTATATGGTTATAGAGATGTAATGTAACGTAACCTACTTCTCATATAAAAATATCGACCAGCTGTTTCCTACGTTACTTTTAGATTACATTAATGTAACTGCAACGGTAGGAAACAGCTGATCGCATAAATTAATATTTGTTGTAATTTGACAGAAGTCATATGCCGGCACTTGGTTTAAATGATCACAAATATCTGATTAGCAATATATGTATGTATACATGAAAAAATTACCTTCTTTCGTAGCCATTAGTTTTAATATACATACATACATATGTATATACATACATATATACATATCTATGTACATCAATATATAAAAGTATGTATGTACATACATGGATTTGCACTTCACACACCAAGCATACATACATATGAATTTTTCTCAACAACAAGACACACGAACGCACCATTAATAACTTTCCTATTTAATCATTCTGCGACGCAAAAAATAAAAACACACGCCCGCTGCTTTCTGTTCTCCAACTTCTGCCAAACACGGATCGTTTTGCAAAACAAATCATTAGCACAAATATTTTTATTATTATGTAAAATATGTATTAATTTCTTTTAATTTATGAACACTTTTACAATTTCTAAAACTTATGCGCAATAAAAATTTTCCTGGAAACTAAAAAGTGCACTGTAGCATCTTAGCAGGTATTGTTAAGGGCACAGCTGAGTTTATTTCGTCGTTAAATAGACTCTTACAAGTTCAAGGTTGTTTCAGTTTGCTAAGAAATTTGACATATGGACCAAGCCAGCCAGTGGGTTGTTTTTGTAATCTGGCATTGGTTGTAGAATAAAGTCAATTCGGGTGGAAGCTGTGGAAAAGGAAACAGACTGATTAAAAAGCAGTATGAGAGAAGGAGATAGAAACAGTAGCTACGAAGAATAACAAGATTTAGCAAGAGCAGAAAAAGTACAGGGTTGTCAACTTTGATAGTTTAACGTCAAATGTGTGGATTGTATTTAGCCTTTCTCACAACCAAATCTTGGATTGGCAATTTTAATTGGATTGGAAAGTTTACTATTGTAAAGTTTACTATTTTCCACGCGTTTTTTTACATTTCTTAATTGGGTTGGATTTTATTTTATTTCATTTAGGTGCGATTTAAAATAACTTGCTTCGGCTATAATAATGATTGTGATAATTAAATTCTTAATGTCAATATGAAATGATTTTTTTAGCAGTAAGACTAACGAAGGAAAGAAAGTATAATTATCAGGGGCCAAATTACGGCACTCGTTATCGAACGAAATTACGAAATATTTCAATAGAGTTTATAAAGGAAATATGTATTTTAAAATTTCGATTTGTATCGAATGCCGTAATTTGCCCCAGGCCTGTTCTGTTCTCGAACCGGTTTGAAATCAGACGTTTTAGTGCTGTTCTACAAATTACGCAATTTTACGTTTTTCGCCGTAGCTTTTTTTTTCGAAAGCACGAGGTCGGGCTTAAAATTTTTCTAGACACAAAGCTTTGAATTTATTTTTTTTCAACGCATGTTTACCAATAAAATTTTTTTCAATCGTTATAAAAGTTAATAAATACAGACAAATCCCGGCATAACGAACGTTATATTGAAAAATTCGTTATATCGCTAATAATTTTCAAGTGTTATTTTAACTTTTATTGCTGTAGACATGATGCAATACAATAAAAAGAATGAGATACATTTTTTTATAAATAAGCTACCAAATACAAACTAACGGTACCATTTTGTTTTAAAAAATTAATGCTGCTGTAGATTTTGTTTAATTTTTTTTTGCCGTTCGTTATACAGAGCACACCTTTATCAAAACATTCGCTTTATAAAGTAGAACTAAATGTTAGAAATATGATGCTAGCAAGTTTTTGTTTTTTATTTTGCGATTTTTTCTTTAAAATTCGTTATATCCAGTACAAAATTAGGATATTATTCGCTATATGGGGTTGTTAATGTAAAATATTTGAACGTTCGTTATATCGAATTTTCCTTAAAGCGAGATTCGTTATACCGAGATTTGCCTGTAGTAACAAAATTTAGAAAATAATTTTGCTAAAAACAAAAATACACAGACTTCAATGCAAAGATCTGATACAACATTTTCGAAAAAAATTTGTGGGACGAAACTGGAAAAACAAAATTTTGAATATCTGTTGGCTAAAAAGAAGTATGTGGAATATAAAATTAAATTTTAATGGGCATGCCTCCGCCCATTTTTTAAATGCAATATTGGCTAATTTTCAGAGCTCAGGGTGTGTGTTAAGTTTTGCAAAAATCGGTAAAGTAGATCCACTTAAAATAAAATATTAACTTTTAATGGACGTAGCCCCGCCCATTTTTTAAATTTTAAAATTTTTCAATTACAAAAATCAAAGGGGGTCACTAGGTTTCGCAGCAATCAATTAAGTGGAATATCTAAAATCAAAACTGCCCACTTTTATTCACAATGGGACCAATTGGAAGCTTTACCCTCTCAGACAATAAAAAATAACTTTTTTAATCGGTCTAAAAAGTACCAAGTTATGAAGCAACAATGTCAAAAGAAAGAAAAAATACAGACGAGTTGATAATCTCCGCCCCTTTTTGAAGTCGCTTAAATATAGAGTTTTAATCTACTTTTTATGATAATTTTCCATCTTAATTATTTTTTAAACAATGCACTGGAATTGGATTTACACACCTTTTGTCCGTTACATTTTTAAAAATGGAAAAACGAAAATATTGCTATAGCGCTATTAATAAATTTGCAATAAATCGCATATAAATGAAATAAAAGAAAATTCAATCTAATTAAGAAGCTAATTCTCAGTTGGTAATCAATCTCCTTCTTTTTGAAAATGTTAAAGAAACGCATGGACAGTCGAAAACTTTCCTATATGTATCGCTATTAAAACTGCCAATTCAAGATTTGGTTGTGAGAAAGGCTAAATAGAGTCCACACGTTTGGCGCTAAATTGTCAAAGTTGACAACCTCTTGCTAAATCTTATTATTCTTCGTAGATACTGTTTCTATCTCATTCTCTCATACAGCGTTTTAATCACTCTGTTTCCTTTTCCAAAGCTTCCAGCCGAATTGGCTTTATTCAAAAACAACCCACTGGCTGGATTGGTCTATATGTCAAATTTCTTAGCAAACTAAAAAAACTTGAACTCATAAGTGTCTATTTAACCAAGAAAGAAACTCAGCTGTTCCCTTAACAATAGCTGCTGAGATGTTACAGTGCACTTTTTAGTTTCCAGGAAAATTTTTGTTGCGCATATGGTTTTGTTCCTTCGGTTCTCGGTTAAATCTTTAATAATACAATTAAAAAGTGTTAGAAATTGAAAAAGTGTTCATAAATTAAAAGAAATTAATACATATTTTACATAATAATAAAAATATTTGTTTTGCAAATTTGTTAAATAGAAAGCAGAGGACGTGTGTTTTTTCGTGTCGCGGACAGGGAACGAAGCCGATATTGATTTGTCGGCGGCGGCGGCTGACCAACAATATCATCGGCGGCGGCTAAAAGTCGACTTGCGCCGAAGAAATCTTGGCGGCGGCGGCTAAAAAATAAAACCATCGGCGGCTAGTACAAAACGGCTGAGAGTCGGCTAATTTATAAGAAAACCACCACCACAGAACAGTCTATGGACATCACTTCATGTAGAAATTCTAATTAGAGGTATTTTTACATACAAAGATATTTTTAGTGAAAATATATATAGCACTAACATGAAGTTACTGTTATAATTAGGCATTTCATGATAGGTCTATGGTTGTAAGATTCAATTTAAAAAATCTTAAACAAAAATTTGTTTATAAATCTGTAGGTAGGAGCTAAGCTACACCAAGCCACATTTTTTTAAATACTTTTTTTTTATTGTTGGAATCAGAATTTGTTTTCTCTATCGATAGCTGAAATCCAGTAAGTTCTAATGTCCGAAATATTAGATATAAAAAAAGATATAGTTATATAAAATATTTGGGGTAGGTCAAACTGGTAAGGCTGGGGCACAATGAATCCGTCGCGCGAGTTATGGAAACCCCCATAACGTTAACAACAACAACACAGCCATCAATTAAACCACCAAAACAAATTATATAAATTTCTTAAGAATTATCACCAAACACATAATTGCAAATTAATCATTAAATAATTGTACCAATAAAAAATTAAATATTTAAGTATATACATATTTATAAATTAAGCAATTGTTTTAACAGGAAATTGAAATATTTAATTGAGCAACAATAAATTTTATGTAGACTAAGCATTTTTGTAATTAGTTTAACTTTTATAAATGAAATTTTGAAAATAAATGAATCAGTTGTAAATCAGTGGTGAAAGAAGAAAGTAAAATTGTTTTTTTTAAGTGAGTTCTCGACGATAAATATAACTGGCGCAGTCGTGTTGGGCCTGGTAGACGATTCCAAAAATCCTTTAAGTGCTATTCAAAGGACTGTGAGAGAATATCACAGAGTACAAAAATTACCTTCGAGGGCATATCGGAGAAAAGTTAAAGTACTGCCTGAGAAACTGTGAGGGAATATCACAGAGCACAAACTTCGAGGGAATATCGAAGAAAACTGGATATGAAATCGGCGAGTATCAACTCCTTACCACCAGGAAT
This sequence comes from Tachina lurida, assembly GCA_944452675.1. Lineage (NCBI taxonomy): Eukaryota > Metazoa > Arthropoda > Insecta > Diptera > Tachinidae > Tachina > Tachina lurida. The sequence continues at coordinate 35,901,163 of OX101752.1, read as the reverse complement.
AACTATGTTAAGATACCTGATTTTGATTTGGTGAGTCGAAAATTGTGATGTGTGCTTAAAACAAAATATAAAATAATAATACATAAAAATCTATAATAAAACTGGCCAGCAAAGCCGTAACAAAATATAATAAACTGCGATTCCTATCGAAGGACCCTCCAGTATAATAAAAACTCAAATTTGCGATTCCGTAGCCCAAAAGCCGGACCCTCCAGGTTAGAAGAGTGTATAAAAAAAAATAAATAATAATATAAAATAACACAAAAAAAAACTAAAAGTGGAACTTTTTTTATTAAAGATATTATTTTAAATATGACATGATAGATAAAACACAAATATAAATACATATATACATACATTAAAGTATAATTATATTTAAATTTTAATCAATTTATTTTAAAAGAAAAGATACAAATGAACAAGAATACGAAAAATAAAATATACAAATAATTATTATAAATAAAGAAAATTTTGCTATTGATTAATTTCCCATAAAGAAAAAAAAATATAATAAGGGAAGTTACTGTACTGCTTGTAAATGAACAAAAAGAAAACAACTAAAAATATATTATTTAGACCATATCCTAGTGCATTAGGGAAACTATTTAAAAGTAGAAGTCTTAACTCGATTCCCGAAGATTGCCTTTCGGAAGATATATCATTCCCACTAGAAACAAGCAATATGGCAACTTCTCCAAACGAACAACCAAACTCTGCAGGAAATTCTGTCCTAAATTTTCCATTAAGACCCTCCTTTGAATCTCTTCGCATCCCAGATGCAATAAAGGATCTGCCAACATATGAAGGCAATCCTCGACTTTTAAATGAATTCATTAACAACGTGGAAGAAATTTTGCTTCACATAAGAGCCTACGATGCAACACCTCAGGGTCAAATATTATTGCGAGCCATACGCAATAAAATCACCGGACAAGCTAACGAGGTATTAAACATGTACGGGACACAGCTTAATTGGGACGACATTAAACAAAACCTTATCCTACACTACTCTGACAAAAGGACTGAGACATCTTTAATTCGGGACCTACATAACATTCGTCAAAAGTTTAACAATGTAGAAAAATTTTATAGCGAGATTATAGAAATTCAAGCATCTTTATTTAATAATATTCAAATACATGAAAGAGACGAAAGGGTAGTAAAATCAAAAAAAGAACTTTATTCTGAAATGTGTTTAAATAGCTTTCTGATCGGGTTAAGAGAACCATTAGGCTCGACCATAAGAGCATCCAAACCTGAATCATTAGCAGAAGCCTTCTCTTTATGCATTAAAGAGCAAAATATTTTCTACATGAAAACAGATCCCAATGCTACTCAAAGCAAATGGCAGCCAAGATCAAACAATTCTTTTTATAATGGAAATAGGTATAATAATAGGTTCACACCTTTTTCGCAACAACACGAGCTTACCTTCAGAAACCAATATACACGTCCCCAACAAACTACATATTATAATGAACAACCCTTACAACATAGAGCAGACAATAAATCCCTTAACCAAAACTATAACCAAAATTACATCCGTAACCAAAACTATAACCAAAATTACACCCGTAGCCAAAACTATAACCAAAATCCATTTAGAAACAATACGTTTAAGGGATATAGCAAACCAGAGCCAATGGACGTAAGTTCCGGCTATGTAAAAGCTCAACCACCAACTACAACGCAAAGATCCTTTAAAACTGACCAAACTATGAGAACTCTGGCATCTGGAAATCAACATAACAGAGGGGAACTTTTTAACTTTCAAAACAATTATAGTTTAGAACCATTACCACCAATCGTAGGTTACCAACAAAACTTAGATCAGTACCAAGAAGCAGAAGACCACATAAACATTGAAGACAATACAAATTTTCAAAACTTTGCCTCGAACAACAGACAGGGTACTTAGATATTAATAAACATGGGTTCGAGTTAGGTTACATTAACATTTCATCTCCATTCGGACGACCCCTCAAATTCCTAATCGATACTGGTGCCTCCTCATCATTTATAAACCCAAAATTCATAAATCCTTCAGACCAAAGAACTTGTAAACCAATTACAATAACGACCATACTTAACAGATACGAACTAGACAAAGAAGTTAGACTCGAAACATTTATTGAATTTAATCAACCAGGTGAATTAAGATTCCTTTTATTTAATTTTCACAACTATTTTGACGGTCTGATTGGCCTCGACATATTGTCACAATTGGGAGCAACTATAGATTTAGCAAAAAATACAGTCATTACACAAAATTCCATAATCCCTTTACAATTCAAGCCAAATTTTTCTTCTGGAAAACATATTATACCCGATAACTCTAAAGTTATAAAAAAAATCCCTGTGGATGTTAAGTGTGGAGACATTTACGTGACTAAAACTTATATTACTGATTCACTTTATATACCGGAAGGTATATACCAAGCAAAAGATTGGCATAGCCTGCTTGAAGTTATTAACATCTCGGACGAACAACAGATATTATATTTGGAACAACCATTAAAAGTTATTAAATACGATTGTCACGAATTTATAGAAGTCTTTAGTTTTGACACAATTCCAATAGGAAATAGTGAGGATAGCGATATTCTAGAAAAACTTAGAACAGAACATTTAAACATTGAAGAAAAATTACATTTATTAAAACTCTGCCGTAGGTATAAAGATATATTTTTTAAAGAAAATACGAAACTAACCTTCACGAATCAAGTCAAACATAAAATAACAACAACGGACGATATACCTATCCACACAAAATCATATAGATATCCCCAAATACACAAAACTGAAGTAAAACGACAAATAGCGGACATGTTAGAACAGGGAATAATACGGCCCAGCTACTCTCCATGGAGTGCTCCCGTATGGATAGTTCCAAAAAAAATAGACGCCAGCGGCAAACAGAAATGGCGGCTAGTAATAGATTACAGGAAACTTAACGAAAAGACCATATCTGATAGGTATCCTCTTCCTAATATAAGCGAAATTCTAGACAAATTAGGAAAGTGCATGTATTTTACCACACTCGATCTGGCAAGCGGTTTTCACCAAATTGAGATGCATGCTAAGGATATTCCAAAAACTGCGTTTACAGTTGAAGGTGGACATTATGAGTACGTTAGAATGCCATTCGGGCTCAAAAACGCACCATCAACCTTCCAAAGAGTCATGGATAACGTATTAGGCGAGCTCATAGGTAAAACATGTCTAGTATACCTAGACGACATAATTGTCTATTCCACATCCTTACAAGAACATTTACTAAACCTTCAATTAGTTTTCGGTAAGCTCCGATCGTCTAATCTTAAAATACAAACTGATAAATCAGAATTTTTGCAAAAAGAAACCAAGTTTCTTGAGCACATTATTTCCACGGACGGGATAAAACCCAATCCAGCGAAAATTGACGCTATAAAAAACTTTCCAATTCCTAAAACTCAGAAGCAAATCAAAAGCTTCATAGGTCTCGTTGGGTATTACCGAAAATTTATTAAAGACTTTTCTAAATTAACCAAACCCTTAACGGAATGTCTAAAAAAGGGAAGAAACATAGACTTTAACGATAACTACCTGAACGCTTTCGAAACATGTAAGTCCATCCTAACTAACGACCCAATTCTACAGTACCCTGACCTCACAAAACCTTTCATCCTAACCACGGACGCAAGCAATTTTGCATTGGGAGCTGTACTATCCCAAGGTAGAATAGGAAATGACAAACCTATCTGTTATGCCAGTCGCACTCTCTCGGAATAAGAATGCAATTATTCCACTATAGAAAAAGAACTATTGGCCATCGTATGGGCGACAAAATATTTCCGTCCGTATCTGTTTGGACGCAAATTTTTTATTGTTACCGACCATAGACCACTCACTTGGATAATGAGCTTGAAAGAGCCTAATTCAAAACTGGTGAGGTGGCGACTTAAGCTGGAAGAATTTGACTACGAGATAGTGTATAAGAAAGGAAAATTAAACACGAATGCTGATGCATTAAGTAGAATAAAAATTGATACACCTAAATTATCGGAAATAAACATAAATGATGTTGCCTCAAATATAGGTACATCTGGTACTACCGTGCACTCAGCAGAGGAAAATTTAAATGATGGTATATACATTTCAGAAAAGCCCTTAAACGACTTTAATTTACAGGTACTATTTGAAAAAACTACAATGACCCCAGAAATGTCAGTTATGACGCCATTCAAGAATAAACAACGCCGAATATTTAGGAAACCTTTATATACAGAAGAGATAATAATAGAAATTCTGAAAAAATTCCTTAATCCAAACAAGTTGACAGCAATATTTACCGACGATGACACTTTTCACATTATTCAATCTGTTTATTCAAAATTTTTCTCAAATAACAAAATATTCCGTTTAATACGCTGCACAGAAATATTAGAAGATGTAACCGAAAGTGACAAACAGGAAGAACTTATAAGAAGTTATCATGAAAACAACAACCACCGCGGAATCAGCGAAACACATCTTCATCTTAAAAGAGAATTTTATTTCCCTTTTATGAAAAATAAAATAACACAAATAATTAACAATTGCGATAAATGTCAAACCCTTAAATACGACAGAAATCCTTCAAAACCCTTATTCCAAAAACCGGAAACCCCCTTAAAGCCTCTAGACATTTTACATATAGACATCTACAGCATAAACCATAAGCAAATTCTAACAATAATTGACAAATTTTCAAAATTCGCTGCAGCATACACACTTTCATCACGAAATTCTGTGTGCATATTAAAATCTTTAAAACATTTTATTAACCTTTATGGTATTCCGAGAAAAATAATTGCTGACCAAGGCTCAGAATTTACAGCCAATATTTTTAAAGAATTTTGTAGGCAGTTTCAAATTCATCTGCATATTACTTCATTTCAACAGAGCACAAGCAATGCACCCGTCGAAAGACTACATTCCACCCTGACCGAAATATATAGAATCGTAATAACTACCAGAAAAGAAAACCGCCTTAGCGAAGACCATGAGGATATACTCATGGAGACCCTTATAACCTATAATAACTCAATACATTCCACAACTAAATTGACCCCATTTGAATTATTTTTCGGCAGAACATTCAAATTTAACAACACTGTTACGTTTAACAACGAACATGAATACATTACTAACCTTAACGAATTCCAAAACATTTTGTACCCACAAATCAAAGAAAAAATAGAAAACAAAATCGAAAATATAATAAACAAACTAAACGAAACCCGCTCAGAGCCGGAAAATTTGGAAAATCGAACAATTTATCGGAAAGAAGCAAAACGCAATAAAATAACACCTAGATTCACAAAACACAAAGTAAAAAAGAACAATAGAGTAACTATAATTACAGAACATAACAAAAAATTTCATAAATCAAAAATAAAAAAAATACGCAAAGTCCCAAAAACTTCTAATTAAAATTATTTTTCTATCCATAGGCTACCGCTAGCACTCCCTCAAACTATAGACATTCGAGAAATAACTCAACAACAGAAAGTAGTTAGATTTCGATTAGGCCCTGCAAGGATAATTACCAGTTACAACAACCTCATACACATTATTAACCTTGACGAATACGCAAAAAATATAGAAAGAATACAAGATACTATATCCACCTTTGAGAAAACCCATAGAACTACAAGCTTCACAAAAGTAACTAGGTTAAAACTTGAAGAACTAGAAAACAAAGTACATACACTCATGCCGTACAAACGAAATAAACGTGGACTCATAAACGGACTAGGCACCGCAGTAAAATTCATCACCGGCAACATGGACGCAAACGACGCACTTACTATAAACAAACAAATACAAGAAATCAAAACTAATACATCTCATATCAATACTATACTGATACATCAGAGCCAAATAAATTCAATCATGCAGGAAAGGTTGCGAAATGTCACTGATCACATAAATACAGAACAAGATAAAATAACCACTTATATTAACAAATTAGCAAACAAAATTTTGAAAGAAGATGACCAACTTTTCGAACTTCAATACATTAGCCAAATTAATTATAACATAGATCTCTTAAACAATCACCTAGAAAGCATCGCTGAATCAATTGTTCTAGCAAAACTAAATATGATATCCAAGTTCATACTGAGCACTACAGAACTAGACCAAATATACAATTACATGGAAAATCAGTCAATAAAAATTAGATCCAAAGAAGAAATATATGAACTGCTTGGACTCCAAGCATATTATAACAATTCAAATATTATATTTAATGTACAGATACCAAATTTATCAAAAGAAAAATATGAACTTTTCCACATACTTCCACTTCCTTTAAATAACACTAAAAAGATAAAAATAAAACCATACATAACATACAACAAAAACCACATCCAATTTTTTGACGAACCTTGTCCAAAAGTCGAGAACTCCTACTACTGCAAGAAATCACCATACACTGAGAATACAACTAATTCCACCTGCATTGCACAAATAATCAACAACAAAGATGCACTGTGCGATCTAGAAGACGTTGGCAACATAAATCTTATTATGCAGCCTGAGCCAAACTATATACTTTTTATAAATGCAAACAAAACAGCTATTACAACTAACTGCAATAACGACTCCTATTTGATTAATGGTACAACACTCCTTTACTACAACAACTGCACAATCAACATCAACGGTGAAATCTATAGAGACGATCCCATGTCCTATAGAGATGAACTTTTTCTACCACTCATAACCTATTCCGAAGTAAACGCAAAAACAATAACGGACAAGCTGAGCCTAGACAAACTGAGAAGCTTTCAAATTGAAAGTCACGAAACAACATCAAAGAAAAGCAACTTCATTATTCTAACAACATGTTCATTGAGCATCCTATTTACTGCTGCCCTCGTTTATATTGCAAAGACGAAGACTAAAATCCAATTCATACCGAATTCTTCACTCAACGTTCCAGCCCCTTCGCTTTCCTTGTGGCCGTCACTTTACTCTAGGGGGGGAGGAGTTATGGAAACCCCCATAACGTTAACAACAACAACACAGCCATCAATTAAACCACCAAAACAAATTATATAAATTTCTTAAGAATTATCACCAAACACATAATTGCAAATTAATCATTAAATAATTGTACCAATAAAAAATTAAATATTTAAGTATATACATATTTATAAATTAAGCAATTGTTTTAACAGGAAATTGAAATATTTAATTGAGCAACAATAAATTTTATGTAGACTAAGCATTTTTGTAATTAGTTTAACTTTTATAAATGAAATTTTGAAAATAAATGAATCAGTTGTAAATCAGTGGTGAAAGAAGAAAGTAAAATTGTTTTTTTTAAGTGAGTTCTCGACGATAAATATAACTCGCGTTAAACTTTGCCTTTTTCAACTGACATAAGTTGAAATACATGGTTTCTTACGAGGTCGGTTACACTCAGTACGTGTACGTCAACGCAAAGTACAACATTTGGTCAACTTTTAACTTTTTGCGTACGTTGAGTAGTTTGACAGATATTGGTTGGTTTTTTGGTATGTTCCAATTTAGATTTTTGTGTTTTGTGGTAGCAAAAATAGAATTAAACAAAAGAACTAAACGAAATATATACAAAAAGTTGAATTTAATAAATAAAATGGAGAATCGACCCTTAGAAGCTGTTCAAATGCTTTCGTCAATAAAGTACTCATTGTGCCAACCTTCTCTGTCGTTGCGTTAATGTCAGTTGAAAAAGGCGAAGTTTAAAGTATGACGGATTCATTGTGCCCGGCCTTTAATCCTGCCGGGATTGAACCATTGATCGCCCCAGCCACTTGCAATATAATTGTACAATAATATCGCCAATGTGTATGTCATATTCGAAGGTGGCACAATATATTGGAAAATATCAAGACTTTATTTTTATTGTACAATCAAGACAGTTGTGTAATGTGGTGGCAACATTGTTCAGTGTTGTTTATTTTCACTGTCAAGAAAATATTGTGCCATTTATTGCATAGTCTAGGTCAAAACGACAATAATATGTACAATAACATATGCAAAAATATTGTATAATGGATGGGCGGCCTTATCAATTTTCCAAATGTTTTAGCAGTCTCCCGCAAAAATTTTCAAGATGTGACTTGGTGTAGTTTACCTCCATATACATAGAAATAATAGAGAGTATGAACATTTAATCCGAAGCATTAAAATTTTCCAAAATATGTTTATATTTAATTTAATTTTTACTTAAAACGAATCGCAAATATTTGGTGAATAGAAAATAAAAATCATTGCATATATAGGTAGTCCATGTAACATGGCGTATCTTGGTAAATTCCTTGTAGACGTAGCACTTCTTCTGGTTAATAGATTAAGTAAAGCAATAAAAAATCATTTTTATATTTAATATTGTAGTATGCTTCCGTCAGAGAACAGGTTTCTAACAAAATATCTAGTTTTACATAGGAGAAATAGGTTTAAACAACATTTGATATACACATCTACTTATAGGAAAATTAGGACACCAAATTGTACCCTACGTCTCAACTAGCCTTCGACTTGGACATGACATGAACATGACGCCGGCAGAGCAACTGTGAAAAAATCACCAACTTCTTTGTTGTGGTGAATACGTCCGATGTTCATGTTCAGGCATATCAAAGTATTTTGCGCTAGTGCAATAAATATGGAATATTTAACAATTTTGTTCTATCTCTTTTGTTTCTATTGCAAATGGCTGCAAACTGAGAATCTCATGGCGAACATTGTTGCGCAGACATATATATGTTCGGGCATCCATGTCAGAGCATGGACGAAAATTGGACATGAGCGGTCTCCATTAGACATTTCCGATGTTCGACATGATGCCCATACCAAGTTCATGCCTAGTGGAGACCGGTAGTTAAAATCGCCAAGTTGGCGAGATATCGCCACATCTGGCAGCCCTCCTTCATTTTTCAATGATATCTGGTAGCTTTATTTTTCAGTCATATCAAATTGTTTGCAGAAAAAAATACTATTTTTCAAAAAAAAAATTATCATTATTAACAGAAGCTAACACATAATTAAAAAAAAATTCTGATTAAAGCTTAAATTAGACGTGACATAGCCATAACGCCATAGCCATAACCAAACCAAAATTCAATTGGTTTCTATGGTGAGAGTTATGGCGAGTCTCTCTCACTCTCACTCTCACCATAAAAATCAATTGAATTTTGGTTTGGTTATGGCTATGGCGTTATGGCTATGTCACGTCTAATTTAAGCTTAACACAGCGGCTAAAGCTTAAATTAGACGTGACATAGCCATAACGCCATAGCCATAACCAAACCAAAATTCAATTGATTTCTATGGTGAGAGTGAGAGTGAGAGAGACTCGCCATAACTCTCACCATAGAAACCAATTGAATTTTGGTTTGGTTATGGTTATGGCGTTATGGCTATGTCACGTCTAATTTAGCTTTAAGCTTGAATTAGACGTGACTTAGCCATAACGCCATAGCCATAACCAAACCAAAATTCAATTGATTTCTATGGTGAGAGTGAGAGAGACTCGCCATAACTCTCACCATAGAAACCAATTGAATTTTGGTTTGGTTATGGCTATGGCGTTATGGCTATGTCACGTCTAATTCAAGCTTTAAGCCGCAGCCAAAATGAGCCGCATGGGTCGGCGGCGGCTGAGGTTCTTTGAAAATTAGCCGACTCACAGCCGATCGGCTTCGTTCCCTGGTCGCGGAATGATTTAATAGGACTGGTGCGTGCGTGTGTCTTATTGTTAAGAAAATTATGTGTGTCATATGCAACTTCAAGCACATACTTACATACATACATATCTTAAAATCAATCAGCGGCGAAATAATGGCTACGAAAGAAGGTAATTGTTGCTTGTATTGCTATTCAGATATTTAAGATCATTTAAAAATAAAGTTTTAAAATAAATATCAGCAAATGAATTTGGAATGCACAAATTGGCGAATTGCGTTAATCGCTGGCTGCATAAATCGAGCTCGCACTGTACATTGCTACTAATTTTTTTTTTATTTCTACTTCGTTTATGAAAACAGTCGTTATCATTTACAGTGTACAAAAATATTTGGTGTAAAGCAAGCCACAGATATTGCGACTGTTTGTACAACATGAGCAAGTTGTGTATAAGATTGTAAAGTGTGTGGGGTCGTCGTATGAATTTGTGTATCGGTTGTACGAAAGATTAAAAAGATTTGGTTTTTTGGCAAGTTGTACAGACAGGTTGTAAAATTTAGGAGTATGTTGTACAACTTCATTTCATTTCATTTTGTTCGTATTTTCGTTGTGGTCATATGAAAAACGACGCTCTCGAATTCAAATGTGCGTATAAAATGGAGAATTCAATAGAAATAAGTGATTTTATGTTACTGTATAAAAGTTTTCGCGGATGAATTGCTTTTGTATATGCATCGGAACTTTTGACAATTTTGAATTTTTGAATACTTCGTCTGCCAACCACGTGTAACTTTTATATTCCATTGTGGCACACTTTCTTTTAATATTTCCAAAAGTTTGTTATTAGAATACGTTTCTTTTTATATAAATCACTACTTTAACCAAATTCGTTTTTTCTGTCCTTTTTTACGTTCTTCTTCTTATTTTGTCACCAAAAAAACCATCCATTAAAATACGCGACATGGTACCCGATGTCATCTTTAAGGTGAAGTTACATAACACGCGTTAGTGCGCGTGCGAACTGTAGGCATCTGCCAAAAAAAGTTGAAATAGTGTTTTTGCATACGACAAGTTACATAGCAAAATCTTAGACGCGTTTGCCGCAGAAAGTTGGTTAACTTTCAACTATTTAACGCGTTGTGTTGTTTTGACAACTAATCAGCCGACAACAAAAAAGAAAAAATTTAAACAAATTAGAATCATGAAGAAAAATCTTAATAAAGAGTTTGAAAACTATACAGTATTGCACAAAAAAGGAATTGAAAATGTTCCAAGATCATTTTTCAATGTAAAAATAAATAAAAAATCTGAAAGAAAACGCGTGTTGTGTAACTTGCCATTTTTCATGCGGTAAAGCTTTCAAGCGCACGATATTCGTCGACGAACAAACGCGTGTTATGTATTTCTACCTTTACTCCAAAAAAAGTAAGAAATGAAGTTGTGCACTAATGTTGTACACATTGTTGTATAGTTTGTGGGCAAAACACACAACTTGTTAATCCAACGTGTTGTACCAACGGTCGCAAGGTGTACATACGGCTTACATAAGAGAAAGATTTGAGCAGTGATGTTAGCCCCACACAGCGTTGCCACTAGTGTAAAAAGAAATTATACAGCTGCAAGCAGGGTTGTCAGATCTTTTCTGGCGTATTTCGCCAAATTGATTTTAAAAATCGCCAAAAGTCGCCAAAATCAATTTTATTTAGTTTTTCCTTCTAAATATTTGATAATAATATTGATTTTATATAACACTTTTTTATAATATAAACTAGGGGCCCGGTCCGGCTTCGCACGGGTATAAAATATATAGCCTATGTCATTCAATGAAAACAATGATTAAAATCGATCCAGTAGTTTTGATTTATTCATTACTGCCCGTGACCCGCACGCGTTAAATTTAGGGTAAAACAATTATTCTTTCCCTAAACCATGAAGATTTCCTGCTATCTTTGGAATATCTAAATTCATACACTACATTTTTACTTATTTACTTTTTACATTTTTACCTATTTATTTTATTTTTACGACAACTAACATATTACAGAATGTCTTTATATACAACGTTGAAAGCTTTCTTGTCATTAGACAACACAAACATGTTTCACATGTTTTCTCTAGAGGTTACTCTTGAAAGAGCGACATACAGTTGGCCATGTGAAAAGCAGTGAACGCTAAAATCTAAGCCTGCAACGTTGAAGGTTTGACCCTGCGATTTATTAATGGTCATTGCAAAAGATGTATTTACCGGAAAGTGTAAACGTTTAAATTGGAAGGTTAAATCCGATGGTATCAGAGCGATTCGGGGAATCAATACATCTTCTCCGGTAACACATCCTGTGAGTAGTGTGCACTCTATTATGAAAGTTTTCTGTGATTTTACCAGCAAACGCGTGTCATTGCAAAGTTAAGGTGGATTTAGGTTTCTTAATAAAATAACAGGACAACCTACTTTCAACACCATTTTGTAAGGAGGGAATCCAGACGGGTTCAAAAAGTTTAGAAATTCTGTAGGAGAATTAACAGCTTTTTCCAAATCGAGAATAGTATCGACACAGTAGTATATTTTCGTCGGCGCATCTCTGGAAATAGCCTGTTCTCACGCGAAGATGACGAAACCCTCATATTAGTTTTAAGCTCTAATTTATTGACATGTCGCGAAAGGTTGGATCTTTTTAAGGAAGCATTTACTTCGTCAGCACGTGTTCCTCGAGTCACAACTGGTAGAATTTGACGGAAATCTCCTGAGAACAGAATTGTACATCCACCCAGAGGGGAATTTTTGTTGCGCAAATCGCGCATTGTCCTATTCAGTGCTTCCACAGACGTCCTGTTTGACATGGTAGCTTCGTCCCATGCATCAATTTTCTATTAAAAAGTAAATGACAAAATAATTCAGGCAAAAAAAAAAACTGACTCCAATACTAAGAATCAATCCAAATGATTACAAAACGGACGCAAGTATGAAAATAATATTGAAACAAAAAGAAAAGAATTTTAAAAATCAGTCCATAAATAGAGAAGTTATGTAATCAGCAATAGATTTTTTTATGGTGGGGGGAGGGGGGCCCTAAATATCATAACCTTAAGCAAAATTCTTTCAAACCAAAAAATAATTTTAAAAATCGGTTCACAAATAGCAGAGTTATGGAATAAGGGAGGAAATTTTCCCTGCCGATTTAAAAAAAAAATTATGGCACCTAACTGCAAGCAAACCCTTTCAAACAAAAAAAAAAAAGAATTTCGAAAATCGGATTAAAAATTACCGAGTTAGGCGGGTACGAACATTAAAAAAAATTTAAGAAAAAATACACACGAATTGATAACCTCCTTCTTTTTTGAAGTCGGTTAAAAATGTTATTGAGCGATATCCATAAGAGATAGACATATACCATAGCGGAGTTTTCTGTAGACCTTTTCAATGTAAACGTGTTTTTGTTAGTACATTATTTTGATAAATCTCGTAATGTTCTGCCTGTGTTTGCAATGTAAGTGGAAAAAATTTAATTATTTATGACATCACATTATGCAAGCCATACACCTTGCGACCGTTGGTACAACACGTTGGATTAACAAGTTGTGTGTTTTGCCCACAAACTTTACAACAACGTGTACAACATTAGAGTACAACTTCATTTCTTAATTTTTTTTTTTGGAGTAAACATGACATCGGGTGTTATGTCGCGTATTGTAATGGATGGTTTTTTTTTTGGTGACAAAATAAGAAGAAGAACGTAAAAAAGGACAGAAAAAAAGAATTTGCTTAAAGGAGTGATTTATATAAAAAAACGTATTCTAATAACAAACTTTTGGAAATATTAAAAGAAAGTGAGCCACTGGACTATAAAAATTACACCTGGTTGTCAGACGAATTATTCAATGACCTTTTGTCAAAAGTTCCGATGCATATACAAAAGCAATTCTTCCGCGCAAACTCATACAATTATATAAAATCACTTATTTCTGTTGAATTCTCCATTTTATACACAACGAAAATAAGAACAAAATGAAATGAAGTTGTACAACACACTCCTAAATTTTACAACCTGTCTATACAACTTGCCAAAAAATCAAATCTTTTTAATATTTCGTACAACCGATACACAACTTCATACGACGACCCCACACACTATACAATCTTATACACAACTTGCTCATGTTGTACCAACAGTTGCAAGGTCTGTGGCTTGCTTTAGAAACCTCAAAAATAACAGTATTTCTCCAATATTTAATGGATGTTGTTATACATATAAACCTTCCTCTTCAATCACTCTATCTATTAAAAAAAACCGCATCAAAATCCGTTGCTTAGATGTAATGATTTATACAAAATAATCATATAAAAATGTAGCAGAAAATCGCCAAAAATAGAAATAAAGTCGCCAAAAATGATTTTTTACAAGTTTTTCTCAGCCAAATTCAAAATGAATTAATTAATATAAGAGAAATCACCAAAATCAACTACTGCTTCAACAAACTAATTAAAACAATTTTGTGTTTCAATTTTGTTGAAAAAATAGCCACAAAAATCGCCAACAAATTTATTTATCGCCAGAAAAATCGCCATGCCACCAAACCAAAAATTTTGACGCCAAGCTAGTTGAAAAATCGCCACGTTTGGCGAGAAATCGCCTTACCTGACACCCCTAGCTGAATATCGAAAATAGTGCAAAGCCGAATGAAAAAGAGCAAAACAAAATCTAAAAGAATTTTTTATTTTCTTATTAGTTTTTTAGTAAATTGAAATTTAAAACGAGATAATTTTTTTTTAATATATAAAAAAAGTGCAACAAAATTAAAAATATGTATGGCATAAAATTCACTAATTCACAAATATTTACTTTAACCCTTTCGACCCGGATGGTACACATGTGTACCACTCTTACTTTAAACATCCCTAAAAGCTTTAAATTAAATGTTATTTGGTTGTGTATTGCACCATGTCGTCTCCAAACTTCGCTGAATAGATTCTAAGAAATCCCGTTATTTTATTTTGTTATTTACGTTTGATATTTCAATTTTTGTGTGTCGCGACGGAGCCAAAGTGAAGTGCGTTGTTAGTTTTTGTGCGATATTGGCCGTGGAAGCTTCGAACATAATCAAAATACGGCAGAATTTAAGTTTTTGCAAGTATTTGCAATTGAAGCATGTAAGTATTTTTAAAAATATATGTGTTTTGTGGTTATTTTAGATTATGGTACATATATGTACCATTCGGCCGGTATAGTGGTACATATTTGTACCAGTAGTCCGGTGAGCACTGAATATTGTAGTTTTATATTTTGGGAAAAATTTGTTGTTTTCGTAGTAATGGTGTCCCATTCCAACTAGACAAGTTGTAGCCACGCACCGCCTTTGCTACACTGGCAACTTTGAATTATGCTGGGCTGGGCTCGTCGGGCATGGGCGTGAGTACGTTGCAGTACAATGCGGGCTATTGGAGGACACCTGGTGTACCAGTGTAATCTGGAAAATTATTCGGGGCCTGAATGTAATAACTTGGACTAGACCTAGCGATGGTGTGACACGCTAAAATTCCCACCCTCTTATCCCATTGATCAACTCACCCAATACTCACCCCAATAAACTTATTTTAATTAGACATCTTTTTTTTTGTAATCCAGTGATTATTCAAATTGCTCTATTTCCAATAATTCTCTTATCCTATTTCCGCGGACGAATAACTTACATTTCTAATTCATTATTTCATACTTTTAAATTTACAATAATTACAATGTTGTACTGCTTATACATCTATGTATACTAACGTCCCTTGGGTTGCAATTTCAAAGGCCCTAGACGATAACCACTCTGGACGATCGATTGAAGGTCAAGGATGGTTGGCTACCTTAACTAAATATGGTTTTTTTCTTTTTTTTTTTTTTTTTTTTTTTTTTATATTTTTTTATCATTCACTTTCTCAATGAGAAATTTGGAAAATCAATTTACTATATAGAAAATGCATACTAGAACAACTCACCGATAAGCTAGGAATCAAAACGGGCTATATTGGGTGATGGCTCACTCACTCTTTTCTTTTTATCTTCTAAATGTTCCCAACAATGCAATTAAGTATGACGACGCTCTTAGCTGGATATGCTTTGACGCTATGGCTGATAAATATGATGACGCTCTTAGCTGGATGGGCTTCGATGTTATTTCGGGTAAGTATGACGACGCTCTAGATAGGTTGCGCGTAGGCTATTTATTTGTTAAGTATGATGACGCTCTTAGCTGGATAGGATTCGATATTATTTCGGGTAAGTATGATGACGCTCTAGATAGGTTGCGCGTTGGCTATTTATTTGTTAAGGATGATGACGCTCTCGATAGGTTGCTGTGGCGGTAGAGCTGGTAAATGTGATGACGCTCTAGATAGGTTGTGCTGATGACGCTCTAGGCAGGCTGTGCTGATGACGCTCTGGGCAGGCTGTGCTCTGGTGTTAATTCTGGTAAGTATGACGCTCTAGGCAGGCTGTGCTGATGACTCTCTAGGCAGGCTGTGCTGATGAGGCTCTAGGCAGGCTGTGCTCTTACCTCTTTTACTTATAGGTGGTTTTCACCCACTTTAACGCACCCCGTCCTTAGTTTCGCCTGACTTGCGCCAGAACCTCCACGTAATTATCTCACCTTTTCCCACTCGTTTCACGTCGATTTTCTCCGATCCTTTTTTTTTTAGGTCTTACCTGTCCCAGTGCTTGTAAAAGAAGAGGCCGGAAGTCCTCCATTTTTCCTTTTCGTCATCCTTGATTTCAATCCTGGTGCGACCCACTTCACTTACATGGTTGAACGTTAAAGTAGTATCCCTCAGTACTTCCGCGATTTTCTTACTGATATCATCATCTGGTATCCCACTGAACGTCACACTTTACAACGTTGTATTTTGATTGAGCTCGCCCCAGCTAGTTTCTATTTGCAACTCTGCCTGCTCACATTGTCATTGACTTTCCACACATGACTTAAAAAAAACCAGCAACTATTAATCAAATACAAAAACACTAACGCACATAAAGCTATGTATGCGTATATATATTTTTATGACAGATGAATTAGTCTTGTGTGTGACCGGCCATTTACCGTGACAAATACCTGTTGTCCAAATCTGCTGATGGTTTACTTATAAATGGTACACACCCCCTTTCCTCCGTGAGTGTATTTATCACATTAGCAGTCCAAACTGCTAATGTGATAAAACATTGTCATTGGCCTATTGACTTTATGCTTTTATATCTTTGGCATGGAAAACTCCTATTGGCTTACCCTGAAGGGTTTCTAATTCATAAAGATTGCTGCCAATGGTCCTGAGAATGCGGCATTTCACAAACCTTTTGCATAGTTTCGCCGACAGCTGCTTCGCAAAGTCGGATAGTTGAAAGTTGCGGCGGAAAACTTCCTGCCCTACCTTGAACTTCGTCTCTCTGCTGCGTTTGTTATACCGCTTGGCATTTCGTTCATAGTTGTCGTGCAAGTTCTTTCTAACATTTTCTCTCACCAATTCTAAAAATTCGTTACGATTTTCTATTCTATTTTCGGAGTCTTCCAATAAGTTTAATTCCCGTACAAGTTTATAAGCTGAGGCGTGCGTCACCATGTTGGTGCCAAATAGCACGAAATATGGCGTTACTCCAGTCGCTGAGTGCACCGAAGATCGCAGTGCGCATTCGATTTCGCAGAGGTGAAGATCCCACTCACTTTGGTTCTCTTCCAAATACGATCTAATCGCCGCTAGGGTCGACTGGTTTACTCGTTCAGACGCGTTTGCTTGTGGTGCGTAATAGGCGGTGCGCATATGTTTTATTCCGAAGTCATCTAGTAGCTCTTGAAATTGTTTGCTGACGAATTGCTGACCGTTGTCTGACACTATAGTCTCTGGGCACCCGAATTTGTAAAATACTTCGGAGAGTAAAAAGTTGCACACATTACGAGTGTTAGCCTTAGGCATTGCTTTAAGCAGGACAAATTTTGAAAAGTAGTCGAGTACAATGAAGATATAGTGATTGCCCTTCTTGGACTTGACATAGGGCCCCAAAAAATCTATGTATACTCGCTGGAACGGTCTACTGGCTCCTGGCTCTTTTCCCATAGGTGGTCTGAGTATCCTGTTGGCCGGTTTACATTCTTTACAAGTATCGCATTGGTTAATATATTGGTTGATTTGAGCATTCATGTGTGGCCAGTAATATAGTTCTCTGACTCTTCTAATAGTTTTTCCGACTCCTCCATGCGCGTTTGTTGGCGATCCATGTGCTTTGGCCATTATACTATTCGTGAGACTCGCTGGGACCCATAGTTTCCAGGCGTGTTCTTCCCTCGGTAAGTTTTCACTACTGGTGTGTGTCCTTTTATACACTCTTCCTTCTGTCACTTTAAGGTCTGGCAGACTGGCTTTATTTTGCTCTATGACCTCCACTAACTTTGTATATTCCTCCTCACCGAATTCGGGTGCTGATAGGTCAATGCTCACCCACTTTTCCAATTCGTCCATCGCATATCTGGACAGAGTATCGGGTACCACATTTTGTGAACCCTTTCTGTGCTTGATAGTGAAAGAAAATGCTTGCAATTGTAAACTCCATCTAGCCAGCCTTCCGCTGAGGTCGCGCTGTGACATTAGCCATTTCAAACTCGCATGGTCAGTTATAACGATAAACTGCATCAATTCTATGTACGGACGGAAACGTTTCACCGCTGAAACTACCGCCAGACACTCTTTTTCCGTAACTGAGTAGTTCTTTTGCGCCGTAGAAAACTTCTTAGAAAAATAAGCGATCGGGTGTTCACCTTCCTCGTCTTCCTGGAATAACACTGCCCCCATCCCAACTTCCGAAGCGTCACACTGGATGTTAAAAATTCGATTGAAGTCTGGATGTACTAGCACTGGACTTTGTGTCAGCTTGATTTTTAGTTGATCGAAGGCGGACTTGGCAACATCGGTGAACTCAAAAATTTTTCCTTTCTTCAACGTCTCTGTAATGGGCGCGGTGATTGTGGCGTAATCGGGTATAAAACGCCTATACCATCCTGTCGTCCCCATAAAACTGCGAACCTGTTTCGGCGTGGTGGGATATTCTAGGCCTAAAATGGCCCTTATTCTTTCGGGGTCTGGTCGCAGCTTCCCTTCGCCCACTATGTAGCCGAGGTACTTGAGGTCTCTGCATCCGAACTTTGACTTGCTAACATTAATAGTCAGGTTGGCCCTGTCCAGACAACGCGCCACCTCAGCCAGAGTGTCTAAATGTTCTCCGAATTCTGGCGACACCACCAGCAGGTCGTCCAGATACACAAACACCCTCTCCCGCAATCGTGCTGGAATCACCTTGTCCATTAAACGGCATAGCCTTTGGGCTGCGTTACACAGTCCAAAAGGCATAACCGTAAAATGATACAAGGGTCTTCCAGGCACGGTAAAGGCTGTCTTTTCTCTGCTCGTTTCCGCTAAGGGTATCTGCCAGAATGCGTCCTTCAAATCAATACTGGAGATATAGTGCGTGTCGCCTAGACGGCTCAGAAGACCATCAATATGAGGAAGAGGGTAGGCGTCCTTTATGGTAAGTTCATTCAGCCTGCGAGCGTCCAAACAGATTCGCACCTTTTCACCTTTTTGTACGAACGTTATTCTGTTGTTCCACGGACTTTCGCTGGGCTCAATGACTCCCAAGGCCAACATCCTATCCAATTCCTGATACATCAGCTTCTGCACCGCTGGCGACACGGGGTAGTGTTTCTCTTTAACTGGTACCGCTTCTCCTGTATCTATTCGGTGTGTTTCCAGATGTGTCTTTCCCAAGCCTCTGCGTGTGAAACACGGAAACTTCTCAACCACTTCCTCTAGACGCCTCTGTTGTTGACTGTTCAGGTTGTGAAACCTCGGGCACGATTTTTCAAGTTCATCTTCGTTATTAACTCCTTGGGTAGCGAGCGCGTTTTTTTCAAACCTTAGCAAATTAAAATCCCTCATGAAGTCCACTCCTAGGAATAATGGATGCTTAAGGGTGGGTACCAAAAAGAAGTCTACGGGTTTAGTGATTTTATTAAAAGTGATATCGGCTCTTACTCTCCCGATAATATCGTTCAACCTTCCATCCGCGGTCTTTATTTTCGCCTGTACTGGGTAGATGATTAGTTGTGCCTTCTCGACTAAATCTATACAACCCTTGCCCAGGCATGTAACGGTTGCACCGCTGTCCAGTAATCCTTCTATCTGATGGCCTTTTATATTTATTTTGGGATAAATGCGTGTATCCGGCCCTTCGTATATGCTAGACTCTGCGATTTCTAATCTAAGCTGTCGTCTATCTTTCCACCTTTCTCTGGCTTTTTTAATTCGCTTCGAAGTTCCTAGTATTCTTTCTCTGGCGGCCGCATACTCCTGTTCTCTAATACTTAACTGCTTTGCTACGCTCTGAGGTTCTTGGCACTCAATCTGTTGCTCCTTTTGGTTATTCCTTCTAGCTAGTCGAATTTCAGGTTCTGAAGTACTATTGTTTTCCAAAGTCTTTTCTGGATTTCTATCTTCATGGTGTGGGGTTTCAAAACTTATTGGTGGGTTTGGGGATGTTGCATGGATGAACGAGCCTCCATCCCTGAACGAGGCGCGTTCAAGTACCGGTTTCCCTGACATGTCGGGCAACGCGGAGTTACTGTGTCTTCTCTGCCACACTTGAAACAAAACAGTCTCCTTTTTTCTTCCAGGCAGTCGAAGAAAGTATGCCCTTCGACGTGACAGTTCCAACAAATCAAACTTTTTGATGTCGTTACGGCATCTAATTCAGGTGTTTCTGATGTTAATTCCGTCGCGAACTCTACTTCGTGGATCGCCCTGGGTGGAACTCTGCCACTGAACTGACGTTGGCTACTGATGAGATTTTCAGCCCTCCGGCACTCCCTGACAAATTGCGCTAGACTGCTTACGGTTACTGAAAACATGAGTTGAGCCATGGCTGCCTTCAGGTTCCCCCGCATGATGCCTACCAGGTCTTTTTCGCCTATTGGGTTGCGTAATTGATTCCTTAGTCTTAGTACTGAACTATAAAACTCATCAAAAGTTTCGGTATTTTGTTGCCGCCTGTCTAGAATTTTTCTTTGGATGTCAAAGTCGCTGTCATAGCGATGAAATTGACCTATCATTGCTGTTTTCAAATCTCTCCATCGGGTTATATTATTAAAGCGCCTGTGGTTCCAAAACCATTCTCGAGCTGGTCCACTAAGAAGATGGTGGAATGATCGTATGACATCCTTCCATTCACAACCGTAATCAGCCTGTAGCGTTTCTACACGAAACAAAAAATCCTCTATACTGGTTGTCTTGTTTGTACCATCAAACGCTACTCCCCATTTATCGATGCGTACACCTGTATGGTGAGGCTGGTGGGTGATTTGCTCTGACGCTGCATTCAAGTAGGGGCTACTCGGTCGATATGTTACTTCTGGATAGTCAGTGTCTGGGCAAAACGTGTCTCTAGCTGGGCCCAAGTAGTTGTTTCTGCTAGTTAACGGCGGATGTGAACTAGTGTTAAATCTTCGGCCACAATTGAAGCCGCTATTATCATCGTGGTTCCAAGCATTGGGCCATTGTGGTGCTTGGGGCTGTGGTGCTGCGTCCGTGGGCCGTGAAGGGGGGGGACGTGAGACATCAGGAAGCTCGAAACTGACCTGCGACTGAGGTGCGTTACGGCGTTGTTGATTTTGCTGACCTTGCCCATTCACGCATTGCTGGATTATCCTGGGCATCATGTTAAACAAACGGTCCTCGAGATTTTTGAGATCCTCTGTAGTTATGGCCGTGGTCCCTTTTTGCTGTCCTGGTTGCTCAGGGCGTGTGCTAGGTCTTAGTGTTACGTTAGCATTCATGAAGGCTTCTCGGATGCCCCTCGCACTGAGGCTACTGTATGGTGGGGTGGCCACTGAGTAATTGCTCGCTTCACTAGAATTCAGTTCGTCTTGAGCTCTTGGTACGCTTGGCCGCTCTTCTATGTTAGAATATCTTGGTACCGCTCCTGTGCTTTCTGACGTTGACGTACTTGTTGTTGTAGAGGTGGTCGTTGCGATCGTCGTACCCGGTATTGCACTCGCAGTCGCCGCTTCATCGGCTCTGCTTCCTGATCGTGTACCTACCATAATGCTTAACTACACTTGCCTGATTTTTAGTTGGGTGTCTCTATCGTGGTGTATATACCTAAGTCGTTCTAATCTCGAACCAATGCGTGCGTGTTTTGGGCACTCCAAGTAAACTTCGTTTGATTTCGTTAGCTTGGAGTCAATATTACCTGGTATTATTTATAATTAAATATTAAGCTCCGACCAGAAAGTTATCAAAAAAAATTGTACTGATCGAGGCTGACTATTTAACACTAAAGGTGCCAAATATCCGCAAGGGAAATATATTAAATGTTAATTTATTTTATTTTATTTTTTTTTTTTTTTTTTTTTTTTGTGTATTTCCAAAAAAAAATTTCTGATTAAGTAATGTGGCTGATAATATTATTTAAATCATAGATATAAATACCCAAATAAAGGTCTGTTCATACCCACTTATCAAAAGATTTCTTCTCAGAAGTTTCCAAATTTCTCATAAATTTATCAAAATAACAATTTTAACCAATATACTTTATAATATTTTTTTTTGTAATTTTCGGAATTTCTTATTAATCTGTGCTCATATTAACAATTCTAAAAAAACAGCTTTATATTTCCTAAAGATTTCTTCTCAAAGGTTTCTAAATTTCTTATAAATTTGTACAAAATATTAAATCTCAAAAAAAAATGTTGAGCAATCTTCTTAATCAGTCTGGATGAGTATTGGGTGAGGAATAAAATAATAAATTGGTACATATCAAGAGTAAGGTCGCTTCCAGAGTCGAGCAGACAATTTACTACGCACGTTGTATTTGATATCGGTTTACCTGTCGCAAACGGGGCTGCTTCAACTTTCAGCAGGCCTCCGGACATACAGATAAAACTACTATATCTAACTTAAGAGATCAGGTGCAATTACCGTGTACAAATTGTGTACCAATAAGCCTACCTTATCCCCTAATCAGTAACTAAAGATTTCGACTTCTTAGTCAGTTGCAAACGATCAGACTTTCAGCCTGGCACCGTGTCTAACTGACTATCCGTTTACTACTAATACAACTATTAGCCTTTTCAGAACAATTCCATAGTCTTTACTTCTCCTTAACTGTACCTTCTATACCAAAACCAAAAAAAAATTATCGTATCCTTCGTCTTTTCATTCGTGCCCCACGTTGGGCGCCAAAAATTTATGTCCCATTCCAACTAGACAAGTTGTAGCCACGCACCGCCTTTGCTACACTGGCAACTTTGAATTATGCTGGGCTGGGCTCGTCGGGCATGGGCGTGAGTACGTTGCAGTACAATGCGGGCTATTGGAGGACACCTGGTGTACCAGTGTAATCTGGAAAATTATTCGGGGCCTGAATGTAATAACTTGGACTAGACCTAGCGATGGTGTGACACGCTAAAATTCCCACCCTCTTATCCCATTGATCAACTCACCCAATACTCACCCCAATAAACTTATTTTAATTAGACATCTTTTTTTTTGTAATCCAGTGATTATTCAAATTGCTCTATTTCCAATAATTCTCTTATCCTATTTCCGCGGACGAATAACTTACATTTCTAATTCATTATTTCATACTTTTAAATTTACAATAATTACAATGTTGTACTGCTTATACATCTATGTATACTAACGTCCCTTGGGTTGCAATTTCAAAGGCCCTAGACGATAACCACTCTGGACGATCGATTGAAGGTCAAGGATGGTTGGCTACCTTAACTAAATATGGTTTTTTTTTTTTTTTTTTTTTTTTTTTTATATATTTTTTTATCATTCACTTTCTCAATGAGAAATTTGGAAAATCAATTTACTATATAGAAAATGCATACTAGAACAACTCACCGATAAGCTAGGAATCAAAACGGGCTATATTGGGTGATGGCTCACTCACTCTTTTCTTTTTATCTTCTAAATGTTCCCAACAATGCAATTAAGTATGACGACGCTCTTAGCTGGATATGCTTTGACGCTATGGCTGATAAATATGATGACGCTCTTAGCTGGATGGGCTTCGATGTTATTTCGGGTAAGTATGACGACGCTCTAGATAGGTTGCGCGTAGGCTATTTATTTGTTAAGTATGATGACGCTCTTAGCTGGATAGGATTCGATATTATTTCGGGTAAGTATGATGACGCTCTAGATAGGTTGCGCGTTGGCTATTTATTTGTTAAGGATGATGACGCTCTCGATAGGTTGCTGTGGCGGTAGAGCTGGTAAATGTGATGACGCTCTAGATAGGTTGTGCTGATGACGCTCTAGGCAGGCTGTGCTGATGACGCTCTAGGCAGGCTGTGCTGATGACGCTCTAGGCAGGCTGTGCTGATGACGCTCTAGGCAGGCTGTGCTCTGGTGTTAATTCTGGTAAGTATGACGCTCTAGGCAGGCTGTGCTGATGACGCTCTAGGCAGGCTGTGCTCTGGTGTTATTTCAGGTAAGTATGTTGACGCGCTAGGCGATCTGCGCTTTGGACAGATATTTTGTACTTACGATGACGCTCTAGGCAGGCTGTGCTGATGACGCTCTGGGCAGGCTGTGCTGATGACGCTCTAGGCAGGCTGTGCTCTGGTGTTAATACTGGTAAGGATGACGCTCTAGGCAGGCTGTGCTGATGACGCTCTAGGCAGGCTGTGCTCTGGTGTTAATTCTGGTAAGTATGACGCTCTAGGCAGGCTGTGCTGATGACGCTCTAGGCAGGCTGTGCTCTGGTGTTAATTCTGGTAAGTATGACGCTCTAGGCAGGCTATGCTGATGACGCTCTAGGCAGGCTGTGCTCTGGTGATAATTCTGGTAAGTATGACGCTCTAGGCAGGCTGTGCTGATGACGCTCTAGGCAGGCTGTGCTCTGGTGTTAATTCTGGTAAGTATGACGCTCTAGGCAGGCTGTGCTGATGACGCTCTAGGCAGGCTGTGCTGATGACGCTCTAGGCCGGCTGTGCGCTGGTGTTATTTCAGGTAAGTATGTTGACGCTCCAGGCAATCTGCGCTTTGTATAGATATTTTGTACTTACGATGGCGCTCTAGGCAGGCTGTGCTGATGACGTTAATTCTGGTAAGTATGACGCTCTAGGCAGGCTGTGCTGATGACGCTCTAGGCAGGGTGTGCTCTGGTGTTAATTCTGGTAAGTATGACGCTCTAGGCAGGCTGTGCTGATGACGCTCTAGGCAGGCTGTGCTCTGGTGTTATTTCAGGTAAGTATGTTGACGCGCTAGGCGATCTGCGCTTTGTATAGATATTTTGTACTTACGATGGCGCTCTAGGCAGGCTGTGCTGATGACGTTAATTCTGGTAAGTATGACGCTCTAGGCAGGCTGTGCTGATGACGCTCTAGGCGATCTGCGCTTTGGACAGATATTTTGTACTTACGATGACGCTCTAGGCAGGCTGTGCTGATGACGCTCTGGGCAGGCTGTGCTCTGGTGTTAATTCTGGTAAGTATGACGCTCTAGGCAGGCTGTGCTGATGACTCTCTAGGCAGGCTGTGCTGATGAGGCTCTAGGCAGGCTGTGCTCTTACCTCTTTTACTTATAGGTGGTTTTCACCCACTTTAACGCACCCCGTCCTTAGTTTCGCCTGACTTGCGCCAGAACCTCCACGTAATTATCTCACCTTTTCCCACTCGTTTCACGTCGATTTTCTCCGATCCTTTTTTTTTTAGGTCTTACCTGTCCCAGTGCTTGTAAAAGAAGAGGCCGGAAGTCCTCCATTTTTCCTTTTCGTCATCCTTGATTTCAATCCTGGTGCGACCCACTTCACTTACATGGTTGAACGTTAAAGTAGTATCCCTCAGTACTTCCGCGATTTTCTTACTGATATCATCATCTGGCATCCCACTGAACGTCACACTTTACAACGTTGTATTTTGATTGAGCTCGCCCCAGCTAGTTTCTATTTGCAACTCTGCCTGCTCACATTGTCATTGACTTTCCACACATGACTTAAAAAAAACCAGCAACTATTAATCAAATACAAAAACACTAACGCACATAAAGCTATGTATGCGTATATATATTTTTATGACAGATGAATTAGTCTTGTGTGTGACCGGCCATTTACCGTGACAAATACCTGTTGTCCAAATCTGCTGATGGTTTACTTATAAATGGTACAATGGATCCTGAAAGTATTCGAAAAATTTTAGAAGATGAAGCTGATAGCGCTAGCGACTCAGGGGAATTTTCCAGAGAAAGCTTTAATGAGTTTGTACCAAGTTGTATGTCTAGCGAAGCAAATAAAATTTTATCGCGAGATCATGGGTGGTGTCGACTTGGCTGATCAAATGTCCGGCCTTTACGAATACGATCGAAAATCGGATAAGTGGTGGAAGAAAACTTTTTATCGTTTAAATTCCAGCCGTAAATTCCTGTGTCATTTATAATGACCTCAATCGAAGAAAGATGCCATTCAAGTCATTTTTAGTTACTTTGGCAGAGGCATTGATTCAGGAAGGCCAACAAACTGCAGCTGTTCGTCGATCAATAAAACCAGGGCGGGCACCACAAGCTACCAATCGTAAGTCAATGCATCTTCCTATTGAAGGAACTACTCGCCGTCGCACAGTGGTTCCTTTTTGGGGTTTGCGTAGCTAAAATCTGTAACTTTTGATTTAGAAAACATTTTTGAGTTTTGTAAAAAACCGATTGCAGACAAGAAATCAAGGATTACTACGACATATCAACATTGAAAATCGCACAGTGGGGTACATTGTAAACAAATTTCCAAAGTTGATTTTTTATTTTTTTTTGATTTCCAAGAAAACAGAAATTTAAATTTTTTTGTTTTTATGTTTTTTTGAGTGGTTTTGATGGAATTGTTCATAATGCGCAAAAAAAATTTAATTTTTTTTGTCTTGCAAATATTAGCTTTTTTGAGATTTTTTTGAGATTAAAATTTAAAAATTATTTTTTTTTATTTTTATTTCCAAGTAATACTTGTTTTATTTCTAATAATTCTTTATGATAACATTTGACATTTAAAACAAAAAATAAAAACAAATTTTGTTTAATTTTATTGGAAAAACTTAAAAAAAATCATATTCCGAAATGTAGTAGTTAAAGTATTTTGTAAATATTTTGCTGGCTAGCAGCTAAAATTTTTAAGACAAATAAGTGAAACATATAGCAATATACCTGTGCTAATATCTAAGTGGAGGGGAGTGGCGGCAAAATTGTAGGTCCACCTTAAAATCTAATTCTTAAAATTTAAAGATAGATCTAAAAATTGGTTGAAATTTTTTTTTTATTAAACCACATTGATAAAAAATTAATAAAATTTTATTTGCAATAAAATCACCTTTTCAAAAATATATAATATGTAAGTGTGACTCTTATACTTTTAAAGTTATAGGTCTTCAAAACTTTAGTTGTTATAAGTCAACTTTTTTGATTACGCATATATAGCTACTTTATGCAAGAATATTTCCTAAAGAAAAATAAAATCTATTGATGAACGTAGTAAAATATGTACATTTGGACATATTTTTATTGAAAAAACAGAAAAAACATTACGTCTCAAACACTTAAAATTTTGAATTTATTTACGCTCTTACACTAGCAGGAACCATTGTGCGTCGTTGCACGAACTGCAGCGCTAAAAAAAAACAGACGCGCACTAAGACGATGTGCAAGGAGTGCTTAGTGCCACTTTACAAAATGTGCTTTGTACCATATCACATGTGAATTTTATGTGAAAATAAATTTTTATTATAACCTTCCTTTTCTTTTTCAATAAAATTAAAAAAATCAATAAAATATGCTTTATTATTGGCATAATTCTTTTTGATATAGTTTGTTTTACAGGACGGTTGGTACTTATTTGTACCATTTAACATCCCGAGTGGTACAATGGTTTACCACTACACCCTCAGCCACCCAGTTATTGATTCTCTGATTTTCGTTCGCCGACAACTTATTTATTGCTTACTTAACCCGTTGCCACCAAAAATTTTATTGTAGCATTGCTATTCGAATGTCGGGTCGAAAGGGTTAAGAATAATTTACCACTTTTCTGTTAACGTTTTGTCAAAATTTCATAAAATTCTCGTATTCTTTAAGCCAGGCGTTTGAGAAGAAGGTTCTCAACTTTTTTTAAATTTTTTTTTGCCATTTTAGGCTAAACATTTGCACCACAATTTTTAAAATCTATGCCACTGATAACTCATTTTTGTGATAAGTTTATAAAAAAAACATTGAAACATTTCCTACGCTGTTTACTACGTTGCAGTTACATTACATTACAGTCGGCTAACTGAGCCTTAAAGGAAACAGCTGATCGATATTGTTATGTGAAAAGTAATGAAAATGTTTATAGAGATGTAATGTAACGTAACCTACTTTTCATATAAAAATATCGATCAGCTGTTTCCTACTGTTGCAGTTACATTCCATTCATAGGCGTAGAAAGGCCATTCTGAGGGGTGCATTGCCCGCCCCCCCCCCATAGAATTATTTTAAATTGCTTGTAATTATTTATTTTAATATTATTCACGATAATCGTTAGTCATAATGCCCCCCTAGAAAAATTGTTTAGCTACGCCAATGATTCCATTACAGTCGACTAACTGAGCCTTTAGGTGTGTTACTTTTATTTTTTCTATTAAAGAATTATAAAATCTCATAAATCAATTTGACAATTAAGTTCATATAATTTCAATGCGTTGATTTAATTTAAATTGGGTGCTACAGTTGTAGAGTATGTATTAATGTGTTCTTTTATTGTTTTTAACATAAGATAGATAACATATATCTAAATAAAATATCTAAGCACTTACTTTCAATCGAAATGCAATGAAGTTTGTAATTTCTTTGCAATTAAACCAAAACTTAAAAAATTGTACTATAAAAATAAGTAAGTTTTTTTATGTACGCAAGTATGTACATGTATGTATCGTCAGCTGAAATGCAAAACCACGTAAATAACAAAAAAAAAGTTAAAAATCGCATTTTCAATTAATTATTAATTTAAAATTAATTAATTAATTTTGTTTGATACTTTTGTTTTGAAATAGATTCAGTAAACTGCGACTCGCATACGAAGTGTTCCATATGTAATACTATACGAACTTATTAGTTTTGAAGCCTGTTTCTTTTTGTCACTTTTTAGAGGTATGCTCTTTATGCCACGACGCAGGAGCTAGAACGTGATTTGTATAACAAAAATAATCAACACTATTACAGTTATAAATTTATTGGAGCTATGCTCTTTATGCCAGGACACAGGAGCTAGGACGTGATTTTCGTAACAAAAATAATCGACACTATTACAGTTGTAAATTTATTTTTATTTTTAACTCTTTGTACTCAAAAGCAAAGTACAGTAGGAAAATAAACGAAACAAAAAGTTTGATTTTGTTTGGTTTCGTTCTTTGAAGTGAGTGAAAAAAAACAAAACAAAAGCAAAAGAGAACGATTGCTCAATTTGTTTTTGTATTGTTTTGGCACATGAGCAGAAGCCAGAGAACACAGACGATGGGCTGTAAGCAGGCTAAAGGCTGAGTTACCCGACTGTAATGTAAAAAAAATTCAAAGCAGGAAACAGCTGATCGATATTTTTATATGAAAAGTTAGTTACGTTACATTACATCTCTATAACCATTTTCATTACTTTTCACATAATAATATCGATCAGCTGTTTCCTACTATTGCTGTTACTTTACATTACGTTCGGGTAACTGAGCCTTAACAGCCGCTACCGGCCACAAGCAATACATTTATTTAATCGTAGGCAGCTAGAAAAGAAAATGATGGGAAATAAATGGAAATGTTTTGAAATATTGGCGCGAATTTGACATCATCATATACATATGTATAATTTTACTGCATCGTTATTTAACGCATGAAATTTGTTTCATATAGCTAAGCAGCATAGCTCTAGCCGGCTGTCCCAAGACACTTGTCTTCTTTTTTCGATTTTTCGCGATACTAAAAAAAGAATTAACGTTTTTTTCGTATGGCGATTTTTTTTTGTTTTTGGCGATGTATTTTTTACAATAAGTATATTTAGTTTTAGCGATTTTTTTCGTTAAGTCGCTTATCTTCTTTTTAGCGATTTTTTAAGTTTTTGATGGCCTTTTTACTTTTGGTGTTTTTTTTTTAATTTTAGCAAACTATTTTTTTTTGGGTTATTTTTTTTTTCTTTTTTTATTTTAGTTTTAGCGATTTTTTAGTTTTGGCAGTTTGTTAATTTTTGGCGATTTTTTTTGTTTTTTTTTCGCTTTGAGGATTTTTTTTAGTTTTGAGATTTTTATACCCTTTACCAACAAAAATGGTAAAAGGGTATATATAGGTTTGTCATTCCGTTTGTAATTTCTATAATATCAATAAGCGATCCATATAATATATATATTCTGGATCCTTATGCATAGGGAAGACGAATAAGCGATGTCCGTCTGTCCGTCTGTCCGTCTGTCCGTCTGTCCGTCTGTCCGTCTGTCTGTACGTGAAATCGGTTTTCCGAAGCTCCCAGAAAAGCTAGAGACTTCGTTCTTGGACTGGTGTGTCAGAAATTTTCCAAAATAGATTGGTATTGAAATTCAGCAAAATCGAGCAGACAATTGCAGAGCTGGAAAACGTAAACTTCATTTTGCCATATAAAAGTAACTACCGAAAACAAATTTTTATTTATTTTTAATAAATAAACTTATTTTACACTTCCGTATGACTAAAATTGGAATTCTAAATTAAAAAAATATAATAAAATTAAAAAGACGTTTCCAGGGTTGGAAAACTTTAACTTTTTGTGTTATGTAAAATTAATTATGTCTAAAACTATATTAGTATTTTCTCGAGAACCGTAAGAGCTACAGACCTGAAATTTGGACACAGTGTGTAGACCTTTGGCCGCTACAACAACAAATACATGAGAATTGGAAATTAAAGGGTGTTCCAAAACGAGCAACGAAAAATTCTAAAATCCCATGTAATATACATACAATTATATGTATATACACTTGAAATTTTTAAGGTTAGTGTATTTGTATACAGACTACAAAAATTAACACTAAAATTTAAAAAAATTTAAAATAAAGGGTGTTCCATCAGTTAATGCAATTTTGACTATGCAATTTTGACAACTTGCTGTATCTTGGAACCCGTAAGAGCAAAACTCTTGAAATTTTCAAAAACGGTAAAACTAAAAAATCAAAAAATTATAAAATCGCCAAACCTAAAAAATCGCCAAAAACAAAAAAAAATCGCCAAAACGAAAAAAAGCACCAAATTACAAAAAAAATTTCTAAGACTAAAATAAATCGCGAATAACCGGAAAATTGCTAAATGAAAAAAAATCGCAAAAAGGAAAAAAAATCGCCAAAATTAAAAAAAATCTCCAAAATGAAAAAAACCCCAAAAAACAGAAAAAAATCGCTAAAATGAAAAAAAATCGCCAAAATGAAAAAAATCGCCAAAATGAAAAAATCGCCAAAATGAAAAAAATCCCCAAAACGAAAAAAACCCAAAAAAACAGAAAAAAACCCCAGAGAGGAAAAAATCGCCAAAATGAAAAAAACCCTAAATCAAAAAAAAAATCACCGAAATGAAAAAAATCGCCAAAATGAAAAAATCTCCAAAATGGAAAAAAGCCCCAAAAGCAGGAAAAAATCGCCAAAATAAAAAAAACTTCCAAAATTAGAAAAAATCGTTTAAACTGAAAAAACTTCAAAAAAGCATAAAAGACACATTAAAAAATTCTCAAAACCGAATGTACGGAACCCTCCGTGCACGAGTCAAAGTCGCACTTTACTGAATTTTTTAATATTAAAGGAATTAAATGAAACTAAGTTTTTTCTTATTTCGTTTTTGCTCTGTTCACTCAACTTATTTTATGTATTTTTAAAGAACTAGATTGGTATCAATAATCAGAAAAATCCAAAATTATGATTCCAGGGTTGGAAGACTTACACTTTTTGTGTTATGTAAAATTAACTAGTTCTAAAAATTTTTTTCTTTTCCCTTATAAGTTGAATATATTTTATGTTTCTGAAAGAAAAGTTTGGCGCATAAATATTAAAGTATAAAATTAATTTTTTTTTATTTCTTTGTTCACTTAACACACTTATAAATTTTTTAAATCAGAAAAATCTAAAAGGTTGATTCCTGGATTGCTAAATTTATTGTTTTTTTTTTACAAAAGTGACTAGGTCAAGTTAGTTTTTTTGTCTATTCCTGTAGGAATAAAACGGTTACATAATACCACGATCTATACTATTTGCAATGGGAACTTTAAATCAAGACACTAAGCAGTTTTGCAACATCAATGATTATTAAACACGGGAAAATATAAAACAAGATAGTTTACTGGGTATGGACATGCAATACGAAGACTATTTTAGAGTTATGAAATAGCAGCACGGTTTTTTAACATCTCGGGAGCGAGTAAACAAGCCCCAATATTTTGGTAATGTATTGACGTGACGTCGATTTTGACTGAAATAAGAGTGAATGTAAACTATATCTTAACCACAGAGTTTAGAGTAAAATATTCAACAATTGCTATTATCGAAAATAAAATAATTGAATCAAATTCTTTAATCGAAAAATACTGAAAGGTCACTTACTATTAATTGCTTCAGAGAAAAAAATTATAGATTTTTTCACAAAACAAATATGTATGTATGTATGTGTCTGTACACTATATACATATACATATGTACGTACGTTGGTAAAGGGTATATAAGATTCGGCACAGCCGAATATAGCACTCTTACTTGTTTAATTTTATCGTTTTTGAAAATTTTAAGAGTTTGCCTCTTACGGTTTTCAAGATACGGCAAGTTGTCAAAATTATATGTTGAAAATGACATTAACTGATGGAATACCCTTTAATTTGTTTTTTAGGGTTCCGTACACCAAAGGTGAAAAGAAACCCTATTGTTTTCGCTACGCTGTTCGTCTGTCCGTGTGTCCGTCTGTCACAGGGTATTTTCTCGAGAACCGTAAGAGCTACGGCCACAGTGTGTAGACCTTTGGCCGCTACAACAACAAATACATGAGAGTTGGAAATTAAAGGGTGTTCCAAAACGAGCAAGGAAAAATGTTAAAATCCCATGTAATATAAAGATATACAATTGTATGTATATACACTTGAATTTTGTAAGGTTAGTGTATTTTTGTACAGACTACAACAATTAACACTAAAATTTAAAAAAAAAAATTAATTAAAGGGTGTACCATCAGTTAATGTAATTTTGACAACTTGCTGTATCTTGGAAACCGTAAGAGCAAACTTCTTGAAATTTTCAAAAACGGTAAAACAAAGAAATCCCAAAATTATAAAATCGCCAAACCGAAAAAAGCACCAAATTAAAAAAAATTCTAAAACGAAAACAAATCGCGAAAAACCGGAAAAATCGCCAAAATTTAAAAATCGCCAAAATGAAAAAATCGCCAAATAAAAAAAATCGCCAATATGAAAAAAATCGCCAAAATGAAAAAAAAAATCGCAAAAATGAAATATGTAAATCCCAAAAATGAAATAAATCGCCAAAATGAAAAAAAAACGCCAAAATTAAAAAAATCGCCAAAACGAGAAAAAAGGGGAAAATAAACAAAAAAAAAAATTATTTCAGCTGAAAAACGTCAAAAACTTAAAAAACGCTGTATTAAAAAAAATTATCAAATCCCAACGTACGGAACCCTTCGTGCGCGAGTCAAAGTCGCACTTTACTGAATTTATTTTTAATTTCAGTGGTAATTGGTGTACAACTTTGGTGTACGGAACCCGAAAAATGTAGTTGCGGGATTTTGTATTTCAGTTAACGATATACATATATCTACATATGTATCTATGTACATATTTAAAAAATCAATTCCCTATACATACATAGTGTGTCTTTTAAATTGAAATTCAATCAAAGCATTTCAATAAATTTTTAACTTGAAATCAACTTCTTTTGTTGTTGCTCTGGCTTGCTGACTTTTGAGTTTGTGCGGGATTGGGTTGGGCAAACATTTCGTAAAACTTTTTTTTTAATCAATTTCTAAAACTTAAAATTCTTTACAAACATATCATTGTTGTTATGTGTTGCAAATGGGTCCGACCATTCGTCATTCGTTTTCCCTTATTTTTCCCATTTTTTTTTAATTTCTTGACTTTAATTTTTTATTTAACACTTTTTTTTACTTGTTTCTTTCAGTTTCGATTTCGCTTCGTTACTGTTATTATATTGCTGAATACCTTTTATTGTTTTCGTTTTTTTTTTAGGAAAAACAAAACCGGATCTTTGTTGTAATTTAAGAGTTAACCTTAAAACGAAATTAAAGTTTTCTTTTTGTAGAGAATCTGTTGGCGGTGTTAATGATCAAACAGAATTGGGGCATAAACACATTTTCCATACAAAATGACACAAAAAACTAGCCTCAGAAAGCAGTCGATAGATAGAATCTATTTTATTTTGAGAACGTTTTTTCTTATGCTCTCACATATAAATAAATATTCTCTCAAACATGTTACCATACTTTCAATAAATTTCATACATCTTGTGAACAAAACTACAAAGAAAAATAAGCACAAAAGAAAATAAAACAAAAATTAGAGAGCATTTGAAGTTACTGCCGTAGTTTTTATTATGGGCTTTGTTAATTTGACAGCGATTTTTCCTGAAGTTGCGGACTTATTCTGTTTAATCATTTAGCTTTAATAAACTCATTCGAAGTTATGAAATGTCTGCGATTGTTTTTGTTATTTGGGCTTTTCCAAAGAAAGTTTGTCCATTTTTGTGTACATATGTATACACATACATATAAACATATTTACTCGTACATTCTATGTAAATATCTGGATTATAGAGAGCTTTAAGTTATGATCACTTTGAGAACAGAAGCCCACACAATGCAGGGATCAAAACTAAAGGTAAATAGAAGAAAACTTTTACAGAAGCAGCCTTAGTGGTACTAAAAAAGAGTTTAGTACTCATAAAATTTTTTGATAAATGAATCTAGAATCTAGATTGTAGAAGCTGCTTAATTTGGAAGTTAGAATGCTGTAACTTGGGGAGAAATCTTCTTGTCTATACACATTTACATATGTCAAGTTAAGTAATTTTAACCAGAGACTAACAAAGACCTTCATTTATAAAGCTGATCAGATAGGGCTTTTTGGGGAAATCAAATTTGCTTGCAGCTTCCAGATTCATGGAACATCGCACCACCAATTATCCCAACATGGCAGCCATGAATTTTATTAACAGTTTAAGTTTCAAAAGTGCTATTAAGCTATGGTTAGTAGAACTTGCCTGGTTTAGGTTTTATAAGGCTTGATTGAATCAGTTTAGGTTAAGGTAGCTGTAAAACGGGGGATTTAGTCTTATGTTCAGAGAGTTTCACATAGTGAAAATTCAATATGGACAGTGGCTACACTAACTGGTAGTGTAGCAGGACTATTAGTGCTCGATTAGCTCAGTGGGTGGTCGGCACCGCCATGACCTCTCTTGATTATGTTAGGCTCCTCTGATAGAAAAACTTGTTGATATAATTTGGCATTAATACTATGATAAGTTTCTTGGATTTTTAAACTGTGATACATTTCATCATTATAATGTCAACCCTTATAACAAAAATTCATCAATGAAATGAGTGACATTAACTATTTTTTATTTACCGCCGATCTGGTAAGGCTGTCAGCTGTTAAATACCTGTCATCTAAAGTGTTATTTATGTAGTGAAAGGTTTCTCATTTACGTATATGGATTGTTCAACCAGTGAAGAACATATAAAAATACATAGTTAGGATTCACTACAGAAGTGGTGCTCACTTTTCGAGCATTTCGGGTGGTTATAGTCGTCATAATCGACTTATGAATGAATGAATGAATAAGGTTAACCGGGAAATATAGGACACTGCAACCAAAGTAGATCTATTGTATTCCTTGCTCTCCTGATGAATCTTAAGATTGCCAGTGGGTCTAGTGTTGGCAGTTCCCAATCCTACAATTCAATCCTTGTCCAATTGGATATATCTTCTGTGGCATAAATAACGCTTCACATTCCTTCAGAATATGCTCTGGAGTTTCATCGTCATAATCACAAAATCTTCACGGGCTGTTACTCTCAATGCCAAGTCGGTTGAGGGGTGTTTTCTCAGCCTGCAATGGACTGTGAGAAAGCCTGTAAGCATTCTTAGATTGTTTTTACTCATCAAAAATAATTGATATTGTTAAAGCACTATATCACAACGCAAACTGTCGGATTCTTCACGTTGACTGTATTAGTGACTCATTCCCAATTAAAACTGGAGTGAGACAAGGCTGCCTTCTGTCACCCCTACTTTTCAATATCGTGCTCATGTGAGCGAAGGGGAAAATAACTTGAGGATTCAACAGAAGGCTAGAAGATCTCGACTATGCTGACAACATATGTCTACTATCCCACAACTTCAATGATATGCAGACTAAGATCAATGCAGTACAAATAGAAGCAGCTAGGGCAGGCCTAAAAATAAATATTTATAAAACTAAAGCAATTTGAATTAATGCTTACAACAACAGCTCATTCACAATGGGAAGAATCTCGCAAGTCAGCACATATCTCGAAAAGAACCAAACTAAAAATATTTAACCCCTGTATAAAATCAGCTCTTCTATATGGATGTGAATCCTAGAATGCAGCGAAGAAGGATATTAATCAGCTACAGGTCTTCATAAACCGCTCCTGCGTAGAATTTTAAAAATATTCTGGCTAGTTACGACAACCAATGAAAGATTATGAGTGCGAACCTCTCAAATCCCCGTACATGTCGAGATCCGCAAAAGAAAATGGCGCTGGCTAGGACATACCCTGCGAAAACCCGTTGAAGATATCACAAGGCAAGCTATCAAATGGAATCCACAAGGAAGTCGCAGAAAAGGAAGACCATCACACACTTGACGCCGCCAAATGGAAATTGAAGCGGCTAACCAAGACAACAGCTAGAACGAGATAAAAACACTTGCATCGGACCAATCAGAATGGAATGGATTTGTTATGGCCCTATGCTCCTTGTAGGAATTATGGGAACTTGTATATATATATATATATATATATATATATATATATATATTTATACATATATATAATCGGAAAGTCTAACTCTCCTCTCCTATTGATGTTCTTAGCTTTAAATAAATCTTACTTGGCTTTAAGCTAAGTACAGACGGTTGTCAGATCTTACAATATTATACACCTTTTAGACACGCAAAGTTTACTTTGCAAAGTCCTTATTCAGCTGTGTGAAAGACAGAGGAAGGAGTACTACCGATTTCTGTCTTTCTCCCAGCTGAATTAAGATTTTGCAAAGTAAACTTTCCGTGTCTAAAAGGGGTATTATTATAAGTAAAATGTGCTAAAAATTTCTTACAACCATGTGAATTGACAAATTGTTGTATCACATTGTTGACAGAAAAAACATTGTCAGTCCATTGCAAGAGTAGCAGCGGAAAAGAAATTGTCAGGTATCTTACAATCGTGTGAACACATTGTCTCGGTTCGCACACTTAAATTTTTGTTGAACAACTCGTAATTAACTTGTAAGAAAGACGGAGAAGGAAATACAAATATCTCTTTTTTTCTTACAGCTGAATTACGAGTTGAACAACAAAAGTTTAAGTGTGTGAAACGGGTGAAAAATATATAATGCAATATATGCAGGTGCTTCTTCTTTATGGTCCATAATAATTTATATTTTCACTTTTTACATTTAACACAAGCACAAACGATTGATATTTAACAATTTCTAACAAATGCTTTGAGTCTGGCAATGCATAGCAACAGATCTGACAATTTTTGCATATGACAACCGTGTGAACTAACAACTTTTCAACTGACCATTTTGTCAGATAAATTTATTGTCATACAACCCTCTGGCAATATGTTGTAAGATTTTTAGACAAAATTGATACAACCGTGCGAACTGATAATCCACCTTGTGCTGGCAATTTTCGATTGCCAGTACATGCATTGTCAGCACATTGCACAGATCTGACAATATTGCAAGTCCCGATTTCCTTCCCCGTCTTTCTTACAGCTGAATATATGAATAGTTGAAGTGTGTGAACCGGGACTTATATCTGACAATCGTCTGTACAAAGCTTAAGTGTTTTGGATCTAAAAAATGTATTTTATATATATTTGATTTTGCAATATGGCCCACTGTGCAAATGTTATCTGGCTTTATGTGCATTCGGCTCCGCTGCAGTTGTACTAAGGCCAACTTCACAACTCATAAAATGTCATAAAGAACATGTCCAGAGAACATGATTGATAAACACATGTCAGTAGAGCAGCTAAACAAGAAAGAAAATAGATACACAAATCACAAACGTGCAACGTGTGCACTTTTAACACATTCACTTTGGCTGACTTGGCTGAATAAAGGAAAGAAATCGCAAAGTTTTAATACGAATAGAACAATATGTAAAGTAATTGCAATTGCTAACAAGATTTGCTCAACAAAGATACACTATAATAATAAAAAATTTATATAAAAGTAAATATATACTACGTGGTATGTTGATGGATGAATATGGGCTACGAGGACAAGGAAACACTTTTTTTTCAACAAAAGCAAACAGGCCAGCACGACAGTGTATTAAAGCTTGCCAAGCATATAATAACTAACAGCTAAAAAAAATCAATTGAAATCTGCTAGTGAATAAAATAATAATAAATTTTTAAAAGTCGCTCAGTGTAAGATCAGCCTATTAGTGAAATTAAGTTTTTTGCTCTTTAATTGTTCGCGAACTAACGAACCATTTTAATGTAATGTTTCCACAATACAAGCAAGCGACTTGTCCAGAAAACTTGTATAGGAATCGCTCAAAAGTTTGATTGTTTTTCACATATTTTTTATAGACAAGATGAATCGATATAAATTTTTTGTATTGTACATATTTTATTTTTTGATTAATTATAATTTAAAATATAATAACAAATAAAAAAAGAAGCTATGTGTCTCAGGACAATCAGTTAGAGCTATGCTGCTTAGCTATATAAAACAAATTTCATGTGTTAAATAACAATGCAATAAAATTATATTAAATAAAAAAAGAAGAGAGATGTTTCAGGACAATCAGTTAGAGCTGTGCTGCTTAGCTATATAAAACAAATTTCATGTGTTGAATAATAATGCAAAAAAAATTATATTATATGATAATGTCAAATTCTCCGCAAATACATATTCCAAAACGCTTTCATTTATTTCCCATTATTTTTTTTTCTAGCTGTATACGATTAATGTGTAGTTTCCACAATACAAGCAAGCACTCAAATTTTTAAATGATTCCTATACAAATTTTCTAGATAAGTCACTTGCTTGCATTGTGCAAACTACATACAAATTAATGTATTGTTTGTGCTCATGTGCAAAAACAATACAGAAACAAATTGATCAATCGTTCTCAAACAAAACAATTTTAAACATTTTGTTTCGTTTATTTTCGTATTCCGCTTTTAAGTACAAAGAAATCAAAACAAACATAAATTTATAACTGTAATAGTGTCGATTATTTTTGTTGCAGAAATCACGTCCTAGCTCCTGTGTCGTGGCATAAAGAGCATAGCTTTAAAAAGCTGCTACTGGTTATCGATGTTTACTAAAAATATACAAAAAATTACTCATTTCTATTGAAATATATATAAGTATATTAATCCTATTACTAATTTCTATCTTGATGCTAGCATTGTTGTCATCAATATGTTATTCTTAAGAAATTTTATAATTCAATTTGCCAATTGATTACTTGTATGTACGAGTATCTACGTGTCAATTTGTTAACAAATGTTGTTGCATTGTTGTTTCTTTTCCTTATACATACTTACATACTTATTTGTTAAAGATTGCAACAATATGGTATTTATTTATAATGAATGTTTACAAAGTGGTAAGATAGAAAAGATCAAAGTTCATTATGTTATCGGATAACCTGAGTGACCTACTTTGGTCCATATTGAATGAAGCATATGTATCTACATACAAACATGACAAGACAATGGAAAAAAGTGCAGCTGTACGCATGCGTAGTTGCACTTAGCCAAACCGTTTATTGTACGTATGTACATACGTACTCACTTGTGCCAGAACTAAATTTTGAAAAAAAAAAACTCAGTACGCACGCATACGAGTATGGGTAAGTGAAATGCGACTAGAAAAATCATCATAATCATTGTGCAAAATTATAAAAAATTTAAACATTCACGAATAGAATTTTTAGAATTTGTTCTATCGCATAAAAATTATTAAAACTGTTAAATTTAAAAAGAAACGGCGAAAAAGTAAAAAAATTCAATTCCTGAAGTATACACTGCAGCGTCTGAAGCAACCCGTACCAGCGACTTTTACAGACTTATGCCGAG
Source organism: Tachina lurida (assembly GCA_944452675.1). Classification (NCBI taxonomy): domain Eukaryota; kingdom Metazoa; phylum Arthropoda; class Insecta; order Diptera; family Tachinidae; genus Tachina; species Tachina lurida. Next base: position 35,861,061 of record OX101752.1, on the reverse strand, counting down.
TGCACATCTGACACACGTGTGCCCAAAAAAGCGTAACCACTAATTACTAATGAAAAACTGTTCGATTCAGACATGATCATTTTTCATGCAAAGAATTAAATGGACTATACATCGTTAATTTTTCATACAAAAAATAGTATACATCGTCCATTTTTGATGGAAAAAATTAAATGGACTCTACAAAAAATTATTTCATGCAAAAAATATATGGGCAAAAAAAACAAATGCACTATACATCGTTAATTTTTCGTGAAAAAAATATATAACGGGCTATACATCGTCCATTTTGAAGCAATAAAATTAAACGGATTATACATCGTAAATTTCTAATACAAAAAATTAAATGGACTATGCATCGTTAATTTTTCATGCCAACAATTATTGCATGTAAAAAAAATTTTTTAATGGGCTATACTACATCGCTAATTTTTAAGCAAAAAATTAAATGGACTATACATCGTTAATTTTTTCATTCAAAAAATTAAATACATCCTAAATCTTTCATAAAAAAATTATTTCATGATAAAAAAAATATATACATACTTCTTATGAACTGAATAGGCTAATGTTCGTAACGTTTTTTAAGCCAAATTACATGTGATAATTATTAATGAACAAATAACATCAAAGCTAGTTGTAAATATTCTGACAACAACAAATAGTTGAACGGAACAGCCAGCCGTTTTCGAAGGCCACTAAACCTTCCTCATCAGCGTTCTTCTGTGTTTTGGTCCACTGTGTGTGGTGTCAGTTGATGTCTGCCTTATATACGAAACTTTACTGCAAATGGAATATGTGAATTGGTTTGATTCATTGCATTTCAATTTGCTCATGTGTTTTGTAATGAAGGCTCAAAGCTACCATCTCTATATTTACAACAGTCTTGCCATTGTCGTTTGTTCTTTACTAACTATGCACATGTTTGTTAATTTGCTTAGTTTTGTTCTACTTAAGACAAAATTTTTTGGTTTGTTACTATTAAGTATATTTTTATTTAATTTTTGCCACAAGCCAATGACTATTAATTTTAGTTAATTTAATTATTATTTTTCGAACTGTATTTGTTTCTATATTCTTATGAATTGAATAGGCTAATGTTCGTAACGCTTTTTAAGCCAAAAAAAACGGGTATCTTAAGGCTCAGTTAGCCGACTGTAAGGGCTCAGTTAGCCAACTTTAAAGGCTCAGTTACCCGACTGTAATGTAAAGTAATTGTAACGTAGAAAACAGCTGATCGATATTTTTAAATGAAAAGTAGGTATCGATTACACATTACACAGCAGACATGGTCAAAACAACAACAATTTGAGGGGGCGGGGGGGAAAGGAAAATAAAACAATGATAGTGTCTTTTTAATTTCGCATGTGCGTTCGTATTTGATATCTGGATTTTAAAAGCCTATTTATTGCCCAACCGTGCGGAGTACATTTGTATTTAAAACATTTTTGTACGTCCGTCTGGGCTGTCAGTTCGACCATTATTTTGTAGGTATTTGTTTGTCTGCTTAAATGCTGTGGCTGTCTGTATTGTTTATTTAATGTTTTATCAATAAAACACACATACATACGAATACGAGTATTTCTGTCAGTCATTTTATTCCTTTTGCGACTTAAATTTATAAATGACAGTAATGACATTAGTGACGGCGGTGACACTGGTGTCGATGTTGTAATGAAGTGAACGAAAGAAACTTTAAGTTAGGTACGAGTTTTATTGAAATTCGTTTTTCTTTTTCTTAATTGAAAGGCTCATTCATGTATGTATGTAATTATGTGTCGAATACGACATATGTCCGTCACTAAAATGTTTAAAATCTAATTGAAAAAGTGTTGAAATGTTTATAAAGTGGAGTTCGGTTATAACGAATACCCTTTGTAACGAATTATTGCGTATAGCAAACAATTTCTCCACTCCAAACAGATTTACATTTATATTTTACTCAATTTTATACAAACTAATTTTATATAAAAAAATTGTTTACATATGTGACGCGCAAAATAGAAAGGGACCTAAGGGTAAAAACCGGTTTTGTTCAGAAGAGCCATTTTAAGGATTTAAATACGTGTATCTTTGGTGTACCATCACTGAGCGTGTTGGTATTGGTCTCATTTGAAAGCGACACATCTCATGATGTCAGGAACGTGTTGGTCAACTATGAAAACGCGCGTAGGTCGTCCCTACCTCTTGTTTTGTGTAGTTGGTTCCATGAGTTTGATATCAATTTTGCTCGCGTTTTTTCGAATCCAGGTTTATTTTCTGAAATTATTAATTTTGAATTATAATAAATACTCATTTATAATTCTTTTAAATCGTGAATATCACTCTGTTAGTACGAAAATTTTTTCACATAACCTTAGAATCGTCGACTTCAATTTCATAAAACGCGCATATCTCTGGGAGGGAACACTTTTGGGGCATGGGATCGGTCTCATTCGATGCTCAAATGTTGTCCACATCAAAAAAAAAAAGTGAAAATTTATTATTTTACCCTTAGGTCCCTTTCTCTATGCGCTGTCATATATATGTATATATTTTTTTTTAACACAACACAACACAACAAATATGTTTTTAAACGGAAAATGATTCTTAAAAGTTTATGATTTAAAAAAAAATACGTGTTCGCCAACAGAAACTTTTCAAAATAAAATTATTTTTATACGAGTAGAATGGCCCTTTTATGAAAATGCGCTTTCCCACCACAGATTTTTTTCCAAAGAAGTGTTTTTTTGTATACAAAGGGCGTGAGCCAAACGATTAAAAAGTTTTATGGTAAAAAAATAAATGCCTGTGGGGAAAATTTTTAATTTTTCTGCTGTGTCAAATGATATCTTTTTTAACAATGTAAAATTTTGACAAATTTGCCTTAGCATAGAGTGAAGCGAATAAAAAATTGCTGTGTCGGCGAAGCAAAAAATTTGGCTACAAGCCGCCGGCTACCAACAAATTTTTAAAAGAACATTTTTATATAAAACAATATTCTTGTAGCAAAAAATTATGTAATATTATATAAATGATGCAAAATTTTTCTCAAATTAAAATAAACAATGTTTTTTTTACAGTCTAACTACATTTAAGAGACGTAAATATCTATGTGTTGATCGACGGCTCGAAGCGACGGCGGTTGTTTTACCTTTTATGATACCATGCTTCTTATTTGCTGCTTGTCAAAAATGTATCTGTGTGTCAAAAATTCTACTAGCCCCCAGGGCTAGGAAATTTTATTCACCTCAGAAGTGTCAAAAATTTACTTACACTAGTACTTTGCTACCGTTTGGCTCAGGCCCAAAGAAGAAAAAAGTACTTCATATTCAATTACATATATATTTTATGAGTTATACTTTTCATACAAAGACATTTTTATAATAAAAAAAATTAAAAATTTTAAAAACCTCCCGATATAATATGTATCTAGGAAAGATGTAATACATATCTTCTCTCTATATGTGACCTTCTCTGAGAAAAGGGACCTAGTGTGTCAAAAAACGGGTTTGGACTTAAGAGTGGACTCTGATACCTAAAAGGGTGTAGAATAAGATGAAATGAGTTTTTCTCAAAACTTCATTTTCACACACTAGGTCCCTTTTCTCGGAGAAGGTCACATATATCTTATAAAACGGCTGGACCGATTTCCAAACATAGCTAAGAACACTTTCGACCAAATCACCTTTCAAAGAGAAAAAAACAACTAAATCAAAATCAGTGCAGCCGTTTGGTCTCTACGTGGACTCGTATAAACACACTACACAATTTTAAAACCCTTCTTTTTAGTCGGGCGTGAAAAATGAACTTGATATAAAAATATACTTAACATAAAAATATACTTTTTATTCTATACATACTTTTAATAAAACGCTACTTAAGTAAAGAAGTACTTTTTCTAAAAAGGGCATTTTTTGTAAAAAGGTACTTATTGTAAAAAGTTATTTTCTGTAAGAAAGTACTTGTCTTAGGTTAAATGTAATTTTTTTATAAGACACATTTTATGAAGAGGTTCTTTTTGTAAAAAGGTACTTTTCACTAAAAGGTACTTTTTGTAAAAATGTACTTTTCATTAAAATGTACTTTTTGTAAAAAGATAGCTTCTTTTTCAATGCACATTTTGCAACGGGGTACTTTTTGTTAAAAGGTATTTATTGCAAACAGGCACTTTTTGTTAAAATGTACTTACTGTTAAAAAGGAATTTTTGTATGAAGGTACTATACATAAATTTGTAAAAAGGTACTTATTCTAAAAAGGTACTTTTTGTAATAAGGAACTTTTTGTATAAACATACTATATGTAACAAGGTACTTTTTGTAAAAATGTACTTTTTGGCAGAAGGTACTTTCTGTAAAACGGGTAATTTTTTTAAAAAGGTACTATTTGTAAAAAGGTACTATTTGTAATAAGGTACTTTTGGTAAAAAGGCACTTTTTGTAAGAAGGTACTTATTGTAACAAGGTACTTTTTGTAAAAATGTACTTTTTATAAAACTATACTGCTTGTAACAAGCCACTTTTTGCAAGAAGGTACTTTTCGTAAGAAGGTACTTTTTGTAAAAAATATAGTGTTTGTAACAGGGTACTTTTTGTAAAAATATACTGTTTATAACAGGGTACTATTTGTAAAAAGGCATTTATTGTAAAAAATTACTTTTTGTAAGAAGGTGCTTTTTATATAAAAGTACTATTTGTTAAAAAGGGCTTTTTGTAAAAAGGTATTAGTGTAACAAGGTACTTTTTGTAAAAAGGTACTCTTTGTAAAAATATACTGTTTGTACCAAGTTACGTTTTGTAAGAAGGTATTTTTTATAAAAATATACTGTTTGTAACAGGGTAGTTTTTGAAAAAAAGGAACTAATTGTAAAAAGGTACTTTTTTTTGGAAGGTACTCTTTAAAAAACGGCTAATTTTTGTAAAAGGGCACTTTTTGTAAAAAGGTACTTTTTGTAAAAAGGTACTTATTGTAACAAGGTACTTTTTGTTAAAAGGGACTTTTTATAAAACTATGCTGCTTGTAACAAAGTACTTTTTGTAAGAAGATAATTTTTTTAGAAGGCGCTTTTTGTAAAAAATATACTGTTTGTATTAGGGTACTTTTTGTAAAAAGGTACTTATTGTAAAATTGTAATTTTTGTTAGAAGGTACTCTTTGTAAAACAGGTAATTTTTGTAAAAATGTACTTTTTTTAGGTATACAGACTCGTATGTATATGTGTATATAGTTTTGAAAAGGTATTTTTTTAAAGATACATTTTATAGATAGATAATTTTAAGAAATTTTTTATTCGACATATTGTCATAAGTTTATTTTAATTTGAAAGATACTTTTCATAAAAGAAACTTTTCATAAAAAAAACTCTAAGAACAGTGTTACGTAATATGTGAATAGTTTCTTGTGTGTTCGAAAAAGTAACAAAAAATATATTCGAGATGTTTTAGTTGAAAAAAAGCATTTTAATACTTTAAGAGATATGTGGGGTACAAAAAGGAACCAACATTTATTTTTTTTTGCCCATTTTATCTCTTAAAAGTTGAAATATTGAAAAAGTAGCAGATAGGTAGGTGGCTGCGCCCCTATCTTTTGGCAGCATTTAGTATATGTTTTTAGAATTTTGAGTATATCAGCTTTACTTGCGGAGGTATAGATTTTTACCCATTTTACCCCGTTTTCAGCCCCTTTTAAGCTGCACAGTAGTATACTCATAACTGATTTTGCAAAAATTCATGGCTTTGGATGCAGTTGATCTGGTAAAGCTTTTACGCTATACTTGGTTAATTAACTAAGCAATGCAAATGCATGATCTTCTTTTATTAATTGAATGGCTAAATCAATTAAGCGGAAACTACTGTATAGCATTTCCACCTGTAGAGAAGAGTAGAAAAACAATTTGCGTTTATATATTTATATTTCTTCTTAACATGTTTTGTTTAAATTAAAGTGCTTACAATAACTGATTTTATAAATACTCTGGAGTGCTGTTTTAATTTGGTAATAAAATATACAATCACTGGCTCTCGTTGCAAGTTCTTTTTACGAGTATTAAGGAAAAACCAGTTGCCACAATTGCAAACTCATAATCAGCGTTGTCAACTCGGTGCTTTTCGCACCGTTTTTAGTGCTTTTTGAAATTTTCGACGCGAAGAATTTTGAAGTTAGTGCTCAGTGCTTTTTTAAATTCCTTTTCTGTGCTTTTTGTTTCGAGCGGTGGCACTAATTCAAAGAGAAATTTCCTTAACTATTTCTTTTTCGAGGAAGTCTAAAATTGAAAAAACATAAGCTCTGAAGTTAAATATGCCATTAAAAATATTCTAATAAGATTTTACAAGATTTGGTTGAAGAAATAAGCGCCATATTACCCTCAAACTTTACCATTTTAAGTATAATTAATGAAAGCAGTGTTTTGCCACACAAGGTAGACATAATACAAGTATTGAGTCCACTATCGAGTTTTGGGCAGAAGTAAAATCTAATAGCGATTCAATTAAAATGAACTCGTTTGATGCATTATCAGAAATTGCATTAACATCAAGCTTCTGTCACTTCCATATTTAAACGAAGAAGTTGAACGCGCTTTTACCTCTATGACTGTAGTTTAGTCTAATAAACTACGTAACAGAATGTCCTTACACTTGGTTAACACTTTGCTTTATATAAAAATCGGCCTGAGACGAGACAATTTTGATGTCAATAGAGCTGCCGTTTTTGGTTAATTATAACTAAAATTTGTACAAATTTTTCCCAATATCCAATATTTTCATTTCGATTACTTTTATGCTATGAATATTTTTGTATATACATAACTTGATAAACTTGCAAATCACTTTTTTATATTTAACTTTCTTTATTTATATTGCGTTTGCTGCACAATACTTTTGACACTTTTTTATTTCGTTCAAAATTTATTGTCTTTGTCACATAGTTCAGCTGTAGCCGAAAGAAGGTTTTTACAGCATAATTTAATAACAACCAAATTTGGTAAGCTCTAAACCTCATAAATACTTGGCGATTACTGCCAACTTGAATAAACTCGAGTTATTCGTTTCTTCCTTAACAAAAAAAAAAAAAAATAAAAATTTTTTTATAATAACTTCAAAAATCTTCGTCAAATTGATTTTAGATTACACTGATTCCTATAGAATTAAAATGTGAATCGGATGCCTCTAATTTGACGTTTTAGGAACGAAATGAAAGGTCAACCGATTCCTTATTTTTTATATACATATGTATGTACGTACATAGTATCTCACACTAACACAACTCAAAATTATAAAAGTGCCTTTTCTTTTTTATAAACCAGTTAATTGAAGAAATCTATAACGATCTCAACAATTTCTTTTGCAATACCGTCTTCTGGAAGAATTAGGGTTTGGGAAACGGGAATTCCCGGGCGGGAAATGCCGGGAAATGTCTGTCTAATATTCCCGGGAAATTTTTGAGATTTTCCCGGGAAAACGGGAAATTAAAAGTGCATGTTATTTCATAAATATATAGAATTTATAATCCAATTTTACTTAAATATAAAAACTTATTATTTTTTTATATATTACAAAAGTTTGTTTGAACGATTGTATGACTAAATTTACACGAACGTTGACACGTTTTTCATCGTCTGTTACATCGTCACTTCCATATACCTTGTTCGAAGGAAATTTTTTAATCTTAAAATTTAAATTGAGTTTTTGTTTTAAATGTAACTATAAGAAAGAAAGAATTCTTTCGACTTCGATAAACAAGAAGTAAAATGTCCATGTTTTTTTAATATACAATAAAAATGTGAGCTATTCAAATCTAGTCTGAAATTTCTTAAAAAAAAGTCCATTAAATTGAAGTCATACCATATCTCCTAAAAAAATTTGGAATAAATTGTATAAGTATCAATGATTGCAATGATATAATCGTTTCCTAAAGTAAATAATTCGATGCTAAGCGAACTTGAAGTGATTTTTCGCCGAATTAGTGAACAAATTTTGAAAAGTGTAGTGAAAATTTTAAGCTGTAAGAACTCTGAGTTGACGAAACTTAAATTGATTACAAGTAGACGCTATTATGGAAACCCTGCAGAAAATATTTTAGGAGAAATAAAATAAAAGACACTTAGACATACTGTGGCTCAGGGTATTCAAAATTCGGCGCAGCGCAGCATGGTACCGTCACCTGCTTGTACTTAACGATAAGAAACCGCCTGGAACTTTTTCAAAAAGAATGAGAAACAAGCAACGCAAATTCTTATTAAAATGAAGGTAGATCTTATTAGAAAATTGTCTACTAATTGTGGTAACAGTCGTCAATTGGTTTTTATATGATCTTTTGCTGTGTAATAACTTTATTCCATTTGCTTAAATTCAATTAAAAATTCTTAAAAATTTGTCTTAGAACTGCTTTTTTATTAACTTTTATTTCAAAAGAATGCTTACATTAATAAAACAATCGAAATTTCACCAACTTTCATTTAATAAATGTATTTAATTTAGAAAATTCCCGGGACTCCCGGGAACTTGATTTTTTAATTCCCGTTTCCCGGGAAGTGCAAAAGTCCGGGAAATCCCAAACCCTAGGAAGAATATAAAATACCGTTATGCTTGTTTTTATGTCACATACTTGCGTCACTTGTACAGAATCAACAGTTGCTTGCAACTACTCAGCATCTGAAATTTTTTATGTTGTGATTCTTTATGATTTAATGTGCGATATGTATTTATGAATAAATTTTTTTTAATAAAATTAAAAAATTTTAAATTTAGTGCTTTTTTACTTAAATTACGCACTTTTTTCCTGATTTCAGTGCTTTTTAAAATTTGAAAGTTGACAGCGCTGCTCATAATTATGTTAGAGGGAATACCCACACGTACATACATATGTATGTACATACACTTATGTATATATATATAAATACCACTGGGACATACCCTGCAGAAAATGCGAATATTGAAATTGTAGTGATTTACTAGTGACATTGTCGGTAGTACTACTGACCAGGTGTATCCCAGCCAATGTAATTATCTATTGAAATTTAACATTAGCTTGTCATTGAAAATCCACCACTAGACTGTAGCAATACTAACTAAGTAGTTCTTTTGGGAGCACATGGAGACATTGGCACCAAAGATTCACTAGTAAATTTTAGGGGCTATAGTCTACAATATCGATATTTCCTCGCTCCATGTCAATAGTAAAATTGTAGTGATTTACTAGTGACATTGTCAATAGTACAACTGAATAGGTGTACCGCAGCCAATGTAATTGCCTATTGACATATAACATAGGGTTGTCATTGAAAATCTACCAGTAGACCTTAGCACTATTCTTTTACGACCATATTGAGACATTTGAACTAAAGATTCATAGTACATTTTAGTGACCCTCGTCTAAAATTTTATAAGGGTTGGGGCAACAAACTTAAATACACACATACATACATATGTACGTAAATTTCTAACATTATTGCATAGCATAATAAAAAAGAAAAACAAACTATTGACGCGTTCAGTGTCAATGTCACCAGAAATCCCCTAGAACTGTTGTCTCTAACGTATCTCGCGCATAAAAGGAAAGTTGTCGACATTTCAACTAGTGCAATTGTCGCTAGAGAAAAGAGTGTTGACATAGAGACATATGGTTCTAGGCTGACTAGAGGGTATGTACATATGTACATATGTATGTATGTATGTATGCACTCTCTTTAAGCCATGGTTACTTATTACAACCAGAAAGTGGTTCGAAGTGTTTCTTTCATGTCGTGTATTGTGTGTCAGTCAGTTAGGCCACTCGTTCGTAAAGTTGGTTTTCATTTTGAATTTGATTTAATTTAATATTTATAATTGTCGCTCGTCCGGCCGGCATCGGCATCAGCGATGCCAATTTAGCGTGTTTCGCGCTAGATTTAGCGCGTTTTAACTACGCTAAACGCGCTTTTTTTCGTCTTAACGCGTTTAATAAAAAAGCGTTAACTTAGCGCGTTTTGGATTAACTCAATAACATCATTTCAGTTATTTTTTTTCTTTTTTTGTATAAATTTACCAATTTTCTAGTATCCAAAACTCTGATATTTTTTTTTTAATTTCGTTAATGATTCAGCTGCTGCAAATAAAATTTCCTTGCCTGTGATTAGAATTAAAAACGCATTTTAATACTGTAAATGGCAAATATCTTTCAATTTCACAACTACAAATATGTAGCAGTGATGGGAATTGGAAATATTGATTTCGTGCCGAATCTGTTTCTAAATAGTGCCAAAATACTTGAATAGTGCCAAACCATTTTTTATATAATTTATATGTTGGCACTTGATGTTCGTTTAGTATACTATAGTACTTGAATGATACATTATTGTGTAAAGATAGAAAATTGCATAAATATCTGATCTGATAGATTTGATTCTAAACATTTTTTTAAATAAGAAGAGTACACGGGCGCTAAACCTTCTATACTCAGAAAATATTAATTATTATCTTAAAAAAGATCTATTAAAGCAATAGTTTACTCAAAAGAAAAATAAAGTTGTATTAACGTGAACACACTGTTCACCATACATTCCGCCTCCAGTCTATCTGTCCGCTTGACCGTCACTTGACCGACCGGCAAAAAAGCTTAAGCAACATAATTTTCCAGCTTAATTTTATATCGGTTAAAGTCGATTATCTGTGAAGTGAAAAAATATGCCGCTTAAACTGGAGAAAAAGTGCCAGAAAACTGGCGAGGGTGCCACATCTAATAGTGCCAAAAATGGCCACATTTCCCATCACTGATATGTAGTCGTAATGTGACCAAATAAATGCATATAACTTATCAAGTATCTATTATAGCTGAAGTACAAAAATCATTTGAATCGCAAAACTATTCGACATTTTGTACGAGTATGTTGTTACTAGTACAAAGTTTGTTAAAGAAAATTAAAATAAAAACTAAGGATTTCGATTATAGGGTGATTCTGATTTTATATTAAATTATTTTAGTTATTTAGGATATAATTTCGAAGAAGCAATATTGCAAAATCTGAAAAAGAGTTGCTAAAAAAGTATATTTAGTAATATATACATCGACTTTTATTAAAATTTAATTTAGCGCGCATAAAAATTACGCGTTTTGGATATAAATAGTTGACAATGCTGTAACTCAGCGCGTTCTAGCGCGTTTTGAGAAGGGGAATAGCACGTTTGGGTTATAAGTAGTTGGCATCACTGATCGGCATTTAGCACACGCACACATGGCAAAAAAAACCCGTTAATTTCGTTCAATCCGACCAGATCGATTGGCATCGAAAAACGGTTGCAGACATCTTGATTGCTGCCACTCCCCTTGATACCTTTTTGACTACTTCCTCTGCTAGTGCAAAAGCAACGCCTATACATACACGCATACATGAGTATATTTTAAATAAAAACGCCTATAATTATCAAATAGTTAAACAAGCGTTCATTCATATAATCGACTAGTATCATGCTTATCTCTGCCACATGATTTTCATCTAGCCGTAGATCATCTAAACAAGATCAAAAACTCTGCTCTAGTGTTTACAAACTAGTTTTCTTAATGTTCGTTCATTAAGGAAAACTAACTGCATATTGCTCATTTGCTGCAATAGTGCCACAACTAAAAAAAAACTAGTTTTGGCATAAACGCGTTTAAAATTTTCAATTTACATACAACTCCATGAAGATATGAAAAAAGTATTCTTCTCCCAGGAAATGGTAGAACAAGCAATTTGAATGAAATTTTTATAAAGGAATTATTGTGCATTATTAACTAAAAAAGCAAATTTTTTTAGTTGTGACACTATTGAAATGAAGCAGCGGTATGTACTCTTTTGCATATTGATGTCCATTGTGTTCTGTGGCAAGCACACTGACTATGCGCATACACTACAGACAGACAGTTCGACAACAGAGAAACAAGCCGCCCTAAAAAGTCGGCGGCGGCGGCTTAGTAAAAAATAGTCGGTGGCTGCTCATAACATTAACAGCCGCTGGTTTTGATATTGATAAGATTTTTAAACATATTTTTATAAAAAAAACATAATTTGTAAGATTTGGTAAAAATTTGCCACTACAAAAACAATTAGACGGCTGCAAGCATTGGCGGCGGCTCTTGAGCCGGCTGTGAGCCGATCGGCTTGTTTCTCTGTTCGACAAACCTACAAATTGAATGACTGACGACAATAAACAATAGAGCTAACCAGTCAAAGAGCAAACAACTCAACAGTCAGCTTGTCTATTATGACACTTTACCAACAAAAATGGTAAAAGGGTATATATAGGTTTGTCATTCCGTTTGTAATTTCTATAATATCAATAAGCGACACATAAAATATATATATTCTGGATCCTTATGCATAGGGAAGACGAATAAGCGATGTCCGTCTGTCCGTCTGTCCGTCTGTCCGTCTGTCTGTACGTGAAATCGGTTTTCCGAAGCTCCCAGAAGAGCTAGAGACTTCGTTCTTGGACTGGTGTGTCAGAAATTTTCCAAAATAGATTGGTATTGAAATTCAGCATAATCGAGCAGACCATTGCAGAGCTGGAAAACTTAAACTTTATTTTGCCATATAAAAGTAACTACCGAAAACAAATTTTTATTTTTTTTTAATAAAAAAACTTATTTTACACTTCAGTACGACTAAAATTGGAATTTTAAATTGAAAAAATATAAAAAATTTAAAAAGACGTTTCCAGGGTTGGAAAACTTTAACTTTTTGTGTCATGTAAAATTAACTATGTCTAAAACTATATTAGTATTTTCTCGAGAACCGTAAGAGCTAGAGACCTGAAATTTGGACACAGTGTGTAACCCTTTGGCCGCTACAACAACAAATGCGTGAGAGCTGGAAATTAAAGGGTGTTGCAAAACGAGCAACGAAAAATGTTAAAATCCCATGTAATATACATACAATTGTATGTATGTATGTATATACACTTGAAATTTGTAAGGTTAGTGTATTTTTATACAGACTTCAAAAATTAACACTAAAATTTCCAAAAATTTAAATTAAAGGGTGTTCCGTCAGTTAATGCACTTTTGATATGCAATTTTGACAACTTGCTGTATCTTGGAAACCGTAAGAGCAAAACTCTTGAAATTTTCAAAAACGGTAAAACTAAAAAAACAAAAAATTATAAAATCGCCAAACCGAAAAAAATCGCAAAAAACAAAAAAAAAAATCGCTAAAACGAAAAAAAGCACCAAATTACAAAAAAAATTTCTAAGACTAAAATAAATCGCGAATAACCGGAAAAATTGCTAAAATAAAAAAAAATCGCTAAAATGAAAGAAAATCGCCAAAATGAAAAAAAAACCCCAAAATGAAAAAAAAAATCGCCAAAACGAAAAAAGTGGCCAAAACGAAAAAAACCCCAAAAAAAGAAAAAAAAATTTTAAATGAAAAAAAGTCGCCAAGATGAAAAAAATCGCCAAAATGAAAAAAACCCAAAAACAGGAAAAAATCGTCAAAATAAAAAAAATCGCCAAAATTAAAAAAATCTCCAAAATGAAAAAAGCCCCAAAAACAGAAAAAAATTGCCAAAATTAAAAAAACCCCAAAACAGTAAAAAAAATCGCTAAAATGAAAGAAATTCGCCAAAATGAAAAAAAGCCCAAAATGAAAAAAAATCGCCAAAACGAAAAAAATGGCCAAAACGAAAAAAAACCCCAAAAAAAGAAAAAAATTTAAAATTAAAAAAAGTCGCCAAGATGAAAAAAATCGCCAAAATGAGAAAAACCCAAAAACAGGAAAAAATCGCCAAAATAAAAAAAAATCGCCAAAATTCAAAAAATCTCTAAAATGAAAAAAGCCCAAAAAACAGAAAAAAATCGCCAAAATTAAAAAAAACCCCAAAACAGTAAAAAAAATCGCTAAAATGAAAGAAAATCGCCAAAATGAAAAAAACCCCAAAATGAAAAAAAAATCGCCAAAACGAAAAATATGGCCAAAACGAAAAAAAACCCCAAAAAATAGGAAAAAATCGTTAAAATGAAAAAAGTCGCCAAGATGAAAAAAATCGCCAAAATGAAAAAAAACCCAAAAACAGGAAAAAATCGCCAAAATAAAAAAAAAATTCGCCAAAATTAAAAAAATCTCCAAAATGAAAAAAGCCCCAAAAACAGAAAAAAATCGCCAAAATTAAAAAAACCCCAAAACAGTAAAAAAATCGCCAAAAAGGAAAAAATCGCCAAAATGAAAAAAATCTCCAAAATGAAAAAAAAACCCAAAAAACAGAAAAAAAATCGCCAAAATGAAAAAAAAAACGCCAAAATGAAAAAAAATCGCCAAAATGAAAAAAACGCCAAAATAAAAAAAATCGAAATATTAAAAAAATCGCCAAAAGGAAAAAAATCTCCAAAATGAAAATAAACCCCCAAAAAGAGAAAAAAATCGCCAAAATAAAAAAAATTGCCAAAATGAAAAAAAATCGCCAAAACAAAAAAAACCCCAAATAACGGAAAAAAATCGCCAAAATGAAAAAAAATCGCTAATATGAAAAAAATCTCCAAAATAAAAAAAGCCCCATAAACAGAAAAAAAATCTCCAAAATGAAAAAAAAATCGCCAAAATGAAAAAAAATCCCAAAATAGGAAAAAATCGCCAAAATGGAAAAAGAATTGCCAAAAAAATCGCCAAAATGAAAAAAAAAGTCGCCAAAATTAAAATAAACCCCCAAAAAACAGAAAAAAAATCGCCAAAATGAAAAAAAAAACAGAAAAAAATGGCCAAAATGAGAAAAAAGCGACAAAACTGAAAAAATCGTTTAAACTGAAAAAAACTAAGTTTTTTCTTATTTCGTTTTTGCTTCGTTTACTTTACATATTTTATGTATTTTTTAAAAAACTAGATCGGTATCAATAATCAGAAAAATCCAAAATTATGACTCCAGGGTTGGTTGGAAAACTCACGCTTTTGTGTTATGTAAAATTAAATAGGTCTAAATTTTTTTCTTTTTCTTTATAAATTGAATATATTTTATGCTTCTGAAAGAAAAGTTTGGCGTATGAAATTTGAAAAATTAAAATTACAGCTCCAAAGATGGAAACTTTAAAAAAATTATAAATTTTTTCACAAAACAAATATGTATGTATGTGTCTGCATACTATATATATGTACGTACGTTGGTAAAGGGTATATAAGATTCGGCACAGACGAATATAGCACTCTTACTTGTTCGTTTTTATTTTTTATTATAAATATTGTAAAAACCATTTAACATTTCACTTGTATTTTCACTGAGCTTTTGTATTTTAATCGCAATGACTGGGTAGGAATGTTTCAAATTTTTTAATACACTTGAAGAAATTATTGAAAGATTTTAAGTAAGTTGAAGTATGTACTCAAGATCGAATAAGAAACTATAAAAATAAAATACAATCGAACTTCCATAACTCGAATCACTATTATCCCAAAGTTACAGAATTGTATGTGATTTGTTCTTTCAACGCTACTGCCAACCAAACTAGTTCGAGTTAGAGAAGTTCGAGTTATGGAAGTTCGACTGTATATACAAAACAACTAAGAGTGCTATATTCGGCAGTGCCGAATCTTGTACACACTTCACTGACGTACGTTCATGTATACTAGAATTTTCCCGCCACTTCGTTCGCATCCAGAAAGAAACTGAGTATACTTAAAATGGCTGTAGTCATTTTATGACTGTTCTAAATTTAATTAAAATCGGTTAGATTGTTTCGGAGAGGTAGAAATTTTCCCCCTTTCGCACTCCTGGTCATAGCTTTTGAAAATAAGCATAGCCTATTCGCGTTCTTAGACTCATGTCTATCTATGTTCTATGTTTTATTAAAATAAATTTGAACGTTTCGGAGGGGCAGAAATTTCCCCCTATCACCCTGCTGGTCCTAGCTTTTAAATCTACATCTACATAGATCTATCTATGTATGCTCTTAATTTCACTAAAATCTGTTGTAGTCTTAAAAATTCACATAACTTTTGTGACTTTTTAGACACACATCTGTCTATGTATGTGCTTAATTTCACTAAAATCTGTTTTAACGTTTCGGAGGGGCAGAAATTTTCCCCCGTGTCGCTCTCCTGGTCCTAGTTTTGTGAATCTAAACCATCCAGGGCACCACAAAAATGCATACAAAAAAATTCATTCAAATCGGTTCAGCCTCTTAGGAGGAGTTCAGTGTCATACGCACGTACAGTAGAATTATAAATATAAAGAGAAGAAGAAAACATAAAGATATACATACTAGAGATCGACCGAAGGCGTTTTTTTTTGCCGAAGCCGAACTTCGGCTGAAATCCTAAACTTCGGCCAAAACCGAAGCCGAAGCCGAATCTTTTAAATTTAAAAAATGATACTTGTTTTATATGAATTAAGAAAAAAGTTTGCTCTTTTGAGATCACTGAAATAGCTGTAATATCTATTGGATACATAACAAGAAAAATAAAACTATTTTGCAATTTCTAGATTGCTTTTTCATATGATCACTCACAAGAACGTCCAAGTAAAAGAAAATAGAAAGCAACAGGGTTGTATTTCAAAGCAACCCTTTCAAAACGTTAAACACAATAGAAACTGTCGGCGAGCAACGACCAAAAATAATGTTATTTTTCAAGCTTGAAATGAAAAATATTCGGCTTCGGCTAATCGGCCGATTTTTGCCATAGGCCGAATGTTGGCCGATTAACAATTTTTGGCCGAAGGGCGAAGCCGATTAATCGGTCGAACTCTAATACATACATACATAAATATAAAAAATATAGATCATTAATTTTATGCTATAGTGCAATTTATATTAAGTGACCTATAAGTATTATTCCAGTAAAGAATTTGATGCAAACATTTTATTTTCAATATTAGCAACAGTTTTATTTTACATTCTGTACTTCAGAATTTTTTTACATAATTAATACTTTCCCTTTTTAGGGTTCCGTACACCAAAGGTGAAAAGGAACCCTATCGTTTTCGCTACGCTGTCCGTCTGTCCGTCACAGGGTATTTTCTCGAGAACTGTAAGAGCTACGGACCTGAAATTTGGACTGAATGTGTACATCCTTGGCCGCTACAACAAAAAATACATGAGAGTTGGAAATTAAAGGGTGTGCCAAAACGAGCAATGAAAAATATTAAAATCCCATGTAATGTACATACAATTGTATGTATATACACTTGAAATTTGTAAAGTTAGTGTATTTTTATACAGACTATAACAATTAACACTAAAATTTAAAAAATTTTAATTAAAGGGTGTACCATCAGTTAATGTAATGTTGACTATGTAATTTTGATAACTTGCTGTATCTTGGAAACCGTAAGAGCAAACTTCTTGAAATTTTTAAAAAGGGTAAAACAAAAAATCCCAAAATTATAAAATCGCCAAGCCGACAAAAAATCGCCAAAACAAAAAAAATCGCCAAAACGAAAAAAAACACCAAATTAAAAAAAATTCTAAAACGAAAATAAATCGCGAAAAACCGGAAAAATCGCCAAAATGAAAAAATCGCCAAGATGAAAAAATCACCAAAATGAAAAAATCGCCAAAATGAAAAAAATTGCCAAAATGAAAAAAATCGCCAAAACGAGAAAAAAATCGTAAAATAAGCAAAAAAAATTATTTCAGCTGAAAAAACGTAAAAAACACTATTTAAAAAAAATGCCCAAAGCCCAACGTACGGAACCCTTCGTGCGCGAGTCAAAGTCGCACTTTACTGAATTTTTAAAATTTACGAAGGCATATTAATTATAGAGGACTTTAATAGATATCAGCACTATCTAATGGCAATTTATTCATCCACATCTAAAGCAACGTGAATGTGCATATCGTTAGCTAAATGCAAAAAGGCGTAACTAACAAAAATATAATTTTACAGGAGAAACAAAAACTGAACAAACGTGTTGTAGTTAAGGCCCCTTGTTATATGTTAATAAAAGCGTAATTTTTGATCTCAGAAGTGTAATATATTGTCAAGACATGTACTTTAATGGCATTCATAATAATCAATAAAAAACTCGTTTTTGAATTTTTTTTTTTTTTGTTAGTTACGCCTTTTTGCATTTTAGCTGACGATATTTAAGTTAAAACTAATATTCATAGCGACACCGAAAACTGAGCAGATATAAAACATAACTTTTAAATAAATTCCTTCCTAAAATATAAAATATGTTTAAGTGAAAGAAAAAAAAATATTTTTTTACTACAACAAAATTTAAATTTTCCAACCCTGGAACCATATTTTTTATTTTTCTGATATTTATTATTAATTTATTTCTTTCTAAAATATAAAATACATGTGTTTAATTAGCAAAAATATATATATTTAATGATATTTAATTAACTATATACCAAAAAAAAAATTAATTTTACAGCTCTGGCGATGTATTTTTCATTTTTCTAATTTCTTACACTGAACTCTTCTTTTTCTGAAACATTACATATATTTAATTTATAAAGAAAAATAATAAAATAAAAAATGTTATAAACCAAAAATTGTAAGCTTTCCATCCCTGGAATCATACTTTTAGATGTGACTATTTTGTAATACTAATATGTATAATAACAACATAAAATATGTTTAATTTATAGAGAAAAAGAAAAAATGTGTTTTAGTGGATTACTTTTATGTACCAAAAAAAAAGTTAAAATTTTCCAACCCTGGAATCGTCTTTTTATTATTATTATTATTATTTATTTTTTGATTTTGAATGCCAATTTAATTCTTATTGTTAAAAAAAAAAGAATTTTAATCTGGTTACTTTTATATACCAAAAAAAGTTTAAACTTTCCAGCTCTGAAGCCATATTTTTCCTTTTACTGATTTTTATTCAATACCAATCTATTTCAGACCATTTCTGACACACCAGTCTAAGATGGAAGAAGTCTTTAGCTTTTCTGGGAGTTTTGGAAAGGGACAGACAAACGGAGTTCGCTTATTCGTCTTCCCTATTTATAAGGACACATAATATACTTATCGTTCATTTACTTCAATAGTGTCATAACTCAAAAAATTAGTTTTTTGAGTTAATAATACAGAATAATGCCGCATTTCGTATTTTATCTTATTTAAAAATTTCATATAAAAAGCTTGTACCATCAGCTCCTGAGAGAAGAATATTTTTTCATGTCTTCCTGCAAAAATGTTTTTTTTTTTAGTTGTGATACTATTGAAGTAAATGAGCGATATATACTTTTTTGGTCGCACTCGGAATGACAAACCGATTACCTTTACCATTTTTGGTGAAGGGTATAAAATGGAAAAATTTAGAAGTTTAGAAATGGAACTCAAGGTGGAAAAGCCATTCGAGCAAAAGCGAAAAATCGCAAGTGCTTGCCTAATCCACTATTCTACACAATTGTGAGATTTTTGAGAAAATACAACCCTGGTATAAAGGAGTCTATGAAAATTTTCAAAAGACAATCGGGTATGTTCTGTATTCCACACTTTTTAATTTCATGTGGAATACAGAACATACCCGAATAAAAATTCATCAGATCAGGGTTGTATTCTTTCGTAGGTCGTGCGTTTGTATAGGATATGGCCTTAAGTTGCCACAAATTGGAAAAATATAGTCTAATTTTTTTTTTAATGTAACAAGCTTACAAAAAAATGAATTAAAGCTTTAAATAAATAATCGTCTCACTTGACTTATAAAATATTATAGAGATTTCTATGCATGAGCTTAAACTATTAGATATGACTTGTTTTATAATAAGCCATTTATTTATTTTTTTTTGGCTCTTTCTTTCAACATTTCTATCTCTACATACTTTTTTCCCATGTGCTTTTCAACCGTTTTATTAAGTATTAATAACTTGCAACTTGTTTATTTAAATGGTATAATTAAGATATTTTTAAATTCCATTTTTATTATTGGAAAGAAAAAGAAGCAGAAATATATACGATAATTATGCGCGATAAGGCTGTTCACTTGTTATCCACTAAAATTAAGAGTAAAACTACTTGAGTTGGCGCTGACAGATATAATTCAAAGGAAATACATAGTTATTTAAAAGCTTTTAATGTGGACATTTTGAAAGCAAATGATATGAAGATTATAGAATGAAAAAGAAGAGATTTTTGCCTCTCGCTCGCACTTTCTAATGGTTCTATAACGCAGCTGTTAGCAAATAGAAAATGTTTCATGCAACAAATTTCATGAAATTTCATGAAAAAAATTTATAATATAAATTAGGTATTTTGGAGGAAAATCTTCTGTTTGCTATGCAGGACCAAGTCCATTTTACTTTCCAGTACTCTGTTTAACTATTGAGTACAAAATCTTAAATTTATGCCATATTTTCAAAAATGTACTGAAATTTTGTTTTCATTTTTATATCCTTTACCAAGAAATGGAAAAGGGTATATATAGGTTTGTCATTCCGTGTGTAATTTCCATAATATTCAGGGCTATCAAATGAATAAAATTCCAAGTGAAATTTTTCCCAGGCAAAAATTCCAACTAATAGCAAATAATAGGTGTGTTCCACAAGATTTTGTTAAAGTTCGGACTAATGAGAGTAAAAAGAAAAAGTTATCCAAAATTGCTGGAACGCAAAAAAACCATAATTGCCCATCTTGAAATACAAGTGCTGCTTACTTTTTAAATTAAATTTTATTTTAGTGATTTTAGTCGCTTAAAACTTATAACATTATAAAAACAAAAAATTTGCATCATTGCCAACAGCTGTAAAAAGTAAATGAAAGGTCTGTTCCAGATGCATAACAAAACAGTCCGAACTTGTACAAAGTAATCCAAAAGCGTTCCAGATAGCAAATTTTGCGCAATTTCGAGAGCGAATGAGAGAGTAATTATTTTCATTTCCTGTACAAACTAGTACGAACTTTTTCTTCTGGGTAAGTTCGGACAAGAATTGAATAATCAGCTGTTTTTTGTTTACATATGTAACTAAAAAATTAATCAGCAAATTTGCAAATAAAGCAAAAAATTTTTATTTATTAAAAATCATAATGGAATGTTTTTGAAATAAAGCTGAAGTTGTAAGTACATTTGTGCACATTTCTCCATTTCTTTAGTATGAAGAAAAATGATTTTTATGATTTTTTTCAATAATTCACGTAGCTTCTACTTTTTTGGAGTTTTTTTTTTCATTTACTTTTTACAGCTGTTGCCAATGATGCAAATTTTATGTTTTTATAATGTTATGCGTTTTAAACGACTAAAATCACTGAAATAAAATTTAATTTAAAAAGTAAGCAGCACTTGTATTTCAAGATGGGCAATTATGGTTTTTTGCGTTCCAGCAATTTTGGATAACTTTTGCACATTCAGAGAGTAATTTTCTTTTTACTCTCATTAGTCCGAACTTTAACAAAATCTTGTGGAACACACCTGAAAAAAATCTCCAAAAAAAGTAGAATCTACGTGAATTAATTAAAAAATCATAAAACACATTTTTTTATATTGAAGGAATGGAGAAATATGCACAAATGTACTTACAACTTCGGCTTTATTTCAAAAACATTCCATTATCCTTTTTAATAAATTTGTATGTAAAAACTTGTTTGCTTTATTTGCAAATTTTCTGATTAATCTTTCAGTTTCATATGTAAACAAAAAACAGCTGATTGTTCAATTCTTGTCCGAACTCATCCAGAAGAAAAAGTTTGTACAGGAAATGAAAAAAATTACTCTCTCATTCGCTCCCAAATTGTACAAAAATTGCTATCTGGAACGCTTTTGGATAACTTTGTACAAGTTCGGACTGTTTTGTTATGCATCTGGAACAGATCTAATAGGGAAAACAAAAAATTCTAATTGGAAAAGGGAGAAATTTCACGCGGAATTTTATTCATGATAGCACTGATTAATATGCAACACATAAAATATATAAATTCTGAATCCTTATGCTTAGGGAAGACGAATAAGCAATGTCCGTCCATCCGTCCATCCGTCCGTCCGTTGAACTCTGGCCATCTATATAAACTGGTGCAGCTCTTCATTTAAAATATCCAACTGCGTTGACGCACGTGTGCATTCGGCTTACGTGAGTTGCAACAAGTATGTGTGTAAGTTCATGTAGCCATGTTTTTTTTTTTTTTGTTCACTTGACTTGTGTTGACTTCTCCTATTATTTCGTTTTTTTTTTTGTCTGCCAGACAGATTGAAAGATACGGTTGCAAAAATTTGCAAAAAAAAAAATTTTATTGTCTCAATAACTCCAACGAATGTAACTGACCTCTTTAAACCCAACAATTTGCAATTAAAATGGCTTATCACATTTAATTATTTAGTGTTGTGTTGTTTTTTTTTTCTCTTTTAAAAAATTTCAACAAACTTTAAAATATTTGAAATTTCGCAAAATTTTAGCCACGAAAGAAAAAAAATTATTGTATGTTTTATTATATTATTTTTATCAAATTAAAATTTAGAGAGCAAATAATAAAAATAAAAATGAAAAACAGAAAACGTTGAGAGGAAAAACATGTTGGTATTTGAAAATATCGTCTGCATCTATAAGCGTTTTTGAGCGCAATCACGTTCACTATGATTCGTTTACAATCAGTCACCGGTTGCTTGCAAGTACGGAGTATCATGCAACAAATAACAGTGCAGTATGATTTTTAGTTGAGTGCTGCTACAGGTGCCTCCGTCAGCCTGTAAAGCCAACAAGAAACAAAACAAACAAACAAACAAACAAGTTATATAAGCGGCACAAGGAGAAAATCGTTTAAATTGTAATCGTAGCCAAAAGATTTATTTGAAATTGAAAAACCTAAAAACTAAGCAACAATATTAAAAAAAATTTTTTTTTTAAAGAGACATAGAAATCTAAAATTTAAAGTGCGGTAATAAATTTTCGAACCGCTCCCGGGCCCAATGTGTGATCAGTGATCACATCTGTGTTGGTATGGGTGAATCTATTACAAGTGCAGCTGTGACTTAAATACACGGTGGGCTAATTGTGGTTAGATAGAAGAGAAAATTTTTTTCTGTGTGAGTGAAGGCCATTTTCACGGAAAGATCTAACTTTCTCCCAAATAACAAGATTCTAACGACTGATTTTAGCATTCTGCACACAGAATAAAATTATTTTCCAATAAATTAATTGAAAGAAATACAAATAATCAATTAAAAATGTATTTGAGTCAATTAAGTTTTTGCTAAAAAAAAATTAATTGATTAAAAGTGAAGTTAAAAATTTAATGAACTAAAAATCTTAATTAAAAATTTCATTGGGTCAATTAAACTTTTGTTTAAAAATTTAATTAAAAATTTCATTGGTTCAATTAAATGTTTCTTTGAAAATTTAATTACGTGAAAGGCTTAATTAAAAATTTAATTGGGTCTATTAAAGTTTTGTTCAAAAATTTATTTAAATGCAAGGTGTAATTAATTTTTTTTTAATTTTTATTTTTTGCTTAAACATTTAATTTATTAAAAAGCTGAATTAAAAATTTCATTGGGTTAATTAAACTTGTGTTAAAAAATTGAATTAATTAAAAATTCGATTAAACTTTTGCTTAAATATTTAATTAAGTAAAAAGCTTCTTTGACTCAATTACATTTTTAATTGATTTTGTTTTTCTTCAATTAAATGTGTTCATTAGATAAATATGTTTTCTGTTTACAGTGGCTATAAAAGGGGTTGAAGCTCTCCAACTACTTCTTTTGTACGTGAAGTCCATGAAATGCTCTGAATTTCTTCTCAAATCTAACGCAAACATTTTTTTAAGGAATAGTGTAAGCCTCTAAGGGCTAATAAATCAGTGCAAGTTAATCTCAATTTTTGATTTAAAATGTGTTTAAACCAGCAAATGTATAAATCAATACAGTATTTTAACCATCTGCAAACGCATAAAATTGGGCGTTTAAACTACTAATACATGCCATATGGTTTTTTTACTTACAGACCTTATGTTTTGCATTAAAGGAGCACTAAAATTTTTTCCAAGCCTCTACTTTTTCTTCAGAC
The DNA here is from genome assembly GCA_944452675.1 of Tachina lurida. NCBI lineage: Eukaryota > Metazoa > Arthropoda > Insecta > Diptera > Tachinidae > Tachina > Tachina lurida. Next base: position 35,837,199 of record OX101752.1, on the reverse strand, counting down.
CATTTTCGACTTGTTTTCTTACACTCTATTGTTGTTTTATACTATTCCACTTCGCCAGGCATAAATATAATTCCTTTCTCAGTAAAATTTGGCGATCTTTAATTAAAATTTCTTAGCTGTTTTGCCCTTTTGATTGTACAAAGAATTGATAGCCTGCTGCAAAACAGCTGTCTTTTGACATTTATTTTAGTGCTGCCACAATATTATTTTTTAAATTACACATAAGATATGGTTTACTGATTTACTCCTGCTGAGTTTAAACTACATATAAATTTGAGTTTAGTTTAACTAAACCAACGTTTAAACTTTGACTGATTTATTAGCCCTAACTCTTCTCCATAGGAAACTTATTGCTCTCCTTAGAAAATGAGATACAAAAAAGTACTACACTTTAAGGAGAATATAACGAACGGGCTTAAATGTTTCTACCAAAAAAAATTTTTTTTCATAAGTTTATCTACTCGTATAGGTTAGCCTGAAATTAAAATTAAATAGCAGAAATTAGTCAAGGCTTCACACTTGCATATCAGGCAGAGAAAGTACTCAGCATTTTCATTTTAAATCCTTTTTATTTTAAAAATTTTCTCCGCAGGTGTTTTTTTAGGGTTCCGTACACCATAGGTGGAAAGGAACCCCATTGTTTTCGCCACCCTATTCGTACCAGGTGCATCTCAATATTAACAAATAGCTAAGGCTGGGGGTATATTTACAAGAATACGTGGTTTAATGTACTGAGATATTTTAGCATAGTTTAACCCTCACTTTACACAATCCAGGCAGTCAATTCGTCTAGAGGATTTGGATTCACAAAAGCCATTTGCTTTTTATATACATTTTCCCATCAAGTCGACAGTCTGGCTTGTATAAACAGGGCTTAAGTCTTGAAGAAGTGGCTGCCGGCGCACCACAGTCTTTCAGTAATTTACCGGCTATAATTACTTAGGGCCACTAAATCAGTGAATGATTAAATGTTTTTTATTTTTAAAGCTTATTTAAAAAAAATTCGTTTTTCCCCCAGCTAAATTAAATGATACTTAAATAGCCAACATTTTGCATTTAAGGTCCAATAATTAACTTCTCAATTAAGTGTCATTTAGCTAATTGCCACTTAAACTTACGTTGGACTTAAATGTAGTTTCATTTTTCTTGTGCTTAATTAAAGTTCTTATTAAATTACGTTGAAAGTATGGTAGCACTAAAAAAATTTCAAATATTATGGAAATCTTTCCAAACAACAGCTGTTTAGTATAAATAAAAAAGTTAGGTTATCAAAATATAGAAAATTAAAATTGCATAAAAACACATTTTATGAAACAAAACCAGCATCAGAATTCATTTTTTTATTTATTTTTCCATGTTATGAAACGAAACGAAACGAAATTATTTTTAATACGATCACATGATGTTCATAAACATATTTTCAATAAACACACACCCAAGCACAATAACATATGGTATGCTCATAAAACTTAAGCAGGATTTAAATAAACAAGGTTGGGCATTTAAGTTTCATTTAAATGTCTCTCAACTTTGTACGGAAAAAATTAATTCGGTACTTAAATGGCTGTGATTTTGCTATTTTACTTTTCAACACATTGAAGAAATCAACTTTTTTATTTATGTTAAACAGCTGTTGCTTGGAAATCTTGTGGTGCTACCGTACTTTCAACGTAATTTGATAATAATTTTAATTAGCCAGTGAGAAAATTAATGTATAATTAAATACATTTTAAATTTTTATGAAAATTAGCTTAAACTATATTTAAATATTAACTAATTTATTGGGCCTTAAGCTCATTCCACTAAAATAGTAAGAAAAAGCAGCGTGCCAACTTTGACCCACAGTGCTTCAAATGCCTAAAAGTAGAAATAAATGTTTATTGGCGGAGGTATTTTCTTAAAATTCAAAAAGCACAGATATATTAAGAAAAAAAAATTATGTGGGGGACATGAGTGTAACACCTTCAAATGTGAATGGGCAGCAGCAACACACACACACGTTTCTTCATACTGCTCAATGTATTCTTTAAGTCGTTGTTAAGCTATGTACAGACGGTTGTCAGATCTTACAATATTGCCAGTAAAATGTGCTCAAAATTTCTTACAACCGTGTGAACTGGCAATTTTTGTGAGACGTCGTTGTCAGAAAAAAAATTGTCAGTCCATTGCAAGACTAGCAGCTGACAACAAATTGTCAGACATCTTACAATCGTGTGAACACATTGTAAAATTATTGCCAGCTATTTGTCAGACATTTTAATATTGTCAGATGCGCGAAGTTCGTGCATCTGACAATGGCGTCATTGTAAGAGAATTATTTCTATGGGCAACACTGTACACGCTTGATTTTAAAGAAAATATATTTAATAAAATATATGCAGCCAAAATCATTGCAGTTGCTTCTTTATGGTCCATAATAATTAATATTTTCACTTTTTACATTTAACACCACCACAAACGATTGATATTTAACAATTTCTAACAAGCGCTTTGAGTCTGGCAACGCATAATAATGTCTGGCAATTTTTGCATATGACAACCGTGTGAACTTACAATTTTTTTGCTGACGATTTTGTCAGCTGATTTTATTGTCATACAATCATCTAGCAATAAATTGTAAGATTTCCTGACAAATTTGATACAACCGTGTGAACTGTCAATCTGCCATACACTTGCAATTTTTGATTGTCAGTACAATGCAGTGTTGCCGATGAAGAATTTGGAAATTACACATCACTGTTTCCAATATTACACATCTGAAGAAAAATTACACATGATTTTTTTTATATATCTACTATATTCAACCAAAAAATAAAACAAAAAACAACACTTTTATATCAATTAATTATATTTTTTCTATAAAATGTATGTAAGTCATAATTTTGTAAAACGCAACGCAGCAGTCAGAATTTTTGTGACAGAAAATAACAAATTTGAAAATATTTTAAATAGTTGTTGGTTTGTACATACACACATATGGATGTTAATTTAAAATTTAAACTTCATATAAAATGCTCCATTGTTTTTGGGATTGAAAAGTTTACAATTTTTAACAAAGAAAATTAATCATTTCAAATTTGTTATTGTTTTTCGTTGCGTTGTGCAAAATTCTGCCCATAATGTTTTAAAATGTTTAATTTTTACAAAATCAATTTTTCCAATTTGGCATAGTTTCCGTAGGTTCGAAGTTTTCGTTTTTACTTCTCCGAATTCCTTCTTTGGCAAAAAAAAAATAGCCACAATTGTTTCTGAAGATAACTTATTTCTTAAATCTGTTTTACAATTTTTTAAATTACTAAATATTCTTTCAGCGGATGAATTTGAAAATGGTAATATTAATAGAAATTTAATTACTTTTTGTAAATTTGGAAACAAACTTTCACCTAAAGAATTTTTTAAACTAAAAACTTTTGGCCAGTAGACTTCTGGTTCTAAACTTACACTAAGTTAAAATTTTTCATGGTCTAAAAATGCATGCTGTCGCCATTCACTATCAAGTAATTGCAGATGAACATAAAAAGTACGAAATCTTTTTGAGAACAAAGATAATGGCGCGTAGTCATAGTCAAAACAAAGTACACTTTAAGAAGTTGTATTACCATATAAAATACTGGTTTTAATTTCTTAAAGTGTACTTTGTTTTGACTATGACTACGCGCCAATGTCTTTAACTGAAACTTTTGAGCAAATTTTGGACGAAAGATGTCGACAATTGTATATATTTCATCTGAAAATCAAATTTTAATTTTATTTGATGAATAGCAGTTTTGAAGTATAACTTTTTTTCGGTACTAGTGCAGTTAGACAAAGATTCATATGCAACTATTCCAATATATAGATTTCTTCTAAATTTAGAAACAAATGCTCTTCACGCTCATCAATTTCCCATAGACTTTTTAATTTTAATTCAAATATTTTTATATAATTTGAATAATAAGTCTGCAATATATTTATAACTTCATCTTTCATTTTATACAAAATAGGTTTTTCAGATTGAAAAAGTGCGTTAAATGAAACCAAAATACCTAAGCCATATGATAAAAACTCTTAATAGATTTTAGTTGCTGGATTATCTAATGCGTCTAGCATTGAACTAGTAATTTTTGAAGGATATTCAAAAACCTCAAGCCTGACAAAACTTCTTAAAGGTTCATATTGTTATAAAACACGAGTAACACATGCATGAATTGAGAGCCTTCTGGTAATCGCTGGGGATAATATTTTATGCACATCAGTTTTGAAGTACTCTTGAAACTCTTGAAGGTTTTTTTTTTGGCGAATATAGCTTCTATTAAAATAAGACCCCAAGTTAATGGGCAATTTTAAACAAGATTTTGATGCTATCAAATGAATTAAATGGCAAGAGCATTTGATCAAGACAATATCTGATTTTAAATTGTTTAGTAATTTAGCTACCGAATTATATTGTCCAAACATTACATTAGGAGTATCGACCAAATTTGTAAAAGGTATATCCTTTTCTTCAATAGAGTTTTTCAAAATATTAAAAATGTCGGTTGCAGTAGATGATATAAATTTTTTAAAATCGAAAAAGGAATACTGAGCACTGGATGTATTTTCATTGTAAAAAATAGTTGTTATGACAACTTGTTTTATGGAGCTAATATCTGTTGTTTTATCTATTATAATAGAATACATCGTGTTTTTTAGATTGTCATACAAATCTTGAGCAAAACTTGGACCTAGAATATTTTTTATTAATGCAGTTGCATTTGTCCTATGAAGACTTACATCTGTCAATATATTTGAATATGGAATTGATGATTTTAACACAGGTACAAGGTCATCTATTAGTATAAATGGCAAGTTGTTGGTAGCTAATAGTCCAGCGAGTTTTAATTCAGCTCTTTTAATAGTCACTTTAGTTGCAATAGTATTTTGTAAAGCAGTGCAAACATTATAAGTAGATCTTATGCTATGTTTAGACGACAAGTTGAATCACCTGCTTCGCTCTCTGAATCATGTTTATGAATCATGCTGTTTAGACTATGCATTCGTGTTTCGTGTGTAGCGTGCCAATTTAGTGCTTTTCGTACTAGATTTAGAGTTTTTAATTTATAACAGTGCGGAATTTTTTAAATTTTTGCTTAAAAAAAAGGCACTAAATTGGTGCTTTTCACCTTTGATTTTAGTGCGTTTTACATATCTACTAAATATTAATTTGTGAAAGTGTGGTGGCTTTATAAGAAATACCAAATAAGAAATTTTCACTTTTCAAAAACTATCTGCTTTCACCCCTTTTAGACATGCAAAGTTTCCTTTGCAGAATGTTAATTTAGCTGGGTGAAATACGAAGGAAGAAAAACTTTATCTTTCATAGTGAGAAAAAATAATATATTTCTAGAAATTACAGTTATAAAATAACTTAATTACAACAATAATCTAATTACTAACCACTGAGGGAAGCAATGTATTGCTTTCTTGATAACGAAAGCTTTCAAAAATGCTTCTGAAAAGTACTAACGTAAGGCTCTCTAACAAACTGGACAAAAGTAAAAAAAATGTAAACCAGTAACTTTTGCATCTGAGTACACAAAAACTACACATTATTACTTCTGTAAAACGAATTAGTAAAGCAAAAAATGAATGGCTTTTTGGAAACTGAATGCATTGCTTCGAGCTGGCTTACAAAAACTCTTCTGGGAAGCGGTAATTTTTGCTGGGATGGTGAAATTGAAGAAATAGAACGAAGTATCAGAAATTTAAGGATACATAAATGGAAAAATTTGCTCAGAACTGATTAATTTTGGATTGAAGTTTATAATTATAGAAATTCAAATAATCATAATCCATTTCTAATACTGCCAATATTTTCTCTAAGACTATTAACATTACCATGTTCAAATGTTGAAGTAGAAATAACTTTTAGCACTTATAACTTTTTTATAAGTAAGTTAAAAATACAATAATGATTTTATAAATCAAATTGTTTCATTCATATAAAGTACGGTCTAAAAGGAAAAGGCTTATATTGTTCAGTAACTCGTTTCTGTAATTCTCGCATCGTAAAATTTCTCACATGAAGTGTGAAACACAAAATCCCATCGTTTCTCGATTTGTGAAAAAAAGTGTTTCTTTATTTGAATGTGAAAACAGACAACACTGAATCTGTTTTTACTGGAATATTTCCAGTAATCGAGTGTCAAATGAAAACAAAAGTCACAAAAATTTTATTTTAATAACAAAAAAATAATAATTTTCAAGAAAAATAAAATTGAATAATGAACATGAATATAAAGTGAATGTAAAATGCTTGAAATAAGTTTTTTCTAGCAACTGTCTCTATTATAGAAAATTCCACAAAAAAAATCTAAATATATATAATCATATCGGATCGTTAATAATAATTTTAGTTCAACAATTCGTTGCATATCTTTTCAACTAGTTTATTTTTCATATTTTCACACACAAATTCAAAAATTCACATGTTTTTGTACAATTTAAAATCCGAGAATTGCGAGAAACTATTCACAAAATATTGTTACAGAAACACTTTTTCTCACATCGTTCCAATAATTGCTGGAAATTTGTTTAAATGACAGATAGTTCTCGCAAAGTAACGATACAGAAACACTTATGTGAGAAAAGCCATTATGTGTTTCAATTTACACTGTTTCCACGATTCCCTTGTTTCATGCGGGAAATTTTACGATGCGAGAAATACAGAAACGAGCTACAGAATGTAACATACTGAACTATGTTCATGTAAAAATTAATTCAGATGAAACACCTAAAATCTAATTGTTTTTTTTAATACACCATAATTGCAGTGTCTTGCGAAATGAACTTCAATTATTTTCCTACTCATGTTCTACTTATACGCAAAATCGAAATATGGCTCGATATAATTGAAATGATTACAAAAACCTATAAAATGTAGTAAATTTAAAATTGTAGTTAACTTAAATTTTTAATTTCTACTCATTCAATACATATATAATTAGCCATGTGGGCTTCCTCTGTATTGAAAATAAATAGATAAATATAAAAATATAAATAAAAAATATATTGCATTTAGTGCTTTTTTATGAACACACAGTGATTTTTGCTCTGAAAAAGTTGGCATCACTGTTCGCGTGGCATTTTTTTTATGTATATTCACACATTCATACGTATCATACGCACGTGTATACATGCATACATACTTACATAAATTCGATTCAAGCAAAATCTTGTTTTTGAAGGCATCTCTATATTTTCTTCTTATTTTTCCTTTTTATATTATTCATAACTTAATTAAATTTATTTATATTAAACTCACATCTATGTTTTTTTGACTTGTTTTCATTTGTTTACAAACACACACATACACATATACCTATTTTGTTTTGATAGCTAGTTCAGATAAAGTGGCGATTAACTGCGATAAAAGTTAGAGAAGATACCAATTTTACGTGCTTCGCAAGTAGATTCATATTGAATCTACTTGATTCGCTCTCATAATTTTGTATGGCGAAGCAAGTGGATTCGGTCATGATTGGGGCGTGAAGCATGAATAGAGAGCGAAGCACGTACCGTCTAAACATAGTATTAGAGCAGAAGCAGCGGCTTTGTGAGAAGTTGTTTCCATATGTCTCGAAAAGACTGGCTTATGACAAATTAGTTTTTTATTGCATAATTTGCAAAATGATACATCTTTTCCTCTATCTGAAATTTTGATCAGCCATCCTTTGAACTCTGTTTTCTGAAGCCATTCAGTTTGGAATCTAAAGGGTTCGGAAAAATACTTGTCTTAGTGTTGCAAACTGAAAGCAGATAATAATAATATCAGGGTTTGGAAAAATTTTAATTTTGGAAGTTTCTCAAAAATATAATATAAAGCGAAACTACACATGAATTACACATAAAATCAATTACACATGCGCTACACATGCAAGTGAAAATTACACATGATATGTGTAATTACACACAAATCGGCAACACTGGTACAATGTCAGCACATTGCCAGATCTAACAATATTGTAAGATCTGACAACCGTGTGTACATAGCTTTAGTCCTAATTTACACTTTGCAAGTCTTATTGCTAAGCTGATTAGTTTGTGGGAGAGAGAGAGAGACGAGGGGAACAGATAAGTTTCCTTTCCTCTCGTCTCTCGCTTCTAACAAACTAATCACCTTAGCAATAAGACTTGCATAGTGTAAACTAGGACTTAGTAACACACTCGCTGTTGCAAGTACATACGACTATTTAAGAGTGAACATGAAAGTATTTAGTACTTGTTGTTTGTGTGTATCTTGGGCATTTAATCCTTTAGTTGATCTTTTGGCTAATTTTTTTCTTATTTCTACAAATATGTTTGAGCTTTTTATTGTTGTTACCTAATCGTGTTGTGGTCTAAAAAGAAAAAACATATGATTTTGCTGTTGCTGTTGCTGTTGGCGGTATGTGAATGTAGTGAGTCTGTCTACACGAGTATGGATTGCATAATTTTTCTAGTCATCAGATATGTTCATTATTTTTTTCACCTTTACTTTTCATTTTCCTCAAAGAAGATCTATCTACGAGTATTGTATTGAATACGGTCGTTTTGAAATATACAGTCGAATCTCCCTTAACGGACACTTCCTATAGGCGGACACCGCCTTTAGACGGACACATTTGACAGGTCCCGGCAGCGCTCCATTTAAATGTTTAGTTTTCTCTTGACCGGACAGTCCCCCAGTACGGACACATTTCAATGGTCCCTTCAGTGTCCGCTCAAGAGAGATTCCACTGTATTTTCAAATAATTTCTCGTGTGCTACACTCTGTCAATTGGCGCATGATTTTTCATTAGACACTTGTTGCCGCATTAAAGTTTTATGATATTTAATTTTACCGCATTTTCAACAAAGCAGAATAATTTTCAGCAAAATGTACTATATCTAAATAACAATTTAATATGCTGGAGATATGCAATTGCTTAGTTTTTTATGCCAATATTCATTTCCCATTAACTTTACAATTGATATAAACACACTTTTTATTGGGTGCGTTAAAATATTTTATTCGAATAACTAGCAAATAAAATTTCTTACACTGCAAGAAACAATGATGATAAAATGTTAACATTCATGCAACAAGCACGAAGCCTTTCGATTAAATTAAAGAATAACAAAAATTTATTCTAACAAGCAACAAATAAAAAATTTATTTGCATTAATAATAAATGAGAGACTTTATAATAATACAGTCGAACTTCTATAACTCGAATCACCAGTATCCCCAAAAAAAAACTTCGACTTACGGAGACTTCGAGTTACAGAAGTTTATGTGATTTGTTCTTTTAACGCTACTGCCAACCAAATTAGTTCGAGTTAGAGCAAATTCGAGTTAGAGAAGTTCGAGTTATGGCAGTTCCACTGTATATATAATGAGAGATTTTATTGAAAATAAGCAATGAATAAAAGGTTTTGTCGAATAATTAAAACGAAATTTATTCGAGTTAACAGCCAAATATTATATACGCCTGAATAACGAATACATTTTATTTATGCGATTAAATGCCGAATAGAAAATTTTATAGGAAAAAAATGTGAGTAACAATTTAATAGCAAACGATTAAAAATTTTATTCGAATAAATAAGAAAGAAGGGTTTCATTCCAACAAACAACTAATAAAAGATTTAATTTAAATAAATAATAAATAAAATAATAATTACCGAAGCATATTTATTTGACATGTGGTCTAATGATTGAAATATTTACGGCCTGGCCCACGATGTCACGAGAAATCGTTCGATCGACAACTTGTATTGCAAACAACAACAAATTTTCTAAAGTTATTGTTGTTTGCAATACAAGTTGTCGATCGAACGATTTCTGGTGACATCGTGGGACAGGCCATTAATTACAATACAACAGATAACGAATAAAATATTTAACTAGAACAAATTACCAAAAAATATTTATTCGAATAAATAAATATAAAGCAAATACAAAATTTTAGTCCATGAAAAAAAACTAAAGTTTTATTCGAATAAATAGCGATTAAAGGATTTTATTCGAATAAAAAAAAAATTCATGCGAATGAATTGAAAGTAAAATAGCTTATTTCAGTAAATAACAAATATTAATAATATTTATTCGAATAATCTGGCAGGTGATGGAAATCGAGTTTCTCTTCCAATAAATAACGAATTAAGAATGTTATTCGAATACAAATGGTATACAACATTTTGTTCAAATGAATTAAAAGTAAAATAGCTTATTTCAATAAATAACATAAATAATTAATAATATTTATTCGAATAATCTGGCAGGTGATGGAAAACTATTTTTTCCCAATAAATGACGAATTAAAAATTTTATTCGAATAAAAATAGTATAGAAAAATATTGTGCTGATGAATTATGAGTAAAACAGCTTATTTCAATGTGTAACAAATATTAATAATCTTTATTCGAATAATTTGGCAGGTAATGGAAATCGAATTTATCTTCCAATAAATAACGAATTAAGAATGTTATTCGAATACAAATGTATACAACATTTTGTTCAAATGCATTAAAATTAAAATAACTTATTCCAATAAATAACAAGTATTAATGATATTTATTCGAATAATCTGGCAGGTGATGGAAAACTGTTTTTTGTCAATGGAAATCGATCAATTTCAAATCGCCCCGATTTCAAAAAGGAAATTCCACTAGAAGATGGCATATGGATACTTTTTTATTGCTTTCCAGGCTTATAATATTTTTTTTAGTGCGAATTGCAGAATACTGATTTGAAATCAGTTTTCCATCACATACCAGATTATTCGAATAAATAACAGATATGAAATATAACTATAAATATAATAGATAATGTATAATAATAATATAACCACACGGTAGTTCGCAAGGGCCAAGTTTCGCACTGTAATAAATATTACTCGAATAAGCGAAGAATAAAAACATTATTCGATTAAAATAAGTGTTATTGGAATATATTATTTTAATTAGAATATATGGCAAGTTTAATTCAAATATTTAATGCATAAAAATTTATTGGAATAAGCATCGAAAAAATACTATTTAACTAGATAACAAATAATTTTAATATAAAGAATGGAAAATGTTATAAGAATAAATAAGTACAAAAAGTTTTAATCGAATATATAACGAATAAAAATTTTTATTCGAATCAAAAATGAAAATAAAAAGATTTTATCTGAACAAACATAAGTATTATTGAAGAAATGAAGAATAAAAAAAATTTCTTGGAATTTAAAACGAATAAAAAAATGTATTTGAATAAATAACGAATAAAAATTAGTATTTTTTTTTCGAATAAAAATTGGACTAAAACTTGCATTTGAATAAATAAGGAAAAGTAATTTATTAAAATAAATAAAAAAATTAGAAATTTGGCACAAATAAATTAGAAAAATATAATTCTTTTCATATAAATAACGAATAAAAAACGTTATTCGAATACATGAATAATAAAAGTTGTACACGAATATAATAAAAAAATAACAATAACTAAGGAATAAATGTTTTAAGATAATCAATAAAAAACTTTATTCCAATAAATGAGAAGAAAAAGTTTTTATGTATTTGTATAAATAGCGAATAAGAAATTTTTATTCGAATAAACCATAAATGAAAGTATAAAATGTAAAGAAAAAATGTGATTGGAATAAATAACAAATTAAAAAATATATGCGAATAAATGTGTGCATAACAAATTTTATTCGAATAAATAAAGAACAAAAAATTTTATTCGAATAAATAACGAATAAAAATTTTATTGGAACATGTAATAAAAAATTTCGTTTACATTATTTTAAATAAATTTATTTAATTGATAGAAATGAATATTCTATTTAGTCGAATAATTGTTTCTGTACTCTTTTTTTCGACAATTTAACTTTTGCCCCACCCCAATACAATACTACCCAAGCACTTCGTAAGTATTTGTTAATATTTTTAAAGGAATCTCTGTGCTTGCTTGTATTTTACATATGAAAGACCTTGATTGCACACTTTTGCGTGCAAATATTTTATTATTTTACGTCTTGGTGAACATCAAAGGTAAATACGAATTTGAATAGTGATTTAAACACCCACAGGTAGTCTTACGATCTTACGTTTGCCAATTTTTTTATATTTTTTTTATTCTTAAACAGCCAACTCAATATTTGCAATTCCAATTTTATATTGCAAATGCCTGTTGCATCATTAAAAGTATATGTGTGTACACATACATACATATATTTTATTACTCGTATTATTGAATCTGATGAAGTCTTGATTCGAATCACAAAGCTTTACAACTTAGTTCACATACGAGTATGTGCTAAATCACTTGTGCTACACTCGTACGTATGTATGTATGTGTATGAACGATTTTATATATGCAACGCAAATATCGTGGGAGGCGTATGTACATAAATGCATATTGACAACATCAATGGTTTTTAGTTTATGACTGTGATGCGAATTCTTTTTTTTTTCTTCCAAACATTATGCATTATGCACTTTGCACAGTGGAATAAATTGCAGTTTAAATGGCAATAAATTTATAATTATGCAGTTACTAGTCAGATTTTCTTAAAACTGGGGATATACATAAATAGCATAGAGCTGCCTTAAGCTTTCGGAATGTCGGCTGCTAAGAGAAATATTTTATGTTATCTCTTGCGACTTTAATATATAGTATATTGTTACGAAAATATATCTGAACTAACATTTGTGAAGAAGATGAATAATCATAACTGCACAAGCACACAAACATACAACACGATGTTGAAGAAAACTTTCAAAGCAAAACCATAGCTTTTATGTTATATCTTCACCTTGTTAAGAAATATACAACCACACAAACACACAAGTCCATGCAGACGAAAGACACAAACAATAACCACGATAAAGCTTTTGCAATGATGTTCTATTGCAGCTACGTCGAAACACACATACTACGATATTTTCACTTAAGGTAACCAGCCTTGAAAGCTCTTACAGTTTGTTTTTAACCGACTGCAAAAAAAGGAGGAGATTAACAATTCGTGTCTATTTTTTTTAGGTGTGTATCTTCATAACTCAGTACATTTTAGACCGATTGTACAAATTTTGTTGTTGTCTGAGAGGGTATAGCTTCCCATTGATCCCATTGTAAAAAAAGTGGGTGGGGACACGCCCACAATTTTTTTAAATTTAATTTTATGATATTCTACTTATTTGATTTGCGGCGAAACCTATAAAACACCTTTGGTTCTTGTAATTACACAATTTGAAAGTTAAAAAATGGACGGAGTCGCGGCTATTAAAATTTAATACTATAGTTCACAAGCTTCTATTTCACCGATTCTTAAGAAACTTGGCAAACACACTAAGCTTAAATAAAAGCACAATCTTGCGTTCAAAAAGTGGGGGGGGCACGCCTATTAAATTTTAGTAAAATATTTTACTTGCTTGTACTTATCCAATGTTTACAAAACTTGGCACACACCTTGAACTCTTAAAAATACACAATGTTGTTTTAAAAAAAGTGTGCGTAGCCACGCCTCATAAAATTTATTACTATATTTCACATGCTCTTAATCGATTTTTACGAAATTTTTCATCCACCCCGACCTTTAAAAATACTCAAGCATGTGTTAAAAATTATATGGGGCTACGCCCATGTAAGTTTAGTATTAAATTAAATGTACTTCTGCTTATTAAAAGTATGCAATAAAAAGGTAAAAAAAAATTAAACCGACTTCAAAAATAAGCACTAAAAAGTTAAAAATAACAAAAATTAAAAATTTTAAAAACCCCCGAATTATATAGAAAAGATGTGACATCTTCTAAGCGGCTGGACCGATTTTCTTCAAACATGGTTAAGAACCATCTCGATCAAGTCATCTTTCAAACCGAGAAAACTAAATCAAAATCCGTCCAGCCGTTTGGGCTGTACGTGGACACGGACAGACACATATATACACAGATACACAGACACACACTACAAACTTATAACACCCCTTTTTTTGGTCGGGGTTAATAATATAGATATAGTTAAATAAAATATTTTTATATATGTTACCTATAGTGCTGTTTGAAGTGATCTGGATTCCATAAGTTAGGCCTTTCTGCGATACGGATCGTGATACATCAATACTGCATGCTACACGGTCAATAAATATCACGATACTGGATCGCGTTCAATACATTGAACGTGTAGCAGTGCCCTAAGCTTTCCAGTTCTGTAAAAATGTGATAGAAAATTACTTGAATATGCTTAGTTTTTCTGAATGTTGTTAATATTCTTCTGACAGCGTTATGTGAAGTATAAAAATGTATCCGCTTAACAGTCAGTTGAGTATTATGTAAATAATAGCAAAGTTAACATCGTGGTATTCTAGCAGTAAATTAATTTAACATTGTGTGCTTAAAAGCCCCTAGTATCAGGGGAAGTACTCTGCCATTCGAAACGAAAGCAAATGCTTTGGAATTGTAATCTTCATAACATATAAATTCGAAAAGGAAACGTTTGGTAACCGCATAGTTTCACGCTTCGGACGCGGGAATTGGCCTCGTGCGATTTAACGCCCTAGGCTTTTTTCTATAGGGATATGAGAAGTCACTAGTCTACGCCGACAAGTCCGAAACGATTGACCACTTGGAGGACAATATTCGCCGTGTTATTGCCAATATACGGCCACAAATTATGGAAAAATCTTAGAATATTGGACCTAAAGATTAGACTAAGTCCGAGCCAGACGTAGCGGGCATATGCCAGAAGTCATATTTAAATTATAATGCCAGAAGATTATTATTATAGCCAAAAAAAGTTGGCATCACTGATACCAAGGCGAATTGATACCAGCTGGTCTCGATGTGCAACTCTGCATACTCGCCTTGTATATTTGTTAGTGTAAAATTTCCTGCTGTCAGAAAATATTCGAACGTTTTGCTTTGATTTGACACCAGCTGATAATCAGCTGTCGAATTGAGATTTCCTGATATGATTTTGCCTTGGCAAAATACGTAACAATATGTAAGTACCTTTTTTTAAAATCTCTTGATGTTCTTACTTTTAATTTAATCTGTACAATATTTTACAATGTAAAAATGAAAACGTTAATATGCAAAATTATATTTTTAAATCAGTCGAACTTACAATTTAAAAAGTTAAAACGTATGTATATATATGTATTTTAAGCCTTTCGACCCACTGTGCATGACTGCACTTCATACTGTTTGTTGCTATTGTTGTTGTAACTGCTGTTGCATATTGTGTGTTATCGTCATATCGGGCGATAGATAAAGAAAAGTAGCTACTGTGACGGCAGCAGCTTTTGCAACATTTGTTTTACAGCCATTCATACACTTAATCATGTTTCCAAATAGAAATACTCGAATCATTAAGATTTGACTGTTAAATGTTTCGAGATTTTGTTATGGAGATTTGCAATGTTCTTATGACTTTATTTGTTTGCACAAAATTTGAATGGCATTTTAACAATTGGATAAGTTAATAATTTAACCTTGATTAAACATGTTGAGGATATTGTAATAAAAGTGGGTTGTTTGGCAATTCAATTAAAAAAAAAAGTTGGAAAACTTATGGAAAATATTCTACAAATTGTCTAGTCATAAATATCATGTCGAGTTATAATCGAAAATGCTATAGCAACTCTCTAATAGCAAATAAAAATAACGTTTACATACGCCATACTTTGTCAAGATGTCACATATTTAAGAATGGTCATGGAAAGCAGAAAGAACAAATTCTGCTACCCAATACCAACGAAGGAGGGCGTTCTGATATTACATTAGGATTAGCATCCGCTGCAGTGGTAGTAGTTCAGTAACCACCCAGCAAGATTTTTTCAAGATTTTGTAATGGGTAGTGCTCTTTTAATGGCTTACAAAGTAATGAGTGGTACTTATTTATATCATTACGTGAAAGTACTTATTGTAGTACTTTCCAGTTAATAATGAAATATATATAGAGAACAATTTATTACAAAATTTAAGTATTTTTGCATATTATTCAATACACATATTCATATATTTTCTTTGCAAAATTATGATGTTTAAAAAATTCTAATTATTTTTATTAGCAAAAATTTATTTTTGAACAGTTTTAGGCTTTTTAAAACTTTTAAAACTTTTCACTTTATAGCAACAATTTTTCTTTAAAATCGAATAATCTTTTTAAAAACAATTATTTTTCTTAGCACAGTTCAACAATTAAATTTAATATACATATAAAAAAATTATAATTTTCATTCGAATAATTTTTAAACGAATAATTTTTATTCGAATATCTTTTATTTGATTAATGATTTCTTTAAATAGTTTTAAATTCCATTAAAATTATAATCGATAATTTTTCCCCGTAGAAGTCTGCAATTGAATCGAATAATCTTTGTTAAAACGAATTTTTTTTCTTAGCATAATTCAACAATTAAATTTAATAAATATAGGAAAAGTATTATTTTTATTCGAATAATTTTTATTCGTTTTTTCGAATAAATTAAATTTGAATAATGATTTCTTCAAATGATTTTTATTACAAAAAACTATTCGATTAAAAGTATAACTAAATCGGGTAATCTTTATACAAACAAATTTTTTTTCTTAGCATAATTAACAAATATAGCAAAAAATTATAATATTTATTCGAATAGTTTTCAAGCGAATAATTTTTATTCGAATATTTTTTTGAGTAATTTAAATTCGAATAATGACTTTTCAAATAATGTTTAATAATGCTATCGATTAAAATTATAATCGATAATTTTCCCTCACAAGTCTCTAATAATCTTTATAGAAACAAATTACTTTCTTAGCCTAAGTTAACAATTAAATTTAATAAATATAAAAAAACTTATAAATTTTATTCGAATAATTTTTAAACGAATAATTTTATTCGAATTTGAATAATTTTTATTCAATTTGAATAATAATTTCTTCAAATGATTTTTAATAACAAAAAAAATTATTCTATTAAAATTATAATCGATAATTTTTCCTAAGAAGTCTGTAATTGAATCGAGTAAACTTTATATTAACTAATTTTATATATAAAAAAAATTATAATATTTATACAAATAATTTGTAAGCGAATAATTTTTATTCTTAATTTTTCTTCAAATAATTTTAATTTGAATAATGATTTCCTCAAATGATTTTTAATAAAATAATTATTCGAATAAAAGTATAATAGATAATTTTTCTTTAGAAGTCTGTAATTGAATCGGAGTAAACTTTATATAAACTAATTTTGAATATTAAAATATATAATTTATACATATTTGAATAATTTTTATACGAAATTTTTTTTCGAATAATTTTAATTTGAATAATGATTTCTTCAAATTATTTTTAATAAAATAATTATTCGATTGAAATTACAATCGGTAATTTTCCTTTAAAATTCTTTAATTGAATCGAATAATCTGTATATAAGCTAATTTATTTCTTAGCATAATTCAACAATTAAATTTAATAAATATAAAAAAACTTATAAATTTTATTCGAATGATTTTAAAGCGAATAATTTTTATTCGAATGTATTTTTTCGAGCTATTTTAATTCGAAATTTTAACAAAAAAATTATTCGATTATAATTATAATCGATAATTTTCTTTCAAAATTCTTTAATTGAATCGAATAATCTTTATAAAAACAATTTTCTTTTCTGAGCACAATTGAACAATTGCACTTAATAAAATTAAACTAGTTTTATTCGAATAATTTTTATTCACATATTTTTTTTTCGAATAATTTAAATTCGAAGAATAGGAGAAAAAAACTGAAATATGTTTTTGTTTCCAATATAAATATTCGATCGAACCTATCGTTTGCCCTAAATAATTTTTTGAAATGTTTTGGAAAAATAATAATTAAGAAGTACGAATTAAATACGAAGTAAAGAACAAACAGCAATGGCAAGGCTGTTGTAAATTAGTGACCGTAACTTTAAGCTTTCATACGATGAATCAAACCAATACATGTGTTCCATTTGGACTGAAAATTTTGTATATATAGCTGGCACCATACACAGTGGACCCAACACAAGAACCCTGGTGATAAGGCTGTGTGGCTTTCGACAACAGCATGTTGTTCCGTTCTGCTAGTTTTTCTCAGAAGATTTATAATTAACTTTGATGTTATTTGTTCCTTCAAAATTCACACACTTAATTTGGCTGCCACAAAATACTAACTTTAGCCTAAAGCGGTCAGACTTTTGACTTTTGAGTTTTTCGTCTCGCTCGCGCTGGTTGACTGATCTGCCACGGATAACCGTATAATCTTGCGTTTTTTGTGGAATTTCTTTAAAACCACGTTGCTACTTCCTATGTGAAGGCATAGTTCGTACAGTCAGTCACGGAACTTTTTTGAAAATACTGTTAATAACATCTTGGGCATATGGTCTAGTTATTCCGCCCATATTCGTGCAACACCATACCAAGGCACATCAATCAGGTACCCGCGTTTCTACAACAAATATTACAACAGCAATAACCACATATACTTTGTTGGTATAAATTACCATCTTACTTTTCAAAACAGGGTAGCATCGTTAGATTGTTTGTTTATTATAGGAAATGTCAAACACCATACAAAACTGAATATTCGTTAGGTGTTTATGGATACACAAATAAAAGCATGTTTTTAGGCTTATACCTACTCAATCCAAATTTGACATTTGGCTTGGTATAATGACATTAGTCACCTGGTGTAGTGCTGCCACCTAATAAATGCGCCTTGCACCATACTATGTAAATTTACTTTGAATAGTATGTTTAACAAATAAATAAATAAATAACCAAACAAAAATTAGCTCGAACAGAATTTAAAAAAAAAACAGCTGTATTGACTACAGAAAAAAATTATTTCAAATTCAAAATTCTTGTTTGCGAAAAAGTTAGTTTTTGGGAATTCTTATCGCCTGTTTTTTTTTTTTTTTGGAAAACTTCAACTTGGTATATTTTAAAACCATAGAATTTAACTGATTCGTTAATACGCAAAATACATACATACATATATGTAAGTAGCAGGGGTGTTTTTCAAACTAAACATTTTTTTCTACACAAATGTCCTTCAAGTTCAAACATAAAAGTAATTTGATATTTTTCTTGTAATTAAAAACAATTCAAGCTACTTTCATATACAAAAATTACATGTAAACATAAGTTTTTTGGCAAAAGTTTACACAACTGTACCAAAACTACATGAACTTTTCACTCTGTTAAATCTGCATGCATGCATATACATATACATAAGTATGTACATATGTATGTATATGTATGTATATGTTTATGTACATACCCTCTAGCCAGCCTAGTGCCATATGTTTCTATGTCAACACTCTTTTCTCTAGCGACAATTGCACTAGTTGAAATGTCGACAATTTTCCTTTTATGCGCGAGTAGAGATACGTTAGAGACAACAGTTCTAATGTATTTCTGTTGATATTGCCAATAGTTTGTTTTTCTTTTTTATTATGCTATGCAATAATGTTAAAAACTTACGTACATATGTATGTAGGTATGTATGTATTTAAGTTTGTTGGCCCAACCCTTAAGGTGAAGTTACATAACACGCGTTTGTTCGTCGACGAATATCGTGCGCTTGAAAACTTTACCGCATGAAAAATGGCAAGTTACACAACACGCGTTACAAACGCCTTTTCTTTCAGCTTTTTTATTTATTTTTACATTGAAAAATGATCTTGGAACATTTTCAAATCCTTTTTTGTGCAATACTGTATAGTTTTCAAAATCTTTATTAAGATTTTCCTTCATGATTCTAATTTTTTAAAAATTTTTCTCTTTTATTGTCAGCCGATTAGTTGTCAAAACATCAAAACGCGTTAAAAAGTTGAAAGTTAACCAACTTTCTGCCGCAAACGCGTCAAAGAGTTTGGTATGTAACTTGTCTTATGCAAAAACACTATTTCAACTTTTTTTGACAGATGCCTACAGTTGGCACGCGCACTAACGCGTGCTATGTAACTTCACCTTTATTAAATTGTAGACGAGGGTCACTAAAATGTACTAGTGATTCTTTAGTTCATATGGAGACAATATGGTCGTAAATGAATAGTGCTAAAGTCTACTGGTAGATTTTCAATGACAACCCTATGTTATATGTCAATAGGCAATTACATTGGCTGCGGTACACCTATTCAGTTGTACTATTGACAATGTCACTAGTAAATCACTACAATTTTACTATTGATATGGAGCGAGGAAATATCGATATTGTAGACTGGAGCCCCTAAAATTTACTAGTGAATCTTTGGTTCCAATGTCTCCATGTGGTCCCAAAAGAACTACTTAGTCAGTATTGCTACAGTCTAGTGGTGGATTTTCAATGACAAGCTAATGTTAAATGTCAATAGATAATTACATTGGCTGGGATACACCTGGTCAGTAGTACTACCGACAATGTCACTAGTAAATCACTACAATTTCAATATTCGCATTTTCTGCAGGGTATGCATAAGAATATTGCGCACACACAAAAAAAAACCTGAGCTGTTGAAAGCATAAAATCATAAAAAAAGTAATGAGATTGAATAGAGCAAAATGATTTTCCATCATACAATTTCAAACAAACTGAAACCAAAAAAAAAATTAAAAATAAAAACACAGCTACCGCATTTGCCACTACTGCCATTTAATCCAATGCCAGTCCTTTCCCCATTGCCAAGCTCTGCCTTTCATTTGCTGTGTTTTTTTAAGACCTTCATTTCAATGCAATACCAAAGGGGCAAAGCTATGTTGTATTATAAATATGTGTTTGTGTGTGAAACTCATACATACACAAGTATGTATATCAACACACGAAAATTTATGCAACGAATGCATTGCACAACATTGCGAACAACTGTTGCCGAAACGCCACCATTTGTGCTCCAGTGCTTTATATTAAAAAAGCTTTAAATTAAATGCTCTTTATAAATATCTGTCAACTGGTCAATGGGCGATGCTAATTTACAACAGCAATAAAAAAAAAATTTGCTATTTGCTCTAAAATATACAAATGGCCTAAATTCCAGCGAAATAAATAGCAAAGAGTTTTTTGTGTCACTATATAAATTTTGATTTATACGAGTACATACATACAACAATAGCAACAAATAGTTGTATACATATGCAGGCACATGCATGCACGTTTTGTTGTACGGAAATGTAGGTCGAAAAGCTTTCAATAGCGAGAAGGCCTTATGTATGTTTGTAAATACTTACATACATATACATACATACATACATACATATGTACATATGTGTGCATGTTTTTAAATGCATATACATATAGTGAATTCTCACATGAAAGTTGTAACAAGGCAAAAAGCCGGCAAATAATTTATGCCACTCCCAACAAGCAGCATATATTTTGGCGGCAAATGCATATTTTGGAACATTTTGTTCGAATAATAATAACAAAATAATTTTTATTTCAGTACTTTCCAATCGCAAAAAAATTATTCGATTAATTTTTATTCGAATAAATGTTGTTTCCAAGAGCTGTTTGTATGTATGCATACCCAAATAAATTGTATCCCAGTGATTTTATTTCAATAACATTTCTTCGATTAGAATGTTACTTTTATTCGAATAATTTAGTTCGACTAATGGCCCTTTTAACAGGGACTTTAACGGCAAGTTTTGTATGAAGAACTGTCAGTTAAAGTTCACGTTAACTCTTAATTATGCATTGTGAAAAGGGACGTTAGTTGCATTTCAATAATTTGTATTCGAATTATTTCTGTTTGAACACAATGATCTTCTAATAGTTTATATTCAAATAAGTTTTCTTTATATAGCCTTTTCTCGAGTAATTTTTATTTGAATATCCACTATTTGCACGACAGGCTAATATTAAAATAAATTTAATGCGAGTGCTTTTTATTTCAATAATATCTATTCAAATAATTTTACTATAGTGACTTGTATTAAAATGATTAACATTTAAATCATTTTTATGCGAGTGCATTTTTATTCGAATAGCTCTGGTGGCCTGTAGCCCTTTTAATGCCTGCCTTATTACAGTTGTCAAATTTCTCAATTCCATAAAACAATTCTAGACTAGGCACTATGTTAAGAAAAACATGATTCGAGTAAATTTTATTCGAGCCATCACTAAACGAATAACTTTGTTCGAATAATTTCTAATCGTACCATTTCTATTCGAAAAACTCAATTTGCAAACAAATTTATTCGAATTTATTTTATTTCGATGATAATAATCGTTACCTTGATATGGAAAGGCCCTAAGTCATTTTTTTTTGAAATCGAGATTTTTGCATTTTTTTAAAGATTAGATGCTCTTCTAGCGAAATATACAAAAACCCCCATTTCAAAAAAAAATTATGAGTTAAGGCCTTTCTATATTAAGGTAACGTTATGTAAGTTTATATGCATGCATATCCAAATGAATTTTATTCCCCTGGTCTCATTTTAATAATTTTTCTTCGAATAATTTTGGTTGGCATAATTAATATTCGAATTATTTTATTCGATTAAGTTGTATTTAAATAATAATGTTCGATTAGTTTATATTAAAATAAGTTTTATTACAGTCTTACTACATCTTTCTTAGTCATAAAAATAGTTTGTGTTCACAAAATGTTGTAAAATATGTTAATTATTTAAATTTAATTCCATTTGATTTTAATAATTTTTATTCGAATACTTTGTATTCGAGTCATTACTGTACGAATAATTTAAACCGCATCACTTTTATTAGAACTATTTATATTCGAACAGTTTTATTTGAGCACTTTTAATTACCAAAAATTTTATTCGACTAATTTTTATTCGAATGTGTTTTGTTTCCATGAGCTTATACAGTATACTTATGTATTCCAATAAATGTTATTTATTTCAATCATTTTTTTTTTTAATAATTTATGGTTACTATTCGAGTTACGGAATTCGATTAATTTTTATTTAAATATAATGTTCGATTAAATTTTGCCATATCTGTCTTATTTCCTTATTCTTAAAAATCATTTTGGTTTTTAAAATGTTTTAAAATACATATGTATGCATGTTATTATTTAATCAATTTAATTTTTAGTTCATTTCTTTCGATTAATTTTTGTTCGAATACTTTTTATTCAATTCGTCATCAAACAAATAATTATATTCGAATCATTTCCATTCGAAGAATTTAATTCGGACTCTTTTAATTAATTCCCCTAATAAAATATTCGAGTAATTTTTATTCGAATGCATTTTATGTCGAAGAGCTTCTGTGTACATGTTCTTTCAAATAAAGTCTATTCCAATAATTTTGCTTCGGATACACTTATTTTTTTGAAGAATTGCTATTCGAATAATTTAATTCGATTAGGTTGTATTCAAATAATAATATTCAATTATATTCGATTATCGATTTAATCTTAAGCGACATGTGGTAAAAATTTACTTTTTTATTTAAATTAAAATTTTTTAAGGCTGTTGATAACTTTTAAGTTACAGACTGTAAAACTTTATAAAAATTATAAAAAAAAAACTCTTCTCCTGAAAAGTTAAATTTTTGTCGCTTACGATTAAATCGAAAATATGGCTTGACTTTATTTATTTATTACAGCAGCAGTTATTATTCATTATTATAATTTTTGATTCCAAAAATATTATAAAATATGTTATGTTTTAATTTTAAATATTTATTTACGAGCACTTTTAAAAATAAATATCGTTACCTTAATATAGAAAGGCCATTAATCATTGGTTTTTTTTTACATGAGATGTTCTTCTATCGAAACATACAAAAAACTCGATATCAAAAAAAATAATAAGTTAGGGCCTTTCTATATTAAGGGCCTGTCCCACGATGTCGACAGCGTTGGACTTGTCGCACACTTAACCTCAAAACAAAAACAAATTTTAAAATTTTGTTGTTGTTTCCAAAGTGCGAATGTGCGACTGTCGGCACCGTGGGACAGGCCCTAAGGTAACGATATGTCGTATGAAAAGTGCTTGATTATTCCATTACCCCGTTTACTGTCAGCGCCTGAATACACACTTTAAAATTGTACCTATCAACAGCCTTAATGTAGATTATTAAAAACAATTTTACTGAGTAAGACAACTTTTACACAGGCAAAGATTAGTTTGCCTTGGAGTGTATAGAGGAGAAGGGACAAAAGCTTCCATTCCCTTTCCCCTGCTCTCCAACAATCTCAGAATTTGCAAAGTAAAGTTTGCGTGTGTAAAAGCAGTCTAGTCTAGCACACGGTTATAATAATACATATCTAATAATAAACACATAAAATTTATTTCATTATTATCATACAATAGAATAAATAGACCTTTCGAAACTTTTATTGTATTTTGCCATTTTCATTGTCATTTTTATTTCATGCATTTTTTAAATCCAATGCTTTTTGTTTGTAGTTTTCGTTTCGTTTTCAATTCGATTATTTTTTTGTTTGCTTGTTTGTGAATCTTTTAGTGTCCTCAACCCAGAAACGTGCTTAAACTGCACAGCTCTCAGTTTTGTTCAGTTCAATTCACATTTGCAACGTGTTGTTGCAACATCTATTTAGGTTCATATTTAACCGCCACATTTTACATACAATACAACAGCAATAACAACATAATAATATAGACTGCTGCATGTAGTACATAGAAGATACATAAAAGACTAAAAGCTTTTTAATGGTTGAAATTATTTGCATCAAGCAGAACGCCATGCAACAATGTCGAAATAACTGTAAAAACGTTCACTTTTGTTTTGATTTGTTGTTGCTGTTGCTGTTGCTGTTGCTGTTGCTGTTGCTGTAATTGCTATTTGCTTACGAGTTGAATTATTAAATGGGAAAAAGCTTTATTCTGCAGCTGCTGAAAAGGTCTAAGCGACATTTGATTTCAATTGCGATGGCAAGTAAAATGCAGGTCAAACAACAGCAACAACAATATCGCTGCAATGTCATCTGGGTCATGATATCACTGACAACGGCTTAACTCTTTAATAAATAATATTTTGCGTGATTCGATGAAGCTTTTTGAAGAGTGTCGAGGACGATGCCAAACATATGTTTGTAAGGTTCTAATCTCAGTGTGAAGGAAGGCCATTGCTTTAAAAAAATACCCCTAAAATCAACTAAGCTTTATACATTTTTTCTAGTAATTATGAGGGATCTATTAAAATTTGTATTAATTAAAAATTAATAAAAATTTTCTTTACCCGGCAGCAGTTCAATTATTAAATATATGTGTGTATGTAAGCTTTTCAACAAGATTTAAAACCCAGTTAGCCAAGCGCTGTTTAATAGGCGATGATTATATTTAATACGAGTATACAACTCCTAAACGAATCTTCTGCTGATTATTTGGGGAGTGATATTGTAGCATTTCTGTTTAACGCTCTCTTATAAATCTCGCAATGTTTAATCGACGATATATTTATCTAAAATATGTTTGTTCTTTTTAGGGTTCCGTACACCAAAGGTGTCCGTCTGTCCATCTGTCCGTCACAGGCTATTTCCTTGAGAACCGTAAAAGCTACGGACCTGACATAGTGTGCAGAGCCTTGTCCGCTACAACAACAAATACATGCGAGTTAAAAATTAAAGGGTGTTCCAAAACATGCAATGAAAAATGTTAAAATTCCATGCAATATACATACAATTATATGTATATACACTTCAAATTTGTAAGGTTAGTGTATTTTTATACAGACTACAACAATTAACACTAAAATTTAAAAAAAAAATTAATTAAAGGGTGTTCCATTAGTTAATGCAATTTTGACTATGTAATTTTATCAACTTGCTGTATCTTGGAAACCGTAAGAGCTAAACTCTTGAATTTTTCAAAAACGGTAAAACTAAAAAATTCCAAAATTATAAAATCGCCAAACCGAAAAAAATCGGCAAAAACCAAAAAAAATCGCAAAAATAAGCGCCAAATTAATAAAAACATACTGAGTATTGCACGATTCTCCAAATCGATATCGAATGATTCTTTTACAATTCCCCCATTGGATCATATAAAATTAACGTTGAAGGGCCTCATACAGTGATGCAAAATGTGGCACAATTGGGCCATTTGTGGCACTTTTGGATGTTTGATGGCCCTGTGGTACTCTCTGGGCTATTTTGGCCCTTTCAGCTCAAAATTCAAATAACTCTTCAAACCTTTGAGTACGCTTTTTAATTGAGTTTTTTCCGTTTTAAAATCTAGTTTTATTTTTTGGAGATTTTTATTTTAACTGGCTTCAGAAATCTGCCCCAGATCATGTTTTGAGTGGTGAAGGCAACAGTATTGTACCACTTCCTATTAAACTTTTTCAAAAGGAAACATAACAAATAAATAACGAACATATGGCAGTATCGCAAGTTCCAGAATTTAAAAACCTCAAAGATTTAAGTAGAAGTAAATTTTGAAAAACGATTTCTACCATTAAAAATCGTTTTGGTAAACCTTTGCATACAAATTTTTACAAAATTATTCAAGCAACTCTTTCTATCCCCATTCCTCAGCATGTGTGGAAAGTATTCTTTCTGTCGACTGAAAATTTATATTTAAATCAACAATAATATGTGAAAATTCGCTTTTTTCTATATAAATTTTTAGTCGAGAGTTTTCTTTCGATATCGTGAAGCAGGCCACAATAGAAGAAATCGTCGTCATGTAAAAAATACTGTGTCATATTTAATACAATTAATGGCTTAATAAGCCATGAACACGTTAACAATATGTTTCTGGAACGCAAACGGCATTCGCCAACATAAAAATGAACTTGAGCACTTCCTCACGGAAAAAAATATTGATATAATGTTAGTATCTGAGACTCATTTGACTTCGAGAAGTCTTTTTAAAATTTATGGCTACACTATATATGATACAAAGGACCCTAGAGGAAGGGCTTGCGGTGGATCAGCAATTCTAATAAAGTCAAGACTCAAGCACTATGTTCTTGATAACATTTGTGAAGAATACCTACAAGCAACAAATATTGGCATTGAAAGTTTTTGTTCAAATTTCGTTATATCATCAATTTACTCCCCTCCCAGATTTTCAATCACTGAGAATCAATATGAGGATTTCTACAAATCTCTTGGACCTTGTTTTGTAGCAGCTGGAGACTACAATGCGAAACATACGTTCTGGGGTTCGCGCCTTGTTACACCCAGAGGTCGAGCATTGTTCAACACTATTTCAAAAATGGGCTTGGATGTCATTTCGAGTGGGGAGCCCACTTATTGGCCTACTGACATACAAAAAATTCCGGATGTTATAGATTTTGGCGTCATAAAAAATATCTCTAGGGATTTAATTCAAGTTCAAGCTTCTCTTGATCTCTCGTCCGATCACTCCCCGACGATCATCACAATTTGTAGCCCATTAAGAAGTAACTTACCTGACCCATATGTGAAGATGATCAATCGTGTAAATTGGTTGGGGTTCAAAAAATATCTCAGCAGTCATTGTACGGAAAACATTACGCTTAGAACACCCGATGATATTGAATCGAACATTGCCAATCTCAGCGAGAATATTAAACAGGCTGCTGAACATGCCACTATCTCCCATCCGCAGAATGGGTTTAATAAAATTTATTCTACAGACATTGAACGTCTCGTACGTGAAAAAAGAAGGGCTAGAAGGGAATGGCAACAGCACAGATCACCACAAAATAAAATCAGATTTAAAGAGTGCACTAAACGACTCCAAGAGTTGCTTGCATCTGAAAAAATTGCATCTCTTAAAAATTATCTGGAGGGTCTTGATGTTACACCGGCGTCTAATTACTCCTTGTGGCGCGCTGCCAGAAAGCTTAAAACACCCGTTGAGTATAAGCCACCTCTACGCACATCTACCGGAGGTTGGGCAAGAAGCGATACTGAAAAAGGTAAAATATTTGCTGAGCACTTAAAATCCGTTTTTACGCCAAATATATGTACTGGTGTTGCTGATTTGCCGAATATAGTCGCTCTACCCCCTCAACACATAAAGTTTAAGACGCGTGATTTACAAAAATTAATTGCCGAACTCAACCCGAAGAAAGCTCCGGGTATTGATGGAATTAGTAATCAGATGCTGATGAACTTGCCTCGTATTGCAATGAGAATCCTGTTATTCATATTTAATGCTATTTTACGACTGGAGTATTATCCACACAACTGGAAACTTGCCAAGGTTAAAATGATTCCAAAGCCGGGCAAAGATATAACAAAGGCTGAGTCATATAGGCCAATAAGTCTACTATCTACAATGTCAAAGCTTTTCGAAAAACTGCTCAAAACAAAATTGTCCCCAATTCTAATTAGTAGTGGGTGCATACCAGACCATCAATTTGGTTTTAGAAGTCAGCATAGCACCATTGAACAAACTCACAGATTGGTTCAATTTATAAGAAGAACTTTTGAGGAAAAAAAGTATTGTTCTGCGCTGTTTATTGACGTTTCCCAGGCATTTGATAAAGTGTGGCATGAAGGCCTAATTTTAAAATTGAAGACTTACTTACCAATAAACATTTTAAATCTTTTGGAAAGTTACATTATTTCCCGTAAGTTCACTGTTGCGGAAGGAGACTTTACAAGTAGGCCTGAAACAATTTTATCTGGTGTGCCACAGGGGAGTATACTGGGACCAGTTTTATATTTAATTTATACTTGTGATATGCCAGTGAGCAGTAGTATCCATACTTCCACATTTGCCGACGATACAGCCTGCCTTAGTATGCATGAAAACCCTGATGAGGCATCCCGCAAACTCCAGGAACACATTAGCCAGATGGAGCTTTGGTTAAACTTATGGAGAATCAAGGTAAATGAACAAAAGTGTGTTCAAGTAACATTTACTTTACGAAGAGATACTTGTTCCCCCATTCGGATTAACAATCAAGTTGTTTCTCAACATTCACATGTGAAATATCTTGGTATACACCTTGATCGACGACTTACATGGAAACACCACATTGATTCTAAGTTAACTCAAATGAAACTTAAACTAACTCAGGTACATTGGCTGATTGGTCGAAATTCAACACTTAGCCTAGACTGTAAACTTTTAATATACAAGTCGCTTTTAAAGCCAATATGGTGCTACGGAATTCAACTATGGGGCACTGCTTCAGCTTCAAATGTAGAGAAAATTCAACGCAGGCAAAATAAAATTTTACGCATGATAACATCGGCTCCATGGTACATCAAAAATTCAAATATACATCGTGATTTGAATATGCCACTAGTGACTGAAGAAATTGCAAAATACGCTGGCAAATATTTAACAAAACTCGAGTCACATCCTAATCCGCTTGCCCGTAATATTTTGAACTTTACTGGACACATCCGCCTAAAAAAGAGGGACACAATGGCTCTTATTCACAGCACTCCAGATGGGACTTCTTGAAAATACTTTTATTTTTTTTTCCTTTTGATTATCACTACTTACATATGTATTATATATAACTACTACTAAGCTTATGTCCGACATTGGTCGGGCCTAATTATATTTTTTAGATTTAAGATGTGAATACTTATTGTTAGTTCATATATGAAGATACAATAAATAAAAATCATGCAAAAAAAAAAAAAAAATATTTAATACAATTAAAAGATTTAATGAAATCTAATTCTAATAATAATTGTTATGATGAAGATATTTTAAGACTTAACACAAAAAAATGCTTTTAAACAGGAGTAAATTGAGGAAATATTGGACTAATAATTTAGATTATGTATAATAAAACTAGAATTGCATATACCTAAAATGTTTTTAAACTAAAATTTAATTTTTTAAGCAACATACATACATACATACATACATATAAAATATGTAGTTACTTTAATTTAACAAAAAAATACTTTTAAAATTTTGAATTTGTCGCTAATTTCTGTTTTTGCTCTAAACAAAATAAATCAGATGTATTATATTATTAATACCTACATACTTTTGTTTTTATTTAAATTAAAATATTGTAGTCAAGTACATAAAAAAATTTTTTTGGCCCTATCAAAGGTATTTTGGACCCTTTTAAATCGCTAATTTGGCCCTAAAACAAAAAACTCAAAATGCATCACTGGCCTCATACGATTCTCAATGATCTTCATTTATCTCCAGATAAATCTCAAATCATTGCACCTACGACTACGACATCTACGATTCTGCGGCTCTTGTACACGAATCATCTTCGGTAACAGTTTCTCCCGTGCGAAGCATCTTCCATGATTAAAATACGATTCACAATAGACTCTTCTGCGATTGAAAAGGCTAGCTGGGAAGCTACGAGTATTAAAAATGTTGGAGAATAAACTTCGATTTCGTCATAAACTTGTACATAATTTTAAAAAAATCGTCTTTGGCATGCATTTGTAATCATATTTTTGTTTTTACTTTTCATGCTCTGCAGTTATTATTGCGCTGATTTACACGGGATTAATTGTGCTGGCATAACATGCCAGTTTGTTGGTGAGAGAGGCAAAGAGAGGGGTTTTGTGTTTGGCATAATTTTTCAACCAGCTACAACCCCGCATTAGCAGTACAAAACCAATACACACATAACTTAAAAAACTCCAAATGGTAAATGAATACGAAAAACACTAACACACACAAAGCTGTGTATACGTATACATTTTTATGACGGATGAATTAGTCTCGTGTGTTCTTAAAAAAACAAAAATTGTGCCGCATAAAAATTAGTCTCGTGTAAACTACCTCATTGGAGAATGGAATTTTCAATAAAAGCTTTTAAAGTACAAGCCCCTTTTTCATACTTATGTATGTATGTATGTATGTATGTACTTAAGCTTAGAAAAATCTGTATACTCGTACATGTGTGCGCGCACACAAAATAGAATTTACTGTTGCAAGGCAATAGTGCAGCATGATGCATGTACAGTTACTTACTATCACTTTATGGGAAGAGCTTTTTTTTTCTTAAACAAATACAAGTATCTAAGAACAAGTATAGTTTGAGGCAATACTATTTACATGAAAAAACGTGAAGTGAATTTTTACCCAGCAAACATTTTTGAACGAAATTCGAAAAAAAAAATTCATGCCGTCAAGAAATTTATAATTGTCGATATGCATTCCATTGTTGCTTTAACAAATCGTCAGTAGACTTAAACCATACATTTTGAACAGTCACAAACCTCTTATCTTATGCACAGACTTTCAAAAACCATTTCAGAATTCACAAATAATAATATTTTTAAAAGTCACAAAAGAAAAATAAGTGTAGTAGGAATCATCTAGAATCTACTTGAACGCCTACGTGAAGAAGGCAGCCACGTAAACCAGGCTTAGAAACTTATACAAAACCCAGCAAATAATTTTTATAGCTATGCTATTTATTGCGCGATACAGGAGTTAGGACGTGATTTTCGTAACAAAAATAATCGACACTATTACAGTTATAAATTTATTTTTGTTTTGATTTCTTTGTACTCAAAAGCAGAGTACGCAAATAAACGGAATAAGTTGTTTGATTTTGCTTTGTTTCGTTCTTTGAAGTGAGTAAAACAAGAGCAAAACAAAAATACTGACTACGACTGCTCAATTTGTTTTTGCACATGAGCACAAAGTATAGAACACAGGCGATCGGCTGTAAGCCGGTTAACAGCCGCCACCGGCCACAAATAATATATTAATTTAATCGTACGCCACTAGAAAAAAAAATAATGGGTAATAAATGGAAACGTTTTGAAATATTTGCCGCGAATTTGACATGATCATATAATATAATTCTATTGCATTGTTTTTTCGCACATGTTTTATATAACTAAGCAGCATAGCTATAACCGGGTGTCCTAAGACACCTCTCTTCTTTTTTTATTCGATTTGAATCTATTTTGTTGTTCTAGACCTTTATACAATTAGAAATCCATCGGATAACAATAACAATATTAAATAAGGCGAAATGAAAAATAAAATATTAATTAAACATTTAAGAAATTTATTATTTGACATATTGTCATAACTCTATTATAAGTGAAATTTATTTGCTGGTGTTTTTTTTTACTTCAAAATGTGTTTTTCAAACAATGAAATGCATATAGATAATGCTTAATGCCACCAAGAAATAAATTTCACTTATTTTCATGCAGTTTTTAGGATTATATTTGCTGTAAGGCAAGATATGTGGGTCCAAGTTGACAGCTTCGTGTGTCAAAATTTTAACTTATTTCAATGGTTTTTTAAGCTCAGTAACTTACATTAAATGCTAAGTCTAAAATATGCTTGCAGTAGCATATAATATGGAGCCTTATTTTCAATTTTATCGTAAACGACAAAAATTAAAGTTCTCAGGAGAAGGTTTTCTTTTAAATATAAATTTATATACATATATATAAAATTGTAATTAATTTTTTATATATAAAATTGTACAGCCTGTATCTGAAAAGCTATCAACAATTTTGGTATTTTGAGACATCTAAACTATGGATAGGACCCTAAAACTTTAATTTCAATAAAAAAGTATATTTTCGATAACATGTCGCTTACGATAAAATCGAAAATAGGGATCGATATCTATTGTAGTGTTTTCACACTTACATGGTTTTAATGAAAGTTGGTTTTAAACTTGGATTTACCATACAAAATGATTTTGTTAAAACCAACTTAAAACCTTTTCTGAAATGCAACATTGTTTTGTCTGTACTGAATTCAGTGCTACCAAGTTAAAATGGACGAAAGCAGCTGATATTGTTTAAGTGCTTAAAAATGGATGCAGCCGCAAGAATAATATAAAAAATTTAGAATAAAAAGAATCTTTTGGTCAAAAAACGACGAAAATATTTTCATTGACCTCTGGGAAGTGAAAATAGGCGCTGTGACTGACACCCATCTGCCGTATGTAATATACATACAACTTGATTTCCTAGCACTTCTTCGCTTTATATGTATATATAGTTTTATAATTTTAGAATGTTCATTTGCAAGATACGAGATATTACGATTTTCAGTTCACAGAATCCAGGTACTGAAATGACAAATATATTAATTATGAAAGTGGTCTAAGTCATATATTTCTTTGGTGGATGTAGTACTCGTACATTAAACTTGAAAAAACTAAAAAATATTTTCTAATTATGCAATATTTTAATTTAGAGTTGTAGTAATCTCGATTAATATGAGCAAAAATGCATATGACTTAGACCACTTTCATAATTAAGGGCACATATAACAAATATGTATGTGCTAACCAATCAAGCTTGGTTAGATTAACCAGGCACAATTTAGTACCAGTAATTATAATATATATGAAACTCCATAATCTCAAATAGAGTTAGCTCCTGAAATCAGATTAGAATTCACACAATTGTAAAGTGTGACAGCTTTAAACAGACGTTTATTCCACCTTAACAAAATTAACTTGATTTTATTATTTTAAAAATTTAAATTATTTAAGGTAGATGTAAATTCAGTTAATAGGTCACAACTCAAACAAAAATCTTTGATAAATATTTACATGTACATGTGTATTACCGTGACTTAAACTTTTGAAAAAGACGCCAAGCCAAAGGGGATCTTCTGATTGAAATCATCCCCTTACGTTAAATTGAACTTCATATGACGCAAAATAAACAGAATTCACTTTTAGTTTTTACCCCATTCCCAATCTTTCTACGCACTTTGTTTTATAAGCAACAGTTATTGTCCGCAATATTAGGAAACATAAGCATCTGTATAAAAGTTTTATAAACTTTTTATTCTAAATACTTGAAAAAAAGTTATTAAACAATTTTGTTATGGTGTAATTTCTACATGTAAAAAAAATTTAAGAATAAAATGAAAATTACACCAATCAATAATAAATTCAGTAAAATGCAACTTTAAACTCGCGCACGAAGGTTTCCGTACATTTTGAGCATTTTTTTTAATATGGCGTTTTTTGTGTTTTTAGAGTTTTTTTCAGTTTAAAAAGATTTTATTAGTTTTGTCGCTTTTTTTCGTTTTAACGATTTTTTCGGTTTTTGGGATTTTTTTTTCCTTTTTGGCGATTTTTTTCGGTTTTTGGGATTTTTTCCTTTTTGGCGATTTTTTTCGGTTTTTGGGATTTTTTCCTTTTTTGGCGATTTTCCCGGTTTTTCGCGACTTATGTTAGTTTTAGAAACTTTTTTTTTAATATGGTGCTTTTTTCGTTTTGGCGATTTTATTTTGGTTTTTGGCGATTTTTTTTTCCGTTTGGCGATTTTAAAATTTTTTAATTTTTTAGTTTTACCGTTTTTGAAAGTTTCAAGAAGTTTGCTTTTACGGTTTCCAAGATACAGCAAGTGATTACATAGTCAAAATTACATTAACTGATAGAACACCCTTTAATTTAGATTTTTTTTTTAATTTTAGTGTTAATTGTTGTAGTCTGTATAAAAATAGACTAACTTTACAATTGTAAAGTATATTACATGGGATTTGAATATTTTTCGTTGCTCGTTTTGGAACACCCTTTAATTTTTAAATCTCATGTATCAATTGCTGAGCCATAAAAATAAGCCAAATAATTATTATTATTATATAATTTTTTATTATTGGATTCTTGGATTCTGGCTTCACACAAGGCAATTTTAGTAGAGCGACATTTGAGCTTATGAAAGAGAGCGAGAGAGAGAGAAAGGATAACGAAGATCATATTTTCCTCTCTCGCCCATGAACTAAAAATTAGATCAACAGAAATTGTCATAGTTACAGAAAAATAATTTTGCGAGGGGCAACTACTGTTGCCCCACCCCCTAGAATTAATAATAATTATTTATATTAAATTTACTTATGAAAATCACCAGTCATATTGCCCTCCAATGAAAATTACCGTGTGTGAGCCGGGACTTAGGATTTTCCATAATATTTTTCTTCTTAAAACGAAAAAAAAAAAGAAAAAAAATTTGGTATTTTGGAGTTTCAGCGAGATTAGCGAACACAATTAAAATTGTATGAAAATTTGTTCGATATCGAAAGCTGTAATTTGCCCCCAGGAATGGGATTGGGAATTTCAAAATTGTACTAACAACTTTCAAAAATTTCACCTTTTTGGCCTTAATTATACTAAAGTATTTTTTAGTTGAAGTTACTTTTATTTATTTTTAATTAAAATAATTGTCGGTAGCCAGAAAAAAGGCTACCGAACGTTTTCGCAAAATTTACATGTCAGTTCGGATGTTAAAGCATATGCTACAGCCAGGGTGACCGATGACATTTTTCAAAAAGTGGCACCAAAAGAGGATTTATCAAAAAAAAGGGCAAAATTAAAAAAAAAACGAGAAAACTACATTAAATTATTTATTTTTAATGTATTTTTATATAATTCACTCTAAAAAAAGTTGGGAAAAAGGTGGCAATTTGCGACTTTAGTCGGTCAAACGGTCACGCTGGCTACAGCTGTTTAAGTTGAAATTTAGAACGTACAAATTAATAGCATGTGCTCTAGCATCCGAATTTATAAGAAAAATAATTTTGAAAAGTACGAGTTCACATTTTTTTTTAATTTTCTCGTTGCGTTTTACTTTCACAACACTGTTTTCAAGTGCGAAGAATATGAGTATCATATTGACATATGGGCTATTCTACAGAATGTCACGTAGAATATAATACGTATATTGACCAATCAATTAATATATTTAACTATATATTTTTATTATTAATTTAATTTATAAAGAAAAGGAAATAAATTTATTAGACCTAGTTACTTGTATATGTATATTACAAAAAGTGTAAGTTTCCCAACCCTGGAATCATCTATTTATATTTCTCTGATTTCTAAACACCAATTCATTCCTTTTAAGAATGTAACATATGTATGTTTAATTTATAGAGAAAAAGGAAAAAATAGTTTTTGTAGCTTATTTTTATACAACAAAAAGAGTTAAAGTTTTCCAACCCTGATAATGTCTCATCAAACAGTTTCGAGCCACAAATACCACGCACATGTACAAAACATTTAAAGAAATTTACTTTTACCTCTGATTTTAACATAAATAAGATATTTAAAAAGATGTTAAAGAAATACTTAAAAAATTATTGCCTTTTAAATTAAAGCTTTATAAAAACTGGAAACTTTTTAAAATTAATTCACAATTAGTACAAGTTATGCATCAATTCAACCGTACATTTAGTACCACCTCTATTTTAATAAAAACTACTTTTCATGAAAAGTATATTTTGCAAAAAGTATCTATTTTTAATTAGTACATTTTATGTAAATAAACTCCTTATATAAAAAGTACTATAATGACTACTTCGATTAAAAAGTACCTTTTTAAAAGAGCACATTTTCTAAACAAAATTTTTTATCAGAAGCACCTTTTGAAAAAAGTACTTTTTATAGGATGGATCTTTTATAAAAAATATTTATTTGTAAAAAATATTTTTTCTCAATAAATAAAAAAGTACCTTTTATAAAAAGTACCTTTGATAAAGAGTACCTTTTATAAAAAGTACCTTTTATAAAAAGCGCCTTTAATATAAAGTACCTTTGATTAAAAAAGTTCCTTTTATAAAAAGTGCCTCATTTAAAAAGTACCTTTTATAGAAACTGCCTTTTTAGGGTTCCGTACACCAAAGGTGAAATGGAACCCTATTGTTTTCGCTACGCTGTCCGTCTGTCCGTCTGTCCGTCCGTCCGTCTGTCCGTCACAGGGTATTTTCTCGAGAACCGTAAGAGCTACGGACCTGAAATTTGGACAGAGTGTGTAGACCCTTGGCCGCTACAACAACAAATACATGAGAGTTGGAAATTAAAGGGTGTGCCAAAACGAGCAACGAAAAATGTTAAAATCCCATGTAATATACATACAATTGTATGTATATGCACTTGAAATTTGTAAAGTTAGTGTATTTTTATACAGACTACAACAATTAACACTAAAATTTAAAAAATTTTAATTAGAGGGTGTACCATCAGTTAATGTAATTTTGAAAATGTAATTTTGATAACTTGCTATATCTTGGAAACCGTAAGAGCAAACTTCTTGAAATTTTCAAAAACGGTAAAACAAAAAAATTTCAAAATTATAAAATCGCCAAACCGAAAAAAAATCGCCAAAATAAAAAAAAAATCGCCAAAACGAAAAAAAGCACCATATTAAAAAAAATTCTAAATCGAAAATAAATCGCGGAAAACCGGAAAAATCGCCAAAATGAAAAAATCGTCAAAATGAAAAAAAAATCGTCAAAATGAAAAAATCGCCAAAATTAAAAAATCGCCAAAATTAAAAAAATTGCCAAAATGAAAAAAAATCGCCAAAATAAAAAAAATCGCAAAAAAAATAACCAAAATGATAAAAATCGCCAAAATTAAAAAAAAAATCGCCAAAATTTAAAAAATCGCCAAAACGAGAAACAAGCGAAAAACAATAAAAAAAATTATTTCAGCTGAAAAAACGTAACAAACACTGTATTAAAAAAGATGCTCAAAGCCCAACGTACGGAACCCTTCGTGCGCGAGTCAAAGTCGCACTTTACTGAATTTATTTTAAAACTGCCTTATATAAAAAGTGCCTTTTATATAAAGTGGCTTTCATAAAAAGTGCCTTTTATAAAAAGTACGCTTTACAAATAGTGCCTTTTATAAAAAGTACCTTTCATAAAGAGTACCTTTGATAAAAAGTACTTTTCATAAAAAGTACCTTTAACAAAAAGTACCTTTGATAAAAAGCGCCTTTTATGAGAAATACCTTTATTTAAAAAAGTTTCTTTTATAAAAAGTATCTTATATAAAAAGTAGCTTTATAAAAAGAACCTTTTATCTAAAGTACCTTTTATAACAAGTACCTTTATAAAAAGTTTTGTTTAACACCAATTCTGTTCGTACCGAAACGTAAAATAAGTTTATTGAAAAAAAAAACAACAATTAGTTTTAGCTACTTTTATATGGCAAAATCAAGCTTAAATTCTCCAGCTCTGAAACTGTCTGCTTGATTTTGCTCATTTTGAATATCGATCTAACTATTTTTGACCATTTCTGATATAAGACCGAAATTTCTAGCTTTCCAGGGAGCTTCGTCGGTGAAGGGTATAAAAAAAAAACGCCCAATTGGCTGCAAGTATCGAAAGTGTAAGTGTGTTAGGTCGGGCTTACATTTGTGTGCCATGTGCCCAAAAAAAAAGCGTAACCACTAATTACTAATGAAAGACTGTTTGATTCAGACATGTAATTATTGATTTAAACAGTTTCCAGTCATTTTGGATTCCATAAAATTGTCTATTAGCTATGTATGAAACTGTTTAACTTAATAATTAGTAATTAGTGGTTACGCATTTTTGGGCACATAGCACACAGATGTAAAAAGTACGAGTGTATTGAGTCTTTCGAACTTGGACTTGCACGCGTAAGCTGTAAGTAAATTATTTTAACTTTGTACTGCCTATTTTCGTAGTCGCCTCAATTTTTTTTTTTTTTTTTTTTTTTTGAAATTTAAAATAAAATTTCATTTATAAATACCCACAATGTGCTTAATATTTCCCCCAAGTACTGTGCATAATAAATTTGGAAAAGTAGTGCGATGAAGTTTCTGAGCAAATAAGACAAAGTTGATTAAAAGTTTTACATAAACGATAATCGTTTAAGTAAATGGAGAAGAAATACTACATGAATAGGGAAGAACGCAAATAAAAATATATTTAGTTACCTTTGAAGTCACTAAGGCCCATTTAAAGACCAGAGATAGCAGGCAATGCTATGATTTTACTCCCTGGCATACAAAACGTACTTAAGAAAATTGCTAACAGAGGGATGAAAAGAAAATGACGTTGAAAATTTAATGGCTCGTAATAATAAGGGATTTTGAGATTGAAAAAAAAAATTTTTTTTCTATAAATTCATACGTTCTTTTACTACTCCGTAGATGTTTTTCCTCGGATTAAATTGCATCCCTTTTCGTCATTTCAATGTTGTTGTTGTTGTTGTTGTTACTTTTCTTATAGTCCATTATGACGTTTTACTTTTATTTTAACTGCGTTTTAACTTCACAAAAGTTGTAGTGAACGGCAGGCAGGCTCTTTTAACTACATACATATGTACATACATACACACATACTCGTATCATTCCAAATCATTAAAAGGAGTTTTGCAGCGCAAACTCCCTGCTTTGAGTTTGCAACTTTTCTTGCAAAACTGTCTTAAACAAGAAAAGCAAAGCACAGAAAACAGAAAAGAGAAATACACCAGCCACCCTTGATATTCCTTGTATTTGAGGAAACTCAAGAAGTTGTGCAAAAAAAAAAAGTTTTACTTTTCGTTTGCTTCCTTTGAATGGTGTCATGCAAAATATGTTGCCCCCAGCACAAAACTTTATGAAAAGGAAAATAAAAATTGTGTGTGCATACATATACAAAAAGAACTTTTTTTTCCACCACATTGTCTGTAAAATGAAGTTTTCCATGGAAATAGGTCAACAATTTTTTTCAATGAATATTTTTCTTTTTTTTTTTTTTTTGGTTAAAGTGGAAAAATGATTTAATTAAATTGCAGAACTGTTATTTGCAAAGGTTGATTTCTAAAATTACGTCGAAAAATAAGATGTGGAATTGAAGACACAATAAGAGTAAATTAATTTCTATGACGTTTTTATTTGTAGCGGCTTAGTTTTATAAAATAATAATTTGGAGTATTTTATAATACGAAAGTCTTTGAAGCGTATGTAATTCCTTTTCAATATATTTATTAATATAATACAATCAATTGCGTACTTTCTGTAATTGGTGCTGAATGCTATTTTATGCAAGTTAAAATATTACATTATTAAATTATTATTGATTTTTTTTTCTTATAAGGCATTTACATTGTCTCGAAATCCAGTACTTACGAGATTTCGAGCTATATCTAGCTGCTTTTTACCCAGATTTCCTATACGAAACGTCGAAATCTAATATGCCAGTAGATTTGTAGGAAATCTACTCAAAATCTAATATTTTTATTTATTTTTTACTACCCTGTGCAACATACATACATATACATATGTATATCGATGGCTTAATATAAAAAAGGCCTAACTCGAATTTTCGATATATTACAGGAGAAGCAAAAAACTGAAGAAAAAATAAAGCATTTACATGCAGAAATAGTTTTTTAAGTTGCCATAAGTCCTTGATTTTGAACTGTAACGTACTAAGATCTTCAAGGAGGATGCAATTATACGTTGTCGCCCAGAAAACATTAAAAACACGATTTCGAAAAAAAATTGGGTTAGGCCCCTTTTTATATTAAGCCATCGATATACGTATCGTCGGTTGGTTTCTGGTTTGCTGTAGACATAATGTATTTTAAATACACTGTGCCGCAAACCAGAAACCAAACGACGATATGTATATAAAAGGTGAAATAGCTACGGTCTATTCAAAAAGGTGTGTGAATTGGCTACATTGCAGTTATTTGGTTGTAGTTTTGGAAAATTTTCATTTCATTTACACCTGCACAAAATCTAGCAGATTTTAATTAAAATCTTTACGTTTACAAAATCTACTGAAATAGAAGTCGGTTGGTTATTGGTTTGCGGCACAGTATATTTATTCAAAATACATTGTGTCTGCAGCAAACCAATAACCAACCGACTTCTATTTCAGTAGATTTTTATACCCTTTACCAAAAATGGAAAAGGGTATATATAGGTTTGTCATTCCGTGTGTAATTTCCATAATATTAATTTGCGACCAAAAAAATATATATATTCTGGGTCCTTACGAATAGCGAAGACGAATAAGCGATGTCCGTCCGTCCGTCCGGTGTACGTGAAATCGGTTTTCCGAAGCTCCCAGAAAAGCTAGAGACTTCGTTCTTGGACTGGTGTGTCAGAAATGGTCCAACTTAGATTGGTATTGAAAATCAGCAAAATCGAGCAGACGGTTTCAGAGCTGGAAAACTGAAACTTGATTTTGCCATATAAAAGTCACTACCGAAAACAAATTTTTATTTTTTTTTTTTAATAAATAAACCTATTTTACACTTCAGTACGACCAAAATTGGTATTTAAAATTAAACAAATATTAAAAAAATGAAAAAGACGTTTCCAGGGTTGGAAAACTTTAACTTTTTGTGTTATGTAAAATTAACTATGTCCAAAATTATGCAGGGTATTTTCTCGAGAACCGTAAGAGCCAGAGAGATGAAATTTGGACACAGTGTATAGACCTTTGGCCGCTACAACAAAAAATACATAAGAATTGGAAATTAAAGGGTGTTCCAAAACGAGCAACGAAAAATGTTAAAATCTCATGTAATATACATACAATTGAATCTATGTATGTATATACACTAGAAATTTGTAAGGTTAGTGTATTTGTATACACACTACAAAAATTAACACTAAAATTTCAAAAAATTTAAATTAAAGGGTGTTCCATCAGTTAATGCAATTTTGACTATGCAATTTTGACAACTTGCTGTATCTTGGAAACCGTAAGAGCTGAACTCTTGAAATTTTCAAAAACGGTAAAACTAAAAATCAAAAAATTATAAAATCGCCAAACCGAAAAAAATCGCCAAAAACCAAAAAAATCGCCAAAATGAAAAAAAGCACCAAATTAAAAAAAATGTCTACGACTAAAATAAATTGCGAAAAACCCGAAAAATTGCTAAAATGAAAAAAATCGCCATAATGAGAGAAAATCGCCAAAATGAAAAAAAATCGCCAAAAAGGAAAAAAACCCAAAAAAAAGCAGAATAAAATCGCCAAAATGAAAAAACCCCAAAACAGGAAAAACTCGCCAAAAACAAAAAAAAAATCGCCAAAACGAAATAAAGCACCAAATTAAAACAAATGTCTAAGACTAAAATAAATCGCGAAAAACCGGACAAATTGCTAAAATGAAAAAAAAAATCGAGGAAACGAAAGAAAATCGCCAAAATGAAAAAAAAACGCCAAAATGAAAATAAATCGCCAAAACGAAAAAAACAGGAAAAAATCGCCAAAATTAAAAAAAATCGCCAAAACGAAAAAAAACTCAAAAAACAGAAAAAAAAATTGCCAAAATGAAACAAAAACCCAAAAACAACACAAAATTGCCAAAATAAAAAATCGCTAAAATGAAAAAAAATCCTAAACAAAAAATCGCCAAAATGAAAAAAACCCTAAGCAACAGAAAAAATATCCAAAATGAAAAAATCGAAAAATTAAAAAAATCACCAAAATTAAAAAAAAATGCTAAAATGAAAAACAGAAAAAAATCGCCAAAATGAAATGACAAAATTGCCAAAATAAAAAATTCGCCAAAATGAAGAGAAAAACCCCTAGGCAAAAAAACCGCCAAAAGGAAAAAATCGCCAAAATGAAAAAAAATCGCCAAAATGAAAAAAAAATCGCCAAAATGATATAAGTCTCCAAAATGAAAAAAAGCCCCAAAAACAGGAAAAAATCGCCAAAATGAAAAAAGGCCTCAAAAACAGAAAAAAATCGCCAAAATGAAAAAAACCCCCAAAAACAGAAAAAAAATCGCCAAAACGAAAAAGAAGCGACAAAACTAAATAAATCGTTTAAACTGAAAACAACTTCGAAAAAGCAAATAAGCCACATTAAAAAATGCTCAAAACCGAATGTACGAATGGAACCCTTCGTGCGCGAGTCAAAGTCGCATTTTACTGAATTTTTTATACTCTTTACCAAAAATGGAAAAGGGTATATATGTATGTACATATATGTTTGTCATTCCGTGTGTAATTTCCATAATATTCATATGCGACCCATAAAATGTATATATTCTGGGTCCTTATGAATAGGGAAGACGAATAAGCGATGTCCGTCCGTCCGTCTGGTGTACGTGAAATCGGTTTTCCGAAGCTCCCAGAAAAGCTAGAGACTTCGTTCTTGGACTGGTATGTCAGCAAAATCGAGCAGATGGTTTCAGAGCTGGAAAACTGAACCTTGATTTTGACATATAAAAGTAACTAGATAACACAATTTTTTTAATTGTTTTGTTAAATAACTTTGGTAAAGGGTATATAAGATTCGGCACAGCCGAATATAGCACTCTTACTTGTTTTTATTAATTTTATGCCGTCTTTACTGTCTTAAGATTTTTCAAAACTTTAATTTTTTTTGTTAATTTCAAAAGTTGCGTAAAAATTTTTTAAATTTTTCCAATCTTTCTGTTTATTATTTATGTAGTAAATTTTTATGTTTGCATTTTAGTAACTAAAATTTAATTGATGACCAATGTTTTAAAAGGTAAATAAAATTTAATAATGTAGCAATAGCACGAAAAAAATCTCTTTGTTAACAGCACACGCGCAAAACGGCAACACCGGAAGAGGTTGCTTGGTGCTTGTATGTTGAATGCTAGAATCAAAGAAAAAAATTTATTAAAAGCTTTCCTTGTTGTTATGTACTTATGTATGTATGAGTGTGAGTAAATTAAAGCTCGAACACATCATTTCATGCAGTGTTGCCAGAAAATTGTGATTGGTGGAATGCTCTGCTAAAATGTTCCACAAAAGAAAAAATCCAAATCCTCTGCTAGTTTCTGGCTTGCGGCACAGTATATTCAAAACACATTATGTCTGCAGCAAACCAAAAACCAACCGACGAAATGTCAAATTTTAAATTTACATGGGTTTGTTTTTAGCAGTTTTTCGAAAAACGTGAAAGCTTTTTATGAAAGAATATGTGAAACCTTGCTGTAAATGCTAAAATGGCAACAATGATTTCATATAACATGTACACACTGAGCTTTACATGAAAGCACTTTTCATTTACAAATTTTTATTTAATTTAACACTAACACCAACACTGCCATGCTTTGTATATATGTATATATAGCAGGAAAACTAATGAACACACAAAAGAAACTTCAGCGACCGATTGGCTTTTGGCACTAAGCGTATTAATTATACCAATTATTATATACATATGTACATACGTACACATATCGTTGGGTGGTTACTGGTGTGCCGCACAGCATATTAAAAATACATTATTATTGCGGCAAACCAATAACCAACCGACGATATGTATATTATAAATATATTTTTTATATCAATAATTGTTTTCACCAATATTGTAAATACAAATCTAAAAAATGCGTTTTTGGACTTAATAATGCGAGAAAAATCATTATAGGTATCATATTTAATCTTTAAAATATTTTTTTGTGATATGAATTATTTTTGTTATTCAATAAAATATGTTAGTTAAAGAAATATATACATTTTATTTCAACTAATTATGAAAGTGAGTTTGCATAAATGCATTTTTAAATACATGTTTCTATGTGAGTATCAATACATGTAACTGTCATCTATATTAGTAGACCTGCCTTATACGCATCAAGTTTTCTTGCTCAAGGGTTCCATTTTGTATGCGATAGGTGAGAAAAATATATATACCGTTTGTATACCCTCGTGCTCTCGTTCGGTATAAAATCAAAGCTTGAACAAGACAAATTGATGTGTGCGAGTCAGCCCTTACCTAGCACTTTGCAACTTCTTTTTCCAACTTCAAAATGCCAAACATTTAAGCAATGATATACATACATATATTTATTATTAAGTTGGTAATAAAATAATCAAAACATTTGTACATTTGGCACAAGATAGAATTTTTAAAAAATTAAATAAAATACATACTTTGTTGTGTTGAATTAAAAAAACATAATATGAAAAGTATTATTAGTATGAAAAAATTGGTTAATGTTTGTTTTTAAATGTTTCCTGGCTTAACTTTAAGCATTTTCATTCATAAGTATTAATTATTGGACTGGAATTTGAAATTCACTGCGCGATCACAGTTTTATATATAAACTTTAAAGACCCATAACATGGAAAATAAGACTCGCAGCCAATTTTTTTATTTAATTTTTTCTTCATATTTTTTAATTTGCTATTGGAAAAAATAACTTTTTTATATCTGTGAGGCACAACATAATTTTGAAGTAAATTATTGCCAACATGTTGCAAGTGAGCTTGCTGTGCTGTGAAATAAACGTTCGATGAAATAAAAAAAGGAGAGAGGTGTCTTAGGACACCTGGTTATAGCAATTGCTACTTAGCTATATAATATCATGTTCACACTTATGTTTTTAAACGTG
Source organism: Tachina lurida (assembly GCA_944452675.1). Taxonomy (NCBI): domain Eukaryota; kingdom Metazoa; phylum Arthropoda; class Insecta; order Diptera; family Tachinidae; genus Tachina; species Tachina lurida. The sequence continues at coordinate 35,792,299 of OX101752.1, read as the reverse complement.
TTTAACGCCTCATTCGTGTTTAAGAGCTTAAACACGATGATTTTGAGATTTTTTATCATACATTGACTTGTTTTGTTAAACATCTCAGATGAACTGTTTAAAATTTAAACACTTCCTTAAACACGTAAATAGAGTATGTTCAGTCTGTTTTTTGATAACTATGGCAGCTTTGTTTTGTTATTAAATGGTGGCACCTGATAAATTATTTGGTAAGCAAGTAATTGCTTAAAAAATACTCAATTATTTACAAAAACATTTGTTGTTTGAAAATAATGAACTAATATAAAAGCATAATTATTCGTAATTTTTTAAAAATACAATAATTTATTGACAAAACGTCAACCTTAAACATCTCAAATATAATGTGAACGGTTGTGTTTAGTTCTTAGAAAACTTTGGCTCTTAGAAAACTCGTCTTAAACATAATTGTGAACATGTCGTCGGTTGGTTTCTGGTTTGCTGCAGACATAATGTATTTTGAATATACTGTGAGGCAAACCAGAAACCAACTGACGATTTATTAGACATGATTGAAAACATAAGTGTGAACATAGTATAAAACAAACTTAATGTGTTTAATACAATGCAATAAAATTATATTATATGATGATGTCAAATTCGCCGCAAATATTTCAAAACGTTTCCATTTATTTCCCATTATTATCTTTCTTTTATCTCTAGCGGAGCACGATTAAATGAATATATTGTTTGTGGCCGGTGGCGGCTGTAATTCGTCTTACAGTCGATCGGTAATATTCTCTGGCTTGTGCTTATTTGCAAAAATAATACAAAAACAAACTGAGCGATGTTTCTCATTGTTTTTGTTTAGTTTTTTTTCACTCACTTCAAAGAACGAAACAAAACAAATTCAAACAATTTGCTTCGTTTAATTTTGTAGGCTGCTTTTATTACGAAAATCATTTTCTGGCCCCTGTATCGCGCCATAAATAGCAATAGCTATACAAATAAGCAACTCTGTTAGGTCGATTTTACACTAAGAATCCATTACAGGCGTTTCGAGTTCTTACACCACAGCAACACTAAACCAAACAACGAAGCGGCGCGAACGAACACATTGCATGCGAGAAATTGTGCAAAGCCGACGATTAGTGATTTAACAAAAAATAAATTGTATAAAGTATTAAATTGTGCTAAGCATTTTGAAGTAAATCACAATAAAAATCTTTGAAAAACAAATCAGTGAAGACGCAGATCTTAATAACTAACAAATGTTTGTGCTCAAATGATATAAAGCAAACGCACTGGTAAATTTCACAACGTTCGTATGTTGCATAAATAAAAACTGACTGAAAAAAGCACATTGAAAAAGGAAATCAAATTTAAAGTGTTTAAATCGGATAATCTTGGGATATATTCTCATTAATTTCTAATATAACAAATTAGCAAACATTTTTTCATAACTCAAACATGTTTAAGACAAAAAAGGAAGTTGATGCTCATGTACGAACTGCTTTGTCCAAAATCCGTACGGAGGCAGAGGTGAGTTGTATTAATTGCATTATTGATATTTTGTATAATTTAATCAAATTTATTATAATTGATGTATAAGATTGCGTATGGCAATGAATCTTTCTTTATATATCCAGATTTAAATTTAGTTTGCTGTAAATCTCAAATTGTTAGAAAATATTAAAAAATATTTTTTTATATAGATGCACTACATTCTTTTATTTTTTTACTGCCCTTATTCATAAAAATAGTTTTATTTTATAAAGAGTTTATAAACCAAATATTATTTAAATAAAAATATTTTTTATGAAAAGGTAAGCAAGCATCTTTTATTTTTAAATTTTGTGATATTTTAAGTACTCTATAACAAATAGTTTGAGGTTATGTTTGATGATTGTCTGCATACACAAAACGTCATTGTTGCCAAAATGCGTATACCGGCATTTTGCCCTTTTTCTTCATTATTATTTTCTATTGCAATGTTTACAATGCATAACATAGCGTCTACAACTGCGACTAACTCTGATATAATATGTGAGAGAACGTCGGCAGAATAACAAAAATAAAATGCCGATATTTCTCTTCATATCATACAATAGGACAACGTAATTTTACTTTTCTTATAACATTTCATTTTATTCAAATTCTCATCAAGTTAACATGTATTAATTTTATATAATTATTTATTTTGATTTTACTTTTTCACACAAACTTTAACCTATAAATCAATTAAACATAAAAAATGCCAGAAATTTTGTAAAAACATTGTTTTTCATATATATTAATAAACACTCACACATGCATACTCATTTATTTTCATGTACGTGTAGTTTTTTGACAGTTCATAACATAAGATTGTTGTTATAGGATTTCTTATAACAACGCTCTTATAAAAAATATTATAAGATTGACATAACACTAATTTGAAGTCTACACGTAACATAATTCTCTCTGCGATTGAATTTGACCCTCTTATCTTACATATTATGTTAGGTGGAGACCCTATGTTAGGTAATCTGAATGTAGGTAGATTTTTACACAAAGTCTAGAATTTATACGCACAATCGCATTAATATATTTTTTTATATCATTGCAGTAATATAAGTGTTCGATAAAGCACTAAATAACGACTTTTACTTCAGAGTTATATTAAAGGGTCCTTTCTGAAATAATTGGAAAATAAATGCATACCGTACTGATTATGAAATACAAAAGTAATTGTAATTGAATTGAAACCTTCAATTACTATTGCAGTAATTTTTCCAACCGAATCGTTGTCAGGCTTGTTCTTTAAAGTGAATTCTTCGTTATACTACCTACCTAGGCAGTACAAGAAAATTAAAAAAGAAAAGCATCGTCTATTTTTTTTATTAAAAACGCAAAATACATACATGTGTAGATATGTATGTACATAGCGTCGTAATCTTTTTACAAATTCGAAATTTTAAATTTTTAATTAATTTTTTGTAATTTTTGGCCCATAGCTGCCGAATTCAGTAACGTAATTTTTCAGAACATCATTTTAATAGTGGAAAATGCTTTCTCACAATTTTCAGCTGTATTTTGTGAATATAACAGGCCAATGTTGGTGTCAATTAACAGCTGTGCAAAGAATCTTTAGTAAGTAGCGCCGTGTTGGGAAAAACCATTGTGGAGGAAATAAGTTGATGAATTTTTTAAAAATAACGAAAAATCGGAAACTAATGGCGAGTTTACATCTGGCATTTCTTGTGTGCCATTTGACCAAAAAAGTGTAACCAACTACAGTGGAATCTCTCTTGAGCGGACACCGAAGGGACCATTGAAATGTGTCCGTACAAGGGGACTGTCCGGTCAAGAGAAAACTAAACATTTAAATGGAGCTCCGCCGGGACCTGTCAAAAGTGTCCGTATAAAAGGGAGTGTCCGCCTATAGGAAGTGTTCGTTAAGGGAGATTCCACTGTAATTAATAATGAAAAACTGTTTGATTCAGACATGTATTTATTAAAGTGTGGCACAAACACAACAAAAATGTGTTACAAGCATTTCATGAAATTACAATTAGTGTAAGTAGTGTGCTTTAGAATACAGAACTTTCAATACATTTTGTACAGCTCTTTAGTATTTATTGATTTAAAAAGTTTCCAATCATGTTGGGTTCTATAAAATTGTCTTATGGTCTCAAGTAGAAAGGCCCTAACTCAAATAATTGGAACTTTACAGGAGAAGGTAAAACAAAATAGAAACTGTAACATTCACAATGTATTTTTTTTTTTTTAAACTTCTTGTAAAAGCGTTATTTTTTACACTATTGCTATATATTTTTGAGAGAAGGTGTATTTGTGTGAAATGTATTGGAATCACTGAAAAACTCGATTTCGTAAAAAACACGAGTTAGAGCCTTTCTACCTGAGACCGATAAATTTAAATTTTTTAATAAAAAAAAATATAAGTCATTGCATCTATGGGTAGTTCATTTAACATGGATCATCTTGGTATATTCCTTGTGCATATATCACTTCTCTATTAGAGTGAGTTTTTCAGTTTAAATTTGGAAAATTATCATTATTTGCAATCTCTGGTAAAAACATGATTTAATTTTAATGGATAGCTTACATGGAATCATTTTTAAAATATATAAAAAAAATAAAAAGTAATTTACGATTGTCACTTGAACTCGCAAGAGGGAAGTTCTGTAATTCGCAATCGCAAGACTCTTGGCGAGTTCAAATCGCAAGAATATGTAGACTAAAGTAAAATAATATAATTTAGCCTAACCAAACTTTAAAGAAACAATAAAATGATTGATAAAAGAAATTAAATACGTTTTCTTTCGGGTTTAATCGAAAATAGTAATAGTTACGTAAAATTTTTATTAAAAAAACTGAATTTTATAAAATATTCTTTTTTTCTGTTAATTTTGTTTATTGTTTATTTACACACTGACGATTTCAACAAACAGCTGACATAAAGGTGTCTTTACATCAGCTACGTCCAAACACGCATAAACTGATATTTGCATTTGAGGTAAACAGCTTTGGAAGCTCTTAAATTTGTTTTTGTTTCTTTGCAAAGTAAGAGCAAGCATTGGTGTCTGTTATGTTGTTGTTGTGGATGTTGTACTCTCGTCGGTGTGAAAGCACAAAAGCTCTTTTTTAAAAGTTTGCACATTGTGCATATGGCTTGGACGTAGCTGCTTTACAAAGTAATACAATAGGTGTGTTCCACAAGACTTCGTACAAGTTCGGACTAATGAGAGAAAAAAGAAAATTACTCTCTGAATATGCAAAAGTTATTCAAAATTGCTGGAATTTAAGTGATTTTTAAGTCGCTGAAAAGGCATACCATTATAAAAACAAAAATATTTCATCATTGGCAACAGCTGTAAAAAGTAAATCAAAATAAGTCCCAATAAAGTAAAAGCTAAATGAATTATTTAAAAAAAGCATTTTTTATATTAAATAAATGGAGAAATATACACAAATGTACTTACAACTTCAACTTTGTTCAAAAAACCTTCCATTTTGATTTTTAATCAAATTTGTATGTAAAAACTTTTATCCTATATTTGCAAATTTTCTGATTAATTTTTCAGTTTCATGTATAAAGAAAAAACAGCTGATTATTTAATTCTTGTCCGAACTTACCCAGAAGAAAAAGTTCGTACTAGTTTGTACAAGAAATGAAAAAATACTCTCTCATTCGCTGTCAAAATTGCACAAAAATTGCTATCGGGAACGCTTTTGGATAACTTTGTACAAGTGCGGACTGTTTTGTTATGCATCTGGAACATACCTAATGTATTACGACATGTCAAAAAAATACATGTAAAAGCAAAATGTATCGAGTAGGAGAGAATACGGATAGAAAATTTGACAAGCGTTGGGTAAATGTTTATTTTCTAAACCATTTAAATTCTCTAATCAAGGCGCCGTATTTTCTGTTAATATATTTGAGTAGTCGGTTTTGTTCATTAAACTGTCAATAAAAAATGCTAGGCTTCGTAGCCCGTTTTCTACTTTACAGCCCCACACCATTACCGAAATCTCGCAATACTCCATGGCAGATGTAATATTGATATGGTTAAATTCCTAATTTATTCTTCTACAAATTTTACAACTTTTTTCTTCCCAAAGACCTCAAACTTGCTTTCTTCTGCAAAAATTGCGAATGGTTTTCTTGGTTTTTACCAGAGTGCGGAGAGTACTCGAATTAAACTCGCTCGCAAACGAATTCAATTCGAGCGAGTTTTATTTTTGGTATTGAAAAGAGCTACTCTTTTTATTTCGAATAAACAAAAAAAAATTGTTTGTAATAACTACTCGTTTTGAATTCGTTTATGGTCGTTTTGCACTCTTTTAAAATTTGTGCTTACGAGTTTAAAATAAAACTCGCGAGTACAAATTTTAAGGCGAGTCATTTAATGCTTACGAGTCGAGCACAAAAGGAGTACGAGTCTTATAAAATTTTAAAACGAGCGAGTTAATAAAAAATTGTTCTCGCGAGCAGAATTTTTCCCCACCCTGGTTTTTACATTTTTTCGAATTCTAGGCGTCGCCTCTTATTTCAGTTAGAGATGTGTAGTTTTCTTCTTAGAACTTGTGTATATAAACTATTTGAACCGCTTTCACACTTACTTTCAATCCAGATGATTCTCTACACTTTTTGCTGATATTTGCGCTGCACTTCTAGCTGAAATTTATCTTAAATCGAGCATGACTCCTCTTTACACCGCCAAAATAGCTAAAGAATGGTTGTTTTATCACACACCAAAATAACTGGAATATCTTCCACAATAGCCGGACCTCAACATAATTGAACATTTCTGAAAGAACTTGAACAGACACTCCAGAAAAAGAAATATAACCAGCCAAAACCTTCTGAGGTAAATTTTGCATGGTGGGTGGTCAAAAATGTCAATGGAAGTAATAAATAAATTGATGGAATAAATGCCTAGATGGCTACAAGCAGTTCTAAAAGTAAACGGAAATCAAACAAAGCAGTAGCCAGGGGGTCTACTCTGTAATTCGAAACGAAAGAAAATGCTTTGGAATTTACATGTAATTAACATACAAATTCGAAAGAATTTTCTTTCGTTTCGAACTACAGAGTAGACCCCCAGTATTTGTTTTTGAATACATTTGAATTGTAAACATGTACAATTTCTGTTGGTGCATTAAAAATGCAGTGTTTTTGGTTTTGATTCAACTGTTGTTGTTTAGTGTTAAGGTATTTAAAATTTGTATTCATTTATTTTTAAGTTACAAAAACTTTAACTTTTTAACACCAAAATAAAACTTTATATAAGAGAACCAGGTGTACAGTTTCTTTGTAATATATGTCTTTTTTTAATTAGCAGAAGTTTTAGAGATCCTTTATAATAAATTAATGTACGATCGAAATTAACTGAAACAATTTTTTTTATATTAGCGCAATCTACGCAGTTTGACCATTGCCAAGTTGTACTTTAAAATCAACGAATATACTTCAGCTGAGCAATATCTTCTATCTTATTTGAGTGTTAAACAGGATAATGATCAGGCCCACAAGTTACTGGGTCAATGTTATCAACGCCTCAAAAAGCCCGACAAAGCTTTACAAGCCTTCCAGTTCTCACTGCAGCTGAATCCTAAACAAACCGATGTTTTAGCTGAAGTTTGCCAATTGCTGTTGGATGATAAAAATTTAGATAGCAATAAAGCAAAGTATTGGTGTGAACTAGCCGAATCGGAAAAGGTTCAACATGAAGCTGTATTTTCATTGCGGCTTAAATTGATGAACAAAGACCACTTGGGCACTAATCAAGTGGAAGAGTTGTTGCAGAAAGAAATTGCGGCGAGACCAAATGATGTACAACTGAGAGTTAGACTGGTGCGTAATTATGTGGAAAAAAATCAACTATTGGATGCCTTCAAGTATGTGCAGCAATTGGAGATGAGCCAAAAGGATGAATTTGCAACAAGTTCCGAATGGTACAATGTTGTTTGGTTGGTCTTGAATAAATATGAGAAAATATCGAATGCAAAAAAAGACTGGGACTTTTGGCTACTGGTAGCCATATGTTTAGAACGTCAGGTTCAAATATCATTTACTTCTACGGCCAATTCTACCATTGTGGGCGGAGGGGCTACCGAAACCGCGAATTGGCTCTTCAATCTGGATCAATATCTATTTAAAATTTCACAGTTGTCAGATAAATTCTGTGCCCAAAAAGAACTCGTAGAATTATTTCTCGATCATTATCGCGGTCAGTTGTTATTGCACGCTACCGCTCTTCTATTTAAACGTGAATTGTTGCAAAACAAAAACAAATGGAAAGAAACTACTCGAGCAGCTTTGCCTTTATTGCTGTTGGCATATCGAATCGAAGCACCAGAAAACAAAGAACCTTGGATGAAACATTGCGATGAACAAAGTAAACAGTTGATCGCTTTATGGTATAGAGAGGGCTCATTCCGTTGTGCTCAGGTTAGTATGGATTTTTTGCTCAGAAGTTTCGCAATATTCTAATGTATAAAATTTATTATTGAAGGTTGGCAGGACTTTACTTTCCTGCATTAATGACGATCCCAGTGTTGACAAGGAAAATGCCCATAACGTCAACTATTTTATGGGCTCCCAGTTAAGCGGTCTCTGGCAAAGCAACGACGAACTTTTGGCACAAGTACGCCAAACTTGCAGTGATCGCCAATGGCGTCATAATATTTTCACACTACTTTTCTGCAACAGTGACCAGAAAGTGAAGGAACAGTCGTCTCTTCTGGCTAAAAATCCTAAACTAAGCGAACCACTCTATGAATTGCCTTTGTATGCTGATGTAGAACGTTATGAAGACGAGGCGAAGTACTTTAGACCACAATCTCTAGCACACATGGTCTACTTGTGTCTGGGCAATGATAATTTGGCCTATGTAAAAGCTAAATATTTCAGTGGCTTAAATTTCTCCACACATAATCTTTCGTTCTGCGGAGCCGAGTCATTGAATCAATTGGATATGGATAGTTTCCTCTATGCTGCCACCATACAGGCAAAAAGAGCTTTGGAAGTGGAACGTGAAGCATTTGATAGTTATCAGTCAGGCAATAGCACAGCCGCCGGAAAGCCAAAGATTTTACCTTTCGTCAACTTACAAAACATTTTGTGTTCGGAGGAGCAAACTCAGTGGTGGAATTCGGCATACATAGTGTATAAAAACCTTAGCAGCAGCAACAATCTGGCTGAAATACGTGCGAATTTACAATATGGCATTGAAGCTGTTAGAGGTATTAACGGTCCCAAAATAGACATGGCCATTGTCTTCAAATTGGGCCAGTTGTTTGTAGCTCGTGCCCAAGATATTGTTAAGCCTATCGAAAAAACATTCCTAGAAGCTAGAGCTGAATCAATTTTCAAACATGGTTTGAATATGATGAAAATGCATAACAAGGGTGTATTGGAGCCGTTCCGCAAATATTTTAAATACTATAAATCTCAAACTTCTGCCGCTGATCGCGAATTGTCATCAGCTGCTGAAGACGCAGTTTCATATCTTGCTTCTCGTTATTTTAAAAAATCCGAATATGAAGATTTGATTGAAGAACTGTCTGGCATACAGCTGCCTTTTGCTACATACTTGCAAGCTGAGGCTTATCGCAAATTGGACGAGGCCAGCAAGACACCAAAGAAAACCAAGCGCATGTATTTGGATCGCGCCAGTGAATGCCTTAATCAAACTCTGGCTCTGCTCAAGAACAGTTCTCAAGCCGATCCGAACCATCCGCTGAACTCAGTAATACACAGTGAAATTAAAAGACTGCAACAAGCCTCGGCGCGCTATCTAAACAACTCGAATACTAATTCTAGTCCTCTGGCTGGTCTCAACAATTCCAGCAGTTATGAAGATGCAGAAGCTGATTTTTATGCGGAGAACTCGCTCATACCTCCCGCCTCATTATTCAATTCGACTCGAGCTAGGCGAGAAACTTTAACTAATGCCAATGCCTTAATGTCTAATCATAATCAAGAAATGGAAAATTTGATGAAACAAGTAACTGAGACGCTTAAACTTGAACTGGGAAATGTGACAAAGGAAATTTCTACTTTGAAAGATAAAATCTCAAATCTTGAAGACGCTGTGAAGAAAATTAGAATGTCATCAAATCCACCATCTAGAGACGATGCTTCAAACGTCTTGGATGATTTGTATCTCATCGAGGATACTTTGCAACAACAGTTGTATCAACAGCAACAGCAACAGCAACAACAATCAACTGTAACCCCTCATCTAAACTCTCAGCAGTATAGCGGTAATGCCGGAGGTGTAACAAATGGCCCAAATATGTTACCAAATTCACCTTTCTTGGCCCAACAGCAGCGTTTCCAGCCGACAGCTTATAACCCCACTATGTTTCCACCCCCACACAATTTCCCCATGAACTTCTACGGTCATCCCAATCAACCTAATCCCTACATAATGCCTCCCCAAGCACCAGCACCTCCAATTAACCAACGCCCTGGTCCCTTACATCCAATGCCCTATTTGGACCCTACTGTACCAGTACCTGCGACTGGACTGAACTTCAATATGCCACCTACCTCCACATCGTTGTTGCCACCCCCTAACCATCCCCAGCCGCCACCTATTTTACCAGTAGATGCCAACAAACCCACTAACTTGTATAATTTGTTGCAACACATTACTCCCAATATCAACAATCCCATACAAACACCAGCACCACCCCCACCAACCATACCCACCTTCTCAACCACTCATCTACCCCACACGTCCATAGCCATGCCTCCTAATGTGCCAGCTATAAATACCACCCATATTAATATGACACCTACCACAACGATTCAGGCTTATAAACCCTTGAACAACCAACCGGTCGAAAAGGGTCCTCCAGCAAATGTTGTTATCACCAACTCAGATCCTTTGCCCAATCCCAACACTATTGCTGCACAGGCTCAGCAGCATCAGCCACCATTAAGCGTTACCATACCATCTCATCACATTAAATCCAGTTTAGTAAGCCAAGCACCAGCGCCACCGCTACTTGAGATGGTAACTCCCGTTCTCAACAAAGTTGTGGCATCGACCCAACAGCCCACATCTTTTTCCAATACCTTTGGCACATCTATTGCTACATCTACATTTAGTTTTAAACCTCAGACTGCAGCAGCTGCCGCTCAAGCCGCCAATACATCTCATGGAGACACATCTAAAGGCAACGGAAGCTTGAATAAAACTTCGGAAAGTTTGTCTAATAGGTCTGGCACTGACGATGTTGAATACGATCCACGTCCTGATTTTAGGGCCATAATACCCCTGCCCGACGAAATCGAAGTCCGCACGGGCGAAGAGGATGAAGAAGTCATGTTCTGTCATAGAGCGAAACTATTCCGTCATGTAGATAAAGAGTGGAAGGAACGTGGTATTGGCGATATTAAAATACTTAAGAATAAGGAAGGAAGCTCTCGTATTTTAATGCGACGAGATCAGACCCACAAAATATGTGCGAATCACGCCATTACGCCCGAGTTAATATTGACGGCACCGAAGAATGAAACAAAGGGCTTTATTTGGGCCGCCAATGATTTTGCGGACGAGTCGTTGCATTTGGAGAAATTTTTTGTACGTTTTAAATTGCCCGAAACCGCTAAACAATTCCAAGAAGCTTTTAAAAATGCTCAGAATGAAGCTAAAAATAAACCAACTGCTGCTGCCACCGTTAAAAAAGGAGAAGATAAATCCAAATCCAAACCAGCAGCTCCTTTCTCTTTGTCCAAGTCGAATGTAACAAATTTTTTCACCAGCACTCCAGCACAGAAAAGCGAGACAGTTTTTGACCAACCGCCAGCAGCGACTGGCACCTCTTCCGCTGCAACCACTATAACAGCAGCCTCAAAATCTTTATTCAGTGGCTTAAATTTGTCAACGAAATCCGCAGAAACCAACGAGACATCAAACAAACCTGCTGCTACGGCAGCGTCTTCGTCGCCATTTGCTAACTTTAATTTTGGCAAAGCACTTGCTCCTCCTTCCAGTATTTCAGCCTCAGTTACTAATGCTGCAAGTGTCACGAAATCCAATGCCAACACTGCTTCTCCATTCGCCAGCATCTTCAGCAACTTGTCCACGCCGTCATTTCCCAACGCAACTGCTGCTGGTGCTTCTTTTATACCCACGACTGTAAATGAAACAGCCGCAGCCAGTCCAAGTGTTTTGAACAAATCAACAGCTTCCGATAATGAAGACGATTACGTACCCACGGCACAATTCAATCCTGTCATACCCCTTCCCGATCTAGTGGAGTTGAATACAGGCGAAGAAAATGAGTTGGTGCTTTTCGAACATCGTGCCAAGCTATTACGTTTCGACAAGGAGGCTGGAGAATGGAAAGAACGTGGTTTGGGCAACATTAAACTGTTGCAAGACAAAGACGATGCCAACAAAGTGAGATTGGTTATGAGAAGGGAACAGATTCATAAACTATGTTGCAATCAACGCGTTTACAAGGACACTACTTTCAAATACGCCAAGAATTCGAAAAGCGCTCTATCGTGGGCCGGCCAGGACTTCTCAGAAAACGAACTGATTACCGAAATGTTGACAGTCCGCTTTAAACTTGCCGAAACATGCAAGGAGTTCTTGGAGGCTATACAACAAGCTCAGGCTAAAATGAGTAGTGATGGTGAGGAGGCCAACTCAAAAGCAAATGATAAGAAGGCAGAATTAATTAGTTCGGGTAAACCTACTAAAGGTTTTGGCGAGGCCTTTAAGCCCAAAGTTGGTTCTTGGTCATGTGATGCCTGCTACATATCCAATGATGCTGAGCAAATGTATTGCGTAGCCTGCGATACACCTAAAGACAAAACAGTGCCCAAAAAAGAATCCAATTCGAACGTTTTAGCTACTAAAAGCACAACAATGTTTAATTTCGGTTTTGGTGCGTCTACAAATACAAACGCAAAAACAACTGCAACAACAACTAAAGAACAATCTGCGGCTGTTGCCACTAAGCCGCCTACGTTTAGCTTCGGTGCAAGCACTGCAACATCAGCTACAGTAACTGCAGCAACGAAAGACAAGGAGTCTGCAGCAGCAGCAGCAGCAGCAGTAGCAACAGCACCAGATGGTTTCGGTGATGCGTTTAAACCTAAAGCTGGTTCTTGGACATGCCAAGCTTGCTATTTGTCTAACGTTAGCGATACTGTTTATTGCAAGGCTTGTGACGCCCCCAAAGATGATACTGTACCTAAAAAAAATGTGAATACAAACATATTAGCAACTTCACAACCAGCACAGAAATTTAGTTTCGGATTCAATTCTTCGGCCAATAACGAAACACCTAAATCTAACCAGGCCACCAGTGTTTCAACGAAACCTCTAACAACCGGCGGTTTTGGTGATGCTTTTAAACCCAAAGAGGGATCTTGGACTTGCCAGGGTTGTTATTTATCTAATACGTCAGATGCTGTTTATTGTACAGCCTGCGACGCTCCAAAGGACAGTAGTGTGCCCAAGAAGGAGGCCAATGCAAACATACTTTCGCTTTCTAATCCCACACAAAAGTTCAGTTTTGGCTTTGTAACTCCGGCTGCTTCTTCTGTTACTACTACTACTACTACTACTGCTCCTCCAGATAATTCCAACAAAGCAATCGGCACTGGTTTCACATTCAATGCAGCTTCAGCTGTTGCTACCGACAGTGCTAGTTCTTTTACTTTTACCCCACCTTCCGCCACCTCTACAACATTGGACACTAATTTATCTACCACTACCACTACTACAAGCGCCGCTGCTATAGGTAAATCTACATTTACATTTAGTTTGAATTCGAAAGCTATGGAGTCACCTGCCACACCGGGAGACGGGGGAGAATCTAATCCAAACGCTTTTTCATTGGATAAAAAGGAATTTAGTTTCACTTTGAAACCCAAAAGTCCTGGTAAAGTCGGTAAAAGTCCCATGAGATTTGGAGGTGGTGATGCTGATGCGGCTGGGGAAGAAGATGCCGAAGCGGACTATCATGAAGAGGAAGAAAATAATACATATTTTACACCAGTAATACCATTACCAGATAAGGTAAGTTCAAATGTTTTTCATGCTTTTATTTACACTTCTAGTAGAGTTTTCTTTTCTAAAATAAGGGTAACCTTGTTTTATTTTTTTTGCTCTTTCAAATGGGAAGAATTTCATGTTTATATTCATATTGTTATTTGAAATTTTGCTTTAATTTCATAACTTTGTTTATACACACATTCATTAAGAAATTAGCCTTCTTTATTTTTTGTTGATCTTTTACTATTTATATAAGTTTTTTATTCCTAGTTATTAAGAAAAATTTTACCTTTATATCGTTGTCTGAAAGGACTTTCTGTCCATAGACTGAAAAAAATAAATAAATTATGAATAGCAATTCCCAGGGAGTTTTTGCCCCTTTCCCATTCCTCCAATTATAAATTAAAATTTCCCCGGGAAAAAAGTTTTAATCTAAACACAAGGGAGAGGGAGAAAAACTGCTCGAGAAAAAAGTAGGTATTCTAAATATGACGGAGAGGGAGAATTTGTTGAGAGTTTTCTCCCCAAACATTTTGAAGGGAACTAATCAGTGTTGCCGGAATCTAAATTCAATTTTACACAGACAAACCTTCAAAATTATCCAAAATGTTATAAATTACACAAAACAAATTTTGTGTTTGATAATAAGTACTGCTTTTTATAAAAGAATATATATCGAGTGTACTATTTGTTTTTTTCAGTGTAAATTTTTTTATTGCAAAAAAAAAAAGATTCGTAACTTGTGGCAATTCCAAAAATGCTCAGTAAGGTGTGCCATTTCACCATAAATGCACTTACAAGCGAACAACATTTTCAAATCATTGAATTTTATTATAAAAATTCGTGCTGTGTGAGAAATGTGTTTCGTAAATTATGTCCATTTTATGGTCGTCATAATCGATCGACCTTTTCAAGATATTGTGACATTAATTTCGCACCAGTTTCACTTTTTTGTACATTAATCCACCAATACGTATGCAAAGACTGCGCACTGAGGAGAATATTGCTGTTATATCGGCCAGTGTCAATAAAGGTACCGTTATGTCAACAACGAAACTTTTTCTTATCGGTAATTGCAGCGCAATATACCTAAAAATAACGTGACATAAATCTTTGAAGCATTTTCAGCAACTTTTTCTATCTGATTTGTTTTCCGGCCTTCTGTTAACAACTGAAAAAATTTTCATGCTACTAATTTTGTGAAAAATTGCTGTAATGTAAATTAGGTATTATTGTATCGATATATTGCAATTTTTAATTCCAATATTACATTTTCAACATATTTTTGGTTGATTCAAAATGGTCCCTTCAATATTGTCATAGACCTTCATATGCAAAAACTATTGACAAGATGGTACCAGGCGACAACTTATTCTTCATGTAAGTTTTTGTTAATTTTAATTTGCTTGACAATTTTTCTACTGAACAGTTACTCCACATTGGGAGCCCGCGGGATCCCAATTTTACCGAAAACTGTTCCCGTACTCAAAGTTTGGGCAAGTAAGAGAGCTTTTGAGAGAGTAATGTCCTCTTCTTCTTGCCCGAAACAGCTCGTAATTTTTCTTTGGGCTAGTTTGGGCAAGCTGAAAAACAATCAGCTGTTTGAAAAATAACCAATAACAAAGTAAAATTAAATTATCCTAAACACTAAAAATATTGAAAAGTTGCAGCAAAAAGGTTTATATACAAATGCGGAATTAAGTTTTATGAGTTTTTATATAAAATTAAGAAATAAAACATTCTAGATATGCAACAGCATGTAAGTGAACGCTTGCGTGCGTGTGTGTGTAAGCAAAGAATATAAATTATATAGAATGCGCATCTGAGCTAAAAAATTAAACATTTTTTGATTTCGTTACTGATGCGGGGGGAAAGTATAAAGCGCAAGCAAACACGCAGAGAGAGACCATTTGCTTCCAGGGTGACCGATGAAATTTTTCAAAAAGTTGCACCAAATAGGGGAGGATTTATCAAAAAAAAAGGGGCAACATTAAAAAAATCGACACAACTACATTAAAGTTCTTATTTTTAATGTATTATTATATAATTTACTTTAGAAAAACGGGGACAAAAAGAGGGAAGGCAATCGAAAAAGTGGCAATTTGCCACTGTAGTCGATCAAACGGTCACACTGTACGATACAGCGACAGAGCTTCTAGTTCTGCTACAGCTTGTCGTCACTGTTGCCAGTTTTGCAGATTTCTCTGCATTTTGCTGATTTTTCATTGAAAAAATTATAAAATGAAATTTGCAGATTTTCTGAAATGCTTGTGTAACATCAATATTTCATGTTTTTCTTTACTCCGTAACAGAAATAACCATGGTGTCACTGTCAGAAACATACACATAAGAAACACTAACAAATAAGTAGTGTTTGACGTTTAATTTTGCAGTAACCATACCACCAACATAACAATGGTAAAAAGAAACTAGCTAATCTGTGCAAAGATGTATGAATATACATACATATAAACATATCGCACTCTAAATCATAAACAGTCACGCATATGTGCCATTATTTTAAAGAATTTGTAATATCGGTATATGTTTTTATACAGCAAGATAATTTATCTTAATTCGCAAATTAAATATAAAATGCATACATGACGAACATATAACCTCCTCCTTAATTGAAGACGGTTAATAATTCGAAAACAAAATAAAAAACAGTTCTAAATATAGGTGTTTTTATTGTTGCAGATTTTTTTTCCGATTTTTTAAAATAATTTTGCAGATTTTTCAGATTTTTTAGCCAATTTTTTCAGATTTTTTGTAAAATTTTCTGGCACCAGTGCTTGACGTTGTAAACATTCACCCCTATCGTGAATAAAATGTGAAATTTTTGAACCCATGAAATTTTCATTCCCCATGAGGGGAAATTTGCTATCGGGAACTTCATGGGAACGTTTGTTCCCGCTATTGATTCGTAGTGAATGTAAAAAACGGGAAGAAAATTAAACAAATTTTATGTTTGATAGTGAGAAATACACACATTTTTTGTTTAGGATGCAATGTTTTTAAGCTATTACATTTAAATTTGTAATTCAGTTTCATATTTGTATTGAGCTTTATTTTCGATATTTATCGTAAGTGAGATTTAATTGAAAATATACCTTTTTATTTAAATTAAAATTTTATGGGCCTATCTATAGTTAAGAATTATCAAAATGCCAAATATTTTATAACTTTTAAGATACGAGTACGGGCTGTAAAATTTTATCGTAAGCGAAAATTAATTATGTGAAACAAATTTGAATATTATAAAAATAATCTTCTCTTCTAATTTAAATACCATATAAAAATTGTTAATTTTGTGTTAAAAAAAGTAACCAAAATGGAAAAAAGTACACATTGGAAAAAAGTAACCAATTTTGGTTACAAGTAACTAAAACGGCAACGCTGATCATTGCATACGCTGTCTACGAGACCAAGGCGAATTCAGTATCAGGTGACCTTATCAGCCCAGCTGATTATCAGCTGTTGCTACCAAATTGAGCATTTTGAACCAAAACGTCAAAATTTGCTTAGAAATCTTCTGACAGATTGGTTTTGTAGCATAGCAAACTACGTGTTGTTTTTTGTGTTGTAAAATTGTTGTAGCGATAAGGTCACCTGATACTGAATTCGCCTTGTACGAGACTGTAAAAAAGCAAAATAATAAAAATCAAACATAAATACACACATGCTTTCGCTCTCAGCAATGCGAGCGCAGCATACACTGCAGAAAGAAATGAGAGCACGTATGCTGACGGGTTCTACTGGAAATACCCGCATAGAAAATTTTAGCTTGTATGAGATGCGCATTCTATATGATTTATATTCTTTGGTGTAAGTATGTATGTATTTACTTCTGCGTTGGGTTTTGGTAAGATTTTTGGTTTTTCTTGTTACCATACTTTTGTAAATTTTTTGTATTATTGAGAGAAATTAAAGCTTTTTCTCATTTTACCGAACTTTGCCCAAAAAGTACGTGATCAAACCTTTTATTGCAGAATAAAATGTAAACATTAAACAGCTGATTCAGATTTTACTCTCTCCTGTATTTGTTTATTCCCCAACTATTTAGAATAGGATGATTATTCCCCGGGAACAAATGATAGGGAAGAGAAAAAGAAAAAAAGTTAATTGCTTTTAAACGTTTTATTTGGCAACAGTGTTTGTTGGTGAGAGAGGAGAGAAGAATGTTAAGCTGAAGGTCCATACCATCCGTTCTTTGCATATGCGTGGTATGCGTTTCTGTACATTCTCTCGGATTCTAAATTCAAGTTACATGCAATACGTCTTATGCGCAAGTATTTTTGTTGTTTTAATGCAAAAAGAGAACAAATTAAAATTCACCACACGAACATTTGGCTATAAAAGAGAGCATGATGCATGCGTCGGATACAAAAGTAGAAAGTAAAGCCGAAGGTCCATACCATCCGTTCTTTGCATGTGCGTGATATGCGTTTCTGTACATTCTCTCCGATTCTAAATTCAAGTTACATGCAATACGTCTTATGCGCAATTATTTTTGTTGTTTTAATGCAAAAAGAGAAAAAATTTAAATTCACCACACGAACATTTGGCTACAAAAGAGAGCACGATGCATGCGACGGATACAAAAGTAGAAAGTAAACCTACTTTATCCTTCCTATGCGTCTATACGTTCTTTGCGTTTTGTTCTGTAACTTGCCACATACAATTCCATTGATTCTACTTTTTGACACATGCATAAAACGCAACTACGCATTAAACGGATGGTGTGGACCTTCGGCTTCAACCTACTTTATCCATCCTATGCGTCTATACGTTCCTTGCGTTTTGTTCTGTAACTTTCAACATACAATTACCTCGATTCGACTTTTTGACACATGCATAAAACGCAACTACGCATTGAACGGATGGTATGGACCTTCAGCTTTATGTAGTACACCATGGTGCGATCAGTTATAGCAGGTGACTGGATAAGGATTTGTTGTACAAAAATACGTTAAAATCTTTAGTATATTTAGTTCTCAGTAGTATTTTGACTTTATTCAGAGCCCTCTTGCACACACAAAGTTTACTTTGCAAAGTCGTGAGTTTGTAGCAGGAACAAGGGAAAAAATAATGTGTTTGTATACAGACTTTGGTGTACATACTCGAAAATGTTGCTTTGTTGTTTTTTATTCTTTTAGTTTCTTTTGTTTTTTTTTTTTCTTTGTCAAAGGACACCTTGCGTGTCCAGAAGTAAAAGAAAGTTCAAAAGAAAATTTAAAAGGCTTTTTAGATGACGATATGACAAAAATATTGTATTAATTTTTTAATTTAAACTATTATTTATTACAATATTTTCTGTTTATTTACGCGTGTCAAAATGAATACAAACTTAAAAAATTTATTTGTTGTTGGTTTAGCACGTCTAGATGCATTTCGTTGCTGCTAAGCAATACATCAATAGAATTGTGAATGCAGTCTACAAATAAATTTTTAAGTTTAAATTATTATTTTTATGACAAATTTTCCACAGATTGAAGTAAAAACAGGCGAAGAAGATGAAGATCTTCTGTATGTGCACCGGGCAAAATTATATCGTTTCACCGATGGCGAATGGAAAGAAAGAGGCTTAGGAAATATTAAGATTTTACGTCATAAAGTAGACAAAAAGAAGCTACGTGTTGTAATGAGGCGTGAACAAATTTGGAAAATCTGCTTGAATCATGTACTTAACGAAGATGTTGACTATAAGCGCAAAGATGACAAGTCCTGGTTATTCGTCGTCAACGATTTTAGTGAGGGTGCTGTGGAGTTGGAAAAATTCTCCTTGCGCTTTAAGTCTAAAGATGTAGCTGAGGAATTTATGGAAACTGTTAAACAAGCACTTGCCGGTACTGCTGAGCCCATCAGTTCTGAAGATAAATCTTCTGTAGTAGCACCAAAAAATAACCAAACACCAACAAATGATCTAGACATTAGCGAGGAGGATAAAAAGACAGCCGATAAACTCAAATTGCCTTATGATTTCTTTGAGGTTAAAACAACATGTGCGGGTTGTCGCGGATGCGATCCTGATAAATTTGAATTTGCCAACAATAAGATAATTGAAACGTTCGTTAATACAGAGGACACGCAAAATCAATTGGTCGTTATGGAATTGCCCGTTTTAACTATAAAAAAATCTACTGCAAATCGTTCGTTCATAAAACAAAGTACACTATCACCAGCCAATCTTAAAGCAGAAACCACAAAACCCAATAATGATAGCATATTTTCTGGTTTTGGAGGGGCCAATTCAACAGCTTTTGCATCTACAGATAAGCCAACAAATACAACATTTTCGTTTACGGCGGCTCTCAATAACACCACTAAACCAACTGAAGAATCGAAGACATTCGGCACAGCAGGGTCTGGAGGTTTCTTATTTGGCTCTGGAGCAGCAGCTAACACAGAGGGATCTATTTTTGCAGGAACAAAAGATAACAAATCCATTTTTGGAAAAAAACCAGTCATATTTGGAGGGGCTGCTACAGTCAATAATACAAAAATAAACGACTCAACTGAATCAGCCGCCGATAAGACAGCATCAAAGTCAATGTTTAGCGGCAGTAGTGCAACTACTGGTTCGATATTTGGAGGAAAAGCTGTATTTGGAAGCGCTGCCCCTGCATTTGGTAGTGCATCTGCCAACGATACCAACAAATCAATATTTAGTTCTTTGGGTAATAACACACAAAGTGGCACCAATGGTACCGGCAATTATATATTCGGATCATCGGCGAACACTTCTAGCTTTACAGGATTTGGTTCAAAAAATCCACACGTTCCAGCATTTGGTTCAAAAAATTCACAAGTTCCAGCATTTGGTTCAAAAAATCTACATGTTATACCATTTGGTCAAGGTTCTTCCCAAGCTCTTCCCCAGTTTGACAGCCTTACAAAAGATGAAAACACAAACACATCATCAGCTACTGCTAACACCACCTTCGCAGACTTATCAAAAACATCAACTGCGTCGGTAGATTTTGCCACTTTGGCAGCCAATGCTAATTCAAATTCTGCACAAAAAGGCGATAAATCAGGGGAAACATTTGATTTGTTGAAAACACCAACTGCTGCAATCGATTTTGCTAGTTTAGCTAATGCCAGTCCAAATACAGCTTCGTTGGCACAAACCTCAAATGAAAAGCCAGGTCCAGGCGGTTTCATTGGTTTGACACATCAAAATGCCTTTTCTAGTTTTGGAAAATCCCTTAATAAGGACTTGGATAGTTCAGATAAAAATAAGTCGAATAGTAAAGCAAATGAATCGCAGAAAAGTGTTGGCGGTAGTGGTAGTGGCGGTGGTGATGAAGGCGGTGATCACAATGACGATAACTATGATCCACATTACGATCCCATCATTGAATTACCCGATGAAATTGTGGTTAGTACAGGGGAGGAGGAAGAAACAAAGTTATTTGGCGAGCGCGCTACTCTATATCGCTGGGACGCCACTAATAAGGAATGGAAAGAGAGAGGTTTGTATGAATTTCTCCACTTTTGCAATTTTCGTTTTTGCAATATTTTCTTGAAACTCTTTTAGGTGTGGGCGAATTGAAAATTTTATTACATCCGGCCAAACAAAGTTATCGCTTGGTTATGCGACGGGAACAAATACACAAATTGGTTCTCAATCATGCAGTCAACGGAAATTTCCATTTCACCAATATGAACAACAATCCGAAAAGTTTTGTTTGGGCTTCTTTAAATTATGCCGAATCGAACGAAGGTGAACTGGAAAAATTGGCGGTACGTTTCAAAAAGGTGGAATTGGCAGAAACTTTCAGCAAGCAGCTAAATGAGTGTATTCTAAATTGTATAAAACGTGACTCCAATAATTGAAAATCAATTACAAGATTTTCTTAAAAATAAAGAAGCAACAAAATGCCAACAACATTTTCAACAATATTTATTGTTATCGGTAAAAAAAAAACATAGATTTAGAAAACATATTCCTATGCGGCACGTTTTTGTTTCTTTTGTTTTTTTCCTTCTTTAAATTGTATTTACTAGATATATATTTTGTAATTTTAAGTTTATGTTTAGTATGTATCAATACAGATTATATACAACTTACTTTGATCGTACGCGTACCCATTTTCTTTATAGACTGTTGTTGGTCATGAAAATTTATTTCATTTTCAATAAATTTATCAATTTAGTATAGTACTTTTTGTATTTAAATTGTCTTAATTTCTTTAATATAAACCATGTTTGAAAAACATACATACATACATGTTAGCAAAAACATAAATCTGTGGAGTTTTTAGTCGATTTTGTTATTTTCATTATTATTAATGGTACACATTCACATAAAAGAGAGAACTATGGTAATAAAAAAAATTAATTCTTAATCCAAGGTAGAATGATTCAATTATTTTTAGATTTAAACAATCGAACTGTTTTTTAATCTGGATATTTTGACACGTGTGGCGAAAAATACCCATTTATTTTTTAATCTCACGAACATTTTTACTGTTTATATGTTAATTTGCATGTAAATTCCTAAGCATTTTATTTCGTTTTGATATTTTCAGCTTCAGAAGCTTAACTAAACACTGGGTATGTTCGTAAATGCATCACTGCGCTGCAAATAAAAATTTAAAAAATGTTCTAAACTGGTTCACTGAAGTAGATAAGTCACAAATAAATGTCAAATATGTTGTACAAACATGATTTCTACTAAAGCAGATTATCAGCGAGCTGGTATTGCATTTTAAATAAAAGTTTACACGTATGATGCAGTGCAGTGATGCATTTACGAACATACCCATTGTCACAAAAGTTGAAGCGACAAACAAGTTCATAAGGGGAAATAAAAGTTTACTTATTGTAACTTCATAAATAAAAATTGAAAATACTGAGCTTAAGCCCGCTTAAGAGATTATTCCCAGCGATGCCAACTTGGTGCTTTTGGCACTGTTTTAGTGCTTTTTGAAGACTCAAAATGCCAAATTTTTAGCGTTAGTGTCATTCTAACTAAGAAAAAGCACTAAGTAGTGCTTTTAAGAAATTTGTGTATTTCTTAAAATTACTTTAATAACAACTTGGTGTATTTCCGTTTTCAGTGTAAAGCATACCTTTTTCATCTGATATATTTCATTTAAGATGATACTATTGCCGAAAAATGGAGAATAGCTTAGAAAATATTTAAGATTATTAAACTTCACTCGTTTGGATCTTCACTCATTTTTTCACGTTAGTGCGCTTTACGCCTTTTAGATCTCAAAATTACGCTTTTTAGTGCTTTTTTTAAATTTTGATGTGCTTTCAGAGCCAAAAAAGTTGGCATCACTGATTATTCCTGATTGCAATTAAAAAAATTCAAATTAAAAACTTAACGTTATTTATGATAACCACTGCGCTTGTAAATGAATTCACCTCAAACATGGTTGTATTTTTATGAGTTCCAAACACTTCCAAACCACATTGCAATGCTGAGCTGTCACTAGTACTACGCCGAAGTAAAACTGCCGGCGGTTGTTGTTATATAAATCTGGTTGGTGGCGGCGAACCAATGACATTCGCGTAGAATCAAAAGGAACAGCTTTTTAATTTAAGATTTAGGAGGAAGAAATATTAAATTGAAAAAATATTAATTCTTCACAATGACAACAGCAAATTCTAGGCTAATAGAAAAGAACTGCTATATATGCGATTATAAAAAATTATGAATTTATAAACTAACGCCGGCAGAAATATTATGTTATGGCGACGACGCGTATGCGACTGTCAAAGAGTCGACTTGTTTATCTAGTAATTGGTTGTGAAATCTGTGGCGGAGACGTTGCTTTTATTGCTTGAAAAGTGTTTAAAAACTATTAAAACCTTTATAATTATTATAATCCGGCTGTGTTTATTTATTTATGTAACACAAGGGTGTTTGATTATTTGAAAAAAGTATTAAGTAATGCCTAGAAGAGCCCTAACAAAATCTTTTATACTGTCGTGGTTTTTGATGGGTGCTTCAAAGTACAACTACAACTCGTTTTCCATTTTAACATTCCGTCTTTGTGCTTTTTTACTTTTTCCCACATACACATAGTTTTATCTATACATGGAACTAAGGAAATAACTAGGGAAAAAATAAAAATAAATATTGTTGAATTTCTTGAAATTATTTTTGATTTTTTGAGTTCTCATTATCGCCAATTGTTGATATTGATCGATCGCGTACAGCGTCGCGGTGTATTGTTATCGTTGTATTCTTGCAGTTCCTGACGAGCTAAGTGTTGGAAGGAAGGACAATCTTGAATGTCTTGCCTTTTCGTGGTCATAGTGGTAGTCTACAAAACTTTTATTCCACAAACTAAAGTACTATGGACATTCAGCATGATTTGATTGTCGTACGCAAATATTGTAAGTTACTTTTGTATCTCGCTATGTTGACATCAATTGTAGCTGCAGTTGCAGCCTCACCTACCATGGAACTCTCATTAACAAATGCGGATCCACCGCTTGAAGATGTCCTACAAAATGCGAAAACCTTACCACCTCCAACAATTGAGCCAGAGAGTGTTGGTGATAATGAAATTTTGCCTCGGAATCGGCCTGCTATACCGTATTGTGAAGACTCAAATGAAATAACAATTGGAAGAAGGTGAGTGAGTTGGTCATAATTTATTTGCAATATTAAGGTCACATTTTAAAATTCCCTTCAAAACGTTTAAATAGAACGTTCTAGTAGGTTTCTGAATTCTCTTGTGCCTTGTGCATTTGTGTGCGTGTGTGAATGTGTGTGTGTTTTATCTTATTTTTTTTTAAGGTTTTTTGCATCGAGTTTGTTTTTGTAGTTTTGTTTTCTTTTATAAATTATAATCACATTGAATTATGTATCTACTAGGGATGCCAAACGGGAAATCCCGATCCCGGAAATCCCGGGATTTTCGGGATTTGGCAAATCCCGAATCCCGGGATGTGTAAGATTCAATCCCGGGATTTCTTTTTCGGGATTTCTTAGCAATTTTTATATAAAAAACTTAATAGATTAAAATTTTCGTTGATTTTATGGTATTTTTTATAATATTTAAAAGTCCCATACAATTTTATACGTGCAGTTTTAACAATTTAATGACTATTCGTGGCATATTTCTTATAAATTAACAACAAGTGCAAAATAAATTAACTACTTTCTCACGGTTATTTTCATCAAAGGTGATACAATATACAACTAAGAATTATTTTGAAAACGAAAAGAAGCATATGAGCTTTGGAAGGAAAATAACATTTGGAAAATTCAATAAGTTTGACAAATTTATTACGTCTTATTCTATATTATAAGGCCAATTATGAATAAAATTCCATGAGAAAAAAAAAATTATGGAAAAGGGAGACATTTCTTGGGGAAATTTATTCATAATTGCAGTGTATAACTCTGTATATCGACTCCTCAACCCTTTTCCACTTTTCGGTAACAATTGAGTACTACTGACAGCTCCTTACAATTGAAGTAGAAAATAAAAAGTCGGGTTGACGTAAAAGCGAGAAATATTTACAGAATAATGCGTGCTATTTTGTCTAAAAAATTGCTCTAGTGTGAATGTATGTTTTTTTACATTGCAGTTCAAAATTATTTTCGTTAGACCGTTTAGGTCGTTTTTGACACAAACCTATGACCTATTTAAATTACATGGGTTTGATCAAAGGTTTGTGTTTTGTGTTAAAAAAGGACCGACTGAATGACTTCGACTCAATTATAGTTTTATTCGAGTTGCAGAGTAGAAGGACAGCACACTAATAAACCATACTCCTCTTAGCGAACTTAGGACTACATATGTATCTGTTGAACTTGCAGAAAACAACTTATGTATGAATTTAAAATTTTTCAGTAGAAGAAAAATACTGTTCAAGTGCTCAGGCAAACTTTTAGTGGCATATTCATAAAAAATATTTTAGGCTTATTAAGCGCTTATTTGACGTATTTCTTTGGGAAATTTGTCAAATAAACCTGTAATAAACCTAAATTTTTTTATGAATACGGCGGTTAATGTATGTGCCTACAAAAATGTAATCATTAGACGTAATTTATAGAATTTGATTAGAATTGTGTATACATTTCTTTTAATTTTTCGACATGTTCAGCCTTATTATCGTTGTCATAGTAGTGACGAAATCGTTTAAAAAAATAGGCAATACATGGTATATGTAACAACCGTAATGGATACTTGTTGGTCAATCGCAATTAAAAAAACCTTAATAGATATATTAAAAAAAAACAATAATGTTTTTGTAGCTTATTTGTATGAAAGTGCATCTAAAATTTTCGTAAATCAACTTAAGCGATAGTGCTAAAAGTCCACAGATATGTACATTCGTTTTGATTTAGATTATAGAAAAACATTTATATTGAAAGCAAAAACAAGTTTTCATATTTAGTTATTGTTTTCAGTATAAATTTAGAGAATTTAAAATAGTTGACAAAAATTCTTTCGATTTTTATTTCATGCTAGTATTAAAATATTGTTAACTTTAAAGACAAATGTTTAATGATATATTATCAACATAAAAACTTTTAAAATGCATAAAATTTGTTATTAAAGTAATATTTATTTATTAAATTATTTATTTTACTAAAAAATTTTAGATCCCGAAATCTCGAAAATCCCGGAATCCCGAAAAATCCCGGGATCCCGAAAATCCCGCGATCCCGAATATCCCGGGATTTTCGGGATCGGGATCTATAAATCCCGAATCCCGGGATTTCTAAAAATCGATCCCGATTGGCATCCCTAGTATCTACTATTCGCTTTTAAATAAATTTTTACATATCCACCCAGCAAGCTTTTTAGATCATGTTGGAATCTTTGGAGAATAAGCATTATACGCAAAATAACGAATCATAGATGTTACGATTTTCTGATTCATTTGTGAGCAATTTCCTACTAGTACATATCGCTCCTTTATTGCAACATAGTCATAACTCAAAAAAACTCGTTCGCCAGAAAACGAGTTTAAAGTTTTCAATTTACAACAAGATATTTGAATGAAATTTTAACAAAATAAAAATAATGTTAGCCGATGGCCTTAGTAGCTAGTGCTTCTACCCCTCTTATATTTTTATTGAAGTTATCTATAATATCAATATTAATAAATAAATAAATAATTAAATAAATAAAAATAATGATATGAGGATTAATTCTGCATCATCAACTCGATATAATCATTGGGGAGTCTTTTTCATATTATTTTTCAATCGCGACTTTAACGAGACAAGAAAATTTGTAATCACCTAATCGCATAAGTCGCCTCACCGAGGAAAACAAAAACAAAAGCTAAAAAATATTAAACCTCTTTGTTCTTCATATGTATAAATTTCAAAAATTATGAAATCATAAGGGAAGCTTCTTCGGTGATCGTTAAGTTTAGCAAATTGTGATTTTATAATGATGTTTAAAATTAAAACATTTTGATCAGATGGATGATATTTTACGAATTTTTGCGACATTTTAAATTTAATTGAACTAAAGTGAATTTGAATCAGAAACTTTTGTAGATTTAGTTGCTGTATTTTAAAGAAATAATTTTTTGAGCACATGTAGAAATCAGGTGTGAATAATTTTTCAGTCTTACAAAACTCATTTAAGTGGGCAGAAACATTTTGCATCATCATCATTCCACTTGCACAGTACTAAACCATAATAATAAAACGCCATAACTAAAATTTTCATAATTTTAAAGAATGAAGAAAAAATCATGTCAAAATGAAAAATATTGAGGAGTTCAACGAAATTTCTTTCAATGTAACAAAATAAATTAATCGATATTTTTCTTCGCGCTGATAGACTTTTTGTAGCTATTATTTTGATGAAATACGTAGCTTAACTCTGAAGAACATCTCGCCAGTAGTTTATTCAATATTCAGTGCTCCCCCACTTTAAAATGTCATTTGCAATTTTTCAATTAAAGTAAAACAACTGGAAATAAAATATGTACCTGATTTCGAAAATTCGAAGTTCTCCCTCAAATTTTAATTTTTAGCTCAATTTGTTTAGGATAGGTGGATTTTATTTTTAGAGAAACAAAAATTTCGTGGAAATTATTTTCTGGGAATTATTCTCTGGGAATTTTTTAGAATTGGGCTGACAATGAAACTTATAAAATACCTACTAGAATTTAAATTATTTGTTAGATATGGCGTTTTGTCTAGTTAAATATCATCAAAAATGTTCTCGTGGATATGAAAATTGTTTGATAACAAAGTTGTACAATGTACATATTGGTGTCGCTTTTGTTTATATTATCGTTTTACTTTTATTATCTTCTCTCACATTGTAAAATAAACAGCTGATGACGACTTCGTGTACTGCTAAAATTTACTTCCATACATACATATGTATGTATGTATGTATGTATGTATGTATGTATGTGCATAAAAACATTTGTTTTTAATACATATTAATGAAAAAGCTGATGTGTTCTTTCCCCATTTGATATGGAAAACAAACCTGTTCATACATTCTTGCATTTACTTACATTCGTTTGCAAAATTTTGTCATGCCATCCCTACACCAATGCTGGCAAATATTTTGTGCCTCTATTGCAGTTGTTAAAATGGTCCTTGCGTGATTTGGCGGCAAAAATTTGTTTTTGTTGAGGATGCTTGTGAAAGAGAATGACGGATACATTTGAATTGGGTGATGAAATCTTATCTTAATATTATTTAAGTGAAATTATGATAATTTATCAGTAGGTACATACATACATACATATGTACATGCATACTCGTATCTAATTTACGATTTTTTTTCCGAAAAAATTAATGGCAAAAAAAGAGAACTTGCAGACAATTATTTATTTTGCTGTTGGAGTACATACAGTACTGTGCAAAACAAAAGCAACAAACTCCGCAAAAATAAATGGAGACGATTATTTCAGAATATATGTACATCATATGCAACAAAAACTCTGAGCATAATTTATTTGTGTTTATATGCCCTATGTATCGTATTGAATAAAATCTTTCTTAAAAAAACTTGGGTTTCGAAAGTTATAGAAAATAGTCCAGACTTTGATATGAAGCTGTGCATAACAAAAGCAACAAATTAATCCTTTTTGTATAATCTTTAGTTTTTTCATAATACGTGGATATCAACGTGGATAAATTCTCAAATATTTTTTTTATGCATTAAGGAATACATTTTGGCTAAGTTAATGGAATTTTGAAGTGTTCGTTGCAATTTAGGATCCATTTTCCGAAAACACTCCTTCGGATTCTTGCAAAGAGGTTTGCAATGGCGATCGAGAAAGCCGCGTTTGTCGGTAAAGCGAGGATTGGAATTAAATTAATGTTCCTGACTTTTTTTCCAACCTCCAAGTATGTTATGGAATACTACCGCATTGAAACACCCATAAAAGAGTCATATTCCACTCGAAATGCCAAATAATTTTTATTTCAAGGATATTTTTTTTTTAAAATTTTTGGGAATGGTCTAACTTTATATGTCGGAAAATAAGACATCAAAATCACCTAACCGCTGTTATGCTTAAAACTCATTTTAACATTTCGTGGCGAAAACGGTTTGCTAGGCAAGCGCCGCATTGAAGAGATGATATACCAATTCCATATATGGAACTTGAATTCTTCAATAAAAACATCGGTTTCCCATTTTATTAGGATTCAATTACGGTGTGTACTACTGAACTCCGTTTTAAGCAAAAAAACAATAAAATTTTATGAACTAAATACAAGATTTACCTGGATTTTTTTTAAGTATCTATCTCTTGGTCAACTATAGTATTTTCTTAGTATGTAACTTTTTCAATTGCCTTTCCTGGCGCGGTTTCGAGTTGTACAATAATGCACACTCTAATTTCGAGATATTATAACCTCACTAGAAACAGCAAACGAGCTTTTGGATTATTTGAAATGCATTTTTCTATGATAACCTGCGGACGTTTTTCGTGGTGGTACCCAAAACTGCTCAATACGTAATTATTATGCCGACCTATCCATCAGCAAACTAGAAATATATTTTTATTACACTTTTAAATAAGTAACAGCCGCTTATCTAATGTTTTTAGATTAATTTTTTAAATACTAGAAAGTTCAGCAATACCTACTCTTCCCCATTCTTGCTAAATCAAGCAGCACCAATAACATTGAGAAATGCATTTTAATATTTAGTATAAGGACTAATAAGTACTGTTAAGCCTGTTGGACTTTGGAATTATAGGGATATATCAAAGAGTTTTTTGGTAATTATGACATTTTCCATTTTGTTGCTATTGTTCTGCACAATCTCGATACATGGGTTTGAGAATATTAGTTATTTTATTTTTCAGGAAATATCAATATTAAAAAATTAAAATACGAATTCGTTTTCTCCCAGTCAGCATTTTATGAAATTAATGATCATATTCGAGTCTTTTTCGACTCCTCCGCGCGATTAAAATAAGCATTTATGCGCTCGTTTTCGAGTCGAAAATGACTGTTCATTCGGGAGAAAATGGTACCCTAGCCGGGAGTCTTTTAAAAGAGTCTTTTATGACTCGCGTTTCTGATCAATTTCGACTCACTTTCGAGACAGTTTGTGGTATTACTTACAATCACTTTTTTTTGTTTTAAATTTATTTTTTAATTTTATTTTTATTTTTTTGATTTTACTGCACGAGCTTGCTGTTTGTTTTTATTTTTTAAACAAATCACTTTCTAAGTATTTCTGGGAATCATTTTCGAGCCTTATTTTAAACGCAGAGCTGATAAATAAGTTTTTGATCATCTAAGGCAATCGAAAAAGACTCAGTTTGGTGAAACAATCTTCCACATGCTGACTGGGCTAGTATGAATGCCTACAAAAGTTTGTGAAAAGAGCTGCTTGAAATAATCAAATGTCTAAAATATTTAAATTTTAAGTCAAATAGGGTTTTTGTTGCTTTTGTTCTGCACAGTACTGTATGTACATGGTACATACCTACATATGTAGCACATACATACATATGTGACTGCGTGTACATATGTATGCATGTATTTAGGTAATTTCTCTAAATTGAATGAGTCATTCTGCCCTGTTGTGTAAACCGATCGATTTGAAATCGCACGATTTTAGAAAACTAATTACGATAAAAGAAATATTTTTTTAGATATTTTTTTTTTAAATTTTTTTTATTATATACTAGATTCTTAAACATCATATCTGATAGGCTTCTCGACACTATATATATTTATTTATGTGTTTAATTAAACTATTTTTTTGAGCTTTAGGTCTGTTTGTATTGTGCTTTATTCTTTCAATATTTCGTTAACCTTCGGTTAACTTCTTCAGGATATAGTATATTGTTTTTGATGTTTCTGAAGAAGTTAACCGACGAAGGTTAACGAAATATTGAAAGAATAAAGCACAATACAGACCTCAAGCTCAAAAAAATAGTTTAATTAAATATACCTATAAAGAAAAGGTCGAAAAATTAGATAAAAGAATTTGAAAATTTATTTATGTGTTTTTAAATTATTTTATTAGGTACCTATATAATTTTTACAAAAAGTTATATGTTTTACAATTGTATGTTGTCAATATTAATATACTGGCTAATTTTTCACCTTGAAATCAAATTGTAATTAGTTTTAAGTTCTATTTAAATACGAAATTGTGTTTTTGAGTGCATATTTAAATAACAATTAAATATCAACCTTGTGTTAATTTAATCTCTAATCTTGAACTCAAAAAGTCGCCCTTAGTGTTGCAGCTATTGCAACATTATTTATAGTTATACATTCAGAAATTCGTCGTTTTTGGGCTTCACACGACGAATTTACTCATCGAACTCTTATCGAAAAATTCGTCGACGTGGACGAAATTCGTCGTTCGTCCCAGTTGTGTTCCTAGCATAACAGTACAACTTTTTTAATTTCTCTTTTTATTAATTTTTTATTATACTTTCTCTTGTTAAATCTGCGTACTTGTTTTTTTTAATTATGTTCTTCAAGTATTTTTATTTCTTTTTTAATTTTTGCATTAAAATTTCAACATCTACAATTCGTCCGACTTCGAACCGAATAATGCATTGTAGTTATGCCGATCGCGACGCTGCTGATACTTTTTTGTTGTTTTTCGGTCTTAAGAACTATAATAAACTTATTCTGTGTGTTGTTTGATAAACTTGTTACGATTTTTATTTTTTTTATTTTAATTTTATTTTGTTTATTTTATTTTTATTTGTAACAATAACCAACCGAGCCCATAGGGCCATATATAGTTGGTGGACTACAAGAATAGCATAAGAATAATTATACATTTAGGCAACAAATAAAATAGACACAAAATTTGCAAAAAAAAAAAAAAAATAATAATATGTAGTTATAAAATTATTAGATGAGACTACTACTTATAAATTATATGTATTCAGAATCTAGATCAGTTCAATTGTGAAAAATGTTCAACAAGCTTACCTTTGAATGAATTACGAGTAAGATGGAATGCTCTTAAGGATCGTGGCAATGAGTTCCAACATTTGGCGACTCGTACAGTAAATGATCTTTCATAAAAAAGACGATTTCTGTGGGCTTCTATCACTTGCAAAAATGTAAAAAGTCTACGGACATAGTCCGGTGAAACGGTGATAAAATTCAAAATTGTTTATAAGCAAGTCGTTATTTTTGTGTGTGTGTGTGGGAACCCTACCTTAACATAAATAATAACTTGAAATTTATCCAACATACGAGTATGAAGAGGAAGGCGTCGCGAGTCTTGATAGGAGCGTTGACTGGTCACTGCTCGGTCAGAGTAAGGACCATCATTAGGGAAACTGTCACTGCAGAATTCTGTAGGATTGAGGTGGCGTTGGCTGAAGTAGTTAGCACATTGACTACAAAACCAAAGATCCTGCGCTTGAGCCCGATGTTATCCGACAGTCATTAAATAATAACACATCGGGTTTTTCTGATGTGCATTAGTGTCCCTTTTTATCAGTTGTTGTAGGAAATTTCAAGTGATGAAGGCATAGTCACTGGTCACTGAACTGTACCGACTTCAGCGACACTAATCCTAATGTAACATCGGAGCGACCTCGTTCGTCGGAATTGTGTGGCAGAATCATCGGCGAAGTAAAATAACCAATAAAAAATGGATACTAAGCATAGTTTTTTTAATACGCCTCATTGACACCGGAGGCGCTGCAACTCTGCATTATAACGTGCAAAAACGCAGACTTGTAAAAAAAAGAATGAAGCTTTCCTCTATCTCTCCCTTCACCACCTGTTTTCTCTATCACTATCCCTTTCCTAAAGAAGGCAACACCTATAAGTAGTAGTAGGCATTCATTGCATAAGTGTTACTTCTCTTTCAAAAAAAAAAAAAAAAAAAAACATATGTCATTGCCCGAAGCTCCAACGCCATAGCCTTATGTATACGGCTGAGCATACGTTTCCATGAGAGCATTAGTGATATCGCAAAGTATAAACTGAAGGATATCAGGGGCTTCTTCATGGCAATTTAGTGGTTTAGTGACAGATAATAGGGGTTCTTCTGGTTACAATTGGTGGTTCAATTTTTATTAACGGGTACTAACAGAAGGGAATCACAATGAACCTCTGAATGGAGGTCTCCGAGCGGAGGTGTGTTGCAGCACGTCCTCTCCTGAACTAACCTAGGTGGATCGATCCTTAAATGTGGTAAAAAATTCATATCGACATTTCTTATATTGCAGGGTAATCAATCCTTTGCTAACAAACGCATAAATAATGCTGTTTATATAAGTGTTATATGGCGTATTTGTAAATTTAAAATGTATGTATTTTTATTTGATAATTTTAGACTTTTATATGTGACCACTTTGGATGGCCGTCTTAGCGCATTGGACATTAGCAAAGCTGGTAAATTGCGTTGGAGTATAGCCACTGGCCCAGGGCCTTTAATCTCTTCGAGTATACATCATTTAGAACTAACAAACAATGGACAATTTGTGCGCATGATACCTTCGTTGAGTGGAGGCATTTATAAATTCGATGGCGAATCGATCGATCCCATTCCTATAACCACCGACAATTTACTCAGCTCTTCGGCCAAGTTTTCAGATGATTTGGTAATATCTGGGGGAAAGGAGATACGCACTTATGGTGTATCAGCACGCACAGGTCAAATGTTGTATGAGTGTTCAATGAGCGGTTGTGTGAATTCAACTGCTGGCGATTTGAATAGTAATGCTACACAAACTGTAGACGAAGACGACGAAAATATTGTGGAAGATTTAGACAATGAAAATGATGACATTAATGGTAATTTCTCTATCAGGGAACATGATCCCTTAATCGATGACGTAATTGTGGTGCGACGCCAAACACAGACTGTCCGGGCTGTTGAGACACGCACCGGTATAGAACGTTGGAATTTTAGTGTTGGCCAACATGAGTTGGATTTGCTAAGACCAGCTGAATGCCACGATCGCAAGTTTAGCAATATGGATATGGCGATAATAGATTTGGATATCAAAGTAATTGTTCCCGAGGGTATAATATGTGCTTTTAGTAAATTAGAGCCTACAGTAATGTTGTGGAAGTATAAGGTATGATAACTGAAACACTAAAGCCTTTTTAACAATTATTTCAACTCTATAATCGTAGTTTGATCATCCGATAGTAAGTGCATGGAAAATTGGTTCAGCAGATGTATTAGAATCAATTGATATGTTTGGCTCAGCACAATGGCTCTGGAATCACAATGATAAACTTTTCGAAATGCCAACGCCCACCATTAATCCATCCATTTATGTGGGAATGTATGACAAGCAGTTGTATATTCAGGTACATATATTAAGTCAAACCAGTCTTTTCACATACTTATTAGATAATCACTTTTATTATTTAAGGAATCGGTCAATTTGCGTAAAGAAATTACAGATCAATCAAATGTCTTTTCACATTTAGTCACGGAATCCAGATTACCAAAAATACCATGGCGTCCCATAGCGGCCGGCAGCAATTCCCTTATTATTTACCAACACAGCGATGAGGAGAGCATAGGTGGCGGCGGCGGTTCATATACCTCAAATGAAATACAAGGCAATGAATTAATTCCTTATGACAAAGATGAATTTGCTTTGTCGGCCCAGTCCGTTCTTAATGCTTCTGAACATGTAAATGGTAATGGTTTTTATTTGTACACTAAAGAGGAATTAGAAAATGTCCAAGAAGAGTCCCTTTGTGACACTACCAATCCCGAACTGCCTGCCATAGATGACAAGAAAATTGACAATGCAAGCGCGAGCACACCTGCCAACGATGATGATTTGGATTTTAATCTTGACGATATTGATGCTCCCATTAAAGTTGTCATATTATCTGTATGGTTTTGGTGGAAAGAACTGGCTATTGCGGCTTTTACATCCGCCCTGTTGCTCAATATTTTGGTAAGCCAACGTAATCGTGGTGAACGTCAAATTGTTGTTATTGAACGTCATATACCAGTACCATCGGGTATTGAGGCGACTGAATCTTCAACTGTTGCTCTTTTGGGACCCACCACTAACACCACACATACGAATACCAAAATTTCTGGAAATGGCCATCGTTCCACATCGGAATCAACCTCGAATTCGGGAGAAAATTTCACATCCCGTTTCCAAAGTGATTTCGAATTGCAACGTTGCTTGGGTCGTGGTGGATTCGGTGTCGTTTTTGAAGCTAAAAATAAATTGGACGACTGCAGTTATGCTATCAAACGCATTACATTGCCTAACAAGGAAGAATCTCGCATGCGTGTTATGCGTGAAGTGAAAACTTTGGCAAACTGTGAACATCAAAATATTGTTAGATACTTTCAGGTAAGTTAAAGAGCGATAAATATTTGTATGGCTTTTATTTGTAAAGTATGTATTCTAATTACAGTCCTGGGTAGAAAAACCGCCACCGGGCTGGCAAGAGACTGAAGACAACAAATGGCTGGTTTCGGAAATGTCAACATCCATACAAATTGATACTCCTTCCGAAACTCATGCTACTTTGCCATCACAAGAGATAGAATGTGAAGAAATTGATAAAAATACGCAACTCAAGTCGTGGATGGATAGTATAACAACAGCCTGTAGTTCGGATCAGAATTTCAAGAGCAATGGTCATTATAGTTACGATGATGAAGACGAAGATTCTTGTGTAATATTTCGTTCCGAATCAACATCATTGGCTATGCGCAACAAAAACAACTACGATGATGAAGATAGTGATTCTTGTATTATATTCCGTAGTGAATCCCAATCAAGAGCTTTGCACGAAAACGGCGATGTCGACGATGGTTGTGATAGTTCTACGGAAGATGATGGTATTACCGAGAAATCTAAATTTATTAAAAATCGAGAGAAGAAAAAGACTCTTAAAGAAGCTATATCAATTGATATACAAACAAGCAGCACTGAATCCAGTTTACACAAGAGTATTGGTGGTCGTAATATTGATTATAGCGAACTGTCCGATTCATTTCAAATTGAATTTGTAGGTTCGGTAAATGGTGTTAATCGGACACCGGTTGAGGCAATTGGAATTGAAGAATTTCCAAATTCAAATATAACTAATGAATGCAATGGGAAAAAGCGTAGACCTCAAAGTTTGGCTCTTAATATAAGTAATGGAGAGAATAACAACATTGTACGCCATAGCACGACGCCAGCGAAGCAAAACAAAGTATATTTGTATATACAAATGCAATTGTGTCGCAAAGAATGTCTAAGAGATTGGCTGAGGGAAAGAAAGCGTGAAGATCGTGGCGACTATATAGCCAGTATATTCCATCAGATTGTAGACGCTGTTGACTACGTTCATTACAAGGGCCTCATACATCGTGATCTCAAGCCTAGTAATATATTTTTCTCACAAGATGGTCAAATCAAAATTGGCGATTTCGGCCTGGTGACCGACATGGCTGATATACCAAATATGATAATGAAATGTGGTGATAAGACTGGTTTGCCCTCCTGTGCCCGTCACACCCAACAAGTGGGTACGCACCTGTACATGTCTCCCGAGCAATTACGTGGCCTGCCATATGACTACAAAGTCGATATTTATTCATTAGGTCTGATATTCTTCGAGTTACAAGTTTACTTCAGCACCGAAATGGAACGCATTAAGACTTTAAGAGCGTTACGCGATGGAAATTATCCAAAGGATTTCCCCTCGCAACATCCGGAAGAATATCAACTGTTGCAGAAAATGCTTTCCTCGAAGCCTGAAGAACGGCCAACCACTACTGAATTGAAAGTTCAACTTAATGAAATCCTGAAATTACCTGATATACCAGGTGATAGTGAAGCAGCAGCATTAGCGGCTGCAGCGAGACGTTTAAGTCGTTCGCGTACAATTAGTTGCTGTGAATAAAAAGAAGTAAAGTCATTTGAATAAACGAAAACTCACTCATCTCATTACACGTAATTTTAAGATATTAACAAAACACACAAATACGTACGAATGCATGCACGATTAGGTGGATTTTAAGATTGTGTTCGTATAAGAAGAGAAAAAAAAGTAAATATTAGTGATTAGGTAAGCGTGAACATTTTTTTTTTTGAAATACACACATAATAATATTAAAAAAACCATAATTTGCATTTAAAGCGTTATTGAAAAGTACATTGAAAATCTATTTAAAACTTTCTGATTGGCTGAAGAAGCACGAATGTATACAGAGATGGCACGAGACGCAAGATACTGTCTTTTCATTATTTCAGTAACTTTTGCCTTAATATTAATATCTCTCGCGCAGTACTGCCCTGAAACTTATTTGAGAATTTTTAAATGTAAATGGGCTGTAAATCTAGTTTAACGGTTACGATTTATAAACTACCTTTGCTAAAGTAGCGGAGCGAAATTACTTCACTCGGTATTGCTCTTAATTTTCATTTATATTCTTTTAAAATTTCGATAGATAGGGAAAACCCAACTTGAACTCGCATTTTTTTCATGTAAATTTCAGAATATTTTACTTTGATAAAAATCTTACATACTAAACTTTGGATTACGTTGTTATCCCCATCCCAGGCAACGACACAGCGAGATCTAATCGATTTAATATTTTAACTTCCATATAAAACTGAACATTAAAACGGTTATGCAGTAGAGAAACCGAATTAAATAAATGTTTTAATAAATTTCTTTCGACTCTTGTTTTGAACAAAGAACGAAAAACGTCACAAATTTATGATGAATTCTTACACATACTGGGTTCATACACGGCAATTTGATTTGAGCAATTTTTGAGCTCATGGAAGAGAGAGGAGAGCCATGAAATTAAAAGTTGCTCAACTAAAATTTCCGTGTATGAACCGGGACTTAGGGCCGATTTTTTGAGTTCAAGATTGAATATTAAATTAAGTTTAATATTTTTTGTAGTTTTTGATTTGTCGGTTATTTCATTTTGTTCAAAATTTGAAGGGAATTTTTCTGAAAGTTTAAAATTCTTTTAAATTTCCATATAAATTATAGCGTTTTACGAAATAATGCCTTAATGTTTATAAAAAATATGGCCAAAGTAGGTAGTGGCCCTTATTATGAGCAACTTTCGATCTTCGACTGTAGTCGAAAGTACTTTCGAACGAATTTTCATTTGGTATTATGACGAGCATTCGACAAAGAATGTCCTTATTGTGATTATCACTCAAAGTGATTTTTAAAATTTCCAACAACCTTACCTAAAAATAAAAAACAATCGCTTATAATAATTTTTTATACTAAAATACTTCATCGATAGGTAAATTCTGTTCGATACAAAATTCGTTGCTCAACGAAATTTTCGATGCTCATAATATGAATTGAACATTCGACTTTCGATGTTGGATAGGCAGCGAAGATCGAGAATCGAATGCAACTCATGATAAGAGCCAGTAATGTATTTCGAGAAAGCTATATATATGTATGTATATATGTATGTATGTATGTATATGTATTCATATTTAATTTTTCGTTTTAGAGTTGTTTGAAATAAACATAAATTATCTTTCATTCTTTAAAAAGTTCGACAGTAGGGATTCATCACTATCGTGAAAATTGTTTCCCTCGAAATTTCTGAGGAATAATGTTTGTTTTCCCTTTTTTTAACTCCCCTTATAATTTATAATCACCCCTATGGTGAACATTTTTCCCCTCGAAATTTTCCACTTTTCCCCAAAATTGCAATCGTGAAAAAATTTTCCCTAGAAATGTTTGTTTCCCCTTTTTTAATTCCCCTTATCGTGGATAATATTTTTCACGGGGATTTTTTAACTTTTCCCTCGGGTTTGTTTTTATTTTATTTTTTTGAATAAATATATTTATTTATTGTATCTTCAAATATGAACCAACAATAATTATTCAAATCTTTTTTTAATTTTTTTTTTGTAGGCGAACGGAATTTTCCTTCCAATTAAATATTAAAGTTTATATACATACATATACTTATTTTTGAACAAGATCAGTAACTAGCTAATAATTTTTATCAACAACTCCCTGCAACACATTTTTTTCATAGATTATAAAACCTTTTGATTCACATGCAGTACATTTTATGGCGATGATATTCTACATGGAAACATTTCGTTCCCACTGCTCCTAGAATAATTAAAAACTAAATTTTACACTTGACAACATTTCATTGGAAACCTAAATTTGTATTTTTTTTGTTATAAAACTTAAATTTGTTAATTTTTCAATTAATTTTCAAGCTTTACAAATCTTCTGCCCTTTTTTTGCATTCACTGGGACTGATAGCGGGGAATTCGCTGAAGTACTTTACCCTTTGAGGGGAATAAAAATTTCATGGGAACAAAAATTCCATTTGTTATTCATAATAGGGGTAATTAAGTTGGAACAATTTCTTCTTTATATCTTGAGAGAAAAAAATCCATCTACTTCGATAACGGAGGCAAATATTTTTGCTCTTAGGTCCATTGAAAGTATTCCATAACTTTTTTGTACCCATATTTTTCTTTCTGATTAAATAAAATCAAAACTGATGCGTGTAAGACCGGAATTATATATTTTTTTAAAAGAAACCCATATGCTTGTCACAAAAATGCAATTTATTTTAAAAGTATTCTCACGCACTATCTCAATATGTAAAGAAATTAAAATTCGCTCAATAATTACACTCATATTCATAAAAAAATAAAATGTATTTGAAATAAATTTTAAGAAATTTTTGTATGAAAAATTTTAAATAAAATACATTTCAAGTTCATTTTAAATTTTATGAATGTGGGCGTTAATGTTTTGCAGTACTTGCATAAGAGAAAACTCACAAAACAGAAAACGAAAGAGTTTTTTTTTGAGCTATAATTTGCATGGAATGTAGGAATATGTGTAGTTTCCACATTATACTTCAGACGAGTTTTTTGTATAGTGAAAAAAAACTACACCATAATTTTTTATATTTTATTGTTTTTTTTTTCAATATAAATTTGAATGCGATATTTTTCCGTTTTCTAGAAACACGACATTTATATTTAAAATAACAATATATTAAAGTACATAATTGCAAGTTTTTATAAGCCGAAAGGAAAACAAACGGCCTGTCCCACGATGTCACTAGAATTCGTTTGATCGAATACTTATATTGAAAATAACAACAAATTTTCTAATGTTATTGTTGTTTGCAATACAAGTTGTCGATCGCACGAATTAAGTTGACATCGTGGGACAGGCCGAAAAAGTTTTCTTGCCTCAAGTTTTTATTTTGTATGAGAGAGTTGAGAACGAAATTTATATTGGTGGCTATTCGGGAAAACGCGTCAAAGGAGTGAAAATTTACATTAAAACCAAAAACAGTTTAAATTTTTTTTTTTGCTTACCATACGTTTCTAAAGTGAAATAGGCGTGAGAATTTCAATGTCTCTCTCTCTCTCTCTCTCTTTTAAAAAAGGTAAATTTTGCATGATAATCAAAAATAAATCTTTTGCATTTATGCAGTTTTGTTTTTGTTTTCCATGTAACTTTCAGCAAGTCGACGCATAGGCACCAACTGTTTGCTTACCTCTCATTTTCTTTCTCATGAGCAAAAACACTTTGTGTTGGAACCAGAAAATATGCAGATATTTGAATACCAATTCATTTGAGACTTACATATCGATGGCTTAATATAGAAAGGACGTATCTCAAATGTTGGATATTTTATAGGAGAAGCAAAAAACTGAAGAAAACGTAAAGCATTTACATGCAGGAATAATTTTTTAAGTGGCCATAAGTCCTTGAGTTTTAAGCTTAAATTAGACGTGACATAGCCATAACGCCATAGCCATAACCATACCAAAATTCAATTGATTTCTATGGTGAGAGTTATGGCGAGTCTCTCTCACTCTCACTCTCACCATAGAAATCAATTGAATTTTGGTTTGGTTATGGCTATGGCGTTATGGCTATGTCACGTCTAATTTAAGCTTTAACAGTAACGTACTAAGATCTTCAAGGAGGATGCAATTATAAGTTATTTCCCAGAAAACGTTAAAAACGCGATTTCGAAAAAAATTGAGATACGTCCTTTCCATATTAAGCCATCGATATGTGTAGTATATTTAATATTTCACTTGCCTTATCAATTGATGATATTTAAAAAAGTTTTTCAAATTTAACTTAAAAAAAAAAAATAAAAAATACAATGTGCTATAAAAAAATGTCAACGAAAAAAAAAAAATTAAAACACTTAAGAAATTTATTGTACGCTGTTTTCTTTTGTAAACAAAATTTAACGATTTTTTGATTTATTTAAACAAAAATTGCAATTTATCGCAAAAAGCTTATATGTATTGCAAATTTTCTTTGAAATTCTAAAATTTCTTTCTCAGAAAAGAAAACGGCCTTAATTTTTACTTGTCCTTAAATTATAATTCTATTTATGCTTAAGTTCTTATAATTATTATTAGCGACTGTATTAATCTGTTTAAGACAGTTTTAATTCTACACTTGTTACAATGAAACAAAATAGCATTTTGTTTGCATTGACAACTTTAATTTTACTACCGGCGGCGGGTAATTCTATACTTCAAATTCCATCATTATATGAAGACAAGGATATTAAATAAATTTTTTTATATGAATTTTGTTAATAAAATGGCAGGCAATTACATACCTTGAATTTGTCTTAGCTTATGAAAACATATGTATTTATGTATGTATGTATACAGTCACGCCCCTGTTGTTTATTTCATTTTATTTATTTCATAAGTTATATACATTCATTTCATAGATATTTTAATTTTAGTTTTAAGTTTCTTCCAAGGCATATTCATATAAGGTAGACAGACTCGCCTCTATTCGCTGTGTAAACTTCATACTT
This sequence comes from Tachina lurida, assembly GCA_944452675.1. Classification (NCBI taxonomy): domain Eukaryota; kingdom Metazoa; phylum Arthropoda; class Insecta; order Diptera; family Tachinidae; genus Tachina; species Tachina lurida. The sequence continues at coordinate 35,750,583 of OX101752.1, read as the reverse complement.
GAGATGTCAAACAAAAAAAAAATCCTGAGGGATAGGCAAAAATAGCCACCTGGGCTGTTGATACCACCTGATATGGATTCGCCTTTTTTTTGCTATTGAAAATGTGCTTAAAAAATTTATATTGTATTGCTTGTTTGAAAACTCATTAAATTTTCGCATTCAGTTCTATTTCGTGCAAATGATCATAGCATTTCAAACCACAGATTGTCATAAACTAAAGACAAATAAATGACTTTCTTTTTTTTTGTATTAATTGTATAAGAGCATAATGTGGTGTGCTTAGTTGATTTTTGTTCTATGAGAACTGGTTGCCAATTATTCATGCAGTCATTTAATGTCAGTAAAAAATATGTATATCTTAAGATTTTTATCACATAGTGAAAGATTGTATGCTTTATTTTTGCAAAATTTAGAATATATTACATACTTATGCTTAGATAGTCTGTGAATAAGCTCGTAATTAATAAAAATTGATTAAAATTAATAAAGACAATATTTTATTCTCTGAATAAAATTTATTTAAAAAAAAAATAATACATATTCTTAATTTTCAATGGTTAGTTTATGCTTGTTTTTCTGTGATTAAGGGTGCCACATGTCTCCAAAGGTTTCCGCTGCTTAAAATTGTTGATGTATTACTTTTACCGGTCTGCGCGATTGAAAGAAGGATTTCTTATATTCTCTCCCCCCAAAATCGGTTCAATTTTATGTAATAAAAATACAATAAAATTTCAAAGCGATGAGTTGTGTTTTAGGGGGTGCACCCACCCCTCAAAGTTACCTTCAAGCCCATTTATTCAATGTAATTTGTTTGCATATGACTATCTTAAAAAAAACAAGAATATAATATATGGTAATATTTTAGCTCTTCTAGTCAACAACATTAGCCTCAAAGAAAGTTTTTTTTTGCTAAAATTAATATTTTAGAAAATAATGAAGAAAATAACCAACAAAATACCAAAAATTTTATATAACAAAATTATATTTATATGGAAATTATTTATACTATGCATGTACAATAATGTTAGGAACACAACTGGCCCGAACGACGAACTTTTCATTGCGAACTTTCGTCATAAAGAATAAAACACATTTGTGCCGCACAAGGAAACTCGTCGTGCGTGACGAATTCTGAGATAGATTTATTTCTAATTTGTACGCCGACGAACGACGAAAAAACAATTTTCTCTCTCTCTCTCTCTGTCTTTGCACACACAACAACCAACTTTTTCAAATATAAGAGGAATTCGCTGAGTAAATTCGTCGTTGTTGTACGAACGAAATTCGTCGTTCGTCCCAATTGTGTTCTCAGCATTTCTCATTTTTATCGATTTTGACACAAACCCGTTTTTTTGTCACACTAGATCCCTTTTCGCGGAGAAGGTCACATATGCAAAATGAAATAATACTTGATTTCATTACAATGCAACATTTTTAATAACGCACGACTTTTGCTGTAAGCCACCATTGGCATAGGTAGAAATTTTTTCCGGGGGGGGAGTCATTGATTTTCATGAGTGATATAAAAATATATAATTACATGCAATTTTTAATAATTCTAGACGGGGCAACAGCGATTCTTGGGTGGGGGGCCATGCACCGCCCCAGAATGGTCTTTCTACGCCTATGTAAGCCATTGCTCCCCAGTCAAATTGTTTTGTATATATTTTAAATAATTCACATAAATAAATGTGTACGGCCTGTATCACGATGTCGACAGAAAACGTTCGATCGATTACTTACACATGTTCAAAATAAAAACAAATTTTATTATTTCATTGTTGTCTTCAATACAAGTTGTCGATCGCACGTTTTTGGTCGATATCGCACAGTGGGGTATTTTGAAAAAAAAAGTGGAAATAATTCTGCAGTTTCTAAACGAGCTGTCCGATTGTTATGAAATTTCATACAACATTTAAAGAGTTGTCGCCGAGCTTAAGAATTTAGACTGTATATCTCAAAAGAGGGCGGGGCCACAAGGTTGGTAAAAAAGCCAAAATTTAAATTGTTTTTCTCGAATATTTCCTAAACTGTAAGCGGAACTGCATAAATGTAGCAGAGCTTTTTTTAGCTCTTGGATAGAGAAATCCACTTGCAAAAATCTTTTTTATCAGATTAAAAACATTAGGTTGGCATCAGTTTGAATTTTTCATTAACCCGAGGTCGCCCACTTTCGGGCCTTATGGCCCAGCCCCCCTTCTGAGATATACAGTCCAAAATCCAGACTTAAGCTTGGCGACACCTCTTTAAATGCTGTATGAAATTTCATAACAATCGGACAGCTCGTTTAGAAACTGCAGAATTATTTCCACTTTTTTTTTCAAAATACCCCACTGTGCATCGTGGGGCAGGCGCTTAAATACATTAAACCTCTAATTTGTTACACATTGATTTACCATACATTTTGTTATGGGATTCATTTCGTCATCGGACATGCATTCGAAAGCCTCCTCGAACTCCGGCATGTTCATATAACTACGATTGATTAGAACACTGTAGATGAGATCGTTGCGGTTACAAAATTGTTGGGCTACAGCATAAAAGATGATGCGCGTTGAATTCAAGTTGAAATATTCTAAAATAAAATCTTCGGCAATAGCGAAATTTTCACTCTCCAGCCAGAATTTATAATCCGATAGAGCCTCAATGAAGGAAGTATAAAAGTTGAAAATATTGTTGATCTGGTCCATGCTAAGATTCTCGTATATACTAGAGTCTTCAGCATTTAGCTCAGTTTGATGATTTAAACAATCCAAGGCGGCATAAAATCCATCTGAATTTTGCAAAATATTCGAATTTTGCCACATTTCACGATCATAAGAAGCGAAATAGTGCAGACGTGGCCGAAACAGCAGCAATATTGAAAAGTTTAAAAATTCTTTATAGAACTGTAAGTCTGGACTATCCACGTAGGGATTTAAGAATGCGTGGCGCAACTTAAGTCTTCTAAGTTCAAACAGGTGTACATAAAATGTTGACTTTTCCTTTGCAAAGTATTCCAGTTTAAATGTGCTCGAATATCTTTCTAGATCTAGAAACTGTTTAGCATAATTTTTTATAGATCTTTCAATACTTAAATCTTTACGTTCGTTGCGCTGTTGAAACAAGCGTTCCCACGATGTGCTGGTTACGAATTGACGATAATGCTTTTGAAATCGTGTGGTGTGAAAGAGATACGAGGCCATGGCTACATCGCGCCTAAAGTGGGGTTCAAAAGCATACCAGTGCCAGTATTCTACCTGCAAAAGACTATCGAATTCATGGGCCAATTGAAAACAGTCATCGATGCTGACAATCTGTTGATAGGCCAGCCAGAGTATGAAGTTGAAAACAATACGAGGATTTGCGGAACGTAGTATTGACATTTTCTCGCTTAATGTATCTATGTAAATGATGATTTTACGGGCTTGCTCGATTTCCAAGTCGGTAAAATTCAAACGGGGAAATAAACGTTGAAAAAATTCACTTATATTAACGTCTGTGAGAAGATCTATTTTATCGATTTCCACTGATGCGGCAATTTCTCCTTTAAGTTGGCGGCATAAGACCCAAATTTCAGTTGCAAAAATATCCGCTATTTGAGGATTGCGCCTGCGTAGCAACGGCAATAAATCTACTTTGACATCGTTTAGATCCTTACATTGCAGTTCATCGTTAGGCGCTACATAAATAGTATTTTCGGCAAAGAAAATGTTTAAAAATGTATTCAAGCCGTGGGCAGTAAACTCTGCTGCCAAAGCCGGCCAAGTCAGTTCTAATTGTGGCTCATATTTTTCCCACTGGTATTGCAGGAAGGGCCATTTTCTTAAGAGATCATGGTCTTGCTTCAAAAATGGCATTTCGCTAATCATGCGCAGCCATATTTTACGTTTGCCACTTGCTTGCGGCCGAGAATTCTTACAGAGATCGTAAACGTTACGCACCAAAATGCCAGGTATAGTGTTGAAGTATTTTTTATGCGTTTCAAAAAACTTATAATAATCTTGTTTGTTGTACAAAAAAGGCACAACATCCTCCTGCATATACGCAAATTCATTTTCCACTTCACGCTCATTAGCCGGTGGTGGTGGCTCAGATTTCTGATAATTATTCATGTTGCCACAAGCATGCTGGAAAAAGTTTGTGCACGGTTGCACCTCACCATCCATAATATCGACCATATTGCTTAAATAGTCACGATAAATAAATGTAAAATTATGTGAACGTGCTGCGGTTACATTGCATACGATTGCTAATCGTATCAAAAACCCAATGATCCTAATTGCCCAGCATATTTGGTAATTCGAATTTAAATTTATACTTTCGCGCTGCAGCATTTTCGTTGTTTATGTTTTGAATTTTTGCAAAATACTAAAATGTTTAAAACTGATAAGCGTTTTAATTAATTTTTTTTTTGTAAGTTTGATAAGCGGGATAATTGATGTTAGTTTAAAAATAAAAAAAAAACTTGACCTTGTCTAAATATTAAAATAATTATACAAATTCTTCTAATACACATACACTGCGCATCACTTAAATAAGGAACTTAATTTTACCAATTTGAAGTGAATATTTTTCTGACGAAAAATATTTTTGCTAAGCATGGACCAGTTACAACCTTTATTTCCCCTAACTAACTAGAAAGGGAATAAGTATTTTTGTAACGAAGGGAAAGAAGAGTTGTACAACGGCGCTATCGACTTGGTGCTTCAAGCAACATAGAAAAGGATATTAGAAGGCGCATTTCCACAATTTAAAAACATATTTGTACCCATACCGTGGTCATACTAACAGAACAATGCTCCATTCTCTTCTGAATTGGCCTCCATATTCTCCTGATCTTAACATAATACAGGGTGGGCCAAAAGTCACGCCCGCGTGTAAAATTGAAAAGTAAAATTCTACCACTTTGGTTCGTTGCTTGGTCGTTAAATTTTGCATGGTGGTGTAACACGATTCGATGAATAAAATATAAAAAAAACAATAAATAATAATAATAAAAAAAAGTTATTAAATTTTTACACGCAGGCGTTTGGCCCACTGTCTGCGAAACGTGTACAACGGCTTGAAATAATTCGATACAAATAAGTGTTTAAGGAAGCAATAAAAAAATGCCTGGAGCTCAATATTGCTTTGGCGCTAAATTCCTAACCGTGTCCTTTTTTTTTTGTTGAAATTCAAAATAAAACTGTTTAATTTTTATCACATTTAACATTTGCCAAATTTTTGGGCACCATGCTAGATTTACGTATAGGCAAGTGAGGCTCGTGACTAGGGCGGCATGGTTTTAGAGGCGGCAAACTTTTAAAAACTCTAAGAATTAACATTTTAAATAGTTTGAAATTGATAATATCAATGAAAAATTTACCCCCGCATTCATAAAAAAATAAAATGAATTTTAAATTCGTTTTAGGAAAATTTTGTTTGAAAATTTTTAAAGTTAAAGTTAAAATTTATTGAGCCTTGAAAATTTTTAAATAAAATACATTTCAAATTCGTTTCAAATTTTATGATAATGAGGGTTAGAATATAATTCTAATCTTACCCGTTAATCTATCGGTGCAATGTATTTTTTTTTTCTAGATTTATATGTTATAGTATTTTAAAACACTTGAGTAGACCAATGTGCATTATTGAGATTTAACGACATGTTGATTTACGAAACCAGAGTGCACTATAGTTAGGAGGTATTGACAAGCAGCGTTTCAAAACTTCTCATTTGTGTAATAGCTTTTGCTTTTGCTTTTGCCTCTGCTTCTGAAAATGTAAACAGTCCCAGTCAAAGCGAACCCACGAAACGAAAAATTATATACAGCGGACACGTTCGAACAGTAGTCGGTTTGACTGACTGCTCCTTTAAATAATTTCGGATGTTATATTTTCATTTTTTACTAGACTATACTTTTCTTTTTGCAAAAAGTGTTACTGAAACACAACAGAAAAATGTGCATTAATTATATGATTTTCGATAAAAAAAATTGTGAAAAACGAAAATAATAATAATAGTAGGGTGTGCTTAGACACGTTCAGATTATATTGCCAAATATTGTTAGCAAAAAATTAAGAGTCTCTGTTAGTTATTCTGAAAGAAATTAAAAAAATTTTTTTATTATTTTGCGGCAAACGTGCAAAAAGCAGAGCTTTTCTCTATCTCTTCTTTCACCACTTGACTTCTCTATCACTATCACTATCACTATCCCTATCCTATGATCCTCTCTCACTATCTTCTCTTCAACTCACAGGTAGCACAAACGGATTACTGTATTCGACCCAAGTCAGCTGGACTCTACATTTCACCCTTCCTTACCAGCAGCCTGCTAACCTAACCTAACTTAATGGTCCTGCAGACGTTTTCAAAATCATATACGGCAAATTTCTTTCAGAAATGATATATGATGCTCTATAAAATAGAAAAATTACAAAGAAAGATTGAAAAATATCTGCATGACCATTATCTATGTACATATATATGTATATTATATATAATACAAAAACACGTTTATTTGTTATGGGTGAACTATTCAATGCCCCAACAGATTTTCGCCTTCCACCCCACAAAATATTTGTAAAAGACCGGTGCGTGTTTTTATATATATTCTACCCCGGTAACTGCTACGCCCCTTTCAGAAATAGTGATTCGTCCGACAGATGGCGCAATTTTTAGTTTTTTTGTGTTCTTGCACCGTAACTCAAGAACTACTGCATCGATGTTGACCAAACTTCATATACATGCTCTATAGGCAGTGTGACCAGATTTTAAAATAATATTAAGCTAAATCACGTTTGAAAAAAAGCTAAAATAAGCTAAAAAGTTACATTTTAGGCTAGAAAATAAAGCTAAACTTTTTTCCACTTCTTTGATCACTTTTCAATAGTTTCTTATTGCTAAACTAACGTTAAATATTACACAAACATATTTTTTTATTATACATATAGAATATTTGCTTAATAAAATTATTTATTAATTATTATATTTTAGATTTAATGAAGAACAAAACAAAAACTTCCCCAAAATAATCTTAAAAAGTTTTTAAAAATGTAAAAACATTTATATTAAAATACGAAAGCTTTTTAAGTGAATTAATGCTATTTAAGGTAAAGCATGGATCACACTATCTGCGCAATGTACCGAGTTTCGTCAGATCAGTGAAATAAAGTCATAAGTAAAGATTTTGCTCTAATTTATCGACTACTTGAAATACAAGGACATAATTGCGCCACACTGCATTGGTAATAAGCCCATATATACTTATTCCAGAATTAATTGAGTAATAATGCCATTTTGGCTTATTACTTATGACTTTATTGAGGTGGCCCGACGAAAATCGGTACATAGTGTTATCCAGGCTTAAGGCTATTTCAGGTTTTTGTTTTAAGTTAATTGATGCCGCTGAATGAACGTTCAACTCAAGTCAAATAATTTTATACCCAAAAAAACTCAAAAAGTGTTTTGGCCACTAATATGAATTTAACTTTTTCCATTGAAATTCTAACCATTCTGCCATTATCTACTATTTTTCTTCTTTCCATTTCTGTTATAAAATTGTCGTTGTATTTTTTGTAAACTATTTTACAATGCTAAAAAATTATAATTTTTATAAGTTGTTTATGTTTTTAATATATTTTTAGGGAACACGCAATTTAGACTAAAAAAAGGCTAAAAAAGCTAAATGAGTTTTTAAAAAAAGCTAAAAAATAAGCTAAGAGCTAAATGAAAATTTTAAGGCTAAATCTGAAACAAATAAGCTAAATTTAGCTTAAAATAAGCTAATATGGTCACGCTGTCTATAGGGCGTGAGTAGTGTTTCTGTGTAGTTTATAGTTCGTCCGACAGATGGCGCCATATTTAGTTTTTTTTTGTGATTTTGCACCGTAACTCAAGAACTACTGCATCGATTTAGACCAAACTTTATATGCATGCTCTATGGGGCGTGAGGAGTGTTTCTGTGTAGTTTGAAGTTCGTCCGACAGATGGCCCAATATTTAGTTTTTTTTTTGTGTTTTTGCACTGTAACTCAAGAACTACTACTCCGATTTCGACCAAACTTTATATACATGCCCTATGGGCCGTGAAGACCGTTTCTGTGTAGTTTGAAGTTCGTCCGGCAGATGGCGCAATATTTAGTTTTTTTTTTGTATTTTTGCACCGTAACTCAAGAACTACTGCATCGATGTTGACCAAACTTCATATACATGCTCTATAGGGCGTGAGTAGTGTTTCTGTGTAGTTTAAAGTTCGTCCGACAGATGGCGCCATATTTAGTTTATTCGTGGGCAAAATCCAATTTTCATATTGTACCACCAATGCCATATACAACACTAATGTTTGCTTAGGGCCAGCAACGCGGACCGGGGTCAGCTAGTATGTATATAAAACAGGATATGTGTATGTATGTATGTATGTATGTAACGTATGGACTCCAAAATGGCTGGGCCGATTTTGATGAAATTTTCAGGGAATCTTCAGAATATTCAGGCGGGTGACACTGTGAAGTCTGATTTTTGATTTTCGGTCTGCGGGCGGAGGGGCGTGGCAAAATCCAATTTTCATATTGCACCACCAATGCCATATATGTACTATATATTTATTTTTTTTGCGGGGGGGAGGGGTAGCGAAGCATATCGGGTTAAGCTAGTTACTTTTAAAATCACATGTGTCAGAACATGCCTGATTTATTTGTATATATATATGTACATAAGTATATACATCAAACAGGTAAACAGACCTAATTAATAGTAAGAATATGTGGTTTAAAAGTTCAAAATGTTGTAATCCCCCAATATTTGGTTTACAAAGACTCGTATATTCGTTTAAAATTAGTAAAATTAAATTCCTTATTGAAGTGATTCGCAGTGCCCATACATCAACACATACATATGTACATATTTGTATGTACTCGTATATATTTCTATGTATGTAAATATATGCTTTTAGAGGTCCCCTAATACGAGTATCAGTTTCAGTTTTTGTATGACAAGTGGGCATCATGTGAATCATACATGCATATACGTATTACTTTCAATATGTGATTGTGACGTTGAGTTGGAAAGTTATTTAATTAAAAAAAAAATGTAATTACTTAAAACCAGTGCGGTAAAAGTATGGATAGCTTTTGAAATATGGGGATAACGGACGGTAACATATCCCAAATTCTTGATGTATTGAGAAGAATGAACCTGGTTCGACAGATATTTTTATTTTTGAACAAACACAACCCGTGAATCTATTAGCTTGTCTGCAGAAAACACTCAGGGTCTGTGGCGGGAATCGAACCCACGATCTCTGGACTGAGAGGATAGCATCACTACCACTGTTCAGGAAAATTGGGCAATATTTTCTTTGAAAATATTGTGCCATTTATTGCATAGTATAGGTCAAAACGACAATAATATATACAGCAACATATGCAATAATATTGTATAATCGAAGGGCCGCTTAAGACTGTGAAAAGCGTGAGAACAAAAAATTCAATTACAGTGAGTCTGTTCGCCCAAATCATATCATATCGATCGATCAGCACTTTCGACAGTTAAAGGAATGTTATTTTATTAGAAGAGTTAATAATCCTAATCGATACTAGCGAAATTAAAATTTTTGTTTTCACTTTTACATCGCTTATTTGATTTTTAATTATGTGTATTAAAGTTAAAATACAGTGGAACTTCCATTATCCCGGCCTCTATCAACCAATTACATTTTTTGTAATCATATGTACTATTTTGTGCTTTTCTATAAACTCTATTAAACGTGTTCAACAGTGATGCCAATTTTTTTGGCTCTGGAAGCACATCAAAATTAAAAAAAATCACTAAAATGCGTAATCTTGCGATGTAAAAAGCACTAATGTGAAAAACTAGTGAAGATCCAAATGTCACTCGTTTAATAATAATAACCAGGGTAACCAGAAATATGCTCTAAAAAAAAAGTGTTTTATGCGCATTCAATATGCACTAAAAATTTGAAAATATGCACTTAAAAGTCAAAAAATATGCTCTTAAAAATAGAATAAATTGGTTTATTTGTAAATGAAAATATATTTTTTAATAAAAAATTCAACAACAGTTGCTTATAAAATAAGACAAAAAAATAAACAAAAAAGGAAACAAAATTAACAAAGTATAACTGAGTTTGAAGTGCACGTTAAAGCAAAATTACGATACAAATTTTGACTAAAACAAATAAAACAAATTAATTTTTATTGGATGCATAAGAATTTAACTTCAATTAGAAAAGATCACGATATCAGAATTAAGGCTTTGAACTTGAAGGCTTGAAAAAAATAAGACAAGAATTTTATTTATAATTTTTATTGCAATAAATAACAAAATATTGACCTAGACATAAAACAGGATGTGTGTATGTATGTATGTAACGTATGGACTCCAAAACGGGTGACACTGTGAAGTCTGATTTTTGATTTTCGGTCTGGGGGCGGAGGGGCGTGGTAAAATCCAATTTTTATATTGCACCACCAATGCCATATTTATTATTTTTTTTTGCGGGGAGGGGAAGGGTAGCGAACCACACCGGGTTAAGCTAGTTTCAAATAAAAATCGTTTTTGTCTCATCTAAATGAACTTTTATACATTGACAATATTCCTTCAACGTCTACTCGGAGCAGAGTTCGTCACAAATAGCAAAACTACATTTGTATTGAAACTAACATCAGTAAAACTGCGTTATATGTATATAAAAAAATATAAACACTTCATAGAACATTAAAACAGAGATTATTGGAAAAAAAATTTATATAATTTTTATCCGGAATGGGGTGTCCTTTTAAAAGGATGGTGGTGCCAAGTGGGTTAAAATAGAAAAATTCTATAAAGTATCAAAATATTCCCTAAAAGCGTAAATTATGCTCTAAAATTTCGAAAATATGCTAAAAATATGCGTGTAAAACTTATATATGCATAAACATGCTTTAAAGGATAAAATATGCAAAAATATGCACTAACAAATCGATGCCAAAATTTATAAAAAGTTCTGAAACGGATAAATATCTTGTCCCAGCATTAATACGTGATACAAGAAAAAACATGCAATTGCATATTTGCGGTTTCCCTGATAATAACAATATATCAGACGAAAAGGATATGCTTTACACTGAAAAAATAAATATACCAAGTTTTAATTAAAGTAAGGCCGGGTTTACATCTGTGTGTGTCTTGTGCCCAAAAGAGCGTAACCACTAATTACTAATGAAAAAATGTTTTATTCAGACATGTAGTATGCAATGATTTAAACAGTTTCCAATCATGTTGGATTCTACGAGTATAAAATTGTCTATTGGTTATGTATGAAACTATTTAAACTTAATAAATACGTGTCTGAATCAAATAGTTTTTCATTAGTAAATAGTGGTTACGCATTTTTGTTCTCATGTCACACAGATGTAAACTCGGCTTAATTTTAAAAAATAAACAAATTTCTTGAAAGCACTACTTAGTGATTTTTCTTAGTTTGGCACTAACTCTCAAAACGTTGCGTTTTGAGTCTTCAAAAAGCACTAAAAATAGTGCCAAAAGCACCAAGTAGGCATCGGTGGGGTTTATTAATAGAGGTTCCAAATATTTTAAATATTATAAAAATTTTAAATAAACACAATTTCCAAAGCTTAAAAATAAAATTCAAGACGTTAAGCATTGTCATTGTCATTTTGTTGGACAACATCTTTTCTATTTCATTAACTTGTGTATCTTTTGCTTCGCCTAAAAATAAAATTAAGTCTCTAAACTGATTTGCATATAAATAGTATTGCAAGAACGTTATCAACATCTAAATAACAAAAATGTTGTTTGTACGAGTATGTGTATCGACAGGAGTAGATTGTATTTAGAAAATTTAAATCATATTTTGAAATTTAAGCAAAATAATCCAAACACAGAGCAATACATTTCTAAGTATGTACATTAATTTTTATGAGCGTTAAATATAATTTCAGCATTAAGTTCCGATAATGAACATTGCAAAAGTAATAAAAAAAAGAGAAGAGAGGTGTCTTAGGACACCCGGTTATAGCTTTGCTGCTTAGAGTTACGAGTAAATAAAACAAATTTCATGTGTGAAATAACAATGCAATAAAATTATATAATTTTTCCTTATTGCCACAGATATGATGATGTCAAATTCTCTGCAAATATCCCAAACGTTTTCATTTATTTTCCACTATTTTCTTTTCTAGCGGCGTGCGATTAAATTAATGTTTTGTTTGTGGCCTGTGGCAGCTGTTAGCCGGCTTACAGCTGATCGGCTGTTTTCTCTGGTTTGTGCTCATGTGCAAAAACAAGGCAAAAACAAATTGAACAATCGTTCTCATTGTGTTTGTTTTGGTTTTGTTTCACTCACGAAACAAACAACGAAACAAAACAAAATCAAACAATTTGTTTCGTTTATTTTCGTACTCTGCTTTTAAGTACAAAGAAATCAAAACAAAAATAAATTTATAATTGTAATAGTGTCGATTATTTTTGTTACGAAAATCACGTCCTAACTCCTGTATCGCTCAATAAATAGCAAAGCTATAAAAAAGAAAATGCGTGTTCTACGAGTTTTCTGTCAGTGATTTTCGCTGTTTTCAATATTAGATTTAATATGAAAAATCATCATCAGTTTTTTTTTCAAATTATTTAAATTTAATTAAAATATTAATTGATTCAGGTGTTTTTTTTTAATCCTGAAGCTTGTTAATCATTTATTTTTTGTAGATTTTTGCATAAAATTCTCATGTATAGGAACATTGTATGGTGGCCATCCCTGAAGAAAAAGACATATCTTAAACAAGGTTCAAAGACTTGCATCCTTGTATATAACCAGTGCTCTTCGCACTACTACTACGGATGCACTGGGGATGTTCCTTCAACTACTACCATCGGACCTAGTAGGGAAGGAATTGGCAACGACCTCGGCAACCCGCCTTCGTTGTACCTCTCTGTGGAACGGAAATGGAACCGGCCACTGTAGAATACTCGATGATGAATCTTGGGGATGGAGGATTGACCAAACCTCCCCTGCTCTACTACACGAACGTCCTTATAAAACCTGGATACCATCCATAGAATTGTGGATGAATGGAACTCAATGTAGAAGAAAAAGTGTTGACTTTTATACGGGCGAATCCAAAACACAAGATGGTGTGGGCTATGAAGTCTTTTCAGGGGCTTTAGGTCTTCGAATTGCAAAGCGACTTCCGGATCACTGCTATTACGGCCCTCGACTCCCCGCTCTCGACTGCCGATCATCTCTAAATAAGATGGCAGAGCAGTTTGATATTAGGATCATCTGGATCCCGGGGCATAGAGGCTTTCTGATATCATGGTATATAAAGAACACTTTGTGTTTGGTGCGAAGTCAAAAAACACATTTTCCATCCCTGGCTTACATTCTTCCATTTCCTACACCGAAAGAATTTTGCTTCATAAGTCAAATGAAACATTTTCATTAAAATTTTTTTCACAAATCTAATGATAATTTCACAAATCCAATGAAAATTTCATGAATATTGTGTAAGAATTTCATAGGAATTGCTTCGTTCGTATTCTGGTTTCGTAAGAATATTTTATTGAATCTATGACAACAATATTTTCTAATTATTAAGAAACCCCTTTATATTTAAGTTATTTCATTCTTTTCATGAAATTATTTTATTGTTTCGATGAAGTTATAGCACTGCATTAATTGGTTTCATTAATCCAACGAACGAACGTGACGTTGGTTGAATTTTAATGAATTTTTCATTAGATTAATGTCGAAATTCATAGAATTTAGGCCGAAAATTCTTTCAGTGTATTAGTAAGGTCTACGCATATGCAGGACAAAATAATTGCTATGTCAAAACGCCGCATCAGAGAAGCGTGAAAATCTTTCAGAGCTATGCTCTTTATGTCACGACATAGGAGCTACAGCTTAATTTGTTTTTGTATTGTTTTTGCATACGAGCACAAACAATACATTAATTTAATAGTACACAGCTAGAAAATAAAATATGGGAAATAAATGGAAACGTTTTGGAATACATATTTGCGGCGAATGTGACATTATCAGATAATATAATTTTATTGCATTGTTATTTAATGCAGGCAATTTGTTTTATATAAGCAGCATACCTGTAAGCGGGTGTCATGATACAACTCTCTTCGTTTTTTTTTACTACTTCCAGAAACATAAAATATTTTTTATATAATTTTAATTAAAATTAAATATTCGATTACTTAAAAAAAATATCTATTTTAATTTTTGCAATTCTGATAATTTGTGGCATCATTTAGTTAATATTTGAAAAATTAAACATTTTTTTGATTGATACAAGCATTTTAGTGATTGAAATCATTTTTAATATTCTCCGTGTACACAAACTCACTTCCTTCAATTGCTGTTGTTGTTATCAAATGAACTTATTATGGAGCTGAATCAATGCAAATGTCATGTTTTCCATATTTTTATTTGCTGGAATATTTTTTATTTTCCTAATGAATTAGTTTAAGGGTACCTACATAGCTCACACCGAAAATTTAAAGCAATATAGTAGATACATACCACCACCAAGTTGGAAACCCTGTTGCCAGTCATTTATTTATGTACTAGTATATTTAAGTCCTTTATTGTGTGCAATCATATGACCCCCAATGGTGCTGTGTTATTATTGCTTTTACTGCTGTCTTGGGGTTTTTGCAGCGGCAACTGTGATGTGAGGGAAAACTTATTGCAGCCAAGAACTTAGCAGGCATCAACACTTTATTAATGTTTAGATAAGTATTTTCCAACCAAAAATCAAAAGAGAAAAAAAAGCAGAGACAATTTTCTTTAAGAAAATTTTATCAGAAGAGATGTAAACATTTACATTCACGGCTGTAACGAATCTTATTCAAACAAAAATTTATGTAAATGGCCAAGTTTGTAAAAAAAAAAATAAACTTGCAATATATATTCGGAAAATGGCTGCGCTAATAAAGGAAGTGTGTTCTAAAGGGCAGTTCAGACTATTATACTTTGTATTAATACATGTCACAAATTCAAATAATACGTGCAAGTGCGATATTGTGAATGAAAAATGTCATAACGAATGGTAAAAAAATTTGACATTCCATAATACATACTTGACAATTTTGTTAAATTTTTCTAAAGGGCCTCTCAGGCTATTATACATGTATAAAGACGTTCAATACACTTTACGAGAAAGAAATCAAAAGACATTTTTTTCCACTGTAAAAACATCAAACGTAAAGTGACATTTTTATGTTTACACCATCACACCCATGGTAAAATTATAACAGGTACATGCAGAAGCCCAGCCTGTTAATGTATACAATACAAATAGTTGTCAAACTTTGTTTACAAGCTACAAAAATGTTAGTGTATGTGTTGTAAATAAAATGATTACAGTGTTGCCAATAAAGTTACTGTGTCTCCAATTACACATTGAAGAAAATTACACTACACATCTTTTGTGTAGATTAAAATGAAAACAAAAATAAATAAAAATAGAACACAAATTAGAATTACACACAGATTATACATGAATCTAATTACATGACCTACACATGATAGTAATTGCACGCTCTGCGTAATAAACACTGAATGACTATAATCATTCATGAATGCCGCGTCTGCAATTGTACTTTAGTTACCCTGCAATTGTTATTTTTAAAAACAAATTCATCTGTTTCTGACAATTATTCGTTTGTTTATACCAACAAAATGCATGTGTTTTTTGGTGTTGCAATTTTGTTGTAGTCGTGCATGTATAATTTTAGAACGATCACACCTCATATTACATTAAAAACACAAGTCGTCGAGTGGTTACTAGTTTGCCGCACAGTATATTAAAAATACATTATTACTGCGGCAAACCAATAACCAAGCTGTTGAGGATTAATATGCCTACATTAATCGTTGTTTTCCGGCGGTTGAGCAGTTTCATGCAAGCTGTGGTCGTGCTGTCATATGAAAATTGACGGCGGTTAGAGTAGTCGATTTAAATAAGAAAAATAAACAGAAAATACGATAGATTTGTTAGTTTTCAGACATGGCTTGCACGAAAAATTATTCAATACGATAAGCATATTCAACATAAAAGCTCTTTTGCACTAATTTAAGTTATACTAGCTTAAAAATTTTCAACGTTTACCTTTTTTTCATTTACCTGGAAAAAAATTGTTTCCCAATTTAATTTTGCCAATTGCTTTGTCTATGAATCAAATGTACTCGTAGTGTTTCATATCGAACTTCTAACCAACCCAACCGATGCCTTCTAGACTAGTCATGCATCTTGTGGTCTAATAATGATGTCAGCTGATCGTTGGCTTAGAGTGCAAACCTGCTAACTCACTTCAACCAAATTTTACAGGAGAGACAAAATACTGTAAAAATTTTCTATACATTGCTTAAGAAATTACCCTAATACTTTAAGTTTTTTTTTTGACATGTAGAGCTTAAAATAAGAACATATATTTTAGCCAGTCGATGCAGCGTCTTTTTCTCTTTCAAAAGACATTAAAATGTCATATTTAACAAAAAGTGGATTTAGCAGGTTTGCCCTCTAGGCCAACGTGATGTTTGAAAAGGTGGGTGGGGCCACTCCCATTAAAATTTAATTTTATTGTTTGAAAATGAAAAAATACTGGTTACAAATACTGGCAACAACTATATAATATATGGTGCTGCTAATGCGGATGTTTTAGATTATCAGTGTTGCCGTTATTTTCCGGGGAAGTGCCGGGGGACTTCTGGTATTTTCAGGATTTTTAGTAGAGTTTGCATCTTTGCTGAAATGTTCTTTACTTTGATAAATGGTTTGTGGCAATGATAGCTGAAGGTGTTGCTGCTAACTAATACAAATAAATGCGAAAGTAAATTTATTGTTTGTTTGATGAGCTTTAACGGCTAAACCGATTTTGATGAAATTTAGAACATAGATATACCTATGTCTAGATAGCCACATAGATTATAATTTTTTTTTAAATAGGACCACGAGGGGAGATAGGGGGAATTTTTTTTTAACTACCTATTCGATTTTGATGAAATTCGAAACATAGATAGCTCTGAGTCTGGAAGGAAACAAACACCATATATTTGACTAAAAATAAGCCCACTAGGGGTAAGGGGAAATTTATAAGGTAAGTAAAACGTAAGGAACTTCGCTCTAACCATATGTCGCATGACACCGTGCGTTCTTTTTTTAACATTACGAATGAGAAAGCAAAATGAATTGAGAGTACATGAAACTGAGTACTCCTCTCTTTTCCCCTCGTCTCTCTCTCTCTCTCTCTTGAACAAACTAATCAGCTTAGCAGTAAGACTTGCATAGTGTAAACTAGAAGATATTGTAGGTAACCCATATACAAATATTCGAGGATGGCGAGCTGAAATGTGAAGTGCTTAAAGCTGGACAGAGCAAAACCATACGTGGATCAACATTCAAAGCAGTGAAAAAAATGGGCAGATTGTGTGTGGAGTTAGCAAGTGTGAGAATGCTTGGTATCGAAATGACTCCTCGGCCGCAAGGGGTTATTAACTGAATCTAAATTATTTTAAAATTTTTAATGGCTATTATTGAGGTTGGTTCAATTATTTTTTTTAACAAATTAGCATTAATTTTGTTTTTACCTTGAAGACAAAAAAAAAAATAAACTACGTACTTCTTGCAGACGGTTTAATTTAACTTTTGTTTTTGAAAAAAAAAAAATAGAGAAAAAGGTAATCTTCATCGTTAATAACTTCTCCCCACAATAAAGTGGAAATTTTAAAATTTTTAATATCGTACCATCGTAAAAACGTACGTTTACTACACAAAATAGCAACAGCCAAGCCACACTCAGACAACAAAATGTTTTTGCAACAATGAAAAGATTTTTTATGGTTTTATTTAAAAATTAATTAATCCTTGTGCAAGGTAATCGTGCTGATTCACCTTGCTCCTTCTGGGAACATAAGTTGCCTTGAGTTATAATATTTTTAAAATACCGAAAACTTATATTTAAGCTAAGGAAATCATTTAAAATTGTTTGGTTAAAAATTCCTCTATATTCTGTTGCAAATGAAGATTATTTAAATAACGAACGAATAAATAAGAAAAAAAGAAAGTAAATAATGCGTAAAATAATAAAGGATAATGAAAATAAAAATAAAAATTTAATACTGAACTTAAAAGGAATCAAGTTAAAAGTGAATGTCACAGTTAATGGAGCAACTAAAAGACAAATATAACGTCAGTGCATGCATGTTGGTGAGTGGAGCTTAAGGCAAAAAAGATAATTTAATGTAACTACATCAGCATCTTCTGCACTTCTGCTGATTCTATTAATAAAGGATATATGTCAAAAAGTTTTAGAAACTTTTTTCTTTGGCACTCTGCAGCAATACAAGCTGCGAAAATCCCGGGATTTCGGGATTTCCCATTTGGCATCGCTAATATAGACATTTGAAAATTTGTAAAGTTAGTGTATTTTTGTACAGACTACAACAAATAACACTAATATTTAAAAAATCTAAATTAAAGGGTGTTCTATCAGTTAATGTAATTTTGGAAATATAATTTTGACAACTTGCTGTATCTTGGAAACCGTAAAAGGCAAACTCTTGAAATTTTCAAAAACGGTAAAACTCGACAGTCCCAAAATTATAAAATCGCCAAACCGAAAAAAATCGCCAAAACGAAACAAAAAAAAAATCTTAAACTAAAAAAATCGCCAAAATTAAAAAAAAATCGCCAAAATGCAAAAAATTAACAAAATGAAAAAAACGCCAAAAAATCGCCAAAACGAGAAAAAAAGCGCCAATGTTAAAAAATCGCCAAAACCGAAAAAACGCCAAAACTAAAAAAACGTCACATTAAAAAAAGCTCAAAACCGAAAAAATCCCAAAACGAAAAAATACCAAAATTATCGTTAAAATATGTTGCTTTACACCGAAAGAATTTTGCTTCATAAGTCCAATGAAACAATTTCATTAAAAGTTTTTCACAAATCTAATGATAATTTCACAAATCCAATGAAAATTTCATCTATATTGTGTAAGAATTTCATAGGAATTGCTTCGTTGGTATTCTGGTTTCGTAAGAATATTTTATTGGATTTATGACAACAATATTTTCTAATTATTAAGAAAACCCTTTATATTTAAGTTATTTCATTCTTTTCATGAAATTATTTTATTGTTTCGATGAAGTTATAGCACTGCATTAATTGGTTTCATTAATCCAACGAACGAACGTGACGTTGGTTGAATTTTAATGAATTTTTCATTAGATTAATGTCGAAATTCATATAATTTGGGCCGAAAATTCTTTCAGTGTACAGTTCTTTATACTAATTTAGGCCAGTATTATTCTGAATGGAGCACGCACGCAGAAAGGAATACTTTGCTTCTTAACCGGTTAATTGAAGTTTGTAATATGACTGCTGAAGAAGCCTATGTGCACTGGCACCCTTACCTAACCTAACCTATGTACCTCTTAGTCCAGGTTTATGCAGGCGAATTTTTGTAACGACAGTGTCTTGACTGCGGACTTCGTTCCAATCATCGTACGAATACTGAAGCTGTGCTCGGTGATTGGAGAGGTCTTCTTCGGGAGAACTCGCAGCGGCTGTAAGCAACCTAAATATAAGCTTCTTCTTAAGCACTGCGAAATTAAATATCTCAAAGCAGCTCAGCAAAGAGGCTTGCTCATATATAAATAAAATATTGTAACCTAGATATGTGTACTTTGCAAGCTACATACATATTTGATTTCTAGGTGGGCACAGGCCGGTGGTGAAAGCTGAAGTTTAGCCAGCTATAAGAACAACGTGGGCTAAGGCAACAATGAAAGGTACTCAGGTAAATCTAGTTATTGAAGAGATTTGCACCCGTATTACTTATGTCGGGTCGAATATTCGTCTTCGAGAATTTTGCACTAGATTAAAGGAAACGTGTACAAGTTTTCTTTTCTTATTTAATAAGCATAAAATATTCTTTTAAGCACATTTTCCATTTCACGGGGAAACGAGTAAACGATACATATCATGTTAATGCTGATCCTTCCATTTCAACTGCAGCGCCTTATTTGCCAGCATAACGTTAAATATTTTCTAATTATGATAAAATTTTATTAATCCAGCAAGAAATATATTGAACTAAGCAAACTATCCTGTTCCTGTTCCTATTCCAGAGCACCATTAAGTGGCTCATAAAGAAAATTAAATTTTAACACTTGATTGCGTTTAGCACTAAAAATTTTTTATGTGTGTATAAAAAAATAATAATAAATAAATGAGGAAAAATTGCTTTCTCTTACCTCCATCCAGCCAGTCGATAATGTTTAAAAAAGCAATATGCTGCCAAAACGATTTCATGCTTCATGGCGTTCTCTTATAACACAATCCCCCCATCCTTTTTCCCTTTCTCATGTTTTCTTCTCTTAACACCGATGCACGGTTGGAGTATTGTATTTATTAGATTGTAATACATCAGTTTAAGTTTCATGACATTTCTAAGCATATTTATTTTGCTAAGAAATTCAATTAGGCTCATAAATAGCTCAAAGTATAAAATATCCTTGGGATGTTCCAATAAGCATGTGAGCATACAATAATAATGCAGGCAAGTAGAAAATAAGGCTGGTCTGGGCCTTTGGCTTAAGTGACCTGCTTTTATGCCCTCCATACTTGCTAGCAAAAAAAAAAAAAAAGAAAATCTGAAATACAAAAACATATTTATACTGCTGGCCCAAGGATATTGTGGTTAAATATTGATTTCTATTTTTTTTTTCATTTTGCACAAGCATTCAATTCTCAAGTCTATATTCATCAAATCAATTTATTTGAGCAAAAAAAAAAAAAAAAAAAAAAAGAGGCTAAAAACATAAATTTAAGATACGGTATCACACTCGAATGCCTAAGAAACCAATATATACGATTATACGAGGGCTATTTCCGCAGTTGTTAAAAAAATTAAAAAGGATGTGTTCAGCTATAATGAAGCGTATATTTGTGGTGTTTTTTCACTTCGTGAATTAAATAGCATTTCCATAAGATTAAATTCCAAATATGATTCACATCAAAAACTATTAAAAGCGAGCAGATGCTGCAACTTTTTTTTAAATAAAAAAATCACATATTCTTGTGTTTAAATCAATTCGATTACTTTCGATAGCTTCTGTCACCTGTTATTAAGGATACAAACTAATTAAAGTATGTATTAGGACATTCTTATTTCTGATGTATGGACATTGTCATGCTGTTCCTATCTTTTACTAAATGTAGAGCTAACTATGTGCTAAACCAATATCCAAAATATAATATAAAACATACGTGTTTCTTTGAAAAGCAAGTTATGTTACCAAATAATGTAACGTAACAAAAAGGGGACTTTGCTGTGGAAATGTCCATATCCTTCATTCTCAAAACTTAATTTTAGCTACAAATATAACCAGAGTGCAGTAAAAATGTTAAACTATTTGTACAATTATGTAGTTGATATAACTGGCAAATTTATTTAATTTCGGAGAATTCTTATGCTTACTTCCCACAATCCTTTTTCATAAATCGAATTACAATTCGGACAAATTTTGATTTCTGTAGACAAAATCTCCGCTCATCTTTATTCCAATCGGTGCAAGGACCGATTGAAAAAAATGATTGAAAGCAAAATTTTTTAAAACGAAACCCTAAACGTTGATGAATTTAGTAAATGTTTTGTTTCTTTAATTAAAATCTTTGTATTCAAAATTTATCAACAATAAGCGTTGCGTCTTACAAAATAAGGCTCTAAGTTGCAATTCCAATGGTAGCAAACTAATTGACAATTATTTGCAAAACTGCTACGTTAAGCTATCTAGCAAAATAAATTTTATTTGGTGCAAGGACACTCTTATCTGCCAAATGGTATTCGATTTGAAAAAATTTTAAATTCAGCTCAGATTATGGTCCAAGTGCAGTAAAAATTAATAAATACTTCTACTAATATACAAATAGTATGCCTGCAAAATTTTATTTAAATCAGTGCAAGGACATGCCTAACTCCCATATATCCTTTATTTGGAAAATTAGATATCAATTGCAGTTTGATATATCGAATATATCGAAAATTCAAAGGCAAATATAGAACAATCACTAACTCTGCTCAATTTCATTATAAACTGTGCTAGGATATGCCTACCTTCAATATATCCTTAATAAAAAAAAATAAATTTTAACCATTTTTATGGTTTGAATGTAACAAAATGTTGCTGCTATTTCTAGAACTATACCCTCAAACTCTCTAATAAATTACATTTCAACCGGTATAAGGATATGACTACCTCCTGTGTATTCTTAATTTTAAAAATTGCATTTCATGTGCAATTGTTTTATTTTTATTTTTGGTAACTACTTGCCAAACTATGTGGTCGAGCTGTATAGCCAGTTTCATTTAAATAAGCGCAAGGATACTACTACCTCTCATATATCCTTTATTTTAAAAATTTTATTTCTACTACAATTGGCATCGGAAAATAATAAATGTCTAAATATTTCTACAATTATGCGGCTAATATATTTGGCAAATTTTATTTAAGTCTATGCAAGGATATGCCTAAATCTTATAATGTATGCAGACATATGCATGTACATATGTATGTTTATCTGTAATATCGTATATTTAGGGACTAATTTTAACTACTAAGTATGGTTAAAATACAGCGAAAACCGGTAATCACATTGCCAAATTATGTATTTATGGCTTTTGGTAAATTTTCATGCAATCGCTACAAGGACGCGTTTAACTCCCATATATCCTTTATCTTAAAAGTTATATTACCGTTCCAATTATGATCGCAATATAACAACATTTTTAGCAAAATTAAAAATTATAAACTTAAGCTCTCTGGCAAATTTCATTTTAATAGCTGCAAGGACATGCCTAACTCACATATATCCTTAATTTCAAAAATTATGTTTAGACTACAATAATTAATTTCAGAACCAAACAATTAATCTTTCGGCGAAAACTCGTGTCCGTACGTGAAAGGACATGACTAACATAAATATTTCCTTAATTTCAGATATAGAACTCTAGCAGTATATTTTGGCGATGTTTCCTATAAAACAGGATTTCTTATCAACTTTATTTCAATTAGCGTAAATATAGTATCGTGCTCATATACTACATACATACATACATATCTTAAATTTTAAAAATCTAACTTCATTCATTTCATTTGAATGAAATGAAAACTTTATATATTCAATTATATAGTTAAAATTCCTCTTATATCTGATTTTAGTTGGTGCAGGAAGTAAACCTTATTTCAATAATATTTTTTATTTTTTTAGCTCGACTATAGTTTAAAAAAAAAATTGGACCAACCTTTCTGAAACTGACTACATCGAAAATGGACTAAATCTAAATTATTTTTAACTTTTTAATGCTTATTTTTGAAATCAGTTTCATTATTTTAAAAAAGTTTTATTTTTAAATTTTTAGTGCCAATTTAATATTTTTAATTGGCAAACATTAGGGTCCGCCCACTTTTCTAAAATCAACATAGCGACACTTTAGAGTTCAAGGTGTCTTCCAAATTTCGTAAAAACCAGTCAGGTAGAAGAATGTGAAATATAATATTAATCTTTAATGGGCAAGGCCCCGCCCACTTCTTTAAGCACAAAATTATATTATTCTAAGAACCGAAACTCTTTGCCAAGTTACGTGGTAATTGGATAAGTAGAAGTACATACATGCAATTTAATAGTAAACTCTCTCTCTTAACGAAATATTTGTTATTTTCAGAGCTCAAGGTGTATGTCAAGTTTCTTAAAAATCGGTAAGGCAGAAGAACGTAGAATATAATGTTAAATTTTAAAGGGGCGTGGGTGATCCCACCCAAATTTTTTAATGCAAGATTGTGTCTTTTTTTAGAGCTCAGAGTTTGTACCGAACTTTGTTAAAATCGCTCGATTACAAGCATGTCAAATATAATATTTAATTTTAATGGGAGTAGCCCCGCCCACTTTTTTGAATGCAAGTTTGTGTCTTGTTAAAATTTTAAGATGTGTGCAAAGTTTCGTTAAAATCGGTAAAGCAAAAGAACGTGATATATTATACATATTAAATTGTAATGGGTGTGGCTCCGCCCACTTTTTTGAAAGCAAGATTGTGTCTTTTTAGAGTTCAAAATGTGTGTCAAGTGTCGTAAAATTCGGTTAGGCACCAGCACCTGAAACATAATATTAAGTTTAAGTGGGCGTGGCTGCGCCTCTTTTTTCAACTTTGACATTGTAGTTATGAGAGGCCAATGTGCTTGCTAAGTTTCATAGCAATCGTATCAGTAAAATATCGTAAAATTAAAGAAAAAAGTAAGTGAGACCAAATAGGACAAAAAAAAATTAAATCCTTCTTAAAGGTACCGAGTTATGAAGTAACAAGGACAACGAAAATACAGCCTCCTTTGTTTTTGAAGTGGGTTAAAATTAATATTGTGAAATTGATCATAATGAATTGTTTATCAGTTACGCCTCGCACATTCATGTACACATATATATATATACATGAGTATACTCTTATAAATATACACACATACATACATAAATACAAGTGCACATACTTATAAACCAAGTCTCATTTTATTGCCTTTCGCAGAAATTTAATGTAACCATTGAAGATTTTATGTTCATATTCCTGGAGTTTGGGCAGGCTTTATTTTGATTGAAGGTTTAAGTTTGTCTTATGTACATATATACATACATACACACACTATTATTTACGCGGAATGGTGTTTTCCCTCGAAATGTATATGTATGTACAACGGCGGATGTTGCCAGCTATTCGTGTGTATTTTATCTTTTGCTGACAAACTTCCAACCAAATGAAAATAAATATTTTAGCCTTGTTTTTTTGTATTATTGCAAACGATTCAATCAAATTTACACAGACAATATACACAAACTTGTTGATATTGCGAGTACTATGAATTGAATTCTTCTAAATTTACTTGGCACAGTGGGAAATATGTATGTGCTCCCAAGTTTAAGGTAAAAGTAAATAATAAATTTTATTTCCTGTAACATTTTTACAAAAATTAAATTGATTCATCTTCAACTTTGTTTTGAATATTGAAAATATTTTCATGTTTTTTTCTTTTAAGAACTCTGTTTTCGTAATACAGCTGGGTCCAATTCGTTCAGTTGGTCGTTTTAGACACCAATCTATGATCAAACATATTTAAATTATATGGGTTTGATCATAGACTTGATGTCTAAAATGAACGACTGAACGAGTTGGACCCAGCTATATGAATCGCGAAATTCGTTCTTTATATATGGGGCTTAAAAATTTAATAACTTTTTCGTTTATATGTTTTTTTACTTTTTTATTTTTCAGATTATATAAATAACACTTGGAGAATAAATAATGGAGAGATTCACAACTGAACAAAGTACCAGAATAATAGAATTTTATTATTTAAATTTTAAATTAAAATTTGATTATGAGTGATGGAGCTCATTTGCATTTGAATGGTTTGCAGAACTGTAGGTTCTGGGGTTCTGAAAATCCAAGACCCATTCATCAATGGCCAATTGCATCCCATTAGGTGTATAATATGGTGTGGGATCACATCTGAAAATATTATTCGGCCTTATTCTTCGGGAATGAAGTTGGAAGTGCTGTAACCGTACATGGAGAGCGGTATCGGTTTATGATAGAACATTTTTTACGTCCTACTCTTGAAAACAAGTAAAATTTTTGGAGAAGCAATAATTTCCAGAAATTCGAAAATTATTTGGCCAGCGCTATCGCCAGATTTGACAGCACCCGACTATTTGCTATGGGGTTATTTGAAGGAGAGAGAGTATGTGAACAATCCAGAGACAATCCTTGAACTCAAAGCAAACATTGTTGCAGAAATTCGAACACTACAGCCACAAATTTTTAAAGATGTTATGGAAAATGCTCTAAAACGAGCCCATCAGTGCGAAGCTGAAAACAGTGTAAAAAAATTTCCATTTTGTATATTATTTAAACTCTATGTTATATAATCTGAGAAAAAAATACAAAAAAAAAATTAATAAACGAAAAAGTTATTAAACTTTTAAGCCCCAAGGTAACTTTTGGCCCACCCTGTAGGTTTTGCTGTTTGTGTCTTTTCAGCTGCATTGGATTATGCATTTGTGGGGTTGTATATTTCTTAATAAGCAAAATAACCTCAGCATTAAACGCCAAAGTCCGATATGTCCAGCTAATTTGGGAGACTTGCAGACTTAAGTACTAAAGATAATACATGCATATTAATTTAGTTCTCGTAAATAAAGTACACTGTTGTTCATGGAATATTAAAACACCGAACATCTTCCTGTTAGTATTGACCAAAATCAGAGATTCTCTTTTAAGATTCTGGATAGGATGACATCCTTCATCCAAGGTGGATAAATAATAATTAAGAAAAAATAATAATCATAAAAATAAATTATGTACACATCGAGCCTTATTTTTGATTTAATCGTTAGCACAAATATATTCAAACAAGTTCAAGGTTTGGGATGTAGGACGTATGATTATTATCAATTTGCTTTAAGTTGAGAGTATGTCGTAAATCATACGCACCCATCAACCCTTCCTTACTCACGCACAAGTGTTAAATATTAATCATACGCCATTGCCATTTTTTCAGAACACACAATATTATTTGGAGCCCTATTTTCAATTTTATCGTAAGTGGCAAAAATTAAAGTTTGCATGAGAAATGTGTTTTACATATGTACATACATAAATTGTCGCCTACGATAAAATTTTACAGCTCGTATCTTAAAAGTTATCAACAATTTAAGCATATTGATAATTCTAAACTATGGGTAGGCCCATAAAATTTTAATTTCAATAAAAAAGTCTACATTTCGATTACATTTCGCTTACGATAAAATCGAAAATTAAAATTTATAAGAATATAAATTTTAAATTAAAATTTCAAATTTACCGCGTGCTACTTTAATTGTATGTATATATATGTGACCTTCTCCGAGAAAAGGAACCTAGTGTGTCAAAAATCGATAAAAATGATAAAAACATTAAAATTTTATTTTTTAAATGCGTTTTTCTCAAAACTGCACTTTCCCTTTTCTCGGAGACGTTCACATATATGTATGTATGTATCTCTAACATTTAAAAATAAGTTTTTTTATACTTTTTCTTACCATATACATACCATTAATTTAACATCATACAAAACTTTTTAACAATGAAATTCAACTAAAAATCTTTTCTAGTTCTTTTTGTTGATAAACTTTTTAAATTTGTTTTAAACCTATTCTGTTTCTTTTTTGTATGCACGCTCGTGTAGTTTTATTTATTTTGAATAAAAATTGTTTCATGTGGTGTTTACTTCACATTGTAGTTTGATTTGTTTTTTATGGGTACCCAGCGAGAAAAAAAGGTGTGCAAAGGTGTCTTCCAAAAGGCTTTACATATAATAACAGAGGCAACCTCTAGTGGTACCCATTCCATATTAATTTTTCGTTTTGTTGCGTTTTATTTGTATTGCTTTAGTTCTTAAATTTTTTCATAAAATTATTATTGAATTAAAAATTTATAAGTCGTCACCTTAAATGCAAACGGACGTAACTACACAAAAATCCAAAATCAAGTTTTTGATTGATTATGGTTAATTTTGTCAAACTACTTGCAGATATTTAGACGACTTTATTAAAGAAATTCAAACGGATATAATTACAAATGCATCTATTTTTTATTGCAAAGAACGTCCGTTTACATTTAAGGTCACGATATGTATGTATTTCGGTATTGACACCTTCAAAAATGTAGCATTTATAAAAATTTAATTATATCACGTAAAAGTTTAATAAATTGAGTTAAACTGCGCCTTCGACTCACAAACGAAGGGTTCCGTACTGACTCTACATATCGTCGGTTGATAATTTAAATGTCGTATGTGGAATTTTTGCGGTTTAGAGTTAAGATCGATTCCTTATGGTTTCTGACCTGATCTTTCATTTGGCGTAATCAGTTTTTCGATACCTCCTACGGGTTTCGAGATATGGAGTGTTGAGTTTGTCGTATGTGGCACTTGCTGATGCAATTTTCAAACTTCAAACTCAATTTACTCGAAACTATCAAAATCCACATACGACAATTAAATTATCAACCGACGATATGTAATACTAAATTGTGTTTTTTATAGAGTGACACAAGTTTAAATCATAATAAAACAAGGGCATATATTTTTAATATCAATGAAACGGGCTTTATTGAATAGAAAATGTTATGAAATTAATGTTTAAACAAGATTTCTGCCATGTGGCCGCCACGGCTGGCGCGTAGAAGGCGCAATCTGCAATACCAATTTTCAACAACCAAATGGGTTAAATCACATGATCTTGGTGGCCAATTAATTGGACCATTACATGAAATTTTGTTTTCATCAAAAGTTTCTTTGAGTAAATCAATTGTAGCGCCCGCTGTGTGGCATGTGGTGCCATCCTGTTGAAACCACATATCAGCAAGATTAATGCCACGTAATTGAGGTACGACATTAACATTCTGACCATTATCGTTTTTAAAGACACCAAACAATAATTTTCTGCGAATGTAATGGTGTTTGGACAAAAGTTTGTGGATTCTCTTAACCAATTGTGAGGCGACGTATTGACCATTTTTTTTTAAATTCGAAGTTGCCCCCAAAAACAATCAATTTGAAGTTGCCGATCTTTTGTTTTCTTATTGAAAAAATAGTTCTCAAATTAAGGTAACGGCTAGCAGTATTTAAAGAAAAGTATCCTCATCTAATACTTCCATCTTAGCCTGTAATAACAAGATGGGGAACGTGGCTATAGGCTGCCGCTTATTATGCAAACTACAAACTTTGATCAATTTCGAGATAATGTGGAAGCTTTAAATGAAGAAGACGCTATAGAAAAAAAGAAAATTAAAAAATTAAGTGCATATTTTATTATTTTTAGTGCATATTTCGCGTTTCTAATGACATATTTTGTGTGTATGAAGTCCTTGTTGATGGTTGTAACCATTCTCTAGTCCTTAAATGTTTATGTATAATATAAAAGTGAATATACATACATACATATGTAAATGAATATATGAAGCAATAATATAAGTCTTTATTCGATTCTGGCCCCATATTCATAAAATTTTAAACGAATTTAAAATGCATTTTATACCAATTTTTTCATACAAAATTTTCCTAAAATGGACTTCAAATTAATTTAATTTTTTTATGAGTACGGGGGTGAAAGTGTTTGTTTGAGGCTTTTTAAGTTACTTAATATAATGCTGGTATACGTAATTCTCTAATTCTTCATGTCAGTACATGACAGACTTAACATTAGACAAATACACTTCGTTAGTTTTGAAATATCAACTTATTAAAGGCCTAATTCAGAAACGATTATTAAAATATAATGTGGTGTGCATTAAAATCCATTGAAAAGAAAGACTTATTATAAACCTCTTATAAAACACAAATGTTTTTATGAATAATTTGTGCTTTGTTGGGAATTTGTTTTATATTAAGTTTTAATATTCTTATGAAGATGATGTTAAAGTTTTAAAGAAGGCTATAGGCCACAATAACTATTTCATAATTATCGAAGGTTTGTAACAGCTTAATAGTGCTATTTAATGTTTATAAATACTGTTATTGCGTTTTTGCTAATAAAACATTAATGCAACTGTTCTGAGTTTTTATAAATTAGACCGCAAGAATGTTTATTTAAATCAGTGCATTCGTGCACTCACAGAGACACTCATACGTTAGCTGGATATACATACATACATGCTGTTTGTGAATATGAATTTCCTTTTCCAATTTTAAATATTTTCCCACTTGCATGACACACTTACACACATGAACCACAAAAGCACAAACACACACACACGCACGCACACATACACGCAGAACACGTTCAAACATGTCCAAATCTTAAAATATTTTCGTTTCAGTTTTTGTTGTGTGCATAAATTCGTATTTCTCGGATATGTGTGTCATTGTTGCTATTTTTGTTGCTGCTGTTGTTGTTGTTGTTGTTGTTGTTGTTGTCGTAATGCCATGTGTTGCATTACAATGAGATCAAAAATTATATTCTTTAGTTTTATTTTGACATTGACTTTCAGCCAGAAAATATGTAAAAAAGCACAAAACTAACAAGCAAAAAATAAAGCAGAATAATAATTTTGATGCTTAAGCTTTAACATTTGTGGAAACAAGCTCAAAACAATATGACAACACATACGCAATTTATCCATAAGCTTTATAAGGCGGTATTAGTTTTTTATTTTCTGTGCTCTTACGAATCAGCTGACTCTTTTTTGTTTACAGAAATCTTATACAAGTCGTTAGTTTTTCTGTTCCGTTCTGTTCTGTTCTGTTTCCGTTCAATCTGTGACAGCAAAATACATGAAAACATCTTGAAAAATTTAGTTTCACATTTATTAACGCACTAATAATCCCAAATTATTATTTTACTTATGCCCTAATTCAGTAAGAAGAATTAGGACGTTTTTGTTTGAAAATGCTTCTGAGTTCTTGTCTTTGAAGTCTCTAAATTATTTTCTTCAAAAATGGTTGTTGTCTTTGACAATGAAAAATATAAATATTATTGCCATGTTTTTAAAACATAAAAATTCAATTAAATTATTATACAATAGTTTGAAAAATATATGAAAAAATATGTGTTGGATATAATGTTTAGAACAAAATCATAAAGCAAATACTCGAACCTTCTAGCATAGACAATAAATAATAATCGTTTTAAAGAATCAAAACTGCTTCTTTTTTTCGTCCATAGACAAGACGATACATTCGTCGAACAGAATTAGGGCATTATTCAGTAAATTATTTTTTATTTAAAATAAAATAAAATTTTTGGGCAAAACTTTAAGGCTAAAGGTTGCCTGATGATCTGCATTAGCAACAGTGAAACGTGTCTTAGCGCGTTTAATAAAAAAAACGCACTAAGACGAATAAAGAGCGCGTTTTGGCATCAGTGATGGCAATTTAGCGCGTTTAAACTTTGCCAAACGTGCTTTTTTCCGTCTCATAGTTTGGTACTAACGCTAAAAATTTGGCGTTTTGTGTCTTCAAAAAGCACTAAAAATAGTGCCAAAAGCACCAAGTTAGCATCGCCGAGAGAGATAAGCCGGTGTTGCCAGTTTTTTCTAGAGCTTATCCCCAATTTTTGATTTCTCATCCCCAAAAATCCCCAAATTGAGTGTTTTTGATTAAATTTTTGTTTCTTTTGTGAAGAAAATTAATTTTTTTAGTTTTATTTGAAAAAATAATGACAAAAATCACATATTTATTTAATAAAATTCATTTACATATATCGATAGCTACGAGTATATTTACATTCATATAAATTGAATGTGTAGTTATAAAACTTGTAAAGAAAAAATTACACATAGTTTAATATACACAAGTATAAAAATTTTTTTAACCAAAGTTTACCATTTCAAAAACTTCAGAATCGAAATTATCTGATTCATCAGCCTCAGAAATTGTGTTGTACATAGTGCTTGTATTAAAAAGCCTTAGAATTTTAGTCACAATAAATTTGAACTATTTTAAAGTGTGCGTTTATTCTAAGACGTGCTTCCAACAAGTCGTATTTCATTTTGTTACGTATTTCTGTGGTAGTGTTCATTATTGGTTAATCTGCCCTTATACTTTTTTTTTTATTAGAAACCATACACTATGAATAGTAACACACATTTTTAGACTTGCGAGAAGCATATTTCTTAGTTCAAAAATCATTACTGTTTGACCATCAGTTATAAAAAAAATCCACCAAAATTCTTCTCAAATTTGGTTACATCCCCAACAAATACCCAGATCCCCAATACGAAATTTCCATCCCCAATCGCGAAAAA
The DNA here is from genome assembly GCA_944452675.1 of Tachina lurida. Lineage (NCBI taxonomy): Eukaryota > Metazoa > Arthropoda > Insecta > Diptera > Tachinidae > Tachina > Tachina lurida. The sequence continues at coordinate 35,718,758 of OX101752.1, read as the reverse complement.
ATCCCCAATTTGGAGAAAAATCTGCTGAACTGGGAACAGTGAGAGAGCGAGCTTACACACAATGTTCAGGATAACAATGTTATGGTTCTGCTAAATTATCTATGGTCGTCAAAATATTGAATTTTTCTATATCGCAAACTAGCTTCAGAAATTTTCAGCAACTTGGTTAGATCAAAAGCTAAACAATGTTTTCTCTCATATCCTATATAAAATATAGTAAAATAATATGATTAACTATTTTTTCTTCGATCTTTTTAATAAATTATATTTATTTGCAAATTTAATTTTAAGCACAAGGTCAGTTATTATTTAACAATAAAAGTTAAAGGTTGTTATTGAACAATAAACAAATAAAATTTGTTTAACTTCTTCAAGGATTTTATATATTAAAGATTAGGAAGTCATCCTTTGACATTTATTTAGTAAAATGTTAACCAGGGAACGCTGCACTCAGAAACAGCTGGCGCTCTGAAGGATGAAATTCGGCGCTGCATTGAAGAGATAAGCGAAGCTTTATTGCAAAATTTGGTTAAAAATTTTGTGAAAATACATTTGGACATATGCGCGACAACATATATTAATTCCCATATTTTTACTTTATCAATAAAACCGAATTTGTCAAAATGTTTTAAAGCCAATTTACTTTCTAATCTTAAATTTGTCCATCCTTTACATATACATACATTTATTCTGGCATTGTGTGCTTAAAATAAAATTTGCAAATAAATATAGTAAAATAGTTTAAGAGTTATTTGATAATTAAGAGCTATTTGATAATAGTGCGTTTTTGTATTTTCAGATCAGTAACTTTAAGTCCAACACTGTCCCCGTTAACTGTTATATATTATTAGACTACTGCCAAATGTTGAGGAAGCTGCGTCTATTAGTTTGCTTTTGACAGCCATTGAAAGTTTTGCAATATTGTTAATGTTTTTAATAAATTTGTATGTTTCTTGAATATAAAAAAGCAAGTAAATTTGTAATTAGTACCACTTACTTTTTGAGCCTCTCAAACAAAAATAACTAGTCTACGAATGAAATTGTAGGCAGTGGCGACTTAAGTGCTGGGTTTTAATTTTTTAAATAAATAAAATAAGCAAATAAATAAAATAAACAAAGTTTTTGCTGCGACTAAACAAATATTTGCATCGTTAAAGCAAGAAATATTTTTACTAAATTAAAAATAAACTTAAACAATTGCCTGAGAATAAGAATGTTGTTTCTTTTTTGTTTGTTTGTTGATTGCTGCCTTTACAAAAAGGTATAAAGCAAAAAACAAAAAGCTGACAAGGTAAAAACATAAATACTGAGCGAAAAAAAAACGTAGCAATAAACAATTAAATTAAATCCTTCTTTGTGGCATATTAGGTCACGTATTTCACACTACACTACGCTACCGAAATTACAATATAATTCCTAATGATTTTTTCCTGCATCAACGATTTGTATGACAGGAATGATAAAAATAAATAAAATAAAATATAATGGCAGAGACTACAGACTAGCTTTTTATTTTATGAAATGAACGTACATAAGTAAATATTGATACCGAACGCGCCATTAAAGCAAGTTAACGTATCAGACATTTTTTTTTCAAAACTATAATAAGATATTTTTTGCACAGTAGAGCTTAACGCAGTGTTAAGTGCTGTGGTGGATTGTAGAAATAATAACTATGCAGGACATATCGTGCCATAATCGCCAAAAAAAGCTTAAACGACATATATTCGAACTTCGCTTTTTTTAAATTATGTGGTTTTACTTTCTTGATTCAAGTACGTTCGTTTCGGTTTCCATTTTCGGATTCCATATATTTTGAACTTATAGCCAGGCCGCGGTTTTTAAGGACTTCAAAAAAAAAAATACCTAAAAATGCTTTAAAAAAATCTACAAAATATTAGAAAATTAGTACAAAATTTTAAAAAAGTGCATTCAAAATTTTAAAATTAGCTTAATGTAGCGGATATATTAATAAAAAAAGAAAATAAAACATTATTTTACCCATTCTCTACAATATGTCCTTTTCTTTTTTTGCATTATTTTTTTTTTTATTTTCAACTGCATTTCACTTATTATTAATAAATCCACCACATTATTCATTTATCTTTCAAATAAATTAGTATGATCTGTTGTAACGTGTATCTTAAAACCGTACTACAACCTTTAAGTATGAAATTAAGTAACGTGTATACCCTGCATAAGAAGTATGTAAAGAAAATAAATGTAAATAACAACAGCAGCTATTCAAAAATAGAGTGTTGCCACACCATTATTTTTAACCGGGTGCAGTCAAGTTAATAATTATTGTTTTTTTATGGGAATTGTTACAATTTAAGTTTAACACTTGTTAACGCACTAATAATCCCAAATTATTATTTTAGTTATTCAGTAAAATATTTTGGCTAAAGCTTCCCTAATGATCTGCATTAGCAACAGCGAAATGCGCATAGGATCCAGCTAAACTCCTCAATAATCAAGTTCAATGTATTTTTAATAAAAAAATATTTTATTGAATAAGTAAAATAATAATTTGGGATTATTAGTGCGTTAACAAATGTTAGAAATAATGTGTAATAATTCTACAAAAAAAATAAGTTTTTTTTTGTTTGGTACTTGCGATAATTTGGCGCCAAGAGGATGTATGATCTGCTTAGTTCTAGAATGTTAACAATAAAACACTTAAAACTTAAACCAAACAAAAAAAAAAGCAAATTGTACTTATGTAAATATTTATAGCCACTCATAAAGACATGTAGAAGACAAGGCATAAGAAACAATAAAATGGAAAACTTAAACTCTTGTCTAATACTTGGAACGAATTTCAAATGAGTAACAAACGGACAATTAGTAAGAATGAAAACATACATATACTTAAGCTAGCACTTTAAACTTTTCACCCCAAGTTGAAGGATAATGAGAATTTTTGCATACATTTTTTTATAAACGTTTTATATATATTTTTACAGAAGAATTTGAAAAAAATATGAAAAACAGTTTAGAATTTTATTTCAAACATAATGGCACATATTCATAGTCAAAACAAAGTATACTTTAGCTAGCACTTTAAAATTTTCACCCCAAGTTGAAGGATAATGAGAATTTTTGCATACATTTTTTTTATAAAAGTCTTAGATATTTTTACAGAAGAATATGCTAAAAGAAATATGAAAAAAAGTTTAGAGCTTTATTGGCGCATATTCATAGTCAAAACAAAGTATACTTTAGCTGGCGTATTCATATTTTAGGTTCAAAAGCCCTTATTTGACATATTTATATGGGAAAATTGTCAAGTAAACCTGTAATAAACTTAAAATATTTTTTATTTATTTAATACAGCAGGTAGTAAGAATTTAAAACCAATATTACCAGCATACTTTATGAATTTTAAACCAGTGTTACCATTCAAAATACTGGTTTTAAGCTCTTGCTCCCTAATGCAAAAATAACATGTGCTTGAAGTAAAAGTTAAAATTGGTGTTTCTATGAAAATTTTGTTTTAATGTACACATCAAGCACACATTAATTTTTTTACATATAAGGGTTAAAGTATACTTTATTTCGACTATGAATATGCGCCAATGAAGCTACGAATAAAAGCAAAAATTAAAAAAAAACAAAAAAAAATTAAATTGTATCTGTGTTAAGTCAAAAGTAGGAGTATACTTGGTCAGCATTTAGACACGAAAACGTTTGGAAGGGAAACATTTAGTTTGGTGGCAATTTACGAGTGGGGAAGAGAGAATCATTTTTGTGTTCGGTACTCGCGGACACGCTTTGTTTTCATATTCGTTGCTACATATACACATATAAAGGGTGTTTTTTATTGAGGTATAGAACTTTAAGTTGGCATCACTTTTTTAACTGGCGGCCATTTTGTCAGCTGTCAAGTGATTAATATTTAGTTTGGTTTGCCATTTCATCATGAACAGGTTGACAAAAGAACAACGCTTGCAAAACGTGCAAATTTATTTCGAAAATAATGGTTCAGTTCGCGAAGTTTACCGCAAGCTCCGTCCATTTTATGGTCGACATAATCGTCCATCAGAGCAATTAATTTGGTTAACCATGGATCGTTTTCGCACTACGTTTACTCTATGTGATAATACGCATCCGCAGAGACGTCGAACAGTGCGCACCGAAGAAACAATTGCCGCTGTAGAGCAAAGTGTTGAAGAGGACCCGAATGAATCGATTCGCCACCGTGCGCAGCAATTGGAGCTTTGTCCATCAACTTTATGGAAGATTTTGAAGATTTTGAATGTGGATGAGTTGTGGTTCCAACAAGACGGCGCTACATGCCACACAGCGCACGTCACAATCGATTTATTGAAGGAAACATTCGATGAGCGCATAATTTCGCGGAATGGACCTGTCAATTGGCCACCAAGATCGTGTGATTTGACACCATTGGATTATTTTCTTTGGGGATATGTGAAGTCGCTCGTCTACGCCAACAAACCAGAAACGTTAGGGGACTTGGAAGCCAACATTCATGGCGTTATTGCCAACATACGGCCCCATATGCTCGAAAAAGTGGTTGAAAATTGGACCTGTAGAATTGGCTTTATTCGAGCCAGCCGCGGCGGCCACATGCCCGAAATCATATTTAAACATTAATGGCATAAAATTATCCTTCCAATAAAGCCAAATTGATGGACATTAAAACGATTTTCTTGTGTTTTATTTCAATTCGAAGTTCTATACCTCTAAAAAAACACCCTGTACATGAATGTATGGTTGGTAATATACAATAATATTGGAATGTCGCCGGCAACATTTTCGTCCGTATGAACGCCAAGGAAACAACAAAAGAGAATTCCACATGTTTTCTAAACTACGACTTGTATGGTTCGAAAATAAACAGAAAAATTAAAATAATTATTTCAACTTGAAATAACTTTGATTCAAAATTATTCCACATTTTGATTTAAAAGTAGTGAAATGTTAAATCAACATGAAATAAAGTTATTTCAAAAGGAAAAATTTTCCTTGAAGACTATTGTAAATCATGTTGAATTAACATTAAACACATATCAAGTAAAATCATTGTCGAACAATTTTAAATTAACCTTGTTTTCGTTGATTTTAATATAAAAATTTTCTATGTGTAGTTTACACAATGCAAGCAAGCGACTTGTCTAGAAAATCTGTATAGGAATCACTCAAACATTTGAGTGTTTTTCATATATTTCTTTTAGAAAAGTCGCTTGCGTGTTACATGTTAATTTTTTTTATTATAGAATACAAAAAATCCAATAAGAAATTATTATTGAATTCTCCCATTTATTTGGTTAAATAGTTGATGTTTTCAATTAAATTTTAAAATGGCTGGGGCGGTGTTGCGCTTAATTTAATTTGAGTAATATCAGGATTACAAAAACAATGAAAAAATACAACAATGAAAAAAACAACATGGGCTGTAGTTCATCCAAAACTTCAAACATATAATTTCTTTAACATAATAATAATAAAAATTATTCACATAAATTTGAAAATATTTCTCCACGGCAGCTACCACACTAACAAAATTTGCAACGTTTAGCACTTTTCACAATTTTTTAATAGTTTTTTCATATTTTTAGATTTGTTTTCAGAGAATTTTTTTAATAAAATATTTTTCATGTTGAAATTTTTTACATTTTCTTTTAATTTCTGTTTCGTAAAAAAATTTTAAAGTTTCGGATGAACTTTAATTTGAAAAAAAAAAAATAGCTCAGCTGCATTTCCGCTACTACCTTGTGAAAGTGCCTTGGTACATTTCTTATATTAGAAAAGGAAAGTCAGTTCACGGCCTACTTATCAAACATTAATAGAAAAGCGCCAGTATAAAGAAAAGAAAATGCTCCAAACAGGCATTGATTAATTTGTCCTTCCGCAACAAGGAAGTGATAGAAATGTATGTGACAATATTTTTAAACACACACACAAACAAACACTTGTGTACTATGTATGTATGTTTGTTTGTTTATGTGTTGCTACAAAAGTGCTTTTTATTGTTGTGGCATAAAAACAACAATCAACCATAAAACAGCGCTGAAGGTGGGGAGGAGTAGGAGTGTTAAAGGACACCATAGAACGTGGCCATATGTAGTAAATTTTTGTTTTATTTTTCCTGCAGTATGTACTTTCTTTATTGTAAATATTTTATCATGAGAATTTTAGCAAACATTTTGGGTCATTATTTACAAACGACATCATCAAGAATAACAACAACAATGCGGCAACAAAATAAATCACACATCAGCATTTTAGAGCTTTGAATTTATTGGCCAGGAATATGAACGCGTAGTCTATATGACAAAAAAACCCCGCTTATGTTTTTTCTTTGTATTAAAGTTGTTTTTCTTTTATTGATTTGTGGATTCATTTATTAGAGCATCTTTGTATCTATATTTTTGAAATATAATTATGTATGAATACGTGAATGCTAGATAACAATATAATAATGCTTTATTTTGTTTCTTTCTTGACTTTGATGTGTTATGATAAATATGTACAAATCTGAAATCTTAAACTATAATAACTTATTTCAAGAGATTAATGATGATGTTTTCTTTTCTACCAAAAAAATACCAACTTGTTAAAAGGTTGGTGTATAAAATTTTAGTTTACATATGACGAGAACAGAACTCAAAATATGAACAAGTGGGACGCTCTTTTTTAGCAGCTGACAGATTACTTTGTTGTTCAAAACAATGGAAGAATTTAGGGACTCGAAATATAATAATGATGGGGAAGAATCATGTAACTTTATTATACTCATTGAGTGCTGCAATGTGTATATTTTTAATCACTAACGGCCCTTTTCACAATGTACACTTAAAAGCTAACAAGGGCTAACAAGAACTTGCAGTTAAAGTTCAAGTTAACTCTTAATCATACATTGCAAAAAGGGACGTAATTTGTATTAATTTTTTTCTATCAAATAAATTTGAGCCCATCAGCACAAAAGTGGTGTAACCCCAAACTATTTCATTATTTGATTGCTCTATTTAATTATTTAGTTGCGCTGCTTTGCTTCATATTCTTTGGTGTGGATTACTCTTTTGTATTGATACGGTGATAATGAAATGAAATATATTTATAAAAAAAGTGGTTTACAGCACTGATGTCCTCATATGTACATATACGAGTATAAAAATGCAGCTGCCGTAATGTTGATTCATATATGTGCTAAAATAGTAGTCGGGGGTCATAGCTTCGATTCCTACACTCAAAGAAAAGATATGGTTGTAGAATGGTTGAGAAAACAATGTTATGTTCTCTGAAACAAATGTGTGGTCCTCGAAAACTAGTTATTGTTATTTTAAACATTAATTTGGTTAAAAAAACAATGAAATGTTTGAATTTAATAATTACATTATTATATTCATAGAAAGTGCGACATGGTTAGATTCTAACAATATAGTTTTGTTAAAAATTTATGACTACAATATAATTTGTATTATTATGTAAAAATAATATGATGTATATAACAATACAATGCTATCCAAAACCATACTATGCTAAGTTGTTAAAAAAATATTTTTCCGAAACATCTTCTGTCAGGTCAGTGTTTCCTTTGTACGCTATCGGTAGAGCACGCGTGGTTTTAAATAAATAAAAGAAGTATTAACAAAAGGGTAGATAAACAAAAATATATACATATATATATATATATATATATAAATATGTATGCATATCTTTTTATACAGACGTGTCAGTATTTTGTGTATACACATACATACTTATGTAAGTATACATTTCTATATACACATTTTATTTTAGCAATATTAATTTATTTTTATTTCGGATTTAGCACACAGCTGTTAAAAAAGATTTATCAATAAATATGTGGTTAAAATACAAAATATTATTATTATATAAAATAATACTGTGGTCGTACTTAACAAAATTATTATAATATTAGAACATGGTATGGTAAGTCTCAATTATATTTTAGTGACATCTATTAACAATAATAAGACTAGGTATAACAAAGTTAATTGTTTTTGTAGATAATATTATTATTAACTCAGAAAATATTATCATTTAAATTTTGCTTTCCTATTGACAATAATATGATTTGACTGCAACCATATAATTCAATCATAGTATGCTGCTGTTTGATTATGGTTACCTCAACCATATTTTTTCTTTGCGTGTACCGGAGACTCTGGGTATTTCTGCAGACAAGACAAAGTAGCTGTGCAAATTGCATACAAATAATTTCAAACGAATCTTATGTTAAATCATCAATTAAATCGTGTTAAAAAAAATTAAAATTCATGTTTATATAGGGTGATTTTTTAAGAGCTTTCGGATTTGAATTAAAAAAATTAATAAACATACAATTTAGAGAAATGTATGAAATCTTTATTTGAGTCAATATTTTAAGATGATGTCATATAAATATTGACCTCGGATATGTCTGAAATGGTTCATACGATGGGTCCAATTTTGCCATAATCTCTCCATCATATCTCACAAATAAATTCTTCAATATTGTTTGCAAGTGCGCCAACCGATGCGGGCTTGTCCCTATAGACATGTCTAAAGTCTAAAGGCGTTAAATCGCACGATCTAGGCGGCCTATTGACCGGCCCCAAAACGTGAAATAAACTCTTCACCAAAATCACCTCTCAATCAGACTATTGTTTTTTTTTGTGGTGTGTGGCATGCAGCAACATCTTAATGAAACCACATATCAGCCAAATCCAGCTGATCCATTTTGGACAAAAAAAAGTAACAGACTCCCAATTGCTGCGAATGGTGCCGAATCGCTAATTCACTGTCTTCAATAACAGTGGAGGATTCAGCTACAATATTTTCCTCTGTCCGCACTCTACGTATGCGTGTAATTATGTAATAATGTAATTTTGGTGCGACTCAAACTGACCATAAAATGAAAGAAGTGCACGAATGCACTTTCTTAATCGAGCATGAATTTTAATAATAAAGTTTAATAATCCGCAAGCGTTCGTTACTTTCAAGTCGATTCATGCTTAAATTATAGACCAAACTGAACATGTTTAATAGTAACATGATACTCGAAAACAGCTAAACATTAAACGCTTTGATTATCATGCAATGAGTTGGAGTTCAAATCTTGGGCGGGAAGCGAACTATACATACAACAAACAAACATTTTTCTGCTGAATGTGCCAATATACACATCACGTAATTAAAAAAATTTATAATATAAAATGATACGATTAAATTAAATCAGTCTGGGTCGGAGAACATCTCTCGCGTTCATCGTAATTATTTCTGAAGTGCGGTCAGGCTTGTGTGTGTTGTTTGACCTTCGAGAGTTTTTCGTCTCGCTCGCACTGGTTGACTGATCTGCCACGTATAACCATATAATATTGCGGTGTTTTGTGGAATTTCTTTAACAACCACGTTGCTACTTCCTATGTGAAGGCATAGGACGTGTACAGTCAGTCACAAAACTTTTTTAAAATACTGTTAACAACATCTTGGGCATATGGCCTTAGTTACTCCGCCCATATTTGTGCAACACCATATTATGCAAATTTACTTTGTATAATATGTTAAAATAAATAAATAAATAAAATAAATTCATGTTGCTTCAAGTTTTATTCAACATGGCTCTTCGTTGTATTTCAGAATCAAAATCACGTTGTTTCAACTTGAAAAAAACTTTGATTGATCGAAATGATTCATGATTTAACAGTAAACATGCAACAAAGTTCTTTCAAGTAGAAACATTTTCTTTGAAAATGACTTTAAATGATGTTAAATTAACATGAAACACATATGAAGTAAAATCGTTGTCTTAAAACTTAAGTTTAATCTTGTTTACATAAATTTTAATGTGACATTTTTCTGTGTATAGCTAAAAATGTAATGCGGAAGCACAAAATATACAAGACTTTCTCGATGATACAAAGGTAAACATTATACTTTCGCCTAATAACAAATATACAATCAATAAGACAAACAACAACTTCTTCAATTTAAGCTCCTACATACACAACCACACAAACCAACAGCACGAATTGTAACACAAACTTAAGACTGAACGTGACACAGAGGAGTAGTTGAGCCAAAAAGCTGGCCATTACTTTTTTTTTAGTTTTTATTGGTCGTGAAAAGTTATTGAGTGCCCTAGATCAATGAAACTTGGAAGAATTTTTTCCTCCAGTCATAAGCAGTTACAGCTTAAAAATAAGAAAAACTGGACAAAGGAGGAAAAATTCACCCGTAGAGAAATTAATCCTACCTCTGAAAAATTAAAATCTTTTTCTTTTTTTTTATCAAATGCAATTTTTAACGCAAGCGAAAGTTCAAACCTTTAAACCCTAAATATCAAAAAATTTCAATTTTGAGCTTTTATGCCATGAGATAGATAGAAGAAAAAAATTAAAATAAGTAAATAAAATTGCGACGTGTCATCGGGCTCAGGTGAGGGTCAAGAACACACCCGTAATTGCCTCCGCTTATGAGCTGGCTGATGGAAGCCCCCTGAGTGGGCGATTGCTGGGATAAAATATCTGTTTCCAGCCCTATTACTGTCAATTGTAATACGTTGTTTTGTTTTGTATGTATAGACATAGACCTTTTTTTTGTTTTATCATTTAGTTTGTCGAAAAAAAAAATTTTTGTTGGCAGCATATCAAATAGGAGGGTTCGAACCCGCAAGATGAGCAAAAACAGAAAAATGGTAAAATTTTGAGAAAAACACAAATCGCAAACTTGCGCAAACTTTTTTTCTTGCTTCTAAAATTAGAGATTTTAAATTTTATTGTGGTATAAAACATAATTTTAAATGAAGCTACCTTCACTTTTAAGAACCCTCTTCTTTTTTTTTTTTGTTTGCAAAAAACGTTTTTTAAATTTTTAAACGAATTGTTTCAACGTTAATATTCAAGATATATTTTTTTGTTTTAATACTAAAAATAGCTTTTGATCAAATCTTGCAGCCTAAAAAACTTTAACGTTATACTTTCTTTAGTTTGGCCACAAATAAAATGTCATGTAAATTTGTTCACTTTCCTCACTTTAGCAGTATCTGGGAGCTACAAATCACAACTTACAGTCTTCAAAATTTACAATATGATGTACAATTTTGTTGTGTATCGAGGTATGCAACCTAGTTCTTATTATTTTTTTTTTTAAATAAATTTTTGCCTTTTTGGTCAGCTTTTTGGCTCAAATACTCCTCTGTGCGTGAGTGGACTCTCTGAATGTTTTTAAAAATTTTCTAGAAGTTTTATGTTAAGTCTAGAAAGTGTGATCAGCTGAGCAGTCAGTTTTATGTTAAGAACAGTGCTGTTAACTTTGTAGTATTCCAGCAGTGAATAATTTAACATTGGAGGTATTCGATGTTTGATGCAAATTTTCTTGCGTTAGTGCAAATGCAAAATATCGTAGCTTTTCTTTGGATTGTGCGTGTATTTTGTTGTTGGATTTTAAAGAAAAGCTACGATATTTTGCATTTGCACTAACGCAAGAAAATTTGCATCAAACATCGAATACCGCCATTGTGTATAGAAACTCTCAATAACAGTATGGGGCAAATAAAGAACTCTGGTTAAATAAATATTGGCGGTATTCGATGTTTGATGCAAATTGTCTTGCGCAAATGGAACAACAAAATAGCTACACACACAATTCAAAGAAAAGCTACGATATTTTACATTTGCACTTACGCAAGACAATTTGCATCAAACATCGAATACCGTCATTATATAAATGTGACTTGGATTTAATTGTAATTTCGAACATGTAAAAATTACTATACCTACATAACGATAAAGTGATATGTATATTTATGTAGTTGACTTTATATCCCCCTTTTTGATGTTGTCTGTGCTCTGTAAAGTACTCAAGTATTTATTCGTTCAACTTTTAAATATTGACATGTATGTAACAACTAAATGCGTTTGGTTTTGATTTATTTGCATATTGATTGTCTTGTCAAACATGGTTACTGTTCCCTTAAGTTACAATATCGTTTGCCATTAGCTCATCTCATTGGGAATTATCAAAAGCTTTTTAAATAAGTAAAACATAACACACAAGTTTACCATTTCACTTAAATAAATATTTTGCAATTGATACTTTTTTTCCATCACATTATTAGTTTTATAAGAATATTGCATTTAAGAAATTGTACTCGGTAATAAAAATAGAGAGAATGCTTTTTCAATGTGCCATTGTATTGGTAATGAGACACATTACTCTAATATTGTTTTGCCCCAAAGCGCCACCGGTGTCGCTTGATATTATTCATAACGACTTGTGGAATCAACACAAAGTAAATAATTTTTTTTTGTGTAAATATTTATATTAGTTTGCAAAGTTTTGAAAATATCTTTCACATTAAACACACACAAATTTTAACTTAAACTCTACGTAAGCTTTCGGCAATGATTTTGCTTCATGTGTGTTTCATGTTAATTTAACATGATTAACAGTAATCTGCAAAGAAAATTTTTCCTTTTGAAATAACTTTATTTCAGGTTAATTTAACATTGCCATGCTGTTAAATCAAAATTAAGAATCATGTTAAAAAAAATGTTATTTGAAATTGAAACAACGTGAATTTCACTCGGAAATGACACGATGAATCATGTTGAATCAAAGTTGTTCCACGTTGATCACAATCATGAATTTAATTCAATGTAATCATTTTATTTTATTAATTATTTCACTATCAAATTCACGTTGTTTCAACCTGAAACAACTTTGATTCAACATGATTCTTCATGTTGATTTAAATAAACATGAAATAAATTTATTTTAAAAGGAAAAAAATTTTCTGTGCACATTCCTGTAAATCATGTGGAGTTAACATGAAACACATATGGAGCGAAATCATTGCTGAAAATTTTTAAATTAACCTTGTTATGGTAGAGTTTAATAAGAATTTTTTCTGTGTGTTTGCTTAAAAAAAAAAATAATACGTAAGACGTTTGCGATAAAGCATCAACTATAAGTTGCTCGAATTGAAGACTGATTTTCAAAGTAAGTCTCGATAATTTGGAAGCGTTGTTCAGGCTTCAATCTATTCATGATGATTTGCCAGATTATAAGAGACAAATAACTCTTTCGTTAAAAAACAGCGAATCGAAGCTATTGAAGATAGCTGGGAAAAGTATGTCGAGCTAAAACGATACTCGTATTATCAGGCATGTTCTGAAAATCACATTTTTGAAATCACTGGTGATTTTAAAAGTAATAAAGGTCCTGTTGACGTTTTTAAAATTGTTAATTTCTTTCAGAAATGATATTTAATGCTCTATACAATAGAAAATTAAAAAAAAAATATCGAACAAATATCTGCATGATCATTATTACTTTTAAAATCACTAGTGATTTGAAAAATGTGATTTTCAGAACATGCTTGTAAGTTGAGAAATAAAGAAAACTTGTTCGTGTTTGCTGTGGTTTCTCTAATAGGTTGGCTAGTTTTGGGAATGCCCTCGGCCACTGTATGAATCCATATGAGATTGTAATTGATTGTGCAATTCACTGCTGCTTACACAAAAATTCCTTACAACAGCTGGAGATATTATGTGAAGCTTTTATTTAAATAAATGAGAACTTAATAATCAACATTATTTTTTAGGGTTCCGTACACCAAAGGTGAAAAAGGAACCCTATTGTTTTCGCTACGCTGTCCGTCTGTCCGTCCGTCCGTCTGTCCGTCACAGGATATTTTCTCGAGAACCGTAAGAGCTAAGGACCTGAAATTTGAACAGAGTGTGTAGACCCTTGGCCTTGACAACAACAAATACATGAGAGTTGGAAATTAAAGGGTGTGCCAAAACGAGCAACGAAAAATGTTAAAATCCCATGTAATATACATACAATTGTATTTATATGCACTTGAAATTTGTAAAGTTAGTGTATTTTTATACAGACTACAACAATTAACACTAAAATTTAAAAAATTTTAATTAGAGGGTGTACCATCAGTTAATGTAATTTTGACTATGTAATTTTGATAACTTGCTGTATCTTGGAAACCGTAAGAGCAAACTTCTTGAAATTTTCAAAAACGGTAAAACAAAAAAATCTCAAAATTATAAAATCGCCAAACCGAAAAAAAATCGCCAAAATAAAAAAAAAATCGCCAAAACGAAAAAAAAGCACCAAATTAAAAAAAAATTTCTAAATCGAAAATAAATCGCGGAAAACCGGAAAAATCGCCAAAATGAAAAAATCGTCAAAATGAAAAAAAATCGCTAAAATGAAAAAATCGCCAAAATTAAAAAAATCGCCAAAATTAAAAAAATTGCCAAAATGAAAAAAAAATCGCCAAAATTTAAAAAATCGCCAAAACGAGAAAAAAGCGAAAAACAATAAAAAAAATTATTTCAGCTGAAAAAACGTAACAAACACTGTATTAAAAAAAATGCTCAAAGTCCAACGTACGGAACCCTTCGTGCGCGAGTCAAAGTCGCACTTTACTGAATTTATTTTATTTTCCACAGCCATAATTATTTGAGGATAATCTTTTTAGTATTTTCTTTGAAGTATACTTGAGACTTAAGCTAACCATAAACGCCATTTACTTAAATAATATTAAATTTGATATACATATAGATATTATCTTTTCTTTTATAATAAGGATTATGTTTTCTTAATTTAAAAGTATCTGCAAAAACTTTTTATTTACAAACAACTTGCCATGCCTTTGGGGTGTTTGGTTGTCCTTAATCTACTTAATTTATTATTGCAATAGTGTTTTCTTTCAGATGCTCGTTGTATTTAACTTCCATAATTCTTTTAAGCTAAAGCCAAAAAAAAAAAAAATTAATTATTATCTATTTATTGTGAGTACGAAAAAAATAAACAAGTCAAAGTTGTGCTTCAACATTTAAGGCCATCATTGTTTCTGTTACTGTCTGTTACTACTGGCTTTAATAATATAAATAAATAAAACTATTTATAAAAAATAAATATAAAGTGGCATCCAAAAGTAATGTATTTGTATAAACATTTAATGTGTATTTATTAGCACTAATTTGCAACAACAACAACAACAACAACAACAACAACAACAACAACAACAAGTTCAAACAAAACTTGACATTTTAGACTCCAATGCAAGCAGAATTTACTTTTCTTATTCGTATCATTTTGCAACAATCTGAAACATTACTTTTTTCTTCTCTTATTTCTAAGAAATAACTACAAACTAGAGTTCGGCCAAAAATTGGTAATCGCCCAACATTCGGCCTATGGCAAAAATCGGCCGATTAGCCGAAGCCAAATATTTTTCATTCCAAGCTTGAAAAATATGTTTGGTCGTTGCTCGCCGACAGTTTCTATTGTGTTTAACGTTTTGAAAGGGTTGCTTTGAAATACAACCCTGTTCCTTTTTATTTTCTTTTACTTGGACGTTCTTGTGAGTGATCATATGAAAAAGCAATCTAGAAATTGCAAAATAGTTTTATTTTTCTTGTTATGTATCCAATAGATATTACAGCTATTGCAGTGATCTCAAAAAAGCAAACTGTTTTCTTAATTCATATAAAACGTAAGTATCATTTTTAAAATTTAAAACATTTGGCTTCGGCTTCGGTTTTGGCCGAAGCTTAGGATTTTAGCCGAAGTTCGGCTTCGGCTTCGGCCAAAAAAAAAACGCCTTCGGTCGATCCCTACTACAAACCAGTAGCGGAAGTAATTTATACAGTTAAATTAAAAAAAATTAAGATAAATAAGTATACAACAAACTGGAGTTTTATTTAGCGAAGCATGCATATACACACACACACACGCAACTTTTATTTTTGTAAAAGAGCAACAAGAAATGAATTCCTTTCGTCTTAAGCGTTCGTCTGTCTGAGTTTTATATGATTCATGATAAACTAAGGAATTAATAAAAGTTTTTCTTTTACGAGTAAACTGTCATTAACGGTGCGTGGAAGAGGAAGAGGAAGATGAAGATGAAAAGGGCAGAAACGGGGGTATTAACATCTGCAAAAAGTAGACAAACAACGCTTATAACAGCATAGGAGCTTTGGGGAATGAGTATTTAGTGCCATCTAAATTCTTACTTAAATTTTTTGCTTTTGTATTTAGTTTTCTGCAGCTTTCTTTTGCACTTTATTTATTTAAACAAATGAATTTCAACAACTCTGAAGCAAGTAAGTAGGTTATACATAAAAATGTAAAATTTTAACTCTGTTATTATAATTACTAAATGCAGTTATATGAGTCGTTCACTGCACACATCGAGTAACTCCACTTTTTGAAAATTCTTAAATTTCACTATCAAAGCACTTAGAATAACTTTTAATTTTATAATAGCTTTGCTGAATAATTAAGACGAATACCGTTAAATAAAAAAAAAATTTTTTTACCACTGAATACTAAATAATTTTTTTCAGTGGACACTTTGATTAACTCCGTTCTCTGATGTAAATCCTTAAAATAAAGCGACGCAGACCAATAGCGCTGAATGATATATTATTTAAAGGACATTTCTTTCTCTTTATTTCTTTTATTTATATATTATTTCTTTATATTTATTGTGTTCTTTATATTTTTTTTTTACATTTTCGACATCATTACCAACTTGTATGTTGTTTTAACTACATATTGTCGTGTTTCTTCTTAAACCAAGTAAGCGCCCACAACTCATTTTTCAGAAAACGAAAAACTCAATTTGGGCTTAAAAACGATCTTGTTTGACCTGTTTTGAGTTTAGTTTAAGTAAACCAGTGTTTAAACTTTGACTCATTTATTAGCCCTTAGACTAGAATACGATGGTTTTATGTTTAATTTTTATATGTATATATGTATATGCATATCCTTATTTATTTTCAAATTTTTTGTTTTCCTTTAATCATATTAAACAAATTAATATAACAAAAATTAAAAAGTTTAAAAACCCCCGAATATATCTAGCAAAGATGTGCTATCTTTTAAATGGCTAGACCGGATTTCTTAAAACATAGCTAAGAACCTTCTTGATCAAGCCACCTTTCAAACAGAAATCAAACTAAATCAAAATCGACCCAGCCGTTTGGTCTGTACGTGGACTCGTGCAGATACACACACACAGAGAAAACAGATTCGTTGAGACAACCGAATTTGTTGCCAATCGAATTTTGGTGGTTGCACCAACTATATAGAATTCTGGTATAACGACTGCAATTTTCTTGTGCTACCACTATATTTTAATTATAACCCTTAAACAAATAGCTGCAGCAACAGAAAAAATTGGTTAACAGTATGGAATATGAAAAAAAAGTTATTCTTTCTACCGAAAATATGGTTCATATAACTAAAAAAAAATCATAATTGGTACCTGTGAAAGAAAAATTGGCCTTCCTTGCTGAAATAAAATAAGCAATAAACGCAAATAAAAATACACAATTTAAGAAATTTATTATTTAACATATTGTAATAAGTTATTTTTAATTGAAATTTATTTATTTCAACCACACATTTTGAACAGCCACAAACCTGTTATCTTATGCACAGACTTTCAAAAACCATTTGAGAATTCATAAATCATAATATCTTTGAAAGTCACAAAAGTTAATTTTTAATTTGCTGCTACGAGTAAAAACTCAACCTATAATATGTAACTCAACCTCTAGTTAGTTGCAGCAACTGATAGAAAGTGTTTATTTTAACCTTAATATAGAACGAAAATTTTTTAGTTGCCAATACCAAAAGTTGGTAGTAACATCCAATTCATAATATTTTATTCGGTTGTGTTAACCAATCAATGAATTAGTCATGGCAAAAGCATACGCTCGGGTGATGCAATCAATTTAAGAATTGTAAGAATCATATCTTTATTACAATTATGCCCTTATGGCAATAAACATGGATTGTTTTTTGGATTAACAGAAAATTGATTGTGTGAACTGAAATATAGTTTATGCAAATGATATTTTGTTGGCCTAACCATTTTCCAACCAATCTTTTTTCTGGGTGCAGATACTCAGACACACACTACAAACTTTGGTCGGGGGTTAATAAGATTGAACTTCCCAGCTAGCATTTTGTATCATAATCGAATCTTTTCCGAATCAGCTTGACGGGAAAAATAACCGCATATGAGCTAATTTTTTTTTATCGTAAATGATACTCCCGTTGTGGGAAAATGCTACCCTATAGTTGAATCATACCAAGGAATCATTTATGATACGATTTAATGATTAATTTTTGAGCAAGTTTCTGGTAGTATTAAATCACTAAATCACCTTTTTGCGGTTTCCTTGCATTTTGTTCCCCTATTTTCAAGAAATCAAAATTTTATCACACATATGATTCATAAGTGAATCCTTTTTCAAATCACCCAAGTGATTAATCAGTCTTGAATCATCAAACGTGATCTGAGGAGAATCATATAAGAGATTTCTGCAAAAAAATTATTACCCAAATGCTAGCTGGGTTAATGTAAATTGTATCGTTTTGTAACTGTTTTTGAATAAATATATTAAGGGGTTTCATGACAACTCTTAAAATTGCCATTTGTGCAATTGGGCAAACTTGCGAGACTTGTTTCATGAAGCCCCCATTTATATAAATTTGAAACAAACGTCGAAAAGCTCAATTAAAATAAAATAAGAAAAATTTAAAAAATTTTTAATTTAAAAATAAAATAAAAAAATGTGTGTGTGTGTCTCTAAAAATATCTAAAAAAAAGCCAAAAAGGCAAAAAGTTTTTGTTTATAAAATGCACAATTGCACAGCTTAAGTTTACGAATCAAAATTATTGGGCAAACTTAACAGGTTTGTGTACATACATTTATATACAATTTTTTACATTCTATTTACGAGAGTGTAAAAATGCACAATTGCACAGTTTGCTAGGCTTTTGAACATTCCCATGAAAACCCTTATTATTTTTATTCAAAACCATTGAGTTTTTGTTGTTTGAAAAATATTTGAAATTGTTGTTAAGCTTTTTTTGCAAAGCAAAAATAATTGTTTACGTAAATGTCAAGATTTTTCACTGTTTGGATCTGGCAAGCCTATCACACAGAAAAAAATACCAATGTAAAATCAACATGCAAAAAGTTTGATTCAACTTCATTCAAATCACATTAAATTTACAAGAAATAATATGTTGTTTGAGTGTGTTGGTTCATAGCTGCAATACACTTTTGTGCTTGGTTGTGTAGGTTGTTTTTGTATTGTTGTTGTTTTTTTTTTGATGTTTGTAAGCAGCCGACAAACTGCTGCTGGGTGGTAGGCAGTGTACTAGTCTTGCAGTCGGAGGATCGCAGGTTCGTATCCTGGAGTTAAGTCAAAGTATTTTGTATTTTTTTTTTAACTAAAACGTTTCAAATGAAAGCATTTTGTTTTTTTTTTAACTAAAACGAAAACTTTTCAAATAAATTGAATGTTAAATGATCAATGAAATAGTGTTAAATCAAAATTTAATTCAAGATGGTACATATTAGTGTGTATCTTAAGAATATCTAAAGTTGTTGTAGCTGCAGGGGTAAGCATGTTGACTACCATGCGATGAGTTCCGAGTTCAAAGCTTGTCCGGGGAAGCTAATTTATATACAAACATTTTTCTGATGTCTATGTCGACCACACGTTAGTTAAATAATTATTAAAATACAATTACACTACATTAAATTTAACCAAATTCATGTTGTTTCAACTTGAAATAACTTTGATTCAACATGATTCTTCATTTTGATTTTGACAGTACGTAAATGTTAAATCAACGCGAAATAAAGTTATTTCACAACGAAAAATTTCTTTGACAATTACTATAAATCATGTTAAATTAACATGAAACCCATATGAAGCAAGTAGATTTTAAGTTGAAATTTTTCTGTGTGTATGTGCATGGTAACAATTTGATCAATGAATGACTACAAGGTAAAACACAAACCAGAAAGTGAAAATCCACTTGTACGTTGCCTTGTACTTTTGCAAAATCAATTGCACTAACACGGAATTTCGCTGTGAATAACAAGTATTTATATATAAAAAAATTAAAAAACCCGACCGCGAACAACTTCGAACCGTTAAATATCCTAAATGGTCATTCAAAATGAAAAATTCTAAGAGAAACCTAAAGATGATTTTAAAATACCTGTCGAATGATACCCATTTTGATATAGTTCGCCGACTTTTTAGTTTTTTCGTAATTACAAAATGTCTGTTGGCCGCCATATTGAATTTATTCTACTGTCATATCCTTAGTGACACTACCGGGACTAAGACAAATCGATGGACGTAAGAATCATCGAAATCGGTTCACGTGTTCGGTTTATATAGTGCCGCAAAGGAACACATACATGCATACATACATACATACATACATACACACTGATAAACACAAAACCCTTCATTGCATTGCACAGTCGGATAAAAAGAATCAGAATTGAATAAAAAGTTATTGCATACGTATGAGTAATTTTTTCAGTGCGAAATTCCCTTGGCGCATAATACGTATACGCCATAATTGATTTGAAATTATATGCATGGCTCACGAATCACGGTTGCCAGATTTGACGATTTATCGTCATTTCGACGATTTTGGGTGGCAAAAATAGAATTTTGCCTACTGGATGATTTTCGCTTTCAATTTGACGATTTTAAATAATTATAAATTTACACCATTTTTTAGAACTATAAAACTATATTGAACTTGACCAAGACAAGCTTTTGCTGGAATGTGGAATAAAAATAAGTAGTAAAAGGAAATCAATCTTAATTTTTTATTACATAATTTATCAACTGAAACAACAGAAATACAAAATTTATATGGTCAAACACAAAAGCTATTTGAAAAAGCTATATGAGTAATTTTTTAAAAACAGATTTCGTTGAGAACGTGATATTTTATTTGGTGGTTTATAAATGTGAGAATAATTATTTAGACACTGATGATAATTACTTCGGAGTATACTCGTATGCTGATGCTAAAGTTAATCAAATTGAAAAATGTGAAATCATTAAAAATTGAGACATTATTAGATTTAATTGAACTATAGTGAATTTTTAATCAGAAATAATTTCTTAATCAGGCTTGAGTTCAGTAATTTCAATTCTTATGAATGAAATATTTTTATTAATTAATGTGAGTATCTAAAGAAGAGAAGAAAAATTAAACTAGACACTATTAGCTGGGGGAAATACCGATATTTTTCTGTGCAGCCACGCACTTCATCAGCACCCATGTCTATCTACTGGGGTAGAGATTATTATTAACATCAGCTATTAAACTTAAATTTCTATGAAATGGAATATGAGAATTGATTGTGTATACAATTATTGATTTGCCTTTGGCAAACACATTTGTAAGTATCACTATTCATTTTCTGTTTTTCCATTTTCTATTTAGGTTAGCACGAAGTTATATCACTCTACCTATGTATGTTTAACCATTCTTACTTATCTTTTACGATCATCACATTAATTATTTTTACTTATTCGATGCACCATCGGTACATACATATAAGTATTATTGTAGTGGCTTTATGTTACTTTGTTTTTGCTTTCTACAGTTGACTTAGCTTTCCAGCATTCTGAAGCAGTTCTGGCCAAGTGAACAGTGATCGCCAAGTGAACATATTTTTGTCACGTGCCCATGATGAATTAAATGAGACATTATTAGATTTAATTGAACTATAGTGAATTTTTAATCAGAAATAATTTCTTAATCAGGCTTGAGTTCAGTAATTTCAATTCTTATGAATGAAATATTTTTATTAATTAATGTGAGTATCTAAAGAAAAATTAAAAATTAAATTTTTTTATATAAAATAAATAAAATAAAATATTAATAAGATTTGACTTCGAAAGATGACTTCAAAGCCTTAAGCTTAATTGATTCCTACAATATCATGATAGGAAATAAAAGTTATTGCTCACTGTGTTGAATAATGTTAAATACAAGAATTTGAATCGGAATTCAGACAATTAAAGTTATTAAGATTGGAAAAAATTTTCCCTGATACACTTAAACAAAAAATTCAGATATTAAAAAAAGGACTTCAGGGTCTCTTATTTCCACACGTTAACTAATTTTATCCTACATTAACCAATTTTAGTTTAGTTTTACTGCATGCAATCTTCAGCAAACGTAGAAAATTTTTTTAGTCGTAAGGATGATTTAAAACTAATCAACTGTAATCGTTTTAACCTGAATGTACCCAGCAAAAAATTTTCGAAATTTTGTAATGGGTAGTACTCTTTTAATGGCTTACAAAGTAACGAGTGGTACTTATATATCTAATTATTTTATTTGCATAATAATGACTGTCATGTAATGAATAAAATAAGAACTTATTTATATCACTACGTGAAAGTACTTATTGTAGTACTTTCCAGTTAATAAGGAAATATGTATATCTAGAGAAATTTGTTACAAAATTTTATTCATTTAAAATAAAAAAATTAGAAAATATAGCAAATTAATTTTGAATACGTTTAAGCAAAAATTAATCTATATTATTTTGCATATTTGTACGCAAAAAATAACCCATTAAATTTTGAGTACTTTAAGGCAATCAGTAATCTATTAACTTTTGTATGTTTGTAGGCAAAAAGTATAGGGTACCGCATACTTTTTGAACTTCTCAAACAAAAATAATGGGTTATTCAGTCAAATTGTAAGTACTTACGACTGAGGAGTACATACACTTTTTTGCATTCTAGTAGGCAAAGTTTTTTGCTGGGTAGTACCTGATCTAATGAAATTTTTAATTTCCAATATATGTGTGTAATTTTGTTCAAATTTTATCGTACAAAAACAAATTGGAATATTAAAAAAAAAACTTCTCCTGAAAAACTTTATTTTTGTCGCTTACGATAAAATCGAAAATAAGGCTCGATTATACAATAAACATGTAATTATATTGAGCCTTATTTTCGATTTTATCGTAAGCGACATGTAATCGAAAATAGACTTTTAATTGAAATTAAAATTTTTAGTTTATAATTATCTAAATGCCAAAATTATTGATAACTTTAAAGATACGGTCTGTATAATTTTATCGTCAGCTTCTCCTGAAAACTTTATATTTGTCGCTTACGATAAAATCGAAAATAAGGCTCGATATTGTTTTTAAAATAACATATGATCTCTTTATTTGTAAGAACTTAGTTTATTTTATAAAAAAAAACTATCAATTAGTTTTTTTTTGTGTGTTATATTTCTCGCACATTTAGTTTGAAAAAAGTGTATATTCTATTTTTGACAAATTTTGGATGTTTTCGGATAGTTATATTGATGATTTTGACGATTTTTTGGTTGGAATTTGACGAATTGACACCTATTTCATATGGCAACTATGCGCTCATAGTTCTTTCGCTTATTTAAAAGAAAGAAAGAGAGTAAGAAAATTTCTTGTCGACTTCGTGAGCCAGGGGTCTAATCGTCTCTTTCGATAACGAGCTGATTCGATCAACTTTTTCATTTTGAGATTATGGCGTTCGATATCGAACCATATTATTACATTGTTCGAAAGCGAATGCCATAATCTCAAACTGAAAAACGTGATCGAATCAGCTCGTTATTGAAAGCGACGATTAGACCCCAGGCGTTGTAGGTCTTTTACGTCTTGTAGCTTTGGTAAATTGTTGTTGCTCTGCTTTAAATTTACCACGATTTACCAAAGCTACAATAAGTAAAAGGTCTACAAGGTCAATAGTGAATTCCGCTATTATTTATTTTCGGGCCTATTCTTGTTGGTGTAGTATTGAAAAACGAAATATAAACGAGAATTTCACATTACTGTGTCGTTACAAATTCTAGTTTTGTTCTTGCCCTTACAATGTCCGCTTAAGAATATATTATTGCCAGGTTTTTAAATAAATACATTAGGCTAAAAGTCTGTTAAAAAAGAACGACAGAAGTCCTTCAAAGTTCTCTGGCTGAAAACGAATAAAAATTGTCTGATTTGTCTTGCTTTAATATCTTGCCAACTTTTAACTTAGCTACGCAATTCTTTCCACAATCTTAAAGTATATAAATATTAAGGAATGATAAAATTCTACAAAAAAAAACTTTTCAATTTGTTACAGTTGAAATGTTGGAATCCAGCCAATAAGAGCGAACGTGAGTAAAACAATTTTAAGCAGAATTTTGATGTGAAAGCAAAAAAAGAAAGATGTTTATAAAAAAATTCAATAAATGACGTTAAATGTGAAATTGTTTTTTCGCCAATTTAATTTGCTAATTATGTTTTAATATTTGTTAAGTGGCTTGAAGCAAAAAAAAAAAAACAACACAAAAATTTAATTATATTTGTTAGCAAAGCATATTTATATAAGATAGACATAGCTCAATTCAATTTGAAAAATTCATACTTGGGAGTAAAAAAATGTGGCGAAATAGTCACCTGAGATAAGGAAAATATATTTAAAGATGTTCTCAATAGGCCAGGTGACTAATTTCGCCGCTAGTAATCTGAATATCTCTTCAATGTCATTAAGTTTTTTTGACATCCCCAGTATGAATTTTCAAAAACGAATTAAGGCAACTCTACTTTATAGAGTTATGTCATCTTAGAATGAACAATGTTGTATTTAACGATTTTACTAAAATGCACGGTTTTGACTTTTGCCAAGTTTTTTTTTTATACTTCATCGTTCCGACCAAAGCAAAATTAACAAGGTGCATTTATTTTATTGCATAGTACATTTTCATTTTTTAGGTAACGAACGGGCGGACGTGCTGGCTGGAATTTGCTACAATGATAAGCACTTAATACAGTTAACAAATAGGAACCGTAGGGACATCTCGAGGCTTGTTGCAGTCATGACGGGGCTTTGGAAGGTTGGTAGACATGCTAGTAGGCTATGTCTGTCCTATAACGAGTTCTGTCGAAGTTTTCGAGAAGAAAGCAAAGAAGAAACAATCTTCCCTCTTTTTTTGCGAATGTCCAGCTTTGCATCTCTCGAGGCACACATTTTTAGGAAGTCATATACTAGACAATCTTTCAGATTTATCTGAGATTGGATTGAGTGACGTTATCAGATATCTCGATGCGAGGGATTAGGGATCTAGTAATGATCACCGTATCAGAATACTTACATATGGTTCTACTTAGTTTGACCTCGATGAGTGTAAAGGTCCTTTCAAAAAGGAAACATCTAGATTCTTCTTGAATGCCTGCATGTAGTAGGCAGCCACGTAAACCAACCAAACAACCAACCAACCAATAGTTTCATAAAAGTATTTCTACCGAATTCCAAATATATAGTTTACAAAACGTCTACAAAACATCTACAAAACGTTTATTAAAAATATGCCATAAAACACTATTTATATATGTGAACAAGGACTTAATAGTTATATTCCTTTACTTCTTTACAAACAAAAGATCTCCTCATCGTAATTTTATCTTTAGTATTAAAATTTTTTTTTTAACAATATTCCCCTTACCGTTTGATATATTTTGCACTCACATTATTATTAAATAATCATTATTTAATATTTAAGTAAAAAATCATAATTCTTCGCACACTGTTTAAGAAAACACTGTTGTTATTCCAATAGAAACAAATGTTTTATACAAATAAGGAATCGGACTGAATTGAAAACAAATTCAACAAACAAAATATATCGAGCCTTATTTTCCATTTTATCGTAAGTGATAAAAATTAAAGTTTTCAGGAGAAATATTCAAATATGTTTTTGTATGTAAATTGTCGCCTACGGCAAAATTGTATCAACAATTTTGGCATTTTGATAATTCTAAGCTATGAATAGGCCCATAAAATTTTAATTTAAATAAAAAAGTAAATTTTCGATAACATGTCGCTTACAATAAAATCGGTACACATACTATTTGTATTACACATCTTAATATTGAAAAAGTGATAAACATATGGAAACAAATAGAAACAGAGATAATACGAGTACATCCTTCATCGTTCATTCTTTGTGCAAAGTAAATAAACTCAGTAAAGTGCGACTTTGACTCGCACACCAATGGTTCCGTACGGACACTAGATATATAAGACTATACGAACTTTTTTAGCCTATATGGAATTTTTACGGTTTTCTGCGTTATTTTAGTTTTTTTTTTGTTTTTGCGTATTTGGCATATTTTTTGTTTTGCCGTTTTTTTTCGATTTGGCGATTTTTTTCGGTTTTATTGGGTTTTTTTCAATTAGGCGTTTTTTTTATTTATGCGATTTTTTTTGGTTTCTGGCTATTTATTTTAGTTTTAGAGATTTTTTTTTTAATTTGGCGCTTTTTTTCGTTTTGGCGATTTTTTTTTAGATTTTTATCGATTTATTTTTCGGTGTGGCGATTTTATAATTTTGGGATTTTTTAGTTTTAGCACTTTTTGAAAATTTCAAGACTTTGTGCTTCGTACAGTTTCCAAAATACAGCAAGTTGTCAAAATTACATTAACTGATAGAATACCCTTTAATTTAAATTTTCTTAAATTTTAGGCTTAACTGTTGTAGTCTTTATAAAAATACACTAACTGTGCAAATTTTAATTGTCTATGTACATAAATACAATCAGTGTTTAAAAAGCAGAAATGATTTTCATTTCATTTCATTTTGCTTCTGCTTTCGCTTTTGAAAAATACAACAATTTCAGTCAAAACAAAATCACAAAACCAATTATGACCAATTGCGCAGCACTTTCAGTAGTCGACAATTTGGAAAGTTTGAATTTGATTTGCTTTTGCTTTTGGTTAGTATTAGCAAGTAAAAGCAGCAGCAGTTTATATGCTTTTGGAAGTCGCAAACAGTCACAGTAGAAGAAGCAAAAACTTTTGCTTTTAGAAGCTTTAAGCAATCGGAGGAAAGTGGTTTTTGTTTTTGCTTCTTGTCTGATGTGCAAAAACAACAACAAAAAGATGACAAACACCACAAAATAGTTGACTGAACCTGCTGAAAGCTTCTAAAAGCAAAAGCTTTTGCTTCTTCGACAGTGACTGTTTGGCACCTACAAGCTTTTACTAACGAAACTAACCAAAAGTAACAGCAAGTCAAATTCAAAGTGCTGCGCAATTGTTTATTATTCGTTTTCTGCTTCTGCTTCTGCTTCAACTGCAACTCTTCATTATTTTCACAAGCATAAGCAAAAGCATTTTAAACAGTTGGAAAAAGCAAAAGCAGCGAAAAGTAAAAATTTTACGACTTTTGCTACTTCGACTTAAGTTTTTTAAACACTGCATGCAATTTTTTGTACATTACATGCGAGTTTAAAATTTTTCGTTGCTCGTTTTGGAACACCCTTTAATTTTTAACTCTCATGTACTCCTTGTTGTAGCGGCCAAAGTTCTACATATTCTGTCCAAATTTCCGGTCAATAGCTTTTACGGTTCTGGAGGAAACAGCCTGTGACGTACAGACAGACAGCGTAGCGAAAACATTAGGGTTCCTTTTCACCTTTAGTGTACGGAACCCTAAAAAGGAACCATGAACGAAATGAACGACCCAGTCCCTTGAATTTTTCGGACTGGTGCGAACGGGTCCCAAACTGGAACATTTTTGCCCAACTCTACTCGTTTGTATTGATATACATTGACCTTGGCAGTTGAGACCACCTGACATGAATTCGCTTTGATTTATTAGTTTTTGATTTCGATTCGAACAAAGTAATTCATACCAGCTGATTGTTTTCGCCGCTTGTAATTTAAATCTCCCTCAAATGTGAGCACATATTTTTCATTTAATTTTCATTGACATTCGAAGAGCAAAGTTTTTAATTAAATCAAATTGTGGCGGATCTGCCTTAGATGAATGAATTATGCCTTAGATTCGAAGTTATTGAGTTATTGTCTTCGTGTTCCAAAGAGAATTACTTTAATTTGGAAAGATTTTTTGTCATCCCACATCAAATTTGGTATACAAACATACCGGTTTAGACTATGTTCCATTTTCAGGGTTCAGTTGAGTATTCAAGATCACGTAAAAAAACCCCGTAGGAAAGAAAATACATCACTTGGTATTACTTTAAATTTATCCACAAATAAATTGACAATTATTCATTTACTTTTATTGTAACAGATGATTGAAAAGCAAAAAAATAAATATATACGAGTATATAGTATATAAAAGGAATCATCAAATTTCCAACTTATTTGATTATTATGAAAGTAAATGCAACTTTGTTCAATTGCAATTTTTTTTTCGTAACATTCCAACATCAATCATCCCAGTCAGTCATCATGATTATATTTAATTTGGCAAAGAGTTGTTATTTTTTTTGGCAGCATTTCAAGACCTTAATTTTCTGCTGCTTTAGAAAAAAAAAACATTTTCATAATGTTATTGAAAATAAATATGCAACGCCATACTTTTCTTTTTATCTGTGAGAAAAAATAAGTAATGTTGAGAATGTTGTCAGAAAGAAATACAAATGTATGTAAAAGTATCGAAAGAATATTTTTTGCACATTATATACATTTAATATATGTACAGGGTGTTTTTTATTGAGGTATAGAACTTTAAGTTGGCATCACTTTTTTAACTGGCGGCCATTTTGTCAGCTGTCAAGTGATTAATATTTAGTTTGGTTTGCCATTTCATCATGAACAGGTTGACAAAAGAACAACGCTTGCAAATCGTGCAAATTTATTTCGAAAATAATGGTTCAGTTCGCGAAGTTTACCGCAAGCTCCGTCCATTTTATGGTCGACATAATCGTCCATCAGAGCAATTAATTCGGTTAACCATGGATCGTTTTCGCACTACGTTTACTATATGTGATAATACGCATCCGCAGAGACGTCGAACAGTGCGCACCGAAGAAACAATTGCCGCTGTAGAGCAAAGTGTTGAAGAGGACCCGAATGAATCGATTCGCCACCGTGCACAGCAATTGGAGCTTTGTCCATCAACTTTATGGAAGATTTTGAAGATTTTGAATGTGGATGAGTTGTGGTTCCAACAAGACGGCGCTACATGCCACACAGCGTACGTCACAATCGATATATTGAAGGAAACATTCGATGAGCGCATAATTTCGCGGAATGGACCTGTCAATTGGCCACCAAGATCGTGCGATTTGACACCATTGGATTATTTTCTTTGAGGATATGTGAAGTCGCTCGTCTACGCCAACAAACCAGAAACGTTAGGGGACTTGGAAGCCAACATTCGTGGCGTTATTGCCAACATACGGCCCCATATGCTCGAAAAAGTGGTTGAAAATTGGACCTGTAGAATTGGCTTTATTCGAGCCAGCCGCGGCGGCCACATGCCCGAAATCATATTTAAACATTAATGGCATAAAATTATCCTTCCAATAAAGCCAAATTGATGGACATTAAAACGATTTTCTTGTGTTTTATTTCAATTCGAAGTTCTATACATCTAAAAAAAACACCCTTTACTTGTATATGTGTATCTATGTATATGTAATATACAGGGAAACCGCAAATATGCAATTGCATGTTTTTTTTTTCTTATGTGACGTATTAATGCGCAGATAAGATATTTATTCGTTTCAGCAGTTTTTATGAATATTGCCATTGATTTGTTAGTGCATATTTTTTGCATATTTCCCTCTCACACGCATATTTTAAGAATTTTTTTTTTCGAATTTTCTTAGAGCATATTTGAGACTTTTAGGGCATATTTTGATATTTTTTAGATTTTTTTATTTTAATATGCTTACAAAGAATATGTTGGTTAGCATTTTTATTTTTATTTTTCTCCGTCTAAATTTCAATTCCAATATTCAATGCAATATTTTTTCGAAGAATATACAAACTACAAAGTGTTCTCAGAGATGCCTTTACGTTCGAAATATGCAAAAATTATTTATGAAAAACTATTAAATAACATCGCAAATGTATACAAAATCAATAGATTTAAATAGATGAAACCAGCGATGGATACCATGTGTTTGTTAAATTCTGCAAAAAATTAACCACTCAAAATATTTTAATAAACACCGATGCTTTCAATCAAATCAATCACTCTTCAATAACCCAACTTTTTGACAATTCAATAAAAATATTGGACATTAATTTCCATAAATTGTTGAACTAAAAATATATTTTTATATCCAAATACGCCAATTTATGTTATTTTTAAGAGCATATATATTTTTTAAATTTTGAGACATATTTTTAAATTTTTAGTGCATAAAACATTTTTTTAGAGCAAATTTTTGGTTTTCCATGGTAATATATGTATCAGTGATCGGCAATGAATCGTTTTTTCGCTATTCATACTGCCTCAAGAAATTTTAAATATAAGTGAGTAGACATCATTGTTTTCGACAACGGGTACACAAGCCCCAATTTTTTTGATATTGTGTTAAAGTGACGTCGATGTCATCAACTTGAATAAGGGTGATTAAAAACAACGTCACTTTATGCTGCCGTCGCCAAATAGAATAAGGGCGATTATTTTTAATTTCAGAGTTGCTATGTAACGACTTTCATAATGGTAATACTGTGCAGAGTTGTTTATTACATGCACAGCGAAAACAGTGCCTACTAAATACTTCATAAAATAGAACAAAATTAATAAGAAATCTCTATGGTTTTTTTTCAATAAGGAAATCTTATTAATTTCATAGAGAAAACATTTTTGAAAAAATCAAGAAGAAATCTTGTAGTTTTTATGCGGTTATCTTATTGATTAAAAAAAAAAAAATTACGCCTTTATTATCTGTACTTATGTATTTTCATTTAAATTATATACCATATACATACATGTGTATGTATGTATGCATGTATGTAGTATATTGTAGATGTTATTTATTTATACATACATACATACACATTATGTTTTATTCTTAACTAACTTACTCACCAAGTATTGAACCAGCAAAACTTCTACCTGATAGAAAAGCACTCTAACCTATATGCTAACAAGCAGCTTGAACAACCATTGAAATTATTGTGCAAACATTCTTGTACAAAAATGAAAAAGATCATGAAAAAATTGTCTCTATGTCTATTTATAGATATGAAATAACAAGACACCTCATAAAATCAAGAAGATTTCCTTATTAAAAAAATCAATAAGATGCTTTACACATAATCATATAGGAAGCTACTAAAATCAAGAAGAAAACCTATTTAAAAAAACTAATAAGGCAACCTAATAAAATCAATAAGAAATCCCTATAGTTTATAGGAAAACCTAATAGAATCAAGAAGTTTTTCTCTATGGATTGTTTTTTTGGTGCCAAAAATAACAGAAATTGAGTAAAAAAAGTTGTGAATAATAAGATTTCTTCTTGATTTTATGTGGTTTTCTTCTTGATAAAATTAATAAGATTTACCACATAAAAACAATAAGGAATCTCTATGAAAAAATCTTCGCTTCTTTATGCTGGGATACCCCTTAACCTAAAAACATTTCATAGAGAAAATCTTCTGGATTCTATGAGGCAGTTTTTTCTCTGTGTGTGTGTTTGTATTATCATGTGTGTGTTTGTATGGATGTGTATTTCTTAACAAGCGGAAGTTATAAAACTTTCTTGTTGCAATACTTTACATTTTTATGTTTTTATAAAAAACATTTGCACTAGGTTTGTTCGCGGCTATTTCCATAACACTATGTTGCTGATCAGAACATCTTAAACTTCTACAATCTGTTCGCATCATAATCCTTTTTATATTTGATGCTTGGGTTATAGGATAAATGAGATTACTTAAGGGTAGCGCTATCTAAACAAAATAAAAATTACCTGCTATAAAATGAGACTAACGGCCCTTTTCACAATGTACAGTTAAAAGCTAACAGGGACTTTAACGGCAAGTTTTGTATGAGGAACTTGCAGTTAAAGTTCATTTTAACTCTTAATCAGACATTGTGAAAACGGATGTAAGCCGAATATTTGTAAGAATTTGCTTACTGACAACAATTTACCATTCTCAAGGTATGGGTATGGTTTGAGCGAAATTATTTCCCATAAAATTATACAAAAACATTTAAAAACATATTTTTAAAGGTCTTCAGTAACAAACGCAAACCAGTTTAGTTTGCTTAGTGTGACTTTGCTTATAAAAATTCATCAATGAAGGAAGCAGTGGGAAAGACATCAGACTGATGTGAGAATGCTTGCTTTTTGGTCTTCTTCATTGACTCCGAAAATTATTTTACCACTTACCACTAGAAAATAAGAAAAAATTTCAATAGCAAATACAGCAGAAATGGTTTTCATAAAATTGCAATTATAAGAAAGAAAAAAAAAGAAAATAAAATAAAATCAAACGTGCTTGTGCCAAAAGAATTAATGAATCGAGAAAAAGTTTGCTTAAGTCTAGCAAAGAGCGTTAAAAGCAGCAGGAAAGTGAAAAAGAAAACTTTTCTTTTCGGCTCAAGGCTTTAGGCCACTGCAAAACGTAAACGTACTTATAAAGTTTGTAATCATAAGCTTAAGTTACTCAAGCAGAGTTTATTCTTCGCCATGGTTCACTTACCAACTCGATGAGGTTGCACCAGCATCATCATCATCATCATCATACTTGGACTACTATTGTACAATGTGCTGGCAGTTGAAAAGGTGTTTTCATTCGCAACTTGAATAAAAATTTAATTTTTAGTTTTTTTTATTATGAGGCTCTAGTGTGAAAAATCAAAGTTTTCTCTAAATACACAAAGCCTTTTCATTAAAGTTGAAAAAAAAACAGCTTTTGTTTTTGAATTAACAAAATAATTTTCATTTAAGAATAAATGTTAATATTCAAGGCGAAATCAATAAGGTTAACTCATTTTGATATGAAATGCAACTGTGGAGAAAAAACTGATTTATATAAATTTGTAAAAGTGTAAAAGTGTAAAATTTCCGGCTGCCAAAATATTCACGAACGCCTTACTTAATGTGACACTAGATAAGCTAATAGCTGTTCATCATTACCTGGTATGAATTTGTCTTGAATGTGGCCAAGGCGAATTCATACCACGTGTCTTCGACAGCACTTATAATTTAAATCTCTCTTTGATGTCAAGATACTATTTTCAATTAATTTTTTTGTCATTCCAAGAACGCTTTTGTGCAAATTGAAGCGATTATACCACCTAATGCAAATATATCTTGGTCACATTGATGTTGATTTTAATTAAAACCAGTTCATGTCAGGTGGTCGTCTCTGCGGCACAGCTGACTTTTTTCGCCGCTTGTAATTTGAATACTCGTATTTTCCAGATGTTAACATACATACCAAAAATGTTCTAAACATTTTTTTAACATCTCCTGTATGCATTTTTTAAAGCGAATTGAAGCGAGTCTACCAAATGTGAATTCACATTAGGTGGTATCGTGGTGGATTGTAGTTTTTTTTTGTCATCAAAAGTATAAATTTTTCAAAGCGAATTCAGCTGAGTGTAACTTATATGAATACGCCTTGATTTTAATTCAAGGCATCAAGGCGAATTCATACTACGTGGTCTCAACCGATCAGTTGACTTTTTTCGACGCTTGTAATTTGAATATACGTTGGATGTTAATACACATCTTTCAGTAAATTTCTACAACATTAAAAGTATAAATTTCTGAAAGCGAATTGAACCGGGTATACCTTATATGAATTTGCCTTGTCTTGATTTTAATGCAAGGCATTTTCGTTTAAGTTAAAACCGCCTCAATTCGCTGTAAAAAATTAATAGTTTGCAAACTTGAATTTTGTTGCTCCTTTCATCATTTTTCTTTTATACAAAGAATCCATTTAAATTAAATTGAAAAACAATTTTAATTTTATCTTTAATTTATTGCATCCGATTTAAATAAAGAAAATTAATTAAATTCTTTAATATTCACTGAATCGTGTAATATATTATGTACGATATGTATAAAGAAAATTTTTTTACCTAATTTTTTTCCATTGTACAATAAATTATTTGTTGCTTTTTGATTTTTGCTCTGTTACAAACATTTATGCACACATGCATGTACATACATATCGCTCATTTACTTCAATAGTGTCACAATTACAAAAAAAAAACCCAGTTTAGCATAAAACGCGTTTTAAGTTTTCAATTTGCATACAACTCAATGAAAACATGAAAAAATATTCTTCTCTGAGGAGGTGATGGTACAGTACGAGTAGCATTAATAACTCAAAAAAACAAATTTTTGGAGTTATAACACTATTGAAGTAAATGAGCGATATGTATTTAATTATTTGTGAAAAAATTTTCTTTGCATGAAGAAACATAAATGCCTGTTTTGTTCGTAACTAAACTGGTAGAAAAATATTTGAAATTTCTAAGGTTGTTGTTTGATATCAAGGTCTGTTAAGAAAGTGTTCAGGTTCAGGTGATTGATGTCTTTCGTGTAAGTCTTGTAAAATTTTTCAGAATATAACTTTCAAATAATTTTTAAATGTTGTTGTTTTTTGCCATGTTGCAATTATTGTAGATAAAAAAGTTTCTGCTTTTAGAAAGTTTTCTTTTATGATTCAATTATCTTTCTGTAAGGCAAATTACATACGACTACATGTGATAATTTTTTGAGGAACAACCAACATTTTGCTTGTCTCTGTTTTAAACACACAATGTTCAATTAATTCACTGCTCGCATACTACGATGTTAACTTCTCAGAGCATTTAACCCATGGAGACGACAATCACAAGAAGTCATCAATCTCAAATAGTTGTTTGTGAGCAGCATTGTTTTTTTAGACTACATGTACGTGTACTTATGTCGGCAATGATTGATGAAAATAAAAAAGTTCTTATTTTGTTTTTATTTGACGGCTGATTATATTTGTTCGTCTCCATTTCTGATTGACGAGAAAATGTCAATTGATTTGTTTTTTTTTATATTGTATTAAAAAAATATTTTGCACTTAGTCGAAAGTTATCGTTCTTTGCCAGCTTTAGTTATGGCCTGTTTCACAATAACGAAACGAAACTTTCGACAGAAAATTTACATTGGAAACAAAAACAAATTTTCATATTTTATTGTTGTTTTCAATATAAATGATCAGTTTAAAATGTTTCGTTTCGTTATTGTGAAACAGGCCATTAATTTAAATTAACGTCAAAAAATTTCTGGAGTAAAATTTTTCTTTTTTAACCGACTTCTATGGGGTGTTACTTCATAACTCGGTACATTTTAGACCCGATTGTAAAAATTCTTTTTTGTCTGAAAAGTGGGCGGAGGCACGCTCACAATGTTTTTTTAAATTTAATTTTATGATATTCTACTGATTTGATTCCTGCGGATCTTATAAAACACCTTTTGTACTTGTAATTACACAATTTGAAAGTTGAAAAAATGGGCGGAGTTACGCCTATTAAAATTCATTACAATAATTCACGCGGTTCTACTTAACTGATTTTTACGAAACTTAGCACACACCTTGAGCTCTAAAATTGACACAATTCACCATTTTAAAAAATGGGCGGAGTCACGCCCATTAAAATTTAATATTTTATTTTAAGTGGTTCTACTTTACCGATTCTTACAAGACTTAACACGCACCCTGAGCTCTGAAAAACAAATAGACTTGCATTTAAAAATGGGCAGAGGCACGCCTATTAAAATTTTATTTTATATTTCACGTACTTCTTTTTATCTTCTTCTATCAGATCTTTGCATTGAAGTCGATTTTTTTTGGCAGAAAGAATTATTTATATCAAGATTTCGTACAGAGTTTTTTCTTGCACTTGCCGTTGGCGATATGCTTTGATACGAACGCTGCGAGGTAAAAATAAAAATTATGCTTGATGTGTTTATTTGTATGTCTCCTTTTAAGCGACAAGCATGCGACAGTCACACATATTCACTGATTGATGTGCCAGCCCATAAAGCGCATCAAACAGTAATTTTCTGTCGATGTAATGGTGTTTCGACAAAAGCTTGTGCTTTACTTTAATCTGTCTTCTAGACATTCCCATATAGTAATGCTAACATAACTGATGTCAGAAAACCGTCAAAATATATGGTATGGTATATTGATACTCACCACTAAGAATTGTTAAATGGTGAGTATCAATATGCTATACGATGCAAGACCATTTGTACAAGGTTGTGAATTGGGCTAATGACTTTTATAAATAAAGTGTGACTTTGACTCGCACTATACAAACTTTAGCTTACACGCAAAGAAAAAATATGATTGGGGTAACCATAATCAAACAGCAACATATGTACTATGATTTAATTATATGGTGGAAAAGCAAAGTTTAAATAATATTATTATCTGGGTTAATAATAATATTATCTATAAAAACAATTAACTTTGTCATACCTAATCTTATTATTGTAAATAAGACAACACTAATGTTAGATTTGATAAAAATATAATTGAGACTAACCATACTATGTTATAATATTATAATAATATTGTTAAATACGACCATAGTATTATTTTATGTAATAATAATATTTTGGTTTTTAATCATATATTTATTGGTAGATGTTTTGTTTATGCATTAAATTCGAAATAAAAGTAAATTAATTTTAAAATGTATATATGTACATAAATACTTACATATGTAAGTAAACACGAAATAAAGACGTCTGTACAAAGGGATATATGTATATATATTTTTATAGATCTACCCATTTATTTATAGTTTATTAATTTAAGACCACGCATGCACTATCGATAGCTTACAAACGAAACACTGAACTGACAGAAGATGTTTCGAAAAAAGGTTTTTTTTTTTTAAACTTAATATAGTATGGTCTTGGATAACATTATATTTGTTACTTAAATTATATAATTTTTACATAATAATACAAATTATGTTGTAGTCATAAATTTTTAACAAAACTGTATTGTTAAAGTCTAACCATAACACACTTTTTATGAATGTAATAATGTAATTTTTAAATTCAAACATTACTTTGTTTATCGTAACGAAATTAATGTTTAATATAACAATAACTAGTTTTCAACGAACACACATTTATTGTAGAGAACATAATACTGTTGTCTCAACCATTCTACAACTATATCTTTTCTTTGCGTGTATATAATCGAATATCTAACCTAGTGTAGACATTATCTAAAAAAATTCCTTGTTTAGGCATTTATTTTTTAGTTTTAGCCTTTTTTAGCTTGGCAATTTTTCTTTTAGCTTTTTTGCGGTTTTTTCGGTTATTTTTAGCTTTAGCAATTTTTCAGTTTTAGCGCTTTTGTTTCGTTTTGGCATTTTTTTTCGGTTTTTAGCCATTTATTTTATTTTTGGTTTTCACTTAGACGCTCCTTTCATTTTGTCGATTTTTTGTTTCGAATTTTTTTTTTAATTTTGGCATTATTTAGTTTTAGCGTTTTAGAAAATTTCAAGAGCTTGCCTCTTACGGTTTCCAAGATACAGCAAGTTGTCAAAATTCCATTAACTGATGCATTTTAGTTATTATTGTTGTTTGTATTTTTCGTCTGCATTGGCTTATTTGTTTGTGTGGTTGCATGTTTCTTAATAAGCAGAAGGTAACTTTTGCTTCACCATGGTGTCGTTCGTATGTTTGTGTGCTGGTGTATTATTTAACTTATGCCGGCCATACACTACACAAGTTCAGTGCTCAAGTCTGGCACTGCGTAAACTAAGCTTGTGACACACACTATACACGTAAACTGTACATTTTTTATTTTAATTCGCCATAATGCTGGTGATTTTTTGTATAATTCTAGAAACTCTATCCAGAATATTTATTCTGCGCTAATTTCTTGTTGTGAACTCTTAAAAAATCACTATACAACTGAGCGTTTGCAACATACAGTACACAAGTTCACTGTACAGTTTTCAAACTTGAACAAATATCAATATAATTTTGATATTTACTCAGTTCCTTGCGTAAATAGCACAACCATCACCATACACTACACAAACGCACTGTACAGTGCCAGACTTGTGCAGTGAACTTGTGTAGTGTATGGCCGGCATTAGCTCATAATATCTGAATCATTCTTATTGTGCAAATGTTTTTGTGATCTAACTTTTGTATACCTTTTGTTCACATAGCGATATGTATTATTGCAAGATAAATAGATCAATATGCACTTATGCATGCATGTACGAGTATGTAAGAAAATCATAAAAGAAAATTGTTTACATAAGCGCTATCGAATCATCTTAAAGCGGGTTGGAAAAACTTGTATAAATTGGAAAATTTTTCTTTCTGTAATTTAACTTAACCCCCGAAGCCTTGTCTTTCGCTAATTTACTGGTAAACATATAACTTATAATACAAAATAAAACAAAATTAAATGCTTATTAGTGCATTTACACTATCTCAAAATCTAGTACTTCCGAGATTTCGAGTTAAATCAAGCTGTTTTTTTCAAGATTTCCCATACAAAACGAAATCTAATTTTTCAGTAGATTTGTAGGAAATCTAATAAAAATTTAATGTTTTTATTTATTCTTTACTACCCTGTACAACAAAAGATGAGTGAATTAGCTACGGTCTGCTTAAACAAGTGTGTGAATTGGCTACAATACAGTTGTTTGGTTGTAGTTTTGGAAACAAATCAGTTGATGGGTTTTGTTTTGGATAAAAAATATCTTGATAAATGTCAAAAAAAGCTGGTGTAAACGGTAGAGATTTTCATAAAGATTTTAATAAAAAAATGCTAGATTTTGTGCATGTGTAAATGCCCTATAACGCTGCTTTATGTATATACATATGTATGTATAAGCATTTAAAGATAAACCAAACATAAATAAAGCAATTTTTATCTCAAAAAGAACAATAGTAACTTAAGAGTCACATTCACTAAAAATTCGCAAATATAAATAAGAAACTCTTAAGTATGTACATATAGAACAAAAAGAGCCAAACTTTTAAATTTACTAATACACTTAATACCATTTAAGCCCCATAGTTACGACTATAAATATATGGGGGTGGGGGAAGTCTATGTTCATATTTAAGTACTTCTGGTTGTAACAACAACAAAAAAAATATCAACAACATAAAGGCAAAACGATTTTGCACTTGTTAAAATTTCCTTTGTGACTCATTAAACATTTATGTGATGTTTCTGCTCTAAACCAAATTTTTTGCTACTTTCAAAGTCAGTCAATCAGTTAAGTGAACAAAAGGCTAAAAGAGAAACCATATACACTAACACATCCACTAGCATACACTTGGAAAAATTTACTGGCACATAACTGAATGTAGAAATATATAGTCTAGAGAGCTTGAATTAATAAAAGAACTTTTTGTGATAAAGATTGACAAAATATATTTTTAATTCCTTAGCATTATTGAAAGAAATATAAAATTTTATTTTAAACGAATCAAAATTTTTTTATCTCCTCTGCAACACACAAATAAATTCTCGCAGGTTATGCTAACCAATTTTATTTGTAAGGCTTACAAATAATGTAAAATATTATTAAAGTTTTAGTTAAAAAAACTTTATTGGTTAGTCTAACCAATGGGGGTTTGTTATCTAATTTTTAGTGAAAAAAAAATTGTTTAA
This sequence comes from Tachina lurida, assembly GCA_944452675.1. NCBI lineage: Eukaryota > Metazoa > Arthropoda > Insecta > Diptera > Tachinidae > Tachina > Tachina lurida. Next base: position 35,679,495 of record OX101752.1, on the reverse strand, counting down.
AATCGTTAATTTGAAATAGTAGCTCAAGTGAAAGCGTTAATTGTTGCAAAGGAAAACATTTTTAGTTAAAACAACCAAATAAAATTGTTATAGCTTATCACGTAAATTGTTGTAGTATTTCAAGCTTAGTTCTTATTTGTTTTAATAGTCAATTCTATAAATGTTATATATTATATTTTTCAATTAATTTGTTTTTATTTAATTAACTGTTATCTTGGTTAATTCAACAAATATACATAGGTAAAAAAATAAAACCCCAAAATAAGAGCGAATGTTAGATACTCCAACCGCTTTAAGTTCTTTAATTCACTGTACCTGTTTTTGCGATTTACATATATAAAAAAACTACTCGTCTGGTTAATCCAACCAATTTTAGTTGTTAATAACAATAAATACAATAAAATATACCATTTTCTTGGTTGATGCGATACATACACGCACTTGACAAAACTATTCCCAAAAAAAAGTAAACTGACAGTTGCCTGACAGATGTGTTTCAGATTAACGTGAGCATCTGTCTTTACGGCCTAATCTCACGGTGGTAAGACGTCAAATACTGCCCCCATGGACCCTTAGAAAGCACCATATGAATTACTAAGAACGCATACATACTCGTAGGTTGCAATATCTGAATATAGTTATTATAGTTATCTCTGTACTACATCAAGTACCTTGCTGAGGTACTTAGAGCTATCTTAACTCTTTGGCTCACCGCGTCACGCCAATCACTACCATTGATTTAACCATTGGCGTAGCTATAAATTTTTTCAAGGGGGGGGCATTATGACTGGTGATTACCATGAGTACTATTAAAAAAAATAATTACATGCAATTTTTAACCTTTTTGGGGGGGGGGCAACAGCAATTTTGGGGGGGGCAATGCACCCCCAGAATGGCCTTTCTACGCCTATGGATTTAACACTGGGAAGCCAAGACTATTCTTCCAGCGTTTTTGGTAGCAACCACAGCGACCACCTACGATTCTCCAAGTTCTCACGCCGCAGGTGTAATTGCTTACACCCACAGCGAGGTCTCCAAGAGAATACCTCATCATTGCCGGCACAGCTCGACCACTCATCAGAGCTGGACGCATACATATGCCGCCAAATATCCAGTGCCTACTCCACACAGCTCAAAATCATCCGTTTAACCCCGTGGAGTAGGACGAACTCGACCTTTTAGCAAAGGATCCTGACGACCGCTACATACACCCAAACTCCTAGAGCAGCTCGGCTGTCGGGCAACCAGTGACAAGCATCCGGTGATACCTCGAAGTTCCAACTCGAAAGACTTCACCTCTATCGCCTTTTGAACTCAGGGCAGTTCCAGTCCCTTTTATAAATATGTGCACATCCGTTGCTCTGTTGCCAGAGATTGGGCAGTAACACATAAGCGTACCAAAGGTACATCAACGGAAAAAATAACATTTACCCCAGCTACTGTCATCGGGATTGCCAGACCCGTAATCTCCGAAGAGTTTTCTCTGAGGGAAGTTGCTTGTTAACATGAGCAGTGTTGCCTGATCTAGCAATCTAATTGGGAGCGTGTCCATACTTTTTCCCATTTTAAGACGAAACTATTACTACAGTAAGCAAATAAATTGTATTAAAATACATTTAAAAATACTTGAAGTGTATTTAAAGGAAATATTTATTTGGGAAATGTTTGTACAAGTATACAAAACTATGGACTGAAATAAAACAGTTATTTGCTAAATAGTACAGCCATGATAAATACACAAACGCTAATACATTTCTCTCGGTGGGCAGCATTGATGTACATCCAGGCTGTCCACTGAGAAAACACCGAGATTAATGTATTCGCGTATGTGTATTCATTTGTATAAGAAGCCGATTGATGTTCGGCACTCTGGTGCCAGTTTGGACAGCCTGGATGTACATAAGCGAGTTTGTGTATGTGCACCTACAACAGCTGGAAACAATTTTTCTGCTAGAGAAAATCAACAAGATAAATTCATTAAGGCCGGAAACAAAAAAAAGTTTTATGATTTGATTAATTTTTTTTTTAAATATTCTTATAATTTTTTTATATTAGCATTTCTTTTAGCACTATGTCAAACATTGGAAACAAGTGCATACTCGTATTTCAATCAATAAATAATAATATACTTTGGAACCTTTGTTAGCATTTTTTTATAAATGAAACTGTACAACAAAATAAAACTTTTCCTGATAGAGGAGAGCAAACGAAAAGTTTTAGTCTAAGCCATTTATGCCAAATCGATTGTTAAACTTTAAGTTAATTTAACAAACGAATTTTGTATGTCAAGCCCGGTTTTAAAGCATGCTTTAACTTTAACAATCGTTTTTACATAAGGGCATAAACCTTTAACTAAGGTGACCATACGTCCTCTTTTTTAGAGGACAATCATTTGTATTCTCTTTATGTCATCTTTTTTGTTATCAGTCATTTTTTGTCATCTTTAACATAATGATTTATACATATTTGTTTTTATCGATGACACAATGTAGCCTCACTTTCATTTGCGGTCTCTAACTAGCAGCATTTCTCCGAGAAATCCCACTGTTTTGTCGCGTGCGACAGCAAGCAATTAACCTTCTATTTCTGAATAACGTGACTCGATTTTTCTAAAAATTGTACCTAACGTAGGGCTGCTGACGGACTACACAAATATATAAGGAAGTAAAAAAAGTTTTGTTTTCTTTGAAAAAAAAAAACAAGCATATTTTCTTGGTGTCGCACGCTACAAAAATTTGACATTCCTGTTGAAATGGGGCTCGACAGTTGAAATAAACAGCTGCCTTATGGGCTTTGGGTTTGAGTGTCCTTGGTAAACTTAATGTGTATAGGGTTACAAACATTTTATTGCTGAGATTTTTTTCTGATTTTAAGTTTTGCTACAGCGTCAATTGTGGTGGGGGTTTTTTAATTTTTTTTTTATTTTTGTTGCTAAACTAATTTTACATACATACATGTATGTATGTATATGAATGTAATTTTTTCTATAAGTATGTCAGAAGTGTAAAAATTGAATTCAAATAAATTTTTTACTATGTTTGTTCATGTCATCTTTTTCATTCTCCGAAGTCTGGGCACCTTAATTTAATACAAGAGTGGACGAATCCCTCTTTGATGTTTTTTTGCACACTGTCATCATAGAAAATCACAAAGCTGTGGATCGGAAATTTTTACAGAATATGTAAAACTTTGGCCGGTACAACAACAAATATATGACAGTTAAAAATTAAAGGGTGTTCTATGAATGAATGAATTAAGTCAAACGGGAAGCACAGGACATTGCGACCAAAATAGATCTATTGTATCCCCTGTCAGCAGCTAGAGCACCTCATCTAGACCTACTCTCCTGCTGAATCTCCGGATTGCCAAAGGGTCCAGAGTTGGCAGTTCCCAATCCTCCAATAAGTGCTTGCCCAATTGGCTATATCTTCTGTGGCATAACGCATCACAATCCTTCAGAATATGCTCTGGAGTTTCATCTTCGTAATCACAGAATCTGCACAGGCTGTTACTCTCAATGCCAAGTCTGTTGAGGTGTTTTCTGAGTATACAATGGCCTGTGAGGAAGCCTGTGAACATTCTTAGATTGTTTTTACTCAGGGACTCATTAGCTTTGCATGCCTCAATCCTGGGAGATTGAGCCAGAGTTGTTCCCTCTTACTCTTGATCTCCGTCGATATATATTCCCGGATTTTGTCCAATCCGAGTCGAACAAAAAGTTCGAACAATAATAACTAAAAAGAAATAAAAATAATTATGTTGATTCACATAGAAAGCAACCAAAGGTAATAAATTGAAATTTTTATTTATTCAGCATAATTAATGCATTAAACACATTCACCACAGCAAGCTGCCGACTACCAAATGTCATAGATAGAATACACGTGTTTAAGCTAAGCAACGGAGCGACAGGTTGTTGTCTGTGCTGATTTTGTCCTTGTACTCCAATTCAACTAATTTCTATTTCTTTGGCTACAATGAGCAAATGCAGTGTTGCCAGCATAAAACAAAATGTTGAATGAATTATATCGTACAATTATTTCATATTATTTACCAGAAAAAATAACCAAAAATTTATGTAAAGAATAAATTGATTAATTTTTGTACTTTTAAGTGAAATAAGTACATTTTAAAAGAGTAATTAATTTTTGATAAATGCAAAATATATGAAAGTGGCAATACTGGACTATGTATTTGTACTCGAATTTCAGGTGCAGATGGTGCTGCTGTCGTCTCCAAAATAATTAAGTAGCTGGCTACGAGGCGACAAATGCTGCTAGCGGCATTTGAAGTCGTGTGTTCGTGTAGCCTGCTGTGGTGAATGTGTTTAATGCATAACAATTAAAAATATTTTTGTGAATTGGATCATTGAACATAAGACAAAGAATTTGTTTCTAAGTAAGCAAAACTGTTAGTAAAAAAAAAGAAAGAAATTTTAAGTTATTATTGTTGAATTTTCTATATAACCCATTGGGTGACATTGGGCTTAACTTATATTCGAAACGTTATAGGACGTTTCCATTATGGGCAAAACCAGATGTATTGAAGAAAATACTTTGAAGTTTTTATGTTAATATTTTCATTCATTAGTATATGTGACGCGCAAAATAGAAAGGGATCTAAGGGTAAAAACCGGTTTTGTTCATGAGAGCCATTTTAAAGATTTAAATATGTGTATCTTTGGTGTACCATCACTGAGCGTGTTGCTATTGGTTTCATTTGAAAGCGACACATCTCACAATGTCAGCAACAAGTTGGTCAACCTTAAAAGCGCGCGTAGGTCGTCCCTACCTTTTGTTTTGTGTAGTTGGTTTTTACTGTTTTCTACCTAGCGCACTGTTTCCATGAGTTTGCTCGCGTTTTTTCGAATCCAGGTTTATTTTCTGAAATGATTAATTGTGAATTATAATAAATAATCATTTATAATTCTTTTAAATCGTGAATATCACTCTGTTAGTACGAAAATTTTTTCACATAACCTTAGAATTGTCGACTTCAATTTCATAAAACGCGCATATCTCTGGGAGGGAACACTTTTGGGGCATCGGATCGGTATCATTCGATGCTCAGATGTTGGCCACATAAAAAAAAAGTGAAAAATTATTTTTTTTACCCTTAGGTCTCTTTCTCTATGCGCTGTCACATATATATTTATATACAAGAAATTTATTATATGACATATTGTCATAATTCTATTATAAGTGAAATTTATTTGCTGGTAGTTAGCATTGTATAGTTATATGCATTTCATTGTCGTTTTAACAAATTTTCAGTAGACTTCAAGCACACATTTTGAAAAGTCACAAACCTCTGACCAAACCCACATAAATTACATGGGTATGATCATAGGGTTATGTCTAAAATTAACGACTTAGCGAGTTGGACCCAGCTCTATTAGATTCATAATTAGCGACACCGAACATCACTGCGTGATGAGTTCCAGCTAATCCAATTACATTTAAAGAAGTAGTCCGCCATTTTGTATTTTCAAAATCTAATACCAGATTGCTATTCAGGGGCATCGCAAACTCCTGAATGACGAGTTTTCAGCAAATCCAATCACATTACAAAAAGTAGTAGTAGTCGAATACCATACTCGTAATCAGTAATGCCGAAAATCCCCGAGTAACAAGTTTTAAACCATAAAAGCTTCCAGGCACAACAAAATCAACTTCAGTTAACTTCAAAGTCGTTTTTATCCAAAAGTTATTTTCTGAGCATAAGTAGGCCCCTTTTAACTTTCCGTGTCACATGTATTTTCTTTTTGGGTCCTCTGTCAAAATCATTTTTCTTCTCTGTGGTACAGTGTAGTTTATTTTTATGGTGATAGTAAGCTTATGTTATAAACTTCTTGTCAAAGCTTTAAATGATATGAAGGGCCTCATTTTCTCAAATCTAATATGCAAAGAAAAGACTTTTAGTTTATAGAACTCAAGGAAGAAAGGTAAACAATTTGAATAATGGATAACGTGGGTTATATTATATATTTTGAAAGTTTGTCATGATGAAATATTCTTTTCTTAATATAGATATTTAAATTAAGCTTTTCGGACTATGGATTTTATTGACAAAAAATACAAAAGTTATCAATAGAATTGAGTAGAGAGGAAAAGAGTAGAGGAAAGAAAAGTACAATAGAATGGTGGTGGTTATATCAATGACCACCAATGGTTCCTTAACATCAAAACTTTAATGCTTTTTTGATGGTGAAATTTTTGATTATAAGATTTTTATAAGCTGAGACATGTTTTTTTTTATAAAAATTTCTATTAAGTTTTTAATAACATTTCCTTGCTACTCAAGAGAACATTATTAAATTCTCTAGTTCATCGTATTAAAATAAGCAATTTGTTTTCTATTTTCATTTGCTACGAATATTTTATGGTTGAAACGTGACGCTCAAAATTGAACAAAAAAAAAAATTAAATAAAATAAATCCAAGAATATGACACGTTCGTTCAATGTAGTTCAATAGAATATTAAAAAACAGCAAATAAAATCTTTGTCAAGGGAACACGCAAATACAAACACAAGCAATACTGCTTTCCATAATTACAGAGACACCATAATATTGGGTTCTCCAATAGGTACTTGACAACTTTGAATTTAACAACTTTGAATTTAACAACTTTGAATTTAACTGTTACTTTCCTTTATTGAAGTAACGTCAACATTTTCATCATGGTAAATTACACAAATGAACAACAAATGAAAATTATAAATATGTACTACCGAATCTCGTGAATACACAGAGAAAACAGTACCTACTAAATACTTCATAAAATAGAACAAAATTAATAAGAAATCTCTATGGTTTTTTTTTCAATAAGTAAATCTTATTAATTTCATAGAGAAAATATTTTTGAAAAAATCAAGAAGGAATCTTGTAGTTTTCATGAGGTTATCTTATTGATTTTTTCAATAAAAAATTAAAAAAAAAATTATTCTCTGCACTTATGTATTTGTATTTAAATTCTATACCATATACATGTGTATGTATGTATGTAGTATATTGTAGATGTTATTTATTTATACATACATACATACATACACATTTTGTTATATTCTTAACTAACTTACTCACCAAGTATTGAACCAGCAAACCTGATAGACCAGCACTCCAACCAATATGCTAACAAGCAGCCTGAACAACCATTGAAATTATTGTGCAAACATTCTTGTACAAAAATGAAAAAGATCATGAAAAAAATTGTCGGTATGTCTATTTATAGAAACAAAATAACAAGACACCTCATAAAATCAAGAAGATTTTCTTATTAAATAAATCAATAAGATGCCTTACACATAATCATATAGGAACCTAATAAAATCAAGAAGAAAACCTTATTGAAAAAAATCAATAAGACAGCCTAATAAAATCAAGAAGAAACCTTTTTTAAAAAATCAAGAAGGCAACGTAATAAAATCAATAAGAAATCCCTATAGTTTCCAATTTATAAGAAAACCTAATAGAATCAAGAAGTTTTTCTCTATGGATTGTTTTTTTTTGTGCCAAAAATAACGGAAATTGAGTAAAAAAAAGTTGTGAATAATAAGATTTCTTCTTGATTTCATGTGGTTTTCTTTTTGATAAAATTAATAAGATTTACCACTATAAAAACAACAAGGAATCTCTATGAAAAAATCTTCGCTTCTTTCTGCTGGGATACCCCTTAGCCTAAAAACGTTTCATAGAGAAAATCTTCTTGATTCTATGATGCAGTTTTTTCTCTGTGTACTCGTACAACTTTAAGAGCGCTAACTCCAATTTTCGGTCGTTATTCTCGCTCTATTACACAAGCAATTGGTCGAAGTGACGAAACTATCGAACTAAAGAACTTCGCCAAGACCACTTTATGGTGAATTTTGCGCAAGGATCTTGGTTTAAGCCCACGCAAGATCAAACAGGCTCAAGTATTTAAACCGATGGATCATTTAACGTGACGTACGTTCTCCGAAAAAAAAGTTGTCATGTCCTTATCGGAAAACCCTATATAAATATGGTAAAGCATACGCAAAATATTTAAAAAGTTTCAACTATAGCTATACAACGTTATGTGTTTGTAGTTTATTTTTGGTTTTCGTTGATTCAATGGCATTGAACACAGTGATGTAGTGAGTGAGTGGAGTTGCGGCTAAAGGTTTGCGAACGACGACAAGTGCCAGATGTGGTTGCTGCCTGCCTGCCTGCTTTCCTGGTCAAAGCGTAAATAATGAAAATCTCTTGCCTTTCTTTTCACGAAGCTTAAAAGGCAAACGCAAAATTATTTTGTTAAGGAAACTAAATTAGTTTGAAAAGGAATGGTATCATGTTATTTAAATGCATGTATGTATGTATGTATGTATGTATGTATGTATCCATGTATGTATTAATCAGCTTAATTCTAAGTAGTACAATAAATTAAGAGTTCTTTTCATAAAAGTTATAAATTTGTTTTAAGTTTTTTTTTGTTTATCTTTTGGCATTTCTTGCGGCTAATGATTAAAGAAAAGCTTTAATGACACTTGATAATATTGAATTTTGGGCCTATTTACCCCGTTTCTCAGCTGTAGCAGCTTTAAGTGATTTCACAACTCATATATTTTACATCTAATTTCCCTGCAGTAAATAAAATAATCCGTTGACAAAAAACACTAGCTATAAATTAATTATTTTGCAAGTGACTACAAATTGGTTTAAATCTCATGCAGATATCAACCAAACATATTGCATAGAAATATTTTAAGAAATAAATAAAAGCAAAATAAATAAATAAAAAGCAAAAGAAGCATGTCATGAAGAGATGTGGTTATTAAAAAACTAGTTTGAAGTTACTTACAAATGGGTTTCTGATATAATTTTTTTTCGTTTTCTCTTATAATTTTTGCTTTCAAGCGTTCATGTTTCAGTTACGTATGATATAACATCTTTCTTTATATTTTTACCATACTGTTGTCGCACACTTTGTTTGAACAAAATAGACTGTGCTTCAATCTATAAACCATTTGCCATACAAATCCTAATCTATTTCGTCACTAGATTTGGTCGAAATCTCCTTAAAATCTTGTATGACTTGGTGATTCTAATAATGCTTTTTTCTCCAAAATTGTACTAAAAAATTAATTTCTGCTTAAAAAGGTGTGTGCATTAGCTAAATTGCAGTTGTTTGGTTGTACTTTAGGAAAAACTTTAGTCAATGGTTTTTGTTTTGGATACGAAATCTTAATAAATGTAAACAAAAACTAAGTATCAAGTGTATAGATTTCGATAAAGAGTTCAATTGATCTCTAATAAATAAATTCAGTAAAGTGCAACTTTGAGTCGCACACGAAGTTTTCCATACGGAAACAACATTTGTAAAACTATACGAACATTAGCTTATAAAGGGTGTTTTATTTAGAGTGTTACAGCTTTCAGTTGGCATCACTGCTTTAACAGCTAATAGTTGATTTTTGTTTAGTTTTTTTTTTTTTAGTTATCAGTACAGCTGATTGTCAGCTGACTTTATTTACACCATCCGTCAAACTTTATATAAAATAGCATAAAATCTTAACAAATAAAAACAATAATAAAACAAATGTATGCATGTATGTTGTCGTAATGCTAAGGCTAATTGGTATTAATACACTTTGCTCCTCTCTTTTGCATTAATTAACTCAAAAGTTGCTCAACTAAATTTGCCGTGGTGTGTGCACCCAATTTTGTTTAACCAAATGGTATTTGACGAAACTTGACGAAAAGTTCCTTAACTGCATTATAGATGCACAAAATTTCTTTAAATGTATTCGCAGTGTTATGTAAGGCAACATAAACACATTGTAGTTAGGCCTTTTATCGTGACAGCTCATTATTAATGGGAATACGAACGCTTTTATATAAAACAAAATCAATACTCTCCCACTAAAACCCTTATTTCTTGTGTTTAATGAGATGATTTAAAGAAATATGCACATCCTTGAAAATGCTAACAAATCAAAAGAACATTTTTTTTTGTAAATTTTTGTTGAATCTTAAAAACAAGGACAACAGCTGTTGTCGTTAAGTAAAATAAGAAAAAAATTTAAATACACAAAGTTATTGGTCTGGCCTAGTAGTTTTCATAGAAACGAGAAGGAAAAGGCAAGAGAACAGTTTGAAATCGTAGGACAAAGAAATTCATTCATTCATTCTTATGAAAGCATGTTTGTGTATTTGCATATCTGAATATACAGGGTGTTTTTTTAGAGGTATATAACTTCGAATTGAAATAAAACACAAGAAAATCGTTTTAATGTCCATCAATTTGGCTTTATTGGAAGGATAATTTTATGCCATTAATGTTTAAATATGATTTCGGGCATTTCGGGCCGCGGCTGGCTCGAATAAAGCCAATTCTACAGGTCCAATTTTCAACCACTTTTTCGAGCATGTGGGGCCGTATGTTGGCAATAACGCCACGAATGTTGGCTTCCAAGTCCCCTAACGTTTCTGGTTTGTTGGCGTAGACGAGCGACTTCACATATCCCCAAAGAAAATAATCCAATGGTGTCAAATCACACGATCTTGGTGGCCAATTGACAGGTCCATTCCGCGAAATTATGCGCTCATCGAATGTTTCCTTCAATAAATCGATTGTGACGTGCGCTGTGTGGCATGTAGCGCCGTCTTGTTGGAACCACAACTCATCCACATTCATGCCATCCAATTCGGGAACAAAATAGTCGGTTATCAGCTCCAATTGCTGTGCACGGTGGCGAATCGATACATTCGGGTCCTCTTCAACACTTTGCTCTACAGCGACAATTGTTTCTTCGGTGCGCACTGTTCGACGTCTCTGCGGATGCGTATTATCACATAGAGTAAACGTAGTGCGAAAACGATCCATGGTTAACCGAATTAATTGCTCTGATGGACGATTATGTCGACCATAAAATGGACGGAGCTTGTGGTAAACTTCGCGAACTTAACCATTATTTTCAAAATAAATTTGCACGATTTGCAAGCGTTGTTCTTTTGTCAACCTGTTCATGATGAAATGGCAAACCAAACTAAATATTAATCACTTGACAGCTGACAAAATGGCCGCCAGTTAAAAAAGTGATGCCAACTTAAAGTTCTATACCTCAATAAAAAACACCCATTATATACATATACATATGTATGTATGCATATATATACATATGTATGTATATATTGTGAAACACATAAAGGAATGTGTTATAAAATTTTTATGTGTGGCAATTTTAAATATTGATAGTGTAGCCACAACCCATACATATAAATAAAAATTTAACAACCATAAACGATCATGTAACCACCTCCATACATACATACACAAGCATACAAACGCAAGCATACACACACACACACACAAGCAAGCACATACACTCATATTGACTTTGCCTCTTTACAAAATGTACTTCTATTTTAAAATGTCTTTTTCTTATGAAGCAAATAGTTATCAACCCAACAAACATTTCTAAACGAAATCCTTTCGGTTACCAAAATTTTATAATAATTTCATTAATTGAAGGTTAGCCGCGAATAACGTTTTAAGTGACAAAATAATAATTTTTCAGGAGAGCCAAAAAACGTATTTTAAAGCAAGATTGTTTATTTCGTTTAAATTTTTTTAGCTTATCGAAAATAATGACAACTAGCATTAACTTTTCTTCTTATATCTCTGCTACATTTATCAATTATTTTCGACAATTTCGTTTACATGATTTTATAAGTTACTTACAAAGTTTTCCACTGGCTGACTGATTGTAATTGTATTTTGACGGCGATAAGATGCATAATTTTGGATGGTTTGATTTTTGAACAATGCAAGAGAGATATCTTAATGTTAATCTGTGAAAAAACTGGATTTTTAAAAATTGTCTTTTTCAACGTTATTCGCGGCTGTGCTTCAATTATAGGAATGATTCAAAACCTTCTTTTTTGAGACCACGCACTTTAAAGCTCAGTACAATTCTATTGAAACTTTCCATACATATTACACTTATGTAAGTCTTGAATTTTTCGTGGATGACCACACCCACAAATCTTAACCTACAGCTAAAGAGATTGTCATCTACTATTTGTATACATAGTTCTCATTAAACGCTCCCTGCGAAACTCTTAATGCATCATAAGCACAATCTTGAGTTTAAAAAAAGTGGGCAGAGTCACACCCACAACAATTTTCAATTAAATTTTGCGCTAAAGCCTAGTACTCTGTTAACAATTTTGTGCGAAATTCTGTCAAACTACATCTTACAGTATTTGCTGTTGATTTGTAATCTTATTTTAAATCATTCCTCCTGCCACCATAAAATGTATAATTGAATTTTTTTTTGTAATTTTTACTATTCAAAGTAACAACCCACAGTCCTAACAACAATAAACATAATTTTGCAATAATGTAAAATGCTGATTTTTTATGGTTTCATTTAAACATTCATTAATCCTTGTGCAATTTACGAGTAACCGAGTTGACTCAAGTCATGACCTATCTAACTTAGGTCATGACTTAACTTGACTGGCTTAAATGTCTTAAGGATTTCTTCATTAATGTTGGTTGCTTGATACTGAAAATGTGGTTATAAGATTTTTAAAATCCTGCAAAAATTTATATTCAGTCTTTACACAGCTTTGCCAGAATCATTTCAAATTATTCAGCTTAATTTTCTTGTATATTCTCGGGCAAGTATAAATATTTATTATTTTCTTTTGTATTAAGTATAAATAGCAAAACAAGTAAATAATGCAAAATAGTAAAGAAAAGTGAAGGAAAATGAAAATATAAACGTACAACAGCTGGGTTTAAAAAGGAGTCATTTTGAATGTGAATGTTACAATTTATGTGGCAACTAAAAGACTGTGAAATTTGTGTGCCTGTATGTATGTATGTATGTACTAACAAGTAAATACCGCTAACCAACAAGGCAACCCAACCCCATCAGTAAGATAATGTGGCATGTGTTGCTATGAAAATCTACGAACGCGTTTATTTATTCCATTGAAAATATTTGCCTCTCCATTGTACGAGTATGAATGTTTATTTTGATTATGGTTTGTAACCACAGTGGCCATACATTTTGGAAAAAGGGAAATTTATACAATTAATATACTCGTAGTATAAAAAGTTTGCACCTTTTTAAATTGAAAGAAAAAAAAATTCTTTTAATTTTTATAAATAAAATTAATAAACATTTATTCCGACATTAAAAATAAGCACTAAAAAGTTAAAAATTATTCAGATTTATTTAAAGAAAAATTCGGTGCGAAGATAGTTAACAAACTCGAAAAGTGTTTGGAATTGGTTTTCTTGGGGAAAATTATAATCGATTTTGGTAAAAAAAGCCAATATTATTATTGGCACCCACTATACATTTATCTAAATAAATAAAGCTTTTCACAACTTTGTAATGCGTTATTGTAAAGAGTCTGTTCATGATACAATAATACAGGTAACCTCGAAGCGCCAGCTGTTTTGCTTATTTTTTAATGTGATCTGTCAAATGTTGTTTATGTTTTACCAATACACGCGCATAGCAGCTATCAAAGCTGTACACAGAGAAAAATCAACCTCATAGAATCAATAAGATTTTCTCTATAACACGTTTTTAGGCTAAGGGGTATCCCAGCAGAAAGAAGCGAATATTTTTTCACAGAGATTCCTCATTGTTTTTATGTGGTAAATCTTATTAATTTTATCAAGAAGAAAACCACATAAAATCAAGAAGAAATCTTATTTTTTTTTTTACTAATTTTCCGCCATTTTTGGTACCAAAAAACAATCCATAGAGAAAAACTGCACGATTCTATTAGGTTTTCTTATAAATTGCAAGCTAAAGGGATTTCTTATTGATATTATTAGGTTGCCAACTTGATTTTTTTTAAAGGGATTTTATTAGGTTGCCTTATTGATTTTTTCAATAAGGTTTTCTTCGTGATTTTAGTAGGTTCCTATATGATTATATGTAAAGCATCTTATTGATATTTTTAATAAAAAAATCTTCTTGATTTTATGAGGTGTCTTGTTATTTTGTTTCTATAAATAGATATACAGACAATTTTTTTCATGATCTTTTTCATTTTTGTACAAGAATGTTTGCACAATAATTTCAATGGTTATTCAGGCTGCTTGTTAGAATATTGGGTAGAGTGCTTGTCTATCAGGTAGAAGTTTGCTGGTTCAATACTTGGTGAGTAAGTTAAGAATATAACATAATGTGTATGTATGTATGTATGTATAAATAAATAACATCTACAACATACTACATACATACATACATATGTATATGGTATAGAATTTAAATGAAAATACATAAGTACAGAGAATAAAGACGCATTTTTTTATTTTTTATTAAAAAAATCAATAAGATAACCTCATAAACACTACAAGATTTCTTCTTGATTTTTTCAAAAAGGTTTTCTCTATGAAATTAATAAGATTTCCTTATTGAAAAAAAACCATAGAGATTTCTTATTAATTTTGTTCTATTTTATGAGGTATTTAGTAGGCACTGTTTTCTCTGTGTACTAATACAAACAAGCTTTGCAAATACAAGAGAAAATGCAAGTATATGTCTCTTGTTTTCTCTTGGTTTTTTGACAGTTGTCATCACAAAACAGCAATAAAAATCACTGTTGTTTTATTTGTTGTACATTTGTTGTAGATTCGCGTCTGCCTGTATTATTGTATCATGAGTCTGTTGAGTGGAAATAAATATTCAGCGCAATCATGAGTAAAATTTTGCGAGAAATTTCTTCTTTTTTCAATTAGATTTTTTGTTTGTTTGTCCTATATATGTTCCTCTCCTGACCAGGGCTGTCAGAGTTTTCCCCACCTATTTCGCAAAATTGATTTAAAAAATCTCAAAACACTTTTTTTAATAAAAAAAACTTTTATAAAATAATTGTATAAAAATTTAGCTGAAAATCGTCAAAAAAGGAAATAAAGTCTCCAAAAATTAATAAGCATCGAACTTTCTTGATTTTTAATTTAAAAGTTTTTGAAATTTCTGTGCAAAAGAGTTTTGTTTTATAAACAAACTTTGTATGAAAAACTCTTTTATAAACCTTTTATAAAGCAAACATATTTTTTTATGAATAAAGCCTTAAGTACTGGTATAAAATATAATTTTATATATTAAAGCAACAAGCCATACTAGCGTTTGTTAATTAAAAGCATATTTTTTTTTTGTTTTGCAATATTTACTTTAAATTTATTTGAAATAAATTTTTTATAATTGCTTTATACTTGCAAGATGTTTGCTTCATTTGATTGCTTTTATTTTATTTTTTCAATGATTAAATTTATTTAAAAAATTCTGTTTTTTCATTTCATTCAATTATTTATTTATTTATGTACGTACGCATGATTTATTTCTCTGTTTTCCTGTTTTCGTTTGGCATAATTAAAACGATACACAAGCAAACATTTGAGGCGGCCGTCATAGAATTTTCTGCTATCACTTTGATTGAGTATAAAATTTTAAACTTTATTACAGAATTTCTAGCTTTAATTTTAATTATATATTATTATTATTATTATTATTATTATACTATATAGAACTTTTTCGATAACTTATAATGAACTTTAGAATTTTTATAAATGGAACTAAAAATTAAATAAGAAATATTACAACTAATGACAGAGTTCTGGCATTAATATAAAAAAATAAAACTTTAATAGTACAAGTTTTTTAATATATTCGAAAGTTCTAATAAAATATTATTACTTTTCGGAGCACTTTCGAAGTTTCGAAATTTTGAACTTTAGAAACTATGACATAAATGGTCTAATTCATAAAATATATTTTAGCTTTATTACAGGTTTATTTGACAAATTTCCCATAGAAATATGTATGTCAAATAAACGCTTAATAAACCTGAAATATTTTTTTTATGAATATGACAGAAAATATATAATTATTTTCATGCTTAAAAATAAAGAAAAATGCTTTTAGTATTTATTTTATAAATAGAAACATATTGCAGTTTGTTCTTTTATATGCCGCTGAAAAAATGCATAATATAATAAAAATGTTAACATTCCTGATAAGTAAGTCTTTTGAGATAATTATTAAGCTTACAAAATTCTAATTAAATTTGTAGTGTATAATGAATAAAATTATTCAGTTTTTCGACATGTTCGAAAATTCGAACTTCATTTCGAACTTAAGAAAAATTTAAAATTCTGAATCTGGCATAAAAATTGTTTCACCAATGAAAATCTATATTATCAGCGTCAAATATAGCATATTTTTTATCCGGTTCGGAACCGATTTTATTTATCATTATTTTTGACTGGTTAAGGTAATTTTCGTTTCAGGGGGTCTACTCGGTATTTCGAAACGAAAGCAAATGCTTTCGAAATGCAATGTTAATAGCATACAAATTCGAAAGCATTTTCTTTCGTTCCAAAATACAGAGTAGACCCCCCCAGGTTTGGTTGTTTAACCAGTTTAAACCAAGTTGTTATGTATATGGTTAATTTTATAAATCTTTTATAAATCATTGATATTTTTTGATGAAAAATATAGAGAATTTTATGCATCGAATTAAAGCTTGATTATGAATTGTAGTTTCGTAAGATTAGCAGATAAACATCGATAAAATAAAAAAGATTTTTAAATTCATTTATAAAAATCTATGGTCACAAGTGATAACAGCATAAGTTGAAAAATATTGTTTCAAAACAAAAAATATTTTTAACGTGTATTAACGTTTTGTTTTGCAAACTAAAATAATTTTGCATTAAAGTAAAGCTTGCGTTGTTAATTAATTAATTATTTTATGAAAATGTTGTTTCCAATATAATTTATCAATTTTATTGCACTTGTTTTTTAAGCTTACGTCAATATTGTTTTGTTCATATTTTTTTTTAAAGACATGGCAAATATAACTCGATTTTGCTGGACTTGTGCTGTTGTCGCTTTTAAGCACATATATTTCGATTTAAGGTAGCGTAGCAGCTTCAGTTTAAAAACTGTTAAGTCTTAAATTTTTCAATAGGAGTAATACATCTAGCGAATCAAAATAAATGCATGTTCGAAAATTCGAAGTTAAGTTCGAATTTTCGAACTATGGAAAAATGTGCAATTTCAATATTTATGATTTGAACGGGCTGAAGTTCGTATAGCTTTGTAAGCCATATTACATGCGATAATTATTAATGAACAAATAACACCAAAGTTTGTTGTAAATATTCCGACTAACAGCACATAGTTGAACGGAACAATAGCCGTTTTCGAAGGCAACTTTCAACTGGAACTTTAAAAAATCATGAAACAAATACAAACATTTTATTATGTTAAAAATTTCGAAATATGTATTCATGATTCGAAAGCATATAAAATGGAAATTTGGTGCATCAATTACAAGAATATTATTTTTGAAACTTTGAAATTACAACTAATCTGATATGATACAAAAGAACAAGAATTTTTAAATACTTACATATGTTTCCAAACTAAAAACATTTTCAATCGCTTAAAAGTGAAGAAGGGGAAGACTATGTTTTAGTTCAATTATTTCACTTTTGAAGTGTTTGCCAACTCATTCTTAGCAACACTTGCATAGCCTTCAGATATTATCTTGCAAACAAAATTAAAAATATTTAATTTTTAATAACTTTTACTTCACAGCCTGGGAGCTGGCATCTTACTTTAAGGGCCATTTTCACAACTTGCCTTTAGTTAAAGGTAGAATTTTGTCTGCCCGATAAATATCTTTGCATTATTACAACTTAAATTTTTTATTCTTATTATTATCAATAGTAATATTCAATGGATAAAGAAATAATAAATGAAGGTTGTATAATGCAAAGCTATTTATAGGGCGGACAAAATGCTCCCTCCAGCTAAAGGCAAGGTGTGGAAATGGGCCTTCGACTTTGTTATTATTCAAAGTATATTAATAAAAGTTTAAATAAAAACAACATTATAATAGAGTATAATACACTAAACTAAGAAGAAAGCCAAAAATTTATTCTACAAAACGATAATTTATGATTGGGTCGTATGCATAATTATGAAACCGCTCTCGTAGACAGCAAATTCTAGTATGCCCTATACGAGTATATACATTAGACTGGTCGCAGCTTATATGGATTTTGATTTATTTATTTTTAATTCTTAATATATGCGCTGTCGAAAATATTAGATTTGCTGCCATAAATGCGGTCTGATTTTTTTTAGCTCGATCCGGCTGTGCTTTCTGCTGCCTTGTGAGGCGTAATGTACCCGATACACAAAGGGGATTTTGTAAAAAAATTTAAAATAATTCTGCAATTTCTAAATTAGCTGTCCGATAGTTATGAAATTTCATACAGCATTTCTGCAGTTCGGACTTTATATGCCCTTAAAGGGGGCGGAGCCACAAAGCGCCAAGGTGGCGCTGATAAAAAAGATATTTTGCAACTGGATTTTTATGTCCAAAGTAAAAAAAAGTATGCTACATTTATGGGTTTTCGCTTAAAGTTTAGGTAATATTCGAAAAAAAATAAAAATTTTGGTTTTTTTAACAACCTTGGTCCACTGTTCTGCTAATGGAGAAGTCAAAACTTGTTCGATTTATAAAAGGAATAAAAATTGTTCAAAACAAAAATTTTTAGAATTAAAAAAAATTTGGTATCAAAATTAC
This sequence comes from Tachina lurida, assembly GCA_944452675.1. Lineage (NCBI taxonomy): Eukaryota > Metazoa > Arthropoda > Insecta > Diptera > Tachinidae > Tachina > Tachina lurida. The sequence continues at coordinate 35,660,900 of OX101752.1, read as the reverse complement.
AATTGAGTCAAAAATTATAAGGCATTTACATTGTCTCAAAATCTAGTACTTATAGATTTCGAACTAAAGCTTGCTACTTTTAACTAGATTTCCCATACAAAACAAAATTTATTTTGTCAGTAGATTTGTGAGAAATTCAATCAAAATCTAATATTTTTGTTTATTTTTTACTATATGAGATGAGTGAATTAGCTTTGGTCTGCTTAAAAAGGTGTTTGAATTCGCTACACTGCATCTGTTTGGTTGTAGTTTTGGACATTTTTTAGTTAATGGGTTTTGTTTTGGATAAAAAAAATCTTGATAAATGTCAAAAAAAGTTTTCATAGAGATTTTAATTAAAATCTGTTAGATTTTGTTAAGTAGAATATTGAAAAAAGTATATTTTCGCCGTTTTTTTTTTTTGCAGAAAAGAGTAAGTTAATTATTTCGCTATTATAAAACAATTTTGCAAAAATACCAATACCTTATTTTTATTTATTCGAAAGGTAATACTATAAGAAATATTATAAAGAAATTTATTACTAAAAGTTTTGTTATTGAAGGAACCAGAATGTTTCGAATTAGATTAATTTTTGTTATAAATACCAAATTTAAGGACTTTTTTTTGTGAAATTCCAAATTTAATATGCCACCAAAAACATATGACAAGATATGTTTTTAAATATTTCCAAAAATCTTATCTGCTGAAAAATCCCGTTTTTGGGATTTTGCGATTTTTTTTTTTTGGGAATTTCCCGGCAACTTCTATTTGTTCTTACTTAATGTGTATTAATTGCATTATAAGAATCGGACAGCTGGTTTAGAAACTGCAGAGTTATTTCCAATTTTTTTTTACAAAATCCGCACTGTGTTTCTGGTACTTTAGGCCCCACTAGGCACCAGAAAGCTCCGCCAGATCGAGCTAAAAAATTAAGACCGCATTTATGGCAGCAAATCTCATATTTTAGACAGGGCATATATGTATATATCAATTAATTAATTTTTGCTACCAGTCTAATGTACATACATGTACTCGTATGTTTATGCTGTCAGTTATTTACATATTTGTGCAAGTGCTTGAAAGTTTTATTTTACTCACGCACTCATACATTAGCCCACTCCCACTATTTGCATTTTTTTATTCTGTTATTCATTCAAGTGTTTTAATGTGTATACTTACGTACTTGTATTTAATATTTTTGCGTTAATTAAAATTATTTAAACAGATGTTGAATATTTTTTTTAAATAAAATTTTAGAGATTTTTAAACATGCATGTGCATGACTTGTTTCCCCCCCCCTATTTTAATAAATATTAAAACCAAAAAGAAAAACTTTTAAAAAAATTATGTTAGGTAAGGTTAAATTAAGTTATGTATATTAAATTTCTTTTATGTTGCTTTTCCTTTTTCTATTTTTAATAATAAACCAAAAAAAAAAAAAAACTAATTCAGCATTAAGTATTTTGTTGTTTGTTGTTGTACGATTTTATTTATGTTTGTTTCCATGATTTTACGAGTTGTGGTCAAAGTGATTTAATATGTGCATAAATATATCATGTTCTAATCTCCCGGCAATAAGGAAAACAGTAAAGCTATTTATAACAGACAACATGACGTAAAAATTATTAGTTGATAATAAAAATTGTTAATACTACACTTGAAAGATTGCCTTCGCACAACATGCTTGTGTGGTATTCAATATATATTTTTTTTCATAAATGCTTTATTTCAAAGACTTATAAAATCTTCCTAATATTATAGAAATAAAATATGAGGGCTTTATTTCCTTTAAAGCCCAGCTAAACATTTGAAAGCTTATGATCTCAATTAAACAGCTGAATAAATGTTTCAGTCAGTTTATTATACTTATTATATGACTTTACCAATTTAAAATTGCTGAAATTTCGATAGAAAAAATAACATGTAATGCTATTAACATTTTTATTACTTGTTTCTACACTTTGGTCGAACTCGTTCACTAGTTAACTTTTCACACAAATAAATAAGTTTGATAATCGGCATGTGTCAAAAATGACACATGAATTATTTAGTGAACGACATGGACAGTCAAATCTATACATCAAAATATTAGAAAGTTAAACATGAGTGAGTGTTAGTTGGATGATACATAGAGCGTATGAGTGATATACTTTAATAATATATTACTCATACGTTTTCAGTAGACATTAGAGATGGGCGCGTGTCGAATTTTTCCAACATGATACGAAACAAACAGTCACCTTACCCGAATCCACGTGTGGTGGCAAAAGATTCGGAAAGACCATTTCCGATTTTCGCTAATGATCTAGAATCAGTTAGTGTCATCCGGCAAAGTCTTGACAACTTCGCCGAAAACCCGAAACGGCCTGTCAAAAGCGGCTTTATAATCAACGAATAGGTGGTATGTGTCGATTTGCCTTACGTGCGTTTTTTTTCGCGGATTTGACGTAGTGTGAATATCTGGTGTGAGGTGGATTTTTCAGGTCTAAAACCGTATTGGTAGTGGCCAATTTCATTGACCTTTGGTTTTAATAGTTCACACAACATCGTAGCCAAGATCTTATAGGCGATGGGAAGCAGACTTATACCTCTATAATTGTCACAGACTAATTTGTCACCTTTCTTGTGAACAGAACATAGCACGCTGGCGTTCCTCCTACCAAATTGTACCAATAAGTTGATGCATACACCTAATCAATGCATTGCCTCTCCGGCTTTAAATAGCACCGCTGGCAAACCATCATCTCCAGCTGCCTTGTTGTTTTTCAGTCTGTATATATGTAGCTATTCCTACCTCAATTCCGCTGGGCGGTGTACATTCAACACCGTCATCATTCATTGCTGCTCTCCTGAGATACCAACAAATTACAGAAATGTTCTTTCCATAAGCTCAGCACGCTTTCTTTATCAGTCACCAGATTGCCTTGTTGATCTTTACCTTTTACTACAAGTATATTTTATGAAAAGGTACTTTTATTAACAATAATTTTATAATAAAAAAAATTAAAAATTTTAAACACCCCCGATATATCTAAAAGAGATGTGATATCTTCTTAACGGCTGGACTGATTTTCTTCAAACATAGTTAAGAAACTTCTTGATCAAGTCAGCTTTCAAAAAAAAAAAACTAAATCAAAATCGGTCGAGCCGTTTGGTCTGTACGTGGACACGGACAGACATACAGACACACCCTACAAACTTATAACACCCCTTTTTTTTGGGTCGGGGGTTAAAAAGTAATTTTTATGAAAAATAATTTAACAAAATTATTCTTAGAAAAATTACCTTATGCAAAAAGTGCTTCAAAAATGGTAAATTTTTTAAAACTTAACATTTAAAAAATACTTTTTATAAAAAGTCCAGTTTATAAAAGTACATTTTATAAATGGTACCCTTTTTAAAAGTACCTTTTATAAATGGTACCCTTTTTAAAAGTCCATTTTATAAAAAGTACCCTTTTTAAAAGTCCATTTTATAAAAAGTACCCTTTTTAAAAGTCCATTTTATAAAAAGTACCCTTTTTAAAAGTCCATTTTATAAAAAGTACCCTTTTTAAAAGTACCTTTTATAAAAAGTACCCTTTTTAAAAGTACATTTTATAGAAGTACCCTTCTATAAAAAGTACTCTTTTTAAATGTACCTTTTTTTATAAAAGGTACTTTTAAAAAGGTACATTTTATAAGAGGTGCTTTTTATAAAAGGTACTTTTTATAAAAAAAGGTGCTTTTTATAAGAAGCACCTTTTATAAAAAGCACCTTTTATAAAATGTACCTTTTATAAAATGTTTAATTTTTAAAACTACCTCTTATAAAAAGTACCCTTTTTTAAAGTACATTTTATAAAAGTACCCTTTTTAAAAGTACCTTTTATAAAAAGTACCTTTTATAGAAGTACCCTTTTTAAAAGTACCTTTTATAAAATGTACCCTTTTTAAAAGTACCTTTTATAAAAAATCCATTTTATAAAAGAACCTATTATAAAAACTGCCCTTTTTAAAAGTACATTTTATAAAAAGTACCTTTTATAAAAAATTCTTTTTATAAAAAGTACCTTTTATAAAAAATTCTTTTTATAAAAAGTACCTTTTATAAAAAGCACCTTTTATAAAAAGTACCTTTTATAAAAAGTACCCATTTTAAAAGTACCTTTTATAAAAAGTACCTTCTATATAGTACTTTATATTATATAGTACTTTTTATAAAAGGAAGTTTTAAAAATTATACTTTTTATAAAAGGTACTTTTAAGAAGGTACATTTTATAAGAGGTGCTTTTTATAAAAGGTGCTTTTTATAAAAGGTACTTTTTATAAAAAAAAGGTGCTTTTTATAAGAAGCACCTTTTATAAAAAGCACCTTTTATAAAATGTACCTTTTATAAAATGTTTAATTTTTAAAACTACCTCTTATAAAAAGTACCCTTTTTTAAAGTACATGTTATAAAAGTACCCTTTTTAAAAGTACCTTTTATAAAAAGTACCTTTTATAAAAGTACCCTTTTTAAAAGTACCTTTTATAAAATGTACCCTTTTTTTTATAAAAAATCAATTTTATAAAAGAACCTATTATAAAAACTGCCCTTTTTAAAAGTACATTTTATAAAAAGTACCTTTTATAAAAAATTCTTTTTATAAAAAGTACCTTTTATAAAAATTACCTTTTATAAAAAGTGCCTTTTATAAAAAGTACCTTTTATAAAAAGTGCCTTTTATAAAAATCACCTTTTATAAAATGTACCTTTTTTAAAAAGCACCTTTTATAAAAAGTACCCTTTTATAAAAAGTACTTCTTATAAAAAGTACCTTTTATAAAAAGTACCTCGCATAAAAAGTTAAGTATTTTATTTGTTTTTTTTAAGATTAGACGATTTGCTACAAGAATCACGCACATTCTAAGCGATAGAAAACAGTAAAATTCCAACTATGATATTAAAACTTAAGGAAAGGCTGTGGTATTTTTTTTTTATTTATTTTTTTTTTTATTTATAAGTGCAATTATTTTTTACGTTATGTGCTTTATGTCGTACATTTTAGGTCTTTTTAAAATACATTTCAAAAACTTAAGATAATATTGAAATTAAGGATAAAATAGAACCCTGAAGGTGTTAGAAAGTCCCAACGAATCTTTGGATACATTAAAAATTAAATAAAAAAAAACGCCTTTTACCTTTAAAGCCTGAATAGATACAATATTTATAAAACCATATAAATTGATATTAAAAATAAGGTCGAGAGATTATAACTACAAATATAAAAACCTATTTTAATTTCTCTCTCACTTAATTCAGTACGAACTTTGACTGGAACGACAAGTCGCAAGAAGACGTAAGTGTTTTCACATAAATATTCATACCAGTAAAGCGAAAGAGTTGTCAACACTGCGAACGCATTGCCAAAATCAAGCACTTGCTTATTTTGCTTTCGACTAGTAATTTTTTTCTTTGCAAAGAAGCAAAGAATTAGGTTTGTAAAAAGTTTTATGAAACGGTAAATTTTTCCATCCCCTAACTCGACATATAAGCACAGTGATGACCACAAGAATTAAAGCTATGCCAAATGTAAAAAAATTTAAGATATTTTTTTGGAGTTGCCCATTTGTTTATCTTTTCACAGCTGGGTAGTGTTTGCTACCCACTTCAAATTCGTTTTGTTATTGTTGACCGAATAAAAAATTATTAGACACAAAACTCTTTCTTGTATTTGTAATTAGTTTTTATTTCTATTTTATTCAATTATATATAAATAACAACATTTCTTTTATGTATTTGCTTAAAAAAAAGCAGCATTTTCGCCTCTTAGATTAATTTAAGCATAATTCATTTAAACATTTTTTGAAATTGCTGCATTTGCCTTAATTTGCTTTTACATTTTATTTAAATTTAAATTAACAGCCATTTTGACGAATTTTCAAATGGTTTAACATAGAAATTAATAATACATTGTCCAAAAAAAAAAAAAAACAAATTAAATAAGAGTTTTTTTTTCTTGTTACTCCAATAATAATTTTAACAATAAACCACATTTATTTAAGTCTTAAAATTAGTGATTTCTTTTATTTTGTTTGCTTTTTTTCAGTTACAAATTCAACAGGTCAAAAATAAGGTTTGTGCAAAAAAGCCAATAACATATTTTTAATTAAAGCTGAATTAATTTTACCAATATTTAATTTTTAATTTTTATTTAAACATTTTGTTTTATTATTTATCTGAAATAAAAATCAATTTAAAAGCAGCTTCAAAGCCTGGTTTTAAATTATTTTCTTTTTGCAAATTATTTTAACATATTTTTGTTGCATTTTTTTATTTATTTTTTTTTTGTTTAATCATAATTATTTATTACATGTTCTTGTTTTTTTTATGCTACGAGTAAACTCTATAAAATATCTAAATTTTATTATACTTAGTCCATTTTGCTTTAGAAAACCTTTATTTTTTTTGTTTGCTTTTTTGAAAAATTCAACGCTTACGAGGGTGGCATCAACAATTACCGATTTATGAGCGGTTGTGTTTAAAGTTCGATTTAGCTACACTGTTACTGCAATAGGCATTTCTTATATTAGTATTTGAAAGGGCGCCTAAAAATGGAATCATAAAAATGATTTTTGTATTAAATTCGCTAACAAGGATAAAACAAAAGGTCGGTATTTATTACGCTGTGTGACATGAAAAATACCTGGGATATGTTAAAATTTTTTGGTAGATATTGTCGAGTATATATGAAATTTTCCAAACACCCCCAAAATCTTGAGCTACAGGTGAAACCCCGCTTGGAATGTGTGGCCTTGTCTCATCATCTTCTTTATATATATGAACGATACAAGGGTAAGCTAACTTGATTAATTTTGTACTTTTTGGTCCAAAATAAACAGAAATAAAACCAATAAGAAGCTGTAAATCATTACTGCTGAAGTTCATGATGCCGTTTATGGAAAAGGCTGCATCGCTTTGGTCTGAGGAAGAGGAAGCGAACCCAAGCCGATACTGATTTGTTGTTAAAAGGGGTAAAATCCTACCCGTTTTCCGTACTTTTTTGTTAATTACCTTATGTACCTTATATGACCTACATGTAAAAACAATTCACTAATAATTCCTACTGCTCACTAGAAGCTGGGATAATAAAACGTATGTTTTTTCAAAGGGACCAAAGAAGTACCAAAAAGGGTAAATACGATGCTAACAATTTTAAATTCATTATAAATTTTAGTTAAATTTTATTAACTGATATAGTGTAGTAGTGTATTCTTGAACACTGTCACCAAGGGGTACTTTGAATATTAATTTGGTACTCTTCAAGAAATACTTTTCGGAAAAGGTACTTTTCGAAAAAAGTACGTTGTGGAAAAAGTACTTTTTAGAAAAAGATACTTTTTGGAAAAATTCCTCTTTTTAAAAAGTTACTTTTTGGAAAAAGATAGCTTCCGGAAAAAGAACTTTTGGGAAAAAGGTACTCTCCGGAAATAGTACTTTTTGAAAAAATAAATTAAAAATAAAAATTATTTTCGAAAAATGTAGTTTTTGGAAAAAGTATTTTTTGAGAAAGGTACTTTTTGAAAAAATTATTTTTTTTAAAAAGGAAATTTTTTGAAAAACGTACTTTTTGGAAAAATTATTTTTTGAAAAGGCACTTTTCGAAAAAAGTACGTTGTGGAAAAAGTACTTTTTAGAAAAAGGTACTTTTTGGAAAAATTCCTTTTTTTAAAAAGTTACTTTTTGGAAAAAGATGCCTTTCGGAAAAAGTACTTTATAGGAAAAAGAAATTTTGGGAAAAAGGTACTTTCCGGAAATAGTACTTTTTGAAAAAATAAATTAAAAATAAAAATTATTTTCGAGAAATGTAGTTTTTGGAAAAAGTTCTTTTTGAGGTAGGTACTTAGGTACTTTTTGAAAAAATTATTTTTTTTAAAAAGGAAATTTTTTGAAAAATGTACTTCTTGGAAAAATAATTTTTTGAAAAGGTACTTTGGGAAAAGTATTTTTTTTTTGAAGATACTTTTTGGAAAACGTATTTTTTGAAAAATGTTATTTTTGGAGTAACCCTATTATTCTGCTTTGAGCCAATGAATTCCCATGATGAAGCCCCTGATGTCCTCTGATGACGAGTTTCGTGAACTTTTATATTTGATCCTGAAATGAATATTTGCGTCTGAAATGAATGAGTTTGGTTAGCACATATAAAATATCCGCAGACAAAGTAGCGGGCAATATGTTAGTTCTCATATAAACATGTGTATTCTATCCTAGACGTTTGGTAGTCGGTAGCTTGCTGTGGTGAATGTGTTTAAGGCATTACATATTCTTTGTCTACGTCACACAAGCACACAAAAAAAAGGAACTTGTTTAATGGTTTTTAAATAGAACAAGAAAAATAAAAATTTTTCCTCCCAAGAAAAGCAAACGCCAGTTTGTCAATCGATTATATTTGAAATTATTAAACGGCCTAATCTCTGTGGCTTTCTTATTATTTTAAATGCAAGACAAAAAATTACTGTGAAATTATTTCACAACAATGAACAAGTACTTGATTCGTGCTAAAAGGCGTAGGAAGTGCATAAAAAAATTGAATTGAAGAAGTTATCTGCCATTTCAGTAATCTTGAGACCACCCACGCAAATATTTTTTCTTAAAAAAAAAAACAAATTTGTTGCTATCCTTAATTTATGTATTTAAAACTTTTATTGAATTTCGTTTTGAAATTGATTTTTTTCCTTTATTTATTTTTTTTTTTATATTCAACAGACACTTTTTGATTTATTTTTTGCTTTCTCTTTATAAACACAAATAAATTTCTATCGAAAGTTTGTTTTAACTATATAAATTTTGTTATTGTATTAAATTTTTTTTTTTATTCACATCTTAAATTAGAACAAAATTGGTTTTTCTTCTTCTTGTTTTATATACAAAGTCAGCCTTATTTTATGCGTGAATTTATATATTTTTTTAAATATACTTATAGATATACTACAGACATACAGACATACATATGTATGTGTAAAAATAAATAAATAAATAAACTGCTGTGTCTAGTGTTAAGATGTTTAGGAAATTGAAGGAAGTATCTTAAAGAAAATGAATGAATGACTGACTGATCATTGAAAAGGAGAGATAATTAAGTTTTACTTTTCTCATCTGGATAACTTCGCAGTGATAGCAAAAAGAAGGCGATCGCTTGAAGTTTTAACAATTACTGATGGCTCCCTACTTAAAAATAAAATATAATAGATATACAATCTAAGTACATACAGTCGAACTTCCATAACTCGAATCACCATTATCCCAAAACAAACTTCGACTTACTTCGAGACTTCGAGTTCAACGCTACTGCCAACCAAACTAGTTCGAGTTAGAGAAAATTCGAGTTAGAGAAGTTCGAGTTATGGAAGTTTTGTATTGCTTACTTACGATGTCATATTGATGTCATTGACTATTACTAAAGCTTAAATTAGACGTGACATAGCCATAACGCCATAGCCATAACCAAACCAAAATTCAATTCATTTTTATGGTGAGAGTGAGAGTGAGAGAGAATCGCCATAACTCTCACCATAGAAACCAATTGAATTTTGGTTTGGTTATGGTTATGGCGTTATGGCTATGTCACGTCTAATTTAATCTTTAAGTACTACGTTCTAGTTATCTATATCTAATGCAGATTTTTAATTAATAATACTCGATACTTACACATATGTGACAGCGCATAGAGAAAGGGACCTAAGGGTAAAAAAAATCAATTTCCACTTTTTTTTTTTTGATGTGGACAACATCTGAGCATCGAATGAGACCGATCCCATGCCCCAAAAGTGTTCCCTCCCAGAGATATGCGCGTTTTATGAAATTGAGGTCGATGATTCTAAGGTTATGTGAAAAAATTTTCGTACTAACATTGTGATATTCACGATTTAAAAGAATTATAAATGGGTATTTATTATAACTCACAATTAATAATTTCAGAAAATAAACCTGGATTCGAAAAAATGCGAGCAAAATTGATATCAAACTCATGGAAACCAACTACACAAAACACGTGCTAGGGACGACCTACGCGCGTTTTCAAGGTTGACCAACATGTTCCTGATGTCATGAGATGTGTCGCTTTCAAATGAGACCAATACTAACACGCTCAGTGATGGTGCACCAAAGATACACGTATTTAAATTTTTAAAATGGCTCTCCTGAACAAAACCGGTTTTTACCTTAAGGTCCCTTTCTATTTTGCGCGTCACATATGCTTAATGTGTATGGGAACATAAATCAATATGGCATTGGTATCGAGGAGCTTACTGCGGATTCCTGCCGGTACCTTCTGAATTGCAAGCAATGAAACAATTAATGCGAGGGTGAATCAATAAGTCCGTGACTTTTTGAAAGAAACACATTTTTATTTTGCAAAATAAAAATTTATTTTTCAACATAATCTCCTTTTAACTCAATTCAGTTTTTGTATCCCTTCCAAAAAATAGGATTTTTCGAAGTCCTTAAAAAAGGCCTTTGTTTGTGTAATGATTCGTTGTTGGAGTCAAATCTCTTTCCGACGACACATTTCTTCAAGTTTGAGAATAATAAATAGTAACTCGGGACTATATTTGAAGAATAGAGCAGATGAGGGAGCAGTTCGTAGCCAAATTCATGGATTTTTGCCATGGAAACTGCACATGCGTTTGTGGTCAGTTGTGAGCAAACGCTGCACCCATGTTAGTGCTTTTTCGTAACGCTCAAAATTTGGTGTTTGAGTCTTAAAAAAGCACTAAAAATAGTGCATCGCTAACAATGAAATTCTTCATTGTATTAATGAAATTTTTCATTAAAAGTCTGCTAATGAAGCCCTTCTTAATTAGATCAATGAAGCATGATTCATTGTATTTATGAAGTTAATTTTGGCGGCTGTGTCATAAATAGAATGAAACTATTTTGCCGTTCAGCGTATTTTTTCTTGAAGAAACAAAATCCATACACCATGTTTTCTTTGATCAGGCGCGGATTCAGGACAAGGTTTTTAAATTTTTTTTTACAGAATATGTTAATTTTGATAGGAGAAATTTCCATTTTTCATTCCAATAGATCTCCTCTTGAATTTGATTGATTGCAACTCATTTTTGATTTAATTCATTTGAATTGCAATTAATTTTTCTAATTAATTTCAATGATTTCAAAATCAATTCAATGCAAATGAATTTGAAAAATTAATTGCAATTCATTTTGACGAACGCATTTGACTTATAAACGAATTGCAATTCATTTGACAAATTATTTTGAATTGAAAACGAATTGTAATACATTTTTACGAAATACATTTGAATTGACTCAAATTTAATTGAATTCATTTTTTGTGCGGAAAGAATTAATTCAAAATTTGCCAAATCAGTGCATGAATGATTCGCGAATTAATTAAAAAATGAGTGATTAATTTACAGCTGTAGTACGTGAAATCATGCGCATAGCGTAATCTTTAATTCTATTATTTTTGAATTTATCTAAGTATTCGTTAATTTTGAAATTTTCGATTGAATCTTTTACAGTAACTACATTTATCGACTGGCTTCCTAAAAGTTTTAAAATTTTTCTTTTGAGCTTCTTGCGCTTCATCCGTCAACTGTCCGATTGGTGATAAATTAGGGTTGCAATTTCAGGTCCTTGGATTAAGGATTTTTGCATAGTTTGTGTTATATGTATAATACCAAGGATACATTTTTTACAAAATACCTTACGGTGGCAAGAGTGAAATCTTGAAAGGATGACCAAGCCTATCTTTTCTTCAATGGAAGATTATTATGTCAAATGGAGCAGGCATTGGAAAAAAGTGACCCTCCCATCCATAAAGAACTGACAAACCAAACACCCAATCTTTCATTTTTAATAGTAGTTGAGAAATGATTTTGCGAGCCCTGTTGAATTCTTTGTAAGTTGCGCCACATAAATAATATTTTACCAGATGACATGTGGAGCTGCAGATATATTTTGCATCAAAAAGTAAAAACAAAAGAATAAGTTTTTTTAGTGATGTGGAATATTTTGTACTTTTATCGAGTACAATAATTTATTTGGTTGTCACTAATTTAATTTTTCAATTAATTCAAATTTAATTATTTGCAACGACTTTTCGTTGCCCAAAAATTCGTCGTCGTTTGTTCCAGTTGTATTTCTAGCACTTGTTACAAGTTATAATGACACCTCTAAGTACTTTCGGTTGGCAAGGGGTTAAGAAAATGCTTAAATTATGAATTATTGCTAAATTTATAACTCACTTTTATTCGACTTAAATTTGTTTCTAAATAAATTTTGTTTTATTTTTATAATTATGGCGAGAGAAAGAGAGAGAGAGAGAGAGCCAGACACAGAGAAGCAGTAGTTGAGATATGATTTGAAAGAAGGCTGGAGATCATGTTTGTTGGACTCTTGTGCTGTCATTTATAAGATAAAATCTAATTATAGAACTTTAAGTCCGATTTTACACTATACAAGTCTTATTGCTAAGCTGATTAGTTTGAGGGAAAGTGAGACGTCTCTCGTCTCTCTCTCTCTCTCTCTCACTCCTAACAAACTAATCAGCTTAGCAATAAGATTTGCATAGTGTAAACTAGGACTAAAGGATTTAGCAAACCTCTATGAATCAACATTTGTATGTATGTTTTGATATTTATGCATGTATGTTCTGTCCGTGAACGTATATAAATGTTTTACAATTAATTCTGTCAACCTTTATTTTTGAAATGGGTATGAATATTAATTTTATGCATTTCTTTTTCTAATGCATCTTATAGTTAATATAATTTGAATTTATTTGATCTTTGTTATTTATTTTCTTTAATTTAATTTAAAACTATATTTGTATTGAATGTAATTTAACTTGTGTTCAAAATGTTTATATAATTTATTTTGTTGTTACATAACACCTTGCTTTGTGCGTTAATTATGAGTTTCGTATGTCATACATAATATCTTGAGGGAGTTAATTTAATTTTTAATTTACTTCTGTACAGACAATGTATTTACTAGTATTATAATTATTATTAGTTTACTTATATTTATAGTGAAATACTAAATTAAAAAAAGAAAAAGTTATGCGAGTAATTAATTAAATTAAAAAAATTGCTGTACTAATCGAAATACTAAATCCTTACAAAGCTTTATTATGTAAAGGATTGCAAAAAAATTTATGCGAATAATCGAATAAATTTTGAGTTTTATTTTATTACTCAATTCAGATTTAAGCCGTTCATTTCAAAATTGGGTTATCCTAAAATCATTTACATATATATAACTTGCATTGAATTAAACAGATAAACAAAGAAATTTTATTCGAATAACATTTTATTCGAATGATTAACATAAATTATTGGTATAAATGGTGAATAAAAACAATTTTTATAAATACTGTATAAATCTTTTTATGCGATTAAAGTTATATTCGAATGATTAACGAATAAAAATGAAAAAAATTTTTTTTTTCATTCGAATAAATAAAATTTTTGGAAAATGTAAAGACAAAATAAAAAAATTATTCAAATGTATAGTAATTAAAAAAATATAATCGAATGGGTGGTAATATATAAAAAATTTTGCTCGAATAAGGCATATTAAATTTTATTCGAATTAAAATGAAATTTTACCCGTATAACGACAAAAAAATTTTATAGTTTTATATTGAAAAACAAAAAATATATAAATTAGAGATATAACTATTATTTATTCGTTAATAAAACAAATAAAATTAATTCTTTGATAACTCGAATAATGGTTTTCGAATAATAACATTGCACTATATTATATAAAATTTAGCAAAACAAAATAAACTAAAGTAGAATCCCGATTATTCGAACACCGATTATCCGTATATCCGATTATACGGACTCATCATTCGTCTCAACTCTAATTATCTAATTGCCTTACATATGTAGGTATTATGTAATTCATTATCTATCGTTATAGCTCGTTTTTTGTATATCGTATTATCTAAACGACTAAAATTTAAATAAAAGTTGACAACTGACAAACTGTCATGTTTTAATTTAAATGTATGTAAATTGATTTTTTGATTTGATTTGCTTTGAAGTCGATTATCTGGATTTTTCGATTATACGGAATACCCCTTGTTTTATTTGACCCGGATAATCGAGATTCTACTGTACTAAAGTAATAAGATACAAGGACTGCCTTACTTGCAACAATTTAAAACCAATCGTTTTCGCATTGACCTCATTCCAATTAAAATCAAAGATTCTTGGCGTTGATGGACAAAAACAATAGGATGACGTTTATAAAAAAGAAAGAGAGAGAGAGAGCAAAATATTTTCTTCCCATTAATCTTCGAGCTTAGGATGTACTATCCCAAATGTTATGCGATTGCTGTTTAAATACATAAAGTTACAAAAAGACAAACATATCAAATGATAACCTTAACATAACGATACATTAAATGTGCTACACGAGATATATTCGAATTATTGCTATTAATATAATTTAAATTTTTATTTTATTTTTGCTTCAAATGATCACAACTTTTCTTAAACATAATTTTTTTTTTCAAAAATGTAATGCTTATACTTATTTTTCTTTATTGTATTATTATTATTCCAAGTTTATTTTACTTCTATTTGATTCTTTTTTTCATATAAAAAGAACCACAAAATATCATTTGATTAAATATTGTAAATAATGGTGGGATTTACTAATAATACTTTTTGATTTTATAAAAATGTGTAATAGAAAAGGAAAAAAAATATAATAATCATTAGTAGCGGAAATCACTATTTGGTGCATATCTGCAACTTTAGGATGTACATAAGCAATAACTTTCTGTAAAATTTCCAGCTGTCAAAAAATTTCTGAACGTTTCGTGGATTTTACACAAAAGAAATTAACAGCTGATCAGCATTTCTTGAATCGAGACCAGCTTTGTTTTAAGCGTTTTAAACGTTTTATTTGTTTTAAACGTTTGTTTGTTTTAAACGTTTGTTTTGAACGTTTATTTTAAACGTTATGGAAACTTTTGAAATATTTAAGTACATAATAAATAAATAAGCCGCAGCCACTATTCGAACGTCAACGTCAACGTCAACGCCGCACAGTGTCGTGAGTTCATATAACGAGCGGCCTAAAATAGAAGGAGTTAGCGTAAAGAAATGAAATTTGGCACACATATTTTAATTGGTAAAATATAATCACACATAAAATTTGGCCATTGAATTTCCAAGAAAATTTTTCCTTCCATATTATCCTGAAATAAAAAATTACCATAACAGAGAGGAAAAAAAAATTTTAACTAAATGAAATTGTGTAAATACACCAATTTTAACATATTTAATGCTTCGTACAACTTTCGGTCAATTAAAAAAAAAAAAGGATACGCATACCTTAAAAATGTCCTTTTCAAAAAAGTAAAAAGGAGCAAAACAAATTGTCTTCACTTATATTGAGTTAAATGTTTAACTAGACACAACATTTGGCCATTTAAATTTCAAGAACTAGTGTCCTTCCCAAATGTCCCGGAACTAAATAATATACTGAAAATATACAAATTCTATCTTAAAATATATTGTAAAACTATATTCAAACTGAATACATACGAGTATGTTCATACACATTCCTTAAATTATTCAGCACAGATTACTGTAAGTAAAATTTATACATTGTATAAACTATAGCCATACAAATTAGTATAAAAATACTTTGAGTATTTATTCGGCTACACATGCGTGTATACATCAGGGTTGGCCGAAAAGTAAATTGGGAAAATGCTTAAATGACAACGGCCTTCATTAGATTGCAAGGCAGGTATGGATAGAGCGATTTAATAATTCGCAAACACGGTAAATATTTACAAATAATTAAATATCGTTTCATTAATGTTTTTGGTTGCATATTTTCCGTATTTTTTTTAGCAAAAAATTAAAATGTTTAAATTTTCTATTTATTCTAAACTTTACCTCCTTATTATCTTAATTAATGATTTAAAATAGCCAAAGCACATTTTACATTCATTACATTTCATACATATGCAAATGCGTAAGGGGATGTATGGTGAATAAATACTCTGAGTATTATGCGTATATTAATTTGTTCCGAATAAATATTCATACTCTGAGTACAAGCATACTCCGAGTATTAATATGAGAGACACTCAATGCGTACAATACGCATGTGCCTTTCTATTTATAATTGTAGAGTATTTAGGTTTTTTTTGCATAAGTGAAGTAGAGATGCTTTGGAGTGTTGGAATCGGCTATAGTTGATTGAAAGCAAATATGTGAGCGTACGAATTGTTTGTGCAATTGTAGAAATAATTGTGAGTAGAGTATTACCATAGAATTTATTATAACGAACAAATGCAAAATATTCCAAGTTCATTTAATCATTCATATCAATTAAAGTTTGTCGCTAAGTTGTAACTAATAATGTCCTTTAATATGATTGAATCAATTAATTAATTTATTTTATTTTTTATTAATATTCTTACACGTTTATTGGATTGTTCATTCTACTTTCCCAATATGTCTAATGCCTTCAAATCGTATTTAAACATAAATTTTAAGTAATTTTCTCTCATGTCAATTCGTGGACAGATTTGTGGTTCACAACAAACTTGCGGCGCAAACATGTTTGGTATTATATTTGTTTAAAATTTTGGCATATAATAATAATAATAATCTATTTTTTTTTTTTTTTGAGAAATCATAATTTGTATAATTTCTTTTTTTACTTGTTTTTGTGAATGCATTTGTTTCAAACAATTAAACATTTCCAAAACATGTCAAATTCAAACAAATATTCATTATTGAATTTACTAAATAAATAAATCATTTATATTAATGTTATCATCATCATCATCATCATTATCAATATGTTTATCTAAAGTAATTATTGTTTGATTTTATTTAACTTTATTATTTTTAATAATAAGTAACTACTCATAACTTATTTTATCTACTACTTTTCCCTTTCATTACAAATTGCCTTAAAAATATGTAAGTATGTATTTGCATGCTTTCTGTCTGTTTTTTTTTCTTTTTCTAAATTCTTCTAATCTTTTTGTTGTTTTTGTTTTTTGATAACATATGTATGTTTTTCAAATTTTCTAATTCATGTTGTATTATTTTGCGTAAATTTTTATTGCATTAATGTTACGGTATTAAAATTTATTAAACTATTTTAGATGCACTTAAAAAAACTTATGCAGAAATTTGCTAAAGTATTGTACAACGTCCTTTATTTCTATTTGATTGTGAAAAGTCGGTGCCAATGACACCGCCACTGCTCGTACAACCCATTAATTCGCGAAAGACATCACCAATTTTATAATTGTATCTAATTGTGAGTGTGTGTGCGTGCGTGAAGAAATAAATATTAAAGAGTAGAAAAGATAAGAAATGAATAGAAACATTAGGAAACTGTCATCGCTACGAGCACGCAAACTTAAGTGTGTATGTACATGCATATCTTTTCTTTTAAAACATTTTTAAAAAGCAATAAAACGTTTATAGACAACTTACTGCGCTGAGCATTCCACGTAACCGCAACGCCAATGTTTTCGCACTAAAGTTGAAATGTCTTTTAATTCCTGAAATTATAATAAAAAAAAAAAGATTATTAATAGCATAATAATATATTGCTATTTGCTCATAATTTTATGAAATTATGCCAGCTGGTCTGACAAGTGATGTAATGTGAAGCATTGAGCCAGAATCTTTTGATATTTATTTGGTAGAAACTTGAAAAATTTCACCCATGAACTCTTGTATCGAATAACGAAACTTAAAGATCAGTTACCCGACTCTAATGTAAAGTAAATGCAACAGTAGGAAACAGCTGATAGATATTGTTATGTGAAAAGTAATGCTAATGGTTATAGAGCTGTAAAATAACGTAATTTACTTTGTTGCTGTTTCCTACGTTGTTGCATTACATTACATTACAGTCGGGTAACTGAGCATTTAGTTGTAACAATTTAGTACAAAATTTACGAATATTTTTTTCTGTGTAACTTCTCGTAAATGTGCACAATTAGGTAATGCACAATGGATATCTTAAAATTTTAATGTGGCAACATTGTGCCATGTTAAAATATTCATTGTGAGCAGCGATGCCAATTTAGAGTAGTGTTGTAAAAGTATTGATTATTTGAGTACTCAGTACTCAACACCGAGTGTTTTTTCCTGTACTCAATACGCAAAAGTATCTACTCAGTACTTTCAGGGTTGCATTTTCTAATATTCAAACGAAATTCTTCCTTTAAAATACATCAAACTTATACAACTCTGTGTGCGAATTTAATGGTAGTTAGGTGCAACCAGGCAGGTTGCATTGTCGGTCGCATAGTCTGTAGTCTTGGTTATGGTTGCATTCGAAGTTTCGAAAATATCAAAATGTTTTGATGTTTATGGGTTGCATTGTAGGTTGCAGTGTCTGTGTCAAAGTATTCGAATACGCGTTGCGTAAGCAAGTTGCAAAGTCTATACCTACCATAAGCTTGATAAAACTATATCTCTCAAGCAGAAGGAAAATATATCTCTAGAGCTCCTGGAATTAGTGTAACAAATACAAATTCAGAAAACAATAATTCTGTTCGGAATTATTTTTATATGAAAACGCCTACTGAAACAAGGACTTCAAAATGCTTCATTGAACTAAACAACTTCACTCATGAACATATATTGGAGAGTAAAAGTGAACCTTAAGAGTGGTGGAAAGCACATGAAACCAACAAAAACTAACGTACAAAAACTAATCTTCAAACTTTAACATTTTATTTTTTTAAATGATTTCATTATCAGTTCATCTACATACTTATATGAGTTTGAAAACTGTTGCAGTATACAATCATATGCGATTTTATGTTTTGAATTGATAGTTTTCTTCGTCTTTCTGTTAGAAGTGAGTTAAAGGCAGAAAAACTCCTCTCGCCATCAAATTTTATCAGTTCAAATTTAAATTTTAAAGGTTAAATAATAATGATAAGTTAATAACATATTCATCGTCTGATCCCAGTCCAGTTTCCACAACAGAGTTTATTTCTAAAAAATTTTGATATCCCGGATTTCTTTGATACCACAAACAAAGTTGGCAACATATCTTTATTCGCTATCCGCGGTTTCATCAACAGAAATCCACACATATGTATATGCTTACCTTCTGCTATTCCACGCATTTTATCCAACTACTCTTTATACGTTTGAGAAACATACTTATTTCGAAGTGAGCTTTCACTTGGGACTGATAGATTGGCATATTTAGGGGCAGATGTTTTTAAGTATCAATTCGCCTTGTTACTAAACTTGGAAATATTAACAATGTTGCCAAAATGAAGAAAAATTGGTAAAATAAGCAAAATAGCATCACAATCGCAATAGTAGCAGAAAAAAGCAAAAACCGGCTAAAATAGAGAAAAAAGCTTAAAAAGCTAATTTATCTTCTCTGATTATTATATATATTGAATACTATTAACCAACTGCGACTCCCACAATATGTTGTGAATTGAGCAATTATGCATTTGAATGAATTCACCCAAACAAAAATATAAATCAAAACTTGTCAAACAAAAAAGTGAAAGCACGAAGCAAACAGCTGTTTATAGCTACAGCAAAAGACTGAAATTCAATTGGCTGTTATGGTTATGCATAGTGTTACCCAGGAAAAAATGATGCTTCGCTGGAAGCTTCGGCAAGCGCTTAACCGATGCATGAAATTTTGCATGATTTTTATATGGGATATATATAATGGGTGTTTTTTATTGAGGTATAGAACTTTAAGTTGGCATCACTTTTTTAACTGGCGGCCATTTTGTCAGCTGTCAAGTGATTAATATTTAGTTGGGTTTGCCATTTCATCATGAACAGGTTGACAAAAGAACAACGCTTGCAAATCGTGCAAATTTATTTCGAAAATAATGGTTCAGTTCGCGAAGTTTACCGCAAGCTCCGTCCATTTTATGGTCGACATAATCGTCCATCAGAGAAATTAATTCGGTTAACCATGGATCGTTTTCGCACTACGTTTACTCTATGTGATAATACGCATCCGCAGAGACGTCGAACAGTGCGCACCGAAGAAACAATTGCCGCTGTAGAGCAAAGTGTTGAAGAGGACCCGAATGAATCGATTCGCCACCGTGCACAGCAATTGGAGCTTTGTCCATCAACTTTATGGAAGATTTTGAAGATTTTGAATGTGGATGAGTTGTGGTTCCAACAAGACGGCGCTACATGCCACACAGCGCACGTCACAATCGATTTATTGAAGGAAACATTCGATGAGCGCATAATTTCGCGGAATGGACCTGTCAATTGGCCACCAAGATCGTGTGATTTGACACCATTGGATTATTTTCTTTGGGGATATGTGAAGTCGCTCGTCTACGCCAACAAACCAGAAACGTTAGGGGACTTGGAAGCCAACATTCGTGGCGTTATTGCCAACATACGGCCCCATATGCTCGAAAAAGTGGTTGAAAGTTGGACCTGTAGAATTGGCTTTATTCGAGCCAGCCGCGGTGGCCACATGCCCGAAATCATATTTAAACATTAATGGCATAAAATTATCCTTCCAATAAAGCCAAATTGATGGACATTAAAACGATTTTCTTGTGTTTTATTTCAATTCGAAGTTCTATACCTCTAAAAAAACACCCTGTATATATATATATATATATATATATATATCGCATAGAAGCTCTGCCACGTGATTCTTTCATGCCTGCCGGATTGACCTAAATTTAGCAAAAATATTCGACTACCTGGAAGCATGTCTTTTTCATCATTCAGATTAACTTCCAATACTTTCTTTTGTTTTTATATTTATTATGTATTAAATACAATATCAAATCAAATACTTTTTGTTCGCGCGTTGAATCAGGAGTCGATCCCAGGATTTCCGTCTGTTAGGCTAGAACACTACCCACTGAACGAACTATCGAAGCACATATTTATTTATTTTTTTTGTACACAATTCAATTAAAAAATAAAGTAAATCAAAACTTGAAGTAAAAATTTCATTCTCATCCAAATTTGTATACAGGTAAGCGAGAGAGGATGATCTATAAAAAACTTTGAGAGTTTGAGTATAAACAGCCGACTGACGTCGCAGTGTTTGTGTTAAATTTCGTCATTCGCTTACGTTACTGCATCCTCGTAAGGCAGAGGGGAAGCGCTTATTTTTGTGTTATATTAAACTACACTACAAAAACAGAAAAAAAAGCTATTCAAATGCAATAGAGACTTTTATTAATAAGCAATTGCTTATAAATCTCGATTATTTTTTTGCTGGATATGTTAAGACAGTGTTGCCCATACGGTTGGTTCGTGCAGCTGTTTTGTATAGTTACCTTCACATATGACATAAGAAAATATAAGCTTTTGTTATCAAGTAGAACCGTTAAGGACTTTGTTATGAAAAAATTTCCAATGGCGTAACTATCAGAAATGTAAACCGATATTACTAATAAATAAAAAAAATGAGAAATTTCGCAAAATCATTTTCTCCATTTTATATACATATGTAGTTAAAACAAGTAAGAGTGCTATATTCGGCTGTGCCGAATCTTATATACCCTTTACCAACGTACGTACATATATATAGTATACAGACACATACATACATATTTGTTTTGTGAAAAAATTTATCATTTTTTTAAAGTTTCCATCTTTGGAGTTGTAATTTTATTTCAGAAGCATAAAATATATTCAATTTATAAAGAAAAAGAAAAAAAATTTTAGACCTATTTAATTTTACATAACACAAAAAAGTTTTCCAACCCTGGAGTCATAATTTTGGATTTTTTTGATTATTGATACCAATCTAGTTCTTTAAAAAATACATAAAATATGTTAAGTGAAAAAAGCAAAAACGAAATAAGGAAAAACTTAAGGTCAGATTTTGTAAATTCAAACGATTTTTTCGTTTTGAAATTTGTATTAAAAAAATATTTTTTGAAAAGAATTTTCGTTATTTTTCATACAAATTTGAAACGTTTAGAAACAAAATTTTTTACAAAATCTGCTCATTAGTTTCATTTAATTCCTTTAATATTAAAAACTTCAGTAAAGTGCGACTTTGAATCGCGCACGAAAGGTAGGCTTTTTTGAAGTTTTTTTTTCAGTTTAAACGATTTTTTCAGTTTTGTCGCTTTTTTCTCGTTTTGGCGATTTTTTTCTGTTTTTGGAGGTTTTTTTTATTTTGGTGATTTTTTTCTGTTATTGGGATTTTCTTCATTTTGTAGATTTTTCTCATTTTGACGATTGTTTTTTTAATTTTTGTGATTTTTTTCTGTTTTTAGGTTTTTTTATTTAGGAGTTTTTTTTTCTTTTTTTTCATTCTGGCGACTTTTTTCCGGTTTTTTGGGTTTTTTTTCGTTTTGGCGATTTTTTTAATTTTGGCGATTTTATTTCATTTTGGCGATTTTCTTTCATTTTGGCGATTTTTTTTAAAGCAATTTTTCCGGTTTTTTGCGATTTATTTTAGTCCTAGAAATTTTTTTTAATATGGCGATTTTTTTCTGTTTTTGGGTTTTTTTTTCATTATGGCGTTTTTTCCTGCTTTGGGGTTTTTTTATTTAGGCGATTTTTTTCTCTTTTTTGGGGTTTTTTCATTTTGGCGATTTTTTTTCATTTTGTAGTTTTTTTCCTGTTTTGGTTTTTTTTTTAATTTTGGCAATTTTTTCATGTTCTTTTGGGGTATTTTTCGTTTTGGCGTTTTTTTTTTGTTATTCGCGATTTTTTTCGGTTTGGCGATTTTATAATTCCTTGATTTTTTAGTTTTACCGTTTTTGAAAATTTCAAGAGTTTGGCTTTTATGGTTTCCAAGATACAGCAAGTTGTCAAAATTGCATAGTCAAAATTGCATTAACTGATGGAACACCCTTTAATTTAAATTTTTTGAAATTTTAGTGTTAACTTTTGTAGTCTGTATACAAATACACTAACCTTACAAATTTCAAGTGTATATACATATAATTGTATGTATATTTCATGGGATTTTAGAATTTTTCGTTGCTCGTTTTGGAACACCCTTTAATTTCCAATTCTCGTGTATTTGTTGTTGTAGCGGCCAAAGTTCTACACACTGTGTCCAAATTTCAGGTCTGTAGCTCTTACGGTTCTCGAGAAAATACTAATATAGTTTTAGACATAGTTAATTTTACATAACACAAAAAGTTAAAGTTTTCCAACCCTGGAAACGTCTTTTGAATTTTTTTTATATTTTTTTTAATTTAAAATACCAATTTTAGTCGTACTGAAGTGTAAAATAAATTTATTTATTAAAAAAAATAAAAATTTGTTTTCGGTAGTTACTTTTATATGGCAAAATATAGTTTACGTTTGCCAGCTCTGCAATCGTCTGCCCGATTTTGCTGAATTTCAATACCAATCTAAGTTGGACCATTTCTGATACATCAGTCCAAGAACGAAGTCTCTAGCTTTTCTGGGAGCTTCGGAAAACCGATTTCACGTACACCGGACGGACGGACGGACGGACAGACGGACATCGCTTATTCGTCATCGCTATTCATAAGGACCCAGAATATATATATTTTTTTGGTCGCAAATTAAAATTATGGAAATTACACACGGAATGACAAACCTATATATAGGGTGGCGCATAAGTAACGTTATATTGAATGCGTTCTTGTGCATCATTTGGTTTTAACTCGTGAACCAATTGCATCTTATATGGGAAAAGATGTAACATATGTAAAATTCTTTGCAAAGACCGCCTAGACATCCCTAACTGCTGAGAACGTCGCCTGGTGGAAGTTTCGGGGTTTTCCTCAATACTTGCTTGCACTCGAGCAATGCTCACTTCATTTCGAACTGCACGAGGTCTTCCAGCACGCGGAAGATCACAGACAGCCCCTTGTTGCCCAAAACGCTGAACCAATCGATAAATTGTTGGAGCGCTAGGAGCATTTCGAACATGAAAGAAATTTCGATATGATCTTTGTGTCTGAATAATCGAATGCTGACTTTCAAAGTAAAATTGAACAACTTTGGTTCTTTGTTCTGTGCTAAGCCTTTCCATCATAAATTTCCCAAGTATTATTTAGTTAATTCTGTAAAGAGACGAAAAAAAAGACTTAAATTAAAAAATGTATTCACTGATCAAATCTTAACGTTACTTATGCGCCACCCTTTATATCCTTTTCCATTTTTGGTAAAGGGTATAAAAATATTAAACTTTGAGTTTTGAAATTCTTATTTAAGAGAAATACCACGATACTTGTAAATATAGATAACAGTTAGATGAATAATTATTTAATAAAATATTATATAATATTTACCTGCGAACTTGCTTGTGCTTCATTTATTGTATCATATTTATTGCCAACTACAATTATGCTAAAATCACGATGACTAAAACTATCCAAAATTTGATCTCTCATAGATCTGCAATACTGCAAGGTAATTGAAAGAGAAGAAAAGAATAAAATACAAAAATAGTTAGTTAAAAGTTGTCACATTATTGAGGGTTTGAAAGGAAGTAAAAAGTTTTCATAAATGTCAAAGTAATAACTTTTAAAACTTTAATTAATTTATTGTTAAAATATTTGTGAAATACTTGCAAAGTATCAGTGGTTTTTACGAGATATATATATTATGTATTTATTATTATTCGAATAGCTTACCCGAAATGTTTCCAAATTTCCCATATCAAAGACCAAAACATAAGCATGAACCGTTCTCAACCCCAGTGGATGGCCATTATTCCATTCGGCGAAATTATCAGCTGGAAATCGTTTCTGTCGAAAGTGTTTGAGCATAAATTAAAATAAGTTCAAACACACAATTAGAAAAGTTTTTATATTGTAATATAGTTTCCATAATATATTGTCTGTAGGACGAGGGAAGTATAAAAATGAATATGAAAGTGATTTGAATTTAAAGTATTTATTCGATGCAAGTTGGCGAAACTGTTATGTAAGCAATCCTTGTCATTTTGTTGCAGCATGTATATCAGCTTCTTAAATTTCACTATATATGAGGTTGCACTCTTTGAATATAGTTATCCCTGTACTATGTTCAAGTACCTTTGCTGAGGTACTTAGAGGTATCTTAACTCTTTGCCATAATGACTTTGTCAAAACAGTACTACATATCTGTTATATGGCAACAGCACTTAAAATAGTGTCTGGCTGACCGCCGTCACACCAATCACTAGCATTGATTTAACACTGTTAAGCCAAGGCTATTCTCCCAGCGTTTTTGGTAGCAACCACATACGTTTCTCCAAGTTCTCACGTCACAGGTGTAATTGCTTACACCCACAGCGAGGTCTCCAAGAGAATTCCCCACCACTGCCGGCACAGCCCAATCATTCATCAGATATGGGCGCATACAAACCAGTGCCTAGTCCACACAGCTCAAAATCATCCCTTTTACTGCGTGGTGTAGGACGAACTCGACCTTTTAGCGAAGCATCCTGACGACCGCTACATGCACCCAAATTCCGAGAACAGCTCGGGTGTCGGGCAACCGGAAGTAGTTTCTGGTGAGACCTCGAGGCTCCAACCCGAAAGTCTTCACCTCTATCGTCCTTTGAGCTCAGGGGCAGTTCCAGGTGACGCTGCACCTGGTTGACATAACTGACCTGTTTCCTTTTATAAATATGTGCACATCCTTTGCTCTGTTGCCAGAGATTGGTTAGTAACACATAAGTTCTATGCGTAATATACCAAGGGTACTTCAACGAAAAAAGCCACATCAATCCAGCTGAGGCCCCGGGATTGCCACACCCGTAATCAAACATAGATCTCCCTGGGGGGATATTCTGAGTACCATATCGAAAAAATAACTTAAGTCTAATATATTTGTAAGTTCATGTACAAATATTTGTCCCACACTGTATTTTATTATTATAATAACAATAATAAGTACCAAATAAAGATATATAACGTAAATTTATCTATTTGCTTCGAATATTTTCAAAATATACTCAGACATTGAATTTCGTGGTAGTTTTAATATAAAATTTAAAAAATGGCATGGTACTCGTACAATGTAATAAATTTCTGCAAGTGTAGACTAATATAGGCAATTAGATATTTCTTGAAGGACCAAATTCACAGTCATTAGTTAACTAATAGCAACATGTTAACTAATAATATTGCATTCATAGCTCTTTGTTTACCATTAGTTAAACTGCCAAATGTCATTGGTTAGCAAATAGTTAGACAACAGCTGATTCATTGTAAAATTTATTAGTATTGTTACACATATACGTTGTCGAACATATTCTTTGTATTTAGATGTAAAACATTCTTTTTGTTTATTTTCTATTATATTTTGGTTTTCCCGAACCAATTTCAGCACTAATTCAATATCTTGCACGATAAAGTTAGAAGAGGGAGCACTGTTTTAACCATTTATAAGAAATAATATAAGAAATGTAAACAAAAACCATATGCTAAAGCAGAGCTGCCAATAGTGAAACTTAATAGATTGATAGGGTTACCATCCTTTGCTCATATTAAGAACTTTAGTTAAACAATACACTGTAAATATGAAGTATTAGTTAAACAATAGTTATCATTTTAGCTTACTAATAGCACTGTGATACAAAAGTTGAGAAAAAAAAATATTCAGGCATTCTAATGTACCAATTCTATTTTGTTGGAGTCCATGGATGACGAAAATGCCGTTGGTTTTTTTAGGTCACTTCATAAAATGATTTTATAACGGTAAATGTAGTGAAAAACGGGGTTTCTTAGATTTTCAGTTTTAAACAGTTGTAACTTCTTTATTTCCCAACGGATTTTGTTTAACTTTTCGTTGGTTAGAAGGATCAAATATTATCTTTCAACCAAGATATAGTGTTTGTAAATCGACTAACAAATGGCTAAGTTACAGTCGAAAAGTATTATTTTGTAACTCATAAGTAACTTATAGTCTGAGGAAAACAAAAGAATACTTTTTTAATTTTTTTTTGTACACTTCAACGACTGTAACTTAGCCATTTGTTAGTCGATTTACAAAAACTATATCTTGGTTAAAAGATAATATTTGATCCTTCTAACCAACGAAAAGTTAAACAAAATCCGTTGGGAAACAAAGAAGTTACAACTGTTTAAAACTGAAAATCTAAGAAACCCCGTTATAAAATCACTTTATGAAGTGACCTAAAAAAACCAACGGTATTTTCGTCATCCATGGACTCCAGCAAAATAGAATTGGTACATTAGAATGCCTGAATATTTTTTGTGTATCACAGTGTAATTAAATAATGACTGTAAATTTGGCCGTAAGTGTTATTAATGAATGAATTTGAGTTGTTTGAAAATTGTAGACATACGCAATTTTAATATTTTATATACCTGGGGTGGAACATCGATGACCATCAGCTCTCGTATGCATGTGTCACATACCAGACAGCTTTTGTATACTTTTCGTCTGGTTGTTGTCTGATGTGTCTTGGGAAAATCATGGTAGAAAAATTGCTGTAAATAAATATGAATATGAAATTGAAAACCAACAAAATATGTAGTAAATATGTATATGTAGTATATGTCTGATGTGTTTAAAGGTAAATTCATCGAGTTAGACCCCTTTTAGACACGCAAGAGTTTACTGTGCAAAGTCTCAATTCAGCTGGGAGAAACATAGAAGGAGAAATACATACCTTCTCCTTCTGTCTTTCTCCCAGCTCAACTAAGACTTTGCAAAGTAAACTTTACGTGTCTATTTTATTTTATATTTTTTTTTTTCAAAAATATTGCATCATATATCGTGCCTTAACCGCCAAAATAGCTTAAGCGACATAATTTTCGAACCTCATTTTTTGACCAAAATCGATTATTTGCGATCGTAAATAGTCGATTTTTGTCAAAAAAAAAACGAAGTCCAAAAAATGTGTCGCTTAAGCTATTTTAGCGGTTATGGATCGATATATTGTTTTCCTTCTCTGGTAAGCATTTTATGCTGAATTTAAGCTGCTTATGGATAACAATTTTCACTGAAACCATACCCTTCTTTCTCAGCGAATTTATGGAGGAAGAAGGGTTTGGTGCAAAGTTGCCATTTCCCTCATAGAACTCGAAGTAAGAATTTTTCACTGTCATATTTTCAGGAATTTCAGGTTTAACGTATTTAAAGTAATAGTGTGTTTCCACCGGCATGATTTATACAAATCATGATGATTTGTGCAAATCATGTTCATGTGTACATGATTTACCATACATTTTGCATATGGATAAATCACCTCAAAGTGGTTGATTTATGTTAAATAATGTCGAAAATAATATTTTTCGAACTCGATTTATGTATGCAACCCTGCATTGCTTTTAAAATTACAAACTGCAGCCCTGTGTCATCCATCAATAGTGAGTGATTGACAATTCCGAAAAAAATGACATTAAGGAATATTTAATAAATTTTAAATGTCAACCACATGTGAATAAAATTCACATTACAGATGCTGCCCCCACCTTATAAAGCACGTGCATAAATTGAGTACGAAAATTCGAACAACAAATCACTCACAAGTTCGGTGAAAACACTTTGAAGTGATTTACTTAAACCTACTTGATTTAAAGTCGGTGGAAACATACTATAATCCATTTACAAATCGCAAATCACTATATTGCCATACCAATCAAATTGTTTTTCCTTTAATTTTGCAAAAATAATTGCACGAAGAAATAATTTTTTTTTTGAAATAAAATGTTGGCAAAATTTTGTTCGGAGGACTTTTCGCTACATTATCGACATATGTATATAGTGCTATAACAAAGTCTGAATTAGGTGTGGGCCAAAAACTGATGACATAATTTTTTGAGAGTGCACTGATCTTACAGGCCCATAAATGAATTGGTCATCAAACCGTTTGGTTGTAGAATCCAACATGTCCTGTCAAGTCTGTATGTGTTTTGCACTGTTGCACAGTGTAATAATAAGGTAACCTTGGAATTTATTTTAATTTTCAAAAACTATAAATGTTAACGAGTATTATGGAAACTTTTACCAAACGCAATCGTTATATGAAAACACTCACAAAACACTTGATAAAGTGACCGTAAATCAACATTGTTTTTGTTATTCTTTTTATATTAAAGCAGCAAAAAATTACTGTATCACTCACGCTCACGCATTCTCACGCGTCATTGTTAACTCTTTTAGAAACCGCATAAAAACATATTATTTAGTAGCAATAAAGCAACGTGGCGGAAAAATTTAAACAGAGACGTTTCATTTGTTATGTTTTAGTTATACAGGGTGGGCCAAAAGTCACGCCTGGGTGTAAAAGTTTAATAACTTTCTTGTTTGTTATTATTTTTATTATTCATCGAATCGTGTTACACCACTATGCAAAATTTAACGAACGAGCAACGAACCAAATTGCTAGAATTTTACTTAAAACCGAATTATCTCAAAAAACTTAGAATTCAATTGGCCAGAACGTTCTCCCCTGATTACTTTCTATGGGGTTCTCTCAAAGAACGAGTGTATGTTAACAAGCCCCAAACTATGGAGCAGCTAAAGCACAACATTGAAAATGAGATCAGGACAATAGAGCCTGAAACTTTGCGTGCAGTTATGCAAAACGCCTGTTTAAGAGCCCAATTGTGCAAGAGCCCAGTTGTGTAAAATTTAGATCGTACAAAGCCAATATTATATTAAAAAAAAAAACAATAAAAAATAATAAGAAACAAAAAAGCTGTTCAATTTTTACACTCAGGCGTGACTTTTGGCCCACCCTGTAGTAGAACAAAAATAATTGCGACTGCTTAATATTAAGTTTTTTCTTTCGAGAATTATTAAATCCTTCTTTCCACCTTGTAATGCAATCAGTTGAAAACCTTAATAATTTCAAGCATTCCTGTATATACTCGTCCGTAGTCGAATAAATACTCCGAGTATTTTTTAAACTTATGTCTATGATTATAGCTGATGCATCGTATAAGTTTTACTTGTAGTCGCTTAAGGAATAAATATGAACATAGTCGTTGGTTGCTTATAGTTATACGTATTCAGTTTAAATAAGTGTGATGATGAGAAAGTTTGCCTATGAGTATGTTTTTTTTTTTACAATAGATCAAACATCAACTTCTAGGCCAGTGGTCGGCAACCTATACCATTACATTTTACGATTGTGTGCGTTATACTCTCACCTCGAACCAGTGTTGCCGATCAAATTTCGTCTCATTTCCCTAATTTAAAGTTTTAAATTTTCAAAGGCAAACTTGATTTTATTATGGTCGGAAGAAACGTTAAAATTTTGTTTATAAAGAAAGGCATATTTTCTTGTTGCTACGTCAATGTAATGACGAGTAAAAATATGGTTTTGTAGAAAATTTTCTTAAAATAATTTAAATATTAGCTTAAAAATACCTTTTAAATTTAAAATTTTTTCATGCATAACAACACACCTTGACAAACTAAATATTCTGGTTTGCAGAAAAATAGTTTTCTGAAAATGAAAAATTTAGAAAATTCCCATCACACATAATTTCTTAGTGATGGGACAACTTTTTTTCTCCGGCAATGCTGATTCTTAACAGTATACGATACACACAACTTTTTCACAACAATGCGTGTGCACACATACATACGTAATAGAAAAGTATCCCAGTTGGCCACGTCTTTAAGACATCTTTGACGACGGGTACAAGACAATGGTAAGTCGTAGAAGAAATATTGAAGACAGCCCCATACAAATCGTCGACGAAATTTTCATACAAATGGCGCCGAGGTCACACAAGACGAGATGGGCGACAATGTCGCTCAGATTGTCGTCAACACTGCTTTATTGAAGACAAAACTTATGTATATGACACTGTCGCTCAGATTGTCCTCAACAAAGTCTTATTGAAGACAAAACGTATGACACTGTCGCGCATATTGTCGTCAACATTGCTTCATTGAAAACAAAACGATGGATACTGTCGCTCAGATTGTCCTCAACAAAGTTTTATTGAAGACAAAACGATGGATATTGTCGCTCACATAGTCATGAACGACGATTTCCTTTAAATTTTCGATTAGAAAAACTAATGAACAGGCGACATGTCGTACATTAATCGTCGAAGACACTGTTGTCTGTGACGATTTGGCCAACTGGGATATTAAAGGGCGCAGCGCCCTTAATTCGCCAAATCACTGATCTAGGCACAGGCGGTAGCTTTTGACTTTCTCATCATTATTAGAAATAAGTTGGGGGGGGGAGGGATGGGAAATGTTAGAACCTGAAAAATGCCAGAGCTCACCTGTAATATACTTGTTTTACCGACGCCAGTGGCCCCCAAAAATGCTGCTTTAAGGGGGCCCTGTAGCCATGGGGGCTCTGCACCACCCTCCAGAGTGATGCGCTATGCTGAAATGCACTTATTTTGTATATAAATTTCCATTGCGATTGAGATTTTTGTAGATTTTGTTGTAGAATTGTCACCGACATAGTCAACGCTGCGTGTGCTGCTGCCTATTAAAAGTTTTTTCGAATTTGTTGGTGAAATACTGCTCCACATTATATTTTGAAAGAACGCCAGCTTGCAATTTTTTTGTTTTTTTTTTATTAAACGTACGTTTGTATAAGGATTGTTGTTGGTGGTTTTGTTTGTATAAGAATTTGTGCGTTTGTCTATTTGTTTGAATGTGTGTTACAAAAAAAAAAAAAAAGTATTAAGTTTTTTCTTTGGTTTTATTTTTTGTGCGAAAATAGTTTGTTTCTTAATGTTAACAACAATTGCTTGTGAAGTCTACTAAGTATCTGCTGCTATATTTTTAATATATTTTTTTTCATCGTTTTCCTGCGATTTTTTCTTGTTCTTTTCTTCTACTTTTCAAGTTACATACATACATACATACATACATGCATACATATGTATATTGATAGTAAAATGGATGTGTCAGTTTTAATTAAAAAATATATTGCTTTTAATTTTTCTGGTAGAGAGGAATTCGTGGCGAACTTAAGGAACTTGTGTAATGTTGTGATGTTCCTATGATGATGGCTGCTTATCACGGTAGTGATAGGAATTTAATTTTGAGAATTTTTTTATTTAGTGATGACTTCTGGTTGGGAATGAGATGTTTTGTTCAATATTGCTGAAAGGAAAGAGAAAAAAGAAGGTATTAGTGCTGTAATTCATATGAATAATTAAAATAAAATAGATTCCTATCGAATACAAATTATGGTGGGTTTTGTACAAGTTTGTGATTTTAAAAATTTTTATTATTTGTAAATTTTCAAATGGCTTTTGGGCACTGCTACACGTTCAATATATATTGAACGCGATCCAGTATCGTGATATATATTGAACGTGTAGCATGCAGTATTGATGGATCGCGATCCATATCGCAGAAAGGCCTAAATTATGGAATCCAGATCACGGATCACGGATCGCGTGAGAAATATTGAACGTGTAGCATTTTCATGATATTAGATCGCGATACCTTAATAAGAATTGAAATAAAACAAATAAAATAAAAGACGAGGTGGAAAAAATTTAACAAATAAAAAGTAAAAAAGTTTATAACATTTGTGTAAAGTTTGTTTTAATAAAGGGTAATGGTAATGGGTTCTGACGGTGTAATCGAAATTAACGACCGAAAAAATTATTTTAAGACTTTATTTTTAATTTGGAGGCATTGCCGGAGTTGTGGGACTCGTCGGCTAAAGGATGGAACAAAATATAGTAGTTGTAGTAGTAGCTGAAGCTGACGACGTAACTAGTAGCGCAGCAAGAAAAAATGTGAACAGAATATTGAAGCTTTCTGCATGGTTACCAAATATGTAACTTCTTAAAAAACTTGTAAGATTATACAAGAATAATATGTGAATTTGTGCAATTCACATGCTCGAATTAACGTCGTATGTGTTGTCTAAAAATCAATAAATATTGCTAAATATCTGATAACTAACACCAGAAAATACATTTTTCTTAAGGTGCGTTTTCTTAAGCAACGAAATTTCGAAAATTCGCAAAAATCGCAATATTGGAAAGAAACACTAAGGCAAGCAAACACTCCGGTAAAGTCGCGAAAGATATGAAAATTTGCAAAAAAAAAACTTGCTAAAATTTTAACGATTGCAAAGCACACACAATATTGATTAAAATCCCTAAAAATATAAGATAGAAAAAATATTTGGGAAAATTACGACTATCGCGAAAAAAATTGATAAATCGCGAAAAGTTGCAAAATTTTAAACAAGATATACGGCTATGTTCTGTATTCCACGTGAAATTAAAAGGTGTGGAATTGCCATGGAATTGTTGTTTTAAATACATATTTCCAGCAACAATTCTATAGCAATTCCACACCTTTTAATTTCACGTGGAATACAGAACATACCCGATAATATTGATTACAAATCGGTAAAACTGTAAGAGATGCAAAAAATTCGGTAAAAATCGTGAAAAAGAGGAAAATTCGTAAAAAGTAGCTAGCAGCGGGATGATAATAAAGTCTAATATTAATAAAAATTGGCAAAAATGTTAGAACTCAGAAAACATGAAAAAAGTCGCTTTTATCGCGAAGTTTGCAAAAAATTTCGAAAAGTTGCAAAATTTTAAATAAGTCATAATATTTACTAAAAATCTCAAAAACTCTAAGGAATGCAAAAAAATAGCGAAAATTACTAAAATTTGCACGAAGTTACTAACAGCGGGATAATAACGAAGTTTAATATTGTTTAAAAATTGGTGAAACTCTCAGGAAGCTGAAAACATGCAAAAGTTACTAATGTCGCAAACTTTGCAAAAATTTGCGAGGAGTTGCAAAATCAGAAGCAAGCCCTGCAATTTATTAGAAATCGCCAATGCGATTGACAGCTGATTTTGCAACTCCTCGCAAATTTTTGCAAAGTTTGCGAGGAGTTGCAAAATCAGAAGCAAGCCCTGCAATTTATTAGAAATCGCCAATGCGATCGACAGCTTGCAGCGCTATTCGTTACGTTGTACTACAGCTACTATTCTGTTCCAGCCTTTAAGCTTATTAATAAATTTATTATTAATAAACGATCCGCACAGCACAAAAATAACGTAAATACTGACGCGATAAATATTGAACGTGTAGCATACCCTCGTGATCCATCAATCCATCAGAATGGATCGCGATCCAAATATCACAATATATATTGAACGTGTAGCAGTGCCCTTTGAAAGTCTGTGCATAAGATAACAGATTTGTGATTGTTCAAAATGTGTGGTTGAAGTCTACTGACGATGTGTTAAAGCAGCAATTAAATGCATTTATACATTAGAGCGACTCAAGTTGTATGGAAGCGAAATTCGTGCAAGGTGTACCCCCCTCAAAATTAACATTGGTATTACTTATGATGACATTTAAAATATTTCGGCTCCAGCTTTGACCTGGAGCTGGTGAGCTGGACCATTTTGATATTTAAGAATCTGTTTCCTTACCAACATCTACAATATGCGTATCATACTAAAGGTTTTTTTAAGGCGCGTCCAACTGTTTATACATAAACATGTCCAAGGACGATCATCCATGTCCTTTTTTTAAGGATATTCTGTAAAAAAACGGGTTTTGAATTTTTTGTTCGGAGTTGTTAGTGATAAAAATGCCAAATTAACATACTTTAATCTTTAGTCGATTTAATTAAATACGGGTCTCAGCTTTTTTTTAAATTCGCGCTAGCTCGCGTTTTGACAAAAATGCAATGGGGTGGTAACCCTTCGTTTTAAATAGGACAATATGGGTATCA
The DNA here is from genome assembly GCA_944452675.1 of Tachina lurida. Lineage (NCBI taxonomy): Eukaryota > Metazoa > Arthropoda > Insecta > Diptera > Tachinidae > Tachina > Tachina lurida. Next base: position 35,626,283 of record OX101752.1, on the reverse strand, counting down.
AATTGTTTCTTTTGCCAAGTACATCATTTTTGTATGTAAATAATTTAGATTTTTGCAAATTAGATGCATTTTACACGGTGCTCTTGAATATATATAAATGCAATTTTGTGGTAACTCTAATATGAATGCGGATTTAGTTTCTAGATCATGTATGGATGAAAATAGGACAAAGGAAAGAAAAAAAGAAATGATTCACGACTTTTTGCGGCATATTTTTTTTCGCCAAAAGTTACACAGTGGACCAAAACACAGAAGAACGCTGATGATGAAGGTTTAGTGGCCTTCGAAAACGGCTGGCTGTTCCGTTCAACTATGTGTTGTTAGAATATTTACAACTAACTTTGTTCAATTCATAAGAATATATTATATGTATAATTTATAAAATTGCCAACGAGAAATAATATAGTACAATCGGTCGTGGTATTAAATCGAAATTCAACCATTGAAATGAAAATATAATAAGGGTTTTTATGAGAACTCTTAAAATTGCCATTTGTGCAATTGGGTAAACTAGCGAGACTAGTTTCATGCAGCCCCTTTTGAACTTTTGCGCAAACAGCTTATGTAAATTTGAAATAAATGTCAAAAAGTTCATTTAATAAAAATAATATAAGAAAATTTCAAGCAATTTTTAATTTAATGTGTAGTTTCCACAATACAAGCAAGCGACTTGTCTAGAAAATTTGTATGGGAATCACTAAAAAATTTGAGTGCTTTTCATATATTTTTTCTAGACAAGTCGCTTGCTTGTATTGTGGAAACTGCACATAAAAACATATTTATGTATTTCGATGGCTTAATATAAAAAGGGCGTATCTCAATTTTTTTTTTATAATCGAGTTTTCAACGTTTTCTGGGAGACAACATACAATTGCATCCTCCTTGAAGATCTCAGTGCGTTTTAGTTAAAAATCAAGGACTTATGGCAACTTAAAAAATTATTTATGCATGTGAATGCTTCAGTTTCTTGCTTCTCCTATAAAATATCGAAAATTGCAGTTCAGCCTTTCTAATATCAAGCCATTGATATATATATTTTTATAAAAATAAATAAATAAATAAATAAATAAGCAATTGCACAGTTTGCAAGACTTTTGAACATTCCCATGAAAGCCCTTAATGACAATTTTGTTTAAACTTTTGTTACTACGTTTATACGCCCGACTTATTTGTAATTGCCATCAGCTTTCCTTAGAAGGCTGATTTGGTTGACTTTGATTGCCTTATGCAATCTCGCTGCTGTTGGGGTATTCTCGATATATTTTCTCCAGGACTCCCTTTTGGATTTCGTAATTCCTTTGTTGTAATTGGCTAGGTACCTTGTGTTTACTTCCCAATTACCTGAACGCTTTGCGTAATTAAATAGTCTTCTAACTTCTTTGCGCATATCATCAAGAAGGTCACTCCACCACGGTACCTTACGTATCGTTTTTCGGTTTCTCAGACTACAACTATCATCATATGAGGAAATAACGACCTGATTAAGCTGATCTGCTGCTACCTGTAGTTCTTCCACAGAAGAAATATTGGAAGTTAGCAGATTGGCTCTCGACTCTATCATTTCTTTAAACGCAGCCCAGTTAATATGTTTGCGACTCGTAAATTGTTGGGTAGCGGACATGTCTCCTGGAAAATCAAACCTTATGTATCGATGATCCGACAGAAAGACATCGTCAGAGACACTCCAATTGGATATGTAATTAGAAATGAATGAGCTAGATAAGGTGAGGTCTAATACCTCTTCCCTGGTGGCATTACCAAAAGTTGGCTCTGAGCCCCTATTCAAAACTTCTATACCCTCACAGCCTAAAAATTCTAAAAGAGCCTCACCCCTTCCATTAACGTCACTACTACCCCATACTGTGTTATGGCGTATTGTTTTAAAAGAACTAAATCATGGTGCACTATTTTTAGGGTTCCGTACAACAAAGGTGAAAAAGGAACCCTATTGTTTTCGCTACGCTGTCCGTCTGTCCGTCTGTCCGTCTGTCCGTCCGTCCGTCTGTCCGTCACAGGATATTTTCTCGAGAGCCGTAAGAGCTACGGACCTGAAATTTGGACAGAGTGTGTAGACCCTTGGCCACTACGACAACAAATACATGAGAGTTGGAAATTAAAGGGTGTGCCATTGTATGTATATGCACTTGAAATTTGTAAAGTTAGTGTATTTTTATACAGACTACACCAATTAACACTAAAATTTAAAAAATTTTAATTAGAGGGTGTAATTTTGATAACTTGCTGTATCTTGGAAACCGTAAGAGCAAACTTCTTGAAATTTTCAAAAACGGTAAAACAAAAAAATCTCAAAATTATAAAATCGCCAAACCGAAAAAAAATCGCCAAAATCAAAAAAAAATCGCCAAAACGAAAAAAAAAGCACCAAATTAAAAAAAAATTTCTAAATCGAAAATAAATCGCGGAAAACCGGAAAAATCGCCAAAATGAAAAAATCGTCAAAATGAAAAAAAAAAATCGCCAAAATGAAAAAAATCGCAAAAAAAATAACCAAAATGAAAAAATCGCCAAAATTAAAAAAAAAATCGCCAAAATTTAAAAAATCGCCAAAACGAGAAAAAAGCGAAAAACAATAAAAAAATTATTTCAGCTGAAAAAACGTAACAAACACTGTATTAAAAAAAATGCTCAAAGCCCAACGTACGGAACCCTTCGTGCGCGAGTCAAAGTCGCACTTTACTGAATTTATTTTTATATATTTTTTATTAAAATAATTTTTTTTTTGCAGAACACTGTTATTTTATATTAGTTATGTGCTTTCAAAAATGTTTTTTTTAGTCATCGGCTTGAAAAGTTAAAAATCAAAATTGTTCTTGCCTTTCCGGTTATATGAAGCTATAAAATTGAGTTTCCAAGGCTTTCACTAATTTCAATTACATATGTATACCGAAACCCGGACACAAGCATTTGTGTTTATAAAGTGAAATGGAAAATGTGTTTGAAAATATGCGTTATATATGTATGTGTGTGTGTAAATAAAATAGCCAGCCCTCTATATACTCATGTGTATCCGATTAATACTCAGAGTATTTTTACACTTATACGCATGATTTCAGTTCATACAGTCAATAAATTTAGTTGTAGTCGCTTATGCTGCGTAATTTAAGCAATGTGTATGAACATAGTTGTTGTTTGTTGCTTATACATAGTTATAAGTATTCGGTTTAAAATGAATACGCGTGTTTACATATGAGCACATTTGTTGTTTTCAGTTGTAGTTTCATAGTTGTTTGGCCAATACTCAAATATTACCAGTCATTTTAGCTTAGCGCATGTGAGTTATTTCATTGAAATAAAATGTGTACGAGATCTAGAATTTTGATTTAGAGTCTTTCCAATTTAATAACGAATTTCACTTTTTTTGGAACTGATTTGATTAAATTTTGATGGGACTTATTTAATTTTTTTTAAAGTCCCCTTCATTTCATTGGAGCTGAATTCATTCAATTGTTTCAGACAAAATTTTTGTCCAGATAAATTTCTTTTGTGTGTATTGTATGATAGTTTTTTTTTCTACACAAAAAGAGATTTTAAAAATAAATACAGAAATGGTTTTGTACAGGTAATTATTTTTACTGAAAATTAGTTCATTTAATTTTTTTCCCATATGTATCCATATGTCGTTGTTATTATTATTTATTTAACTACATAGTTTATAGACAAACAATATGCACTATGGGCGTTTTTTAAGCATTGGCCCATTTAAATTTTATTAATTTTGTTTAGTTAATTGGTTTAGGCAGGTTGCTTGTGTCAATATTCATCTTTTTGCCTTTCGAGCATATACGCATTTCATCAGTACTCGTAGCTTATTATTTTAATTTAGTTTATTACTTTTGCTATATCAACACTCATCATTTGTTTTAAAATGCTGATGAAATATGTTAAATATACATATCGTTGCCTTAAAATAGAAAGGCCTTACTTAACTCGTTATTTTTTTTAATCAACTTTTTTGTATCGGAAAATGCAAAAATCTATATTAAGTTAACGATATGTATTTCGATTTCCATCATCATATTAGACAAATACAATTAGGAACAGAAATAGGAAACATACGAGTATTTGTACTTGGTGCAATTATTCTTGCACTAGAATATAATAAATCAATAAATCAAGCTAAACACTTTGTTGTTGAATTCACGAATAAATATTTTTATTCGATTAATCAAATAATTATAGGAATAATTGAATATTAGTTTTGTATTCGTGTAATAAACTATATACATATGTGTATATACTTACATAGCATAGATATCGTTACCTAAATAAAGAAAGGTTTCAACTCTTTAATTTTTTTTTTATATTTTGTTAGGAGAACGTCTAATGTATCGAAAAATGCAAAAATCTCGATATCAAAAATAGTTAGTTAGGGCGTTTTAAAATGTAACTGACACAAATGCATCCCAAATATTTTTTCAAGTTTACACAGAGAAAACAGTGCCTACTAAATACTTCATAAAATAGAACAAAATTAATAAGACATCTCTATGGTTATTTTTCAATAAGGAAATCTTATTAATTTCATAGAGAAAAACTTTTTGAAAAACTCAAGAAGAAATCTTGTAGTTTTTATGAGGTTATCTTATTGATTTTTTCAATAAAAAAAATTGCATCTTTATAGGTAGGTACATTGTCTACAATTTCTCTTCTATTCGTCAGTATAAAAGAAAGAGAGAAAACAGATGTGATGTATTTCTGGTGGATTTTGCAACAAATTGTCAATATTCATATATTTGTATGTACGTAAGGTATAGAAATGTACCAGTAAATGTCTGGTTCGTATGTGTCCATTTTCCCATAAGAACTATTTAGTCACTACCTAGTCAATTGTTTGAGTGTTACTAGTAGATTTTCAATGACAAGCACATGCTAAATGTCTATAGCACAAAGTATTGCATGGGGAATAATTGGAGAGTACTACTGGTGACAAAGTCAAAAGCGACTCAGTACATTTTCAACATCGGCATTTTCTTCAGGGTACATACATACATACATACATACACATTATGTTATATTCTTAACTAACTTACTCACCAAGTATTGAACCAGCAAACTTCTACCTGATAGACCAGCACTCCAACCAATATGCTAACAAGCAGCCTGAACAACCATTGAAATTATTGTGCAAACATTCTTATACAAAAATGAAAACGATCATGAAAAAAATTGTCGGTATGTCTATTTATAGAAACGAAATAACAAGACACCACATAAAATCAAGAAAATTTTCTTATTAAATAAATCAATAAGATGCTGTACACACAATCATATAGGAACCTACTAAAATGAAGAAGAAAACCTTATTGAAAAAATCAATAAGATAGCCTAATAAAATCAAGAAGAAATCCCTATAGCTTACAATTTATAAGAAAAGCTAATAGAATCAAGAAGTTTTTCTCTATGGATTGTTTTTTTGGTGCCAAAAATAACGGAAATTGAGTAAAAAAAGTTGTGAATAATAAGATTTCTTCTTGATTTTATGTGGTTTTCTTCTTGATAAAATTAATAAGATTTACCACATAAAACAATAAGGAATCTCTATGCAAAAATCTTCGCTTCTTTCTGCTGGGATACCCCCTAGCCTAAAAACGTTTCATAGAGAAAATCTTATTGATTCTATGAGGCAGTTTTTTCTCTGTGTATTTATTGCCTAACTAGTCAAAAGCGTGTGTGCCTCCCTACACCCCATATACGATGGCGGATCAATAAGTCCATGACTTTTCAAACTTCCCTCGTAGTTATATGAAATGCAACATTGGTCCCATCAAGTACCACCTGTTAATAGACTACTGTAAAATTTTTAAGCAAGTGTAGTGTATTGTTTTAAAAATGGAAGTAAGTGAATTTCGAGTGCTAATTAAAAATTAGTTTTTGCGAAAAAAAACCGTCAATCAAGCCAAGGAAAAGCTCGATAAATACTATGGGGACTCCACCACCATCGATTTCACTGATAAAAAAGTGGTTTACTGACTTTCGTTATGGTTGCAAAGGTACAAATGACGCTGAACATCCTGGACTGCCAATTGAGGTCAGTATACCCGAAAATTTCAAAAAAATCCACAATATGGTGTTGGCCGATCGAAGAGTAAACGTGCGTGAGATTGTTGATGCAATAGGCATTTCATATGGCAGTGTGGTTTAGATTTTAAATGATCAGCTGGGTTTAAGAAAGTTGTCTGCAAGATGTATGCGGCATTTGCTCACAATCGACCACAAAAGCATGTGCAGTTTCCATGGCAAAAATCCATGAATTGGGGTAGGAATTGCTGCCTCTATTCTTCAGATTTAGCCCCGAGTTACTATTTCTTATTCCCAAACTTGAAGGAATGGCTCGTCGGAAAGAGATTTGATTCCAACAACGAATTATTCCACAAAGGCCTATTTTAAGGACCTCGAAAATCCTATTTTTTAGAAGGGATACAAAACTGGAGAAACGTTGCACTAAGTGTATTGAGTTAAAAGGATATTATGTTATGAAAAATAAATTTGTGTTTTGCAAAAAAAAACTGTGTTTCATTCAAAAATTCACGGACTTATTGATGCACCCTCGTACGTTTTGAGATGAAAAGAAAAATGGTTTATATTACAAGTGTCACGCTGATGGTCCAACCTTTACTATTTAGTAAAAGACAATTCTCATTATTAAAAAAAAAAAAATAGCAATGAAGAGTTTCAAAATTCTCACTGCATTAGTTTCCAAGATATTTTTTCAAGTAAACATTCCGGCATGTTCTGAAAATCACATTTTTCCAACCACTACTGATTTTAAAAGTAATAATGGTTCTGTAGACGTTTTTAAAATCATATACGATAAATTTCTTTCAGAAATAATATTTGATGTTCTATATAATAGAAAAATTAAAAGAAAAGAGCGAACAAATATCTGCATGACCATCATTACTTTCAAAATCACTAGTGATTTGAAAAATGTGATTTTCAGAACATGCCTGACTTTCTCTATTTCAGTAGAGCCACGCTCATTTGTTCAATCCCAATCATCGGCAGAATCAGTGGAATTTCAAGTTTGTGTTTGGAGGAGATAAAAAGCACACAGAGTCCCTAGTATTAAAAATACAGTACTTCGGATCTCCTGAAAAAATGGCTTCTTAGACATACGCGCTCATTCAAGAAAACCACAGATTTATTTATTTCATAAATTAAATTTTAAATGTCGACTAAGGCCTGATACATACGCAGTAAATTTTAGTTATTCGGAAATATTCCATTGTTTTTAATAAACAAAAGTGATATAAAAACAAAAATTCTAAACATATGATTAGTTTAAAGTACAAGCAAACATAAATAGTGCGATAAGATAATAAATAACTTTCTTTAGTTTTATTATTATATATGCTTCTATTTTTTTTATTTTTTTTTTTTGAGAGTTTAAGGTATAAAAGCATGAAATTTTTAATAAAGTTATATAGTGCTAAATAGTTAGCAATACTTTAAAGATTATTTAAAAAAAAATTAAGATGAAAATTATTTTTGCAATTTTCGGCTTGTGCTTCTTGGCCGTTAACTTGGCTGAAGGGCAATCTACTAAAAATCCTTTTGAGACGTTCAAGAAAAATACATATAAAATGTTTGAGTTGCTTGAAGAAACAGAATGCTTCACGCCAGCATATAAAACACAGATACAGAATTACTATAGTTATCTGAATACAGTCGAATTGAGTCTGAACTGTTCTGATGAACAATGTTTAGAAAAGGCTGCACGCGATGCTCTAAGAGAACTACAACCCGTCTTAAAATCCATTCCAGCTGCATGCTGGAAAAATTTCCTGGACTATCTGGGAACGAAATATTCAGGAACGGCATGATACTAACTACCTTATTATGTAATTCCGTTTTATAAAGGCTTTATAAAACAAATTTTGTATGGAAATCAGTCTTATACAAATTTATATATTTTATGAACAATGTCCTAAAAATCTTAAGTTATAAATTGATTTTATATGACGTGTATTTTTGTTTTTCTGCTTTAAATAAATTTCTCTTTCTGCTAATAACTAATTTATTGTCTTTGTCTTAATATACATATATAGTTTTAATAACAAAAAATTAAAAAATTTAGTTTTTGATTGATTATTATGAATGCCATTAAATTGCATGTCTTGACAAAATTTTACACTTCTGCGTTAAAAAATTAGGCTTTTAATAAGAAAAAAAAAACAATGCGACTTAACTACAAGTTCGTTTAGTTTTTTTTCCCCCAGTTTTGTGCTTCTCCTGTAAAATTATATTTTTGTTAGTTACTCCCTTTTGCATTCGTCTACGACAGTTTTGTCCTAGATTAAAGAAAACTTGTACACGTTTCCCTTAATCTAGAACTAAATTCTCGTAGACGAATATTCGACTTGAGATACGCAGTACAGGTGATTAAATTTTGCAGAATTAGTCGAATGAATAATGAGACATCTAATTATCATATTTCATATAACATGTGTATAATTATTAAAGAATAAACGTTAAGACTGTTGCAAATTTAGAGATGGTAGATTTGGGCTTTCATTACAAAACACCTTTCAGCTAATTCAAATACGATGAATCAAAACAATTCACGTATTCTATTTGCAACAAAAAGTTTCGTATATAAGGCAGAAATCTGCTTCACAGTGGACCAAACACAGTGGACCAAACACAGAAGAACGCTGATGATGAAGGTTTAGTGGCCTTCGAAAGCGGCTGGCTGTTCCGTTCAACTATGTGTTGTTGTCAGAATATTTACAACTAACGTTGATGTTATTTGTTCATTAATAATTATCACATGTAATTTGGCTTAAAAAGCGTTACGAACGTTAGCCTAATTCAATTCATAAGAATATGAAAATCATAACTTATTTTATAGTCGGCAATCAGAATAGTAATGAATGCAATGCAGGTATTTTATTGATATGTCTTAATCAAAACAAAATACGGGAGGAAGAGGACGTCTTTGTTATTAAGCTAAATAAAAATAAATTTGCAACAAATGCATTTCATGTAATAAATATTTAATTTTATTGTGAACATGCTCATCAAGCATATTGCCAGCCGGCCGGTGGAAATAAAAGTTTTATATCCTCAATATTGTATTTATTTCTCTTTCATCTTAAATTCACACACACACATCAATACATTTTATTTTGCCAGTGACTCTAATTTAATGAAATAGAATTTTATTTAATTTATTTTCCTGCAGCACGTTCCTGCTACTTTGTTTTATTTTTCTTTTCCATTTGTTTCTTTCTTCTTTGCGATCTATTATTTATTACATTAGAAATTGCAGTTGCCCTTGAATTATGTATAGCGATTACATAAAAATAGAATTCTATTGAAGTTTCACACACATAAGAATGTCTATTTATTGCAGCTTAACAATAAACCCAAAAGCTTTTCTTAGCAATGAACGGATTTACATAAAGTTGAATGAAATTCGTATAATTCTCTCTTCTTGGAATGTGTAAAAGATTATTTAGTGACAAAAGACGTCCGTCAATCAACCCTTATGGCTAATTTTTTGTTGTGCTATAAAAAGTTTAAATGCTCAATAGATAAAGATTTATTTTTAATGTTTTGGTTGAAGAACATAGAAATATTTTATTAATTAGACATCACCGGAACACCTCACACTCTCGTCCTTGTTCACAAATTATACATAAAAATTATACGCAAAATTGAGAAATATTATTGAGAGCAACTTTCCTGCGTACTGTTTTGAGGAAGAGTACTACCTATCGAACCTATACTATCTGGTCTATGTGTTTTTCGGAAAGTCTTCATTTGTTGCACAGTGTAATTATTTTTTAACAATATTTTTAACTGCCCAAGAAAGATCTTTCTTCCGCTCGTATGGGCAGCGTTGTCAAATGTGCAGTTTTCCCTGTATTTAGCAGTTTTTCTAAGCACTGAGCAGTTTTGCATTTTTTATAGCTATGCTATTTATTTCACGACACAGTAGCTAGGACGTGATTTTCGCAACAAAAATAATCGATACTAATGCAGTTATAAGTTAATATTTTTTTCTATTTATTTGTACTTAAAACCAGAGTACGAACTTAAAAAAAAACTATCGAAAAATAATTGTTTGCTTTTGTTTTGTTTCGTTATTTGAAGTGAGTGAAACAAAAACAATGAGAAAGATTGTTTAACTTGTTTTTGTATTCTTTTTGCACTTGAGCCCAAGCCAGAGAACACAGCCGATGGGCTGTAAGCCGGCTAAAAGCCGCCGCCGGCCACAAACAGTACAATAATGGGAAATAAATGGAAACGTTTTAAAATATTTGCGGCGAATTTTACATCATCATATATAGAAAATATAATTTTATTGCATTGTTATTTAATACACTAACTTTGTTTTATACATCTAACTAGCATAGCTATAACCATATGACCTAAGACACCACTCTTCTTTTTTGCTTAAAAGATAAGTTTTTCTGTTTTTTCCCCCTATAGTTTTTCCATTTTTATTCGTAACCTCAACTTTTATTTTAAATTCGATTTCAGAAGCCAGAAAACTACGGCTTTTTGTTTAATATAACAGTGACAAGGTTTACCTGCAAGATGGAATTCACTTAGGTCTACGAAAGTTGTGTTTTTCTATATGCAATTTGCAAATTGAGCTACTTTCTGTATTTAATATCAATTCACCTGGGCTTTTTGAAAAAGAAAAACGAGTTTCACATATTTTCATTCAAATAATTTGATATGAGATAAAAGTCGACGAATTATATACCAAATGAAAGTCATTCAATTAATAAATAATTGTGCACTTCATATATAATAAAATCTTAAAAAAAAATTCCTTAACTTATTTATTGAGTTTTGCTCCCCTTGCGTCTTTAGGTTGATTCGAAAAAAAAACAATTTCCCTTTGTAATATTAGTATGTAATTTAATGCGAAATATTCCATAGTGGAACCCAAAACAATTGATATTCAATTAATAAAAAAAAGAAGATAGGTGTCTTAGGACACCCGGTTAGAGCTATGCTGCTTAGCTTTACAAAACAAATTTAATTTAACAATGCCATAAAATTATATTATATGATGATGTCAACTTCGCCTTTAATATTATTTCTATTTATTTCCCATGATTTTTCTAACTGCGTACAATTAATCTATTGTTTGTGGCCGGCAACGTCTGTCAGCCGGCTTACAGCTGATCGGCTTCGTACTCTGGTTTGTGCTCATGTGCAAAAACTTCTTCACTTCAAAGAACGAAATAAACCAAAATCAAACAATTTGTTGCGTTTGTTTTCGTACTCTGGTTGTAAGTACAAAGAAATCAAAACAAAAATAAATTTATAACTGTAATAGTGTCGATTATTTTTGTTACGAAAGTCAAGTCCTAGCTCCTGTATCGTGCCATAAAGAGCATAGCTCCAAAAAAAAAATATATAAGTTTGGAGAGCCATATTTTCTTAAATGATGCCAATGAAGCTTTTGAGATGGTAAAACGTACCAATTTGACAGACGGGATGCTTGTTATCCAATACCGGAGTCCATTTTCATAGTTAGATTCTCCGGATTTTTTTTTTATCAAAACGATTAAATACACAAAGGAGCAAAATATATAATTTATAGACGTAGGGTTAACCTGCCCCTTCTGCTTCACAAAAAAAAAAAAAATATAAAAAATTGCTAGAAATTTCTTATGTGCAGTTTTTTCTCTTGAAGATCAGGGGACAAATTACGGCACTCGTTATCGAACAAAATTACGAAATATTTCAATAGAGTTTATATGGAAATATTTTAAAATTTCGAAACGCATCGAATGCCGTAATTCGCCCCCAGTTTTATTCTTCTAAATGAGCAGTTAAAAAAAATATGGCGGCAACGCTGCATATGTGTAACAACATGGGCGACAGTCACTGTTGCCAACTTTTTTCCAACAAATATCGCTAAAGTAGACAAGAAAATAGCTAGAAAATAGCTAAACTCAAAAATATTTGAAAACTTAGCGATAAATAGCTAAAAAACTAATTTATTTTTAGGATGGTTCAAAAACTTTACGGTAACTTGTTAACTTCTTTCATATTTTACCAAATTTCTCTAAAAATTTTATTAAATATCAAATAAAAGGCTTGTTTTCGTAAAAACATATACATCAGTGTGCACACTTAATTTTTTTTTAGTTCGGTAGAATCGACAAAAAAATCGGTAGATTTGAATGAAATTCGGTAGAAATTTTTTTTATTCAAAGAAACATAAAAAATAACAATTCAAAGAAACATAAAAAATAACAACATATATGTACTTATATATAAAGGGCAAGTGCAAATTTACAAATAAAAGAAAACAAATTTTACTATTTAACTTCTTTAAAATGTATCCATTGTAAATACTTCGATGATTCTAAATATTCAATTGTAACAGATGTAAAAACATACACAAAATATGGAAAACTATTGGCCTATTTCCCACCTGTGAAAGAAAATGTTTGACTTAAAATTTATATTGAAAACAACAATAAAATATGCAAATTTGTTTTTGCTTTCAATATAAATTTTAAGTCGACCGTTTTCTTTCGCAGGTGGGAAATAGGCCATATAAGTGTTTCTTAACGCCATTTAACAAGAAATGAGAGTGATGCCAGACATTGTTTTAAAAAATTCGAGTATGTATTATGAAAGTGTTGCCACAAAGAATACTAACTGCAAATGAAAGTTGCCACATATAATTAATAGGCGGCTACATGATTCAGTTTTGCCTTTCAATTCGGGATACACTCAAACTAACAAATTCACATTTTAAAACATACATGTGATGAATTTTCTGTATGTGTGAGCAACTTTATCTTGTAGCATCAGTGTTAATCAAAATTTTCGTTTAATATCCGGTAGATTTCAGGCCTTGTTCGGTAGAATTGATAGATTGTTAAATTCACAAACATATTCGGTAGAATCTACCGAATATTGGTAGAAGTGTGCACACTGATATACATCCAGCGTGCCAGAATCAGCACCAGAGTGCCGAAAATCAATCGGCTTCTTATACAAATGAATACACATACGCGAATACACTACTCCGTGTTTTTCTCGGTGGCCAGCTCTGATATACATACATACATATGGATATGTAACATATTCATTATATATTTATGTACATATATTCCTGTGTATAAAAAAAATATAAGCGGTATTATTTTTAAAAAAAAATTTTAAGCGAATCTTCAACATTAATATATTTGTACGTAGAATTGGTACGTAATTTGCTAAGTACTGAATTCAATAATTCCATAGTAAAAAAATTGCTTCAAATAAAGCAGGTTTCTGCAATTATAGAGTAAAAGTAGCGCTCACAAACTTGCTGATTTTTGTATGGCGAGTTCACTCTTTGGAGTGCTCACAAAAGCTCTTTCTTTAATTGTTGTGGCGCTTATCAATCACCTTTTTCCCATAGTTTGCTTCATATACGTTCACTATTTCTGAATAAGCTCACATTTTAAAGCGAATTATGATGCACAAAAAATCGCTAGATTTCCCGCTAATAGCTAAATCATATTTTTTCCCGCAAAATGTACAGGGTGTTTTTTTAGAGGTATAGAACTTCGAACTGAAATAAAACACAAGAAAATCGTTTTAATGTCCATCAATTTGGCTTTATTGGAAGGATAATTTTATGCCATTAATGTTTAAATATGATTTCGGGCATGTGGCCGCCGCGGCTGGCTCGAATAAAGCCAATTCTACAGGTCCAATTTTCAACCACTTTTTCGAGCATATGGGGCCGTATGTTGGCAATAACGCCACGAATGTTGGCTTCCAAGTCCCCTAACGTTTCTGGTTTGTTGGCGTAGACGAGCGACTTCACATATCCCCAAAGAAAATAATCCAATGGTGTCAAATCACACGATCTTGGTGGCCAATTGACAGGTCCATTCCACGAAGTTATGCGCTCATCGAATGTTTCCTTCAATAAATCGATTGTGACGTGCGCTGTGTGGCATGTAGCGCCGTCTTGTTGGAACCACAACTCATCCACATTCAAAATCTTCAAAATCTTCCATAAAGTTGATGGACAAAGCTCCAATTGCTGTGCACGGTGGCGAATCGATTCATTCGGGTCCTCTTCAACACTTTGCTCTACAGCGGCAATTGTTTCTTCGGTGCGCACTGTTCGACGTCTCTGCGGATGCGTATTATCACATAGAGTAAACGTAGTGCGAAAACGATCCATGGTTAACCGAATTAATTTCTCTGATGGACGATTATGTCGACCATAAAATGGACGGAGCTTGCGGTAAACTTCGCGAACTGAACCATTATTTTCGAAATAAATTTGCACGATTTGCAAGCGTTGTTCTTTTGTCAACCTGTTCATGATGAAATGGCAAACCAAACTAAATATTAATCACTTGACAGCTGACAAAATGGCCGCCAGTTAAAAAAGTGATGCCAACTTAAAGTTCTATACCTAAATAAAATACACCCATTACTTAAAAATCCCTAGATTTGACGAGAAAATAGCTGAATTGGCAACAGTGGCGACAGTGGGAAACTAGATTATTACTTAATGCTGTTTCCACTGCATACTTTAAGGCATACGTTTATTCTTTAATGTTATTATCAGTGTCACCAGATCCTAAAAACTTTTGCAGCTAAATTGATTCAAAGAAAAAATGCTAAAAAATTATTAAAGTGGTAAAAAATAGTATTTCTTTTTATATATTTTTGTGTGTGTGTTTTTTTTTGCTATTTCTGCCCATATTGCCTAACAATTTTTATTTCTTTTGTATGAAACAAAAATTTTTTAAGCAATCATTAACGAATTATTTATTCAACATAAAAAGTATTAAAAATAAAACAAATATATTGACTCGCAGCCAGTTATCAAGAACATAAGCCTTTCCTTTTGCTCATTTATGTTGCGCTTATAACTTATAGGTTAAAGCATTTCAAAATTTGTTTTAATAAAATATTTTAAGGCTTTCATTTATACCATTTTGACGTAAAAATAGAGTTTTTTCGTATAACCAAAAAAAAAACTGAACTGTTTTATTAGTTTGTAGTGTGTGTCTGTGTGTGTCTGTGTATCGGTGTATCTGTGTGTCTGTTCGAGTCCACGATTTTGATTTAGTTCTTTTCTGTTTGAAAGGTGACTTGATCGAGAGGGTTCTTAGCCCTAGGAAAATCGGTCCGGCCATTTAGAAGATATAACATGTTCTCTAGATATATTCGGTGGTTTTTTAAATTATTAATTTTTGTTATATTTGTTATTTTTATTTGCTATTTTTCAGATCGTAAGCACTTATTAATACCAGTCTTTATTTGTGCTCTTCAAACATATGATAGCTTAAAATATACTTTGGCCCCTATTATGAGCAACTTTCGATCTTCGACTGTAGTCGAAAGTACTGATCGAACGAATTGTCATTTGGTATTATGACGAGCATTCGACAAAGAATCTCGTTATTGTGAATAAAATGGACAAAAAATAGATTATAATTCTTGTTTTTGTACTTAAAAATAAAACTTGTTTAACATTTAGATTTTTAAACTAAATTTCTCATTAAAAAATTCATCGAAAGCTAAATTCTGTTCGATAGAAAATTCGTTGCTCAACGAAATTTTCGATGCTCATAATATGAATTTATTCGATGTTCGATACCCAGCGAAGATCGAAAATCGAATGCAACTCATAATAGGGCCTTTTGTACATTATTACAATATTAATATGAAAAATCCAAAAAAAATTTAAAATTCTTATTTGTATACGTAAATTTATATATAAATAAATTAAACATTAATTATTACATGTTAAACACATCAACAAATCAATATTCATTATCACTAGCAATAAAATTTTCATGCATTTAAAATCGCATGCACTTAAAATAAAATGATATATGTGACCTTCCCGAACCTTCCACTCTTAAGTCCAAACCCGTTTTTTGACACACTAGGTCCCTCTTCTCGGAGAAGGTCACATATATATATTTAAAAGTAATAAAATGCATTTAATAACTTTTATTTCAACATCTAAATACATTAAGGGCCCTATTATGGTTTACAACCAACCTGTTGTAGTTGAGTCGTAGTTGCCAAATTTTAATTATGCATTACAATTTTTTTTCACCATGAGACAACTACTTTTTATCAACTGTATTTGGGTTTGTATTTCGAGTATTGTATTAGTTTTGCTTCAATATTCCAGACACCAATCAATTACTATTGTCAACCAATATAACTGCGATGTTCATAAACTTAAAGTCTCAAATAAATAAATAAATAAATAAAAAGGCCAAAACTAAAAATATTTGAAATGGTATAATTTCTTAATCAGGCTTAAGTTCTGTAATTTGAACTCTTACCGAATGAAATATTTTTAATAACTAATGTGAGTTTCTAAAGAAGAGAAGGAAAACTAAACTAGACTTTATTATTAGCTGGGGGAAATTTAATGCATTCAAAATGCATTCAAAACTATTTTTTGTGTGTGAGCATATTAAAATAAAAAAAGAAGCAATATGAGTCCGATCACAGGGGAGATGTGTAAACATCTAGTAATAATTTTTTTTTATATTGGCTTATGGTAACTAAAATAAGATATATAAATTTTTGACTCTACTGTATGGAAAACTGCATGTATAGTAGTGGAATTATTAGTGTTGGCGGTTTGTGGAGAATTGCTCATATGCAAGTGGAAAACGTCAAATAAAAATTTTGACAAGGCTTGCGACTGTGAGTTTGCAAAATTTGTATTAAAATCTCCATCCATAATAATTGGCATGAGATGGAGATTGTTACCCAATTGCCGTGCACCAGCTTCAGTGTAAGGCAACAGTACGTAATGAAGATACATATGTTATAATATAATGGTATAAATTCTTTATAAAGACTGCTATATATCTTTTAAACAAATATTTGACATTTAAAATGTTCTTTTATTTAAAAGTTAATATTTATTTTATTTATATTATATTTTCAACTTTTTAGCCAAATTGTCCCCACTGGCAACACTATTACACTTCACAAGCAATTTCTATTAAAATTAATTAATAATTGCTCCTGAAGGTATGCTTTGATTTAATACCATCTTACTGAAAATTTGTGATTGATTTTTACCCCCTAGCGTATAGATGTTTACACATCAAAAATCCAAAAAGTATCAAAATATGCCCTAAAAGCCGCAAATATGCTCTAAAAACTTAAATATGCCTGTAAGACGCAAATATGCAAAAAAAATGCTTTAAAGGGTAAAAAATGCAAAAATATGCACTAACAAATCGATGCCAAAACTCATCAAAAGTTTTGAAACGGATAAATATCTTGTCCCTGCATTAATACGTCATACAAGAAAAAAAAAGCATGCAATTACATATTTGCGGTTTCCCTGGTTATTAATTAACATCAGCTATTTAACGTAAATTTTTAATGAAATGGATTATGAGAAATGTTTATAAATTTAAAAAAAAAATAATAGCAATTTCAAATGAGGTATAAAATGATGAAAAAAATCAAGACTCAGTATGTTTTACTAAAATACTCGTATCTATCACATAAAATAAATACGGATGTAATTTAGAATGTTACAATAAATTTTGAATCTTGAGGGTGGCGTTGGCTGAATAAGTCAAGTGCGTTGACTACAAAACCAAGGATCCTGGTTTCGAACCCGGTATCCAACAGTCATTAAATAGCAACACCACGCATTTTTCTGTTGTGCATTAGTGTCCTTTTGTATCAGTTGTAAGAGTTCATGTGATGAAGGCATAGTCTCAGTGGTCATTGAACTATACCGACTTCAGCAGATACTAATTCTAATGTAACATCAGAGTGCCCTCTTTCGTTGTCTAGCAGAATCATCGGCGAAGTAAAATAACTAATAAAATGGGTAATAAACACAGCTTCAAAAAAAATTTAATACGCCCCATTTAACACCAGAGGCGCTGTAACACTGCATTATTAAACAAGTAAGAGTGCTATATTCGGCTGTGCCGAATTTTATATACCCTTTACCAACGTACGTACATATATATAGTACACAGACACGTACATACATATTTGTTTTGTGAAAAAATTTATAATTTTTTTAAAGTTTCCATCTTTGGAGCTATAATTTTCATTTTTCAAATTTCATACACTAAACTTTTCTTTCAGAAGCATAAAATATATTAAATTTATAAAGAAAAAGAAAAAAAATTTTAGACCTATTTAATTTTACATAACACAAAAAGTGTAAGTTTTTCAACCCTGGAGTCATAATTTTGGATTTTTCTGATTATTGATACCAATCTAGTTCTTTAAAAAATACATAAAATATGTTAAGTGAAAAAAGCAAGAACGAAATAAGCAAAAACTTAGTTTCATTTAATTCCTTTAATATAAAAAAAATCAGTTAAGTGCGACTTTGAATCGCGCACGAAAGGAAGGTTTTTTGCTTTTTTGAAGTTTTTTTCAGTTAAAACGATTTTTTCAGTTTTGTCGCTTTTTTCTCGTTTTGGCGTTTTTGTCTGTTTTTGGAGGTTTTTTTCATTTTGGCGATTTTTTTTTCTGTTGTTGGGCTTTTCTTCATTTTGGAGATTTTTCTCATTTTGACGATTTTTTCTGTTTTTTGGGGTTTTTTCGCGATTTTTTTGGCGATTTTTTTGTTTTTTTTTCGTTTTGGTGATTTTTTTCATTTTGGCGATTTTTTTTCATTTTGGCAATTTTTTTCTTTTTTTTATGTTTTTTTTTCGTTTTGGTGATTTTTTTCATTTTGGTGATTTTTTTCATTTTGGGGATTTTTTTTCATTTTGGCGATTTTTTTCTGTTTTTTAGTTTTTTTTTCGTTTTGGCGATTTTTTTTCTTTTTTTGGCGATTTTTTTTCATTTTGGCGATTTTTTTCTGTTTTTTAGGTTTTTTTTTCGTTTTAGCGATATATTTCATTTTGGCGATTTTTTTTTCATTTTAGCAATTTTTTCGTTTTTTTGCGATTTATTTTAGTCTTAGAAATTTTCTTTTAATATAGTGCTTTTTTCATTTTGGCGATTTTTTTCTGTTTTTTGGGGTTTTTTTCGTTTTGGTGATTTTTTTCATTTTGGCGATTTTTTTTTATCATTTTGGCGATTTTTTTCTGTTTTTAGGTTTTTTTTCGTTTTGGTGATTTTTTTAATTTTGGCGATTTTTTTTCATTTTGGCGATTTTCTTTCATTTTGGCGATTTATGTTTTCATTTTAGCAATTTTTCCGTTTTTTTGCGATTTATTTTAGTCTTAGAAATTTTTTTTTAATTTGGTGCTTTTTTTCGTTTTGGCGATTTTTTTTCTGTTATTTAAGTTTTTTCTTTTTTGGCGATTTTTTTAATTTTTGCGATTTTTTTCTGTTTTTTAGGGTTTTTTTCGTTTTGGCGATTTTTTTCATTTTGACGATTTTTTTCTGTTTTTTAGGGGTTTTTTTTCGTTTTGGTGATTTTTTTCAATTTGGCGATTTTTTTTCATTTTGGCGATTTTTTCTGTTTTTTAGGTTTTTTTTTCGTTTTGGCGATTTTTTTTTTCATTTTAGCATTTTTCCGTTTTTTTGCGATTTATTTTAGTTTTATAATTTTTTTTTTAATTTGGTGCTTTTTTTCGTTTCGGCGACTTTTTTTCTGTTTTTGGCTTTTTTTCATTTTGGCGATTTTTTTGTTTTTTGGGGTTTTTTTCGTTTTGGCGATTTTTTTCATTTTGGCGATTTTTTTTTTCATTTTGGCGATTTTTTCTGTTTTTTAGGGTTTTTTTCGTTTTGGTGATTTTTTTCATTATGGCGATTTTCATTTTGGCGATTTTCTTTCATTTTGGCGATTTTTGTTTTCATTTTAGCAATTTTTCCGTTTTTTTTTGCGATTTATTTTAGTCTTAGAATTTTTTTTTAATTTGGTGCTTTTTTCGTTTTGGCGATTTTTTCTTGTTTTTGGCGATTTTTTTCGGTTTGGCGATTTTATAATTTTTTATTTTTTCAGTTTTACCGTTTTTGAAAATTTCAAGAGTTTTGGTCTTACGGTTTCCAAGATACAGCAAATTGTCAAAATTACATAGTCAAAATTGCATTAACTGATGAAACACCCTTTAATTTAAATTTTTTTAAATTTTTGTGTTAATTTTTGTAGTCTGTATAAAAATACACTAACCTTACAAATTTCAAGTGTATATATGTACATACAATTGTATATATACTACATGGGATTTTAAAATTTTTCGTTGCTCGTTTTGGAACACCCTTTAATTTCCAATTATCATGTATTTGTTGTTGTAGCGGCCAAAGGTCTACATACTGTGTCCAAATTTCAGGTCTGTAGCTCTTACGGTTCTCGAGAAAATACTAATATAGTTTTAGACATAGTTAATTTTACATAACACAAAAAGTTAAAGTTTTCCAACCCTGGAAACGTCTTTTTAATTTTTTTGTATTTTTTTAATTTAAAATTCCAATTTTAGTCGTACTGAAGTGTAAAATAAGGTTTTTTATTAAAAAAAAATAAAAATTTGTTTTCGGGAGTTACTTTTATA
Source organism: Tachina lurida (assembly GCA_944452675.1). NCBI lineage: Eukaryota > Metazoa > Arthropoda > Insecta > Diptera > Tachinidae > Tachina > Tachina lurida. The sequence goes on along the minus strand of OX101752.1, from coordinate 35,605,812 downwards.
TGGCAAAATGAAGTTTAAGTTTTCCAGCTCTGCAATCATCTGCCCGATTTTGCTGAATTTCAATACCAATCTATTTTGGAAAATTTCTGACACACCAGTCCAAGAACGAAGTCTCTAGCTCTTCTGGGAGCTTCGGAAAACCGATTTCACGTACAGACAGACGGACAGACGGACAGACGGACAGACGGACATCGCTTATTCGTCTTCCCTATGCATAAGGATCCAGAATATATATATTATATGGGTCGCTTATTGATATTATAGAAATTACAAACGGAATGACAAACCTATATATACCCTTTTACCATTTTTGTTGGTAAAGGGTATAAAAAACGTGCAAAAAGCTGAGCTTTAAAAAAAATAAGATTTCCCCTATCTCTTCCTTCACCACCTGTCTTCACTAGCACTATCCCTTTCCTAAAGCAGGCAACACCTAGTAATTGCAGTAGGCATTCATTGCCTGAGTGTTACTTCTCTTAAAAACAAAAGTAATATTAACATACATTAAAGAGGAAATTAAATTAAATAAAATTTTTTAAAATTTAATTAAAGTAATTTTTTCCATTTTAATTCTTTAAATGAGTAGAGAAATTGATTATTCTACCATTTTTAGCGCAAGCAAAGCACAACAACTTGTTTGTTATTTTCAAAATAAATTTTTGTCTGCGTCAGCCAATTTGTGTTGTTCTTAGTTGGTTATGTTTGTTGAGGACTGATTTTGTTTTCTTTTGCAGCTTTTTTTATTTCTCTAAGTTTTACTTGTGTCTCATTTTCAGCAACTAAGCAACTACATACATACATACATACATACATACATACATACATACATACATACATACATACATATGTATGTACGTATGTATATACATACATTTGTGAGATGACAAAGTTTTTATTGTTCGAAATGTGTATTTATTTTGAAATTTGTGGCTCAAACTAACAAATAAAGAAATGAACAAACAAAAACAAAAATCAAAAATTAAAGCGAAGGAAACTAACAAATAAATAAATAAATGTTTTGATACTACTAAGGATTACTTATTTTCAGGGAAAAGAAAATTTATCGTTATTTTGTTTGTTTTCCTTTATTAAGGACTTTTCCTTTGGCGACTTATGTTGGAAAATCTTGACATACCCCACTTTCCAGCTAAAGGAAGGGGTTGTTTTTAATATCTAATAGGCTTTCGTTTGATAACTTAGGAAAGTAGACAAACAACTCTGACACTGCTGCTGTCTGTGTGGCGCGAAAGGTAAGCAAAGATGTTAAGAATTTGCGCTTCCTGTTTATGGCACAGAAATATTCATTCTTGTTCAAATTAAATTTATTAGTTTTTTTTTTGTTTACTTTCAGTTTTCTTTTTATACGAATTTCATTAGGTAACAATTGTTCTTCACTTTAATTTACAACGTTTTGCTTTAGCGCAATAAATACTGTAATTCCTAAATGAAATTTTGCTAATGAATATAAATTGTTTTGAATATCGACAAAATTGTAGCAATTTCTTTGAATTGTTCACTTTGTTTATTTATTTTGCAAGCTTCAGCTTTTTATACAAAACAATAAATAGGAAATGATGAGGAATGGAGGGAGCTGCTTGTTTGAATTAAATCTGGATTCGTATAATCAATCTGTTAATATAATCAATATTAATCATACGCCTTGGACTTTAACATCAGTCTAATGCTAGAGAACACAACTGCGACGAACGACGAATTTTTCGGTGTGAACTTTCGTCATAAAAAAATAAAACACATTTGTGCATATGGAAATGAACACAACACCGCCCTAGAACGAAATTCGTCGTACGTGAGGAGCTGTGAGATAGATTTACAGCATGTTTATAGAACCCAATATGTCCAAAATACGCGTATAAAACCTGACGTGTGTCAAGTTTGCGGTTGTATAACGCGAATGTCATTTGATTTTTGTAAAAAACGTAACAAGTGACAGTTTGTTTGGGTTTGTGTAACGCGTTTTCTGCCGTCAAAACATAAAAAAGTGCACGAATGCAAAATTACATTCGTCGGTGGAAAAAATTACAAATTTTATAAGAAATAAATAAAATAAAATTGATATATCCGCAAAATAGTGAATGTTGTTACAAATAGTAAATTTTTATTTGTTTTTTTATTATTGTAAGTGGCAATTAAAGCATAAAGTTGACAACAGCCGTGCAGTTATTATTTTTGAAAACTCATTTTCTTATTTCTTGCAAGATAATAGCTCATTTTATGCTATTTCATTATTGGTATATGTGTATAAAGCTAAAGATTTCTTTCTTAAATAAAAAATTTTCATTTACATAAATACTTCCATGTTGCCGTCAAAAAGGGTCACCTTTTTTAATGACAAAACTACAAATTTTATATGACAAAATGTAAACAAATAAAAATTATTTACAGAATGGCAACACTGTGATTTGGCACTAAATTGCTAAGAGCGCCACACGACGTAAGACGGACGAAAAAAAATGAACGTGTTCTACAAATGCAAATTCATACGTATTCGTGCGTGTGCCATTCGTGCGTGTCTTGATTGTGACGTGTTCTATAAACATGCTGTTAGTTCTATTTTGTACGCCGACGAACGCACAAAAAAAAAAAGAATTTTCTCTCTCTCTCTCTCTCTCTTTGCACACACAATAACACACTTAATCAATTACCCATTAAACACATTCACCACAGCAGGCTACACGAACACACGATTTCAAATGCCGCTAGCAGCATTTAGCGCCTCGTAGGCAGCACCTGATATTCAAGTAAAAATAAATACATAGTTCAGTATTGTCACTTTCATATATTTTGCATTTATAAAAGTTAATTACTCTTTTAAAATGTACTTATTTCACGTAAAAGTACCAAAATGAATCAATTTATTCTTTACATAAATTTTTGGATATTGGTTCTGGTAAATAATTGTACAATATCATTCATTTAACATTTTGTATTATACTGGCAATACTGCCAAAAATTTCCAGCTCTGGAGCTGTGTTTTTTTTTATAATTTTCTACACCAAATTTTTCTTTTTAAAACGTAAAATATACATAATTTATAAAGAAAAAAAAATTAATTAGATATTTTTATCTAATTTTTCGACCTTTTTTTTATGTGAAAATAAACTATTTTTCCGAGCTTTAGGTCAGTTCTTAAATTCTTATATTTTATTATTACAATATTTCGTTAACCTTCGGTTAACTTCTTCAGGATATAGTATTCTGTTTTATATTTTTCTGCTCTTTCTTTTTCCTTTTTTTTCTTTTCAAAGAAGTTAACCGAAGGTTAACGAAATATTCTAATAATAAAATATAAGAATTAAAGAACTGACCTAAAGCTCGGAAAAATAGTTTATTTTCAAAATTAATTAGATTTATGCCCTAATTCAGTAAGAAGATTTAGGACGTTTTTGTTTGAAAATGCTTCTGAGTTCTTGTCTTTGAAGTCTCTAAATTATTTTCTTCAAAAATGGTTGTTGTCTTTGACAATGAAAAATATAAATATTATTGCCATGTTTTTAAAACATAAAAATTCAATTAAATTATTATACAATTGTTTGAAAAATATATGAAAAAATATGTGTTGGATATAATGTTTAGAACAAAATCATAAAGTAAATACACGAACCTTCTAGCATAGACAACAAATAATAATCGTTTTAAAGAATCAAAACTGCTTCTTTTTTTCGTCCATAGACAAGACGATACATTCGTCGAACAGAATTAGGACATTAGTTACTTTTATATATAACACAAAAAGTGTAAGTTTCCCAACCTTGGAATCATCCTTTTTTTCTGATGCGATCCCTTACACCAATCTCTTTCTTTTAAGAATATAAGCTATGTTTAACTTATAGAAAAAAAAGGAAAAATTACTTTTAGTAAGATACTTTTATAACAAAAAAAGTTAAAGCTTTCCAACCCTGGAAACATTTTCTTAATTTTGTTATTTTTTTTTTCAATTTGAAATACCAATTTTATTCGTGCTGAAGTATAAAATAAGTTTCTTTATTAAAAAATAAATAAAAATGAGTTTTCGGTAGTTACTTTTATATGGCAAAATAAAATTTAAGTTTTCCAGTTCTGCAACCGTCTGCTCGATTTTGCTGATTTTCAATACCAATCCATTTTTGGACCATTTCTGACACACCAGTCCAAGAACGAAGTCTCCAGGTTTTCTGGGTGCTTTGGAAAACTGATTTTATGTACAGACAGATGGACAGATGGACAGGCGGGCATCCCTTATTCGTCTTCCCTATGCATAAGGACCCAGAATATATATATTTTATGGGTCGCTTATTAATATTGTGGAAATTATACACGGAATGACAAACCTATATATACTTCAGGTTTTCTTTTTACTTGGTTAACTTTCTTTAGACATAAACAAGTTTTATATATTTAAGGAGGGCCCTATGCTGCTTGCAGGAGTAAAATATATATATATATATATATATATGTATATATTTTATTTTTTTTGTAGAAATTTTGTTTTATTTTTGTGCAGTAAACCTAGTGAATGTATTCGTGCAGGTCTTTACTTTCTCGTCCTTAAAAGCTTTAAAACAAAACATATCTTTTAAATGTAGATAAAATCCTTGCCATCAAATAAGGTATTAGCTGAATTATATTTAACTCCAATTTATGCTTTAATTCTCTATTTACAAATTAAATCATTAAGAAATGCTCTTTGCTAAATAAGGCAAGCTATAGTTATAAGTCTTTTATTACCCTTATAAATGAAAGTGTATAATTTCGAACATTTGGGAACAAATTTGCATTCAAATCCTTCAAATAAATACGAGCTAAATAAAAAGCGGAGTAAATAAAAGTTTAACGAGCATTTCGTCAAGGGTAAACTCAACGCAAGGAAGTGGCAAGAAATTGTATTGCATAGAACAATTTTATTAAAAAAAAAATTAGCTAAAGTGGAGTTTTCTTTTATACTCGTAAAAGTACAAGTCATTCGATGCAGCGCGGTAGATTTTGTAATAAAGAAAATGATAATGAGAGGGGAAAATATTTATTAAGAAATATTATAGATTATTTTTTAACTTTTTTATCTATCTTCAGGAAAATATATATAAACGTTTTTTTTCAAAATTTAAAATTAAAAAAAAAATTAAAACTAACAGCACTATTTATAAAAATGATTAAGGCTTTATAAAGGCTTTTTAAGAAAACTTTCGTATGGAAATTTGTTTTACAACCCCTTTATAAAGCCTTAATAAGTTGTAGAAATAAAGCTGTAAATTTAAAAAAATTTAAACATTTAAATAAAATGGTATTCCATATTGACAAAAAAATTTTAAAATATTTTGTTTTACTTTAACATGCAGAAAATGTTAGTATTTTTTTTTTTCTTTTTTCAAAGCCCAGAAATATGGATTGAATTTTGTTTCCGAACAGAATTGAGCTCTGTGACATGGATGATAAGGCCCAGTACGGAGTTTTTACGGAATTTCACGTTTGTAAATTTATATTTATTTATTTGCATGCACACTAATTCGTTTCTTTTTGAATTTACAACAAACAAAAACACTAAAAATTAATTACAATTTGACGAAAATTAGAAATGTCAAAAATTTCGTGACCAAACAATTGTTGGAACATTAACGGCCTGACCCAGGATATCACCAGAAATTGCTCGATCGACAACTTGTATTGAAAACAACAACGAATTTTATAATGTTATTCTTGTTGTCGAGCGAACGAATTCTAGCGACATCGTGGGACAGGTCGTAATTTTTGTTTCAGTTGACTGAAAAAGTGTCCACTTATAATTATAACATCCCTAAAATAGGCAATAAATTTCAAAGATTCCGTACTAGCAAATGGAAATTTCTTTGTGAAATTTACCAACATGAATTTCTGTAAGTTTTACAGCTATGCTATTTATGTCACGACACAGGAGCTAGGAAGTGATTTACGTAACAAAAATAATCGACACTATTACAGTTATAAATTTATTTTTGTTTTGTTTTCTTTGTACTTAAAAGCAGAATACGAAAATAAACGAAATAAGTTATTTGATTTTGTTTTGTGTCGTTCTTTAAAATGAGTGAAATAAATACAATAGCAATGAGAAGAATGAACATTTGTTGTCTCTCTAATAATACTAAACTATTATTTTACTTATTCGGTAAAATATTTTTTTTATTAAAAATACATTAAAATTTATTAGATTGAGAGGTTTAGCTGGATTAGGATTGCTCAATTTGTATTTGTATTGTTTTTGCACATGAGGACGAGCAAGAAAACACAGCCGATCAGTTGTCACACAGCCGATCAGTTGTAACAAGCAATACATCAATTTAATGGTACGCGACGCTGGAGAAGAAAATAATGGGAAATAAATGGAAACGTTTTGAAATATTTGCGGCGATTTTTACATCATCATATAATATAATTTTATTACATTGTTATTTAAAACATAAAGTTTGTTTTATATAGCTAAGCAGCATAGCTATAGACGGGTGTCCTATAACATCTCTCTTCTTTTTTTTCATATAGCCCATAAGGGGAAACACGAGTTCTCAACATAATTGGGCGTTAGATTTTTTAAATGTTTTTAAAATTAATATTTTGTATGCTATTCATATGCTTATTAATTAGCAATTTAATTCATTACTTTGCCATCAAAATGTTTGCTGGGAATTGAATCGTTTGACAGCCTGTTTCTAATTCTATTAAAATAAGAAAAGTACTTTTAATTGATAGGATTAAAATCTCTATATAATATATATATATATCTAATCTCTAGAGACTTTCAGTTTTTTAATCGTTTTTTTTTTAATTCTTGAATCAAAACAGCGTTTGCTTTATAATTTTCTGTTTAATTTTTGTATTTTATGTGGTTTCCATTCCAATTTTATGAATTTGTTCCAAGTAGCGAATAAGGCCACTAGTACATTTACCTTTACACAAAATAATTTTAGCATATAAATAAATAAAATGCATTCATAGAACTGCTTACAAAATCGACTACTGTTGTCATCTTATTCTGGCATCATCGCATTCATAAAATTAATAATGATACTCATCAAGAAATATGTGCGCACAAACTAAATTTGGCATAATAATATATAAAAAAAAATATAGGGAATTCCTGCACAAATTTTCCGGGATTTCTTCCCCGGAAAATGTGGGGAAATTTTTTCCCGAGAAATCCCCTATGAAAAACACTAATTAATTAGAATTCTTATTAAATGGCGGCAAGTACATAAATTATTTACAAAAACATTTGTTGTTTCAACAAACACAACAATTCACTGACAAAACGTCGGCCAATCTTAAACATCTGAAATACAAAGTTTAGTTTTTAAATCACTTTTTTTAACTACATTTAAAAATGTAAATGTAATGATAGTTTTTATGAGAGCTCGTGAATTGAAAAAAAATATATTTTGATTGATTGTGTCAATACCTCTTGGGATATTAGTCTGTTTTGAAATGTTTCTACCTTCCAAATTTCATTTTTAAATCATAACGACATATCGCTCATTTGCTCCAATAATGTCATAACTCACAAAACTAAAAATTTTAGTTAATGATGCAGAAATAATTCTCATATTGTTCTTCACATATGTATATATCGTGTTTAATTAAATTTTATTTTCCCCTTTAAGTTGTGTGTAAATTAAAGACCTTAAACTCATTTTCTGGCAAGCTAGCTGTTTTGAGTTATGACGTTGTTTGAGTAAATGAGCGATATATGTATGTATGTATATGTAATTATGTATCGCTTGAAAAATGCATTTACCATTTTCGCTACATTTTTATAGTTTTGTGTCGTGGGATTGCAACTGTTCAAAACAGAAAAATCAAACTTTGAAGTGAACTACATTAAAGAGCATCTGTTGACAAGTGCCCGTAACGAAATTACGTGCTTCGGTTTGGGGGAAACAAAAATCCAAATACATATAAAAAAATACATTTGCAAGTTCTCCTTGTAGTAGTATTCTTTGTACTTATCTTCGGAAAGTTTCTTTTTTGGCATTAAGTTTCTTATTTTTTTCTCTGTTACCACAGAAAGTGCAAGTTTTACAGCCATGTCACTGCCAAACAAGACTTCATGTTCGAAAGAGTATTTTTTTCTTTGGTTTTTTTCCAACTGTTTTCAAAATGATGTTATAAATATTGAACAAGTGTAAGCAAATGACAAACTATCTTGTATATTATGCATTGTCATTTCTCTTGTCTGGAAAATTGCTTAGATGAAAGTTGCTTTACATTTAAAAAATTTTTAAAGAAATCGAATAAAATTCTTATTTTTAAACAAAAAAAAACATGTTTTACATTTTATTACCATTATTATTATGCTAGTAGTCTCGACTGTAGCATAATATTAATAATTAGTTATTGGAAAATAACTTCGTTTGATAATACGAGGATTTCACTCACTTAATTCTACTACAATTTCATTAAAGATAAATAACAAAGAAGTTCTTTGCCTAATAAACTGTGTGCATTTATTATAACTACTCGAGAAAAAAGAATAAATTCAGTAAAGTGTGACTTTGACTCGCACACTAAGGGTTCCGTACGGACACATGTAATACTATACGAACTTTAGCCTATATAATATATACAGCAATGTCACAGAGCTTAATTCCGTTCGGAAATGGAATTCAATCCGTATTTCGGTGCTTTGGAAAACGAAAAACGAAACGAAAAAAAATTTCAGACTGAAATCACTTTTAATGTAATGGACGGAATTAACATATTCTGCATGTTAAAGTAAAAAAAAAAATGTTTATAATTTTTTTTTTTCAATAAAGAATACTATTTTTCATTTATGTATTCAATGCTGGATATCAATTAAATAGTTTTTATTTATTGATTATGTAAATTTCTCAAGTCATTACAGAAATAAAATCAACGGAACAAAATGTACGGAATTAGTTACTTTAGTATTGCCATAACATTTTTGTATGTACATCAGTGATTGGCAATGAATCATGTTTTCGCTATTCATACTGACTCATAAAATTTTAAATATAAGTGAGTAGACATTATTTATGCCCTAATTCTGTTCGACGAATGTATCGTCTTGTCTATGGACGAAAAAAAGCAGCAGTTTTGATTCTTTAAAACGATTATTATTTATTGTCTATGCTAGAAGGTTCGTGTATTTGCTTTATGATTTTGTTCCACACATTATATCCAACACATATTTTTTCATATATTTTTCAAACTATTGTATAATAATTAAATTGAAATTTTATGTTTTAAAAACATGGCAATAATATTTATATTTTTCATTGTCAAAGACAACAACCATTTTTGAAGAAAATAATTTAGAGACTTCAAAGACAAGAACTCAGAAGCATTTTCAAACAAAAACGTCCTAAATCTTCTTACTGAATTAGGGCATTAAACTCCACTACTCTGATTTATGCATACTCACAACAACATTGATTTATAAGTATAGGTTGAAATAAATATGAATGCGACGTCAACATCATAGTCCTACCACACTCACACTCATAAATCACCTCAGTTTGATTTCTAATTTCAGGAAATTACTTATACTACTCACCTTGATTCAGCTCACTCAACTCATGCATGTATGTTTATTTAAAAGTTTAGTTATTAAACAGTTTGCCAGTTTGCAAGTAGTATACAATAGTATTAAATAGAGTTGTTTTTCAATTCCTGCAAAAAAAAAAAAAAAAAACAAGAGTGAAACACATAACCTCATAAAGAGAACTTTAATGTTCTTATGCGAAGTTAGTATTGTGAATGATACTTATTTTGCATTGTCCACTAGCATTGAGTTAGACTTGGGTCGAACTAATTCAGTCGGTCGTTTTTGACACAAACCTTTGATCAAACCCATTTTAATTACATGGGTTTGATCATTGGTTTGTGTCAAAAACGACCGACTGAATAAGTTCGACCCAAGTCTACATTGAGTTAAGGAGAGTCGAAATCAACAAAGTCATAAATATTGCTAAGTATGAGTTCGATGCGCACTTCAAACTTTCGAGTGAATCTGATTCATAGACAACATGGCAATAAGTATGAGTGCGCATAAGGACAAGAAATTTTAAGTCATGATTCAATTCTATTCACTTTTTCACTACTCATTGCGCTTCTCTGATGTACTACATACATCATCAAAATCTTTATATTGGCAGCACACAAAACAAAAAAAAAAAAATTCAAAGCAGGGGCCAAATCACGGCATTCGAAATCGAGTGCACGTTCGTGTAGAGAAATATTTCGATGATTAAAATTTTTTGGATCACGGTATTCGATCATAATTTATGTTACCTACTACTTTTTTTTACATTGCTGTTAGCATATGACAATAAGAAAAACAAAACGAAACAGGATCTTCCATCATAAATTGCTCCAATACTTATTTTTGTTTCCCATTTTTTTTTTTGTATTTGTTCTAGAAGCGACTGTTCCCTTATTTATTTTTTGCACTGTCTATTGGGCAATCTTTATATTGATATATATGTATTTTCCCTATTACCAATTAAAACTATATTTTTTAAACTAATTGTGGAAAAATATCAGGGAAATACCTATATTTTTATTACTCCGTTCTTTTTTCCTTTATTTTGTTTCTTTGGTTTGTTTCGCGGCAAAAAGCTAGAGTTTACTTGTTTTCGATAGTAGATTAGCAATCGAGTACAACTTCGAGTAGATACGTTTCGATAACGATTGTAGTGATCCATGTTAACAACATTTCGATGACAAAGTACTCGATTGCGAATACGGTGATTTGCCCCCAGAATTAATAAGATATGCATACAAAACAAATTTAAAGCGCCTAAAAGTATGCCACTCTATGCTTTACTACAAAATTATATTGCCATACTTGTAAAATAAAAACGATTTAACCATTTTTTCGGATTGATGAAAACGATTGGAATCTGAAGCACCAAAGTGAAACTCGAACGGAATGGTTAATACAGAACGAAAATCATTTCGAACGGAATCTGTGTCACGGCTGATAGTTTTGGAATTTTTTCGGTTTTTGGCGTTTTTTTAGCTTTGGCGTTTTCTTTTTGGTTTTGGGATTTTCTTTGGTTTTGGCGATTTGGGTTACTTTTAGAGATTTTTTTTGCTTATGGTTTTTGCCGTTTTTTTTCATGGTGAATTTTTTTATTTTGGCGATTTATTTTAGTTTTAGAAATTTTTTAGTTTTGTCATTTTCTTCGTTTTGGAGATTTTTGTTTCGATTTTGGCGATTTTATAATTTTGGGATTTTTTAGTTTTAGCGTTTTTGAAAATTTCAAGAGTTTTCCTCTTAAGTGGGGTGCACATTATCGAACATGAGTGACAGTCAAAAATTTATCAGTTTTGAATGATAGTGTTGGCTGTTCAGACTACCGATCATGTTCGGCACTCAAACCTTCATTCAAGAAAAAAAATTAGACACCCAAACACAAAAAAAAAATCAAATTGGATGCGCATTATTGCTAACACCATTGTTTTATAATGAATTATTTTAATGCTTTCTTATCTTTAACAACTCCTCGTACGATGTTGTCTTAATACTTTGTCTTTAACATCACACACAGCCTTGCATTTAATAAATAAATTCCTTAAATCAAATAGTTTTCCGCGTCCATCTTGTGTTGTTTATGCTACAAAAATATCTCCTGACTGACGCTTTTTCGTACACACTCTCAGTCAAAAACTAATATGGCCGCTGACTGTAACTCAACCACAAAAAATTCTGTGGTTGACTGTTGACTGACGAAATTTGCATTCACACTATCGATCATTGTAAGATTTGAGCAAAACTGTCACTCATGTTCGATAGTGTGTATCCCACTTTACGGTTTCCAAAATACAGCAAAATTCCATTAACTGATAGAACACCCTTCATTGAAATTTGTTTTAAATTTTAGTGTTAATTGTTGCAGTCTATATAAATAGGGTATGTTCGTAAATGCATCCCTGCGCTGCAAATGAAAATTTAAATGTTCTAAACTGGTTCACTGAAGTAGATAAAGTACAAGCAAATGTTGAATATGGTGTATTATTATCAGTTATAAGTTTGCAAGCATGATGCAGAGCAGTGATGCATTTACGAACACACCCATACACTTACTTTGCAAATTTCAATTGTCTATATATATATGTAATTGTATGTATACTACATAGAGTTTTTAAAACTTTTCGTTGCTCGTTTTGGAACCCACTTTAATTTTTAACATTCATGTATTTGTTGTTGTAGTGGCCCTAAGTTCTACATATGCTACCAAAATTTCAGGTCCGTAGCTCTTACGGTTCTCCAGAAAACAGCCTGTGACTGACTGAAAGCACTGAATTGCTACGATTCAACAGACTAAATACGTATGAAAATTGTATTTTCAAATATTGAACCATAATACAAATAACTGCCTCCACCGACATAAAACTATTAAGCCCATATGACACTTAATTTTTCTTTCATTTACCAAATTTTATAGAAAAGTACAAACATATTGTAACAGGAAAATTCAACGGGTGCAAAGGGTTCAGCTATATTAAGAAAAATGAAATATTGTCAACAACTTGACTGAAGTTATCGATAACAAATGATACAATGTCAAAAACAATGTAACATTTTTCAACTTAAAATTGACATTTCCAGCTAGAAACATACAAGTGTTCGCTAATTAGCGGTTTATGGTCAAACATAGCGATTTTTATTTTGTTTTGTCTTAATACTAGCGGTTTCTCATTACGAAAATTTTACAACATTTAAACATTTTGTTTCCGTTTTATATAGTTTGTTCTTTTTAACATTTATTGTTTCTTTCTATCAATTCAATATCAAATTAATGAAGGAAAAATTAAGTGTCATAAGGGCTTTACTAACGACTACGAGGATGGATTCGCCGCGTAACGACAAAACAAAAACTTTAACTTCTTTCATTTGCCAATTCCCCCAACTCAATAATAAAAATTATAGTAATTTTCATTCAAGATGAGCCACATAAAATCTAAGCTTTAAAGCATTTATATCAATTATCGAGTCTCAAGTTGCCATGAAGATAAAGTATTTTTATACGAGTAAATGAATAAAATTTAAGTTTCTTTCGAGCAAGCAAATCAAATGTTAGACTTATGCGATTATTCGAATAAATACATGTATAATAAAAACTTTATATTTGTAGTAAAAAAATACAAACCAGAAAATTTATTCGAATAATAAAAATAGATCAAAATTTTATTCGAATAAAAACTTTAACTCGATTTTTGCTATAAATTAAAAACAAATTTTATTTAAAAAAATATTTTACTAAATAAGTAAAGTAATAATTTGGGATTATTATTGCATTAACAAATGTTAAGCTTAAATTGTAACAATTCCCTTAAAAAATACAATAATTATTAACCTGATTGCACCCGATCAAAAAAAAACTTATGTGGCAACACTCTATTCTCTAATAGCTGTTGTTGTTATTTACATTTATTTTCTTTACATACTTTTACAATTACATTAGAGGTGAAAAAAGTCAGCCGATGTAGTAGTAAAGTAACAGCCTGTTTGTGTAAGACGTTGGCGATGGAAATCTTAACGTTTCTGTAATAGATTACAGAAAAGTTGTACAAGTTTTCTTTAATCTATTACAAAAACGCCAAAAACTTCTAACGTCAACGTCTTACACAAACAGGGGGTTAATTTGGGATTTCAATGCTTTTCGTAAAATTTTTTTATTTATTCGATTAAAAAATATATATAAAAAAATTTTTATGGATTAAAATGTAAATGAAAGAATATTATGGCCGTTTTTTTCTAAATATTATACGAATAAATCAATTTATTCGAAGCTTGTTTTTTTATCATTTACGCATTTCAATTGTTTATTATTTTCATAAATTTTTTTTTTGAGTTCATTTACTTATTATTTTTCGTGTTATAATGTTGTTATTATTTTTTATATAATTAAAAACATTATTGACGTACATATCAAGGTACGCTTATTTTTTTAATTTGGCTTATTAGTTTTGTTATATCAACATTAGTTATTTGTTTTAAAATGCTGATGAAATGACATAGACAGAAAAAAATATACAAGAATTTTTTTCAACAAAAACATGTTATTGAATAAAATTTTTAGATTCAACAACAGATAGAAAAAAAAATAAACAAGAATTATTTTCAACAAAAACATGTTATTGAATAAAATTTTTAAATTCAATAATATTTGTCATTAAATTGAATATTGTATTTATCAATACCACGCATTTTAAAATATCATTTAATTAAATTTGTTTGTCTTGGTGTTTATCTTGCTTGTTGATTGACTCAACGTCAGCGATGCCAATTTAGCGCGTTTCGTGCTAGAATTACAACATTTTAACTATGCCAAACGCGCTTTTTCCATCTTGGCGCGTTTAATAAAAATTCGCTAAGTTAGCGCGTTCATTTTGTAATAAAGAAAATGATAATGAGAAAGGAAAATATTTATTAAGAAATATTAGAGATTATTATTATTAGTTTTTTATCAATCTTTAGAAAAATATATACAAAAGTTTTATTTTCGAAATTTAAAATTAAAAAAAAAAATGAAAACTAACAGCACTATTTATAAAAATTATTAAGGCTTTTTAAGAAAACTTTCGTATGGAAATTGGTTTTAAAACCCCTTCATAAAGCCTTTATAAGTTTTAGAAATAAAGCTGTAAATTTAAAAAAATTTAAACACTTAACATGCAGAAAATGTTAAGTGTTTAAAAGCGATGAAATTAAAAGCGATTTCATTCCGATTTTTTTTTTCGTTTTTCAAAGCACCGAAATATGGATTGAATTTTGTTTCCGAACAGAATTGGGCTCTGTGACATGGATGATAAGGCCCAGTACGGAGTTTTTACGGAATTACCCGTTTGTAAATTTATATTTAGTTCGACAAGGAAAAATAATCGTGTAGAATTATGTTTGCATGTACACAAATTCGTTTCTTTTTGAATTTACAACAAACAAAAACACTAAAAATTAATTACAATTTGATGAAAATTAGGAAAAGATATCAAAAATTTCGTGACCAAACAATTGTTGGAACATTAACGGCCTGTCCCACGATATCACCAGAAATTTGCTCGATCGACAATTTGTATTGAAAATAATAACGAATTTTCTAATGTTTTTCTTTTTGTCGATCGTAAACATCGTGGGACAGGTCGTAATTTGTGTTTCAGTTGACTGAAAAAGTGTCCACTTATAATTATAACATCGCTAAGATAGGCAATAAATTTCAAAAATTCCGGACTAGCAAATGGAAATTTCTTTGTAAAATTTACCAACACGAATTTCTGTAAGTTTTATAGCTATGCTATTTATGTCACGACACAGGAGCTAGGAAGTGATTTACGTAACAAAAATAATCGACACTATTACAGTTATAAATTTATTTTTGTTTTGTTTTCTTTGTACTTAAAAGCAGAGTACGAAAATAAACGAAATAAGTTATTTGATTTTGTTTTGTTTCGTTCTTTAAAATGAGTGCAATAAAAACAAAAACAATAAGAAGAATGAACATTTGTTGACGCTCTAATAATCCTAAATTATTATTTTACTTATTCGTTAAAATATTTTTTTATTAAAAATACATTGAAATCGATTATTGAGAGGTTTAGCTGGATTAGGATTGCTCAATTTGTCTTTGTATTGTTTTTGAACATGAGCACGAATCAGAGAACACAGCCGATTAGTTGTAAGCCGGTTAACAGCCGCCGACGGCTTTCTTTTGAAAAGAAAATAATGGAAAATAAAAATAAGTAAAATAATCATTTGGGTTTATTAGTGTGTTAACAAATGTTAAACTTAAATTGTAACAATTCCCATAAAAAAAACAAATTTTATTTTTATTAGAATAAGAATTTATTCTAATAAAAGGATTAAATACAAAAGTAAATAGTGAGTTTGGGATTTCAATGCTTTTCGTATAATTTTTTTATTCATTCGATTAAAAAATATATGTTTATAAAAAAATTTATATGGATTAAAATGTAAATGAAAGAATATTATGGCCGTTTTTGCTAAATGTTATACGATTAAATCAATTTATTCGAAGCTTGGTTTTGATCATTTACGCATTTCAATTGCTTATTATTTTCATAAATTTTTTTTTAGTTCTTTTACTCATTATTTTGCGTGTTATATTGATGTTATTATTTTTTATATAATTAAAAACATTATTGACATACATATCAAGGTACGTCTTTGGAGCATCTACGCATTTTAGTAGCTTCATTTTTTTAATTTGGCTTATTAGTTTTGTTATATCAATATTAGTTATTTGTTTTAAAATGCTGATGAATTGACATACGTTTTGTAGTCATCAGACTATTCAGATACAGTGAGGAGCAGAAATGAGTAAATTTTTGGAACTTATCGCAGTTTTTCTTGCATTAGAATAGAAATGATAAATCAAGCTAATTTTTATTTAATGTGTGTCAAAGCTATGTATGTTGCTTTTGCAAGTCTACATGCATTACGAATTGTTACAATTAGGTTAAACATTTGTTAATGCACTAATAATCCCAAATTAATATTTTACTTTTTTCAGTAAAATATTAATTTGTTTTTGTTAAAAATACATTGAAATTCATTATTGAGAGATTTAGCTGGATCCTATCCGCATTTCACTGTTGTTAATGCAGATCATAAGGGAACACATAACCCTTTTTTGCGTCTCGCAGTCGGGTAAAAACAACAAGAGAGAGAATAAAGTGTTGCCACACAAATATTTTTAACCCACTGCAGTCAAGTTAGGTTAGGTTAGGTGAGCTTAGCAAGGGTGGTGCTATACCGCACCACCCCATTCGGAGACCCAATTGGGTCCATTGTGACTCCCTTCTATTGCCCAATAAAAATATTTACCCCCCTTCCATTTGTCCACAGAAGTGACCCTAGTATCCGTCAGTAAGTCAATGAATTCCCATGATGAAGCCCCTGATGTTCTATAGTTTACACTTGCCGACATCAGTAATGCTCTCATATAAACGTCTACTCAGCCATCTAAGCATATGACGTTGCAGCTGCGGGCACTGACAGATAATATGTTAAACGGTTTCTGGTTCCGCTTAATCCCCGCACATCCTACATAAATCTGGAATGCCATTTTCCCAAATGCTGGTTCTTGCTCTGTGCAGTCAAGTTAATAGTTGATGTTTCTTTTTTGGGAATTGTTACAATGAAGTTAAACATTTGTTAACGCACTAATAATAATAATTATTATTATTATAAAAAATACATTGAACTTCATTATTTCAACTTGTTTGAAGGTTTCATTTCATTGAGAGTTAACTTCATTAAATTTTTTTTTATATGCCTTTGTTATTATTATTTATTTAAGACTTAAATTGTAAGTAAAAAAAATATGCACATGTATTGGATCTTTGTATTTTAGCCAGAGTAAGTAAATACGCGGAGCAGAGCTGCTCTTTTCAGCTCTTTTGGCTCTTTTACGCAAAGAGCAGAGTGGCTTTGTTATTGCTCTTGCTCTGCGCCATTATATTACAAGATCAGAGCAAGGAAAATAGTACCATGGTTGGCTGTTTCCTTTTGTTTACGCAATGTGTAAAAGGTCCAAAAAGAGCAAAAAATGCGCATTGCTTATTTACTGTGGTACAAAATACATATTTTCTTTGCAAAAGATTCTGTTGCGTTGTAATGATTATTATGATAAAATAAGAAAATGTAAATGAATGAAATCTTGTAAAAACCTTAATAATTTTTAGTTTGAATTGATGTAGTAGTTTTTTTTTTTTTTTTTTAATGCATGTTTTTATTTATTGTATCTTCAAATATGAACTAACAATAAGTGTTCAAATCTTAAATCTATAAAAAAAAAAATAAAAATTATTATGTCCGACCAATGTCGGACATAAGTTTAGTAGTAGTTATTAATAATACAAAGAAAAAGGTGTTTTCAAGCAGCTTCATCATCTGGAATGTTGAATATTAGGGCCCGTGTATCTCTCTTTTTTAATCGGATGTGTCCAGTAAAGTTCAAAATATTACGAGCAAGCGGATTAGGATGTGATTCGAGTTTTGTTAGATATTTGCCTGCGTATTTTGCAATTTCTTCAGTCACTAGTGGCATATTCAAATCACGATGTATATTTAAATTTTTGATGTACCATGGAGCCGATGTTATCATGCGTAAAATTTTGTTTTGCCTGCGTTGAATTTTCTCTACATTTGAAGCTGAAGCAGTGCCCCATAGTTGAATTCCGTAGCACCATATTGGCTTTAAAAGCGACTTGTATATTAAAAGTTTACAGTCTAGGCTAAGTGTAGAATTTCGACCAATCAGCCAATGTACCTGAGTTAATTTAAATTTCATTTGAGTTAACTTAGAGTCAATGTGGTGTTTCCATGTAAGTCGTCGATCAAGGTGTATACCAAGATATTTCACATGTGAATGTTGAGAAACAACTTGATTGTTAATCCGAATGGGGGAACAAGTATCTCTTCGTAAAGTAAATGTTACTTGAACACACTTTTGTTCATTTACCTTGATTCTCCATAAGTTTAACCAAAGCTCCATCTAGCTAATGTGTTCCTGGAGTTTGCAGGATGCTTCATCAGGGTTTTCATGCATACTAAGGCAGGCTGTATCGTCGGCAAATGTGGAAGTATGGATACTACTGCTCACAGGCATATCACAAGTATAAATTAAATATAAAACTGGTCCCAGTATACTCTGCTGTGGCACACCAGATGAAATTGTTTCAGGCCTACTTGTAAAGTCTCCTTCCGCAACAGTGAACTTACGGGAAATAATGTAACTTTCCAGCAGATTGAGAATGTTTATTGGTAGGTAAGTCTTTAATTTTAAAATTAGGCCTTCATGCCACACTTTATCAAATGCCTGGGAAACGTCAATAAACAGCGCAGAACAATACTTTTTTCCCTCAAAAGTTCTTCTTATAAATTGAACCAATCTGTGAGTTTGTTCAATGGTGCTATGCTGACTTCTAAAACCAAATTGATGGTCTGGTATGCACCCACTACTAATTAGAATTGGGGACAATTTTGTTTTGAGCAGTTTTTCGAAAAGCTTTGACATTGTAGATAGTAGACTTATTGGCCTATATGACTCAGCCTTGGTTATATCTTTGCCCGGCTTTGGAATCATTTTAACCTTGGCAAGTTTCCAGTTGTGTGGATAATACTCCAGTCGTAAAATAGCATTAAATATGAATAACAGGATTCTCATTGCAATACGAGGCAAGTTCATCAGCATCTGATTACTAATTCCATCAATACCCGGAGCTTTCTTCGGGTTGAGTTCGGCAATTAATTTTTGTAAATCACGCGTCTTAAACTTTATGTGTTGAGGGGGTAGAGCGACTATATTCGGCAAATCAGCAACACCAGTACATATATTTGGCGTAAAAACGGATTTTAAGTGCTCAGCAAATATTTTACCTTTTTCAGTATCGCTTCTTGCCCAACCTCCGGTAGATGTGCGTAGAGGTGGCTTATACTCAACGGGTGTTTTAAGCTTTCTGGCAGTGCGCCACAAAGAGTAATTAGACGCCGGTGTGACATCAAGACCCTCCAGATAATTTTTAATAGATGCAATTTTTTCAGATGCAAGCAACTCTTGGAGTCGTTTAGTGCACTCTTTAAATCTGATTTTAAGTTGTGGTGATCTATGCTGTTGGTAGTAGTAATGTAGTATTTATTTTATTAAGGTTTTTAAATTATCTGAAAAATCGACTGATTTCAAGTTCTTTAATTGGACCTTTTTTATACCCTTTACCAAAAAAATGGTAAAAGGGTATATGTATATGTTTGTCATTTCGTTTGTAATTTCTATAATATCAATAAGCGACCCATAAAGTATATATATTCTGGATCCTTATGCATTTAGTCCAATTGAATTTAGTTCAATGTAATGCAAGGTTGGACCATGCGGTCCAGCCCTAGGACATCACAATATTATATCGACCATGTTTTATCCATGCATAGGCTATTTTATGGAGCACTCAAGTGTTAGTGTTTTAATGATTCGAGCGGTTAAAATGCCAACACTTGAGGCTGTGCTGGTGGGAATTTCCTTACAATTGCTCATTTCCTTCGTGTTGTATCTTTGTTTGCTGTTTTTATAGGAAATAAAAAAATAATTGAAATTTTTTCCAATATTTTCAATTAAACAAACAAAAACGTCAAAAAATTAATGAAAAACTTGGATTTCATAAATTAATAACCCTACGTCTCCACTAGCCATCGATTGGGGCATGACATGAACATGACGCCGGCAGAGCAACTGTGAAAAAATCATCAACTTCTTTGTTATGGTGAATACGTGAGATGTCCATGTTCAGGCATATCAAAATATTTAGCGGTAGTGCAATAAAGACGGAATATTTACTAATTTTGTTCTGTCTCTTTTCTTTCTATTGCAAATGGTTGCGGACTGAGAATCTCATGGCGAACATTGTTGCTCAGACATAAGCTCGGGCATTGATGTCAGAGCATGAACAAAACATGGACATGACATTCGATTTTCGACATGATGCCCATACCAAGTACATGGCTAGTGGAGACCCCCAGTAAGGTAGCATCAATTTTGAGAGCAAAGAGTAATCGGCACAAACGTCATAAGGTTAATAAGGCGACGAAAGGAGAGAGGGTTTGTACCTTTATATCATTGTATGATGGTTTCAAGAACATAGTACTTCAAAAATAAAAAGGTATTTTTAAAAAGGAGACTAGAAAATTTGGATGTGAATGATAAAGCTTAATTTAGGACTATTAAAATCGGTTTCAAAATTATTTGTTCCAATATACATTCAATTCATTTTTGAAGAGGCAACCATCTTGTACTTCAATATATCAAAATGATATGATATGTCGAATACAGCAGTTACAAAAATTGTGGTTTATTACTTTTATGAATTTGTCAATTTCAAATAGAATTGCGTGTTTCGATGCAGCCAAAGACACTTCAGTGAAATCTTTGCAACGTTAGATATTGAGCATATGAAAATGAACACAACACAACACTGAGATAGATTTATTTCTAATTTGTACGCCGACGAACGACGAAAAAACAATTTTCTCTCTCTCTCTCTCTCTCTATCTCTCTCTGTCTTTGTACACACAAAAACCAACTTTATCAAATATAAGAGAGGAATTTGCTGAGTAAATTCGTCGTTGTTGTGCTTTACACGACGAATTTACGCAGCGAACTCTTATCGACGAATTCGTCGGCGTGGACGAAATTCGTCGTTCGTCCCAATTGTATTCCTAGCATAACTCATACCGAGTTTGAAGGCTCTTGCTACTATATCTTTCCAGATATAAGATTTTTATAATAACTTCGTATAGGGGGTGCCCCATCCCCCACCGTCCATTTTTGCTTTAAAATATCAAATAAATTTTAAAAAACTTCCATAAATAGTTAAAAAATATTAAATAAATTTTTATAAATCGAGACTAGCACAACTCTAAATTAAAATAATGCAAAATATAAATATATTTTTAAATTGTTTATATGTAATCTACTAAATATCTCGACCAAAGAAATATATGACTTATAACACTTTCACAATTAAGGGCACATACATATGTATGTATATAGATTTTATATATCGTTACCTAAGCACAAAACGCTCTAGCTAACAAAAAAATTTTAAATCGAATCATCAAATAATCGCTACAAAAGAAATATTAAATCTGCTTGAACAAGAAATTATCGATTTTACTTTTTTCATTACTTTGCGAAAATTCGCATTAAACACCTCAATATTTTCCCTTTTAACATATTTTTTCCTCCTTCTGTAAAATTATGAAAATATTAATATTTTTACTTTATTTTGCAAATATTTTTTTGCATGGTCTTATGGAAACCGTTTTACGCATGGAAATAAAGACAACGAATTAGTAATTAGCAGAAAGTAATTTATTTTAAGCAGAAGAAATACACGTCACATAAAATCAATTTATATATAGTATGTACAAGATTTTTAGTATCATGGCGTTCCTTAATTTTGCGCTGCTTTCTGCTGATTTTCTATTATAATAGGAAAGCATTTATCTACAAGGGGATTCGAGATATGTTGTAACTCCTCTTCTGCCTTGTCTGCAGCATCCTCAAAGCACTTTTCAGTAGAACAGTTCATATTTCGTTCTAGGTTTTCCAGATAACCATAGTATGCCTTTATGCCTGCTTTATCTTCTGGAGTTAAACAGCCTTCTTTTTCAAACAAATCAAACACTTCACGGATATTTCTATTGCCTTGGTAAAAAGGATTTTCAACAGTTTGCTCTTCAGCAAAGTTAACGGAGACTAAGCACAAGGCAAAGATTGCAAGTATAATTTTTATCTTCATTTCTTTAATAATGTTTAAAGTGTTGCTTACTATTTAGCACTATATAACTTAATTAAAATTTTCGTGCTTTTATACCTTATAATCTCCAAAAAAAAGATAAAAAGAAAACAACAACGAAAGAGAAGCACATATAACATTAAAATTAAAGTTCCTATCTCATGATTATCGAGTTATATAGGTTTGAAAATACATACATACATACATACATACATACATAAGTATGTATGGCAACAATTAAAATGTGTATGCATATGTATGGGTTCTTTATTCAGTTTTGTATATGATAAACAAAAGTATGTTTATTTCAGAATAATTAAAATGTACGTCATACATGTATACCAGGCATAAATTAACACCAGGGACCGACCACAAATAACGATTATTTTCAAAACTTAAACTGAAAAAAAAACACACTAACGGAGAAGTGCTCCCTGCACAAGGAATACACCGAGATACTACATGCTACATGGACTACCTATAGATGCATTGATTTTTGTTTGTTTAATTTTTATTAAAAAACTAAAATTTACCGATTATTTTTTGATTTTTATTTATTGCGGTAATCACAGGATGTCCTGTATATTATTTCGTTAAACAGACAGACTATGAGACAAAATGAAAATGCTTACTCCGCCACTTTTGCTGAAATGAGCCAACCAGTCAGTTCACGTGTATCGTATGCCGATGCAGCTAAGACTACTTCTATCTCCACACAAAATGTTCCACCTCCAAATAATTCCACGAATGCAAACTCAAGCTTTAACTTTAGTCGCCTTGAAGCTACTATTGAGAATCTGGTGCTAACTATAAATAATTTTACAACAAATATGACTAGCATGATGCAAGCAATGCTTAGAATGCAGAATACTCTGCTTCAAGCATTAGTTAACAAGCCATGAACACGTTAAAAATATGTTTCTGGAACGCAAACGGCATTCGCCAACATAAAAATGAACTTGAGCACTTCCTCATGGAAAAAAATATTAATACATATAATGTTGGTTTTTGATACTCATTTGACTTCAGGAAGTCTATTAAAAATTAATGGACAATTTATATGATTCAAATGTCTTGGGCTTGCGAGGGATCAGCAATTCTAATAAAGTCAAGACTCAAGCACTATATTCTTGATAACATTTGTGAAGAACATCTACAAGCAACAAATATTTGTGTTGAAACTTTTTGCACTAATTTTGTCATATCATGTCATATCATATGAGGATCAATACGAGGATTTCTAAAAATCTCTCGGCCCTTGTTTCGTATCAGCTGGCGACTATAATGCTAAACATACGTTCTGGGGTTCGCGTTTTATTACACCCAGAGGTCGAGCGTTGTTCAATACAATTTCCAAAATGGGCTTAAACGTAATTTCGAGTGGGGAGTCCACTTATTGGCCTACTGACGTACATAAAATTCCGGATGTTATAGATTTTGGCGTCATGAAAAATATTTCTAGGGAATTAATTCACGTTGAAACTTCCCTAGATCTATCTACCTAACTCATATGTGAAGATGATCAATCCTGTTAATTGGCTGGGGTTCAAAAAATATGTCAGTAGTCATTATTCGGAACATCCAAAGATATTGAATTTAACATTGCCAATCTTATCAAAAATATTAAACAGGCTGCTGAACATGCTACTACCTCCCATCCGCAGAGTGGGTTTCATAGAATTTATTCTACGGATATTGAGCATCTCGTATGTGAAAAAGGAAGAGCTAGAAGGGAATGGCAACAGCACAGATCACCCCAACATAAAATCAGACTTAAAGAGTATTTTTTTTGTTAAAAATACATTGAAATTCATTATTGAGAGGTTTAGCTGGATCCTATCCGCATTTCACTGTTGTTAATGCAGATCATAAGGGAAAACATAACCCGGTTTTGCGTCTCGCAGTTTGGTAAGAACAACAACAGCAAGAATAGAGTGTTGCCACACAAATATTTTTAACCCAGTGCAGTCAAGTTAGGTTAGGTTAGGTGAGCTTAGAAAGGGTGGTGCTTTACCGCACCACCCCATTCGGAGACCCAATTGGGTCCATTGTGATTCCCTTCTATTGCCCAATAAAAATATTTACCCCCCTTCCATTTGTCTCCAGAAGTGACCCTAGTATCCGTCAGTAAGTCAATGAATTCCCATGATGAAGCCCATGATGGTCTTCTCTAGTTTACACTTGCCGATATCAGTAATGCTCTCATATAAACGTCTACTCAGCCATCTAAGCATATGACGTTGCAGCTGCGGGCACTGACAGATAATATGTTAAACTGTTTCTGGTTCCGCTTAATCCCCGCACATCCTACAGAAATCTGGATTGCCATTTTCCCAAATGCTGGTTCTTGCTCTGTGCAGTCAAGTTAATAGTTGGTGTTTTTTTTTTTTTTTTTTTTGGGAATTGTTACAATGAAGTTAAACATTTGTTAACGCACTAATAATAATAATAATTGTTGTTATAAAAAATACATTGAACTTCATTATTTCAACTTGCTTGAAGGTTTCATTTCATTGAGAGTTCATTAAATTTTTTTTTGATATGCCTTTGTTATTATTATTTATTTAAGACTTAAATTTTAAGTAAAAAAAATATGCACATGTATTGGATCTTTGTGTTTTAGCATTTACGCATTTCAGTTTATTAGTTTTGTTATCTCAATTATCTCAATACTCATGGATTCGTTTAAGAAATACTAATGAGCAGCGTTGCCGTTTTGGTTACTTGTAACCAGCGTTACCATTTGTCAAGTTTTCCCTTTTTTTGCAAGTTTTTTGAGATGCCAAAAAGTTTTCATTTTATTGGGTAAAAAAACAAGTTTTTTGAAAATAATAAAGTTATCTAAGGTTTTTTATAAATACATAATTCAACTTTTGCAGTATATTGAATGAAAGTATTAAGTGATGTTTGTATGCAATGAAACGATCTTATATTTTTCACCCCCTTATTACTACAACAGTGTCTAATTGTCTTTACTCCCTCTTAAGTACAACTATGTCGCTTTATACATAACTTTTGGCAGTTTGTGTTTGTGGTGAAAAAAATTAAAAAAACATGGACAAATATTTAATGAAAAATTGTAAGAACAATGAAATATTTACATTTCTAAATAAAAAAATATATTTTTTATTAGTCTCAAGCAATGGAAGTAAAAAACCCGCCACAGAAGAAGTAGTAGAGGCACCGGAGACTCCAATTTCTTCAACAAAAGCCAAGAAAAGGAAGCTTGGTAATGAATTCCAAATACATTTATGTGGTTTCTTTTAAAATCTTGGTACTTTTATATAAAAAAAAGTTTTTTGTTGGAAAAAAAAGTTTTTTTCTCAGATAAAAGAAGTTTTTTAAAAAAAATATATGGTAACGCTGCTTGTAACCAAAATTGGTTACTTTTTTTTCCAATGTGTACTTGTTTACTTTTTTTATATTTTGGTTACTTTTTTTAATATAAATTAACCATTTTTATATGGTATTTAAATTTGCATTTCCTGATGCAAATTAAATTAATTTAATTAAATGAATTTTGTAGCTAAAAAACAAATGTGGATGTGGTTTCAAAATTTAGTACATGATAAAGAAGAATAAATTGTATCCCAATAGCAATTGCTCAGATTTTCCCAATTGTAAATAAAAAGTATGCATATTGAAATATTTTGAGACAAAGTTTCCAAACATATTTCTGAAAGGATATTTTCGTAGGAAGCTGGATTTTAGTACCAATCCCATATTGCATATGTATTATTTAATACTTTATTTATATATATTCATGTGTTTGGATAAGGAATGTAATAAAATTACATTTTATTTTTATTACAAAGAACTTATTTCTTTTGTTGTAGTGTATTAGTTTTAAGGAGACGATTATTTTTATAATATTCAAATTTGTTTACATACGTAAATTGTCGCTTACGATAAAATTTTACAGCCCGTATCTGAAAAGTTATAAAATTTTTGGGATTTTGATAGTTCTAAACTATGAATAGGCCCATAAAATTTTAATTTAAATAAAAAAGTCTATTTTCGATTACATGTCACTTACGATAAATATCGAAAATAAGGCTCAATACAATTATGAAACTTAATTAAAAATTTAAATGTAATAGCTAACATTATATGATTTTATAATGATTATACAGTAAACTCCGGCTAATTGCCTCATGAAAAATGTCATGACTTTTGGGGTAATTATACGGGCAAGGTATTAAAGCGAAGACGTTTAATTATCTCATATAGGCAATTATGAGAATAAGCTTAAATCCGAACTCACTGTGGTACTTAGTACATTATTACTTGGAATAAATATTTTATTAAATAACAGAAACAGTTCATATTACAAAAAATAAATACATAAGGTGCATACATATATTCGATTACAGAATTGCATAAATATGTACTTAGGAAGTTTTGGGTAAACAAACGGGGAGATTTTAGGGGAAATTTTAATTTTCTGGGTAATTTAGCGAAAGTTAATTAAGCGTGGAATTTTGTTTGAAAATGGGTGTAAAGAAACGGGTACTCAATATTTGGGTTGAAAAAGCGATGAAAGTGGAGTGGTTTAATCTTACGTTGGAGCCTTTTAATAGTTTTGCGTGAAAACGTCCCAAAAACATTCCTTTAAATAAGAGGATTTAAGCGATTATTATATACTGTCAAAGATATCTTTTTCAACTAAAGTACAAATAAGTAAGTACTCATATATAAAATAATAATCTATGGGCGGCCCTTGTTTCGTAGCAGCTGGCGACTATAATGCTAAACACACGTTCTGGGGTTCGCGTCTTATTACACCCAGAGGTCGAGCGTTGTTCAATACAATTTCCAAAATGGGCTTGGATGTCATTTCGAGTGGGGAGCCCACTTATTGGCCTACTGACATACGTAAAATTCCGGATGTTATAGATTTTGGCGTCATGAAAAATATCTCTAGGGATTTAATTCAAATTGAAGCTTCTCTAGATCTCTCGTCCGATCACTCTCCCACGATCGTTACAATTTGTAGCCCATTAGGAAGTGATTTACCTCACCCATATGCGAATTTGATAAATCGTGTTAATTGGCTGCGATTTAAAAAATATCTTAGTAGTCATTGCACGGAAAATATTACGCTAAGAACACATGATGATATTGAATCTAACATTGCCATCCTTAATGAAAATATTAAACAGGCTGCTGAACATGCCACTACCGCCCATCCGCAGACTAGGATAAATAAAATTTATTCTACGGATATTGAACGTCTCGTAAGTGAAAAAAGAAGAGCTAGAAGAGAATGGCAACAGCACAGATCACCCCAACTTAAAATCAGATTTAAAGAGTGTACTAAACGACTCCAAGAGTTGCTTGCATTTGAAAAAACTGCGTCTCTTAAAAATTATTTGGAAGGTCTTGATGTCACACCAGCATCTAATTACTCTTTGTGGTGCGCTGCTAGAAAGCTTAAAACACCAGTTGAGTTTAAACCACCTCTGCGCACATCTACAGGAGGTTGGGCAAGAAGCGATACTGAAAAAGGTAAAATATTTGGTGAGCATTTAAAATCCGTATTCACCCCAAACACGTGTTCTGGTGCTGTTGATTTGCCAAATGTAGTTGCGCTACCCCCTCGACCAATAAAATTTAAGACGCGTGATGTGCAAAAAATAATTGCAGAACTCAACCCGAAAAAAGCCCCGGGTATTGATGGAATTAGTAACCAGATGTTGATGAAGTTGCCTCGTATTAGAATCCTGTTATTCATTTTTAA
Organism: Tachina lurida; assembly: GCA_944452675.1. Lineage (NCBI taxonomy): Eukaryota > Metazoa > Arthropoda > Insecta > Diptera > Tachinidae > Tachina > Tachina lurida. The sequence goes on along the minus strand of OX101752.1, from coordinate 35,577,776 downwards.
CGCTATTTTACGACTGGAGTATTTTCCAAACAGCTGGAAGCTTGCCAAGGTTAAAATGATTCCAAAGCCGGGCAAAGATCTTACCAAAGCTGAGTCATATAGGCCAATAAGTTTACTGTCAACAATGTCAAAGCTCTTTGAAAAGTTACTCATGATAAAATTGTCCCCAATTCTAACTGATAATGAGTGCATACCGGATCATCAATTTGGATTTAGAAGTCAGCATAGCACCATTGAACAAACTCATAGATTGGTTCAATTTATAAGAAAAACTTTTGAAGAAAAAAAGTATTGCTCTGCGCTGTTCATTGACGTTTCTCAGGCATTTGATAAAGTGTGGCATGAAGGCCTAATTTTAAAATTAAAGACTTACCTACCAATAAACATTCTAAATCTGCTGGAAAGTTACATTATTGCCCGGAAGTTCACTGTTGTGGAAGGAGACTTTATGAGTACGCCTGAAATAATCTCATACGGTGTGCCACAGGGGAGTATACTGGGGCCAGTTTTATATTTGATTTATACTTGTGATATGCCCTTGAGCAGCAATATCCATACATCTACGTTTGCCGATGATACAGCCTGCCTTAGTATGCACGAAAACCCACACGAGGCTTCCCGATATCTTCAGCAACATATTACTCAGCTAGAACTATGGTTAAACATGTGGAGAATAAAGGTAAACGAACAGAAGTGTGCTCAGGTAACATTTACCTTAAGAAAAGACAGTTGTTCCCCCGTTACAATCAATAATCAAATTGTTCCTCAAAACTTACATGTGATATACCTTGGTATATATCTTGATCGAAGGCTCACATGGAAATACCACATTGACTCCAAGCTAACGCAAATGAAACTTAAACTAACTCAGATACATTGGCTGGTTGGTAGAAACTCAACCCTCACCCTAGATTGTAAACTTTTAATATACAAGTCGCTCTTAAAACCTATATGGTGCTACGGAATTCAGCTATGGGGTACTGCTTCAGCTTCTAATGTCGAGAGAATCCAACGAAGGCAAAACAAAATTTTACGGTTAATACCATCGGCTCCATGGTATATAAAAAATTCAAATATACATTGTGACTTAAATATGCCACTAGTGATTGAAGAAATTGCAAAAAACGCTGGCAAATATTTAACAAAACTCGAGTCACATCCTAATCCGCTTGCCCGTAATATTTTGAACTTTACTGGACACATCCGCCTAAAAAAGAGGGATACAAGGGCTCTTATTCACAGCACTCCAGATGGGACATCCTGAAAATTCTTTTATTTTTTATATTCTTTCCTTTTGATTATCAATACTTATGTATTATATATAACTACTACTAAGCTTATGTCCGACACTGGTCGGGCCTAATTATATTTTTATATTTAAGATTTGAATACTTATTGTTAGTTCATATATGAAGATACAATAAATAAAAATCATGTATTAAAAAAAAAAATATATATTAAATACATAAAAAATTTTGGTTACTTTTTTTCTCCTTTGGTTACTTTTTTTCACATTTTGGTTACAAAAATATTTTGGTTGTGGCAACGCTGCTAATGAGTGAACTAGAAAATCATACATACGATTAAGCTCTTCCATTTAGTCGTCACTGAGAAAGCGACGAATGAATTTGTGCTCGCATGTACGAAATTTTTATTAGTTTTTTTTTGATCACACCGAACGAAATTAAAGTTCATATTTATTAAATTTGTACAGCAAAAATAATTATGGAAGCTAAGAAATACTTCGTGATAAAAAATGCTTTTGGCAATATGCAATGCATTTTATGTTATGAAACATTTAAAAATTTTAGGGAAGATAGTTTAAAAAAGTATTTTAATAGTTTTCACAGCGCTGCAAATAAATTTAAAGAGGAACTTATACACTGCATTGTTGAATGGATTATTAGATTTTTTACTTTATACTTAAGTTTTTATTAAATTGCTTATTTACAAAAAAAAAATATTCAAAGAATTAATAACCACACAGCATGCATTTTAAATCATAAAACTTTTCTTCAAGTGTAACTTTATTTTACTCTCATTTTTCTCACCAATTGAAAACACACATTTTATTTTGCGTAAATGTACTGACGCAAATATATATTTGTACGTTTATTTATTAACCCCCTTATGCAAAAACGATTGTTAAAATTAAAGTTGGTTTAATAAACGAATTTTGTATGGCAAAACCGGTTTTAAAGCATGCTTTAACTTTAACAATCGTATTTGTATACCCTTAAGCAAAAATTGTAAAAGGGTATATATGTGTAGGTTTGTCATTCCGTGTGTAATTTCCACAACATTAATATGCGACACATAAAATATGTATATAAATTCTGAATCCTTATGCATAGGGATGACGAATAAGCGATGTCCGTCCATCCGTCCGTCTGGTGTACGTGAAATCGGTTTTCCGAAGCTCCCAGAAAATCTAGAGACTTCGGTCTTTGACTGGTGGTTTAGAAATGGTCCAAAATAAATTGGTACTAGAAATCAGTAAAATCAAGTAGAGGGTTTCAGAGCTGGAAAACTACAACTTGATTTTGCCATATAAAAGTAACTAGCTAAAACAAATGTTTATGTTTTTTGTTAAATAGACTTATCTTATATTTCAGTACCAATAAAATTGGTATTAATAATATGAATAATAAATAAAAAAAAGACGTTTCCAGGGTTGAAAAACTTTACCTTTTTTTTGTTATATAGAAATAACCTACTAAAACTAATTTTTTTTCTCTATAAATTAAACATATCTTACATTCATAAAAGAAAAATATTGGTGTAAGAAATCAGAAAAATCTAAAAGGATGATTCCAGGGTTGGGAAACTTACACTTATTGTGATATATAAAATTAACTAGGTCTAATTAATTTTTATACCCTTTACCAACAAAAATGGTAAAAGGGTATATATAGGTTTGTCATTCCGTTTGTAATTTCTATAATATCAATAAGCGACACATAAAATATATATTTTCTGGATCCTTATGCATAGGGAAGACGAATAAGCGATGTCCGTCTGTCCGTCTGTCCGTCTGTCCGTCTGTCCGTCTGTCCGTCTGTCCGTCTGTCCGTCTGTCCGTCTGTCCGTCTGTCCGTCTGTCCGTCTGTCCGTCTGTCTGTACGTGAAATCGGTTTTCCGAAGCTCCCAGAAAAGCTAGAGACTTCGTTCTTGGACTGGTGTGTCAGAAATTTTCCAAAATAGATTGGTATTGAAATTCAGCAAAATCGAGCAGACCATTGCAGAGCTGGAAAACTTAAACTTTATTTTGCCGTATAAAAGTAACTACCGAAAACTAATTTTTATTTTTTTTAATAAATAAATTTATTTTACATTTCAGTACGACTAAAATTGGAATTTTAAATTAAAAAAATATGAAAAAAATTAAAAAGACGTTTCCAGGGTTGGAAAACTTTAACTTTTTGTATTATGTAAAATTAACTATGTCTAAAACTATATTAGTATTTTCTCGAGAACCGTAAGAGCTACAGACCTGAAATTTGGACACAGTGTGAAGACCTTTGGCCGCTACAACAACAAATACATGAGAATTGGAAATTAAAGGGTGTTCCAAAACGAGCAACGAAAAATGTTAAAATCCCATGTAATATACATACAATTATATGTATATACACTTTTTATACAGACTACAAAAATTAACACTAAAATTTCCAAAATTTTAAATTAAAGGGTGTTCCATCAGTTAATGCAATTTTGACTATGCAATTTTTACAACTTGCTGTATCTTGGAAACCGTAAGAGCAAAACTCTTGAAATTTTCAAAAACGGTAAAACTAAAAAACAAAAAATTATTAAATCGCCAAAACGAAAAAAATCGCCAAAAAAAAAAAAATCGCCAAAACGAAAAAAAGCACCAAATTAAAAAAAAATTTCCAAAGCTAAAATAAATCGCATAAAACGGAAGAATTGCTAAAATGTAAAAAAAATCGCCAAAATGAAAGAAAATCGCTAAAATGAAAAAATCGCCAAGATGAAAAAAAAAACCGCCAAAACGAAAAAAACCCAAAAAAACAGAAAAAAGTCGCCAAAATGAAAAAAAACCCAAAACAGGAAAAAATCGCCAAAAACAAAGAAAAAATTGCCAAAACGAAAAAAAAAATCGCCAAAATGAAAAAAATCGCCAAAACGAAAAAAAACCTAAAAAACAGACAAAAATCGCCAAAATGAAAAAAAATCGCCAAAATGAAAAAAAAACAAAAAAATCGCCTAAATAAAAATAAAAACAAAAAAAAAATCGCCTAAATGAAAGAAAATCGCCAAAATGAAAAAAAATCGCCAAAATGAAAAAAATCGCCAAAACGAAAAAAAAAACCTAAAAACAGACAAAAATCACCAAAAGGAAAAAAAATCGCCAAAATGAAAAAAAATCGCCAAAACGAAAAAAACCCCAAAAAAATCGCCAAAATTAAAAAAAAAAACAAAAAAAAAAAGAAAAAAATCGCCTATTCAGGCGATCAACCCAAAAACAAAAAAATATCGCCAAAATGAAAAAAAATCGTCAAAATGGGAAAAATCTCCAAAATGAAGAAAAGCCCAAAAACAGAAAAATATCGCCAAAATGAAAAAAACCTCCAAAAACAGAAAAAAATCGCCAAAACGAGAAAAAAGCGACAAAACTGAAAAAATCGTTTAAGCTGAAAAAAAATTCAAAAAAACAAAAAAGCCTACCTTTCGTGCGCAATTCAAAGTCGCACTTTACTGAATTTTTTAATATTAAAGGAATTAAATGAAACTAGGTTCTTTCTTATTTCGTTTTTGTATGTATTTTTTAAAGATCTAGATTGGTATCAATAATCAGAAAAATCCAAAATTATGACTCCAGGGTTGGAAAACTCACACTTTTTGGGTTATGTAAAATTAAATAGGTCTAAAATTTTTTTTCTTTTTCTTTATAAATTGAATATATTTTATGCTTCTGAAAGAAAAGTTTGGCGTATGAAATTTGAAAAATGAAAATTATAGCTCCATAGATGGAAACTTTAAAAAAATTATAAATTTTCTTACAAAAAATATATATATGTACGTACGTTGGTAAAGGGTATATAAGATTCGGCACAGCCGAATATAGCACTCTTACTTGTTTTCTTCTTCTTTCAATATATGTAGTTATTTTATGTTTTGAAAAGAAAATTTTGGTATAGACAATTAGAAAAATAAAAACTCCAGAGCTGAAAAATTTTATTTATTTTCTTGATATTAAATTAACTAAATAAAACTAATTTGTTCCTTAATTCCTTATTTTCTTTGTTCACTTAACATATTTTATATATTTTTTAAATAACAGGATTGGTGTAAGGAACCAGAAAAATCTAAAAGTTTATTCCAGGGTTGCAAAACGTACACTTTTTGTGATAAATAAAACCAATTAAATAAAACTAGTTATTTCTTTGGTTATTAATGGCCTAGTTTTGTAAAACTAAACGAATTTTCGTTTTCGTTTCTGGTTGAAGCGAAAACAAAAATATTTTAAATTTTGTAAAACGCTACGTTGTTTTCGTTTCTTGTCATTATAATTGAAAAATATATTATTCATTATAAAAAGCTGAATATAAAAATATTTCAAAGTCAAATTTAATTAAATTATGGAATATGCACCAACTAAACAAGAAATTCTAAATCAGCGGCGTTGTATTGTGTCAAAAACGAACTTTATAAAAAAAATGTATCTCACCGAAATTTTTTATAGGAACTTTGCCTTTTTCACATTAATATTTTTGTGAAGAACTAACTACTTTTGTTTTCTTTAATAAAACATTGCAAATTAAAGATTGCCAGTCTGTTATATTTCTATTAATGATCACTGCGCCAGTTTAAAAGGGCAGAGTTAAATAATATAATGGGTTACAGAGAGATACCTAATAGTATAACATCACGTTATAAATTCAATGCTTTCGAATTTTTCTTGATCGTAACTCACCTAGGCCTACTTGTGTAACAAAATATAGCTCTGTTGTTAGAGTTCAAGTGCTTCATCAATTTGATGAATGTATCAGTGGTCAGTGTCAGTGAGTATGTCTTAAGAAATGCACTTTTTGCATCTGAATTTATCAGGAAACTTTCACTACACGCTTTCAAACTTCGGATTAAATTTTACCATTTTACCATTGACAGGAACAAAGTAGTTATGAGGGTTTTAAAGCGAATGTATGTGTTTCCATCCAATTCCAAATGTATTAAATTAAAGTATATATAAAATGGCCGTATCTTGGCATGCACAAACAAGACTCTTTTCTTTTCAGACAAACAATGAGAAAAATATGTTATTTTCAAATATAACATAGTAGTACGAAAGGGTATTAAAATAAGCTATGAATAAATAGGATGGAAAATCGGTGTTGCAAACTGGCAGTTACTTTGCGGCCGCAACAGTATGTGTAAATATAGGCACTACGTCCATAGGCCGAGCTGGCCTGCAGCTCTATCGTGCACCTAGATCAAAGTCAGGCAAACGCATACATATACATACATATAAAAAAAGAGAGTAAAATGCATGCTTGTACGAATGTGCGTGTAAAAAATATCATAACAAAGTACCCACGGGCGGCCTTTTGCATATGTTTGACCTAGATACTAATTTACTCATTATTGCAGCAAAACTAATCCAATAATGTAGTTAAAACTTTTAAAATGAATACAATTTAATAAACATTTTCATATGACATTTAAGTCGTTTGAAAACGTTTGCAACTGTTTTATAAAATATATTTATTTTACGTAAGATAGAATTTTCGTTTTCAAATGTTTTACAAAATTCAAAATTAAAAACAAACCAAAAATTTCTGTTTGAAACGTTTCGTTCCGTTTAACAAAATTAGGCCATAAATATATTCTATATTTCAGAAAGAAATAAATAAGTATTAAAACCAGAAAAATCAAAATTATGATTCCAGGGTTGGAAATTGAAAAAAAAAAAACATTTTTTGGGTAAATAATGACAAGAAATAATTTTTAATTTTCTTTAGTTAAGCATATTTCATGTTTTAAGAAGATCTTAACTAAAGATTTATTTATTTATTTTATTCATATGCTTAATTTTTATATGGATATCTAATTTAAGTATAAACGAACGTTTTTGCCATGTTGTTTCTTATGCTCTCACAACAGTTATGTTTCAAATGGATGGTCTTTAGTTGATACCTTGTAACGAGTTCTTATTAATGTTTGGTAAATGGAGGTAAAAATTAAACTAATCGTTAAAGAATAGTCAGAGATATAAAATACATTTTTGGCATGTTCCATTTCATTTCCTTGAAGCCATTCCTTTCTGCTGAATAAAATTGTTGGTGAAGGGTATATAGTATTCGGCATAGCCGAATATAGCACTCTTACTTTTTAGGGTTCCGTACACCAAAGGTGAAAATGGAACCCTATTGTTTTCGCTACGCTGTCCGTCTGTCCGTCTGTCCGTCTGTCCGTCTGTCCGTCTGTCCGTCACAGGGTATTTTCTCGAGAACCGTAAGAGCTACGGACCTGAAATTTGGACACAGTGTGTAGACCCTTGGCCGCTACAACAACAAATACATGAGAGTTGGAAATTAAAGGGTGTGCCAAAACGAGCAATGAAAAATGTTAAAATCCCATGTAATATACATACAATTGTATGTATGTATGTATATTACATGGGACCCTTGGCCGCTACAACAACAAATACATGAGAGTTGGAAATTAAAGGGTGTGCCAAAACGAGCAACGAAAAATTTTAAAATCCCATGTAATATACATACAATTGTATATATGTATATTACATGAGACCCTTGGCCGCTACAACAACAAATACATGAGAGTTGGAAATTAAAGGGTGTGCCAAAACGAGCAACGAAAAATGTTAAAATCCCATGTAATATACATACAATTGTATATATGTATATTACATGGGACCCTTGGCCGCTACAACAACAACTACATGAGAGTTGGAAATTAAAGGGTGTGCCAAAACGAGCAATGAAAAATTTTAAAATCCCATGTAATATACATACAATTGTATGTATGTATGTATATTACATGGGACCCTTGGCCGCTACAACAACAAATACATGAGAGTTGGAAATTAAAGGGTGTGCCAAAACGAGCAACGAAAAATGTTAAAATCCCATCTAATATGCATACAATCGTATGTATATTACATGGGATCCTTGGCCGCTACAACAACAAATACATGAGAGTTGGAAATTAAAGGGTGTGCCAAAACGAGCAACGAAAAATGTTAAAATCCCATGTAATATACATACAATTGTATATATGTATATTACATGGGACCCTTGGCCGCTACAACAACAACTACATGAGAGTTGGAAATTAAAGGGTGTGCCAAAACGAGCAATGAAAAATTTTAAAATCCCATGTAATATACATACAATTGTATGTATGTATATTACATGGGACCCTTGGCCGCTACAACAACAAATACATGAGAGTTGGAAATTAAAGGGTGTGCCAAAACGAGCAACGAAAAATTTTAAAATCCCATCTAATATACATACAATTGTATGTATGTATGTATATTACATGGGACCCTTGGCCGCTACAACAATAAATACATGAGAGTTGGAAATTAAAGGGTGTGCCAAAACGAGCAACGAAAAATTTTAAAATCCCATGTACTATACATACAATCGTATGTATATTACATGGGATCCTTGGCCGCTACAACAACAAATACACGAGAGTTGGAAATTAAAGGGTGTGCCAAAACAAGCAACGAAAAATTTTAAAATCCTTTGTAATATACATACAATTGTATGTATGTATGTATATTACATGGGACCCTTGGCCGCTACAACAACAAATACATGAGAGTTGGAAATTAAAGGGTGTGCCAAAACGAGCAACGAAAAATTTTAAAATCCTATGTAATATACATACAATTGTATGTATATGCACTTGAAGTTTGTAAAGTTAGTGTATTTTTATACAGACTACAACAATTAACACTAAAATTTAAACAAGTAAGAGTGCTATATTCGGCTGTGCCGAATCTTATATACCCTTTACCAACGTACGTACATATATATATTTTTTGTAAGAAAATTTATAATTTTTTTAAAGTTTCCATCTATGGAGCTATAATTTTCATTTTTCAAATTTCATACGCCAAACTTTTCTTTCAGAAGCATAAAATATATTCAATTTATAAAGAAAAAGAAAAAAAATTTTAGACCTATTTAATTTTACATAACCCAAAAAGTGTGAGTTTTCCAACCCTGGAGTCATAATTTTGGATTTTTCTGATTATTGATACCAATCTAGATCTTTAAAAAATACATACAAAAACGAAATAAGAAAGAACCTAGTTTCATTTAATTCCTTTAATATTAAAAAATTCAGTAAAGTGCGACTTTGAATTGCGCACGAAAGGTAGGCTTTTTTGTTTTTTTGAATTTTTTTTCAGCTTAAACGATTTTTTCAGTTTTGTCGCTTTTTTCTCGTTTTGGCGATTTTTTTCTGTTTTTGGAGGTTTTTTTCATTTTGGCGATATTTTTCTGTTTTTGGGCTTTTCTTCATTTTGGAGATTTTTCCCATTTTGACGATTTTTTTTCATTTTGGCGATATTTTTTTGTTTTTGGGTTGATCGCCTGAATAGGCGATTTTTTTCTTTTTTTTTTGTTTTTTTTTTTAATTTTGGCGATTTTTTTGGGGTTTTTTTCGTTTTGGCGATTTTTTTTCATTTTGGCGATTTTTTTTCCTTTTGGTGATTTTTGTCTGTTTTTAGGTTTTTTTTTTCGTTTTGGCGATTTTTTTCATTTTGGCGATTTTTTTTCATTTTGGCGATTTTCTTTCATTTAGGCGATTTTTTTTTTGTTTTTATTTTTATTTAGGCGATTTTTTTGTTTTTTTTTCATTTTGGCGATTTTTTTTCATTTTGGCGATTTTTGTCTGTTTTTTAGGTTTTTTTTCGTTTTGGCGATTTTTTTCATTTTGGCGATTTTTTTTTTCGTTTTGGCAATTTTTTCTTTGTTTTTGGCGATTTTTTCCTGTTTTGGGTTTTTTTTCATTTTGGCGACTTTTTTCTGTTTTTTTGGGTTTTTTTCGTTTTGGCGGTTTTTTTTTTCATCTTGGCGATTTTTTCATTTTAGCGATTTTCTTTCATTTTGGCGATTTTTTTTTACATTTTAGCAATTCTTCCGTTTTATGCGATTTATTTTAGCTTTGGAAATTTTTTTTTAATTTGGTGCTTTTTTTCGTTTTGGCGATTTTTTTTGTTTTTGGCGATTTTTTTCGTTTTGGCGATTTAATAATTTTTTGTTTTTTAGTTTTACCGTTTTTGAAAATTTCAAGAGTTTTGCTCTTACGGTTTCCAAGATACAGCAAGTTGTAAAAATTGCATAGTCAAAATTGCATTAACTGATGGAACACCCTTTAATTTAAAATTTTGGAAATTTTAGTGTTAATTTTTGTAGTCTGTATAAAAAGTGTATATACATATAATTGTATGTATATTACATGGGATTTTAACATTTTTCGTTGCTCGTTTTGGAACACCCTTTAATTTCCAATTCTCATGTATTTGTTGTTGTAGCGGCCAAAGGTCTTCACACTGTGTCCAAATTTCAGGTCTGTAGCTCTTACGGTTCTCGAGAAAATACTAATATAGTTTTAGACATAGTTAATTTTACATAATACAAAAAGTTAAAGTTTTCCAACCCTGGAAACGTCTTTTTAATTTTTTTCATATTTTTTTAATTTAAAATTCCAATTTTAGTCGTACTGAAATGTAAAATAAATTTATTTATTAAAAAAAATAAAAATTAGTTTTCGGTAGTTACTTTTATACGGCAAAATAAAGTTTAAGTTTTCCAGCTCTGCAATGGTCTGCTCGATTTTGCTGAATTTCAATACCAATCTATTTTGGAAAATTTCTGACACACCAGTCCAAGAACGAAGTCTCTAGCTTTTCTGGGAGCTTCGGAAAACCGATTTCACGTACAGACAGACGGACAGACGGACAGACGGACAGACGGACAGACGGACAGACGGACAGACGGACAGACGGACAGACGGACAGACGGACAGACGGACATCGCTTATTCGTCTTCCCTATGCATAAGGATCCAGAAAATATATATTTTATGTGTCGCTTATTGATATTATAGAAATTACAAACGGAATGACAAACCTATATATACCCTTTTACCATTTTTGTTGGTAAAGGGTATAAAAATTTTAATTAGAGGGTGTACCATCAGTTAATGTAATTTTGACTATGTAATTTTGATAACTTGCTGTATCTTGGAAACCGTAAGAGCAAACTTCTTGAAATTTTCAAAACCGGTAAAACAAAAAAATCTAAAAATTATAAAATCGCCAAACCGAAAAAAAATCGCCAAAATCAAAAAAAAAAATCGCCAAAACGAAAAAAAGCACCAAATTAAAAAAAATTTCTAAATCGAAAATAAATCGCGGAAAACCAGAAAAATCGCCAAAATAAAAAAATCGCCAAAATGAAAAAAAAAATCGCCAAAATTAAAAAATCGTCAAAATTAAAAAAATCGCCAAAATGAAAAAAATTGCCAAAATGAAAAAAAATCGCCAAAATGAAAAAAATCGCCAAAATGAAAAAAATCGCCAAAATGAAAAAAATCGCCAAAATTTAAAAAATCGCCAAAACGAGAAAAAAGCGAAAAATAATCAAAAAAAAATTATTTCAGCTGAAAAAACGTAAAAAACACTGTATTAAAAAAATGCTCAAAGCCCAACATACGGAACCCTTCGTGCGCGAGTCAAAGTCGCACTTTACTGAATTTATTTCATTTTATTGCGGTCACTGGCCTATACTGACGCAAATATATTTGTACGTTTATTTATTTAGTTATTTTTTATATTTCCACCGAAATATGTATGTATGTATGTATATGTATGTATGTGTGTATATTAACGCAATAACTTGAACAAATAACAATTTCTGCTATAAATTAATGGAAAAAAAATAATGAAACCTTAATCTAGTGCTGATCTTAAAACTTGCCGCAACTATACATAAAATTCTTCATACTACTCGTACTAAATGTATTTAAACAAAGAAATTCAATTATTTTTCTTAACTATAGCTTGCCTGGTGGTATATACGCGAGCAAAACCCCAAATTGTTATTTATGGGAATGGCAGAGACTCTCCAGGTAAAGAATTAACCAAGTATTCAATCCATTTTAGCTTAATATATGTATGTATATAAAACGTCTTGCGTTCTTATTTTTATAGGAAATAATAGATGTGGTCTGATAACATGTCCACCGGAGACTAATTCGTGCTATAATTTAAAAATTTATGATTGGAAGGATTCAATTGTAGGACGTGAAAATATTTGCTATTCGATGGATAATAAAATCTTAAAGCATAAAATTGATTCGCCAAATGGTGGCCCCTATATGGGAGCAGATCTACAAGTCACTGGCAGCCCATTCTCTACTTTCAGATTTAAAGAAAATAACAAACCCAGAAATATGTGCGAAATAAAAGAATATATTAAGCTGAAACAGGAGATAGGGAATCAGTTAGGTATGCTTGCGGATCAGATTGAAACAATAAAAAACGAAGTGAAAGATCCATGGAAGCGAACAGCCCAGATACGTGAGGTTGCAGGTGAGATGAGAAGAGTAAGATCTAAAGAGATAGTGCTAGGAAGTGGATGTAAAAATATTTGCAAGAAAAAATAAAACATGTATACTACTGACATATACATATGTACATACATATGTATACTGAATTTTTACACCATTTTGCTTCTTTATCGCAACATTGTTGTAATTCAAAAAAAAAATAAATAAAAATAAATAAATTGAAATTGTGAAATTCCCACACAACAGAGTTCCTTATTAACAAAAATATTTCACAATTATACGAGTATCTCAAAATAGGTAATATTGTTAATATTCATTAAAACATAAAAAGCGGCAATAATCGTACACAATCGCGCGATCTGCCAAATATGACATGTGCGGTAGTGGGGACTAAAAATGCAACTGTGTGACAATTTTTTTTTTATTTTTTTTTTGCAAGTCGTGTGATTTTAGAATGTTGTTGTTGTTGCTTGCATCATTTTTGTATGATAGTTAGTGTGGCACCTAAAACACCATTTTGGAGCAATTTTTTAAAGTCGGTCAGACTTCTGCAAGAATTTCTAGTGAATGAATCGTGCGATTGTGTAGGATAGTGAATCAGGAACGTAATGAGTGCAAAAAGTGGACGTAAGTAAACCAAAAAAAATAAAAATAAAAAATAAAAAATCATAAAACAGATCTAATTTAAACTTTTTTTCTTTTCTTTCATCGAAATTCTATTTTTATGGAAATTCATTTTACAAATAAAAAATATTTTTTCATATATAAGGTTCTTAATAAATAATTTCTTATAAATTTCTAGTTGCTAAAAAAAAGTCAATAAAGAACATTACTCGAAAAAAAAACATAACTTTACTGGTTCAAGTTTCATCTTTTCAAGCCTGCAAATTAATATTATCGCAGTAGTGTGCCAGGCCAAGTACTGGCCTATGCCCACAACGTATATTATTCAGGTCGATTCACCCATGTTGCACGCATAAAAGTTTGGTGCGTACAAAATTATTTTACTGAGAGTTTTCATTGCGAATGTTTTGTGCGCAAAATCATATTTAATACGAAATTTATTAGCCCCTTATTATGAGCAACTTTCGATCTTCGACTGTAGGCGAACGAATTTTAATTCATATGTTATTTATACGGGCTATTTGTGGTCAACAATTTGTTTTCAAATGTAAATAAAAATTACATAATTTCTATTTTGTTTTACCCAACGTTTCGTTTGCTTTGTCCTAGTTTACACAATGGAAGTCTTATTGCTAAGCTGATGATTTTGTCGTTGAGAGAGTGACGAGGGGAAAAGAAACGAGTACTCAGCTTCATGTACTGTCATTACGTTTTGCTTTCCCATTCGCAATGTTAAAAAAGCACACATGCATACACAAAACTATGCATAAAAAATATGAGCTGAAATATAAGACTTGAATTGTGTGGACACCGATGAAAGTTCAAAGAAGAAAAAGTGATAAGCTTAGCAATAAGACTTGACTAGTGTGAATTGGGACTTTTTATAAAATTCTTCAGGAGTGTTTATTATTTATTGATATCAGCACAAAAATATCTGTGGCAAAAAGGAAAAAGTGCTTAAGTCGAGATAAGCTAATTTTGAGTTAATTGCACCTCCGTAATCTGCATATTTGAAAGTACCCCTGGTCAAAATCTCAATTAATTTGTGTGATTTTTCAGGAAGCTATATCACTATGATTTGCGACTTGTCTTTTTTAGACTTCTAATCCCATTTGGAATAACAGCTTAATTTAGGTTATACTTTAGTATATTTCAAATTAAATGTATTACTTATAGTGTGTAGAACGATGTTTGCTTAAAAAAATAAAGGTTAACAGAGAATTTCCCAATTTAACTGCAAAAGAAATACATTTCTGAAAATCGACTTGAATGCTTAAAAGTGCTCTCCTGCAAAACAGTAAAATATGACTTAAGCACTTTTTCCTTATTGCCACAGATATAATAAGGGTTTTCATGAGAATGTTGAAAAGTCTAGCAAGTTGTGCAATTGCGCATTTCTACACTCTCGTAAATATAATGTCAAAAATTGTATAGAAATTTATTTACACAAACCTGTTAAGTTTGCCCAATAATTTTGATTCGTTAACTTAAGCTGTGCAGTTGTGCATTTTGTAAACAACACACTTTTTTATTTTTATAGAATTATATAAATATGTTTTTAAATTAAAAATTGCTTGAAATTTTCTTATTTTATTTATTAAATAAATTTTTGACGTTTGTTTCAAACTTATATGTATAAATGGGGGCTTCATGAAACAAGTCTCGCAAGTTTGCCCAATTCCACAAAGGGCATGAAAACCCTTAATGATTTAATATAAATTCATTTGGAATTATGACAAGCATCCGACAAAGAATGCCCTTATTGTGAATATCACTCAAAGTGATTTTTAAAATTTGCAACAAGTTTTCCTTAAAATAAAAAACAATCGTTTATAATAATTTTTTACACTAAAATATTTTATCGAAATATAAATTCTGTTCGATAGAAAATTTAATTAGATAGAATAGATAGAATTTAATATTAGATATTCGATAATAAGGTTCAATTCCACGTGCCATAACCATAACCATAGAAAACAGCTGTTCGAACCAAACTTATGGGCAACACTGTCTTTGATTATAGGTGACTCGTCATAACGCCATAGCCATTACCATAGAAACCAATTTAATTTTGGTTTGATTATGGCTATGACACGTCTAGTTTAAGATTTAGTTTTACAATCAATTGTTTATACTATTTTGCTTTATTTTCTTAGCGTCAAATAAAATCCCATATACTTTTTTATATTATATACATATGTATACGTTTTTGTTGAAAATATTCAGGGCAATATTCCCTATTACTTGCTTTTGTATCAAAATTTTTTATTCATAATTGCCCTCATTATGAAATATCTACTGTTAAGCCTGGTACGGAGTTCATACGGAATTTCAGGTTCTCATGCAAACTGTATGTAAAAAAAAATTACGAAAATTCAGGTTGGTAAATTTCATAAAGGAATTTCCATTTGCTAGTACGGACTTTCAAAAGAAAAATGCACGGAATTTTTGAAATGTATTGCCTATCTTAGGGATTTATAAATATAAGTGGAGACTTTTTTCACTCAACTGAAACAAAAATTAATGTTCAAACAATTGTTTGGTGACGGAATTTTTGACATTTCTAATTTTCATCAAATAGTAATTAATTTTTAGTGTTTTTGTGCATTCTAAGTTCAAAAATAAACGAATTTGTGCTTATGCAAATATAATTCTACACAAAAGGCTACACGATTATTTTTCCGTGTAGAAGTAAATGTAAATTTACAAACCTGAAATTCCGTAAGAACTCCGTACCGGGCTTTAAGTCAGGTCAGAGTGTATGTTTCTTATAGCAAATGCCAAACACCATACAATAATATTCGTTAGGCGTTTAAGAATAACCCAAATAAAAGCATATTTTTAGGCATTTGACATTTGGCCTTGGTGTAGTGCTGCCACCTAATAAATGCGCCTTTGCTCAATTTTTGCGTGAGTTATTTACTTACAATAAAATAGTTGAACGGCAACGCTTTCCACTTTTATTTGCAAATAGGAAGTGCGCGTATAAACGGGATAATAAAACAGTTTCACATCTAGACCAGCTTTAAGCTTAAATTAGACGTGACATAGCCATAACGCCATAGCCATAACCAAACCAAAATTCAATTGGTTTCTATGGCGAGAGTGAGAGAGACTCGCCAATAACGACATAACTCTCACTATAGAATCCAATTGACTTTTGGTTTCGTTATGGCTATGGCGTTATGGCTATGTCACGTCTAATTTAAGCTTAAAGTCATAGATGTTCAGTCCATACAACAATCAGTGATGCCAACAATTCAGAGGCAAAACGAGCCAACGGAGTAGTCAAAAAGAGCTAAAAAGAGCTAAATCTAAAAATTTTAGATTTTTCCGTTTTAAATCTATGAATGTATTTATTATTCAATTTGTACTTCAAGATTTTTTAACATTAATAAAAATAATAGTAAGAAAAAATAAAAGATCCATTGCTAAAAACGGTGTATGTACTGAAGCATATAATGCAAGATTCGCTTGCGCAATTTGCGTTTGTGTGGGAATTTATATACTTATATGGAAAATTATATACTTATATAGGATAGCACAATATCGTTAAATGGAGCCATACATTTTTTATGCTTTCGAACGGCGTACTAAATCAAAATATTTCGATATTATAGTTGAATTGCAACATTTGCACAAAGCTTTAGAAGGATCTTTTGTTAATTTAATCCAATTGTTAAACGAGGAATTTGATTTCTAAGCTTTCCTATATTTTTGGCAGTAAGAATCCATTACAATAATTTGTCAAAATTTTTTTAATTATTTAGAAACGAACACACTAAATATATCTTACATAGTTGCAAAAAAGTATCTGCATTTGCAAAAAACATATTTACCAAAAATGTAAATGCCTCAAACCCGAAACAATAGGGTAAAAACGAGAAAACTTACTACAAGATGCGAAAAGTGCTAAACGTGCTGTTTTTACAATTGAAAAGAGTTGTGTTAGCTCTTTTTTTAAAAAAAGAGCTAAAGGGAAAAATTTCGAGTTAGAAGCAATCAAAAAGAGCTAAATCTAGCTCCAAAATAGCTAAGTTGGCATCGCTGACAACAATTGTTTGAAAAAAATTCATACACATTTGTTACACTCTTTTAAAAACTCATTCATTCATCGTTGAGCAAGCGACGAAAACACATGCGGCGGAGTATCGTAATTTTTTTCAGGAATTTATTAAGCATTGTTGTTGGTTTTTGTTGAACAAAGCACAGTAAACACACACGATTCAATTACAATTGAACACACAAAAAACAAAGTAAAAAAAATAAAGCTAAACGTCTACGAAATGAGATGTGAACGGTATTTTATGATAAATGATGCTTTTCATAACATTCAATGCCTTTTATGCTACAAAATATTTAAGGCTGGAAATGAAAACGTTTTGAAAAGACATTTTTATTCATATCATTATGAAATTGAAAAAATAAATTTTAAAGAGAAGGAGGAGCTTCTTAATGAAAAGAAGAAAATTTATTTTTTCCAATTAATGGAATTGAAAACAATTCAGAAAATCAGAACCTAAAAAGTGGAATATCAAGCATAGTAAGTTTAAATGTCGTCAGGCATGGAAGACCTTTTTCTGATGGGATCTTCATTAAAGAAGTTCTTATAAAGATTTTTGAAAAGCTAAGCTACAGTACTGACTTCATTAAATCTATTCCTTTATCCCGATTGGGTGCCCCTGTGGCTGAGTGGCAGCGATGCTAGCCTCTCAGTCCAGAGGTCGTGGGTTCGATTCCCACCATAGACCCTGGGTGTTTTCCGCAGACAAGCTAATAGCTTTGCGGGTTGTGTTAAAAAAAAAAAAAAAAAAAAAAAAATTTACTCTAGTTCGGCGCACTACACAAATAAGAACTTCTTTAGAACATTTTATTACTGAAAAATTTAAAAGTTGCGAATTCTTTTCAGTCTGTCTAGACGAAAGTACCGACATTAACGACGTTTGTGAACTTATAATTTGTATTCGTTGTGAAGATGCCAATTACAACGTTTTTGAAACAATGTTCACCCTTGAAAGTTTTTATGCAAACGTAACAGGCAAGTTATTGTTCGACATCGTTAGTGACAAACTATTTTCAATTGTAGACACAAACAAGTTTGCAGCAGTTTGTACAGATGGTGCCAGCGTAATGACTGGTAGATATGAAGGCTTTATCGGACAAATACAAAAACATGGTTTGTCAGTTCAAAATTTTCACTGCATAATCCTCCAAGTAGCTCTTGCATCAAAATTTCTTTCAGAACATTCTGCTATGAACTCAGCAGAGCGCATAATTAATAGAATACGTGGTGGACATAATTCCCTTACGCATAGGAAATTTGTAACTTTTTTAAAAACTAGAAAAGCTGCACATCATGACCTTAAAATGTACACTGACGTTCGATGGCTTAGCCGAGGTGATTACCTAAATAGACTGTTTGATTTAAGAAAAGAGGTGGTAGAGTTTTTAGAGCTAGAAAATATAGATATATGTGAAGTAAAATTACTAAAACAATATGAATTCACCTTAGATTTAGCATTTTTGTCAGAAATAACTAACTTCTTGAATGAGTTTAATTTACAACTTCAAGGAAAAGATAAAAGTATACTTGATATGTCTGAATTTCTGTTGAATTTTAAAACAAAATTATTTTTGCTGCTAACAGAAATTCGATCTGACGATTTCTCTAGTTTTACCAAAACTTCTCTTGTATATAACAAACAAAATTATACTAAAAAACTTGATTATGTATCATTATTAGAAACCCTTTTTTTAATTTTGAAGACCGATTTAACGATTTTGAATGTATACAGCCTTTGATTGATGTATTCAAAAACCCTTTAAATTATGACATAAGCAAGTTCGATTTACACATTCAATCAGAGATAATAATACTTAGATCTGAGGTAAAAGCTTTCGATAAAATTAATTCTCTTGAGTTTTGGAAAAATGTAGATGGTGCCTTATGTCCTCAGCTCAAACGAATGCATTTAAAATATTTATCATTTTTTTCCTCAACATACTTATGTGAACAAATTTTTTCAGACATGAAAAACATTTGCTCCAAGCAACGCAATCGCATGACCTCGGTGAACTTAAAAAATATTTTGCTAATTCGCAATTGTCATGCAAGTATTAACACGGAAAGTTTAATTAAAAATCTTCAAAGCGATTTTAAAAATTGTAATAAAATTACGTTTTAATAATCAGAGACCGAAAATAATCATTATTGAATTTATTTTACAAAACAATACAATACAATATTACAGCAAAGCTATTCATTAAAAACCAATTTATTTGAAAAAACATTATAATGGTTACTGTCTCTGTTAAAAACACCTTTTCATTCATATCATTATGAAATTTGTTTTAGGTGTTTGCCAATATGTTTGCTGGGAGTTAGGGTTGCGAGAGCGAGCGCTAATACATCTCATTTTTATTTTTGATCATCTATGCTTTAAGTACAGTTTTGGGTTTCTTTCATAATCGGAAATATATAAATGTGTATAACAACAATGCTGTGGCAATTCTCAACGATTTAGTTTCGCCTGGAATACAGAAGATCTTACCCGAATATCTTGCCTTAGCTCATCATCCCTCAGTCCTTCCTTCCTCACCGGAAAGCAATGAATATTTAAGCTGAAACATTTAAGACTTTAATCTGCTGGAATATTTTAATTTATCTCAAGATATCTTTTAACATAAATGTGCCTTATTTCTCACACTTCATTTGAACAGTAACAAGTGAACGCTATACGAAGAATAATGTAATGAAAAATTTATAAAAAAAAAATAATGGAAGTGCGAAAATGGAAAATGTGCCAGTATGTCTGACAAAAACAAACAATGATGATTAAAATGTTGTTTGTTTTTTTATTTATTTATTTTTTCTAAGAAAAATAAATAAATAAAATGTCTGCTGGCGCCCCAGAATATTAAATCCACACAATGACAACACACCAACAATGATAATTTTGAAATGTTGATGTTTTTATGCACGCGAACTTTTCACGCATTACTTTGAATGCGAAACGTGGCGAATTTTATAATTTACTTGTGGAAATAAAAGTTCATCGCAGCAATACATTTTTTATAATTAAGGAAAGCGGGATTGGATAAGGAAGGGTTACATTAGGGTCGTTCGATGAGTTGAGTTGAGTCATCTACAGAGTCAAAGATTATTGGAAAACGCCCTTTTTTAGTGCGATCATAACATATCACATACGAGTCGTATCAATAAGTCCGTGACTTTTCGAACTTCCCTCGCAGTTAAATGAAATGCAACACTGTTCCCATCAAGTACCACCTGTTAGTAGACTACTGTTAAATTTTGAGCAAGTGTCGTCATTTACTTTGCGTTTAACAGCTGTTCAAAACATACAACCTCGTGTATTTTTCTAAAAAACAAAAAACCGTCAATCAAACCAAAGAAAAGGTCGATAAATACTATGGGGACCTTGCACCATCGATTTCAATGGTAAAAAACTGTTTTACTGGCTTTCGTTGTGGTCGTACAAGTAAAAAAACACGCTGAACGTTTTGGACGGCCACCCGAAAATGATGAAAAAAATCCACGATATGGTCTTGGCCGATCGAAGAGTAAAGGTGCGTGAGATTTTTGATGCTATAGACTGAGTAGTTAGCACGTTGACTACAAAACCGTATATCGTGACTTCGACCCCGGTATCCATCAGTCATTAAAATAACAACACCACGCATTTTTCTGATGTGCATTAGTGTCCCTTTGTGTCAGTTGTTGTAGGAAAGCTCAAGTGATGAAGGCATAGTCACTGGTCACTTAACTATACCGACTTCAGCGATACTAATCCTAATGTAGCATCAGAGCGCCCTCCTTCGTTGTGTAGCAGAATCATCGGCGAAGTAAAAATAACCAATAAAATGGCTACTAAGCACAGCTTCAGAAAAAAAAAATATTTAATACGAACCATTTAACATCAGAGGCGCTGTAACACTGCATTATTAAAAAACGGGCAAAAGGCAGGATTGTAAAAGAATGAAGATATCCTCTATCTCTCCCTTCATCACCTGTCTTCTCTATCACTATCCCTTTCTTAAAGAAGGTAACACTTAGTAGTAGGCAATTCATTGCCTGAGTGTTACTTCTCTTTAAAAAAAATATGACAGTGTGGTTTCGATTTTAAACGATCAGCTGGGCTTAAGAAAGTTGTCTGTAAGATGGGTGCCGCGTTTGTTCACAATCGGCCACAAACGCATGCGCAGTTTCCACGGCAAAAATCCATGAATTGGGCAACGAATTGCTCCCTCGTTCGCTCTGTTCTTCAGATTTCGTATTTCTTATTCCCAAACTTGAAGGAATGGCTCGTCGGAAAGAGATTTGACTCCAACAACGAATCATTCCACAAACGAAATAGGCCTAATAAGAGGCTAATAACAAAAATTTAAAATTTTAAGAACCCCCGATATATCTAGAAAAGATGTGACATCTTCTAAACGGTTAGACTGATTTTCTTCAAACATGGTTAAGAACCATCTCGATCAAGTCACCTTTCAAACAGAGAAAACTAAATCAAAATCGGTCCAGCCGTTTGGGCTGTACGTGGGCACGGACAGACACACAGATACACAGACACACACTACACACTTATAACACCACTTTTTTGGTCGGGGGTTAAAAATAGGCCTTTCTAAATGACCTCGAAAAATCGTATTTTTTTGGAAGGGATACAAAAACTGGAGAAACATTGGACTAAGTGTATTGAGTTAAAAGGAGATTATGTTGAAAAACTAATTTTTAATAAATGTTAAACAAATTTTTCTTTCACGGACTTATTGATCTGCCCTCGCATATCTTTGTTCATGTCCATATGGCATCTTAACGCCGAAAGCCAAAACCTTATTTCAACATTAATAAGCAGCTAATTTTGCATTCACACTACAAGTTTCAGAAATTCAGGATTTAACACACAGGCAGTCTAACAAATTTATTAAATTTATTTATTATTATTTGTATTTTTTGCAGTGCTTTTGTTAAACTTTGTATAAGACTTATTTGACAAACTGTATCACAGCTGTTTCTGTTTGTAAGTTTTGCAAATAAATATTTGAAAATAATGAAATTACTTATACAAAGTGAAGAAGTGCTTGGAAATCAAGTTATTATCTATATATAAAAATTAAATAAAAAAGTGCTGCTGTGACTCGCACACGAAATATTCCGTACGAACACTACGTATGTAGGTAATACTATATGAACTTAAGCCTATATAATGGAATATCTTAGCTGATGTATAAATTTAAAAAAAAATTAAGTACCCGCCTGGTAAACTTTTTTTGGGTTTTCTGGCGAATTTTTTAGTTTTGGCGCTTTATTTCTTTCGTTTTTTGGGATTCTATCCGCTTTTTATTATTTTTTCCAGTTTTGGCTTATTTTTTGCGTTTTTGGAGTTTTTATCGGTTTTTCAATTTATCGATTTTTTTATTTTTTGGTTTTAGCATTTTTGAAATCTTCCAAGATTTTGCTTATTAAGGTTTCCAAGATACAGCAAGTTTTTAAAATTGTATAGATAAAATAACATTAACTGATTGAATACCCTTTGGATTTTTTTTTTAATTTCAGTGTTAATTGATGTAGTCTGCATAAAAGTACACTAAGTTTTAAAATGGGTTATTTCCTAACTGACAGTTCATCCTTTGACATTTATTAACATCCTGTTTCTACAACCCAGACGGTCGAATTGAGTATTAAATTTGTGCGGAGAGCACTAATTTTTTTGGGTGGTTTTCATAAAAATTTTCTAAACGTAAAACGTTGGCAAATTTTAACCATGGAAAGCTACACTCTTGAACAAAGAATTTTAATTGTGAAGGAAAATAACGCATTTTTCAACCAAATCAACTTTAGTGATGAGAGGCCCATTTTCAATTAGGCGGTTATGTAAACAAACAAAATTGCTGCATATGGGTCTCATAAAATCCACAAATAGTCCTCGAAAAACTATTACATTCAAATAAAGTGACTGTATGGTGCAGTTTGTGGTCAGGCGGCATCATCAGCCTGTATTTTTATTCGAAAGTAAGCAAGGAAACGCAGCAAAGTGGGGCCTTATCACTTTTTTCGTTGCAAAAATCATAAGTTTTAAAGTAATAAAGATATTTAAAAATTTTACAAAGCATTTGAAAGAAGACTCCTCACTGCGCTAACAAACCATGATAACGACAATGCAATGTCCATTGGCCGCCTTTTTTCCGACTATTTTCTCTGGGGACATTTAAAAGAGCGAATGTACGTGAACATAACCGAAACTACTGAAGCTCTGAAACATGTAATTTGACGAGATTAGCGAAGCTGTGTTCAAAAATGTGATTCAAAATTTTATGAAAAGAGCGGACGTCTTCCTACGTATTTGCCCGACATCATATTCCATTATTAACTCCCATATTTCTACTTTACATTTCTACATAAAATTGAATTTTTCAAAAACAAAATTGTTTTCTACTCCAATCTACTTCCTAACCTAAAAATTTGCACATCCTTTATAATTTTTTGTATATTACATTAGGATTTCAAAATGTTTCGTTGCTCGTTTTAGAACACCATTTAATTTTTAACTTCCATAGTCATAGCCAAAGTCTTAAATATTCTGAGAAAACAGCCTTTGACGGACAGACGGACATCGTAGCGAAAACAATAGGCTTTCTTTCCAACTTTGGTGTATGGAACACTAAAAACGCAAGCGGATTTTGAAAGAAAAAAAATGTTATTGCGTTCAAAGAAGCAAAGAATAATTTTGCAATTTCTCATCGATTTTCTTCTCCCAAAAGTCATGAAAAATATTTTCGTTATTTTCCATACAAAAGATTCTTTTTCTGCGCAATTTTTTTTATTATCGTTGCGGCTACATTTATATTTAAGTTGAAAATTTTTCAATCAGTATTCAGCGTGACCGTTTGACCGACTAAAGTGGCAAATTGCCACTTTTTCGACCGCCTTGCCACATTTTCCCCCCCTTTTTTAGTGAATTATATAAAAATACGTTAAAAATAAAAAATTGAATGCAGTTTTCTTGTTTTTTTTTTAATTTTGCCCATTTTTTTATTAAGTCCCCTTTTGGTGTCACTTTTTGAAAAATTTCATCGGTCACCCTGTCAGTATTTATTCTTATTGGTTGCCATAAACATTATCCGCTGCTTTCGCTCATTTTAACTTGGCAGCACTGAATTTGGTACAGCGAAAACAAGGTTGCATTTCATAAAATCTACTTAAAACAAAATAAGAAAATACAATAAGAAAATGTTTTAAGTTGGTTTTAACAAAATCCTTTTGTATGGCAAAATCAGGTTTCAATATTAAAACCAACATTTATGAAAACCATGTCAGTCTGAAATCACTATTATTCATCTTTGCTTAATTGCTACTTCATAGCTTCGTAATTTGTCAACAAATGTAAAAACTTATTTATCTGCCTCGAAAATCACGTCCTAGCTCCTGTGTCGTGAAATAAATAACATAGCTATAAAAAGGCGCATACGTATCAAACGCATTAATTCAATCTCATACTTTCACCCTCTGTATGTTTATACTCAGGCTATGGATGTTTCACCTGCCAAAGAAGGAAAATACGCTGATACTCGGGATATTAATTTATCATTAGCCAAAGTATAAAATTTTTTGTGTAAATAAAATGGAATGGAAAATGTGTGAGTGTGTGTGTCTGTGAAAACATTGTACTATGTGTGGGGAAATAAAATATAAAATACACGCAAGTGTTGTCGATTAATAGTCAGAGTATTTTTGTATTCCTGCGCGGGATTGTAGCTCAGACAGTATATTATTTTTAGTTTTAAGTAGTGGTTTGTGCAGCATAATTTAAAAAATTTTTATAAACATACATAGTTATTGGATGTTTATAGTTATACGTATTTTGCGTGGTTTTTATTTTTAGCTTCACGCATTCCTAGTTGTTTGACAGCAAATACTCAAAGAGTACTTAAAACGATACTTTTGTCATTCTCTGGTTCATATATAAAATGTGGTTAGGGATATAACCATTTATATACAAAAGGTAAAGCGGTTGCTAGACACATCAATATTCAGATTCAATATATGTGTTTGTGTGCGTTTGTTTACCAAAAATTTTCACACACATACTACTGGTGTGAATATTTTTTATAAAAACAACGCACACATCCAAATTTGTGTGTATATTGAAGCTGAATATTGACATGTCTTTAAGCGGGTGCCAGACATCCGCACTTTCAACAAATATCCGTACTTTTTGGCTAACACATCTATACACACGCACACATATACAAATACATATATACCCTCTAGTCAGCCTAGAACCATATGTCTCTATGACAACACTCTTTTCTCTAGCGACAAATGCACTAGTTGAAATGTCGACAACTTTCCTTTTATGCGCGAGTAGAGACACATTAGAGACAACACTTCTAATGTATTTCTGGTGACATTGCCAATGAACGCGTCTATAGTTGGGGTTTCTTTTTTATTATGCTGTGCAATAATGTTAAAAAAAATATATACAAAATATCGATATTGTAGACTAGAACCCCTTAAATTTACTAGTGAATCTTTGGTGCCAATGTCTCCGTGTGGTCCCAAAAGATCTACATAATCAGCAGTGCTACAGTCTAGTGGTGGAGTTTCAATGACAAGCTAATGTTATATGTCAATAGATGATTACATTGGCTCGGGTACACCTGGTCAGTAGTACTACTGACAATGTCACTAGTAAATCACTACAGTTTCATTATTCGAAATTCCTGAAGGGTATGTATGTATACATACATACATACATATGCACATACAATTTCAAAAGCATTCGTCATTCATTGTTGGTAGTTATGTACTTATTTTATTCCTGTTTTTTTTTTATTCCAATTGTAATTTGATTGCTGTGCTACAAATTGAATAAATCTGTATGTTTGGTGTGGTTGTTACATCTTTTATTTGTGCGTATTCGGCTGCTTAGAGCTAAAGATAAAATTGACAATATTTTCTTGTTTCATTTTGACATATCGTGGCATAACCGCCAAAATAGCTTAAGCGACATAATTTTCGAAACTCATTTTTTGACCAAAATCGATTATTTGCGATCGTAAATAGTCGATTTTCGCCAAAAAAAACGAAGTCCAATAAATGTGTCGCTTAAACTATTTTAGCGCTTATGGCTCGATATACCACCATTCTTAAGATGCTTGCCTTTCACTCATTCATTTCCTCGGCTTTTGTGTTAAAGGAATGCGGCTTTAAAATTCTCGTAGATCATCCTTTGTCTGGCTGTTAACAATAATGGGAGGGAGAAATTAAGAAAAATCACTTTAAAACGAGTGGGAAGAATTCATAATGACAAGGGAGGAGTTGTAAGGGTTTATTTTTAATAAAAGAAGTGTTTGTTGATTTTTGTTTTGTTGTGGTGGAGTGGGAGAATAAGAGGTATAATTTATATGAATATTATTACTATCTAACCCAAAAGTCTATATAATGCTAACACAATTACAGTTTTATGAGCTGCACACAGTGTTTGACAACATTCATGCTGTTCATAGTGTTGCTTCTAGTAGCCTTAATAAGTCCTAGTTTACACTATGCAAGTTTTATCGCTAAGCTGATTAGTTTGAAGGAGAGTGAGAGAGAGAGAGAGAGAAAGAGTGACGAGGGGAACAGAAACATTTCTTCTACGTTCGTCTCTCTCTCTCCCCTAACAAACTTATCAGCTTAGCCATAAGACTTGCATAGTGTAAACTAGGACTAATAATGATTTTTGCTACTGGTTTACTCAGTTTCTTTTGCTTGTGCTAGTTTAATTGGTATAATTAATTCCAGGTGTTGCTTTTGTTTTTCTTAAGCTTGTTTTTACTTTTACTATTGGATGTAACAAACAGCTGGAGAAAGAAACAAATATTTCTAAACACTATTCTAATGGCAAACATTACATTCACACATTCACATTTGCAGCGTGACACCTTCAAAACGATAGTTTTTTATGTCTTAATGACACACTTAGTTAACATTTTATGCGGAATTTATTTTAACTGGTCTCGTAAATATTAATACAATTCCTAAAATATTATCAAAAACATTAAAAAAAATAGATTTTATAGCTTTTTAATATTGTATAAAAAAAGTTATAAAAAGCGGGAAATATTCAAATAGCCTGGCCCATTATCTCTTGCGCTCAGATTTGCAGCTGAGAACAGTACATGTATGCATAAAATGTCAGATATAGTGCTCGTGTAGTGCAGGGTGGATGATGAAAGTGTAGCGGCCTGCGAAAACAGCATGTTGTTCCGTTCTGCTAGTGCTTTTTGGTATAATAACATTTGTCTTTGGTGTAATTTAATCCTTCAAAAAATTTAACTCCTCAAATGCGAAATTTATCTTTATCGCCGTTTGTTTACAGATTTGAAATTGTTAGAGCATAATTTCTGACGTGCTGGTAGGTTTGTCTGAAAATAATTTCCCAAAAAATGTTTCTCAAAAATCGTTTTATTTAGATTATTATCTTTTTTGCTACAAGCGACAACATTTTTAATTCAAAAAAGATATAAGCTACTGATTACAAAAATGGCTCATAGTGCTCTGCACAGTGGTTATAAATAGGAAAAAGGGTAATAAGTCTGTAACTGTAAAGTGTCCAATGTTTGTATGTAAAACTTATAGAGGAAGACCTAAGCTTTAAGAATATTGAAATTTGAGCTAAACTTTGTTTGTCTCATAACTTTTATAAATATAATCTGATTTCAGTGGCCTTAAATTTGTTGCAAAGATTTTAAATGGTAATTTCAAAGATATTTGGAGTTTTTTATTTTTGGCCTCTTAAATATCTGCGGTGGTAGCATAGTCATTTCTAAAAAAAATATTTTAAAATTTTCAATAAAATTCGTGATAACATGTAAAAGAAATTCTTGAGTAATCACAATTCGCATAACCCTATTAAAAAAAATTGAATGAAATATTTTAAATGATAATGAAAAATTGCTCAATTTTGGCAAAGAAAGAGAGAGGTGTCTCAGAACACCCGATTAGAGCTATGCTGCTTAGCTATATAAAAAAAAATTTTATGTGTGAAATAACAATGCAAAAAAATTATATTATATGATGATGTCAAATTCGCCGCAAACATTTCAAAATGTTTCCATTTATTTCCCATTATTTTCTTTTCTAACTGCATACGATTAATGTATTGTTTGTAGCCGGCGGTGCTTGTTAGCCGGCTTACAACCAATTGGCTTCGATCTGTTGTTTGTGCTCATGTGCAAAAACCACACAAAAACAAATTGAACAATCGTTATCATTGTTTTTGTTTTGTTTTTGTTTCACTCACTTCAGAGAACGAAACAAAGCAAAATCAAATATTTTGTTACGTTTATTTTCATATTCTGCTTTTAAGTACGAAGAAATCAAAGCAAAAATAAATTCAGAACTGTAATAGTGTCGATTATTTTTGTTACGAGAGTCATGTGCTAACTCCTGTATCGCGCCATAAAGAGCATAGCTCCAAAAATGTTCAACTAAAAGTTTTCTCTTTTAATATTCCAATAGAAATTTTTTTTTTAAATTTTAAATTAATTAAAGCATGCACGCTATAGCCAGCATTGAACGAATATAGTGCAATTTTTTTTTGTTCTAGGTATTTATTTTGAGTAAAAGTTTCCATATACATAGATAATTGCGCCTTGAAACTGCAGACTTATTTCATTTGACCCACTGTGCGCTGTTTAATACAACTTAAGAAAGTTAAACAAAAGAATAAAATTTATTTTAACACATACAATCATCTATTCAAAGTTATATATGTATACTCACACACACAAACAAACACGAACATATGCAACATGACAGATTTAAATCCCCATAATGATGGGTATTTCAATCTGTAATATTGCAAAACTTATTTTCTTCTTTTTTATTGTGTAAAATCCGACATCTTACATCAAATGTGTTTCTATCACCACATTTGCGTAATTTTTTGTTTTTTTTTTTGTGTCGGGTTCATATTTTATGAATGCAAGAGTAAAAAGCGTATAATCAAATACACTTTCAAATAAAATAATTAAATTGCAACAAGGATGTTGAGGATTGAGCTTTAGGTTTTTTTTTGGAAGAGGGAAGAGAGGGCAACGGGTATACTTATATACACATACATATATGTATATATATATTAGTGATGGATAAGAAGGAAACACTGTTTAATATGCACTTCTTTAAATCCTACCTCTGGCTCCGTTTCTGATTGCAGTGACAAGAGTATTATTAGACATGTCCTTGTTATATAAAGTTTATATTATAAACCTTCATATGTATATATAGCAATCCTTACTATTAAAATTATGTAGGTTAAGTTGGGTAAGGGTGGAAGTCATAATATGTGCTTATCAGAAACCTGTACCGTAGACACTGCTCAATTTTCACAAACCGTGCTTTTGAAATTTTTTTAATTTTCTTTTTTTTCTTTATTTTTTCTCTTTTCTAAAATTCTTTCGAAATAGCACTAAATATGTGTTTAGTGTGGCGTAGAGTTAATAATATCCTCATATACTTACTAACTATATTAAAAATTATATTGGTGTTGTAAATACATTGTGGTTTGCAAGCCCTAAATGTTTTGGAAGCCTTACAATAAAATTACTAAATTTTTTGTGCTTTTTTGGGAATTTTTTATTTTATATCAAGTTTGAACATTTTTAATGACACTTTTCAACACAAAAAGAATTACCCCCATTATCCATAAAATTTCAAATGAATTTGAAATGTGTTTTATTTCAAATTTTTCATACAATATTTTCCTAAAATGAATTTCAAATTCATTTTATTTTTTTATGAATATGGGGGTTAATATTTAACTTTTTTAATTAAATATTAACTGCAAAATCTTAGTAAAGCTTTGTTTTAACGTACAATTCGAGGTTAAACAAGTAAGAGTGCTATGTTCGGCTGTGCCGAATCTTATATACCCTTTACCAACGTATGTATGTATGTATGTATATGTAGTATACAGATACATACATATGTATGTAAGTACATACATACATATTTGTTTTGTGATACAATTTATAATTTTTTGTTATAGTGCAATTTTTAGTAAGTGGCCTCCCGGTTTTTTTTTCGACTAAAGAATTTGCTCGAAAAAATCTTCCTAAAACATGAAATATGTTTAACTGAAAAAAAATTTTTTTTTGGTTATTTTTTACCCAAATGTTTTTTTCAATTTCCAACCCTGGAACCATAATTTAAAAACTTCTGCTTTTGAAAATGTAAATAGTCGCAGTCAAAGCGAACGCATGAAAGGAAAAATTATACATAACGGAAAATTTCAGCAGTCGACATGTTTGAATAGTTGTCGGTTTGACTGAATGCTCCTTTAAATAAATTCAGATGTTAAATTTTTGTTTTTTACTAGACCATACCTTTTTTGTAAAAAGTGTTACTGAAAATCAACAGAGAAGTCTGTATTAATTATATGATTTTCGGAAAAACAAATTGTGAAAAACTAAAATTTTTTAGTTAAAAAGTCGTTTGTATAAACTATTAGGATGTCTCGACAGGTTCAGATTATATTGCAAATATTGCTATATAATAATATATTCTGAAGGAAATGAAAAATTTTTTTTTTTACTTTACTTTTACAAAAAAAAAAGTACATGAAGAAATAACTTTTTTCGATGTACAATGTTAATGAGATTTGTTTAGTGGACTCTTAGATACATTATTGCCATATAAAGTAAAGCGCTATCACTAAGTCTGAATTAGCCGTTGTCCAAAAACTGATGACACCATATTTTGAGGGCATACTGATTTTCGAAATCTTTGGCGATCCATAAAAAAAGTTTATCACCTGCGAAATATAGAGGTCATTCCTCGCCAAATCCAACAGTTTTAAATTTATTTTTCTTATTTTCCCAATTTCTGTTATCTCAAAATTGACCAGGAGAGAACTGCTAAAAGAACTATAACAAAGTCGGGGAAATTAAAAAAAAAATTCAAACTGACTGATGTGGCACGGAATGCCCCATAGATAATTTAATGAAAACAAACAGCCTTAGAAGCTGTCTCCTAATTTCACTCAAAAGCAAAAGATATGTATACTCAATTTGCGCTTATATGTACATTATTTGTTGCAATGAGAAGAACACTCAATCAACAAACGTTTGCGAAACGTTTAATGCCCAAACAATTAGACTTTTATGCTAAAAATAAACTACATTTAGTACTCATCAGCAAAAACAATACAAAATCGCTATTAATGAGTTTGTTTTGCTTAAGTTTTATTCCCTGCAAAGAGCACCACACCAAGGCAAATTCGCATAAGGTGATCTTAATTCACCAGCTGATATAACTTCTCTACTATAACACTATAGAACATGAGTGACAGTTTTGCTCAAATTTTGGCTTGATCGATAGTGTGAACACGAATTTCGTCAGTCAACAGTCAATTAGAGAATGTTTTGTGGTTGGTTGCGGCCATATTGAATTTTGACTGATAGTTTGCATCAAAAAGTGTCAGTCAAGATATATTTTTGCAGCATAATCAACAAAAGTTGTAGGTGGAAATTAATTTTTTTAATGAATTTATGTATATATTTTTATGAAATGCAAGGCTGTGTGCAATGTTAAATAAATGATTTAAAAAAAAGAAGAGAAGTGTCTTAGGACACCCGGTTAGAGCTATGCTGCTTAGCATTATGAAACAAATTAAATAGGCAATAAAATTATATTATATTCGCCGCAAAAATTTCAAAACGATTCTATTTATGTATTTCCCATTATTTACTTTTCTAACTGCGTACGATTAATATATTGTTAGTGGCCGGTGGCAGCCTATCGCCTATCGCCTTCGTTCTCTGGTTTGTGCTCATGTGCAAAAACAATACAAAAAACAAATTGAGAAATCGTTATCATTGCTTTTGTTTTGTTATTGTTTCACTCACTTCAAAAAAAAAAAAACGAAACAAATCAAAATCAAACATTTTGTTTGGTTTATTTTCATAGTCTGCTTTTAAGTACAAAGAAATCAAAACAAAAATAAATTTATAGCTGTAATATTGTCGATTATTTATGTCATGTCCTAGCTCCATAAAGAGCATAGCTGCAAAAGTGTTGTTAGCATCCATTTTGTGTTTTTTTATGTTTGTGTGTCAAACGTTTTTCTTCAACGAAAACTTTAGTGTCGAACATGATCGATAGTCTGAACAGTTAACACTATCATTCAAAACTGCTGAATTTTTCACTGTCACTCATGTTCGATAGTGTGTACTTTAAATTTGCGCTACAAGTTATAAACCACATATCTGTGCGCGACTTTTTTTTTTTTTGTAAAAACATTAAAGCGCTAATAATACTGTAAAAGACCGTAACAGTATTAGAAAACTTTCGAGTGCTTAAAAATTAATTTTCTCACAAATAATGTTTATTCTTCATGTCCTATAAAAATGTAAATGCATTATAATTTTTTTCCATAGAAAATTATAATTTTATAAACATGAACTTAATTAAAAGTTCATTTAAAAGGCCATAAGAAATAAGGACAAAAGAGAAGACGACATCGAAGTAATAAAACAATAATAGAACTATAATCTACCGCATCAGGACAACATTATACTACAAACAATACTGTTCCGGGTAATGGCCGATGTTAATGTCATCAAACAAAAACAGAGCAAAAGGTGTATGTGAATTGTTTGGAGCTTCTTCTTATTAAGATTTTAGCCGATATCACAAACAGTGAAGCAAAGTGCACGCATTATATTTCAGAAGAGGATATTCTTTGGGGACAGTTTGTTTTTTCGAAAGCTAGTTCCATTTCATTTTAAATGTCCGAATTATATCTGCTTCAAATCTAATACAAACTTAAAGTTTAAATTTTTTTTTTTTTACTGATTTGACTGACTATACTTTATTGCACGCCACTGTGCAGCTTTTACATGGCCATTAAAATGATACTTTATGGTGGCAATTAAAGTGAGTTTTTATTGCATGCATGCGTGTGTGTGTGTATGTGTGTGTGTGTGTTTGTGTGGAACAATTTAACACCTGAATCCTTTCTTTAATAGTTGAAAAACGTTTTTAATGAAAGAAGGAGGATGATATAACTTTTTTCTTAATATTTTTTATTTCACTATTTTATATTAAGAAAAACTTCAAAAATCCAAATTAAACTTAAGTTATTTTTTTCAAGTTCTAATTTTTGCTTCCCATTTAAATTTGAAGATTCGTCCCACTTTACTATGTATTCCAAAGCCGAAATTGTGACAAAAATAATAAAAGTTGGTTTAGAGGCCACTGCTGCTAATCTAGGCATTTGAAAAATATTGCTGATAGCTCTACTACATCCACTTTTTTATTAAAATTTTAGCTTAGTAACTAATTAAAAAAAAAAAGAAAAATATAGAGATAGAGATAGGGATAGATATAAAGATAGAGATAGAGATAGAGATATAGATAGAGATAGAGATAGAGATAGAGATAGAGATAGAGATAGAGATAGAGATAGAGATAGAGATAGAGATAGAGATAGAGATAGAGATAGAGATAGAGATAGAGATAGAGATAGAGATAGAGATAGAGATAGAGATAGAGATAGAGATAGAGATAGAGATAGAGATAAAAGTAGAGACAGCAATAGGTATAGAGACAGAGATAGGGATAGAGATAGAGATGGAGATAGATATAGAGATAGAGATAGAAATAGAAATAGAGATAGAGATAGAAATAGAGACAGAGACAGCAATAGGTATAGAGATAGAGATAGAGATAGCGATAGAGATAGAGGTAGAGACAGCAATAGGTATAGAGATAGAGTTAGAGACAGCAATAGGTATAGAGATAGAGTTAGAGATAGAGATAGGGATGGAGATAGATATAGAGATAGAGATAGAAATAGAGACAGAGATAGAAATAGAGATAGCGATAGAGATATAGATGGAGATATAAATAGAGATAGAGATAGAGGTATAGATATAGATAGGGATAGAGATAAAGATGGATATAGAGATAGAGATGGAGATAAAGATAGAGATAGGGATGGAGATAGGGATGGAGATAGAGATGGATATAGAGATGGATATGGAGATAGAGAGAGATATATAGATAGAGATAGCAATATAGATAGAGATAGCGATAGCGATAGAGATATAGATAGAGATATAAATAGAGATATAGATAGAGAGATATAGATAGAGACAGAGATAAATATCGAGATATAGATAAATATAGAGATAGAGATAGGGAGCGGGCTGCAGAAATTAAGTAGAATACAACCAGAAAAGATTCTAATATATAATAGTGTTTTTGAATAGTTTACAAGATTTGAAATCTAATTGAGTTATTAGTTTCTTTTATACGTTAACACTTATTTAGCACTTGAGTGGTTTTAATAACTCTTTTAGATCTTTAAGCGAGATTTCTCAGATTTTGGGCTTTTTCAACCAACTTCAAAAAAAAAGAGAAGGTTATCAATTCGTAAAAAAATAATTAGAAATATTTTTGTTCTTGCTAAGGAAATTCATGGGTTGATTTCTTGAAAGAAGCTAAAGAAATCCACATGTTTATAGAAAAGCTCCCCCAAAAAATTAGTTTATTTTTATATTTGCCCTTTAAATACTTTTATTATAGGCCAATGGGCACTTAATTGTAAAAAGTTGTGAGAAAAATAAAATAAATACAATATCAATTAAATATGCTTGTTATTAATTTGAATTTTGTTGTTGGAAGTCTCAAAAGCATTTTGAGGGTTTTTCTATAAATCTTTGAAGATTTTTTTTTTGAATTTTTTTGTTGAAGTCTGCTAATGACTTGTTTAAGCAGAAACAAAATGCTTCTCTAGACGTGCTTAACTAACATATTCGGTATTTTTTAAAGTAACTTTTCGACTATATCAAATATTCTCTGATTTATAGTATAAATCGTATGTATACAAAAACAAACATTCCAACAACTTAAGTATGTATGTTGCAGAGCGAAAGATAATATCTTGCAACAACAGAAAGATGGACATACCATACCGCAAAACCGAATAAAATAAGACTTTCCCACAACTTTCATAGCGTCCACAATTGAAGGCATACAGCCTGTTACTTTTTCGGGCATCATTAAAACGAGTATTTTTAAATAATGCATATGCAATAGTGTTTTATTTTACATCTCTCTATTCGTCATTTAAATATTTGTTGCTTAAGCTGTCGGCCTAAGGACGATATTACGAGTACTTATGAGCGGTGGTGCTGGTTCATTCGATTTTTGGTTAAACACAAAAAATAACAACAATAGTATATTCTTATGAATTGAATAGGCTAATGTTCGTAACACTTTTTAAGCCAAATTACATGTGATAATTATTAATGAACAAATAACATCAAAGTTAGTTGTAAATATTCTGACAACAACACACAGTTGAACGGAACAGCCAGCCGTTTTCGAAGGCCACTAAACCTTCCTCATCAGCGTTCTTCTGTGTTTTGGTCCACTGTGTGTGGTGTCAGCTGATGTAGATGTCTGCCTCATATACGAAACTTTATTGCAAATGGAATATGTGAATTGGTTTGATTCATTGCATTTTTCAATTTGCTCATATATATGTTAGGTCATGAAGGCTCAAAATTTACCATCTTCCATATATATTACAACAGCCTTACCATTGTTGTTTTGTTCCTTACTAACTATGCACATGTTTTGTTAATTTGCTTATTTTTGTTCTACTTAAGACAAACTTTTTTGGTTTGTTACTATTAAGTATATTTTTAATTTTCATTTTTGCCACAAGCCAATGACTATTAATTTTAGTTAATTTAATTATTTTTCGAACTGTATTTGTTTCTATATTCTTATGAATTGAATAGGCTAATGTTCGTAACACTTTTTAAGCCATATTACATGTGATAATTATTAATGAACAAATAACATCAAAGTTAGTTGTAAATATTCTGACAACAACACAGTTAGTAAGGAACAAAACGACAATGGTAAGACTGTTGTAATATATATGGAAGATGGTAAATTTTGAGCCTTCATGACCTAACATATATATGAGCAAATTGAAAAATGCAATGAATCAAACCAATTCACATATTCCATTTGCAATAAAGTTTCGTATATGAGGCAGACATCTACAACAACTGACACCACACACAGTGGACCAAAACACAGAAGAACGCTGATAAGGAAGGTTTAGTGGCCTTCGAAAACGGCTGGCTGTTCCGTTCAACTGTGTGTTGTTGTCAGAATATTTACAACTAACTTTGATGTTATTTGTTCATTAATAATTATCACATGTAATTTGGCTTAAAAAGTGTTACGAACATTAGCCTATTCAATTCATAAGAATATAGAAACAAATACAGTTCGAAAAATAATTAAATTAACTACAACAATAGTAGTTTTTATTATTCTTGATGCAAATCTTTTTCGAAATTCCAAAATTAAAATATTCATTGTGTGGAAAACCTTTGTCGTTGCTCTAGTTTAAATATTCATATTTCTGAAAGCTGTTAAAGCATTTTAAGTAAGGAAGGACCTAAATTTATGTCCTTGCTATGCTTTACTATAGTGATATTTAACAGTTTTCCTACCGCATTTAAATTTTATTGTCATGAGGGTAGGGGGGAAATGCGAGCGCCTCCTTTTCGATTCAAATTAGTAGAAATTTGTCTGTTGCTGTGTTCATGTGCTTCTTATGTAACGTGCTGAGTTTCATTGCTTCACTTGGAATGCGATAAGAAATTGATTTAACAAAAGCAAAATGAAAGGAAAATAGCTTTTTAATTGCTCTTTTATTTCATGAGCACTTATTTCAATTTAATATCTATTAAATTTGCTTAATTTATTATACTATAACACACACAACAAGGTGTGTGTGTGTTAGTTAGCTGGTTGCTTTTCTTTTAATTAAATTAATCAAAATGAAATCGATGAAAAAGAACTTTATTCACTTTATTATTATTGTTGCTGTTGCTGCTGCTGCTGCTGTAAGACATGGCAGTTATGTATATTTTCACTTAGTACAACTTCTTCATTACATTGAACTCAACACTGCACACTTCTTCACCAAAAAAAGTACAACAAAAAATTTAAAAAAGAACTCAACACAAAAAATTAGGTAGAATTTATATTTTATAAAAGTGTTCGTTCGGTCGCAACAATGTTTACGTAATTTCCAAATTGCCCGGGATGCTGTCGCGACGGTGGACCATTTTTAACTGGGATCTTTAACAGTTATTTGCAAATATTCATCTGGTTGCCAACCAGCTGGGAGCGGAAGTTGTTTTCAATACATGAGAGTCTTTTTATTCGGAGGCTTGTTTTCGTGTTGCCAGATTTTGTGTCGGCAATTGTCCCCGGGTCTTCAATATTTGTGCCAAAGAGAATTTAGTGCGAAAAGCGGCGCTAAATACAGGTTCGGAATATCAATAATTAACCGACCTTAGTCGGCATATTCTCGAAGTGCTTAGAACCAGTTTCAAACTTGGTAAAACTTTGGCCCAGCACTTGCATTATAGTCAACGATTTGCCGTTTTCCAAGAACTCGTCATTTGTAATTCATTTATAAACAATAACCTTTAAGAATTTGTTTTAAGAAAATATTCTAACGCCCTAATTCGGTAAGAAGATTAAGCACGTTTTTGTTTGAAAATACTTTGAGTTCTCTAAATTATTTTCTTCAAAAATGGTTGTTGTCTTTGATAATGAAAAATAAAAAGATTGTTACCATGTTTTAAAAGCATACAAATTAAATTATATTTACATTATATCAAAATCTAGTACTTACGAGATTTCAAGCTAAATCTAGCTGCTTTGTACTAGATTTCCCATGCAAAACAAAATCGAGTTTGTGAGTAGATTTATAGAAAATCTACATAAAATCTAATATATTTATTTTATTTTCACTACCCTGTACATAATATTCATATAAAAGATGATTGAATTAGCTACGGCCTCCTTGAAAAGGTGTGTGAATTGGCTACATTGCCATTTTTTGGTTGTAGGTTTGGCCATTTTTCAATTAATGGGTTTTGTTTTGGATAAAAAAGGCTTTATAAATGTCAAAAAAAACTTGATGTAAACGGTATAGATTTTCATAAAGATTTTAATTAAAATCTCCGACATTTTGTACAGGTGTAAATGCCCTATTAAAGTATTATACAATACATAGTTTAAAAAATATATGAAAAAATATGTGTTGGATATGATGTTCGGAACAAAATCATAAAGCAAATACTCGAACCTTCTAGCATAGACAATAAATAATAATTTTTTTTTTAAGAATTACAACTGCGGGTTTTATTTGTCCATAGACTAGACGATACAATCGTCGAAAAAAATTAGGGCAGCAGTTATTCCCGTATGAGATTATAAGTCGAAAAAAGATAAGCAGCAATTTATTGCGCTATAATTGCCTGAAAAATGGCACAAAATAATAGAAATTTATCGCAGAGGTACTTTTGAATGTGGAGATTATGCAGGTGCCACTTACTCAAAATGTGCTTATCTCGACTTAAGTACTTTTTTCCTTTTTGCCACAGATATATGAAAATAAATGTTTGTTTGTATATCTTTTATGCGCGGCCAAACCGCACATCCAATCGCGATGAAATTTAATGCGCTTAGTCTGTGCAACTCCGAAAAAGGTGCAGGGTATTACCTCTTTTAAAACTAAGGAGGGCGATATGGGGGACACTTCTGCCCCTCGGATACGTTCTAACCGATTTTAATGAAATTTATGGCATAGATAGATCTGCGTCTAAAAAGTTTCAATGGATATGTTTATTTTTAAGACTAGGACCAGGAAGGGGGGGGGGGAATTTCTGCCCTTCAGAAACAATCAAACCAATTTTAATGAAATTAACGGCCTATTTCCCGACTGCGAAAGAAAATGTTCGACTTAAAATTTATATTGAAAACAAAAACAAATCTTCATATTTTATTGTTGTTTTCAATGTAAATTTTAAGTCGAACGTTTTCTTTTGCAGGTGGAAAAAAGGCCATAAGAACACAAATAGAACTGCTTCTAAAAATTCCCATAGGATGTGTACATTTTTAAAACTAGAATCAGAAGAGTGATGCTACGGAAATTTCTGCCACTCCGAAACGTCTAAGCCGACCATAGACATTTTCTAAACTAGGACCAGGAGGAAGTAAAGGGGACAATTTAGAGTCTCATCTCAATTTAAAATATATGTAGATACCCCTTCGCTTAGAAGGAGACATATTCTATGTACTTACTTAAAAGTGAGACATGCAAGGGGCAGGGGTCGAGTGCTGCCCTTCCGACACTTTCAAATCGATATAAATAAAATGTAAAAAATACGATGGGGTGTAAATTTCAAAGACGATGGGGGTAGCGAGGCACACCGGGTGTAGCTAAATCGTTCAACTGATGTCCATAAGAAAATAAGAATTATGGGCAAAGTCAAATAAAAACGAATTCTTCCATTTTTATCAATATGGAAAATGCTTTGAAATGAACATATACTGAACTACTCAGCTCTTCCCCTTTCTATACTTGGTCTTTATTTTACGTTTTTTTACACCCTTTCTCAGCTTTAATAAGAAAATCCGTAATCTCTTGATTGTTTTTTGTTTGTTTTGTTTGTTTTGAAGTTTCGACTTTGTACGTCTTACAATGATAATTTTGTGGATTAATTAATATATTAAAATTTTCGGTCACAGCCGTCGCCGTAGAAAAATGCAAAAATTTTAATAAAATTATTACTGTACACACTAAATACTTGATACCTTCCAATAATAAAAAAAGTAAGAGCAATTAATAATATAATAACATTTTTCGAGCCTCCATTTTAATATTCGAGCTATTACATATGGGAAATATTTTGTCACAACCGTCACACCAACGCTGTAGTGATATATTTTCAGTAGATGTCAAAAATAGTTAGAAACTTAAAGAAAAATAGGTACTGCATTAAGCTTTAGCTATAGAGAGAGAGAGAGAGAGAGAGAGAGAGAGAGGGAGATAAAAGGGACGGGAAACGAAGAAATGCTAAGAAAATTGTTGATGAATTAAGAGTCGTCGGAACAAACACATCGAGAAAGAAAACGAAAGAGCGGACAACGAAAAAGTGGTGAAAGTCAAGCTCTAAGCACTTTGAATGCATCTAAAATTGGCAGTTTTAAATCAAAGTTCTTATTAAAAAGACAATCACTATAGTTAAATGTAACGTCACTTGTAGTCCATCAAAAATAATTAATCAGCTCTTCAAAGAGATGCCTCCAATGCACAATGTACAAACTTTTGGCTACTGACATTGCGCTATTCTTCGAGTTTTCATAATAGGTCACACCCGTCACAAAAAAAACAATATTTAAGACAAATTAGTTTTTTCTTGGGAGTAAGTAACTACATTTAAAATAAAATAAAAATAGAGTGAATTTTACGAAAGATTTTACAGAATTTATTCTAAAAGTAATAATTCTGTTAAACTGAGATTTTAAAGGTCACACCCATCCTTGTCTTCGACCATTCTTAGCAGAAATCATATTTTTTTAAGTTTAACATCCTTGGGAACAGCACCCTTTGCTTAAATTAGCGACTTTATAATTTTGAATTATAACAAAAAAAAATTCAATATCATGGTCACACCCGTCACAACGGAATTACCTACTTTTCAAGTGAAAAACAACCCTTAAAACTACGCAAAACAAAAAGCTACAATCTGTTATAATTAAATTTTCATTTCGGTTCTTATAAAGGGTGTTTTTTATTGAGGTATAGAACTTTAAGTTGGCATCACTTTTTTAACTGGCGGCCATTTTGTCAGCTGTCAAGTGATTAATATTTAGTTTGGTTTGCCATTTCATCATGAACAGGTTGACAAAAGAACAACGCTTGCAAATCGTGCAAATTTATTTCGAAAATAATGGTTCAGTTCGCGAAGTTTACCGCAAGCTCCGTCCATTTTATGGTCGACATAATCGTCCATCAGAGCAATTAATTCGGTTAACCATGGATCGTTTTCGCACTACGTTTACTCTATGTGATAATACGCATCCGCAGAGACGTCGAACAGTGCGCACCGAAGAAACAATTGCCGCTGTAGAGCAAAGTGTTGAAGAGGACCCGAATGAATCGATTCGCCACCGTGCACAGCAATTGGAGCTTTGTCCATCAACTTTATGGAAGATTTTGAAGATTTTGAATGTGGATGAGTTGTGGTTCCAACAAGACGGCGCTACATGCCACACAGCGTACGTCACAATCGATATATTGAAGGAAACATTCGATGAGCGCATAATTTCGCGGAATGGACCTGTCAATTGGCCACCAAGATCGTGCGATTTGACACCATTGGATTATTTTCTTTGGGGATATGTGAAGTCGCTCGTCTACGCCAACAAACCAGAAACGTTAGGGGACTTGGAAGCCAACATTCGTGGCGTTATTGCCAACATACGGCCCCATATGCTCGAAAAAGTGGTTGAAAATTGGACCTGTAGAATTGGCTTTATTCGAGCCAGCCGCGGCGGCCACATGCCCGAAATCATATTTAAACATTAATGGCATAAAATTATCCTTCCAATAAGGCCAAATTGATGGACATTAAAACGATTTTCTTGTGTTTTATTTCAATTCGAAGTTCTATACCTCTAAAAAAACACCCTTTATGTATAAAAAAAAAATATAACGTCCGTCATTTGTAATAAATTTTTGGTATTTTGTAAACTACGTTAATTAAGTTTATAATTTTTATATTCTATCTCTGCTGCTGGTAAATAGAGTTTACATATTTACTTTATTAAGCATCCTAGAGCTATTGTATATTTATTACTACCAAAAATTTTAGATTTTTGCAATTTTTTTTTCAGAAACATTATCTGAAATTCTGCTCAATCTTAATTCCCAGAGCTACTCGTACAATAAAAAATTTTAGCCATCTGGCAATACTAACTCTCGATTTTGAAACATGCGCACTTTACACTTCAACCTCTCTTCGAATTTAAGCCACAATTTCGAAAAAAAAAGACCAAGATACTTCATACATACTGTCATAAGTACATGACTTTTTAGTTTTTAGTTTTTTAGTTGGGCAAGAACACTGTTGCATGATGCCTGTGCTTAAGCAAGACAAAGCACAGCGTTCGTTGTGATAATTCCTGGCGAAGCCATTAAGAAATGATTTATGTAGATGTAGGATAAATATCTAAAGAAAAGAATGCATTGACCTGTATATTTATTAAAACAAACAAACAACAACACAAGTCCTAGCATAGCTTAGATGTGTTTTTCTCCTTTATGCTTTCTTTCCTTTTCGGGGCGAAAAGAATTAGAGAAAAAAGAAATGAATGCAGGTTACCTCGTGGCTATTTATGTATTTGCTTTTAAGGATTACAAATCATTTTTATCTAACTATTCGTTTTTTTTTTCTACGATAAACCGAAATAATCTTTTAGAAAAACAGTGCGGTAGATAGTACTTACAACAACTATCTGAAATGATTGTCACAATTACAGAAGTGTGCATTAAACAAAAATACACAAACATACACACACACGCACACACTCAGGATGGAAAGAAGAGCAGATAAAATAAATTCAGTAAAGTGCGACTTTGACTCGCGCACGAAGGGTTCCGTACGTTGGCTTTGAGCATTTTTTTAATAGTGTTGTTTTTACGTTTTTTCAGCTGAAATAATTTTTTTTTATTATTTTTCGCTTTTTTCTCGTTTTGGCGATTTTTTTTTAATTTTGGCAATTTTTTTCATTTTGGCGATTTTTTTTATTTTGGCAATTTTTTTTCATTTTGGCGATTTTTTTTAAT
This sequence comes from Tachina lurida, assembly GCA_944452675.1. Taxonomy (NCBI): domain Eukaryota; kingdom Metazoa; phylum Arthropoda; class Insecta; order Diptera; family Tachinidae; genus Tachina; species Tachina lurida. The sequence goes on along the minus strand of OX101752.1, from coordinate 35,534,827 downwards.
TTTGGCGATTTTTTCATTTTGGCGATTTTTTTTCATTTTGGCGATTTTTTCATTTTGGAGATTTTTCCGGTTTTCCGCGATTTATTTTCGATTTAGATTTTTTTTTTAATTTGGTGCTTTTTTCGTTTTGGCGATTTTTTTCGGTTTGGCGATTTTATAATTTTGAGATATTTTTGATTTACCGGTTTTGAAAATTTCAAGAAGTTTGCTCTTACGGTTTCCAAGATACAGCAAGTTATCAAAATGACATAGTCGAAATTACATTAACTGATGGTACACCCTTTAATTAAAATTTTTTAAATTTTAGTGTTAATTGTTGTAGTGTGTATAAAAATTCACTAACTTTACAAATTTCATACAATTGTATGTATATTACATGAGATTTTAACATTTGTCGTTGCTCGTTTTGGCACACCCTTTAATTTCCAACTCTCATGTATTTGTTGTTGTAGCGGCCAAGGGTCTACACACTGTGTCCAAATTGCAGGTCCGTAGCTCTTACGGTTCTCGAGAAAATACCCTGTGACGGACAGACGGACAGACGGACAGACGGACGGACGGACAGACGGACAGACGGACAGCGTAGCGAAAACAATAGGGTTCCATTTCACCTTTGGTGTACGGAACCCTAAAAAACTAAGTAAGTACTAAGGAACTACATACATATGTACATAAGTTGAAATCAAAGACAGACACCCACACCCACTATTACATGAATTTAAAGACGACTTCCGGTCTGGGAGTTGACAGACACAAGTAATGAGTGCGAGTGAAATTATAAAAATAACAACAACAATGACATCAGTTCTAAAAGCTTGAAATGACATACATACACACATGTTGGGCCATACCAATACGCACAATACCTAAACTTCTATGTCACCCATTCAAACAACCCAACCCGGTTGGCCATGCCTTTCAGACATCTTGCAAAACGAATGCAAAGAATGTTGGCAACAGCTCATACAGATCAGTAAGGAAATGTTGGAGCAAATGGCCGCTAAATTCTAAAACTAAATTGCAACGCCAAAAAGCACACACATTTTATTGATAGAAACAAGCAGAAATGTGGGAAAAACAGATGCTTTTTGTTTTTTTTTTTAGAAATAACAATTACGGGGTTATTAAAGCAATATTGCAGAGGTGGCATGATTATAATAAGTCAGTGTTGCCAATATGTATGTAATTACACATGTTAGGTTGGATTCCGTACTCCACATAGGGAGCTCGCGAGAATCTCAATTATACGGAAAACTATTTCCGAACTCAAAGCCTGGGCAAGTGAGAGAGAGTTTTTGAGAGCGTAATGTACTTCTCCTTGCACGAAACCGGGGTTGTCAGATAGATCGACTTCATGCCAAACGTGGCAATTTTTCAACTTGTTTCGATTTGGCGAAATGGCGATAAATTATTTTTTTTGGGACCAAACCTATTGTGTTTAATTTTACTTTTGGCTCTAGTTTAATTGATTTTTTTTAATTTAAAAGCTCACTCACAACATTTTAATTAATGATTTAACACGTCTCGATTATTTCCTTTTGGGGCACGTTTGGCATGAGCAATGCTCTAAAAGGCGGTCCAAAACTGAAAATCCTGCATGCGCTTCCTCAAGAACAGCTGTGATGTCCATATGCCTAAAATTATTATTCAAAAGTTAATGACATTATTATTGATGTTTCGGATTAAAAAAAATTTTATTTAAAATTAAATTTTTTGTTATTTTCTAAAATTTAAAGTTCTATCAAGCTAAAAGAAATAGGCTTTATATGCATATATATATATATATTATATTATATATATATATATATATATATATATATATATATATATATATATATATATAGTTTATTATTAAATATTTTATAAGTATGTAGATATGTGTATGAATTACTGTAATTTTTTTGTGTAAAGAATGTTTATAATTTTTCTTCAAATGTGTTATTTGGAACACAGCGGTGTGTAATTCCCGAATTGTTCATTGGCAGCACTGTCTGTAATCATTCTATTCACAACACATACACTAATATTTTTAAAGCTTGTATATCTTAACCAGTTGGGCTTGTGGTGGCACCGGATTAATTGTACCATGAAACTTGGTAACAAGAGCCACACTTTCATTAATTTTAAATTCAACGTTGCCAGACTAGCTTGCCAACAATATCCACCAAATAGTTTCATGCCTGATCAGTTGAGTAGTTTTTTTTTACCCAGTAAACTGTAATCGATATATATCGTGCATGACAAATGTCGAAATTTCTTTAAGCACACGTTGCTGAAACTGTACTCTGCAACAATTTGGCCAACTGGGACAAACAAACGTGCATACTTATACATTAGAAAACGCTTTCGAATAATAGACATAAAATAAGAAGAAAATTAATTTCATTTGACAATGTGTTTTCTTAAGTGTTTCATAATGTTTTTTTTTATATTCTTCACTCCAAATAGAAATCTTTTAGGAATGGAATACAATTTACCAAAGGTTAATACGGACTCTGTAAGTTTTCGAAAAACAAAATGGCCAGCAATAAAGAGAATAGATACAAATCAGCAGAAAAGCAAAAACAAACAAATAATATAATACATTCTATTAACTAATTTAGCAGAGTTGGGGTCTAAACAAAATCAACCCAGTATCTTTCATACATCCTATTGCAGATAATACTGATTTCAGCCACACATGAAGCCAATCACAAAAATTTACAAAACTTGTAAAAACCAAACCTATTGTAAGGTTTGTGAGACTATTTTACTACTATTGCTAGCACTGTATAAAAAAATAAAAGCTTTTCCAAACGATATTTGCAAAATAGGCTAACACTAACACCAACACCAACACCAACACCAACACCAACACCAACACCAACGCTAACACCAACACTAACACCAACACAAACACCAACACCAACACCAACACAAACACAAACACAAACACCAACACCAACACTAACACCAACACCAACACCAACACCAACACTAACACCAACACCAACGCTTACACCAACACTAATACTAACAACAACACCAACACTAACACCAACACTAACACCAACACCAACACTAGCACTAACACCAACACCAACACCAACGCTTACACCAACACTAACACTAACAACAACACCAACACCAACACCAACACCAACACTAATGCAACCACTAACCCCAACACTAACACCAACACTATTACCAACACTAACACCAACACTAACACCAACACCAACACCAACACCAACACCAACGCTTACACCAACACTAACACTAACAACAACACCAACACCAACACTAACACCAGCACCAACATTAACACCAATACCAACACTAACACCAACACTATCACCAACACCAACACCAACACCAACACCAACAACAATATCAACACCAATACCAACACCAACACCAACGCTTACACCAACACTAACACTAACAACAACACCAACACCAACACCAACACCACCATTAACACCAATACCAACACTAACACCAACACTATTACCAACACCAACACCAACACTAACACCAGCACCAACACCAACACCAACACCAACACCAACACTAACACCAATACCAACACCAACACCAACGCTTACACCAACACTAACACTAACAACAACACCAACACCAACACTAACACCAACACTATTACCAACACCAACACCAACACTAACACCAACGCTTACACCAACACTAACACTAACAACAACACCAACACTAACACCAACACTAACACCAACACTAACCCCAACACTAACACCAACACTAACACCAACACTAATGCCAACACTAACCCCAACACTAACACTAACACCAACACCAACACCAACACCAACACCAACACCAACACCAACACCAACACTAACACCAACACTAACACCAACACTATTTCCAACACCAACACTAACCCCAAAACCAACACCAACACTAACACCAACACCAACACCAACACCAACGCTTACACACCAGCACTATCACCAACACCAACACCTACACCAACACCAACACCAACATCAACACCAACGCCAACATCAACACTAACACCAACACCAACACTAACACCAACACCAACACTAACACCAATACCAATACCAACACCAACACCACCACCAACACCAACACCAACACTAATACTAAAACTTACGCTTGCAAATATACGCGTTTATTCTGCAGGGCTTCAATTCGTATTAAAATGAGTTCACCTTATTGAATTCCGATTGTTTTGTATCAATAGAAAGTTACCTAATAAATAGTTAGTAGCAACTTTTCTTGCCAAAAGATGACAGTTGATTTACGGTACGGTTTGATTCACTATTGCCCGATTTCATTACTTTCTTATTTTTTTTTTTTTTTGTACTTTTAGTGAGAAAACCTTTTAAATAATTTTGAAATTTACATTATTTAACACTGTATTGTACGAAAAGCAGTTAAGAAAATAATCCACTAGCAATAACTACTCGCACTATAAAAGCAGAACAAATTTAATGCACTATATTCAGTTTGCCATTGAAAACTTGAAGGTAATTTAACAAATTTACTATTCTATAAATAATAGTGTACTGCCTGCTTAATATTTCAAAAAAAATAAAAAATAAAAGTTGTTGCTATTCAAATTAAGTCTTGCATGAACGCTAGTACATCATTTATGCTATAGTAAGCCAAATATTACAAGGGCATACATATTTTAATGATTTTGTATTTTAAAATAATAATCATAAGCATGGTGTGGGAGCCGCTCAAAAGGTTGGTAACATTTCCATTATGAGTATAAATAAAAACAAATGAAACCTTATAATAAAGTGGAAGGAAATCCATACTGTTGACATAAATATTAAGGTCCTTATAGAAAAGGTAAGTAAATGAAAATAAAAATCCCAACCTCACTGGGATAATGTGTACTTAAAAGTTAATCAAAAAGACATTGTCGATGCCAACACCATCTTAAGCCGATTGAAAACATGTGAGTGATAGCAAAACGAATTGGGGGAGCCTATGGAATAATATTTTAGTCAATTTCGTTTAACATTTACTTCATGCCGTGACTGAAGCCAAGAAAAGTATTTTAAATCTTCTTTTAATTTATCTAAGCGTTGCGTGTCTTTTGAGAGCAAAAAATCTCAATTTGTCTTATTAAACCTTAATGTTCAGTTGATGCAAAGGAAAGCTGTGATGTTTTTTTGTGAAATCAATATGTTTGTTTGTATCTGTGCGTGTTTTGATTGACACTGTTTATTTAAAAAAAAAAACACTTGTGGTAAAAATCTTTGATTTACATTACAAGGATTTATTATTTTATATATTTAATTTTAATAACGTGAAAAATACCGGGTACTCTACACTACTATCACTAGTTTTATTTGTTATTATTATGGAATTACATCAATTTAGATTTAATACGGGAAATTCAAATATCCCAGATATTTAAAAAAAAATATATACATATATACACCGTACGTCCCCAAACTGACCGTATTCGTTGCCAATGGTACCAATAACGTTTGTGTTGACATAGTACAGACCTTAATCAATTTGACAATGAATGTCCACAAGTTGACAAACAAATAATCAAAACTTGACAACGTACCGGCAACGCGTTTTCAGTTCAAACACGTCCGTGTACAAATTTGACAACTAGTTTTGTAAGAAATAAACAATTTAGGTTGTTATATTGACTACAGGCGTTGTTGAGTTTGCAACGCGTTTTTTGTAGTTATTACTGTCATTATAATTACTGTTGTTATAATAATTATTTTTATTATTATATTATTATTTGTCCTTGTCCATCTTGCATCCATGAGCCGCTGCACAATTCTAGTTGTTATTATGACCGTTCTATTCAATATTTTTATAAAGCTCGCAATGTAGCCCTACTTCCTCAAATCCTCCCACTCAGTATATTGTGTGGGATAGCCCGCAGTACTTGATATGAGCAACGGTATTATGCTGGCCTTAGCCTTCCATCACCTTTTTATAGGCCCCATGAGTTGCGCATATTTTCATATTTCTTCCCTTAAGTTTATGTCTAAGTTTTAGGTATTCGGGACTGTTACATCAATTTGAAACAATTTTTTTTTAATTTTGCCAAAAATTACCTGTTGGGTTAAAATTTTTATAACCGACGAACGGATTTTCCCGACCACCTTTGAATCTTATGAAACTTAGTTGTCTTTTTGCACGTTACTTAACTAAGATAAATATAAAATTTTGGACTTCTAGCTTCTGTTTTTCCTGAGATATGGCGCGTCAAAAAATTAAAAACTCATTAAAAACACATATAAGTGGTCTGTCATTATTGCTCATATCTTTAAAAGTTTTTAAGATACAGGGTCGAAATTAGTCCCATTTAAAAGGTATAGAGAATAGCTTTTAAACTGCATTTAGCTTAACTTTTTTTGTGAAAGGTCAAAGATCACTGTCGCGTGATTTAAAGTTTGGGGAACTATATCTCAAAAAATGAAATTTTTAAAATTCTAAAAAAAATATATATTAATCCTGACAGTCTCTTCTGCATTTTGTGTAAATTTGAGTGAGCTCTTATTATTTCCTGAGATATTGATAACGATGTGAAATTGTTTGAAACAAATTTATTTTTTTTTATATTTTTTTATTTATTTGGGTGATATTAAATACATATGTATATTAATTTCGATAAACGGAGTTAAAAGTAAGAAATACTTTTTCTTATATATGCGATTAATTAATAGTAAATGTTTTCTATTGAAAATTCCCGGTCATGGTAAACACAATAAACACAGTTTTTTCAGAACCACTGCTTTCGATTTAATAGAATACTTTATTCATTAAACAAACATTAAACAACCCAGTAAAAAAAATTGGATGTCATTCCAAAGGAACTACATTTTCGTTGCTTCCAAAAAATCAATATTTTTAATTTGCCAGTAGTTAGCAGAAAACTATGTAGAAATTTAGTTTAGTCATACAAAACCTTGTAATTTATCCATAGTTTTAGAAAATACTCACCAGAATTTAAAAAAATCGAATTTTTTAAAGAAATTTATGAACTAATTTTAGTCTAAAATTTAAAAGTTATTGACTTAAATTTAAATGAAAACACTGCTTCGGGCTTAAATTTGTATAAAAAGAAACGAATTGTTAAAATAGGTAACTATTTACCATTTTTCCTAGATGAAAATATTATCATAGAGCACAAAAAAGGAAATGTTTCTTAAAATCACTTCCAATTCGGTGACCAGGCATCGAGAAAGAGAACTTCTTGCAATGATAACCCTATGTAAAAATCATTAGAATGGATCGAAATTTGCACTACTTCCAGATCACAAGCTCTAGGAATAAAAAAATTAAAAAAAAATTTCATACAAATTTCCCAAATAATTTCAAGTTATTGTCTATATCTCAGGAACTAATAAGAGCTCATTCAAATTTTTTGCACAAAATGCAGAAGAGACTGTCAGGATTAATATATATATTTTTTTAGAATTTTAAAAATTTAATTTTTTGAGATATAGTACCCAAACTTTAAATCACGCGACTGTGATCTTTGACCTTGCACAAAAAAAGTTAAACTAAATGCAGTTTAAAAACTAATCTCAATACCTATTAAATGGGACCGATTTCGACCATGTATCTTAAAAACTTTTGAAGATATGAGCAATAATGACAGACCACTTATATGTGTTTTTAATGAATTCCCTACTTTCCGAAGTCCCATATTTCGGGAATCACAAAATCTAGATAACCAAAATTTTTGAATTTATATTATTTTAGTACGTACTATAGAACATTCGTGCAAATTTTTGTACAATTCTAAGAGGTTAAGATAAAAAATTTCGTTTTCTTTCGTTGATTTAAAATGGAATTACTCTGTTATAAAGAACACTTTGATCTGTTAGTATTTTCTAATCGAAGTGCAGCCACGATGTTTCTGACTAGAGTATAAAACAAGTAAGTAACAGCTGTTCAGGGATGGAAAATTGAGTACAATAGTACTTTTTTTTAGCACTATTTGAATGTCAAAAGCACCCCAATGACCAGTTTAGCTTTAATGAAAATTGTTTCCTATTATATTATATGAAAAAATTGGCTAAAAGAATATTGATTTATAAATAACCAGCTGCGAGCGATGGTTGATGTGGATGTTATTAAGTTGTTATGAAACTACCCCATATGTACCTTTTGCTCGAAGGTATTAGAAATGAAAAATACTCGTAAAGTAAATGAACCTATGTTTTCCGATATTTCAAGAACTGCTAGAGGAATATTATATATTCCAAATTCATCTGCAAATGGTGAAAGGGCATTTTCGTACCAAAGACAAAAACAGACTTATTTGCTTCTTCTTGAAAATCAGTACTGATTTAGCATCCCTACAATAGTTACAATGGTGCGCAGTTTTGCCAACATAAAGTTCTACTCTTCAAAAAAAAAAAAGCACGCTCCAATTAAGTATTAAATACATGCACCACAGGAATCAATATACAGTCAAATCCCGATAATTCGTAATCGCAAGGGACCGGCCATTTCTTACGAATTATAGGGGTTTTCGATTTAGCGGGAGTTCGATTTAACGGTGTTAAAATAAAATAAATACGAATTAACGGAGTTTTTCAATTTTATTACTAAATTTGTTGTTTTTGTAACACCGACAGAGTTTTATGTGTGCGCTTTGACATTTTTCTTTATTATTCATGTAAAAAACTGATCTTAAACAAATAAACACACACACAAGCAAAAGCCAACCCAAAAAAATAGCATTAAACAAAAAATCATTCTTTCCATGTTTCTGTTGTTTTTATTACGAATTATAAGTGGTAGTTAGCAAAAAATTACGATTTATAAGAGGTAAAGGAGATTTTATTTGAAAAAAAATTACGAATTATCCAAGGGACCAAAATGTATGGAAATTTTACGAATTAACGAGATTTTTTCAAGGCACCGAGAGTTTATTACGAATTATCGAGAATTACGATTTATCGGGATACGAATTATCGGGATTTGACTGTACTTAAAAATGTCCACTGTCCGGTTTCTGTAAGTTGTGAGAAGTTTTAGCATCAAAAAAATTAAATAATTATATGGGTTGTCCTATTTTACCTAGCGTAAAACTGGTACTTACAAAAAGTATCAGCAAATACAGTTTTTGTTCTGACTCACCCTGTGTTTCACAGGATGATAACAATTTTTTCGACTCGAAAAGTTCTCACATCCTTACAGAAACAAGGCACATATTACAATTGTTGTTGTCGTTGTAGCCTAACCCTGCAAATAATATTGGACTACGTGGTCCAATCTACATGCAGCCATGAATCATGTCCTTATCACACAAGCATTCAATGCTGTACGATATGTGTTCGTGTTGAGACGATTATGATCGTTCTTCTTAGGCACTTACAAATTGTATGCGAGTAGTATATAACTATTCCATATGGGTTAGTTTTGAGAGTGGTCCGATTTAGTGCAAATTTGGACCATGTGGTCCATACCTAGGGCATCGCAATGTTAAATCGACCATATTTTATACATATTTATTATTTATTTGGGCTAGTTCTGTAATAGTCGTGGTTTTTTATGGAGTAGTCCTTACATGCATGTATGGACTATTCGCGTTATTTGCAGGGAATTAAACTAATTTATATTGTTGTTGGTGACATCGAGCAATTATTGTTCTGCCAATATAATACAAAATGTGGAATGAATGATAGCTAACAATTATTTAACTGAAAGAACATTTCGAAATTCATGCTACAACTCAATTAAATAATTTTTAGCAGCCTTATTTATAAAACTTATTAATGCTTTATAAAGGGGTTTTAAAACAAATTTTCATAAAAAAATTTTCTTAAAAAGCCTTTATAAAGCCTTAATAACATTTATAAACAAGGCTGTATATTTTTACGTGGTAAAAGCACATTTTAAGCCTTAATATCCTGATATCTTGTCTTTTGTTGGAAAAAATATATGTTATAAAGTTTGCGATTCTGAACAAAGTCTGTTCTACTGTTTTGTTTATATGGTTTTCTTACCTAACTGAGATAGAATCAGATATATCAGTAAAATTTTACTGCTTACTGAAAAATTTGCAGTATTCAGTAAAATTTTACTGAGTACTGAAAAAAAGCAGTAACCAGTAAATTTTTACTGAAATGAATTTTTTTTACCAAATTTTACTGATAATGAAATTTTGTTGCAGTATTTTGCTGGTTGCATTATTCAGTAAAATTTTATGTATGGACTGCTTAAAATTCATAAAGGGGGGTTTCCTCTAAGGCCTATATTGAAGGTGCATTGATCGAGGATCAAATAGGCCTTAGAGGAAACCCCTCTTTATGAATTTTAGGCAGTCCATACATAAAATTTTACTGAATACTGCAATTTTTTCAGTAATCAGTAAAATACTGCAACAATATTTCATTATCAGTAAAATACTGTTAAAAAAAATTTCATTATCAGTAAAAATTTACTGGTTACTGCTTTTTTCAGTATTCAGTAAAATTTTACTAAATACTGCAAATTTTTTCAGTAATAAGTAAAATTTTACTGAATACTGCAAATTTTTTCATTAACCAGTAAAAACGGATTTTTTTACTGCAGTGTAAAGTTGGTACCTTGAGGTACCACCAATCTCCTTAAGGGTTAAAAGCAGATTTTTATATTTATAAATGTGTTTAACGCATGATATTTAAATAGTAAATCCAAAAATATAGCATGAATGGTGAGTCTTTATGAACTCCATCTTTTATATCAACGTATTTAAGTTGCTAAAAGTACGAATTGTTCATGTAATTTAACAAAACTAATAAGAGTTTTCCCTTTCTTAACAACAAACTTTCAAACATTCATCATATACATACATACTACATACATTTGTACAATGCTAATGGTCAATCTGTGTCTTTACAAACATATTTTTGGAGCAACATCTTTCAAAAGATTCGTTGTTTTTTAAGTGATTGAAAACTAACTGTAAAGGACATTGTAAGCCGTTCAAGAGTAATAAAGCACAAAAGGAGACCCTGAAAAGAAAAACGAGGAAAGAATTCAAACAAAAAAACACATGGAATGAAAAAGAAAAGATTATTGACATTTAAAAGGCAAAGAAAAAAGCTTTTGTTCTTAGATTTATTCGTTTGAGTGACCCTTTCTTTTTGTTTGCTGAAAACAAATGTAGTTTTTTGCATGAAATTGTTAACGATGAATAATTGGAAAAAATGGGGACAAATAAATTGTTATATTTTTAAAAATGCTTTAAGCTTAATTTTCCTGTAATTGAGAGAATGAGAGTGAAAATTTACGAAAATTAACAGTAAAATCATATGACCTTAAGTTTTTAAAGGTTCAATCAGACGTGCTATACCATTATGCCTTAAGGTTCAAACATAACCATAGAAAACAGCTGTTGGAACTAAACTTATGGTCAACACTGTATTTGATTATAGGTGAGTCGCCATTACTCCACAGCCATTACCATACAAACCAATTGAATTTTGGTTTGGTTATGGCCATGGCATTATGACTATGGCACGTCTAATTTAAGCTTTAGCCATCATCATATACATATATATATTTGTTTCACTTATTAGCGCTGCCATAACCATAAGCAGCTGTTATATATACATACATTTATTTATTAATTTCAAAACTGCAACAATAATAGGTTTGTTCATTTACTAAAAATTGTTACGAATTTGTAACAAGTGTTACTGGAAAGTGTTCATTAACTCAAAAAGTTTGCAAGGAGAGAGCGAAAAAAAGAAAGAAAATAATTGAGAGACAAAAAAATTACATTATTATTACTACTAAAATTTTTACTTGTAAGAATTATCCAACCACCTGTTGTGTGTTTTGTTGTCAAATTAATTATTTAAAAAATATCTGAAAAAGGAAAACTGAAAAATTTGCATTTCTTTGTTAAAAAAAGCATGTTTTCATAATTTATTGTTTTTCTTTCATTAAGCCACATAAATTCAATTTTAATGGCAAATAATTTTGTTTGTTTCTCATATATGATCAGAGATGGAAAGTTGAATTTTTGTATTTGTGAATGAATAAAATTGAAAAAAAATTATGAAAAATGCATAAAAATAAATAGTAAAAATACATGAAACTGTATAAATAATTTCATATTAAAGGTCAATTTCTAAAAAAATTGCAATTTGAAATATTTTCAAACAAAATACATCAGAAAAAGTACAATTGTATCATAATTTCCATCCATGGTTCTGATATGAAAGCGTTCATTTACTTTTTCATATTTAGGAGAGCAATTTTGTAAACTTCTGCCTTACTCTCTCGTTGCTAGTTTCTGCTGGGAAAGTAAATGAACACACCTAATGAGTATTTTCAACCAGCACACAGCTGTTTATGGTTACGGTGAAAAACCACAATTCAATTCGTAATCAAATATAGTGTTGGCCATAAGTTGAATGCTAAAAGCTGTTTTGTATTGTTATGGTTATAACACGTTTAATTAAATCTTAAAAGAATTTAGTAGTTAAAATACTTTATTCGTGAGAATGATATATTACTTTCAGAAGTCGGAATGGTACCGTCGGTGCAGAGAAATAATCCAATTGTTTCGAATCCGATTAATTAATAGTCTGTTTCGACGCCGATGACGTGCCGTCGTTTATGGTACATGTCTTCGCCTTAAACCTTCTATAAATATTTAATATGCTTATCGTATTGAATAATTTTTCGTGCAAAGCATGTCTGAAAATTAAAAAAAATTATCGTATTTTCTTTTTCTTTATCTTATTTAAATCAACTAACTTAACCGCCGTCTATTTTCAAAAGCCGCCACGACCACAGCGTACATGCAACTGCTCTGCAGCTGGAAGGCAACGATTAATGTAGGTATGTTAGTCCTCAACAGCTGTTTGCTTTATACTTGTGTTTTTAATGTAATATGAGGTGTGATGGTGTGAAACAGAGATTGGCAATGAATCATGTTTTCGCTATTCATACTGACTCATAAAATTTTAAATATAAGTGAGTAGACATCATTTAAAATCAACTACTCTGATTTGCGCATACTCACCATGACATTGATTTATAAGTATAGGTTGAAATAAATATGAATGCGACGTCAACATTATAGTCATACCACACTCACACTCATAAATCACCTCAGTTTAATTTATAATTTCAGTAAAATACTTATACTACTTACATTGATTCAGCTCACTCAACTCATACATGTATGTTTATTTAAAAGTTAAGTCATTAAATAGTTTTTGCAAGTACTATACAATACTATTAAAGAGCGTTGTTTTTCAATTCGTGCAAAAAAAACCAACAGAAAAACACATAACCTCACATAATGAGATCCTTAATGTTCGTATGCGAGGTTCGCATTGTGAATCATACTTATTTTGCATCGTCCACTGTTATTAAGTTAAGGAGAGTCGAAATAAACATATTTAGACTTGTGTCCAACAGTTCTTTTTGAACTAGTTCGTTCAGTTGGACACAAGTTCGATCAAAAACATCAATGTAAATTAAATGGGTTTGAAATAACTTTTGATTCAAACGCTCTCAAACTAGTTCAAAAAGAACTGTTGGACACAAGTCCATGTTACATCGTCATAAATGTTGCTAAGTATGAGTTCGATGCGCACTTGAAACTTTCGACTGAATATGATTCATAGACAACATTGCAATAAGTATGAGTGCGCATAAGTACAAGAATTTATAAATCATGATTCAACTCTACTCACTTTTTTGCTACTCATTGCGCTTCTCTGGTGTGAACATAAAATGTCACTTTACGTTAGATTTTTTGACAGTCGAAACAAATTTCTTTAGATTTCTTTCTCGTAAAGTGTGATGATAGTCTTTGTACATGTATAATAAATAGTCTGAGTGGCCCTTAAGTAGATATGACAACTGACAACTAATGCTGAGTATACATCGTTACGATTCGAAATTTAAAAATATTTTCATATAAACTGTATATAAATATTTCGTAATTTCGTTCGATGTGCCGTAATTTGCTTCCCTGGTATTTCTTTTGTTATCATTTTCAAAATGTGTGCAATATTTTTTGTTTGTAATGCAACGCCACACGACGATAAATATCTAAAATGACAATCGTTGCAAGCCATGTCACAGAAATCCATCAAGCATTACAGCTATTCACCCTTGCCGGGATTAAAAGTTCACGTGAAATGTGTTCCCTTTCCCTAAAATTGTGATCGCCAATGTTTGCTTTGTTGTAGTGTGTTAATATATTTTTTTTTGTAATTTTGTTCACCGGAAAATATTTCATAAGGTATGATAAGGGTGATTAATTTTAGTGGGCCCAATTGTAACAAACATGACAACCACAAAATTTTTAGTTGCTGTATTGGATTTCAAGTCAAAAAGTTGCGAAAATTAAAACTATTAAAAATTAATTTTAGTTAATTTTAATTATTATTCGAACTTCATTTGTTTCTATATTTTTGATATGAACAGCCTAAAGTTCGTATCGCTTTGTAAGCCAAATTAATAAGTAGTAAAGAACAAACGAGAGATGGTAAAATTGAGCTTTCATTACAAAAAAGCTTTCTGCAAATTGAAATAAGATGAATCAAAACAATTCACATATTCCATTTGCAATGATGGCTGAGTATATAAAGCAGAAATCTACATCAACTGACAGCACACACAGTGGGCCAAACACAAAAGAACGCTGACGAAAACGGCTAGTTGTTCCGTTCAACTATGTGTTGTTACTCATAATATTTACAACAAACTTTGGTGATATTTGTTCATTAATAATTATTATTAATTTGGCTTACAAAGCGATACGAACTTTAGCCTGTGCAAATCATAAACATTAAAAATTAAATTAAATAATCAACTCCCTTATTAGGAAGGAGGAAATATGCTTATTTTATTGTTTTGCTTAAAATTATTTTAAGCAATAATATTTAGTCACTATAGATGCCGTAGTTCTTAAAAATTCAAATAGTCCCTTAAGTGCCGTTTGATAGATGTCACATTTTGTACTTCCTTTTCTCCATCAAATAACAATTCCACTGAACAAATCATATTTATCATAAGTAACTTTTTAGACATTTTTACTTAACAATTTTTTTTAGCACTTAAGGGCCCTGGAGACGCTTAAATAAACTCATCAATCACGTACACGAGCGCGTTGTCGGCAATGATTGATGAAAATCATAAAGTTTTTATTATTTTTATTTGACGGCTGATTGATTACACTGTGTGTGACAAAAATTAATGAACTAGAAATAGCTGGGATGTGTTACTATTTTCCAGGTGCAAAAATAATTTGTTTTTGAAATTTTTCAAACAGCTCCCAATTATTGAGTTAAAGGTAAAAACTCCGGTTTTTAGTATCTGATCAGCCGATCGGATTGTTCTTGTGCTCGACAATAGCTAACTGAAAAATAATGACACATCCCAGGTATTGTTTTTTGTCGCACAGTGTGTTATTTGATTGTCTCCAATCAAATCAGCTCTGATTGACGAGAAAAAAATTTAACATTTGCTTTGTGCGCGGCCGAAAGCAAGATTATTTTGAATTTATTACTGTTGCTTTCCAGCACTTTTTTTATTGTTACGTTTAAGTGGGTTTTCCCAAAACAATTAATGTCTTTGTATTCGAAACAGTTAAAAGATGGACCCTCTTGTCGGTGATTGTAAAAAATAAACTCAACGATCACAGCCATTTTGTTTATTTTTTTCTGTGGCAATTATATTTTACTGCTTTCAGAAATTTATTTGTTTTGCAGTTAAATTATTCATCTAACAATCAACATCGTTCAACATACCATAAGCAGTACGTTCAATTTTAAATGTACCAAATTATAAGCTAAACTAAGCCATATTAGTCTATATGAGATTATAAATCGAAAGAACATAAGCAGCCAGTCATTCATTACACTACAACTTCCTGAAAAATCGCACCAAATAATTCAGACTTTAACCATTTTTACTTTTGAATACGAAAATTATACACATCGAAAAATTTCATATTATAATCTACAAAAACAAGGTTATTTTAACATTTTTCAGCTATTGCTTCATATGGGTTTCATGTTTCCTCTAACATTTGATTTACCGTAATTTTCAAGGAAAATTTTTCCTTTTGAAATAACCTTATTTCATGTTGATTTAATATTCTAGTACTTGTTGAATCAAAATGAAGAACCATGTTGAATCAAAGTTATTTCAAGTTGAATCAACATGAATTTCGTTTAATATATATTTATGATTTGATCAGGCTAAAGTTCGTATCGCTTTCTGAGACAAATTACATCTGATAATTATTAATGAACAAATAATACCAAAGTTAATTGTAAATATCCCCTGAGAAACACTAGCAGAAGGGAACAACTTGTTGTTTTCAAAGGCCACTATTCCTTCATCATCAGCGTTCTTTGTGTTTGGTCCACTGTGAGTGGTGTCAGTTGATGTAGATTTCTGCTTTATATACCCAACTTTTATTGCAAATGGAATATGTGAATTGTTTTGATTCATCTTATTTCAATTTGCTGAAAGCTTTTTTGTTATGAAAGCTCAATTTTACCATCTCTAAATTAACGACAGTCTTGCCATTGTCGTTTGTTCCTTACCAATTATGCACATGTTAGTTAATTTGCTTATTTTTATTATACTTAAGACAAACTTTTTGGTTTGTTACTATTAAGTATATTTGTGTTTTAAGTTTTTAGTTAGCTTTAATTATTATTGTTTGAACTTGATTGGTTTCTAAATTTATGATTTGATCAGGCTAGGGTTCATACCGATTTATAAGCCAAATTAGTCATTTTATTTTATTTATTATTTAACTTTCGTGTGTATATGTGTTCTTCGGCCAAGATTTAAGTTTGATCTCTTTGCGATTTCAAATCAATACTTTTGCCTGGTGATCTTACATTGGTATTTTTTTTCTGTAGGAGTGGCATTAACTCAAAATTAGTTTATCTGGACTTAAGCACCTTTTCCATTTTGTCACAGATTTACTATCAATATCGCACACAAGTAGAAAAATCATTGTTAGATAGAAAAATTATCATTTATCTCCGTATATTTATTTAATGTACTTATTATACAGATCCTTAGATTTCATACATATTTTTTGTTTGTTTGTTAGCAAAACTGTACTTGAAGCTAATAAGAAAAAAGAGAAGAGAGGTGACTTAGGACACCTGGTTATAGCTATGCTACTTAGCTGTATAAAACAAACTTAATTGGTTCAACAACAATGCAATAAAATTATAATAGCTTTATGATGATGTCAAATTTGACACAAATATTTCAAAATGTTTCCATTTATTTCCCATTATTTTCGTTTCTAGCGGCGTACGATTAAATTAATGTATTGCTTGTGGCCGGGGGCGGCTGTTATCCGGCTTACAGCCGATCGGCTGTGTTTTTTTTTGGTTAGTGCTCATGTGCAAACACAATACAAAAATAAATTGAGCAGTCCCTCTTATTGTTTTTGCATTGTTTTGTTTTTGTTACAAAAAAGAAATCCAAGCAAAAATAAATATATAGCTGTAATAGTGTCCATTATTTTTATTACGAAAATCACGTCCTAGCTCATGTGTCGTGACATAAATAGCATAGCTTTAAAAATCATCATCCGATGACGACATGCTTTAATACGAACGCTACTAAGTCAAAACATAAATTGCTTACTTATAAGCAAGAAGCTTGCGACACTCGCACATATGCCCAGATTGACGGACTATTTGATCTTCTCCAGGGCCCATTATATTTCTTATATTTCAGTTGCCTATCTGTCATTAATGTGTTTTAGACAACTTTTTGCCAACTGGAGAAAGCTACAAGACATAAGTAATATTAAACTTTAAGAGTAAAAAATTTTATTTATACTTCAACTGAACTTACAAAAATATATTAACAATATAATACTTACATACATACATACACTTTTTAAATTATAATGTTTCTAACATTTACCCAGCAAGCAACAATTTTCATTTCAACTCACTAGAGCTTATAAAAACACACACTACGCAAACACAAACACACGCACAGACACAGACACTGTGCAGAAATCGATAAGTCTCGGAAATTTTGCACATGAAAACAGATGTTGAACATTTCAAAATGGTGGGTGTGTGCTCGTATATCATCTGCATATTTATATTTGCCTATATGTATGTAAACATATATACATTTGTACACGTTTGAACACACCTTCACACACATGCACAAATTGACCAGCTTAAATAGCATGTGTTACTGAATTTCAGGCAGAACTGACCACAGACCTTCAGGTGTAAATATTTCTTTAGTTTTTGTTTATAATGAAATACATATTTTAAATTTAATAAGAAATATTTTCTTAAACTACTTTTAGGGTACAGCCGAGGCAAAGCGAGTCTTGTCAACTATGGATTTTGTTAGTTTTCGGATAAATAATGTGTGCTATTTATTTTTATCACTTCAATATATATTTTTGAAGTCATGTATCGCCGGTAGTGTAAGCAGTGAGGAACCCTTCTAGCATATTCTAGCATATTCTTTTTTATACATATTTGTATGGGCTTTATGAACACAAATGTTTAATATATCAATATACATATATACTACGTACACATCGAAACCAACTGAAAATTACATTCATACATTTACTTTACCAGTTGTATACTTGCACATATACCTATACACACAGAAAAAAATACCATGCAAAAATGTTGATTGGAAATCATATGATCACTTATATCATATTGAATGAAAATTAAATTCATTTATTTATGGTATTTATTTAGGGTGTACCACGCGATGAATTCGAGCTCAAATTTGGGACGGGGAAACCAAACTTTACATACAACACACAGTTATCCTGACGCCCGTGCCCACTACACACAATGACGTAAGTTAAATAATTCATAAAATAAGATGACTTCATTAAGTTCATGTTGATTCAACATGGTTCTTCGTGTTATTTCTGTATCCAAACCACTTTGTTTCATATTTGAAATAGCTTTGATGCAACATGATTCTTCATTTTGATTTAAAAGTATTGGTATGCTGAATTAACATGAAATAAAATTATTTGAAAAGTAAACATTTTCCTAGAAGATTACTACAAATAATGTTGAATCAACATTAAACACATATGAAGCAAAATCATTGCCAAAAAAAATTTTAAATTAACATTGTTTTCGCATATTTTGATATGTATACTTTATACATACCCTATAGGAACTCAAACCTATTTGTAAGTAACTTCAAACTGGTTTTTTAATAACCACAACTAATTGATGAAGTGACTTTTTTCCTTGTCACCGACTCACTATTTTAACATAGGCATGTCATAGGCGGTAGTCAATTGACCATGACCTGCATGACTTTTAAATTGACTACTAACTACTTATTTTTCAACCAATTTATAGTTAATTGATATTATAGCAAAAAAAAAGAAATATGTATATTTATATTATATATATACATATATGTATATATTCATATATATCTATGTAAATATAAAAATACATATATGTACATATAAATATTTATTAATTAATTAATAATTAATTTAATACATATATATGTACATATGTATATACATATATCCATACATACGAACCGCTCATAGAAAATATTATTGAAATTATTTAGTTTTTTTTTTCAACACAAACATTTGGCATTTGATTTCATGGCATGCTTCTTTTAATTTTTTTATTTTCTTTTCATTTACTTATTTTGCTTTTATTTATTTCTTACGTGTGCTTCTATTCAATATGTTTAGTTGATATCTGCATGAGATTTAAACCAATTTGTAGTCACTTGCAAAATAATTAATTTATAAGTTAGTGTTTTTTCTCAACTGATTATTTTATTTACTACAGGGTATGTACATACATGCACACATACATATGTAGAGCTATACACACATACACCTATACACAGAGCTTTATGCATGAATATATTGAAATAGTATTACAAATAAAAATAAGAATATATGGCATATTTCAACTCATGAAAACCATTTAGACTAATTGGAATTAAAATATTTCGAGCATTTTCTTTTTTTCTTAAAATCTTATTAACTAGAGTGAAAATACATGTTGTGTGGATTTTAATATAGAAAACATTTACAAAACTTGTTTGAAAGAAAACAAAATGTCAGCGAACGCAAGTAGCTGGAAATGAAAAGTTGAAAAAAAGGAAATGACGAAAAAAAAAAATGTCGACAAGAGCAATAATTTGATTACATTTAGTTTTATTATTTTTTTTTTTTAAATACAACTGACTGCAATTTACAGTTTTTACGCCACGTGGAAAAAAAATTAATGATAGTTACGATAAATGTATATAATATAGCTATTGTATTTGTATATGTTATTCATAGTTATGCAAGAATTATAAGTTTCTGATATACATATATGTATATGTATATGTATATTAGGGCGGGTCGATTTGTATGGAGGCAAAAAATCGCTCAAACTACAAGGAAAATCGTGTTTTAGGGATCAAAATAAGAAACTTTGCCGAAGGAACCATACCTCTAAAATGTATTTTGATGTCCCGACTTTTGATCCGAAAGGTAAAATTTTCTTGAAGGGTCAAATTTGGAAAAATCTCACTTTGACCGATTTAGAGTTCCTCAATCGAGTCAAAATGTATGACCGACACCCACTAATTTTGGGGGGCCGACCCACCAATGCCAGTGGCATACAAATGTTTGTATGGGAAACCCCCCAGGGGTGGTTCCAGGGAGTGTGCCACTGGCATAGGTAGGTCGGCCCTACAAAATCAGTGGGGGTGAAT
The DNA here is from genome assembly GCA_944452675.1 of Tachina lurida. NCBI lineage: Eukaryota > Metazoa > Arthropoda > Insecta > Diptera > Tachinidae > Tachina > Tachina lurida. Next base: position 35,514,100 of record OX101752.1, on the reverse strand, counting down.
CATACATTTTGACTTGATTGAGGAACTCTAAATGGGTCAAAGTGAGATTTTTCAAAATTTGACCCTTCGGATCAAATGTCGGGACATCAAAATACATTTTAGACGTATGGTTTCTTCCGCAAAGTTTCTTATTTGGATCCCTAGAATACGATTTTCCTTGTAATTTGTGCGATTTTTAAATCGACCCGCCCTAATGTATATATAGGCATAGGCAGGCGAAAAATTCGAGAAAAAAACAGACTAAAGGTCTCAGACAATACAGTCTAAAATTAAATAAGAGTATGAATAATAGCAGATATAATATTATGAGTTTGGAGCTTGTTTCCAAAAACCTTCTAATAAATTATGCTTCCATGAATTTCTAGTTTAAGATATTAAAGATGTATATTTGCTCTAAGTGATACTACACACTGCGCCAAGCATATTAAAATAATCCTAGACAGCATATTGTTTCGTTATGTTAGTATTTTTCAGAATAACTAGAACAATCCTTGGTGTTACTTGTTCCCTAATATTTATAACATGATATTTAGGTTCTTAACAATGCGAACTTTAGTCTACACAGGAAAAAGTATTCACAAATTAATGTTTTTAATTAAAATTTTAATTGATTTAATTGATTAAATTTTTAATTGTATTAATAAATTTGAGTTGAAAAACATAATTGATATTATCAACTTGCTTTTAGGTGAAAATTTAATTAATTTTTTAATTGATATTACAAATATTTTAATTAACATTACAAAATCATTCATATTAAATTTTTTTTGTGTGTAATTAAACTAAACAAACCAAAATCTCTAATGCAATATCAAATAAATCTAATGTATATAATATTGTATCAAGTAGCAAGATTCCAATGAGTGATTCGGGCGTTTCAAGAATTTGACTCTGAAGCTAAAATATAAGAGGGCAAGAGGGGTAGAAGTTGTTCCTCTTTCATATTTTTTATAGTGAATTGGAATAAAAAAAATATTTAAATCATTGCATAGTATATATAGGAATTTTTAACCAGTATTGTGTATAATTGAACGAGGAAAATTTAGAACGTCTAGTTGTTCTAAGCTTTCGAAAAAAGTGAAAAAAAGGATTCACTTTGGTGTTGTTTGTTGCCTAAATATATTAGGAATAATGGGATCTTTACTGACGAAATTTTTTTTTCCAACAGGACAGCTCCACTTACTATAGAGACCATCAAATAACCGATTTACTAAAGTCAATAGCCAGTTTCGGGTCATTGGTAAAATAAGGCAGCATTTTACATGCTTGAAAAAAAATAGTTTTTAAGGCAAATATATTTGATTGATTCAACTGAAATTTTTCATTAATATTTGAATTAATTTAATTAATTAATTAATTTTTAAGGGAAATATTTAATGGATTCAATTGATATTTTTTAATTAATTTTTTGATTAAATAATTTTTTAATGGACTAAATTATTAATTGATTATTTGAATTTTTTTTCCAATGAAAATTATACACCTCCAAAAAAACACCATATGTAATTGAAAATGTTGTGCTATTGTCTGCATGTCATTTAACACATACTTCAAATATAATTTAATGGTAAATATTTATTAATTAGTGTTCTCTAATCCCACATCATAAAGTCATATCTATATCTGACTGGTACATGCAAAATTTATATCAATTTCAATAAGAACAGGTATTTCATTGTTGTAAAACTTCCTCTGCTTGTCAGAGGAACAACCAGCATTTTTCTTTTTGTACAACAGGGATGGGAAAGTTAGTATAATGCAACTGTTTATTATACTGTTTGGTACTTTAGAGTACAGATTTTCACGTCTTTTTGTAAGTTCTGGTTTGAGTAAATGAATGGAATTGATTTTGGATATTACAGAAATTTTATAAAAATATGTATATTTGATACAACACACTTTATACTAACACGTAGTTAAGCGTTTGAATTTACATGGTTTCAAAATTTGATATTAAGAATCCTTTTTCGAAAGCCCTAATTTTAAAATTTTTTTAACACTTATAGTTATCAATTCATTCTTGGCTGGACTCATGAATATGTAAGTAAATGCACTTATTTGATATGTTAAGATATGCTTTAAAACAATCATAAGAAAAAAAGTGAATAATATTATTCCATTTCTTGAATTGGTTTATTCGAATAATTTGATTCGATTAGCATTATTTGGAAAATTATTAATATTTTTTTTTTAATTGCACTCATATTTATGCTATGTTATCTTTAGCCATTTTAAAAGTATCTTTAAAATTATCTTATTCGAATAATTTTAATCGATCAACATTATTCGAACAATTATTTCTTATATTTTTTTTAAGCTCCACGCAAGCTTGCAATGTGTTATTCTTAGACATTTGAAAAGTATTTATCAAATTGTTTCATTCGATCAATATTATTCGAATAATTATTTTGGGAGAAATTTTTCAAATTACACTAATATTTGTATTATATTATTTGAGACTTATGGAAAGTATATTTATGCTATGTTATCCTTAGCCATTTTAAAAGTATCCTTAAAATTATCTTATTCGAATAATTTTAATCGATCAACATTATTCGAATAATTATTTCATATATATTTTTTTTTAAACTCCACGCAAGCTTGTAATGTGTTATTCTTAGACATTTGAAAAGTATTTATCAAATTGTCTCATTCGATCAATATTATTCGAATATTTATTTTGGGAGAAATTTTTAAAATTACACTAATATTTGTATTATATTATTTGAGACTTATGGAAAGTATTTTTTAAATTTATTTATTCGAATAATTTGATTCGACTATTATTATTCGAATAATTATCAATATTTTTTTTTTTAATTGCACTCATATTTATGCTATGTTATCCTTAGCGATTTTAAAAGCATTTTTGAGATTATCTTATTCTAATAATTTTATTCGATCAACATTATTCGAATAATGATTTCATGAATTTTTTTTAGAATTCCACGCATGTGTGTAATGTAACAAATTCGATCAATATTATTCGAATAATTTATTTAAGAAAAATTTTTAAAATTACACGCATATTTGTATTATGTTATTTGAAACACATAAAAAGATTTTTTTTTTAAATTGATTTATTCAAATAATTCTATTCGATCAGCATTATTCGAATAATTGCTTATCAAATATTTTTTTTAACTACCACCATATCTATAATACGAGTACGTTATCCTTGACCATAAAAATTTTTAAAAGTATTTTTTAAATTCTTTTATTTGATCAACATTATTCGAATACTTTACGAATTATTGTGAGAAATAAAAATTTGTTTATAAAAAAATTGTTTAACTTGTTTGGGGAAATTTTGTTAAAAGTTCTCACTTCTATGCTTAAGTAAATTGTTTAAGTAAATTTTTTACTGGCAGTCGCCTTCGATAAAACTGTCTTAGGAATAGAAAAGTTCCTTTCTTTCTGGTTAGGAAGCGTGGGCGAGAGAGGTGGTATTTTATTCGCTTCTGATTTAAACTCTCTGAAATAATTTGCAATCTCTGTCTTGTAAAGTTATGCCAGCCTCGCAAGCTTAATGCTGGGAATAGAACTAGGACAAAAGTGATTGTTACGTTTACTAGGCACAAAACCGAACTTACATAAGCGAGAGCGATAAATTAGTTAGACACTCTATATAATGACAAATACGCGTGTGTTATCGCAAAATATACATAAAAGCTTTCCACAATCCCATCTCTGTTTATGGTGCATTGTGATTGATTGTCAAAAATCATGCCTATATTTAGTTTGTTTTTGCTTTTATTCGATTTAAATTTAATCAAATTGTTCTCGGTATAAAAGTCATGGTTGCATTTTAAAGGACTCACTCAGTCGAAACAGTTTAGCGCGAACTTGAAATTTACTGAAGAGGCATGCAAGCAATAGAGTGGAATGTTGTAGTGGTAAATCAATGGAATAGTTCAGCAACTAAAATAAGAAAGGTACGTTTTGCTGTATCTAACAAAAGCTGAAATATTTTTTTTTTTCTAATCACTTAAAAATTGTGAAAGGAAACTTACTAGAGTTATTCAAACTTGACATTAGGTTTCTGTCACTAAGTAAAGTCTAAAATCCCAATTGCAAAAATAGTTAATACGGTTTATGTAAGTTTTCATTGGCAATTTCGTACTGAGGCATATATAAACTCTGAGGTCTGTCTAATCGTCTGTTATGAGAGGAATACCTAAAATGTCATAGTAATGCTAGAGACATTTTAATACAGTTTTATTTAATTTATATTTAAGGAATTATTCTCATAATAACAATTCGATTATTCGTATGGTGTAGATTTTTCGAGTCAACACTATTCTAAACAACATTTTTATGAAAAATGTTTCGAATAAATTTTCTGCAACTAAGATAAAATTTAAAAGAAAAGAATTTTCATATTAAAATTATTTTTAAAGAATTTTCCAATATACGAATAACACAATTTGAAGAAAACATTTCTTTCGAACAGGGTTTTCGCACAAGATTGATTTTTTTTTTCGAATATTTTATTTTCTTTAAATGAAATTTATTTATGAGTGGTTAAGCATGTATATGTGCATTTCATTGGTGCTTTACCAAATCGTTAGTAGACTTCAGCTACACTTTTATAATTCGAGTAAAAACATACGAATAAAAAATCGAGTTTAACTATTATATTAAAAAGTTCTGAAAATACATAAGATATTAAAAGCTTTATTCGACCATATTTTATTTATGTATATATTGGGTGCCTCACAAAAATCATTTCATTCGATTAATTTTAAGATATTGAAACAATTTTTAGTTGAACCATTTACACAAGGAAATTTACTGGTGTTATGAGACTTTTATTGAAAATTATTCAAAGACTACTCAAAGCTAAATTAATCTTCTGTGCATATACAAATCAATCGAATAACATTATTTGAGAGGGCCGCTGTTCAAGAAGTTTTTGTCTCTTTAATGTTGTTTTGAATTAAGAAATGTCGAGTACAGTGACGCAGAAAAAAATTATCGGAATAAATTTATTCGAATAATAATCTGTAGATACATAGACAAATCATTCGAATAAAATTATTAGAGAAAGCCACTGTTCATGCCATTTTTGTCTCTTTAATATTGTTCAATAAAAAATGCCGAGTACAGTGACGCAGAAAAAAAGTTATCCCAATAAATTTATTCGAATAATGGTTTCCAGTGCATAGACAAATCATTCGAATAAAATTATTAGAGAAGGCCAGTATTCATGACATTTTTGTCTCTTTAATATTGTTCAATAAAGAGTACAGTGTCGCAGAAAAAAAATTATCCGAATAAATTTATTCGAATAATAATCTGCTGTACATAGACAAGTCATTCGAATAAAATTATTAGAGAAGGCCACATTATAGATGACATTTTTGTCTCTTTAATATTGTTCAATTAAAAAATGTCGAGTACAGTGACTCAGAAAAAAGTTATCCGAATAAATTTATTCGAATAATAGTTTTCAGCGCATAGACAAATCATTCGAATAAAATTATTAGAGAAGGCCAGTATTCATGACATTTTATCGCTTTAATATTGTCCAATAAAGAAATGCCGATTGCAGTGACGCAGAAAAATAATTATCCGAATAAATTTATTCCAATAATTTCTTTAAAACAAATCAAATACTCAAGTGAAGTTAATTCTAGTAATACATTTTTTAAAGTAAATTATTCGAATAAAATTATTATAAGTGTTATTCGAATATATGTAGCTTATGCCTATGTAACCCATAAAAGTCATGAAAATGTAGAGTTTGCGAGCCAGCAGTAGTGCAAGTTTGGATCATTTCTTATAATTTTTACATAGGGTTTTAATTGTAGGAAGTACTCTTTTTCGATGCCTAATCACCGAATTGGAAGCGATTGTAAGTAATAATTTGTTTAAGCATTCGATTATAATAAATATTTTCCTTTAGAAAAAAAACCGAATTGGAAGCGATTGTAAGAAATAATTTGTTTCAGCATTCGATTATAACAAATATTTTCCTTTAGAAAAAAAAAATTTAAAAAGTGACACATTTCTACAATTGGTTTCTTTTCATAAAAATTTAAATGCGACACAGTGGCTGAGTGGCAGGGATGCTGGCCTCTCATTCTAGAGGTCGTGGGTTCGATTCCCGCTATAGACCCTGGGTGTTTTCTGCAGACAAGCTATCGCCTCGCGAGTTGTGTTTGTTTAAAAAAAAAATTAAGTAAATTGCTTTTAATTTTTAGACCAAAATTAGTTAATAAACTTTTTTAAAAATCATGGTGAATATTTTCTAAAACTATAGAGGAATCGCAAGGTTTTGTATGACTCAAATAAACTTTTACTTGCTTTTCTTCAGAAAGACTTAAAATTTTTTTATTGGCAATTTAATGAAGAAAAATGTTCAACCGTACAAATAAGTTTATTTTTCATACAAAATATATAAATTTGTTTTTGGTTTAATTAATTTATTTTTTGTCCATCAAAAAGAAATTGTATTCAAACCGGATGTTCTACGACGCCTCTGGTTCCGTTCGGTCCTCTCTTTTCTTTAATAAAACCGCATTTAACATTCTTATTCCATTACATTTGAGACCACCTTCGTTATACTTTTATGAACAAACATTTTATAAAACAATTCAAGATAATTGTGAGAATTTTGAAATTTCCAACATATGTACATTAAGTTGAAATTGAAATTTAACATAAATAAGGCAGACACAATACTCACACAATACTCACCTATTGTATTAACACACCATTGTGCAAACACACACACCCACAGACACACACACACACATTTTAAAGGCAGTGATTTTCAATATCAATGTCTGTTCGCATTATTATTATTATTACTATTATTTAAAAAGCTTTCCTCGCTTTTTAATTTAACTAATATTCCTTTGACCCATTTAAAAGCACCTGTACTGGACTTGACTTAATTATGACCACGGCCAAACTACGCACTCATCCTTCCGCCATGGTCAGTATCTCTGTAGAAGACAAAAAAAAATAATAGTTTAAACGAATTTTAATTAAAAATGTGCGACTAAGCTTTTTATTTTTTTATTGAACGTGAGAAATTTTAAAATAAAGTTATAGAAAATAAGACTAATATAAAACGTAAGAGATTTTTTTTAAGTACACGTACTTTTTCTCAAAATAAATTGATTCATTTAACGCTTGGACTTTAGCAAGTTAAGAACATTTTATTAAAACAAAAAAAGAATGTTAAAAGAAAGAAACTCTTTTCTTTAATCTCTAATGAAAAAAAAATAATTAGAAAAATTTATTTAAAGAAAACGAAATAAATTGTTAAAGTTTTATTGGTTTAAATTTAGAGCAAAGTGCCCGTGATAAATGTGTGACATTTACGAGTTGATAATGTTAAAAACCTCCTGAAAATGTTGCTCAAGAAAAGATTATTGAAAGCAAAATAACTGAATTAAATTCTTCTTAACATTTTCAGTTAAACAAAAAAAAAAACAAAGAAACAAAAAAGCAAAAAGGTATGCAAAACGTGTAAAGCAAAAGGAAATAAAAAAAATTAGATTAAAGGAAATTGAAAGCAACAGCATAAATAAAATGTTGTCAAGCCAATGTGCATGAAATACAATTTTTATCTTAAAAAAATTATTATTATAAATAATGCTTGATTAAATGTAAGAAAGATTTATTTAAAAAGAAAATAAATTGCTATGATAACAGAATGGCCGCCGACAATATTCTGTGCCGCCATGCACTTCACCGGCTTACAGTGCGAATACTTGAAGAAAAAAAATCAAAAAAAAATGTAGTTTCTAAACGGACCGTCCGATTGTTATAAAAATTCATATGGTATTTAAAAAGCTGGTATTGAGCTTATAAAGGGTGTTTTTTTTAAGTGTCACAACTTTGAGTTGGCATCACTGCTTTATTTGAGCACCCATTTAACAGCTGATAGTTGCTTTTTAGGGTTTCGTACACCAAAGGTGAAAAGAAACCCTATTGTTTTCGCTACGCTGTCCGTCTGTCCGTCCGTCCGTCACAGGGTATTTTCTCGAGAACCGTAAGAGCTATGGACCTGAAATTTGGACACAGTGTGTAGACCTTTGGCTGCTACAACAACAATTAACACTAAAATTTAAAAAAATTTTAATTAAAGGGTGTACCATCGGTTAATGTAATTTTGACTATGTAATTTTGACAACTTGCTGTATCTTGGAAACCGTAAGAGCAAACTTCTTGAAATTTTCAAAACCGGTAAAACAAAAAAATTCCAAAATAATAAAATCGCCAAATCGAAAAAAATCGCCAAAACAAAAAAAATCGCCAAAACAAAAAAAAAACACCAAATTAAAAAAAAATTTTAAAATCGCCAAAATAAAAAAACGCCAAAATGAAAAAATGGCCAAAATGAAAAAAACGCCCAAATGAAAAAAATGGCCAAAATGAAAAAAAATCGCCACAATTAAAAAATCGCCAAAACGGGAAAAAATCGAAAAATAAACAAAAAAAAATTATTGCAGCTAAAAAAACGTCAAAACTTAAAAAAAACGCTGTATTAAAAAAATGCTCAAAGCCCAACGGAACCCTTCGCACTTTACTGAATTTATTGTTTAGTTTGCTTTGAAATTTCATTATGAATCGACTTACACACCAGAGCAATGCGTGTTGAAATTTTGAAAATTTAAAAAAAAAAATTCAATTACGTGGCATTAATCTTGCTGATATGCGGTTCTAACAGGACGGAGCCTCATGCCCCACAGGGGACGCTATAATTGATTTACTCAAAGAAACTTTTTAATTAATTAATTAATTGGCCACCAATATCGTGTGATTTAACTCCATGGGATTATTTTCTTTAGATTTATGTTAAGTCACTTGTCTACGTCGAAAAAGCACAAACAATTGAATACCTGGAAAACAATCAATTTTTAAGCCAAACTAGAACTGAAAAGGTTTTGCAAAATTCTTGATTATATTTGATTAAGAATATTCCTTTCGACATTAACGATTTATTAGAATAGAGCCAATGAATGAATCCAACAAAACCAAACAGGAAATATGCACTGCATTAAAATTTTCTTTTTCAGATGCAGTCTAATCTTCAGCCAACGAAATATGTCGGCCTAGTGGCCGACTTGATGCCCAACATTAAGCTGATGAAGTATTCCGGCTTATTTATGCATGCGTTCACTGGCGGTTCTGCCCTTTTGAAGAAAGTCTATTCGTCTATGCATTTTGTATTAACGTTGATGCAATTCATTTTCATACTTGTCAATATGGCCCTGAATGCCGAAGAAGTAAATGAGTTGTCCGGAAATACAATTACCGTACTATTCTTTGCGCACAGTGTAACGAAATTTATTTATCTGGCTGTGAATCAGAAGAATTTTTACAGGTGAGTGGCAAATAATTTCTTTGATGCTACGTATGCACCAAAGTTAGGGCGCTATGAAATAAGGCCCCAGAAAATGAAATAAGTCCGAATAAAATTAAGGAATTTATAATTGGGATTTATTTCATTTATTTTAGGTTTTATTTCATCTTGAGTTTGTTTTTATTTAGCTTTTTTAATTAATCTTTATTTCATTTATAATGGGTGTTTTTTCATAAATTTTCTCTTGGCCCTTATTTAATTTTTTTGGGATATATTTTATTGAGGCTTATTTAATTTTCTTATTTGGGCGTTATTTCCTTGGGCCTTATTTTATAGCGCCTAAAGTGAGTGCATGAAGTGCAAGCAAATCTGTGCCAAAAAGGAAAAAATGCTTAAGTCGAGATAAGCTGTTTTTGGGTTAGCCGTATCCCAATAATCTCGATAGCTCTGGTCAAAATTTCATATATTTTGTGCACTTTTTTTAAGGAAATTATAGCAGCAATGACTTGTTGCTTATCTTTTTTCCTTTTATAATCTCATATGGAAAAATGGCTTAATTGAGGCTATCAGCGCAGAAGTGGTGTAACCCACATTCTTTTATTATTCTTAAGAAAATGGAGTTAAAAAATCGTTTTAGCACAGATCATAAATAATTAAAAAGAGCAATTGTTCAAATAAATTGTTAAGGGTTTAACCACTTCTGCGCTGATGGCCGCAATTTAGTTTATACTTTTATTATATTTTAAACCAAATATATTCACCCTTATTCCATTTGTCGACATCGACGTCACTTCAACACAATACCAAAAAATTAGGGATTGTTTACTCGCTCTCGAGAACAATTTTGTGCTAATGACAATATATTTTTGTTCCCTTAATTCTAGAAAATGGCATTAGCCTGCCAACAGGAGTCAGTTGTTTTCGAGAACGGGTATACAAGCCCCAATTTTTTAGTATTGTGTTAAAGTGATGTCGATGTCGACAAATGGAATAAGGGTGATTATTTACGGTGTGAGGAAAGACTGCAAAACAATGAATTATTAGTTAAGCACTTTTTCCTTGCTGCCACAGAAGATTGAAAATAATACATATGGGTTTTCCTTTTAATTGCCACTTGTTTAAAATTGCCAACTACAAGGTACAAATAATAAATAAATAAAATTCGTCCTGTGTGACAGGGTGGATAATGTTAAATGTGCCTGTTGCTGTTAGTTACTCTGTCTCTATGTCTGTCACTCGCTCGCTATCCACTAGGATGTGCGAAATGACACAAGGATCAATTAAACGAGTAATTTATTTTTCATTAAAATGTATTCATGGGTTTTGTCTTTTTTTTCTTTGCCTTCCATACGTTTCTGTTTGGTTGTTTGTGTTGCTGGCGCTAGAACATTGAACATATGGAATCAAGTAAATTCCCATCCTTTGTTCGCTGAGTCAGATGCCCGCTACCATTCAATCGCATTGGCTAAAATGAGAAAATTATTTTTCTTGGTAATGCTGACGACAGTGGCATCTGCCGTGGGTAAGTTTGAGCCAAACAAGCAGATTTTAAATACTAAGCGAAATTTAATGAAATTCATCGTTGTACTCCAGCATGGATAACCATCACTTTCTTTGGTGAAAGTGTCAAGTTCGCTATCGAGAAGGAGACCAACTCTACAATAACAGTAGAAATACCACGTCTGCCTATTAAATCGTTTTATCCCTGGGATGCCAGTCACGGCATGTTCTATACAATATCGTTTGCTTTTCAAGCCTACTACTTGCTCTTTTCCATGGTACACGCAAACTTGTGCGACGTGCTCTTCTGTTCATGGTTAATATTCGCCTGCGAGCAACTGCAACATCTTAAGGGCATAATGAAACCTTTAATGGAATTATCCGCCTCCTTGGATACTTATCGACCCGATTCGGCTGCACTCTTTCGTTCGCTATCTGCCCACTCCAAGTCAGAGTTGATCATTAATGAAGGTAAGCCAAGCACACACAAAAGACTGCACGCAAAGAAAATATATGGTTGTAGAATGGTTGAGAAAACAATATTATGTTCTCTGAAACAAATGTGTGGTCGTTGAAAACTAGTTATTGTTATTTTAAACATTAATTTCGTTACGATAATCAAAGTAATGTTTGAATTTAATAATTACATTATTATAATTATAGAAAGTGCGATATGGTTAGAGTTAAACAATATAGTTTTGTTAAAAATAATACGAATTAATTATTATGTAAAAATAATATGAATAATATGTAAATAACAATATAATGCTACCCAAAACCATACTATGTTAAGTTGTTAAAAATATCTTTTTCAGAAACATCTTTTGTCAGTTCAGTGTTCCGTTTGTACGCTATCGGTAAGTGCACGCGTGGTGTTAAATAAATAAATAAAAAGTATAAACAAAATGGTAGATAAATAAAAATATATATGTATATACAAGTACATATGTATGTACAATATCTCTTTATACTGACTTGTCGGTATTTTGTGTATACACACATACTTATGCAAGTAAACATTTCTATAAACACATTTTATTTTGACAATATTAACTTATTTTTATTTCGGATTTAACGCACAGCTGTTTTAAACAAAAGATTTACCAATAAATATATGATTAAAAAACAAAATATTATTATTATATAAAAAATACTATGGTCGTATTTAACAATATTATTATAATATTAGAACATGGTATGGTAAGTCTCAATTACATTTTAGTCACATCTAACAATAGTGTTGTCATATTTACAATACTAAGATTAGGTATAACAAAGTTAATTGTTTTTGTAGATAATATTATTATTAACTCAGAAAATATTATCATTTAAACTTTGCTTTCTATTGACAATAATATGGTTTGACTGCAACCATATAATTCAATCATATTATGTTGCTGTTTGATTATGGTTACCTCAACCATATTTTTTCTTTGCGTGTGCTTTGTCTAACATCTGCCATAGATAATGATAACAATAATGTTGTTGATAAATCAATTTTATTTTCATTTTAATTTTTTTATTTTTATGTAGAGAAAGAATCTCCCAATGAGCTGGATATGTCCGGCATCTACAGCACCAAAGCGGATTGGGGTGCACAATTTCGCGCACCCACAACTCTGCAAACATTCAATGGCATCAATGGTGGCAATCCGAATGGTTTGACACGAAAACAAGAAATGATGGTACGCAGCGCCATAAAATATTGGGTGGAGAGGCATAAACATGTTGTCAGGTATTGTCACACTTATTGTTTGCAAAAAGAAAATCCATTTAATGAACCCAAACTTCCCCATTGGCTTGTAACCGTTCAATCGTTATGAAAAAAAAATTAAAAAATAAGACAAATTGAAAATCAATAATTTACATGGGACGGAAGCAAATAGTTAAAGTTGTTTGTTGTTTAAGGAAATTTTCATTTTAATTAAAGCAGAATGTTGTGATGTCATTTTAATAAAATTAAAATCATGAATAAATAGAAAATTCAGAGATACAGGCAAATCCCGGTATAACGAACGATACAATGCCAGGCCCATTCCTTATAACGAAAAATTCGTTAGATCGCACAAAGTTTTATTCAACTATTATTATTGTAGACAATATACAATACTTGCACAATAAAAAGAATGCAGGCAATATTTTTTTTTCAAATGACGGTGAGTGAGTATAATTTTTTTTTTTTTGCATTTACATTGCTGCTGTAGATTGTGTTTAATATTTTTTTTTGCCGCTCGTTATACAGAGCACACATTTATCAAAACTTTCTCTATATAAAGTACAACTAAATGTTAGAAATATGTTCCCAGCAGGTTTTTATTTTGCGATTTTTTCTTTATCATTCGTTATAACCAGTATAAAATTGGGATAGTATGCGTTCGTTATATCGGATTTTCGTTAAAGCGAGATTCGTTATACCGAGATTTGTCTGCATTAAAGAAGGCGAGTCACCGTCCAGACTTGCAATTTTTGTTGCAGCAATTCTTGAATATGTGTGAAGCCTGGATCCCACTATCGGCACAATGTACCGACTTTCGTCAGCTTACTGAATTAAAGTCATAAGTAATAAGCTAAATTTGCCTTATTTCTGAACTAATTGAAATATAAGGACATGATTTTCCCACAATGCATTGGTAATAAAGCCATATACACTTATACCAGAATTAATTGACTAATACTGCCATTTTGGTCTACTACTTATGACTTTATTGCAGTGAGCCGACGAAAATCGGTACATTGTGCCGATAGTGGGATCCAGGCTTTAGAGTGTTGAAATAGGAATATATAAATTTTTTTTCACTCATCTCTTGCTCTTTTTCACAAAAAAAATAAAAAATATATAAAAAGTTGCTGCAACAAAAATTGCAAGTCTGGACTGGGACAAAGAGAGAGGAGAGTATTTGAAATAATCATAAAAATATATATATATTTGTTTAAACACAACAAACCAGGCGAAGCCATTAGCTTGTCTGCGAAAAACACTTATGGTCTATGGCGGGAATTGAACCCACGACCTCTGGACTGAGAGGCTAGCATCGCTACCAGTCAGCCACAGGGTCACCCTAGTTTATATCAAGAATTTTAAACTGATATTGAGAAAGTAGTAGTGCTGAAGTATTGTAGCACTGAACTATTGTAGCCATAAAACATCGACTTTCCTCCAGATATGAAATAATGTCAATACTTTGGGTATTTTCAATACCAAGGCATCAAATTTTCACTAAAGAACGAATGGTTGTCGGATGGAAGAGTGAATCAAAATTCCACAGAAGGCAGGATTAAAGTATTCAAATATTCATTGAAAAGTTCTACGGGACAATCACATCAAGTTTGGTCCGATTTTTATGACAAAAGCTCGGATACGACGAACATATGTGCCAACGTGAAAGAACTGCTTCTATTCACGGTCAGACCAAGTACTGAAGGAAAACACTTCTCAGATTTACAAAGAGATATATCAACAATGAAAAGTGTTGCAAAGCTGGCTGAAGTATTGCGGAATATACGGGATGTTGGTCGGATGGAAGACTGAGACAAAGAATATATATCCTTGCTTCCATCAGAGTAGCGTATTGCGGATAGAAATATCTGCAATATAGGGGCGCAGAATCAAAATTCCACAGAAGGCAGGATTAAAGTATTCAAATATTCATTAAAAAGTTTGGTCCGATTTTTATGACGAAAGCTCGGATACGACCAATAGTATGCGCTAATGTGAAAGAAATTATTATATTCATGGTTGGATCTAAGCCGGACTAAGCACTGAAGGAAAACACTTCTCAGATTTACAAAGAAATATATCAACAATGAAAAGTGTTGCAAAACTGGCTGAAGTATTGCGCAATATACGGTATGTTGGTCGGATGGGAGAGCGAGGGAGTCTATAGCATTGCTTCCAATACAGTCAAGTATTGTGGATAGAAATACCTACAATAAATAGGGCAACAAGCAAAAATTCCACAGGCCGTATGATGAATATATTAAAATATACATTGAAATTTCTGCGGGATGATCATACCACATCAAGTTTGGTCCGATTTTGATAGTTCGGATACAACCAACACTATGCAGTAAAGTAAACTATTTGTTTTATTCACGGATAGATCTTAGTCGGACCAAACACTGAAGGAAATAATTCCTTAGAATTAGAAAGAGAAATATCAACGATAAAAAAGGCGGAAAGCTGAAAATTACAAAAAGTCTAATCTTAATACGATGATCCCTTTGTGCTACCCGTAAGTTGAAAGTAGTAGAATAAAGACAGGGGAATGGGAATAAAGGGAGGATATAGATGGAAAGTTTCTTTAGAATGAGAGTGAATAGAAGAGAAGAGAAGTGGGTCAGGAGAGGGTCCAGTATATACACCTGCTTAGAGGAGTGTTAACGACTATACCAGCCACTGCTCCTAATGTATAGACTTAGTTTTCTAAGTCCTGTTTCCGATAACTCGGAGAGGCTATTTAAGGATATTCTGCCAAGGAAACGCAGGCGGATATCCTCCAAAGTGGGGCAGAAGCAAAGAAGATGCTAAATGCTTTCCTCCTCTTCTTCACCAATCATTATACGGGAGACCCATACGTTTAGCGTGGGTTCCAAAAGTGTAGTGGTCGGATAGTGTGGCCAAGAGATTTCTCAGGTGCTTCCTGGTGAAGGTAATGAGGTTTTTGGTTCTATTTATATTTAGGCGAGGCCAAAGTGTTCTCGATACAACGCAGGTAGGCTCATTGCGCCATCTGTCCTGAGCTGAATTGAAAAAGGCAGTATCAAAGCGTCCTCAGCAGGACGAGAGAGGGAGCCCAGAGAGATTGTCAATATGGACTACTACGAGTAGGGTTCCCCTCTTTTCAAGGTCATCCGTAACTAGATTGCCGGAATTAGTGCCGCGTCCACGCACCCAATATAGTGTGATGGATGATGACTGCGCAAGTTTATCCGTGATGAGGTAGCCAAGTCGAGAAATTTTTCTGCTATTTTCTAATTTTTTTTTGTGTGATAAGAAGCTTAGATATATATACGATGTCCGTCCGTATGTTTGCTTGTCTGTCACAGACTGTTTTCTCCAGAACAGTAAGAGCTATGGACCTGATACTTTCACAGAATACGCAAAAAATTGGCCGCTACAACAACAAGCATATGACAGTTAAAAATTGAAGGGTGCTGTAGAGCACCCTGTAGCTGCTCTAAAGAGCGCTACGAAAAAATTTGAAATCGTAATGGCGTATATACATACAATTATATATAGACAATTGAAATTTGCAAAGTTAGTGTATTTTTATGCAGAATACACCAAATAACACTGAATCTTAAAAAAACTCAGTTCATGTAACTTTGAGGAAAACTCTAAAAATTTTCAAAAACGATAAAACTAAAAAATCCTAACATTAAAAAATGCCGAAACAAAAAATCGACAAAAGGGCAAAAATAAACGTTTAAATAAAAAATATCACCAAAAATAAAATAAATCGCTAAAATGCAAAAAGAAATCAACAAAAATAAAAAAATTAAATCGCCAAAAAATTAAAAAAAAAATCGCCAAAACGAAAAAACGCCAAAACTGAAAAACGTGTCAATACTACTCGTAAAAAAAAGTCGCCAAAACCGACAAATCGCCCAAAAGAAACAAGCGCCATACGGAATCCTTCGTGTGCAAGGCAAAGTCGCACTTTACTAAATTTACGTCCCAATAAATATCCATACTCTGATTACAAATATACTCCGAGTATAAGTATGACAAACACTCAACTCGCACAATACGCAAGAGCTTTTCTTTTTATAGCTGTAGAGTATTTAAGTTCTTGGAATAAATGAAGCAGTGATACTCTTGTGGAATCAGCTATAGTCATAAATACTCGTAGTTGGTTGAAAGCAATTATGTGAGCGTAAGAATTGTTTGTGCAGCGTAAATACTTAAATATATTATTTTTTTTAGTACTTATTGTCCTTCTCTGCTAGACCCTGCCAAAGGCTGCCTACATAAAGCTTTTATATACTTTCTGCTATAAAATCGTAAGGCTGCTCTACTTGAAGTTTACTTACCAGTGGTTTTTTTATTCTCAATGTTTGTTTTGGTACATGAATTTTCTATATTTAAAGCAAAATTTATATTTCATACTGTACATACATATTTCTTCAATTACTGCAAAAAGGGGTTTTTTCAGCCCCAATAACCTACAGAAACGGATGACTTATTCTTTGACAAACACAATTTAATTTTCTTTTACTGAGGCAACATTTCCCCTTTAAAAATTTTCCAAATAAGAGATTAAGGAATAAAAAAATATTTTGCTTCTCGTAGATAGTCATAACGAGGATTTGCATCACAACAATGTAGTCATGTTGTTTATTCTTGTTGTTGTTTTTTAGGTTCAACAACAACAACAAAAAGAGAGAAAGGGAAACTACACAATATTATGTAAACTAGTGCAAGTTGTTATACCAAAAGCAAATATTGATTTATTTATATTTGTCCAACATATTTAGAGTTATATACAAACATACAAACATAAGTCATCCTAACCTACACAAACATACATACATACTTGTAGTATATCAACACATTATGGAAGAATGGCCTTCCACAAGGAGTAAAAAAATTTTAGTAAAATTTTAAGGTTTGTTTTGGTGTATGTGATTTTAAGAATGAAAAGAATTTGTAATATATTTATATGTAGTAATTATTGTTGTGTAACAAAACAAATGATTTT